>OW388274.2:6526591-8006162 GCA_936450705.2 Protodeltote pygarga
ACTTATTTGCTGCCTACCTATTGAATTAAATTATAACACAAAACAGTACATACCTATTTTGAATTATATTTGGCGACTCTTTTGTTATTTTGCCTGAGATACGAGATATAAATGACTTAAAGAATATCAACATTTGTGGCGGATTGCAGCCTGCGTTTGTAATCATCACGAAAATGTGATAGTGTTCCCAATTTGTTTAATAATTGACATTAAAACGAGGATAACATAATTATAGGCAGGTTAATTCCTTAAGTTTATAATTATTATAGATTCTGAGGATGCCAAAAGATTAAGATAGAGGAAATTAGTGATTCTTCAAAAATGACGATTAAAAATAATGATTGCTAATTATTTTATTAATGCTTAATTCTAATGTAATGAGATTTCACGAAAACCTTTAAAAAGTTCTATAATATTTAAACCTCTGGGAGGAAAATGATTAATTAAGTTACCATTAACATTTTTATAGAATGTCTCGATGAATTATAATGTATTATAATTATTCCTAATAGCTATAATGTTCGTATTTTCTAGAGATTACATTATGTGAAATACGAATGTTAATTTTTATGTAATTATGTTATTTAGGGCCATTTATTTAAATACCATTTGAGATGGTTAAAATCAGAAGAAAATTTCGATAACATTTACTTCTTCTTCTTCTTATCGTATGGTTGATTAACAACCTGGTGTCAGAGTTTAAACCGTAGGCCTCTGACATGGCTTTACACACCATTGAAAATGTCTCAGGTGTGCTGGTTTTATCACGATGTTTTTCCTCGCCGTTTTAGCAACTGATAATTTATTTCTAATACGCACACAACTTACGAAAAGTCTGCGCGCCTTGGGATCGAACTCAAGACCTCTGACGTCAGTCGAAGGTCATACCACTAGGCTATCAGTGACAGATTTGTTAATAAGGGTTTACTAAGCGTAAAAGGAAGACTGTAGGACTGCAGCAGAAATATGTCAAGTATTGGGCGAAAACTAAAACAAATGGTTGACTTTATTCTAAATCAAGTTCTTTGCAAGAGGAGGCGATCACAGATAATTAATAGTTCGCTAGTGGACTGTGGGGAAAAGTATCCTGGAACTTAATCTTTACTTTTCGTCTAGACTTCCATATAGAGGCGTGATAGCCTAGTGGTAGTGACCGTTGACTGGCATCTCAAAGGTCTCACCTCTGACTTTTCGTAAGTTATGTGCGTTTAATAAATTAATTATCACTCTCCGTGCCTCGGATAGCACGTTAAGCTATTGGCCCCGGCTGTCAATTGTAGATACAGACAGTCGTTCCGGGTAGTCCGAAGCCCGAAAGTCTGACAACCAGTCTTACTAAGGGGTATCGTGTAACCCAGTATCTGGGTTGTGGAGGTCTGATAGGCAGTCGCTCTATGTAAAACACTGGTATTCAGCTGCATCCGGTAAGACTGGAAGCCGACCCCAACATAGTTGGGAAAAGGCTAGGCAGATGATGACTTCAATATAGAGTCAACGTTTTTTCATCGATACGGTCTATAGACCCAGTTGAGCTGGATGCGCAATCAATAGCCAATTAAGAGACAACGTTCCATGATAATCTTTCTATTTAAATAAACAATGTTGGTTGTTTGTTCGGGCTTTACACAATTCCAGAATTTTCTGTAAAACGTCCAGTTCTTTTACAATTGCAGCTTTGCACAGTTTAACATCTTCTCTCTTTAGGGGTTCTTGATCTTGTTCAGTAAGTGCATTCTCTTCCAATACCGCCTCATCAGCAACATAATCAGGAATTTTAACAGGTTTTCTATTTCTAATCGGACATTTCTTCCCTTTAACCAAAGGTTCTGCTTCAATTTCACTGTTTTCTTCTTTATCCGGTCTTCTTTCAAATGATATACATTGCTCATCTTATTCATTTTCAATAACTGTGTGATTTTTTTCAATATCAACGATGTTCTTTTCTTTGGGACCAATAAGTTAATCTTTTTTCATTATTATTGTTGTGATGTATAGTTCCAGTCTCTTTTTTCTCTTCAAGTTCAGTTGTATTATCATGCATCTTTCGAAAACCAGATTTCTTTGAAATTTTCTAGTTACGGGATTAATTAAAACCATTAAAGATGACGTTGGAAATCAATAACTATCAGATTAAGCGCATCGTGTAGCGAATGTCGCTACACCGTGACTTATCGTAAAGCAGCAATTATTTACGAGTATAAGTAGTGTAGATTAAAGCACATACGAACGTGAGCTATGAGAAGCTACGCGGTACTGGCGCTCATTGTGGTGAGATGAACCTTAAGCTTTACTCTATGGTGTCGGGGAGAATAGCATCTACGCTTCTCCGCATTAGCATTCTTCGATTTGAATGGTCGTAAAAGTTGACTAATGGTAGAAAAAAGGTTAGAAGTTAGCTGCAATTAACACCCAAGCTGCTTCTGAAGGGATGCTTCGGCAGTTGGTTACCATCCATCAGACAAATCCTTGCCGCCAAGCGGCTATCGTGTTTCTTCTTGATGCTCGGTGAAATCTATTTGAGAGACGGGTGTGGAAAATACTGTCCAACTTTCATCCTCCTGTTTTAAAAGCAGGTGTGCTCTATCGTCTAGCGGGGATACGGTGAATGCGCAAACGAAAGCCGTATTTCCACCCAGAGGTTCGTGGAGGAACACCGTATGGTTTTTAGTTTTTCCGTGTAGGACATAACCCCTGATGAGATGCTCATAAAGAGTTTTCCACACGACAAAAAAAAGGTGTGATCTATCGTATATCGCAATACTGCTTACCATCAGATGGGTTCAATCTAGTCCTTAGTGGATTGTTACTCACAAGTGACGAATGAGGAGCGCTACAGGATCTCGAACCAATGGTACCGCAGTTTTAGTAAAAGCAGACCTCAATACCGTACTGCATTCCATAGATTACAAAAGTATAAAATACATTGTAATAGAATCCCTATGGATTCTTGGGCACAGCCAGAATAGGAGAGAGGATTTTTTTTTCATTTTATCGTTACAGTGCCAACTGACGCTGGTCCAACCAATCGTAGAGATACAGTACTACAAGCTTGATGTAAGTCTGACCTTCTAACTAGTAACTCATATGTGTTTATACATCATTCATCATCATCATCATATCAGCCACAAGACGTCCACTGCTGAACATAGGCTTCCCCTAATAACTTCCAGATTAGGTCGTCAGCCCACCTTGTGGGTGGACGTCCTACGCTGCGCTTGCCGGTACGTGGCCTCCATTCCAGAACCTTTCTGCCCCATCGGCCATCAGTTCTGCGCTTTATGTGCCCCGCCCACAGCCACTTCAGCTTGCTAATCCATTGGGCTATGTCAGCGACTTTAGTTCGTTTGCGGATCTCCTCATTTCTGATTCGATCTCGCAAAGAAACACCGAGCATAGGCCTTTCCATAGCGCGCTGAGTGACATACATTTTTCTTTTTTAATGAACAACAAAAGAGATTTATTTTTAATCATGAACAACATCCCAATTAAGTTTTTTCCTATGCAAAAATTCCATCACCAGCCTGTATTAGTCCACTGCTGAATATAGGTCTCTCTTAATGCACGCCCTTATTGTGTAGGTACTCATTGGAGGTATTTGCCCATAATCGCCACGCTGGGCAAACGGGTTGGCGATCGCAGTAGCAGATGATTACTGTTATAGAGAAGGATGCTGCTGCCCAATCTCCAGATTTTTCCCTTTGTCGCTTCTTACGACACCCGCAGGATGAGTAGGGGTAGTAATTCAGACATTGGTGCCAATTCTCTTGCACGCGCTCTAAACTAATTTAGACTCGCCATCTCTCTTTCTAACAGAGATCATTAGAAAAGGATAGAACATTTTCAGAGCAGTCAAACTAGTCCATTTGCGTGATATCAACAAGAATTTAGTCGGCATATCATAGAGGTCTCGTCTAATTTCACGTCAATTGCAAGGACGTAGACTAATTTGACAGCTCTAATTTCATAGTGCAGTTTGCTGTCCTTTTTGATGGAGTTTATTAGAAAGAGATATAGTTAGACTAAAATTAGTTTAGCGAGATGTACCTACAAGAGAATCAGCACCATTGTTTTTTTTTTTTAACTTATTTTAAATTGATTTTAGCAAGATGCCCTGACAAACTTCGAGCAGTTGATGCGACTGGGATCGGCGCGGCGTGATTATATGCCAATAGGCAAAAACGCGCAACAGTAAGAAACCCCCTTTTTTTGTAGCCGGGGGGAGTAGGGGGGTATAAGACCTTCCAAATAGCGTCAGTTTCATTTAGTGAACCACTAACGTCCCGTTTGTGTTGCAGAGTGATGTACTACATGAACGTAAATCGCAAGTGAGTGATCTACATTCTGTTATAATAAGAATAATGTCTTACTGACCGAATTTCGGTCACAGCGGCCAATCTCAACGAAGATTAGCCAACTACACAAGAGATATTATAGTTCACAAGTCTGTGCGCAAACAAAGATGCACTCTATATTCCCTCACTCTCATAGGCCGATGGGACGGCAAATCCGACACGACCGGAGAGAGATCAAGCGCAAGACCAACGGCTTTACGTACTCTCCAAGGCAAGTGATAATTAATTTATAATACGCACGTAACTTAAGAAAAGTTAGAGGTGCTTGCTTGAGTTTCGAATCTATAACCTTTGACTTGTCATTCCACCCACCATCACCACTAGGCCAATATCACGATTCAAATGACATAATAACCTGTAATTTTAGCTAAAAGCCTCTATGAAGTAAGGTTTAATCATAGAATAATGAGTAAGTGAGAGACAAGCAAACAGGAACGAATACGACCAACAGAGACAGCGATATGTTTGTATGTTGCAGGAAGTCACCTCCTCCGTGGATTGAGGAGCGGATAGCGGGGCTATTACGCCGGTGATAACCATCCTTTTGATATCATCTTCTTATATTCTTTGACATCTATGTTTATTTGCTCTACATATTTTAAATTTCACTAGCGTCTCGTTTCAAACTTCACATTTGTTCATTATTAATCTATAGAACTAGGTTTTTTAAAATAAATAAAATGCAGGTTGTTTTTTATATAGATTTAATCAGATTCCCCTTGTCTAAATAAAAGAGGAAACAATACCATTACAATATTATAAAACGGGTTTTATTTGATGATAAATGGGCCTGTGGCGAGCCTACGGTCGCTATTTCTTTGCCTCTATCTGCTGAGTGAGGGGGACGCAAACTATATAAGGTGCTTCTAAATTATCTGCCACGGTTGCAATGAGAGAAAGGATTGAGTATATAGATTACAATAGTGAAAAAATTTCGTACCCCGGAACAGTAAAAAAAAAATTAGAGCATGGAGCAGAATTAGACCTACGCAATAAAACGCAGGCAAAAGAAATAAAATTATGACGTTAGATAACAAAATTACTTCACTATTGTAATATAAATAACCAATATTATCTACCATTGCAGCCGTGGCAGATAATTTAGAAGCAGGCGATAGCTTGAATGATAGGGAATGACAGAGACTGCAACCGTACTATATTTAACCAAAGCGGACCCCAATTATGTGAGTCGTGAGTATAATGTGTGACTAGTGGTGACGTCACTGCGTGTGTCACTGACAGCCGAGTACAGACTTCTTGCAGCAGTTGCAGCAGCGCGGCAACACGTATTTTGGTGCCTTCGTTCTCGCGGCAAAGGGGGGTCTCGGAGAGCGCCTTTTTGATTTTGACTTGCGCAAGCCCGTTATGACGACACCGTTTCTGTTGTATCTAGGACCCTCGAGATTAAGTACAACACGCTGGCACAGAAGACCCTGCAGCAATAAGGGAATTTAGCTATTTATACAGTGCATATTTGCGCTAAAAGCTTTAATACTGTATAGTTTCATCAAAATCCGTTCAGTTGTTTTTGCGTGAAAGAGTAACAAATATCTATCCTCTCAAACTTACACATTTATAATACCTATTAGTGAGATAGTAAGTCTCAATGTTTGAATTAAAAACTGCTCATCATCATCAGCCTGTATTAGTCCACTGCTGAACATAGGCCTCTCCCATTGCGCGCCACTTTTTGTGCGCTAATTGGAGGAATTTGCCGATAACCACCACGCTGGGCAAGTAGGCGATCGCAGTAGAAGATAATTGCTGTTACATAGAAGGATGCTGATGCCCATCCTCCGGATCTTACCCATTGTCGCTTCTTACGACAGCCGCGGGACTGCGGGTGGTTCTATTCATAGGCCGGAAACTACACGGCACCCGGAATTCATACGGCACATTTGATAATGTTTGTTGGCAATTTTTTACAAAATTATAACCGACTTCTTACGCATTCTCACACCACACGGTATGGTGGTACGGTGGTGTGGAAAACTGCTCAAAAAATTTAAATCAGTCTATTAGAGCCAGAATTAAATTGTGTACCTTTAATCGCTTTTCTTGCATATTAGGCCCACGCCCAGGCGCCATGTCCAGCAGGTCGGGCGCAGGCGAGTGGAGGCGCTCCGGGTTATTTATCCTAACACCATCCGAGTCAAACTCCGAGTCGATATTACTTATCATCATGGGCAACTGCGGAATGGCAATTGTGGGTTGCACGTGAGTCGCTGCTGAAAACTTCAGCATCTGAGCCAACATATTATTAGTCACTGGATCTTTAGCTTCCGCGCGTAGATTACGTTGTATCTCCTCAAATGAATCAATCTGTAGGTTAAACGGATTCATAGAGGTGTGCCCGTCAGCAGTTCGAGCGATCTTTCGTAGCTGATCCTTTCCCCTCATAATGAGTTCTCTCAGTTTATCGAGACGCACCTTTTTAACCGGTTCCCGATTGTCATTTCCCGCTCGATTCTCGACACCATTTAATGCGCCGTAGAAGTTGTTAGTGACATGAGTGATTGGTCTATTGTAAATATTAAAGAAATTTCTTCTGTTCGGCATTGGTTTTTGCGGAACGTTATTAGACGTCACGTCTGTTAAATCTACACCTTTCGTCGTTAAAGGTTTCGGTGGTGGTTCTTTTGATGTTACAAGATTAGGTTTCGATGGATTGGTTTTAAGTGGATTTTGGTTTAATGGCTTGCTTATAGCCTTCTGTGGAGCTCTCTGTGTAACTGTAACTTTGCTAGTTAGAATGACGTAGTCATCATTGTTACGGCGCAAGTCTTCTTGAATGATCTTTGCAAACTGAAGACTTTTGTTTTGTTTGATATTTTCCTTGTCTGAAAGAATGTTAAATATCATACAGTAAGGTAACTGCATACAGACGCTCAAAACGGCCACACTTACTCAAACACGCGTAATATACTAACGACGAGACTCCTAAGCGAACGTCGCGGTACCTGCGGTGTCAATCACGCGTCGTTGCATATGTTTGTGTGAGTGTGCCGTTTTCGAGTGTTTGTACGTAGTTACCTACAGTATGATTATATTATTATACTGTGGTTTAATGGTGATCACTGGGCCAGGTGTGAGTTCTGATCGCAGTACTTACCTGTGTTGAAGCGCGTGGTCCCCGCTTCCGCCACCATCACCACGGCAGCCGCTAGTACTATCGCCAAGCTTGTGTTCATGCCAGCTTCGACGTGTGCTCGTCCACACGCCGCTGGTGTACTGAGTTATCGCTTCATGCGATACATAAAATTTTGATACGAGAATTTATAGTGCTCTATAAATTTTACAAAATAATAATTATATAAAAAGTGGGGTGCATGATGTCGCTTGTAACTTGAGAAATTTATAATTTGGTATATTATACTCAACAGTAACATAATGAATTTGTCGACTTCGGTGACGACTTCATATATTACATAAAATAGTAAAGGTAGCTAAATTAACAAGTACTAGCTTCCACCGCGGCTTCACCCGCATGGTATTTTGACATTATGATTCTAGACGTGGCGCCATCTATTATCATAAGAACGTTATTGTTGTTTTCCTCGGGAACATTACTTTTTTTTGGCATGAAAGGTACCTTATTTCTGTTTCTGTATACCTGACAACGTATATGCAAAATTTCAGGATGATTGCTTCAGTAGTTTAGGCGTGAAAAGGTTACAATTACAAACAAACAAACTTATTTTCGCATTTATATTTTAAAATATTAGTTAGGATATAATAGAATATGTTAGTCTATATCATTAAGCATTTATTATGCAATGCAAGCTAAGATTCTCTATCAATCATTAATATTTATGACTCCTATAGGTATCTTAAAATTACGTGTACCTAAAGTAAGTAATACGAAAAATGGTAAACAAAAATAAATAATAAAATAATATAAGTAAAGTTTTTTTTTACGTAAAACGGTTTTGTCATCAAAACTAAAGCTGTGTACCAAATATCAGATCAATCTGTCAACAGAAAGGGGGTGAAATATCGATTACTAAATTTGAACTAAATAATAAACAGGTCAAGCTAAGTAAAACCGTTTAATAAATAAATACCTAAAAGGCTTTGTACTCATCAGCCGAAATGTTATCTTGGTTTCAATTTTTTTTTAATTTTCATACAATGATAACACGCTTAGGCATTGTATAAATACTGTATTGTAAAGAATACCCGATTACATACATTGCCGGTAACATAATTATACACATTATAGTGTTAATAGTTCATGAACAGGTGTTGTCCTAACATTATCAATAGACATCGGTGGTGACCCTCCCCTCCCCTGTACAAAGTTACGTTAAGTTAAAGTCAAGTTAAAATTAAGTTACGTTAGTAAGTAGGAACGGAAGTTGAGTACTTTGAGACTAAGCGTCGCCGATGCCGCTGAAACGCATCTGCGAGTGGCGGACGCAAGTCTGCGCGATCGTGCATGTACTGGCGGCGCCCGCTCGACAGGCGCACGAACGGCACCGAGCCGTGGTCCAGCGGAACCAGCGCTACGCGGTCGGGGCCGCGCTCCTCCAGCACTTGGCGCATTCCGCTGCGCCGTCCCCCACCGCCCCGCACCTGCAACACACGAACGTCACGCCGGGAGACTGCTAATGTCCAATAACCACCGCCCCAACTTAGTACTGCTCAATCAATAGTCTAACAGTCATCTTTTACTAACCAAAGCACTACATTCAATATGGATACGGCTTTACTCACGTATTGATTTCGGGGAATGCCCGACTAGTTTCGAACTCAAACGGAGTCCATTTTCAAGAGGGGGTGTATACGCGGCGGCGTCGCGGACCTCACTGCTATGCCGCTCGCGCCCAGCGTTCGGTCTGCCTCTGCTCTCGCGTTGTCCCTCTCGCACGTGTCAATACGTGAGTAAAGCCGTATCAATATTTATTTCAATGTATAAGTATGACTCACGCAAGTATGCACTCCCAACCGCCTAGTCTAGTGATGCTCATCACCTTAATACGTACGTTAATACATTTGTATTAATGCGACGAGACAAGGAGCGAGAATCAGAGGAAATGTACCTTTAATATCTTGTATTTGATGCTAACACCGGTCGAACTGGCGAGGCTGGGTTTTGTTGGCGGCGAGTAGGAGGGTACGGCCTCACCGCTGAGGCTAGCGACCGCGCTGTTCGCGGACACGACGCTGTCCCCTGCGCTGTGCTCTACGCTGTTGACGTCGACCGACACATCATTATTAAGTAGCCGACGGCCGTCGACTAACTTCGGCAGCTCGGGTTGAGCCTCGTGGTACAGCTTGAGTCTGTCGGGCCGCGGTTGCGGTGTGGTGGCAGAGGAGGTTGGCTTGTCTTTTGTTTGCTGGAACGCCTTCATGTGGTGCCAGTAGTGCGGGCCACGGGGCGCCTTCAGTTCGTCTGACATAATGTTCGCGAGATGCACTACAGGGTGGTGAGCTTTGCCGTGTTGCGCGCTGATAGGTGCGAACTGCATCTCGTAGGCGTCTCGACGCTGGCTGGAGTGCTTCTGGTCGTAGGTTTCCTTCTGGATGAAGGTTTTTTGTTCTTTGGGGTTGAAAGGTTTGATGTTGTGACTGTCGCTGCGCAATAGCGGGGGCATGTCTTGCACTTCTTTCTGCCAAATAAGAATAGTTATATTATTTTCTCTTTAAATTCACGGGCTCTCTTTCAAAAGAAAGAGACCCGGTCCTTTGGAAGGCTTGCCTGGGGACACAGGTCCAACACGCAGAGGCCCCTTTGAGAACTTTAATCTAAAATAATATTATTAATTATTATAATATTTAGTTTTTATTAAACTAACCTATAACGTTTCCGCAACGACGAACCGTCGAGGTTAGTTCAATAAATGATTATTTTGTATTATTTGCGCGCAAATAGACACGAAATAATATTTGAAAGAATGATGATTACAATTCGCAAAAGTTTAAACACTTCTATGGCAATAAATTATTCCCGTAACATTATAATTTGGGGATCTTCAAATCAAGAGTGAATAGGCATCTCAAAGGCCTTTCGTAGACTATCGTAGACCTGCTCCATCGTAAACCACAACACCGTTTACCATCAGGTGGGTTCGCGGTCTAACACATTAGGAACTCGTTAAGCCCACGTAAGCGGGACGTAAAAAAGCTTTTCTCAAGGCCGTCAAGACGATGGACATCACATACTTTGTGTGTGTGTGTGTATACTTAGTTTGTGTGGTTTTAGTACTTTTGAGTGTCCTTTTCTGTATGAGAAGAGGCCTTTGCCCTGCAGTGGGACAGTTACAGGCCAATTTATTTATTATTTATTAGTGACTGAACCAAAGTTTCCCGTTTTTCTTTTTTTTTGGATTTTTGCCCGTATTATTTTCAAATCCGTTTGCAACGTTTGGCCAAAAATGAATAAATATTTTATTTTTCTTTTCTTTCACTTGGATGGTTTCGGATGGGTATCCTGCGCACCCGCAGTCTACTTCAGAGAAAGTTTATGTAGATTTCTAATACAAAAATAAGGTGAATGAGATGTCATGTTTATAAGATAACCTGTTTATTTGATAATCTCTTGTCCTCGTAATCATAGTTGTCCTTCATGAGTTGACTGCGTAAACTCTCTACCAAGTCGACCCGCCCGGTGCGCCGCCCCCCTTCCCCTCCTAATTTTGACGGCGGCCAAACTGAAAAGGGTTAATAATTAACGATACAAGCAGTGATAGCATCTGATTTTCCGGATTTATTGTATTAGAAACTAATTATCACTTTTTTATGTGTGTTTTTAACATGTTTATGCACATGATTTGCTTATTAAATGAAATTATTTAATGAGAAATTAGCAAATATCGCGATAATTACAGCACTGCACGCCTGGGATCGCGGGTTCAAGTCCCGCCCGAGTCAGTTGTTTTTGCGAATTTCTTATTAAATAATTTCATTTAATTATTACACTTGCTGAAACAAAGGAAAACATCGTGAGGAAACTAGCTCACCTGAGAGATTTTATAACGGTATGTAAAGCCATGTCAGAGTTCTGCGGGTGGTTTAAACTCTAACACCAGGTTGTTCATCAACCATACGATGAAGAAGATTGACCGACGAAAAAAGGAGGTACGATAACGCGTATCTTTAGACAGGGCCATTCGATTTTGATAATTCTTTCTTTATTCAATAGAATATAACTTTAAGGTGGTCCCATTTAAATATTGTCATGATCTGATGATTAAATTCGGAGAACAGATTATAATATAGAACAGTCTTACCGGGTGCAGCTGAATACCAGTGTTTTACATGGAGCGACTGCCTATTAGACTTCCACAACCCAGATACTGGGTTACACGATACCCCTTGGTAAGACTGGTTTGTCAGACTTTCGGGCTTCTGACTACCCGTAACGACTGTCAAAGATCTACAATTGACAGCGGTCCAACAGGTTAACGTGCTATTCGAGGCACGGAGAGTGATAATTTATTTATTAATATAGGTTTATATTAGCTCTTAATCAAAGGAATAAATGATTTTAATACACGTTACTTACTGTTCTTTTCAAGGCAGTAGCTTCCTTGAATTACTACTACAGCGATCACAATACGGAGCATGTTGGTATGAATACCAGTATAAATAATATTTCTCGTGTCACTGCGTCGTTGCCGTTGTTATCGAACTAACTCGCGCCGCCATCTTGTTTGTGTCACGTGTTGTGTGTTTGTGTGAGTTGTAGTTAGTGTTAGTGTGCGTATGTGACGAATAAAACTGTAGTAATAAAAATAAAATGTGTATTTTACTATAAAATATACAGGTTTAGTTTAAACTTGGTCTGGTTGTTTAATGTAAAATTTTTACGTGTAGCAAGGAATGAGGAGTGTACAAGAAATAGGTATAATGAATCATGTTTCTTTTTAGATTTTTTATAAATATTTAATAAGAAATTTGAAAAAAAAAGCTATCATAAGCTATCATGTGCATGTAAAAATTTCACAAAAATATTTAGATTTTTTTTTAAGAATACAGGGCTTGAAGAAATGTTTTTATGTATGTTTTCTTGAGTGGAAACGTGTCTATGGTATTTCATAACATCGATTTTTGCAATTTTCAGTCTGAATTTAAATCTACGATTTGCTCATTAGTACAGTATTCACGAACGCAGTCGAAGGTATCGTTCTGTATTTAGAGAGAGAGTGAGAGGGTGAATAGTTGATGCCTGTTATATATTCCTAATAACTTTTTTAAATCCTTTATTTTGATACTCCACTCGATAGATTTAAAAAAAAAATTTAAAACATAATTTGGCGCTAAACTTAAATTAAGCTTAAACTGCCGCCATTTTTTTTTAATTTTCATGCACTCAGTGTCACTCTCACAATTAAGACGAATCTAACGACACTTCTTCAGTTAAAATGTGACTCTTCGTTTAGGCTGTAGGCCGTGCCAAAGAAATATACATACATACATACACTCGAAAAACACAACCCTCCTTCTGGCGCAGTCGGGTAAAAACCTGCCATTTGTATAATACATTTTAAAAATATTTGTATAAATGATGTATATATATATATGTATGTATATATATTACCCGTAATGACTTCTGCAACAATCTGCATACACTCATCCCATCTGGCGTAGCAGCGTAGCACTCGTAGCGCACGTCTGCGTAGCGCTACGTCGTAGCGTTGATTTGATTTGATTTAAAACATACCGTCCGTCCGTCCACCTCCCTTTAATGAATACTAAACTATAATGTGTATAATTACTTCATGTTGTTGCTTCTGGGTTTCATGGGTAGAAAGGATAAGATACAGAAGGTCCACTTGATATGAATAGGCCAAAGACCATGGTCATAAACTTCCAAACTTCCGCTTCACAATGGAAATAAATAAATGGAATTATAACTAACATTAAATTAAAACTTATATATTTCCCTGTTTTGTGTAAAAAAATTCTTGGTTTTTCTATGCTCTGTGTAAAATGTAACTTCTTAATTTCCCTGTACTAACTTTTATTTCCTTGTACAATATAATTAAATAAACTCCTTTCATACCTTGTCCATTGTGTAAATTGTAACTTTTAGTTTCCCTGTTTTGTGTAAAGTGTAACATCTTAGTTTCCCTGTGCACTGTGTAAAGTGTAACTTCTTTATTTAGCTGTGCTGTGTGTTAAGGTTTGTATGTGAGAATGCGCGCGGGGCCACTAATGAGGGAAGTATTTCGGTTTGGCTGTTTTGGCAGATATTATATTTTACTGAGAATTAAAATAAAATTTGTACAACTTTGTTTGTGTCCCTGTGGAGCCGTTTGCTAGATGTGTGTTTAATAAAACAAACTGGGGACGTGTTTGCGTAATAACTATTCAAATATGTCTGGTGTGTAATTTGTTGCGAGCAATTTAGCTGATAGGTTGGCAGTTAGTAAACGTTGTTTGGATTGATATGAACTGTTTGTAAATACATTAACGTTTTTATAAAGTATTTCAGCTTGCTATGCGAAAAAGTTCGAATTTTCTGTAGACACTCAACGTAGACAGATGATTTTTTTATGCATACATTTTGATCTTTAGTTTCGTATAGTATGCATAAATAATTTGAGAGATTAGTTTAAAACCTTTATTTTTTTGTTATTTATATTTTTTATTGCATACCAGAAACTTAGCACATAAAAGAAATAATTGTTATAAAAGCTGTACAATGGGCAGTCTTATCGCATTATGGCAATTTCTTCCAGACAACCTTTGGATGGAAAAGAATGTACTGGATAAGATATGGATAGCCTTTCGTGCACATATTAAAAATACACACATTTAAAATACGCACATAACTTATGAAAAGTAAAAGGTGCGCTGGGTTCGAACCTGAGACCTCTGACTTGCCAGTCAACGGTCATACCATTAAGTTATCACTGCTTTCCAGAGTCAATTCATTATAATTTTCCTCACGATTTACTTTAAATAATAATATGACCTCTTATATTAAATTTCGTGTTGAGTGTACAGGTACGAATGCACTCAAGCGCATTGACAACACTCCCGCGCCGTCTGAACGACTTCGCTTATTCTTAATGAGTTACACTAAGGACTGATGCCAAACAACCAGAGAGCAAAGTGCATTGGAGGCTTTGTTGCTCTACTTAGCGATGGAAATAATATGTTTTAAAAAAATTGGAGATTTTTTTTGACACTTTACTGCCTCGTTTGTCTAGTGGTAGCTAGCGCGACTGTTGAGGACGAGGTCTTTGGTTCGATCCCCGCGTCGGGCAAAGTGTTATTGGATTTTTCCATTAGGAAATTCTTAGTAGCAGCAAGGAGTTTGAAATTGTGCCCGGTTAATGGCAATAATAATATAACTAGCACTGATAGCGTAATGGCATGACCGTCAACTGTCAAGTCAGAGTCTCGAGTTCGATCCCAAGGCGCACCTCTGACTTTTAGTAAGTTATGTGCGTATTACAAAATAATGATTAGTTGCTAAAATTATGAGGGAAAACAACGTGATGAAACCCTGAGAGATTTTTCAGTAAAGCCATGTCAGAGGCCTACGGGCACCGGGTTATTCATCAAACATGCGATAAGGAGAAAAAGAATGGCAATAGGCTTGCCCCCTATTACATGGGACTTATAGTCAGCGAAGGTGGGATACAAGCTAAGAAGCTATAAGAAATATGATTAACGTAACGAACTGACCGATGCCATCAACTTGTATGCTCACACTACTGGGTCACATCACATTCGCTTCACGGCTACGAGTCGCGGTGCGGAGGCCGCGCGCTCTCCACTATTTCTTTGAACAACACTCACACGGCCCTTCACTGAAGCACTTTACTGAGTACGTTCGCATTGAGTCACGGTGTGTGACGTGATCAGATATTGCTAGTGTATAATTTTTATTTTAAAAAAATCGTATCTCTATCTATCTATACTCCAATATTTTCCTGTACCGTAATTTCATGATGCACATGCCCCGACCGGAACAAAATATGTTATATCTTTCGATCACAAAATATTTTATCATGTGGGAATCAAAAACCGCGACAACAATAGCACGGAAGATGATTCGGAGTTTCGGACTCAAAAACTTAACTTAAACAAACTATTATTCGTCAGACACTGTAGAGCTTATTGAGTCACAATGGAATTTAGACATTAAACTACTCCGACAATTTTGGATTTCGACACTATACTACTCAGACAACACGTTAGACTTCGACAAGCAAATATGCCAACTTTAAGAAAGTCTTGCATGAGCCCCGCGTATTATAATCTAAGTAAAAAAGTGTCGGAGTTCCATAATTATCGGAGTAGTTTTATGTCTGAGTTCCATTGTGTCACAACAGTAGAATTCATGTCGAAGTTACGTTTTAGAGTGGGTCTTTGCTCTACTTTGTGGGTCTACGGTACCTAATGGTTATAAAGCGCATACCGAGAGTGTTTGGAGCCGCGCAACCTCACAACTCGTTCACGCTCAGTGAGCTGTTTTAACGACTGCCCGCGAACCGCTTTGCACTGACTCCACTTATTTTCCATAAAAGAAACATTTGGTTGTAATTACAACCACATATTGCACTACACCGAGTTCTCAATATTTTTACACTACCTCCATATATTTTTTAAAATATTTTCTTTTAAGTTTTCTATTTTTTAAAAGGAGGCATTCCACATTTTTTTGTTCGACTAAAGGTGGTTCCACATTTGTGACATTTTAACGAAGCGAGATTCCGTGACAGTCTTACCGTACTGCATTTATGTGACAAAAATGATACTGTGTCATTTTGCCGTATATTAGGGTTGTCCTTTAATCACGTGGAGTTCATGTGGAGTGCAGTGGCTTAGTCTCTGTACAGCACCTATCATAAGTCATCATCAACGCCGATGATCATAACAATATAAAACCTGCTAACCCAATTTCAACCCCAACGGTCAATCTTAATTGAGACTGGCCAACTACGCAGGAGATAATAATGTTCAAGTGTGTGCAAAAAATATTACCAATATTTTCTTAAATTTGTATGTAAAAAAATCACAAAAAAAGATTGGATGGACTTCAAATAGTGAAATTAATAATCGTTCATCATTCAGCGTTAATTAGCAATCCGTTTCAAGATACGCTCACCTGTAATTGAAATAGTGGACATTTTCTTGAACAACTTTTCATTTTCCCGTAGGTATTTAATATTACCTAGAGTGCTACTGTTGATATAATCTGAGTAAGTGGAAGGTGTCGCGGTGGTGCCTTAGGGGGCGGTGCGCAGGTACTACTAGAGGAGGGGGGGGGGGCGGTATCACGATCTACAAGTAATGGGGTTTTAATGGTGATCGCTACGTCATAGCACCCGTGATACTATGGAGCCAAGTCAAGAGATTTAAACGTGATGGTGGTTCAATTAACTTATTTTTCAAATTAATAAATGAATCTCTCTCTATCCATCGGCATCGGCTATAGGCTACATCTGCCTAGTGGTGATGGGAATGTCTACTGACAAGAGGTCTTGTTATTGTTAAAGTGTTATTGTTTATTCCATTAGTAAATTCTCAGTAGCAACACGGAGTCTGAAATTGTGCCCGGTTAATGGCAAAAGGCTCGTCCCCTATTACATGGGACTTATAATATAACCGGCGAATCGTGGGTGTACTGCATACACCTCCACCTACCCCCTCTGGGGAATACAGGCGTAAGTTCATGTTATCTCTTGTGAAACCGGTTCTAAATCTGCCCTCTCTCCGATCGTTTCGGATTGCCGTCCCTTCGGACATCTAATACTAGTATGATCGCTGTTTCTCACAACTTGTACCATACACCACGCGGTAATTCTTAGAACAATAGTCGTCAGTATTGCAATTACTGGATTTTTTGTACTGTCCACATTGACACAGCCTAGCGCACGCGCCGCATCGATCACTGCAAATAAAACAACAAAATAATTACTATTCGATTACTACATAATTATAGTCAAAGAGCAATTATTTATTTCCCGGTATGTGTAAGTTTGGGCTAGCTATACCTAATAACGTTGAGAATCCTAATCCTAACAAATCCTACAGTATTATAAATGAGAAAGTTTGTCAGGATGGATGTTTGTTACTCTTTCACTCAAAAATGACTGAACGGATTTTGATAAAACTTTACAGTAATATAGCTTACACATCAGAATAACATATAGGCTACAATTTATTAAGATACCATGCGGGTGAAGTTGCAGACGGAAGCTAGTAATATTATAAATGCGAAAGTAATGTTTGTTTGTTACCTTTTCATACCTAAACTACTGAATATTCTGAAATTTTGCATATACGTTGCCAGGTGTACAGAAACAGACAGACCTTTCAACAGGAAAACAACAATAACGTTCTTATGATAATAGATGGCGTCACGTGTCTTTTTAATCATGATTGAAATTGAAATTCTGAATTAGCGGGAGCAAAGCCGCGAGGAAAAGCTAGTAAACTAACAACAAAGGAATGAAGAAAAACGAAAAAAAAATTCAAATTCTCAGAACTCGATACTTGTTTTCCACACCCCGCTACTCGCGGGTATCATTATTCGTAATATTTTATTCCCCGAGGAATATATTATGTCAAAATCTGAACATCGAAAATTTATTTTTTATACAAAGTAACTGGTCGCTCATGTGACACACCTTTTGTGTGACAGATTTCACAGACAGGGGAAAGTTGTCCAGTTTTATGCACCTTTTTACCTCCTAAAATTTGGCAGGTCTTAAAAGCAACAACCTGTATATCATCCATTAGCTGTTCCCCGCGACTTTGTCCGCGTTAAATTAAATTTTCCCGTAAACACGTTTATAAAGCAGCCAGATTGTCTGTTTTTTTTTCTTACTTGAATTACAGATATTGTTATTTTTTACTTAAAACTAAACTTTTTTTTTTAGAATAAAAATAGCCTATAGCACTCAGGGATAAAGTAGCTTCCTATTGGTGAAAGAATTTTTAGGATCGGATCGATAGTTCCAGAGATTACCCCTAACATAAATACATTATCACATACATACAAACTTTACCTCTTTATAATATTAGTATAGATGAAAAAAAGCCTTAGAAAATGGGGTTAACTAAATAGGCAACTCTATTCCCTTACTCTCATAGTCCGATGGGACGGCAATTTGACACGACCGGAGAGAAATCAGGCGCAGGGCCAACGGCTTTACATGAGTTCTGAGACACGGAGTAAGTGATAATAATTAATTTACAAGACGCTTATAACTTATGAAAAGTAAGAGGTGTTAGAGGTGGAGGCGCGGCTTGGGTTCGATCCTGAGACCTCTGACTTACCAGTTAACGGTCACCACTAGGCTATCACTAAATATTAATAGGATAGGAACAGTAATAATACTGTTTTATCACGCCAATATCCTGTAAGAAGGTGGTACTCTTTGGCCGAGCGCATTTGTGCTGAATCCACTATGGGACTTCCACTCAGATTCTGTCAGTAAATACGTGTTTCATTTTAGTCCTAGACCACACCACCGACTTTGCCATCCATCGCATCACAACTTTGCAATGATAAACAGCTGTCAACATTATATGGGATTCCAGTGTTCGTAGAGTTTGGTACAAACAGCGTCAGAAATTGGGTACCTCAGTAAAATATAAAATCTATACAGAGTTATTTGTAAAACACAGACAACCTGAAAAGGGGTCATTAAACTCATTATTATGTACAACTTTTACTATGGGACCAACCCTGAAATCGCAAAAAAAATCAGCTGTTCCATACATTTTGTTGAGTTATGTGAACATAAATTTATGGGACAGCTTTTTTTTCTCTTCTACGCACTTTGCCGGATGACAGTGATGCGGAGGAGTACTTTGACGCTTAATAATTACCCTTTTGTAAATAAAATAAAGTTATTACCTAACGAAAATACAGTCTTCGGTTCGGAGAGGAGTCTTGGATTCAGACGTGAGACGTTTGACCATACTACTTAGGCAATCACTGCACATGTTGTTATCACTATCTACATGAGAAAATCTGACAGACAAGTTTAATGCTGTTTAAGAGTATTTTTTTTAATCTTCGGCGGTACTTACCCACTTATTGACGCTGAGTGTACCTGTTCAAAAATACTCTCGTTCAATAGAATTGTAAACTAGATCGACGCGGCATCAATATCACGCGACACGGGAAGCGTTTTAGTTCGCGACGTCTCATCACGTCGCGCGACGTCGTGTCACGCGGCTTGACGAGTGGGCTCTCTGGGAGTTTACCTGCATTAACTGCGCGAGTCTGAGTGAAACCGCGGAATATTTTGATATGAGGGTCTAATAGAAGGTAATAATAATAATGTTCTCCTGACCGAATTTCGGTCACAGCGGCCAATCTCAACGGAGATTAGCCAAATACGCAGGAGATATTATAGTACACAAGTGTGTGCGCAAACACAGATGCACTCTCCATTCCCTCACTCTCATAGTCCAATGGGAAGGCATTCCGACACGATCGGAGAGAGATCAGGCGCAGGGCCAACAGCTTTACGTGCTTTTCGAGGCACGAAGTCACAGGGGACATGATGCCCCCCAAAATCTAAGATCATATTGAAAAATCACAAAAATTTGACAAATAATAAAAAAAAAATCTAGCTATCCCCTAACAGCGATAAATTTATAATTAGCTGACATCTAGTGGTGTTTTAATGAACTACGTACGATGGCCAAAATAACTTAGAAAAATGACATCTAGTTTAGAAACAATTTTATTCCAGATACCTATTTTTATTAGTGTAGCGAGTGACCTCCGCCAAAATTTCAGGCTGCGACCGCGCCTGGACTAGATTCGAACTCAAACGGAGTCCATTTTCAAGAGCGGGTGTATACGCGGCGGCGTCGCGTATACCCCGTTTCAATATTTAAGGCATACACGTCGTTAGAGAATATGAAGACTAAGTCTTAGCACAAATATTTCTTTAATGGCCAATTATCATATAAATTGAACTTGCTCTGATTGATGCTCGTTTCAACTCTACTTAATTTTCACTGTTCGTTGTAGACGACATGATTGGTGTAGGTGGGGGAATGACCTTTCTGCTTTGATTCGCAGATTCAGTTCATATATGGGACATTTATTGTCTATATTTAAAAAAAACAGAAGAAATTGAACGGTAGATACGTCGAAGATCGTGGGTTGAATCCCATTTGTATTTTTTTTTAAGGTAATTAAATAATCCTCAGCAGTGAGGGAACGACGAACGCGAAGAAGCAGGGGCTCTACTCTGAGGTTTCGGATCGGAACGTAATAATGAAGACCATCAAACACAACCTTACCACCAAATTACCATTGTTTAATTGTACTTAGTGCTTTCGTCAGTCGTTTTGTTACAAAATCCATAAAAAAAACAATCTATTAGAAGGTAATTTAACGAACAAACATGTGATCCGACAATCGAAGCTTCGTTTTTAAAATTTCGGAGTAGGCCCCCCTAATGTATTTTTAATAAATTAAATTTTTAATAAGTCATTGTAATTGCTGTCCTATCGGACTGTGGGACGCAATTATGTTACATAGTATTTGCCCTCACACTTGTGCGTTATAATATCTCCTGCATCGACGGCCAATCTCCATTAAGACTGAGATTACATTTAAAACAAGACTTTTTGCTATCCATTTTATATTTTCTAATCAATATCAATTCTTTAAAGCAAGCACTTCCTATGATGAGACAGTATGACGCATTGTATTGTTCAGCTGACAACTCTCCGACTTAGTGCAATTAGTAATTTGCAGACTGTACGCTTTGTACACTGTTGCGACAGCCTTTTAACCAAATGCCTGAGATTATTTGCTAGCCGTACTGTTTTAGCTTAATTAAAAACTGACTTATGAATAAAAATAAATGTATCTTTAGCGGATAACAGCGAGTGAGGTTTGCTACGCTGTGGTCACGCGGCGTCCTCCGTTTGAGTTCGAAAGTAGTCGGGCAATCCCAAACTAAACCCGTGAGTAAAGCCGTAATAAAACAACAATAATATTCTTATGATAATGATAATAGATGGCGCCACGTGCTCTAAATTAAAGCGAGCGAAACCGGGTAAAAGCTAGTGTTTATAACATAACATATACTTACGCCTCTATTCCCCAGTATGCAGAAGTGTATGTAGTATACCCACGTTTCACCGGCTATTTTATAAGTCCTATGTAATAGGGGTCGAGCCTATTGCCATTAACCAGGTACAAATTAAGACTCCGTGACTGAGAATTTCCAAATGGAAAAAGCCAATGACACTGTGCCCGACCAGATCGAACCCAATACCACTTGCTACCAGTAGACCAACGAGGCAGTCTAGTGTTTTTATAAATCGCAAATGGTTTGACATCTTATCATCGTATTTTACTAACTTTCCCTCATTTTGAGTTTACGTACGTGTTGTTTTTCCGGAATCGAACTCATAATCTTTTGAAAACCTTCATTTCCTACAGAATAAATCATAAAAATATCCATCAGAGTTGCACATCGAATAATAATCGAAACAAAATGTAAGCGGAAACAATATCATTTTTTTAACGCACGTCCCCGGAGTCCGACTAATTCAAATGGAAGGTATTTATTTCTAGTTAATTATTTGAGTGCCCCCCCGTTTCCCCCCGCTCCTCCCCGCTCCTGTCCCGCGGCAGTCTATCACCCCCCTCCCCGGGGGGTTACAAATCATTGTTATTTACGCATCTCATCAAAGAAATATTTTGGGCCAATTTGGTGGAATGTTTTCTAATTTGGTCATTATAACTTTATAGAACTGATAAGCAGGGATTTTAGGACTTTAAGTGTTATGTTTCCCATCGATTGTAATATAAATTGACATAATAAATACACGTTACAATACCTTAGTAAGGTATAAGTAGGTACTCAATCCAATTAGGTAATAATCTATATCTATCTGTATACAATACAGAATTGCTGTTCGTTAGTCTCGCCAAAACTCGAGAACAGCTTGACCGATTTGGATAATTTTGGTTTTGAAATATGTGTGAAAGTCCAGGGAAGGTTTAAAAGGTGAAAAAAAAGGGGTAGGGTAGGGGTAGAGTAGGGTAGGGGTAGAATAGGCGTTGAAGTAGGATAATCATGTGTAAGAAGTGCGCCGGGAAGCTAGTAGGTAATAATAATCAAATAGGCACGCCAATGTCAACGGACATTAGCCAACTACGCAGGAAATATTAAAAAGTAAAAAATACCCCTTTATTCAACATAACAATCATGGCGGCATCACAGCACCATTGAGTTCTACTGATAAATGACGACTGTAGATTGCAGTGTTCACAGAACATAAGGTCCCGAACACATTCATCAGTAATGCGCTTCATGGCCACTGCACATTTCCACCGTATCACGTACTAACAGACTTGCTGCTTTTAGTATCGGCATTCGACGATTTTGCGATTGCATCGATGCTGCATAAAGTTTTGGCGACTTTCGATATAGATACGATTGCTGTATCAAAATCACGCTGTTCGTTCCTTTAATTAATAACAAGTACAAATTAAACATTTTCAAAGCCTTTAAAAAAAAAAGGCTTTGAAAATGTTTAATTTGTACTTGTTGTTGTTGTTGTAAAAACCTTCGAAATATATTTTTTATTATGAACACTACTACTATACATAAATAAAAAAAAACGAAATCTAAATCGGTTCATCCGTTTAGGAGTTACGAAACTACAGATACACACGTGGAACTTATAATGCTTCCCTTTCTCTCTTTTTTGAGTCGAGATAACGAGGTATGTCCGTTGACTAGCAAGTCAGAGGTCTTAGGTTAACCTTAACCCCAAGATACCTCTGACTTTTCGTAAGTTATGTGCGTTTTACAAATTAAATCACTAACTCCGTGCCTCAGACAGCACGTTAAGCTGTTGGTCCTGCGTCTGATCTTTCTCCGGTCGTATCGGATTGCCGTCCCATCAGACTATGAGAGTGAGGGAATAGAGAGTGCACCTGTGTTTGCGCACACACTTGTGCACTATAATATTTCTTATATAGTTGGCTAATTTTCGTTGAGACTGGCCACTGTGACCTAAATTCGGGCAGAAGTACATAAAAATAATACCGCTAGTAATCGGTAACAAGTGACAAGCGTTTTTTATAAGTGTGATGAGATTATAAGAAGCGTTCGACGCGGTATCAAGCTATCGAAAATTGACAAAATCACCGATCACCGACGCTCAAAGTAGCTAGTCTGCTATAGGCCTATATGGTCCCATTATCTCTTACACTCTGCGCTAATGATAGCCCCATGTTTGTGAGTGGCGTGCATTATATTTTGTAGCAAGCTGTACCTAATATTTTGTTTTCATTACTCCTTGTTTGGTTTGTTCGCGCGTGTAACCCACTGTTTATGAGTGCCCCAGAGAAAATAGTGCAGAAGGTCAACTCCATTCAACACGTCAAACGTACAAACAAAAAAAAAGGCTGGCGTACGAAGGGTTCCGTAATATTATCTATACAAATTAGTACTGAAAAAAAAAGAAACAGCGTGGTAAGAGAACGGTGTGGTGTGAAAAAGAATGTTGTCAGTAAGATAGAGAAAGGAATGCTGAGGTGGTTTGGACATGTAGGAAGGATGGATGAAAGAAGACTAACAAAACAAGTGTACATGGGAAGAGTGTATGGTACAGTTGGAAGGGGAAGACCTAGACGAACATTCTATGACCAAGTCGGGAATGTCCTTGAGAAAGGTCAGGTCAGGAGTACCCTAAACCGACGAGCATGTATGAAGAACGTGATGAGAGTGAATGAAGCAAAAGAGGTATGCAAGGATCGTAGCAAGTGGAAATCCGTTGTCTCTGCCTACCCGTCTGGGAAACAGGCGAGGATATTATAGTAATATCACAGGAGAGAGAGAGAGAGGAGTATAAGATAAGTCCTCAGGAGCTCTAACTGACAAATTTAAATTAAATATTACGAACACTGATCGCATTCTGAACCTTCTGTATCTAACGTCATAGCTTACATGTGATTCGACCTAGTTGAATGCGGTTATCTAACCAGATTTCAATCATCGTTCCATTTGCCGCGGCTCCAAGCTCCAATCCCTAGCTGCGAGGTTGGAGCCAGGGTCGTGGACCGTGGCTTCAATCTGTTGTGGTTATCAGCTCGTTATTCGACCACTGTTTGTAATTGCGTAGATTAGATAATTATCTCGATACATTAGCTGTGGCGGAAGATAGGCGTAATAAATTAATATCGGATAAATGGAGTACGGGAGAGTCGTAATAGCCTAGTGGTGGTGACCGTTGACTGGCAAGTCAGAGGTCTCGGGTTCGAACCCAAGGCACCTCTGACTTTTCGTAAGTTATGTGCGTTTTATAAATTAATTATCACAAAAGTATTTGTTATATACCAAGTCAGGTTATAGGGTACAAATTATCACAATACTTATGGGGGATGAGCAGTATTGTAATAAGTATATATATACCGCAATCCACGTGGACGTAGTCGCGGGGGAAAGCTAGTTTATAATACGCACATAACTTACGAAAAGTCAGAGCTGCGCCTTGGATTCAAACCTGAGACCTCTGTCTTGCCAGTCAACGGTCACCACAACTAGGCTATCATGCCCTTAGGTATTAATATTTGACTAGACCGTGTATGGAAACACCATCAAAATAAATCACAGCTCTCTACAATAAGACACGTGTAATTTACATAATAACACACCTCTCACTATCTTGAATGATATAAAACTGTGAGAATTCACCCCAGATGGCAGCACTTACGCAAATCACCCTCTTACCCACAGAAAGGGGTAATTTTACTCCCCATTGAGCATTCGTCAATGGAAAAAAATTCAACACTTTACAAATTAAATGTTTCGCTTCAATGGATTGTTTTAACTTGAAGTGAAGTTTGAAAAAGTTCTACACAAAGCGATGAAATATTTGATGGGATTCTTTTAGGTTAGGTCTTAGTGTATATAGGAAAATATAATAATAATGTCCTCCTGACCGAATTTCGGTCACAGCGGCCAATTTCAACGGAGATTAGCCATCAACGCGGGAGATATTATAGTGCATAAGTGTGTGCGTAAACACAGATGCACTCTCTGTTCCCTCACTCTCATAGTCCGATGGGACGGCAATCCGACACGACCGGAGAGATATCAAGCGCAGGGCCAACGGTTTTACGTGCTTTCCGAGGCACGGAGTAAGTGATAATTAATTTATAAAACGCACATAACTTACGAAAAGTCAGAGGTGCGCGCGCCTTGGGTTCGAACCTGAGACCTATGACTTGCCAGTCAACGGTCACCACCACTAGGCTATCACGACTCAAAATAAGAAAATATAGAGTGATAACGTCAACAACATTGCCTAGTGCGGAACGTAAGCGGGTCTCACCATTGAAATGTTAAAATATCATATTTGAAATTATGTTTCATAGTCGTTTTTGCAAAATTGAACACAGCAGTTAATCATGATATAAGCTATAATGTTACTTTTTCGCTCGTGGAGCCTAGTTAAACCGCAGTCAATCGAGGTATGATCGTGGACGGAGCTCGTGTCGCTGCCGCATTGTTCATACTCGTGCTTACGGTTCTTACTTCTGTAGAGTGTAGAAACTCTCGATCAAGTCACTTTTCAAATTTTAAAAAAAACAAAATCGGTTCATTAGTTTAGGAGCTACGATGCCACAAACAGACACAAATACTCGTCAAACTTAAAACACCCATCTGTTTAGGCAGAGGTGCGCTCCTTGGGATCGAACTCGAGACCTCTGACTTGTCAATCGAGGCTTATACCACGCTATCGTTACTATAAGTAGGTATTAGATTATTTCTCTTCCTCGTAGCTAAACAAACCAATTCAAAGTTCCTAACGTTCCAAATTATTTTCGCGCAGACGAAGCCTCACGTTACCAAAAACTGCGTCGATGTATCCCCGATATGTAATGCTGGCTTTAATTAACATTTGTGAGGTTACCTGCATTGTCCGGCGCCGGACAGAGCGCACAATAGCCAGCCACAGCGTACAATGGCTGGCGGATATTGTCGGACAAAGCGCGAACTGCCCGCACGCCGTGATATGAATTATATTCAGTGCAGTTTCTCACAAATGGTAATGTTTTGATTTTGTGTTATTGAATATGTCTGACGTTTACGGATTTAGTTACGTTGCAAATGAATGAAATGAAAGAAATAAAGAAAAAGGCTTTATTTTGGCTGTTTTGAGTGTGAGCGAGCATTTAATAATATGGAGCTAAACATATTTATTTAATTATGGGATTTGAACTTCTTCCTGTTAGAAGATTGATAGGTAATATCGCATACAGTGATCTAGAGATTAGAGTCGTGACAGCTTAGTGGTGGTGACCGTTGACTGGCAAGTCAGAGGTCTCGGCGTCGCGTACCTATGACTTTTCGTAAGTTATGTGCGTCTTATAAATTAATTATTACTTACACCGTGCCTCGGAAAGCACGTACAGCCTGGCCTTGCACCTGATCTCTCTCCGGTCATGTCGGATAGCCGTCCAATAGGATTATGAGAGTAAGGAAATAGAGAATATCGCATTGATGTGTTCTAAACTATAAAGTTTGGAGCACTAAGGCCCAATTTCACCATTCCCTTTAATAACCGAGTTTAATAAAACTAAGTTCAACCACACACAAATCGCAGTTTTGAACTCTGTTAAACGCTTGAACTGAGTTTAACTTGATTGATCGCGTTTAGTGTCGGTGGTGAAATCGGCTCTAAGTCAGAAAAATCCGGGTAATTCCGCTATTTTACCAAAAATGTCCATTCTGACACGATGCTATTGCCATTGTGTCACTGGCCTCAAAAAGTACTTGCAGACTACCATAAGACGTAAAATAATGCCATTGTCATTACACTGCCACTCTATAATGACGTTTTATCGTTACGTGAATCGGGCCCCTGTATTGAAACACACAAAATTTAAAAGAAACATGATTGTTAAAACAAGCTTTGTTGCTTAGCGTGGCGGCAGCGTGTCAGTTGCGGGACGGCTGCGGCACGCGAACGCAATTCCGACGCCAGCCAATCACGTCACAATTGTAATGAGACTAACACGCTGCCCGACGCGCTGCTTGTTTCCGCTTATATCACAATTAGATTGAAATTAGCTGGAATTAACTAGGTATTGTGTTATCGTGTTGATGAATGATGATGGCTTTGTTTCAATCGATATTTCACTCATAAGTTTTTTGATAAGATGTTCTGCTCACATTCGCTATGAATACACTTAAGTGTATTATTAGCGGACTTGATGGGTCGGCAAGAGATGTTTCTGGTGTTGCTATCAAAGAGCTAGGTTCGAACCTGAGACCTCTGACTTGCCAGTCAACGGTCATACCAATAGGCCATCACGACTCAAACTGCTTGTCACCGGCACGACGCGGTCGTTGATGTAAGTATACTAATTTGTAATATTGATACAATGACATGCGATATAGTCAAACTGATAGTGTACAATAATATATTTGGCCAAATATTATGTTTTAATCCGATATTATTTGTGAAAATATTAAAATTTAAACAAAGGCCATACAGTATCAATATTGGAACGCACGTAATCAGTTTTTGACCCCTATGTAGGAAGATACAGAAGTTCCAATTTGTTTACCGCGCCAAAAAATATTATTTATTAACTTTTGCCAGCGGATTTGCTCACGTTAATTAAGAATTTGAATCAATCATGATTCTGAAGACACGTGGCGCCATCTTTTATTATAAGAACCCTTTTGTTGTTTTCCTCGGGAACAGTACTTTTTTCGGGATTAAAGGGGGCTTAGCCAAGTTGACTATCTACAATCGCTAACGCTATAGAAAACGAAAGAAATGTATAGGATGACATTACCTTTATCGTTATGTCACGTGACATATCGATCGAAGGTAATGTCATCCTATACATTTCTTTCGATTTCTATTCATTAGCGATTGTAGATAGTTAACTTGGATAACCCCTAAGGTATCTTATGTCCGTTTTTGTGTACCTGACTATACGCAAAATTTCAGGATGATCAGCTCAGTGGTTTAAGCGTGAAAAAGTAATAAACAAACTTACTTTCGTATTTAATACTTCCTCCCGTAGTATCTTGATATTGTAGCCTATGTGTTATTCTGTCTGCCTCGTTGGTCTAGTAGTAGCAAGCGCGACTGCTGAGCACGAGGTCCTCGGTTCGATCTTCGGGTCGGACAAAGTGTTATTAGGTTTTTCTATTAGGAAATTCTCAGTAGCAGCACGGAGTCTGGAATTGTGCCCGGTTAATGGCAATAGGCTCGCCCCCTATTACATGGGACTTATAACATAGCCAGCGAAACGTGGGTGTACTGCACACCTCTGCCTACCCCCTCTGGGGAATACAGGCGTGAGTCTATAAAGTAATATACCTATAGTGTTATTCTGATGTATAACTACTATACCTTCTAATGTTATCTGTGGTATTGTAATGTGTGTAAACGCTATAAATATGAGTGAAACGAACCAATGTACACTGTATGGGGTCATATTATGTACTCGGTTCATGTTATTTTATTCACAATATTCGGATAAGTTTTAATACGATACTTGATATTGGGAACAAATCATCTTTTAAATATACAGGGTTATTTGTAAAACACCAGCATCCTTAAAAGGGGTCATTAAATTCATCATTATAAACAACTTTTACAATGGGACCAACCCGGAAATCGCAAAAAAAAGTCAGCTGTTCCATACATTCATGTTCACATGACTCAACAAAATGTATGGAACAGTTTTTTTTTCAGATTATTGCTGTTACACAGAAAGATGCTGCTGCCCGGATGGGCAGGATCAGCATGGATATGCTGATCCTCAGAATCTTTCCTTTTGTCGCTTTCTTACGATTTGGGACGAGTCGGGGTGGTTCTATTCTTGGGCCGGGAACCACACGGAGTCTATGTATTATTCTAATGTATAAGCGTTATTAATGTAAAGTTTCATCAAAATCCTTTCTGTAGTATTTGCGTGAAAGAGTTTTAAACTAATGAAACAACTTTTAAACGGATACTCGCGTATATTATATTTTTCAAAAACACCTGACGTTTCGTAATTTTTCACGATTTTTTTGACCTCTTTTCAGAGAGTTTTAAACTTCAAACTATTTTTTTTTTAACCTAAACTGAAAACGTCCGGTATCTGGCAGATTTTTGTTAAACTTTTAATTCATTTGTTTTGTTGCCATACCATAAACTACAATACTAACACACCACATCGCCACAAGTTGAAGACGTTCACTTTCGTAACGTTCCAAGTTCGATAATGTGTTGCTCGCAAATGAGCAATCACGGCGTTTCAATTTGTCCGCGGCGTCCGCGCCCGAGTACTGCATTCCACTGTAGGGTTGAAACCGCGAAGCAAATAAATAAAGTTATTCGCCTATTGCGCTAAGCTATCTATCTCTATAGCTATCTCGCTCGCACATTGACGGTATAAACCCATTGAATACAGTTATGAAAAATCGCAGAAGAAGAAATGTGTGAACAGTTATGTGCAAAAATTTAAGGAAAATAATATTTCAAAGTTTCAATAAAAATATGTTTGGTCGGAGTAAGTTTTTATATTTAGAAATTGTTAGATACTTTGAAATATCTTCGCTTTTTTTTGGGCTAGTTGCATCGATAGCGTATTGCACAGCCCTAACAGTCGTGTAATGTGTTTGACACAGTTTAGCTTATTGCTTCCGCAGGCAACTCGGCGCGTATGCAACAACTTGCGTCTAGAAAATGTAATTATTTGGCCACATCACTTCTGTAACCTCACCACGCGCGGGTAAAATATCTCACCGGAATGAGAAATTATTTTGTAGTTAGAAATGATATATTTTGAATTTTATCTCTGGATGAGGTTAGGCGAAATCATAGTTTCACCATATTTCAAAATTATTAAATATAATTAGTTTATGCTGGAACGAGGAGTGTTTTACTTGGTAGGCACTTGCCTGACGGTTAAAGTTTAGTTTCCATATGTGGTTTTATTACTTGTACACTTTAGGGTTCTATTACAAAGACTCCGTTGTCCGTTCGTCTGTCACCGGGCTGTATCTCATGAACCGTGACAGCTAGACAGTTGCAATTTTCACAGATGAAGTATTTCTGTTGCTGCTATAACAACAAATGATAAAATTAAAATAAAGTTAATAAATGAAGGGGTCTCCATACAAAAAACCTATTTTTTTACATCTTTATACGGAACCCTTCCCGGAACCTCCTCTGTGCACGCAATATTCTTAAAAAGGGATCCAAAGTTTTTACTTCACGTATTAATATACAGGGTTATTTGTAAAACTCCAGCATCCATCGAAAAAAAAATAATGAAACAACTTTTTAACGGATATAATTCGCGTTTTTATTTTGATAATACAATCCTGACGTTTAGAGTACTTTGCAGCACTCGTGGTCGCAGGCAGACTGAGATTGATTGAGATTGAGACTATATTCGCAAAAAAAAATCAGCTGTCCCATACATTTATGGTCCAATAGTAAAAATTGTTTATAATGATGAGTTTAATGACCCCTTTGAAGGATGCTAGTATTTTACAAATAACCCTGTATAGATTACTCCTGTACTAAATATGTCACAGATTAAAAAAATATCTGTGAATATGTTCATATATGTTATACAACGACAACATTCAGTACAATGATGTACTATCAATCAGTCAGGGCTTAAGCCAGACTACTTCAAAGCCTACTATCAATTACTCCAGCAATGGCTACGTCACATTTGATTTCAACCTTTTTATTTATTTTTATTTCATTGTTTCTGCTATTTTATTACTTGGTCTGAATTTATTTCATGTCGTAGTTTTAAATAGTATCTTTGAAAACCTACTAACACTCAGTTTATAAGATTTTTACTAACAAATAAATGTACTAAAAAAAATGTATTGGGTTAATGTTGCCTGAATAAATGAATTTAATTATTATTATTTGAGTGTTTGGGGTTTGAACTTTAGGGATTGTTGGATAAATGTATGAAGAACCCTTAGAGTATATAAGAAAGTTTCTCATCAAGCAGACCGCCTTCAAATTTAAATTTATTTTTGTCAATGGTGCCCTGACATGTGCTGATTGCTCGCGGACTTTCGCGGCAAAAATAGGATCCATCAGCCACATGCGAGCTAAACATCCTAGCTCTTAGAAATTAGAAGCCAAATCGCCGTAGCCGAAACTGGCAAGGAGATATAGGATATAGGTATATACAGGGTTATTTGTAAAACACCAGCCTTAAAAGGGGTCATTAAACTCGTCATCATTAACAACTTTTACTATGGGACCAAACCTGAAATCGAAAAAAAAACCACTGTTCCATACATTTATGTTTACATGACTCAACAAAATGCATGGAACAGCTGATTTTTTTTTTGCGATCAACTGCGGTTCAACTAGGCTCCACGAGCGAAAAAGTTACATTTTAGCTTATAACATATGGTTAACTGTAATAAATTTTGCAAAAATTACTAGAAAACACGGAAAACAGGCGTTAAATTTTGTGTGCATAAAGTATAAATAAATAAATAAAACTTTATTAAAAAAAATGATAATTTAACATTTTAATGGTGAGACCTGCTGACGCTCCTCACAAGGCAATGTTGTTGACGTTATCACTCTATACTTTTTTATATACTCTAAGATCTTACCAGAAGGCAAAAGCTAGCTCTAGTCAAATATTTCTCCTTCAAATTAATGTTAAAGGAACAATTCCGACACCGACGGCTACTAATACTGGTGGTTTCTATGCATTTCCTATGAGACTGGCTTGCAGCTGTTGTCGGTCGCTGTCGCTCGGTGTCGGGATTGTATACCTTCAGAGTAAGTATCGCTAGCGTTGTATCGAATATCTGCAGGAATGTAGAATTGTTATGGAGCTGCAAATCCTAATTTACTTATAAGTTTATTAGTCAGCATAGTTACCATTAGTACACCGAAAATGGTATGACCGCCTATCTGATAGCCTAGTGGTATGACCGTCGACTGACAAGTCAGAGGTCTCGAGTTCGATCCCAAGGCGCGCACCTCTGACTTTTCGTAAGTTATGTGCCTATTATAAATTAACTATCAGTAGCTAAAACGGTGAGGGAAAACATCGTGATGAAACCAGCACACCTGAGATATTTTTCAATGGTGTGTAAAGCCATGTCAGAGGCCTACGGGCGGTTTAAACTCTGACCCCAGGTTAGTTCATCAACCATACGATAAGAAAGAAGACCGAAAATGGTGAAATGTGTAGAACTCAAATAGATTGCGACACCTTTATCTCCTAGCACATTAATTTAATGTAAAAGTGATTTTGATTTTTTTTTTATTTCTACATGACATGGTGGTTACAATTTAAATAGATATAAAAAAAATTGTAATGCTATTCATTTTTATCAGACTACAAAAAAAGGAGCGTTATGACTTTATACCTACAAAGATTTCGGTATTCTGTTGTTTAAAAAAAATGCATCGAATTGAGATTCTTTTTTTTGGATTTCGGTTAATAAATCTACAAAAAAAAACTTTTACTACACTATTACATATTACTCACACTCTTAGGGGAATATAAAACTTGTTTTAATCTGCAATAAATAAAATAAAACAGTGTTAGTGAATACCGATTATAACAGCGTTGCCCTCACGGTCGATGTGAAGGCTGTCGCGACGACGAGCTCGTCGCAGCGTACAGCCAAGAAGTAGTCTCATATAGAATAGCATAGCAGTACTAAATTACTGCATTTGCATCGCAGTACCCTCAATCCAATTACATTACAATAAAAAACCTACCAACTCCATGTATGTAAACTCAACGTCTATCAATATAGCGTACAGACTCTACTATTGTCCGCAGCTTCGATGAACAACGTTCAAGCGTGAATGAAAATAACGAAATCAAGCGTCTATCATGCGTCTGACAGCTGCGTGGCGGCACGGGAGTGGGACGAACGCGGGACGGATGCAGGACGGGTGCGGGGCGAATGCGGTACAGCGTGGCGGTTCAAACTTCAGAGGCGTGTCCACAAACCATTTGCTAACAATACTCTCTCCGTCAATCAAAACAGATTGAGATGTCGCCCCAATGCTTCATGTTTTAAAATTAATTCAAACATTCAAAGGAAATATTCAATGACTACATAATCAATTATGCTGTGCAAATATTTTGTCAAATGTGCCAATTTTGTTAATTGTACGAAACGTATTCGTATCTCTATGGCTTAGAGAATAGAGTTCAATTTGGTGGGTTTTTAATCTCGTGATTTTTTCGCGTTATTGAACTTGAAGGCGCGGGTCGCTTTTATAAATATATTCATGATTCGTAAAGTACCAAGTTTTATTGTGTAGGTGTGATTTTAAATGTCTTGTGTGAACAGCAGCAATAATGTTTTGAGTAAAATATTTTAATTTTACGTGTGATATACATGTATTGTAATCCTTGCAGTTTTTTTAGTCCGTCAAATAATTTGTAAACCCATACCCACAAAGGGAAAGATCAGGAGGATGGGCAGCAGCATCCTACTGTGTAACAGCAATCATCTGCTTTTGCGATCGCCAACTTGCTTGCCCACCGTAGCGATTATGGGCATACCTCCAATGAGCGCACAAAAGCCCACAAAAATACAGGCATCGAATTGGCAACCTCTTCCTTTTTGGAAGTTGGTTAAAAAAAGGCTTTCACTCCTTAATTAACGACTGAATAGTGATTAATCTTTAACCTTACTTCGTATTTATCCGTTTAACTTTGATCCTAACTTTGATAGTACATATAACTAAAACTTGTAGTTAGTAAACATAGTCGATAAGGTGCAGGCGTGTGATCGAGGCGTTACGACGTTACCGCGAGGAACGAGGCAACCTCGTGTAGTGTGGACTTGAGATTTAGGTAAAATTAGAGGTGAGGTATATCCCGTGAAAGTGGGGTCGTAGCTTTTTAAATGTCAAGACCTGACTTTTCGTAAGCTATTTGCGCATTCATCATCTATTATCATAAAAACGTTATTGTTGTTTTTCTCGGCAACAGTACTCGAGATGAAAGGTATTCGATGTCCAATCTGTACACTTACAACTTACACTGACAACGTATATGCAAAATTTTCCCAGTTATTGTGCCCAGTTAATAGCAATAAAGCTCGCCTCCTATTACATGGGACTTATAACATAGCCGTCAAAACATGGATTTACTGCATATGCATACAGCTTTGCCTACCCCCTCTGGGGAATGCAGGTGTGAGTCTATGAGAGTCCAATATATAGATACTATTATAACACTAATAAAATAAAAATATGACTGCCTCGTTGGTCTAGTGGTAGCAAGCGCGACTGCTGAGCACGAGGTCCTGGGTTCGATCCCCGGGTCGGGCAAAGTGTTATTGGGTTTTTCCATTAAGAAATTCTCAGTAGCAGCACGGAGTCTGGAATTGTGCCCGGTTAATGGCAATAGGCTCGCCCCCTATTACATGGGACTTATTACATAGCCGGCGAAACGTGGGTGTACTACACACCTCTGCCTACCCCCTCTGGGGAATACAGGCGTGAGTCTATAAAAAAAAAAAGTATCATAATATTATTTTATATCATAACATTATTGTTTATATTATTTTATATCATAATATTATTTTTTATATTATTTTATATCATAATATTATCACAAATCAAAAAATAATGATAGACCCACTAAGAATGTTTGTCATCGACCTAAACAGTCAAAATCTTGAGAGGGGCGTACGTCTAGACACGATCCTCTAGATTGGGGACACGATAGGCTCGGTTGATTGATTGATTGATTGATAAACGTATCACAAGAATGTGTTAATCAAATTAGTACCACGTCAGCCGCAGCAGGTTAACTTAGTAAAACTTACATTTAATGGAAATTTGCTTAGAGATTGTAGGAAACTTTACTTTGTAACGTTGTAACTTTAATACGATACGCGTAGGAGTACCTTATATTCGGCTTAGCTTGATGTCACAGGTTCGATGCCCGCTTGGGACAAATATTTGTGCGATTGATTGATATTTTTTTCGGACTGCGTTTTTTGTTTAGTAAAAGAATAAATGTGACATCAAAGATTCCAAAGTAAATACTAGTGTGAAAAAAAATTGAGAATCTTTATGGTGTTTTATATAATACTGGCTTTGCACGCGTTGATATTGTAGATTATGTGTTATTCTGATGCTGTTGTGTGTTTCTAGAAGTATTATTCTTATAAGTTTTATCTTTTTAACTTTCTCATTAAGAACTTGACTTGGAATCGACTCCAAAACGTTTTAAAGTTATTTCGAGCTTTTTAGTTCCTTTTGAAGTCGGTTTTATTTTTTGTTAAATATTTTGGAAAAATCCTTCTTAAACACACCAATAATCTAAGAACTCAAAAAAATGAGAAAAGTATAAGAATTTTTTTATTTTTTTATTGCTTCTGCTGAAAACCTGTGTTTTATGCTATACGCCCTTTGAGCCCAAAGGTTCTGCTATTACCAAACAAACAATAAATGCAACAATGTTAAAAAAAGGCACAAGTTCACATTTTAGGTAGTGTCACATAAGCTAGTTTCTTCAGTAATGTGCAGCTCGCGTACTTAGCATACGCTATCGCCGCGCTACGGCGCTACGATGCTACGGGCTACACAGCTACGTGCTACGTGCCACGGTATTCTCGACGATGCGCAGATTGCCCCCAATACTGTCACCTTTCAGGTTAATATCATCGGGCTCGACGCGACCCGTTCGCTTTTTATATAAGAAAACTAGCGTTGTTTAGTCTTTGTTTTTCAAGATATTATGCGGAAATGGGAAAGAGTAATAGAGTTATTTTCTGTATCAATTATAAGGTTGCAATTTATTAACAACCTTTATTGATAGCGTATTGGAATGGCCGTTGACTGGCAAGTCAGAGGTTTCAAGTTCGAACCAAAGGCACCTCAAATTTTTCGGAAATTAAGTGCGTATTATAAATGATCATCATACTGCATGCTACTTACACCTCTGTCTACCCTTTCTGGGAAATATGGGCGTGAATCTGTGGTATCTAATTCAATTTCACATTCAGTAGACAAATAACCGTTCGAAAAACCGTCTCTTCACAATAATAAATTAGCATGTAACTATCCCACTGCAGGGCAAAAGCTTCGTCTCATACAGAGGAAGATCAAGCAATAATCATGTTGATTAACACTCGATCATGCTCGCTCACTGCGTGTTAGCAATTTCAGACTACTGGAGTCCAGGTTTCCTCGTGATGTTTTTCTGTACCGTTAGTCAGCGGTGTCTTAGATTAACTAAGAAAGTACTATCGCGGATACGAACGGTACACCACTTTGCGATCAAAATGCTTTGCACGATGCTACGTGCGTAGGGGCGAGGTTAGCGCTATGTACGGACGCCAGGTGCAAGCGATTCTAACCTAAATAGTGGTGCACCGGCTTTGTCCACGATAGTACATGCCAGGTTCAAACTCACTCACAAGCTTGCAAAACGGGTCCTCAATGCACCGCTACGATATATGACCTAATTTCGCTGGCCATAGAATTGTGTAATACAGGAAACACGCATCAATGCAGGATCGCTTGTTATTACCTGTAATTATACTTACACACATCCACTGGCACACACACATACTGTATAGTATACACACACACACTTGTATAGAGTATAATGTAATAGAATCAAGTGTATAATTGAATTTCAGTCATTTGAACGCTTTGTAATGAAACAATTATGTTTAATTTATGTGTGATTTAATCACGTTTGGTATAGTTTTTGCCTTTACGTAATAATGGTATTAAGGCGTCTATAGCGCTAAACCTCTATCTCGCTCGCACATTAAAGAAATATAGTTATGAAAAATATTATATTAAGTTAAGGAGAATAACATTATAAGGTACCCTTCTAATCTAACCAGATGCAGCTGAATATCAGTTTTCAAAACAACGACTATCTATCTGACTTCTGCAACCCGAAGGGATACGATATATTATCGTATTTATTTATACTAATGTACATTGTATATGAAGTATAAATAAATAAATACGATATTCTGAAGTTAGATTCGATGTCAGGATTTTGTTTTGAGGGGTACTACACAATATTTTTTAAGTACCCTAGGGGTGCACTAAGGAAGGATTTTTGGAAACTTCACCCCTAAGTAGGTAAAAGAGGGGATAAGAGTTTGTATGAAAGTCCGTCGTTTTCAAAGTTAAATGTACGAAACTTGGTATTCAGCTTTTAGGTTGATAGATGAAAGACGAGCATAGTTATTCTTTTTCAAATCTACCCTTGAATGGATAAAAAAGGGGGTGAAAGTTTGTATGGAATATTCGTTATTTTTTAAGTTACAGGTGTAAAAACGATTATTAAGCTTATGCGCTAAAAATAAGAAAGACGTGTATCAAAAAATTTGAATTTTTTCCCCCTAAAGAGATATAAAAGGGGATGAAAGTTTGTATGAAAATCCGTAATTTTTGAGTTAATTCAATTAAACTTGGTGTTTAGATTTCAGTTAACAAATAAGATGTGTTTCAGCTTTTTGTAAACTCTACCCATTAGGGGAGAAAGGGGGGCGGGGATGAAAGTTTGTGTAGGAAATTCGATATTAGTAAGAGACATCAAAGTAGCATAATTAATGAACGAGGTAGGGTAGGGTAGGGTAGAGTAGGGTAGAGTAGGGGTAGAGTAGGGTAGGGTAGAGGTAGAGTAGGGTAGGATAGGGGTAGAGCAGGGTAGGGGTAGAGTAGGGTAGGGGTAGAGTAGGGAAGGGGTAGAGTAGGGTAGGAGTAGAGTAGGGGTTGGATAGGGTAGGGTAGGGGTAGAGAAGGGTATGGTAGCGTAGGGTAGTGTAAGGTAGGGTAGAAAAAGTGTAGAGGTAGAATAATCACGCATACAACGTCGCGTGGGGCAGTTAGTTAATTATAATCAAATGAGTCACTTTTAAGTTATTTTAGTACTCACAAACTTAGTTTTTAAGATTTTTATTTTTAGTTCCAGCTGTCACCGCCTCAGACTCTTTTTTGCCAAGCTGTAACGACTGTCAAAGATCAAAATTAAAATCTTACGAAAATTCAGATTTGCATGGTTCGAATCTAAGACCTGTTATTTGCTAGGCTAGGCTAGGCTAGGATTAGGCTATTACTGCACTCACTGTTAATCAGATGTTTATTTATTTTTTCTTTTTCCAATTGTTTTTGTTTTTAAAACAAATAATTCTAATTAAAGTAATGTTTAATCTAAGCTGATTCTTATTTTTCTGTTTAAATAACTTTAATTTAGTGCTGTTTTACATTTTTGATGCCAAAATAAATGCTTCCTTTCTTTCCAATTTTTTTTATGGTTGATGATTCACGGTTGCAATAAATGACGTGTTTGTAACGATAAACATATCCATTGCTCTCTCGTATCACGTCAACTCGCTACCGGGCGTCAATCAGCGCGCAATGATTGGCGTTTCATTATCCGCGCACTGACGCTCGTGATGTTACTTGCCGTCGCAATATGACACCTTTATCTGTACTCATTTAAAAATGACGGCTTATTAATGGAAATTTTACGAAATTTTTAAGCAGTGAGAGCCTATTGTGTGACCGTTTCACTGCCAAGTCAAAGGTTCGAAACCCAGGCACGCACGTCTGACTTTTCGTAAGTTATGTGCGTTTTATAAACTAACTAGCTGTTACCCGCGACTTTGTCCGCGTTAAATAAATTTTTCCCGTAGACACACGTTGACAAAGCAGCCAGATAGCCTTTTTTTTACTTATATTACTTACTGTTACAAATATTGTTATTATTTTGTCAAAACTCAACTTTTTCAGAATAAAAAATAGTCTATAGCACTCAGGGATGAAGTACCTTCGTATTGGTGAAAGAATTTTTAGGATCGGATGGATAGTTCCAGAGATTACTCCTGAGATACATATATACAAACTTTACCTCTTGATAATATTAGTATAGATTATCACCTGCTCCGTGCCTCGGAAAGCACGTTAAGCCGTTGGCCCCGGCTGTCATGAAGATGTTTGACAATCGTTAAACGAAGTCGGTACCCTCATAAAATCCTGACAACTAGTCTTACTTTAGAATATCGTATCTCTTTGGGTTGCGGAGGTCAGGTAGACAGTCGCTCCGTAGAAAACTGATATTCAGGCATCGGGAGCTGGACAAGACACTTTGGGAACAATAAGTCTAGGAGCAGCTAAGTTAACTCAAAACCTCTGTCACACCGCGGTACTAATTTATCTCAACAGTTAATCGATAGTTAGTACGATATAACTCACAATGATATTCCGCGTCAGTAACGTTCAGTAATTAACTGCTAATTAACGGCTATTATGTTCGAGAGGATTATGTGTTCTTACGTCAGGTACAGACAACAAGAAAAGTCATATGAAACAGCACGCCTTTAAACACATAAACATGTTTTAAGTATTTACTTATTTATATATATAGTGAGGATTTTTTTTTGTGAGTGTTCCTATGAGGCTGGTGTTACAAACATTACCTTTTTGGATCACCTTTTTGGATTTCTATTTTGTATTCTAAATTTAAAAAAGTAATGACAACGGTAAAACTAGGCAGTTCGTGCGGGTTCACCTTTGATATAAGAGTACTTCAAAATAAACTGTGGTTTTTAATCATTTCCAGCGCCTTATTCATTTCATTCGTTACACACCGTCAGTAACAGCTGGCATATCCACCTTGTGGAAAAAAGCCTCAATAAATAAATAGATTGAAAAAAAGTATTTATTAATAATAAGCGAATATTAAAGTTAACAATTTTGTAGAGAAGAAAATCTATCATGAGCGGGATTTGAACCTTCGACCTACTGGGTAAAGTCCTCAGTCCCTCTGCTACTTATCTATTTCCCCCCCTATATTTCTTGTTAGATCCTGTTAGGTTAGGTAAGGTAACGGGGGGAGGGGAGCGAGGCTCCATATGCTTCTACCAATTTCTAAATAAATGTAGGTTCTTTATCTTTCCTGAACCAGTCGCGATCCATTGACAGACCTGTTAATGTAGCATAAAGAAAATGAGGCCTATATCTAACAGTAGTCACTTGCGTCTCACCATGTTTTTATTAAACTAAAAGAAATAATTAAATTAAAAAAGAAAAAATATTTTTCATTTTTTTTATTGATTCCTGAACGCCTGTAATAGCTACTAATCACTACATAGTATAAAATAAAGTCGCTTCCCGCGTCTGTCTGTCCCTATGTATGCTTAGATCTTTAAAACTACGGACGGATTTTGATGCGGTTTTTTTAATAGATAGAGTGATTCAAGAGGAAGGTTTATATGTATAATACATGCATATTAGCGTAACCGTGCGAAGCTGGGGCGGGTCGCTAGTTGATTTACAAACAGAAGATAAAATGGTACTTAACTATTTTGTCTTGGCTAATTTTAGAATGACATAGAATCAACTAACTGCCTCGTTGGTCTAGAGGTAGCAAGCGCGACTGCTAAGCAAGAGGTCCTGGGTTCGATCCCCGGGTCGGGCAAAGTGTTATTGGGATTTTCCATTAGGAAATTCTCAGTAGCACGGAGTCTGGAATTGTGCCCGATTAAAGGCAATAGGCTCGCCCCCTATTACATGGGACTTATAACTAACTGGCAAAACGTGGGTGTACTGGCTCTGCCTACCCCCTCTGGGGAATACAGGCGTGACTCTATAAAAAAAAAAGAATCAACTTTTGTTGCGGACAGTACACTACGAGTGTAGAATGTATCGCTGTCTGAGTATCGCGGTATATATGTACGGATCACTCAATAGACAAAGAAATACAGGACATATGCACTCGAGGGTCTAATATAGAGTTATTATATTTGTCAAATCTTGATAGCCTAGTAGTGTTGACCGTTGATTGGCAAATCAGTAGTCTCCGGTTCGAACCCAAGGCGCGCTCCTCTGACTTTTCGTAAGCTATGTGCGTTTTATAAATTAATTTATCACTTTCTCCGTGCCTCGTAAAGCGCGTAAAGCCGTTGGCCCTGCACCTGATCTCTCTCCGGTCGTGTCGGATTGCCGTCCCATCGGACTATGAGAGTGAGGGAATAGAGAGTGCACCTGTGTTTGCGCACACACTTGTGCACTATATATAATATCTACCGCGTCGATCTCAACGGAGATTGGCCGCTGTGACCGAAATCCGGTCTGGAGGACATTTTATGACCGTCGACTGACAAGTCAGAGGTCTTAAGTTCGATCCCCAGGCACCTCTTTTATTCTGTATTAAAAAATAATTATTAGCTTAAACTCAGACCCCAGGTTGTTCATCAACCATACGATAAGAAGAAGACCTACGCAAAAGCTGTAGCAAAGCCCGATTGATCACAAGTCATTAGCTCACGGTAACGACGTTAAGCTGTTTACACATCGCCCGTGAGTGACGCCTGACAAACATTGTGTGTACACGCGACCTAACGCACCTGAGACGAGCATGTACACATAATTATGTTATTGATGTTTTGTGTACCTAGTACTATTGTGTGGCAATTGTATCGTGTTAAGCCGTGATAGCCTAGTGGTAATACCGTTGGCTGGCAAGTCAGCGGTCTCAGGTTTAAACCCAAGGCGCGCGCACCTGCAAGTTTGCGTAAGTTATAGAAAGAAAAAAAAAGAAAAAGGTTTTATTCCCTCTGGGCAGAGGCACACAATAAATACAACCATCAAGAAAAAAATATGGTTAAATAAAATAAAACAAAACATTAAAAAAAGGAAAAAAAAGATAACATAAACATACATTTTGACAAACGTCGCGACGAAAAGAAAAGTCTACAAAAAATTGGGGGCGCCACTGGCACACTTCTCGTACTACAATTCAAAATTTAAAATTTTTTGTAACCTATTTATAACTTTAATATTTATTAAAATTGCAACACTTTCAATATGGTGGTTTTCATTATATTTTGCGTATTATAAACTAGCTGCTCCGCGACTTTGTCCGCGTTAAATAAAATTACATACTGTTACACATATAAGGAGTCGTGATAGCCTAGTGGTGACCGTTGACTGGCAAGTCAGAGGTCTCGGGTTCGAACCCAAGGCGCGCACCTCTGACTTTTCGTTAGTTATGTGCGTTTTATAAATTTAATTATTATCACTCTCCATTCCTCGGATAGCACGTTAAGCTGTTGGCCCCGGCTGTCAATTGTAGATCTTTGACAGTCGTTACGGGTAATCAGAAGTCCGAAATCTGACAACCTGTCTTACCAAGGGGTATCGTGTAACCCAGTATCTGGGTTGTGGAGGTCTGATAGGCAGTCGCTCTATGTAAAACACTGGTATTCAGCTGCATCCGGTAAGACTGGAAGCCGACACCAACATAGTTGGGAAAAGGCTAGGCAGATAATGGCAGATGATTTGGTCAAGGCTCCAGAGAGAGGAACTTTCTGACTAAGTGAGCCGCGTCTAGGAGTACCCCCTTCAGTATCAAGGATCCAGCCATCTAACGAGAGCCACTTAAAGTGTTGATTATTACTACATATTTAACCACCACAACAATCCCTACAGTACTACAACATCACAAGCACCTTAGCGATTTTATGAATAATTAAACTGAAATCAAAATCAGTAATATAATCCAAAATCAAATTTCGTTAACGGCGGGCGTTCATGGCTCATCATAATAATTTGATGACAAATTTACCGACACTATACTTTAAAGGGTTTGTTACCTGTAGGGCTATTGACGTCATTGTTATAAACTGGGTGTGCGGGCCCGGGTATACCCGGGTCCTTTATAAAGCCCGGTTAAAACGGAACTGTGGAGGAAATCGTATTGTGATTCTGTGATAATAATGTCGTAATAAACAGTTAGAGGGTTTATTGATTTTGGTTAGGGAAGTTCCGATATTAAGTCGGGCACAGATTGGTGGAGCTTATATCTAATTCGATGCAATGGTACATGTCAAATCATCAGCCTGTTTTAGTGCTGAATATAGGCCTTTCCCAATGTGCGCCACTATTGTGCGCTCATTGGAGGTATTTGCCCTTAATCGCCACGCTGGACGATCGCAGTAGCAGATGATTACTGTAACACAGAAGGATGCTGCTGCTCATCCTCCGGATCATTCCCTTTGTCGCTTCTTACGACACCCGCAGGATGAGCAGGGGTGGTTCTATTCTAAGGTCGGAAACCAAACAGCACAATATGTTATATAAAACTTATTAAAATGTTTTAAGCCATGGTAGCCTAGTAGTATGACCACTCACTGGCTCGTCAGAGGTCTCAGGTTCGAATCTTTTATGCACACCTCTGAAGTTTCGTGGTCCTGCGCCTGATCTCTCTCCGGTCATGTTGAATTGCCGTCCCTTCAGATTATGAGTTTGTGCACACACTTGTGCAAAATATTTACTGCGTAATCTCGATTGGGATTGGACGCTGTGACCGAAATTCGGTCAGGAGGACATTATTTTTATTGAAATATTTTATTGCATTATAATTTTCTCCAGTCTGTATGCGACTTTAGGAGTCGTGGAGTGTTGGGAGTCTTAGGTGTGTGCACATAAAAGTCAAGGATATTTCACTAAATATTTATTGTATAGACACGATACAGTTGATATATACTCGGACATGTGTTCACAGTTCGAACCCCGGGAAATGACTGGGCGATCCGCGTGGTTACATACATTGCGCTTTGCTTATCTAAGCTAAAACCGGTCCCCACATGGAGCATCTACACAAACTGTTAGGTATACAACCGCAATGTAGCTTCAAGCCGATAAATTTATTCATTAATTTTCAAATAAAAACCTTATCGCTATTTCTATTTTACGAATTATTTTTGACAAAAAAAGGTAAAATGGATTAATATTATTCATCACAAAAATAGGTAAACCAAATTTAAAAAAAAAAAACTATGAAAACTAACATTTTATCTCCTACATTAACCGGTTAGGGGTAAAATTTGCAAAAACCTGTCTTGATTGTACCTAATTAGGATACCTTTTTTTTTTTTTTTTTTGTCGTGTGGAAAACTCTTTATGAGTACCCCACCGCTAAGGGCTGGCGATGGGGTTATGTCCGACTCGCACGGACTAAAAACCACACGGTGTTCCAAAAAATTTTCTCCAAATTTCACGTCAACCATGAAACCGATCATCCTTAAATTTTTATTAACGTAGTAAGGATTGAAACGGACATAGGGTACCTTTCATCCCGATAAAAGTACTGTTCCCGAGAAAAACAACAATAACGTTCTAATGATAATAGATGGCGCCACTTCGTCGAATCATGATTGAATTTTAAATTATTTTAAATTCAAAACGAACTCAAGCGAAGTCGCGTATAACTAGTACTAACGGAAACAAAAATGTATCAGCATCAAAATTAGTCTGCTATGCGATGAGTTATTAGTTAAATAATAGTTTAACTTACACAGGTTACCAGCTAGTTCGAGTTAAATCAAACAACGAGTAAGTTAACTGCTAGTTCAGTTACAATGTTTGGATTAATTGCTTTGTGGCGTACTAACTTATAGGTATTTTCATTACTGATAGAATATCAAATATAAATGCGAAAGTAAATTTGTTTGTTTGCTTGCTTTTCACGCCTAAACTACTGAACTTATCGTCCTGAAAATTTTCATATACATTGTCAGGCGTATAGAAACGGACATAGGGTACCTTTCATCCCGAAAAAAAGTACGCATGCATATACATATAAGGTGCTTCTAAATTATCTGCCGCGGCTGCAATGGGAGAAAGTATTGTAGATTACAATAGTGAAAAAATTTCGAACCCCGGAACAGTAAAAAAAAACATTGGAGCATGGAGCAGAATTAGACCTACGCAATAAAACGCAAGCAAAAGAAAAAAAAATATGACTTTATATAAAAAAAATTACTTCACTATTGTAATATAAGTAACCAATATTATCTCCCATTGCAGCCGTGGCAGATAATTTAGAAGCACCTTATATACCCTTCTCAAGATATCTCCACAAACAAATCAGTTTTGATATGTAAAACATTTTTTATTGTAATCTATTTTTAAACAATTTTGCTTTCCGCCAACAATAGTTTAATATTCCCACGGTGAGCGCTAGAGATAAAATTCTCGTATGAACACAGATGAAACCGGCTCAGCCTCTCATTCCGCGGCTAATCCCGAGCCCATGCATGAAACATGATAGAATTATGCCGCACATGTGCAAATACGGTTTTACAAGTTTTTTGTTTAAACTTCTGATAGGCTAGAGGAAACTTTGGACTGTTTGAGTTGATGATGATGTCCTAAATTTTGCTTTCGACGCCAAAGCGCTGACTTGTGGGTCAATTTCTACGCTACAGGGATGAATTCAAGCGTCCTTTTACTCCTCTAGAAGATTGGGAAGAGATGACGCAACATAGAGTAGCATGGCGAAACTAAATTAATTTTTATTTATTTTTATTTGTATTTATTTAACAGACAACAGGGTCTAGTGTGTTAGTAACATAATTATTACTTATCCTATGTTAGTACTTAATATCTAGCTGTGATTTAGTCCGATTGACCAAAATCCATACCAACGGACTATCGGTACGTGTGGAAATTGCGTAATAAAGCTATAAAGTAATTATAACCTGATCCGTGACTTGGGAAGCACGCTAAACTAATGGCCCCGGCTGTCAAGAACATTTTTAATAGTCGATATAGGGACTCATTACCCTCATAAAATGACAACTGATCTAACTTTAGAGTATCGTATCTCTTTGCGGGGGTCAGATAGGCCGTCTAATATTTAGCTGCATCTGTTTAGATTAGAAGCTGATTCCAACAAAGTTTTGGAATAATAAGGCTAGGACGATGAATTAGTTAAAAGATCGCCTTGAAAAACGCCTTCTGCGAAAATCTCTAATTAACAGCAACCCAACGAAAAACTACAAAAAAAATTATACTACTCAATCTTTTCTCCTATCATAGAACTACGATATCAAAAGCCAAACATACACACAACCAAACATAAACATATAAGTGACCCACGAAATCGCCCTCAACTTAACACCTTCAGCACCATAATACATCGATGTGTTCCTTATCCAATGAACGCAAAGTCACGCAACATAGTGATTGAGTGTGAAGTAACCGCGCAATGGAAGGTGCATAATGAGTGTAGCGAAGATATCTTTGTATTCGATAAGGAAGAAAACCGCCAATTTGCTGGTTCTCAGCTCGTTTTACATATAAACTAGTTTCAGTGAATATATTAAGCTGTTAACTGATTGAATCCGTTGTTTTGTATTATTAGTGTTTACATTTAGAACAAGAAAATAAATACGGTCTTGATTTTTTATGTTTTAAAAGTTGTTTTAAAGAATTTGATATTTGGTTTACTGAAGAGTCATCATCATCTGCCTAGCGTTTTCCCAACTATGTTGGGGTCGGCTTCCAGTCTTACAGGATGCAGCTGAATACCAGTGTTTTACACGGAGCGACTGCCTATCAGACCTCCACAACCCAGATACTGGGTTACACGATACCCCTTGGTAAGACTGGTAGTCAGATTTTCCGGCTTCTGACTATCCGTAACGACTGTCAAAGATCTACAATTGACAGCCGGGGCCAACAGCTTAACCAGCTATCCGAGGCACGGAGAGTGATAATTAATTTATAATACACACATAACTTACGAAAACTCAGAGCTGCCCGCCTCAGACCTCTGACTTGCCAGTCAACGGTCACCACCACTAGGCTATCACGAATGAACTCTTTAGTTCGTGATAGCCTAGTAGTAAGGTCTTACTACTAGGCTATCACGAACTAAACGCACATAACTAACGAAGAGTAGACCACTGATTTGCCAGTCAACGGTCGTTGACTGGCAAATCAGTGGTCTACTCTTCGTTAGTTATGTGCGTACGAGTATTAAAAAATTATAATCACTAACTCCGTGCCTCGGAAAGCATGTAAAGCCGTTAGCCCTGCGCATGATCTCTCTCCGATCGAGTCAAATTGCCGTCCCATCGGAATAAGAGAGTGAAGGAATAGAGAGTGCACCTGTGTTTGCGCACACACTTGTACACTGTAATATCTCCTGCGTAGTTGGATAATCTCCGTTGAGATTGACCGCTATGATCGAAATTCGGTCTGGAGGACATTATTAGATAGTACCTATTTAATACTAACTGTATGGCTAAACTTAATTACTATAGTCATTACCATATAGTACTATTACCATAATAATAATAATATTCTCCTGACCGAATTTCGGTCACAGCGGTCAATCTCAACGGAGATTATCCAACTATCCAACTATCCAACCGAGTACTATTACCATAATTATATGTCATTACCATATAGTACTATTAAATTATAAGAGTCGTGATAGCCTAGTGGTTGTGACCGTTGACTAGTAAGTCAGAGGTCTCGGGTTCGAACCCAAGGCGCGCACCTCTGACTTTTCGTAAGTTATGTGCGTTTTATAAAATTAATTATCACTTACTCCGTGCCTCGGAAAGCACGTAAAGCCGTTGGCCCTGCGCCTGATCTCTCTCCGATCGTGTCGGAAGGCCGTCCCATTGGACTATGAGAGTGACGGAATAGAGAGTGCACCTGTGTTTGCGCACACACTTGTGCACTATAATATCTCCTGCGTAGTTGGCTAGTCTCCGTTGAGATTGGCCGCCGTGACCGAAATTCGGTCAGGAGAATATTATTATTATTATTAAATCACACAGCTTGATAGATAGATACCTACCTCTGATTTTCTGTTGACCTGGTACTTTTAACATATTCTACGCGTGGGCTAACGTTGTTGCTAGGCATTACAATGAGTCCGTTTGGAATGGAAAGGAGGCCGCATCCATGCGATCAGTATCATACCAATTTTAGCTTACACAGCTTAGGCAGAACAGCTGGACGATCTACGTTTGTTTCGAAACGGCGTGGATTTTCCCGCGGTCTGAAATTTACGTTTGATAGCCGCTAATCTTGTAGCTGAAGCTTGCATTGAATTTTAGGAGAGGCCTTAGTCCTAGTAATATTTCTCATGTGAAGGTTTGTGAAGAAGTAATGATGTTGTTACTCTTTACTTGGTCTCTGCCCCCGGCCAAAAAAAAAGGTATCTGAACTGCAACTTTTCAGTTTCAGTTAGGATCTGAGACTCTGTCTGACTCTGTCTTGCGAGACAGACTGACTCTGTCGCAAGACAAAATTAATGTATGTGTGTTTGTGGTTTACTTATTTGATGTTAGTTTATTGTTGGATGTTTTTAAATAAAAATTTTGTAACCTACCTATCAGCTTGTTGTTCTTTTTTCTTATTTTTTATAAGTACTGTACAAGTTGCAGACAAAAAATTTTTTTTTTCCTTCTATTATTATTTTAATTTACGTATATAAAGTGAACCGGCTGATCTTTCCAAGCTATGTTAGGTACCGATAGGTATCACGAGTACCGCGATAGGTATCGTGGATGGGTATCTGTTGGTAATTAGAGCGGTACAGTCGATAACAACACAGGTGGCTAATTTACGACTCACTTCCGTATTGTGCGCGAATGTACCGTAATTGTCTATGGTTTGAAGTTACTGCAGGTTGAAAAGATTGATTGTATTTTAAAAACATGTTAATGTGGATAGCTTCTTTAATCTAGTGTTGAGTTCGAGGTCCCGGTTTGATGCTCGGGTCCGGCAAAGTATTACATTGTGGAATGCAATAAATGTTGAGTTTGAGTTTGAAATAGTTATTGATAACTATTTGATCAAGCAGGTTCTATATAAGGTTCTATATAAATCAAATTTTTTTTAATGGCATGGCCAGGGATCGCGAGTTCAAGTCCCGCCCGAGTCAGTTGTTTTTGCGAATTTCTTATTAGATCAATATCTGATCAAGCTTCTATATAAGCAGTGCACTGCCAAGTCAAAGGTTGTAGGTTTGAAAAAAAAATATAAAAAAAAATAGAAGGTTCGAAACCCAGGCTCGAACATCTGACTTTTTAGATTTATGTGCGTATTTGAAATTACAGCTTGGCAAAAAAGAGTCTGAGGCGGTGACAGCTGGAACTAAAAATAAAAATCTTAAAAACTAAGTTTGTGAGTACTAAAATAACATAAAAATGATTCATTTGGTTATAATTAATGACAAAAAACTCGTCATAGAAATATGTAAGCACTAAATAACTTGTAATTTTGAATTGTAATGTAAAAAGTGCGCCAGCAGCGCCCCCAATTTTTCCAGACTCTTTTTTGTCAAGCTGTAATTATCCCTTGCTAAAACGGTGAGGGACTTATCTGGAAATCAGCATACCTGAGAGATTTTTCAAATCTTGGGGATAAAATAAAATAATTTTTTTTTTGGGGATTATGAATTGGTTAGTGTTTAGAAGCATGACTGCTGAGCACGAGGGATTGGGTTCGACTCCCGAAATTCTTATTTGATTTTTCTTTGCTTCCCCATTCACGGGACTTATAGCGTAAAGTAGGGTAACATTTTTACATAATCCATGGAAAAGGCGTCTCGTCATGAGGGTGCGAGGGCATTAATTTTGTAATACTCATCTTCAATATCAATTTTTCTACCCGTTTCATAATAATAATAAAACTTTATATACATAAATTAATTTAAAAACTGATTATAGCTGACTTTCAAAAAAGAGGAAGTTCTCAATCCAATTAATTTTTTTTTAATGTTTGTCCATCGATAACTCCGTGATCACTATGCCGATTTGAGATTTTTTTTATTTGAAAAAATATAAGTACTCTTTGATTCGTCTCTGATATGATATGATATTGTCATGATCATCAGATTCTGATCATTGCTTGCTATCTTCTTAGATACAGAACGGAACTCCTCATCGGAAGATAATTAACCTCTTGTAACAACGAATTTAACTTTGTTCGTATGTATTGTTCATGACCGACTTCCAAAAAAAGGGGATTGGCCTCCGTTTGAAGTAAAGTGCCACACTTTGAAACATTTTTTTTACAAAAAAGATAAAACACACAGCTGCAAAAACGTTCGGTTTGAAGTCGGTTTTATTTTGTTGAAAAGTTTCTTGCTACAAAAATTTGGCGGCACAGGATTTCCTTGTGTCTCACCTCTCGACCTTTATTTATAAATATTTAAAAGCTCAGACAGAACGGTTACCGAACCAATTCTATTTTCTATACCTTATGGTTGATGAACAAACTGGTGTCAGGCTTTACACATCGTAGAAAAAATCTCAGATGTGCTGGTTTCCTCACGACGTTTTTACTTCGCTGTTTTAGCTATTGATAATAATTAATTTCTAATGAATAAATAGTAGTTCTATATTTAAATAAATACTTAAAATAAAATACAAAAAAAAAAATGTCCATGGTTTAATACCCAAGAGCTTCGATCAACACCTTAAGAGGCTCTCGTTAGATGGCTGGATAAAGGGCTTGATGCAGAAGGCGGTACTCCTGGACACGGCTCGCATAGTCAGGAGGTTCCTTTCTCTGGAGCCCTGACCACCGGTAGCTTGGACTCTGTTACTGATACCGATGGACTACTATATTTTATATTTTTAAATGTATATTTTTATTTTTTATATATTTTAAAACATATTTTACGAGTATATGTATTGTAAATGAATAAATTAAAATTTCTAAAACTCACATAAATCCGTAAAGTCAGAAATGCGTGCCTAGATTTCGACTAGACCTTTGACTTGGTACTCCAACGGTTATAACATTCGGCTATCACTTCTCTTTTCCGAACCAATGACCTTCCCCGTCTATCCGATCTTAACCTCAATCATTTTTAAGTGTCCTCTACAAAACATAGTCTTACTTACCAAGATACGAACTTATATTGATGGTGGGATTTCGTTCAAATCGCGATAGCCACCGCCAGCGCCCAGCCCCGCCCACTTGCTGATTTAAAAGCCGGCTCAGACTGGCAGATATCGGACTATGACCCGTGGAGATGAGACAAAAAAGATGCAGAAGTTCCTCATGCCTCAGGCGAAGACAGTATGAGATGCAGAGGTAAAAAAAATCTGTAGGAATTCGATGTTTTTAACTTGACAGTCATGTGTTTTTAATGAGTTTCCGGCCTGAGAATAGAACCAGCCCTACTCGTCCCGCGGTTATCGTAAGAAGCGACAAAGGGAAAGATCCGGAGGATGGGCAGCAGTATCCTTCTGTGTAACAGCAATGATCTGCTACTGCGATGGCCAACCCGCTTGCCCAGCGAGCGTGGCGATTATGTGCAAATACCTCCAATAAGCAATCAAAAATGGCGCGCATTGGGAGAGGCCTATATTCAGCAGTGGACTAATACAGGCTGATGATGATGATGGTTCTATTCTTAGGCCAGAAACCACATGGTACATGGGTAGGGTGGAGTGGTACTTCTTAACAATTACACGTGTCATGTCCCTGATCCTTATCCATAGTCATGAGAGAGATATTCCCTCGATACGAGGTAATACACCCGTTTTAACTTATTACACGATTGTTGGAGCATTTAATTTGGTTTGGTCTCTTTTTGTGGTGTATCTTAGTAAATAAATAATTATTGTAACGTTACTGCTTATGGTACAAATAAAACTGTGATAAAATTAGGAGTTTTATGATTACTTTATGGAGTTAAATGATGACGTACGATGTAAATAAAGGAGATACAAAATTATAGGAATTTTATGTAATTCAATTGGTTTTGATATTAAGTATAATGGTAAAATTAATATTTTTTGAGTCAACTGCTTTCTATTCAATCAGTAGCTAAAGTAATAAAGTAAAATATTTTTTCCTTATTTTTAATTGTTGTATTTAAGCAATTAAAAATGAGAATGCCATTGGCTCGGGCTGTCATGAAGACAGCTAATCTACCTTCAGAATATCGTATCCTTTTAAGTTGCTGAGGTTAGATAGGCAGTCGTTCCGAAGAAAATTGACATTCAGCTGCATCCAGTTAGTTTAGAAGCTGACCCCAACAAAGTTTGGGAATAATAGGGCTAGGAGGATGATAGTCGAGTTTTACGACACGCAGAGGGAGAGAGGTGAGTTCTAGTTTTTTTCGACACCATAGTAGAGAAGCTTTGAAACAAACAGATATACCGACAGACAAATTAGTAGATATAACTAACTAACTGACAAGAAAGATATTGAGATAATCAAATGAGTTAGAAAAAAAATCTGTTTCTCAACAATATACCTACCGGATTTTATCTTTAGCTAAAAACCATCCAAGTAACCCCAGTACTTAGCTGTGTAGTTTCTGGCCTAAGAATAGAACCACCCCTACTCCTCCCGCGCCACACGAAGCCACAAAGGGAAAGATCCGGAGGAAGGGCAGCAGCATCTTTCTGTGTAAAAGCAAACATCTGCTACTGCGATCGCCAACCCCCTTGCCGAGCGTGGCGATAATGGGCAAATACATTGGCATTGGGAGAAACCTATGTTGAACAGTGAAGGCTGATGATGTTGATGAACCCCGGTACAAAAATCATTAAAATCAGTCAAGCCGTTTAAAAGGAGAAGAATTTTATAAATATTTAAAGATTAACTTACCGAAAAATTTAAATTATAACCAAACACGATCAGCGCCCGCATAGGCGTGACCTATCAAATACATTCCTAATCAAAAATATCAATACATTAAAAAATAACAATAAGACAATTAATTCTGACTCAATTTTTCTGTGATATCATAAAACCTTTGTTCAAAATCCACCAAAAAAAATACTGTTGTTTTATCAAAAAGAATAGTTAGACAATACCCGTACCAGCTGATCTTTGATCTATTGTCTACGAAAGTGATACAAGAGCTAGGTGTGTTCACTTGAGATTGGTGCGTGATCGAGTTCAGTTCTGTTCAACATGTGGTCTACTTTGATCTTCATCTTGTTTATCACCTCTTGTGTAATGTCTGTAAGTAATTTATTTTTGTATAATCTGTGGCGTGATAACCAAAGACAATAATTGGATTGCAAAGTTAAAGTTATAGCACTGATAGCCTAGCGGTATCCGTACCGTCGACTGAAAATTCAGAGGTCTTGAGTTCTATCCCAAGGCGCGCACCTCTAACTTTTCGTAAGTTACGTGCGTATTATAAATTAATTATCAGTTGCTAAAACGGTGAGGGAAAACATCGTGATGAAACCAGCACACCTGAGAGATTTTTCTATGGTGTGTAAAGCCATGTCAGAGGCCTACAGGCGGTTTAAACTCTGACACCATGTTGTTCGCCAACCATACGATAGAGAAAGAAAAGGAAAAAGCTAATTATTTGTATTACTTTTGGTTAATCGGTGTTTTTTAATGTATTTTCCTTCCTATTGACGTGCAAAAATACTCTACTTTTGTTTGATAACAGGGACAAGTGAGTAGATATGCAATTCGACGTAGCATTCAAGGAAGACACAGGAGAGTATTGGGGTGGAATAATCCTGTCAATAGGAACCAATGGGTAAGTTGGAATAACTAATTATTTATCACGTCAATAGAAATTAATGGGTCAGTTGGAATAACTTCTTATTTCTCACGTCAATAGTAATTAATGGGTCAGTTGGAATAACTACTTATTTATCACGTCAATAGGAATTAATGGATCAGTTAGAATAACTACTTATTTGTCACGTCAATAGGAATTAATGAGTCAGTTGGAATAACTACTTATTTGTCACGTCAATAGGAATTAATGGATCAGTTAGAATAACTACTTATTTGTCACGTCAATAGGAATTAATGAGTCAGTTGGAATAACTACTTATTTGTCACGTCAATAGGAATTAATGGATCAGTTAGAATAACTACTTATTTGTCACGTCAATAGGAATTAATGAGTCAGTTGGAATAACTACTTATTTATCACGTCAATAGAAATTCATGGGTCAGTTGGAATAACTACTTATTTATCTCGTCACTAGCTGTTCCCGCGACTTTGTCTACGTTAAATTAAAATTTCCCGTAAACACACAAAACGAATTAATGGGCACTACCCATAAAGGGCTTTCCACACTATAGTAAAAAAAAGTCCAAATCTTCTCGTGTGACGGCTTCTATACTCTTTCAGATTTAAAAAAGCGTTAGCTGAACAGTGGACTGATTTATTTATTTTTTAAACATGTTCCAGGAATCGAAGGATACACCCTCAGATTTGGCTCCAGACCATTACGTGTATATAAAGCCCCCGTTACAAGATCAAGCTAACGTAATTCCAGTAAGCACACAGTTTTAATATAGATAGATATTATAAATACAATTTAAAATTTAAATTGTTATAGAATTTAAAAGAGCAACCATGGAATATCTTGCCAGATTCTTCTACTTGAGGGGTAGGCTGCCCTTGGAACTGGCAACTAGAGTCATTCTTACAACCAACAATGTTAGAATTATGACTATTCATAAGTGCCTAATGGTCTTCATGTCTTCATTAATAAAAATATTTTGATTTTGATAGAATAAACAATAGTAATGCCCTCTTGACCAAATTTCGGTCACAGCGGCTAAACTTAACGGAGATTAGCCAACTATGCAGGATATATTATAGTGCACAAGTGTGTGCGCAAACAGGACGCACTCTCTATTCCCTCACTCTCAAAGTCAGATGGGACGGCAATCCGACACGACCGGAGAGAGATCAGGCGCAACACCAACAGTTTTACGTGCTTTCCGAGGCACGGAGTAAGAGATAATTAATTTATAAAACGCACTTATCTCTACTCTAGATGTTAATCAAAATGCTAGAATTCACGATCAACTCCTACTCTATATTTGACAGGTACCACGAACGCGTGTCACCCGAACTTATTCAACATTCGACTCAATTCCAAAACGCTATGAAGATTATCCTTTAGTTGTAAGTACTGCATCATGAATAGAATAGAATAGAATATTCTTTATTTTACACCATTGAAATTACATAAGGACTCTTATCATTACGATTAGAGGTACAATGGGCGGTCTTATCGCTAAAAGCGATATCTTCCAGACAACCTTTGGATGGACAAGAGAGATTTGAAAAATTTAGGGTAGTCTGAGGTGCACATGATATAAACATATACAAAATATAATACATATACCCATTACATAAACATACTTATATAACCTAAACATACTTATATAACATGCTTCATGGGCTCATGGCTTTGAAGCCTTATGTCTTCGAAACCATGGGCGTAGCTATAGCTTTTACATGGGGACCCCCCATGTGGAAGCTGGATGATCGAGGATCCAAAACTGTAGGTACCAAGATAAACTAGTTCTTGCCCGAGCTTCACACAGATAATTTTAAACAGAAATCTAGTCATTAAGAAATTACGTAAATATGAAATGCACTTTAGCTGTGGATAAACAATCGTCACTTTAAGCTGAGAACATTTAAATTAAATATTTAAACAATAATCGGTAGGTACATCATTTATTTATGAAAGTAACAAAGTATGCACGGACTCTTGCCCGGTATGGTAACCACTTCCTATCAGCAGGGCTGTATCTTTGTTTGCCACCTTAGTACTAAAAACCAAAATCTATGATCAATATTTACCTGTATCTGTTTACCTTACAAACGATATGTCCTAAAGATAAGAAAAAATATTAATTCAAATACCAAAAAGTGCGCCTTCCCGAGTATGCTTTTAACGCATATACTTTTGTAAATGTGAAAAACGTGCTTAGAAATCCCATAAGCACTCACCTCCTGATATATTATGTATGCGTGTATACGATTTTGTGATCTTACTGATAAATACCTCGAGCACTTGAATTACAAATCTAATGAAAATATTTAATAAGAAACTCGCAAAAACAACTGAGTCGGGCGTGACGTAAGCTCGCGATTTTGGCGTGCCGTGCTTTACCAACTAAGCCAGACCTACCCGCTTCAGTTGAAATTACAAATTTCTTTTTTTACGCCAAAGGGAATCTGTTTATGCTAAAAAAAATTAGGTTCATGTGTCTTATTCTTCAATTTTAAGTTACACAGTTGTTTGAAAAAGAGTGGGAGAGGGGTCAATTGACTTCCCCCCTCTCATTTTCGGAATTTGGGTAACAAGGTCACGTATAATAAGTGCTAAAATCGTTATTAAAACAATTTTGCTGTTTACCGATGAGGAGTTCCTTTCTATAGCTACGTAGTCCATCATCAGATCACGATGATTTTTTTATGGGACTACATTGCGTATTAACACTATTGAAAAAAGAAAAAATCATCAAAATCGGACCCTCCTGTAAAAAGTAATGTGTGATCATACAAAAAAAAACACGTCAAATTGATAACCTCTTCCGGTGTTTTTTTCGCGGTTAAAAATATTGTAATTATATGACTACTATTTAACTGACTCTGACTGTACAATTATCGAGGATCTTTTATATTATTCGTTGATCTTATTTAATAATAATAATTTACTCTAGATGTTGATCAAAATTCACATTAAACTCCTATTATACAGGGTTATTTGTAAAACACCAGCATCCTTCAAAGGGGTCATTAAACTCATCATTATGAACAACTTTTACTATGGGAACAACCCAAAAATCGCAAAAAAAAATCAGCTGTTCCATACCATTTCATTGAGTCATGTGAACATAAATGTATGGAACAGCTGTTTTTTTACCCCTTTTAAGGATGCTGGTGTTTTACAAATAACCCTGTATATTTAACAGGTAATACAGGCACCACGAACGCGTGTCACTCGAACTTATTCAAGAGCCGACTCACTTCCAACACGCCATGAAGACTATCCTTTCCATGTAAGTAGTGCATCATGCTTCATGGTTTTAAAGCCTTATGTATTTGAAACTTTTTTTTTATTATTAGTGCCGCACAAATTGACTCCATGCTGCCTGATGGAAAGCAGTCAGTGGCGTCCCATAGTGATGGCCATCATCCCAGCAGCTAGCATAGCAATGTGGCATGATGGCCCTCACCTTGACGGCCTTGAGAAAAGCTTTCTCACTTCCCGTTTAAAGGACCCAGGATCATAAGTGGAAACACGTGGGCTGGTACGAGTTCCATATCCTAATAGAACGGCAGATAGGAGGCATCGTACCGTTTGGTGCGTGGTGGTATTAGTTCTTCCAACTTTAAGGCTTCATCATATTTTGAAACCTAAATCATAGTATAAGAGTCTAACAGTCGGCCATTGATCCGTCTAGACAGATCAATCGTGCGGTGCAGTGCAGGGTGCGATGTGGTGCACGGGTGGTGTGCTCTCAACTTTCCTATAAATAATTACTTCGTAGTTCCCCAAACGCATTGTCAGAATGGTATGACGGGGGATTCCCTAAAAATAAACGTCAAATTGGCAATTGTATTATTGCAGTTACAATTATTAATATTTTATAGGCGCTGGGGAAACCGATGACGTCACAGAAAATGTTAAACGGTCAAGATAATTATGCGAGACCAAACGAGCTGATCCTCAAGCATGTACGTATTCACTTCTTTTTAAACTATTGTATAGCTATAAATATTTAATAAGAAATTCGAAAAAACAACTGATACGGATGGGATTCAAACTCACGATCTTCGGCGTACCGTGCCGACGCTCTAACCGCTGAGCCACCGAATACCATCAGAATCATTCGAAATTACAAATCTCTTTCTACGCCTAGGGCGTGTGGTTGTGACTCTGATGGGATACGGTGTTTCAAATTTCTTATTAAATAATTATATTTAATAAGCTAACATATTGTGCTATAACATGTAAAAAATTCACAAAAATATTAAGAGTCAGTTGTTTTTGCGAATTTCTTATTAATTAATTTCATTTAATATTAAGATTCTTATGTTTTTGGTAACAAACAGCTCTATGCAGAGCCTGCATGGAGGAAGAAGAACTGGCAGCCTATGTGCTTCTAAACTGCCCAGAGATTGCCACATACAAGGTTAAGACACAGTCGGGCGGGTCGCTAGTTATACATATAAGAATCTTAATAGAATTCAATGTATAAATGTGTTTGTCACATTCACTCTAAAATCTCCAGATGCAGAAAATCATAGAGCGCCTAGACACCGAATCGGTGACCGAGTTCCCTCGCATCCATCACTTGTACAGTCTGCTAAAGGACGAGCTTCACCATCAGCAGCCCCACATCTACATGGCTAACAAAGAATCTAAGAAACATATGTTTCTTAATAAATTAAACTTAAAGACAGAGGAAGAGTGATAGAGAAAGGAGAAAATTGTTTAAATTTAAGTAAAATATTTATTTTTATATACTTACATCGGTTCGTATACAGGGTTATTTGTAAAACACCAGCATCCTTAAAAGGGGTCATTAATCTCGTCATTATGAACAGCTTTTACTATGGAACCAACCCTGAAATCGCAAAAAAAAATCAGCTGTTCCATACATTTATTTTCACATGACTCAACAAGATGTTCCATACATTTATTTATGGTCACGTGACTCAACAAAATATATGGAACAGCTGATTTTTTTTTTGCAATTTCAGGGTTGGTCCCATAGTAAAAGATCTTCATAATAATGAGTTTATTGACCCCTTTTAAGGATGCTGGTGTTTTACAAATAACCCTGTATATCAGTGGCGGAGGCTCCATACAACTCGATACCTCGGCTTCCCATTACAAAATGGCACACTCAGTAATGCTCCGGCTTACCTCTTGGAAAAATTCACCCTTCGCCACTGGTACACATAAACAATGGAATTCTTTGACGCTTTCGCGTGACTTTTGTATACAGGGTTATTTGTAATTTTTTCACGTGACTCAACAAAATGTATGGAACAGCTGATTATTTTTGCAATTTCAGGGTTGGTCCCATAGTAAAAGTTATTCATATTGATAAGTTTAATGACCCCTTTAAAGGATGCTGTTGTTTTACAAACCCTGTATAATTCCTTAATTTTATTTCTATTATTTTAAATAAGGTTTAATGTTTTTTTATAGTAACTAGATTTATATGTAATGTAAATAATTTTAATGCACTTCTTAATTTTTTTTAATGTATAAGTAAGTGTTTATTTTGTTAATTACAACGGTAATTATACCAACAATAGTTAGAAAAAGTGAAAACTAAAAGTATGTACATAGCTGTAACCATTATTAGAAATGTTAATATTGTCTAAAAGTTTTAATGCGAACATTTCGATGACCGCATCGAATAAACGTGCAAGTGAAAAACGTCTACTTTACAAGAGAAAATAAAAATGTTTAATCCTTAATATCGCGGGTTCCTTAGTAAGCAGACCAGTATACAATGTATACTGAAATTGAAGGTAAAAAAATATCTTTAAACTGTTATAATTACTTTTAAGAAACCGTCATTCATTTCCGAGAAAATCATGAAAACCCATATGTGTACTTAATTTAATATTATTACTCTAGTAAAATTAGAGTAGTTAGTTAACTGTTATAGATCATTACACGTTTATTCGTGTAAATGTATACGATTTTAGTTAACAAAATGTAATGTTACACTATTATTCTAGGCAAATTACGCTTCTTTTGGCTAAAATTGTTTGCACGTTTGAATAAAAGAATGTTCTGTGATTTGTTATTTGTAATGATAAATTGCATTTGTATTGCTGTCAATAAGTTAGTTTTCTTATCGTGTAATACATATTGACTAATGCTTAATATGCATGCTAAAAAAAATTGTAATTAATTAATTGTAATCTATTCGTAAAAGTACGTAATAATAAAACTTATGTAGTATCTTTGAGGAATTTAAGCTCGAATTGGTAGATCCTACACAGGGACAGGACGCGAGGGTCCCACGATAAACGTTGACAATAATGTGTTCTGTGATCAGCGCAGCAAAGTCAAATAAACATACACACAGTACGTACCTGGGCTTGCCGCGGCTGCCGTTGACTCCGCCTTTTGGTGTTTTCGGTTATTTCACGAGCCGAAGGGGTGTGACGGTGAGCTCACACGTTCCCTGGATCCAGGAACACTAACATGCGCGCGCGCACTCGTTGGATTTAGGAAATCACAACAATTTTAGGTTTTTTCACCGGGAGCGTGCCGGAGCGGTCGGTGCGGCCGAGAGTTCGATTAGGAAAAGGCCGGATACGGAAGTAGTTCCGGCCAGTGACGTGTACCGGTGCATGACAGTTGTAATGACAACTGTTTTTTGACAGTTCTGAGTGACCACAGAACATTGTATCGATTGATCGATTTGTGAATCGTAAAGAAAATTGAAATGAATTATATGATGACGAAACATTCCGCCCACCAAAATGCCTATGGTATTTTCTGGATTCGAACGAAATAAAATGAAAAAAGGGATAGTATCCTACGAAAATCCTAATGTCCTAAAGTAAATATGTCATTGTTAAAACTACGTATAAATATTTTATGATAATGATAAGTAAGGTAATTAATCCTCTATAGGAAGAGGGCATAGTTTAACTAACGGTCGTTTAATTGCGGGACTAGTAGCAGTTTTAAGAACTGCGATCCTAACTACTCCGTCTGCTCCTGGAAGCAATTCGATAACCCGACCGAGAGACCACTGAAGTGGAGCTCGATTGTCATCCTTGATAATCACAAGCGAGCCCACCTTCAAAGGTCGAGAATCTTTGGTCCATTTGGCGCGTTGGATGAGAGAATTTAAGTATTCGTTTTTCCATCTGGACCAAAAACTCTGTTGAAAAGCCTGTAACAGCTGCCACCGACGAAGCCGATGAATGTTAGAATTAGAGTAATCCTCATCGGGAACGGCTGTCAAAGGCTCTAACGTAAGGAAATGGCCTGGAGTTAGAGCAGACAAATCATTAGGATCCGAACTGATAGGACACAAAGGTCTAGAATTTAAAACTGCTTCGATTTGAACGAATAACGTCGTAAGTTCTTCGAAGGTTAAAACTTGGTCACCGACGACACGGTACAAATGTGATTTTGCAGCTTTAATTTGGATCTCCCACACACCTCCGAAATGAGGAGCAGAAGGTGGATTAAATTTGAACTCAATTTTCTCCGTGCTAGAAGCGTCTTGCATGAGAGCAGATAATTGATTTCTAGCACCGACAAAATTGGTTCCGCAATCGGCATGTATGGTGTTACATCGTCCGCGTCGGCCTACGAAACGACGTAGAGCAGCTATAAACCCTTCCGTCGACAGCGTAGATACTACTTCTAAATGAATGGCCTTCGTAGCTAAGCATACGAACAAGCATAAATAGGCCTTGTCTATTTTAGCTCCGCGATGAGTACCTAGTTTTATACGGAAAGGACCACCGAAATCTACGCCTACGATGGAGAAAGGTTTAACCTGATTCACGCGATAAGATGGAAGATCGCTCATAAACGGCTGCAAAGGCGTCGGACGAGTTTTAAAACATCGTACACATTTAGCAAGACAACGACGAATAACACGCTTAGCAGAAATGATCCAAAACTGCTGCAAAACTAAATATTGAGTCGTATTGACTCCGGTATGGCAATGACTACGATGCACGAAGTTAATTATTAAAACGGTAAGCGGATGATTTGACGGTAACAATGCAGGATGCTTATGGTCATACTCCAATCCAGAACGAGAAATACGACCGCCCACCCTGAGAATACCGCGTTGATCGATAAAAGGATTTAACTTACGAAACGGTTTCGTTAAAACTTTATTAGAATTTAAATTAATAATTTCTTGCGCGAATTCACACTTCTGAACATGCTTTACTACATTCATTAACGCATCATGACGTTCTAAATTATTAAGAAACTTATTACGATTAGCAAGGGTCGGATTTCGAGCATTGTTGATAAAACGATAAATATAGGTTACGATGCGATTAAACTTTTCGAAGGATGAAGAATCCTCGAGCAATTTATCAATAATTGAAATATCCTTCCCCGTCGTATGCATAGATGAAACTACTGCAGGCGATTTACGAGTCTCGGCTTCGATGGTTTCACGCTCTTCATGAGACATTTGGTCAACGACAGAAGGCCAAGATTCACGATGTTCTAATAACCAACTTGGTCCCGCCCACCACAACGAATTGTGAAGTAATTCACTTGGAAATTGGCCTCGAGAACAAACATCTGCAGGGTTGTCAGCAGACGACACATGATTCCAATATTCGATAGGCGTAATTTCTTGGATGTGACTTACGCGGTTGGCCACAAAGGTAGTCCAGCGACACGAGGGTGAACGTAACCATGAAAGGGTTACTGTGGAATCCGACCACAAGAAGACATTATCAATGGGAATACGAGACACGTAAGTTTCGGAAACAAACTTGTACAGATCTGACAATAAGACTGCAGCGCAAAGTTCCAGACGCGGTAATGATATTCGTTTTAACGGTACTACGCGAGCTTTTGAACAAACAAGAAAAGTGTGACATTGATCATTGACATCTGTAATACGCAGATATATTACAGCGCCATAAGCGGTTTCAGAGCTATCACAAAATCCATGTAACTCATACGATTTTGCATTACTGTGAGTCAGTTTACGAAAAATTCTTAATTGTTTTAACTGGGAAAGTTGATTTTGATATTTGTTCCAAGTACTTATGACCTCGTCAGGTGGAGTCTCATCCCATCCCACACCGATAATCCACAGCTTCTGGATTAAGCTTTTAGCTTGAATTGTGATCGGGGAGAGAAATCCTAACGGGTCGAATATTCTAGCAAGTTCGCTAAGAATAGAACGTTTAGTACATGGCCGATATAAAGATTCTACTTTAAAAAGAAATGAATCGGATAATGGATCCCACTTAAGACCCAAAACCTTAAGAGAAGACGGTTCTGAATTGTCTAATGAAACGAGACCCGTTAGACAGTCCTCGGCTGGAATGTCCGATAATAAGCGATTGTCGTTTGAAACCCATTTACGAAGATGAAAACCTCCTTTCTTGAAGAGGGCGATAAGTTGGGATTTTGCTTGTTGAGCAGCGGCAAGATCTTGAAATCCGGACACCACATCATCTATATAGATGTCCGACAAGATTACTCTCTTGGCGAGCGGATATGCGTCTCCTTCATCATCGGCAAGCTGTCGCAGTGTACGGCAAGCGAGATAAGGAGACGACGAGATTCCATACGTGACCGTGTTCAGACGAAATTCTGAAAGAGGTTCGCTTGGCGAAGCTCTCCAGAAAATTCGCTGATAGTCACGATGGTCGCCAAAGAGAGTAATCCCGCGGTACATCTGCTGAACGTCTGCTGTGAAAACGACGCCGTGCTCACGAAAGTGTAAAAGAATTTCCAAAATGTTAGACTGTAATTTTGGACCGATGTGTTGACTGTCATTTAATGATTGAGAACGTAAATCTTTAGCGGAGGCATCAAAAACGACACGAAGAGGAGTAGTAGTACTTTCAGGACGCAAAACACAATGGTGCGGAATGTAATATTTCCCGTTTCCGATATCTGATGGAGAAACCAACGACATATGCCCCGCGTCAATATAGTTGGACATAAACTCGCTATATTGACGATGGACATCTGGATCGCGTGATAACCTGCGTTCGATTGCGTAGAACCGGCGCAACGCAACCTCACGTGAACCCTCAAAGATAGGCTCGGATTCACCCTTAAAGGGGAGATGTACGATATATCTTCCGGATGCATCTCGTGTATGTGTAGACATAAAATGTTGTTCACATAATGCTTCATCTGGTGTGAGTGATGATCCTTTCGGTAACGAGTCTAATTCCCAGAAGCGTTGTACCATAGAATTCAGATCCTTGTCATTGTCCGCTGACGTGCTTAGAAGTGAATGAGACGCTAAACAAGTTTTACCAAAGAGAAGCCATCCAAAAACTGAATCGAAGGCCGCAGGTTGACGCGCGCCCCCCTTGACATGACGATGACGAAGTGATTCGGCAAAAACATCCGCCCCGAATAATAAGTCGATTCGTCCGGGTATGTCAAACCCAGGGTCTGCCAACGGTAGTGAATTTATGTGAGACCAGCCCGATGTGTTTAATTTAGCTATTGGTTGATCCCCGCAGATCTTGGACATAACGTGCATATTTAACTTGTAAAGAATAGTATTGTTTGTACCTACAGAACAAGTTACATCTCCTATGATTGATGCCGGAGCATCACCGATTCCTGTTACATTTGTGGTAGCTTGACTAGGTTTTAAGTTTAATGCCTTAACAGCAGATTCAGTAATAATATTAATCTGACTACCTGAATCAAATAAAGCACGAAAAGAAATGAACTTGCCTTCAGAATCCTGTACTTGCACAATAGCAGTCGCTAACAAAACAGTTGTGTTGATATGTGATTTTGAAAATAGAGATGCTGTTGGCTTCGAGTCAACTGATTTATCTTTATGTAAAAGGGTGTGATGTTTATTCTTACATTTACGACATGAGAAGATCGAATTACAATTTTTTAATTGATGAGAAGATCTAAGGCAGTTATAACACCAATTGTTCTTACTAGCAATATCCATACGTTCATCTACCGATTTATCCAAAAACTGTTGACATGATGAAATTGGATGAGCTTCCTTGCAAAATGTACATTTTATCCCTTGTGAGGTGTGAGTATGACCATAAGCATTAGCTGAATTTTCAGGTTTACCTTTAGTGCCCATGAGTGTGTGTGAAACATTAGAATGTTTTATCGATTGTGAAGGTTTTACAAATTGTTGACCAAATTTTGAATTTTTATTAGGTTCTGTAAAGTGTAAATCTCGTATTAATGCTTCACAGTTTGAACGCAAAAATGATTTTAACTGAGCATATGTAGGTAGTTCTATGTCTGAATTATTTTCTTCAAAGCGACGACGGATGGTTGAGTCTAATTTAGAAAAAATATGATAAACTAAGATGAAATCCCATTGATCAGTTGGTAAGTTAATTGTCTTTAAAATAGTTAAATTTTCTTCAAATAAATCTAAAGATTTCCTAAACTCGTTGCCATTATTCATTTTAAAATTAATACTTAAAAGATCCTTCCAACAGGTATATGCTAAATCTCGCTTATTCTTGTAGCGGTTAACAAGTGCTTCATATGCATCATTATAATGTTCATGGGTCAATGGAAAGGTTTTAATCACTGTTAATGCATCACCACTTAGAGACGAGAGTAAATAATGAAATTTCTCTGTTGTGGTTAAAATTGTAGAATTATGAATTAACGAGTTGAATGTATCGAAATACTCAGGCCACTGTTTGATATTACCACTAAAATTAGGAAGCACAATTTTAGGTAAACGAATATTTGATGAACCACTACTAGCTTGAATTTTACTTTGGGACTCAGTTTTTGTTAAAGTGCGATAAATTGCCAAAATTTTGAAATAAATATTGTCGTATTCGTCTTGGAGTAGATGGTCGTCATGGTCTGGATCGTCGAGAATATCCAAAATATTCATGTGAGCATCTTCGAAATTACACGCAATTTGTTTTATTTCCTGATAATATGCTAAGAACATTTCACGTTGTGATTCGTCGTCGTTTGCCAAAACACCGCACTCCAAAGCCCTACACAACCGTTTATATGCGATTGTTCTTCTCCTACGCAGATTTGGTAAGTCATTAATCGTATATTCCTCATTTATAGACTTCGATTTCGCTTTCCTGAGGGTTTGTTTACGTGAGGAATGTTTGGTCAACAAAGACATTTTAATGACAACTATTATCCACAGATGTAAAATATAACGGTATGACAACGGAATAACGCTATAACGAAATAACGGTTACAACGAGCAGGAACTAAACGTTTGTATCGATTAAGATAAAGAAATTCTGTTAATCTACAACAGCAAATGAAATGATATCCTGTTAGATAATCCGTTTTATTTTCACTACGTTAACTACGATACAATTTTAAGGTAATATATTATAATGGTTATGAAAATAAAACGTAACACCATAAATAACGAAAGCAGGCTATCGGTAACGAAACGTGAACTCATTGACAACGACCATAAAGAAATTTCGAATGAAAACAGGAATTGAATGAAAGTTTACTGACGTTAAAGTGACTGGTTACTAGAATGTTCGGGAATGAACGAATGAATTGAAATTCCCTGCGTTTGTCGCGCACCCTACCGAACGAATATTGCAAGTTACGAGATGATAACAAAAGAAAGTAGGTACAAGAGAATAGGTATTTCGTACCGGTACCTACAAAGTTTTTGAGAGTATCGAATGAAATTGCAATATGATTGAGTTGTATTACGCGAAATATGATGTTGACTTAAACTAAATATAATTAATGCAGGCCGATGATAATATTGTGCACCGAATAGGGAAATAGATTGCACAATATTGTGATCCTACAAAATTACATTCACGAACGGATTAATGAACTCGAAATGAAAATGATAATGATCTCGTGAAATATGTTGTTAGGTTATGTTTTATACGATCGAATCCAGAATTACGATGTAATAGATAGTTAAATTTGATATTTTCACATATAAAACGCGTTCAAAATGGCGGAAGTCCCGGGTTTCGGCACCAAAATTATGTAGTATCTTTGAGGAATTTAAGCTCGAATTGGTAGATCCTACACAGGGACAGGACGCGAGGGTCCCACGATAAACGTTGACAATAATGTGTTCTGTGATCAGCGCAGCAAAGTCAAATAAACATACACACAGTACGTACCTGGGCTTGCCGCGGCTGCCGTTGACTCCGCCTTTTGGTGTTTTCGGTTATTTCACGAGCCGAAGGGGTGTGACGGTGAGCTCACACGTTCCCTGGATCCAGGAACACTAACATGCGCGCGCGCACTCGTTGGATTTAGGAAATCACAACAATTTTAGGTTTTTTCACCGGGAGCGTGCCGGAGCGGTCGGTGCGGCCGAGAGTTCGATTAGGAAAAGGCCGGATACGGAAGTAGTTCCGGCCAGTGACGTGTACCGGTGCATGACAGTTGTAATGACAACTGTTTTTTGACAGTTCTGAGTGACCACAGAACATTGTATCGATTGATCGATTTGTGAATCGTAAAGAAAATTGAAATGAATTATATGATGACGAAACAACTTACTTAAATAACTTACTTTTTATTTAGGTTTATTAAGTATTAAATAAGTTTTTAAGGTATTTATATAATTTTATATTTATGTTTGTAAATAATTATAGATAGTTTTATTAAGTATAATTAAAGAATTTTTTGTATTAAAAAAAATTGTAATAATAAAATAGTATTTTTACAAAAGTGTATTCATTCCAATAATAACAATTTCTAGATTTAACCCCCCACACATCGCACACTTAATAATACATTGGCCTATCTCAAAGAAGTAGAATTTTGAGGAAACGCGATATACTTATCTGTAATTAGGGTCTGGTCTAGTTCTTAGCAAATGTCTCGAGTATTATTAAATTATTATTAGTCGCAATACATAGTGATTATATAAAATTATAATAGAAATCATAGTTGGCATTAGTAGAGGTCTGTGCGTATGCAAAACTCAATTCTAACCTATGTCGCAATAGGTCAGTTTCTTATTAAGCATGCGACATTTTCACAGCACAGCTAGACATCCTCGCACGACACATTTCCATCGCACATCTCTGGTGGAAACGCAGCCTAAATGGTTGCGCAGCTCACATTCTTGTATGGCGTCCCAATTTCAATTATCTATTGAATATGGGTGTGTCCGTCTCAGGTGACTGCCTATCTGACCTCCGCAACCCAAAAAAGAACAATATTCTAAAGTTAGAAGAGTTAGTCGTGATAGCCTAGTGGTGGTGACCGTTAACTGGTAAGTCAGAGGTCTCGGGTTCGAACCCAAGGCGGCGCACCTGTGACTTTTCGTAAGATATGTGCGTTTTATAAACTAATTATCACTCTCCGTGCCTCGGATATCACGTTAAGCTGTTGGCGCCGGCTGTCAATTGTAGATCTTTGACAGTCGTTACGGGTAGTCAGAAGCCCGAAAGTCTGACAACCAGTCTTACTTACGTACGTAGTTCTTAGGGGTATCGTGTAACCCAGTATCTGGGTTGTGGAGGTCTGATAGGCAGTCGCTCCATGTAAAACACTGGTATTCAGCTGCATCCTGTAAGACTGGAAGCCGACCCCAACATAGTTGGGAAAAGACTAGGCAGATGATGATGATTCTAAAGTAAGAACAGTTGTCAGGATTTTATGAGGAAGTCACCGTTCAACGACTGTCAAGCGGGCCAAATGGTTTAACGTGCTTTGCAAGACACGGAGCAGGTGATAATTAGTTTATAATACGCACATAACTTACGAAAAGTCAGAGGTGCGCGCCTTGGGTTCGAACCCGACACCTTTGACTTGCCAGTCAACGGTCACCACCACTAGTGTTAAGTCGCACTATTTCCAAAATAGTTTTATACAAGTCTCGATAGATGGCGTTGTGCATTTTTACTTTAAAGCTGAACGGCGGTGTTAAGATTCTCCGAGAAAACATATACCCCGTGTAAATATCTATAAATAAATGTCTCTTGTTCTGAGCAAGGTGTTTTCTTTCGAAATTCAAATAAATACCTTGCAAGCTTCTAAGGATTGTTTGGACGTTTTACATTGGTCCTTCGAGCCGGATAGCGCACAGTAGATGCGTGACGTCACCAGCGACTTCAAACAATTGGTAAATGTGGAAAGTTTGGACCAGAAACAAAGTGACCAAAAAGTGCTGTAGATTACGCACTACTTATAGCTATAAACAACAAAGGGACGCGGTTGTCACTTCATCAAGGGCTAAACCTGCGTATTCATCTGCATGGCCACTCGTGTAAGTCACCTCGAGATAGTAAGTGATCTTTCTCAGGAGTGTTTTCAGCTACATTTTAGCTTTTGTTGCACGCAGCGGGTTTTATACAGACTTGTTAGGGTTGTTGTTACAAAAAGGGTCGGTATAGCAAGTGTTGCTTTAATTAGCAGCGATAGCATCAATTGCATTTTATTTCACACCACTGGAGCTTGAATGATGTCCACAAAAAATCACCTAAAACAGTAATAGCAAACAGTATGCTCACTTTCAAGGAGATGACGAGGCTATTGTCGCCAAGTACAAATAGCTTTGTACCAAACGAATATCTAAATCTATAATACCGCAGTATTATAGTCACACTGAAATAGCATCATCTGTATGCTCCGTTTTGGGTTCACACTCTAAATAATACTTAGTACTTTTTACCGAGTATATACTGAATACTTTGTTATATGCCTAAAGTATACAATCAAAGACAGAATAACCATTGCAATGATAATGGGGGACAACCCCCGTAAGTGGCCTCCAACCTCCCCTATAGCCACCCCGAAACCTCGCAACTGAATAATGGTTACTCTCTGATAACTAATTCATCATGTTACATCATCTTATGATATTATGATCGCTCAACTGAATACTATCCAATGCTGGATAGACTAAATCTGTTCCGTAGAACATGTGATGTAACATGATCGGTCAACTGAATACTATCCACTCTGCTGGATAGACCAAATAGGCTCCGCAGAGCACTCAACTGAATACTATCCACTCTGCTGGATAGACTAAATAGGCTCCGCAGAGCACTCCACTGATTACTATCCACTCTGCTGGATAGACTAAATACGCTCCGCAGAGCACTCAACTGATTACTATCCACTCTGCTGGATAGACTAAATACGCTCCGCAGAGCACTCAACTGATTACTATCCACTCTGCTGGATAGACTAAATACGCTCCGCAGAGCACTCAACTGATTACTATCCACTCTGCTGGATAGACTAAATACGCTCCGCAGAGCACTCAACTGATTACCCTCCACTGCTGGAGAGACGGTATAAGTTCCGCAGAACATTCTTTTCTTACTCCTTGCGAAGATATTTGCTGTGTAAAAACAATACATGAACAAGTCGGACACCCCGACAACATAAACTGATTAAGTCTGATATAACATGTAATTATTATTATATTCATGTGCTCACTTACTTAAGTTCTTTTCCTTTTCACTTATTTCTTACCGTGTGCCTACAAATTCGCTCTTTAGCGGCGAGTCGTGGCATTGCTCGTCGAACATTGTAGTACATTAGTTACATTGTACATTTGTTAATTATTGTTCTTACCACCCGCCGCGCCGCGCTAAGCCGCCGCTGCAAGCGGCGAGTTCGTGGCCAGGCCTTTATATTCCTCACAACTCTTTTCCTAATTTTCCATTGTTTTTCCATTTTAATATTGTATTTCCCACGCTTATTACAAATGTCATTCTTTTTTCACCGTCATTTTTTTATATGTTTCCAGCCAGCTCTTGTCTTGAACCATAGATAATATAGAATAATTTTCATTTATATTAGTTCTTATTTCGCATTCGCGACAGCTATTGTGCCAAATTAACTTGGAGCTGATAAGTTAAGTTAGTTCCAATCTAGAAGATTCATATCCACTTACCCCTGGACATTTCCTAGTGGGTAAGTCATTAGGCTGGTTTTGATTCTAACTACTGTAGTTACTCAACGGCTTCTTTAAGATTTTTGGCGCAGATAGTCACATGAATATCTTACCTACGCTACTCCAACGCCGTTATACATAGTCACATAGATCATACACACATAGTCACATGACATGGAGGGTGATTTGCTACCGGCTAGATTGTTGCATGGTATTGTTACAGACACGCATGTTGAGAGGACAAACTTACTAGCGTCGTTTCATTAAAATGTAAAAGTTATGTAATCAAGTGAGCAATTTTAGTTTAATATACCTATTACCTGTTACTGTTTTAATAAAAATAGGTATTTTAGGTTTTGTTTTACACACTCGGGGTCAATGTAACAATGTTAAGGAAAACTGTTGAGATTGTTTTGTTTTTTATTGTTAGTTTTAAGACTACATACTGTCATGATGGGTGGATTCACAGTATGTAACACTTGTTTGTAGTAATAATATTCTGGACTCTCTGTCCATGGTGGGCGGAATGTTAAGTCGCACTATTTCCAAAATAGTTTTATACAAGTCTCGATAGATGGCGTTGTGCATTTTTACTTTAAAGCTGAACGGCGGTGTTAAGATTCTCCGAGAAAACATATACCCCGTGTAAATATCTATAAATAAATGTCTCTTGTTCTGAGCAAGGTGTTTTCTTTCGAAATTCAAATAAATACCTTGCAAGCTTCTAAGGATTGTTTGGACGTTTTACAACTAGGCTATCACGACTCTCGAATTTGAAACAATGCAAGGTACTAACAGCCTTTACAAGCATGCACACAATAACCGAGTAATATAATACATTAGCTTCACTAACTGCTCACCATTCAAAAGCATGAATGACGTCTTGGGCCGTAGCTAATCCGAGCACAACGTGCAACGTGAGTACATGACGTACGAGGTGACGTCAGAGTGCGTCATTAACATGCTAGCTTGTCTTGATGTACGAGGCGGTTTCAGTTCAGTAATGTCTAGATTAGAGAATTGTTTTTTAAGTTCGAATTTTTGTAGAGAGAAAAAGTTCTTACAAGTGGTATAGACAAAAACGTTACTAGCGGTATTTGAACCCGAGAATTACTCGAATGAAATCGATTTGGAATTTCACCGATGACTTATCATTTATCATTTGCTTACTTACATCTTCTTCATCGTATGGTTGATAAATAACCTGGTGTCAAAGTTTAAACCGCCCGTAGGCCTCTGACATGGCTTTACACACCGTTGAGCAATCTCTCAGGTGTGCTAGTTTCCTCACGATGTTTTCCATCACCGTTTTAGCAATTAATAATTAGTTTATAAAACGCACATGAATCCGAAAAATCTGAGATTCGTGCTTGGATTTTGAACCTGCGACCTTTGATTTGGCAGTCCAACTGTCATAGCACTAAGCTATTACTGCTGCTATTTGCTTACGAACCACTTTTACATTTTAGAAGCAAATAAAGGAATCCTTTCCATTATTTTCGAACCATTCGAAAATAATTCACCAACAAAATGGATAGCACAGAAACGTTTATCGAAACTGGTTCCAATCCCGGCAAAGCCAACACTTGGACAATTTGGCAAACAATAGCATTTCCACGACAATAGGGCCTCGACGATCAACGACTAATCGTTGACAATTAAGCGATAGATGTCGCTACTCGCCTCTGTATCGATGTCGGCGATGGTGCTACGTTAGCATCGAGCAGTACGGCTAATGCCGGTCGTTTGTTGATATACAACCTTGAACAGATTGAAATGTCCTGAATAGAGATGTCTGAAATATCGATGTCCAATGTGTACTGCATTAATAATAATGGTATCAAGGGCGACTGCTGATTGAAGGTCTTGGGTTTAGGTGTGTTATTGAGTTTTCTATAAAAAGGTCACAGTACCAATACGGCTCGGTTGACCCGCCTTGGCGGGCTCATTCAATAAGAAGATCAACAGCAGAAAATTTAAAACATAAGCGACACAGGCGCCTTTAGGCGTCTCCTAATGCCTTGTTGGGGTATCCTCGCGCTTTGTAGGTGTCTCCTAGCGCCTTGTAGGTGTCTCCTCAAGCCTTATGGGTGTCTCATAGCACCTTGTAGGTAGGTGTCTCTTCGCGCCTTGTAGGTGTCTCCTAATGCCTTGTAGGTGTTTCCTTCAGCTTTATAGGTGATTGCCACTTCGGCACCGCACCGCCCAATATTAATAAATAATCGCTTGGTATGCAGCAGCAGGATTCAATGGTGGGTCGAATTTGATTCAGCGATGTAGCGTTTAACTTTCTTGCCATTTGGACATTAATTTGTTTCGGAGAAAATTGCGCAAGATATACTGACAGACACTAATATTTTTATATACCGTTTCCCGTTGTACTGTTTTTCAATATACCGTTTTCCCAAAATTGATACGGAACTCAAAAACTATTATTATTATTAACTAAAAAACTATTATTTCTATTACTTTTTTAGTGCATAAACAATACCTTTTTTTTTGTTTACGGGGGGAAACCTTCAAAAGGCACCCGGCCTTCAGGGGAAGTGACCGGGGAGTGTGGGATTCTTAGCATAAACAATACCTAAATATTCCTAAACCAACTATTTTATTCAGCAACTTGCATTGAAACAAATTCTTGAATATGTATTGACATCATTGAATAATTCACATAGTAGGATTATTCAAATGTTTCATAGGCATTCGTGCGTCGTCGGCTGACTTCGGGCGAGTTCGGTTCGTGATGTCACGAGCGAATGAAGCGGAACGTTCTGGAAATGTTTGGGAAACAACATAGTGGTTGGACTAGGTTGTTATTCCAGGTACTATTTGAAACCAAAATTCGGATAGTACTGGTATTGAATGCATTGGATTTATGTAGATTTCGATTTGATTGAAATGCTTGTACATTTGCAATGATTAGACCGGTCTTTTAGACCTTTCGATTCACATATTATATGCCTTTGACGCAGCTATCAAAATGATTAAGCAAAATCATGCGAGTATGACCGTCGACTGACAAGTCAGAGGAGTCTCGAGTTCGATCTAAAAGCGCGCACCTCGGACTTTTCATAAGATAAGTGCAGTTACTAAAACGGTGAGGGAAAACATCTCCACGTCAACATCCAACCATCCCTAGTGTGTAAAGCCATGTCAGAGGTCTACGGGTGGTTTAAACTCTGATATCAGGTTGTTCATCAACCGCATGATAAGAAGATTAAAATCATAGTGAAAACATTAGTTTCTGCCTACCTCCATAGGAAAAAGGCGTGAATTTATGTATGCATGTTTGTAGAACTATACTTTATTTATCTAAGACTTGAGACAAAACCACAATGTTTACAAAGCATTATCCTTTGTGCTAAGTCTTTTGTTTTGCTATAATCAGATTAATTGTTTGCATTAATTAATCCCATTAGGACACCTAAGTCACAAAGACAATGACGCTGATTCTCTTGTACATCCCGCTAAATTAATTTTAGTCTAACTATGTCTGTTTCTAATAAACACTATAAAAATAACTATAAAAATAAAAATATAGAAATTAATTATCACTTGCTAAAACGGTGAAGGAAAACATTGTGAGGAAACCAGCACACCTGAGAGATTTTTCGAAAGTGTATAAAGCCATGTCAGAGGCCTACGGGCGGCTTAAACTCCGACACCAGGTTGTTCATCAACCATACAATGAAGAAGAAAAAGAAAAATAAAAAAAAAACATTTTTTTAAATTAAATGAGTACCAAAACCAAATTTATTCAAAGTATTACATAAGTGTTTAGGGTAGGAGGCAGAGGTTTAGAATAAATGGTTTAATTTATTGCAAGCGTGACTTTAACGTTATGGACTTTGACACAATAAACCTACATAATACACTAGCCTAGTAAAATACATAATACTAGATGTATGAATGTAGACAAGGTAAAAGAAAACATTCCCATTTCGGCACCTGGCACCAATCTGTTGGCACCGATTTAATTATTTTTATTCCCATTCTGGCACCAAAGATTTTGAACTCCGTTTGAATTCAAAACTAGTCGGGCATTCCCGAAATTAATCCGTGTGTAAAGCCGTTATGGTATTTAAAATTAAAAAAAAAACTTTTTTTTTATCGTAAGAATTTATTCTAACAAATTTGGATAAAATTTCAAACTGAATACCCTAAGATTTAACCCCAAATGTACGTAGTGTGTCTTTTAATGTGCGCGTACGCACACATGACAGGACGATAAGGACGTAATAACAGTTTTTACGTTAGTAAATAACAAATAAAATTTACTCATTACCTATATTTTTGATTCGGAGGAGGTTCTTTTATTTATAATAAGCTAAGGTGTTTTTAATGGCCCTGTATACTTGTATTAAATATGTAATAGTCAACCATATAATTGCTACCCTTAGAGTGAATGTCGTTTGCATATCACAAAACAATAAAGTCTATTTTTGCTTACAAGACCAAGTGACAGATACCATTGTCAATAATGCGTGTGAAATTTAATTTGGACAGTGAGTCTTAATGGAATTTATTTTGATGGAATTTTTGGACAAAAGTGGTACAACAATTGAAAGGTTTTTCTCAAAACAGGACAACTTTTTAGCAACGATTTCACAGGAAATAAAAAAAAACGTTCTTTAATCCATAATTTTTGTTTAATAACTTAGAACTGGATATACATATTCAATCTTACATGAATAAATAATCAAAAGTTCTAAAATAATTACTATTTCGAATTATCTGTACGCGAATAGACCTGAAATAATATTTAAAACATGATTCCAATTCGCGAAAGTTTAAAAACAAAAGTTCTAAGTTATAAAATGAAAAATATGGATTGGCGAACGTTTTTCTTTTATTTTCCATGAAATTGTTGCTAGAAAGAGCTGTTTTTGTAAAAAACCTTTGAATAGTATAGTCGACTATACCTAATTCTTGTACTCAATATACTTGTTCTGAAGATTGAATTTTTAGAAGCGGGTGTATCCTGCGATCGGTGAGAAGCATTTGCACTGTGGTTTCGGCTTCAATGTCCGGTCACAGTAGCAAACTTGACCGCTCTTAGTAACTTTTTGCTCGCATTCATCGTCAGACTTACAGCCTGAAATCAGACATACATTAAAAAAAAATATAGGGTTATTTTTAAAACACCAGCATCCTTAAAAGGGGTCATTAAACTCATCATTATGAACAACTTTTATTGTGGGACTAACCCTGAAATCGCAAAAAAAAATCAGCTCTTCATTCAATCATACATTTTGTTGAGTCATGTGAACATAAATGTATGGAACAGCTGTTTTTTTTTGCGATTTCAGGATTGGTCCCATAGTAAAAGTTGTTCATAATGATGAGTTTAATGACCCCTTTTAAGGATGCTGGTGTTTTACAAATAACCCTGTATATTTAATAAGAAACTAGCAAAAACAACTGACTCGGGACTTAGACCCTGACTCCCTGAAAAAAGCGATCGCGGAAAAGTCCTGCCCGCTTTAGTTGAAATTACGAATCTCTTTAACAACGTAACGTTTATTAAACCTTGGAATATGCTGGGGTCCATGTTACAGATGCAGCGGCCATAATATTTCTGCTGAGTCTTCAAACAGAAGCAGTTCTTGTTTTGCGCTATCTGGCATTCATAATCCTGAGCGCATACTGCAGAAAAAAACATTTTTTTAAACAAAAAAGGGTATATAGAAACGGGGTAATATAACCTAAGTGTGGTGTGACCGTCGTTGGACTTCTAACAAGAAATGCGTGCCTTGTTCCACGCATTTCTTCGTCAAAGAATAATTAGCCAAGTCAGACCTTAGGCTACAATATAATTTATCCTAAGTTATAAGAAGCAATATTATTTTAAGTTGTTATAAAATATTTTATGTTGTAAATAAATTTCAGGACTGACCATTGAACTTGGCACCCATTTAGATATCACTCCTTTTGTTGTTGAAGTCATCAAACAAGGCTTATATTGGCTCTCATTTTACATTTATGTTTTTGATGGGATATCTTTTCATTTTTTTCTCAAACGGAGTCCATTATCAAGAGCGAGTGAGGTCCACAACACGCCGCCGCGAAAACACTCGCTCTTGAAAATGGACTCCGTTTGAGTTCGAAACTAGTCGGGCTTTCCCCGAAATCAATACGTGAGTAAAGCCGTATTAAAATTAAATAATATAATTGGCCTTATCACCCTTATAACAGAACCTTTTTGGAAAAATAGGTGTTATTTACATACCGAAATCCGAGTTCTGAGTAATTGACAAAACCGTAGTAACGAAGCAACTAAGCAGAAATACCGGTATTAAACAATTCATGGTCGATAGTTGATATCCTCCTATAATAAAATGGGACTCATACCATACTTTTATAGTTTGGTCAAGCGTAAAATTGATTAAAAACTATATTATTTAAATGCATTTCTAATCAATTATTCATTTTAATTATAATATTATTTATCTCATTTTTTGAGTTTAAAATTAAACATTTTCTGTTTGTCCGTTTGTCTATTCGTCTGTTGTAGTCGGTCAGAGATTTCCTCTAAAACTATTTGACGTACAAATTTGAAAGAAATCAAATTTTGGGTGGCTTTTGATCAAAAGATGAGGAGGCAAATAATAGTATTAAGCCATTTATAATAATACTAGCTGCCCCGCGCGACTTCGTACGCGTGATTACTATCCTACTTCAAGGCCTATTCAACCCCTACCCTACTCTACCCACTACCCTATTCTACCCCTAACCTACTCTACCCCTACTCTACTCTACCCCTAACCTACTCTACCCCTACCCTACTTTACCCACTACCCTATCCCTAACCTACCCTAATCTACCCCTACCCTACCCTACACTACCCCTACCCTACCCTACACTACCCCTACCCTACCCTACCCTACCCCTACCCTACCCTACACTACCCCTACCCTACCCTACTTTACCCTTACCCTACTATACCGCTACCCTACCTTACTCTACCCCTACCCTACTCTACCTCTTTTTCTCACCTTTAAACCTTCCCTGGATCTCCACAAATAATTCAAGACCAAAATCAGCCAAATCGGTCAAGCCGTTTTCAAGCTATGTCGTGACAACGGAAAACGGGTTTCATTTTTACCCGACTACAAAAAAAAGGAGGGTTATGATTTTAGCAGTCTATGTATGTATGTATGTATGTATGTTTGTATGTATGTAAGTTTGTTCATCTGTTCCCTCGTAGCTCCTAAACTATTTGTTGTAATTCAATAAATAAGGTGTCTGTCGATGCGTCTTAATGGTCTGCGGGTTATAGGATTTATGAAATTTCGTAAAATCAAATAAGGTGGATTTTAAAAATAAATTAGTCAGCTCGAAAAAAATAAAGTTAAGGTAAATTTATCGTGTTTGATATCAAATGGAAGGTCTTGATGAGCACATTCAGAATATGTATATATTATCTATATATTCTGGACCACTTCTTAGAATATCAGGCTTCTAATTACCCGTTACGACTATCATAAATATATGTGATTATAACACTGCATACAATGTGAAAACGTGATAACAATAAATATTTACTAATTAAATTAAAGTTTCTACACATCACTGCCTATTAAATTATGATTATATTTTAAAATAATGTTAATTAAATTGAGATTTCTTTTTCGTAACTAGATGGCGTTGGTTTGCGGTTTTGTGGAAGTAAGTAACATAGAGTTAAAAATACCTCCTCAAAAATCCCGGAATCGTAAACATAACAATTAAATCCCGGGATTTTATTAATATGGACTGGATTTTGACCTATAGTTTTTATTAGAATTAATTTTGTATGTAAAATAAAACTCATTAATTTAACAGTTTTAGTACCGAACTACTTAAGTATTACATTATCTGTTACCGATGTCTAAAAACATAATAAAGACTTTTTATTGTAATAATTTAGTCCATATGTATTTAAAACGTTAAATTAATATTTTGGAGAATTTATTACATGTTTTAACACATGTTTGCTTATTAAATATAATAAATTATTTAATAAGAAATTTGAAAAACAACTGATACGGAAGGGATTCGAACCCACGATCTCCGACGTACCGTGCCGACGCTCTAACCGCTGAGCCACCGTATCCCATCAAAATCAGTCGAAATTTCAAATCTCTTTCTACGCCTAGGGCGTGTGGTAATATCTATCGGTGCCTTCTAAAAACTGCAAAGTTTAGAACACTGAGACGGATAATTAATGTATTCCGTTCGATATTACCACACGCCTAAGGCGTAGAAAGAGATTTGAAATTTCGACTGATTTTGATGGGATACGGTGGCTCAGCGGTTAGAGCGTCGGCACGGTACGTCGGAGATCGTGGGTTCGAATCCCTTCCGTATCAGTTGTTTTTCAAATTCTGATGGGATACGGTAGCTTAGCGGTTAGAGCGTCGCCACGGTACACCGGAGATCGTGGACTCGAATCCCATCCGTATCAGTTGTTTTTTCAAATTTCTTATTAAATAATTATACGTAAAATTAATTTCTTATTTCCCGGGAATTAATTGTAATGTTTATGATTACGGGATTTTAGAGCAGGTATTATCAACTCCATGTTACTTACTTCCTCGAACTTTAGGTAAATGTACTCTATCTATGATGATATCCCACAAAAAAGGTTTCATGTGTACTTATACAGCTTGGCAAAAAAGAGTCTGAGGCGGTGACAGCTGGAACTAAAAATAAAAATCTTAAATAACTACGTTTGTGAGTACTAAAATAACATAAAAATGATTCATTTGATTAAAATTAATGACAAAAATCTCGTCATAGAAATATGTAAGCACTTAATAACTTGTAATTTGAATTGTAGTGTGAAAAGTGCGACAGCGGCGCCCCCAATTTTTCCAGACTCTTTTTTGCCAAGCTGTACTTCTTACTACTTTTCATGTATACTTCTAAGAAATATATGAGGCTATGTTTTAATAGCTCGAAGTCGCGGACGACACCTTTGAAATAAATTTAATTTAAAAAATACATGACATTGACTAAAGGTTTGAACCGAAGTTGACAGTTAAAGAAATCTACCTATTTAAGAACTACCACATTCTAAAAAATTGTGATTAAAATGAATTTTATTGGTTTCTTTACCACTAAAAATCATTGAAAAAAAATATAGTATAAAAACTAAAACCCGACTACTTAAAATCTAAAAACAAGCTTCTTAGATTTTAAATAAAATTCTGTAGTCGGAGGCCTTAATGTATTATAGGTAAATAGGTACTAGATAATCTTCCAAGGGTAAATACTTTGTAATTTGGTGGCCTCCGACTACAGAATTTTATTTAAAATCTAAGAAGCTTGTTTTTAGATTTTAAGTAGTCGGGTTTTAGTTTTTATACTATATTTTTTTATATATAATTATAGATGGTAAACCAGCCTGTAACTGTCTCACTGCAGTGCAAAGGCCTCTTCTCATACAGAAAAGGATCGAGCATTAATTACCACGCTAACTCACTGCATGTTGGCGATATCAGACTATTTTCCTTCACCGTTACTCAGTGCTGTCTTAGAATAACTAAGAATGTACATAATTATGACATTGAAAAGTCACATAATTATGCCATGTGAAAAAAATATTTAAAAAATTATGAAACACTAAAGCAGATCATAATATTATGTGCAATCATATACATATAATTATGATAAATTCATACTAACGCAATCGCGCAACTTGCTCTTGACCGGATTTGAAATCCATATCGGTATTAATAAAATAATTATAGTATTTGACGTGTTAAGACGTAAGTAGATCGTAGAACCTACTTGTGAAATTGACATCACGTCCTGTGATGTTATGTATACCAGACCTTAGGGGTACATACAGTGGTATACCTAAATCAGTGATAGTCAGGAAAACATCGTGAGCAAACCACTTTAGCGATTTTTGTTGAGAGTGGTTTCCGGCCCAAGAATAGAACCACCCCTACTCGTCCCGCGGGCGTAAGAAGCGTCAAAGGGAAAAATCTGGAGGATTAGCAGCAGCATCCTTCTGTGTAACATCAATCATCTGCTACTGCGATCGTCAACCCGCTTGCCCAGCGTGGCGATTGTGGGCAAATCTCCAATGAGCCCACAAAAGTGGCGCGCTTTGGGTGAGGCCTAGCAGTGGACTAATTAACAGGCTGATGATAATTTTTTTGCTTCACGTTACCTTCGAAACTTAGTCATTTACGCCTTTTTCTATTTTCTTTTCTTCTTCTATTCAGCAGGTAAAGCGTCTAGATAGACTTGTTAGTTATCGTGTTCCTCCCTTTACAATGTCAGATCAAGTTTCAGGAATCACATCAAAGGAAAACTTTCTCTTTGATGCTGTTAAACGTCAAAAACAATGAATTATTGGAAAATCATCTTTTTTTTTCTTGGATGAAATACCTATTAAAAATTTGTTGTAAAATAAAAATTTTCTCGCTTGCTAAGAATACATTTTAGATATAACTTATTACACAAATATCTCCATGTGCCTAGTGGTTTGGCCGGTAACTGGCAGGTCGGAAGTCTCAGGTTCGAATCTAAATGACTTCCAATGGCACGGAGTATTACAGGTCGACCCGCGCTGAGTCGGTCTCTACACGCACCTCCTCTTAAACCCTCCACGCTGCACTATATTTTATATCTTGTATTGGGATGGTAATCGCTAACCCGCAGTGAGCTAGCGTGGTGATTAATGCTCGATCCTTTTCTGTATGAGAAGAGGCTTTGCCCTGTAGTAGGACAGTTACAGGTTGTTGAGTCATGATAGCCTAGAGGTATGACCGTTGGAAAATCAGAGATCTCAGGTTCGAATCCAAGGTTCTGACTCTGACTTTTCGTAAGTTATGTGCGAATTATAAAATAATCACCACGGAGTATATGGAGAAATAATCATTCAGAGCGCACGTAAAGCTGTTGGCCTTGCGCCTGATCTCTCTCCAGTCGTGTCGAATTGCCGTCTCATCGGATTGTGAGACTGAGGGAATAGAGAGTGCGCACGTGTTTGCGCACACACTTGTGCACTACAATATCTCCTGCGTAATTACGCTTGACCGAAATTCGGTCAGGAGAATATTGTAAAAATATTTATTATAGTCAACATATCTATTGAAGTATCTTTGTTATGTCCTAAGCTTTCTACTCGTTGTGTAATAGAGATTGATGCGTCAGTGTGTCCCGCGACTCTTATCTAAACGGCCCATTTGTCGGTATCGGGACACATTTGTATCTATTGCGTATTTTTATTACGTCACATCCGTTTCCCTGAGGGTTAAGTTTACCTATAGATTGCGAAGCATGGTCTTAGGGGTGTCCCCCCCGAATGTGGGTTCTCGCCTTGTCGTGGCGGGGGGGCTTAGTAGCCGTGGTGGGGCTCACGGTGAAGCTAAGAGGAACCCCAAGGAGGCGCCGCTCCGGCGGGCTTTGGCCAGAAGCCCACTTTGGAGCGGCCCTGGCGGGTTGCGGTGCTGTATCAGGGTGGAGCACCCAGCAGCACCGCAACTGAGGCGGGCCGCGGTGTTGTATGAACAACATCGCGGCTGAGGAGTGCGGGGGCCGCGGCGGGAGAGGAGTGCCGGTATTACGGTGCGCCGCTCTCCCTACCTTCCGCGGCCTCGGCGGGGCCGCAACCGTCAGATTGCGGACACGGCGGGGCCGCAGGGGAAGAGGAGTGTCGGTATTACGATGCGCCGCTCTCCCTATCCTCTGCGGCCGAAGTGAGGACCATGGACGTCAGACTCGGGGTCGTCTGGCGTTCATTGCACATGGTCCTCGAAGTGGTCACGGTGGGTGGGTGTCTAACACCCACCCCGAGGAGGGTCCGGCGACGGACATCCGCGGCGGGTTCGCGGATGTAATACATTGGGATACCGCGTTCCCGCCACTATGCGGATAAGAGGTGACACAGAAGGGGTTTTAGTCGGTATGCCGGCCGCCCACCATCTCTAGGCCGGAGAGCCCGACATAACCGTCTCGCATCCCCGAGCGGGACGGTATGCATAAGGCGCATTTCCCCTTCTGCGAAAAAAAAAAAAAAAAAAAAAAAAAAAAAAAAAAAAAAGGGGTGTCTATGGGATTGCAGGCGTTATGTTATACCGATGTCCATAATATATTGTAATCTTCTTCTTTCTTATCGCATGGTTGATGAACAACCTGTTGTCAGAGTTTAAACCGCCCGTAGGCCTCTGACATAGCTTTACACAACATTGAAAAATCTCTCAGGTGTGCTGGTTTCATCATGATGTTTTCCTTCACCGTTTTAGCAACTGATAATTAATTTTATAATACACACATAAGTTACGAAAAGTCAAAGGTGCGCGCCTTGGGATCGAACTCGACACCTCTGACTTGTCAGTTGACGGTCATACCACTAGGCTATCAGTCTAACTGTAATACCTCTACATAGGCTATCACAGTTTCGGAAAAGCTAATAAGGTACCATACAACACAATCTTAAAAACAAGGGTTTTTTATAGGTATCATAGTTATAAACAGCTCGTTTAACTCAAAGACCTACAGCCAGATTTTATCTTCAAAATAAAAAAGATATATTATCTATAAACGACGTTACAGCTTTACGACGGTTTACGTTTAACTACGAAGAAAATTTAATGGTTTATTACATTTTATTTGGTATTTATGTGTTGTTATCTAATTGGCCTTGGATTTTGGAGTAGTTTTAAGAAGAAACGCAAAAACAAAACTTAAGAATCAAGTCCAGACACTATTAAGAATTCAAAGTATAAAATATTTGAAAACACAACTGATACGGATGGGATTAGAACGCACGATCTTTGGCGTACCGTGCCGAAGTTCTAACCGCTAAGCCACCGCATCCCTTCAGAATCAGTCGAAATTTTTAAATCTCTTTCTACGCCTGGGGCGTGTGGTAATACCTATCTATCGGAATACATAACGTATCCGACTCATAAATTAAATATAATTGTATAAAATATTTTATCAAAAATTTAAAAAATATAATGTAAATGTCACGAGTTGCCCTTTGAAGAAAGAGTCTAACCGACTCTTTCTTCAAAGGGCAACTCGTGACAGTTTTAAGTTTTTTTCTTTCTTTATCATATGGTTGACGAACAACCAGTTGTCAGTTTAAATTGCTCGCAAGCCGTTTACACACCATTGAAAAATATCTCAGGTGTGCTGGTACAGATTCGAAACCCAACCTCTGACTTTTAGAACTCTTGTGCGTATTAGAAATTAATTATTATCATTTGCTAAAATGTTGAAGAAAAACATCGTGAGGAAACCAGCACACCTGAGAGATTTTTACGGTGTGTAAAGTCATGTCAGAGGCTTACGAGCGGTTTAAACTCTAACACCTCGTTGTTCATTAACCATACGATAAAGAAAAAAGAGACTGCCTATCTGACTTCCGCAATCCAAAATCCAATCCAACCGTATTTATTACAATAGAGCTAAGGTGCAAAATATTATCGAACGATATGTTGTACGAATGTTGAAGCCACTTTAACACTCGCTTGTGGCCATTCGGTCCATTGGGCATTGGTCAAGAGTACCCAAATCCTCATTTACCCCTAACCCTAAAATGCACTCTCAATAATAACCCTCTGAAATTAACTGCGACTAATACCACAATCTTTTTCACTTGCTCACTTACAAGTCCCTGTTGAAGACACCATGAGAGCTTAATAACACTTAATCCTTATAATCATTTACAAAGATACCTCTGTCTTACTTACACATATTATTTGCCGTGTGTTAGAAGGGGACAGATATAGAAATGTCTTGTATGTTTTCTGAGGAAGTAAGCCGCGTTTTCATCAGGCTTGGGCGGTTATTAATTTGATTTTAATTAATATGGTAGATAATAATTTAGTGTTTCATTACATATGATCATAGCGCCGGTCTTCAGGGAGTTAGCGATGGTTACACAACCACATATCGCCAATTTATGTTATTAAGATTAACCCCTGTGTGTTCCTTGAACTGTATCGGACGGGCCTTGGTACTGCTAGCGCGCTTCGCAGCTCCAATGCCTACCTACGCTACGCTACGCTCAAATATGCACTCGGTTTGAGCGATGCCCTAGGGTCTAGGTTCCTGGACATCGCCTTTTACTACGCTCTTTGGCCTTTGCCCCTACATCGGGCAAGACCGATAATTACGGTACCTAAATTATATATACATGCATATATATCATCTATATCATCCAATTTTTACAATATTCATTTCAGCTCTTAAATCCATTCTGTACATTGTTACAACACAGTAGCTTACTGTATCAAATAGTACCCTCTTTAGCCTCTATAGTAAGCATAGAGCTCTCATGCCTCGTTTGTAAGGTCAACAATGCTATTGAGTTCACTTCCTGGCTGTGGCACACTGCTCGATATTGAGCGGGTTAGATGGTGAAACATTTTTGAGGCAAACTCAAATGTTTAGAAAGAAATAAGTAGTGGATTTTCGAAGAATTGGGCATTTTTACGCACAGAAAAATCTAGAACTTAGAAATAGAACTTAGAACTTTGTGTTTAGTAGTTTTCCGACTTCAAAAAGGAGGGGGTTCTATGTTCGGCTGTATGTATCTTTTTATTTGTATGTTCACCGATTTCTCAGTCAATTGTGAAGCGATTTTGAAAATTCTTTTTTTGTTTTGGAGTCATATTTAGCTCCACCAAGCACAAATTATGCATCAAATTACAAACTCTCTTCCTTTTATGAAAATGGGCTGTTTAACAAATTTTTTTATTTTCGTAGATTATAAAACTAGTTACTGCCCACGGCTTCGCCCGCGTGGTACGTTGAAAATCCAATTATGATTTAAAAGAAACGGAAACAGTACATTTTTTTGGGGTTAAAGGTTACACTGTTCTATCCATTTCTGTACACCTGACAACGTACCTATACGCAAAATTTCAGGATAATTGGTTCAGTGGTTTAGGCGTGAAGAGGTAACAAACAAACTTTCGCATTTATAATATTATGGAAGTATGGATATCTGACTTGAGTCATGATAATGACTAGATGTATGAATATGGACGAGGCAAAAGGAGCATGTAGGAATCGAAGCGGGTGGCGGTCTGTAGTTTCTGCCTACTCCCATGGGGAAAATGCGTGAATTTATGTACGTATGTACTATAATGGACAAAGCCGGTGCACCACTCTTAAGGTAAGAATCGCTTGCACGCGGCGTCCGAAAGTAGCGCTAGCCGCGTCCCTACGCACGTAACAACGTTCAAAGCATTTTGATCGCAAAGTGGTGCACCGTGCGTGTCCGCAATAGTTCAAAAGGCAATTCTAATGGATTGGGATTTGAGGCAAAATATTAAACAAACCCTTCCTATGGGTGTTGTAATAGTAACCATGGTGGTTTATAACTGCTTTGGATTATTAATCTTAATTTACCATAACGCCGATATTCCCTTAAGAGCCGACCGGAGCCGACCCCATGCATTTACGAACGTTGACGAACCCCTTATGGTAATCCTATCTACCTACCTACACAGTTCTATCAGTCCACTGTTGGACATAGGCCTCTTCTCATACGCATCACGTATTTTGTGCGCTCGTTAGAAGGTGTTTATCTTTAATGGCGGTGCCGCCAAAACAACAAAACAAAAATTAAAAATACCCTATATGTAGGTGAATCATGTAGGTTCGAACCCAAAACGCGCACCTCTGACTTTTCTTAAATTGTATGCGTTTTATAAATTCATTATCACTCTCCGTGCCTCGGATAGCACGTTAAGCTGTTGGCCCCGGCTGTCAATTGTAGATCTTTGACAGTCGTTACAGGTAGTCAGAAGCCCGAAAGTCTGACAACCAGTCTTACCAAGGGGTATCAAGTAACCCAGTATCTGGGTTGTGGAGGTCTGATAGGCAGTCGCTTCATGTAAAACACTGGTATTCAGCTGCATCCGGTAAGACTGGAAGCCGACCCCAACATAGTTGGGAAAAGGCTAGGCAGATGATGACATTTAGTTTTGATATTCCAAAATAAAAGCTTGTTTAAAAACGTAGTTTTTATATAAACTAATTTTATTTTAAACTTTATTTCAGTACAGCCCGAAGTTGATACACCGAGGGATTTTAATAGAAATTAATAGTCTTTATTGATTATTTTAATGGCTTTGAGAAATGTTTTCTGAAGTTTATAATATCAATCATAATTATAAGAAACAATTAAAATAGATGTGCTATTATAAATTTATGACTGTTCCGTTGATATACTGCGGTGGACGCTTTCTTAGTCGACTGTGACCGAAATTCGTTAAAGAACTCGTTGATAATAGTCACAAAAGGTGGTTGTTAGGTATTAAGGGATCTGGGTTTAGCTCCTGGGTTAGTCTCACTAGGTAGTATTGGATTGTCAGTAGGACTACGCATAGTTTAGTTGGCATTACGGCCGGCGTACTCTCCGGTGACAAAACCTGAAATCGCAAACAAAAAAACAGCTGTTCCATACATTTTGTTGAGTCATGTGGACATAAATGTATGGAACAGCAGATTTTTTTTGCGATTTCAGGGTTGGTCTCATAGTAAAAGTTGTTCATAATGATGAGTTTAATGACCCCTTTCAAGGATGCTGGTGTTTTACAAATAACCCTGTATATGAGGTTTAAATCAGCGCTGCTGCTTTGTTTTTGCCACACAGCAGCACAATGCTGAGCGGGAAACTTTCTCTGTGACAGCTACAACACACGTAAATTGTTTTACTTGTTATACCTACATACATACATACAAAGACTCACGCCTGTTTCCCAGAGGGGTAGGCAGAGACAACGGATTTCTTACTTGTTATCTGTGTACATTTTATATTTTTATTTTTATCTTTGCTTCATTTTTTTTTTATTAATTTAGCGTGTGGGTTTATGCTTATGCCATTTATTTAAAAGAGCAACCATGCAGTTTCTTGCCAGATTCTTCTCCATGAAGGGTAGGCTGCCCTTGGAACTGGCAACTAGAGTCACTCTTATAACAAACAATATTAGAATTATGACTATTCACAAGTGCCTAATGGTCTACATGAATAAAAATATTTTGATTTGATTTGATGCTGTTACAAAAATAAAACGTTTTTTTTCTTTTTCTTCTTTCACTTACGACATAAAAAAAATCTAGTGTGAAATTAAATCTTCAATTTTACCGTTTACATAAAACATCGACTTAATTTCATGATTAAATGAATTACCTTTAAATAAATGGTATTAACACATTATACTCTTGTTTACAACAGGAAATAAATTTGTACTAACGCGCCATAAATTATTGTAAGGCTGTCACACATAAACAGAATATTAACGCATTAGGCTTGTTACATAAATATTTAATTCAAACAAAGTTGAACATTATATTTCTACATTGAAATTTAGATTCAGTATTTATTTGCTTGAAATGTTGTTAAAAAGGTGTGATTTTTGAAAAATTACATTTTTGCCACCCAACGTTGCAAGACTGCTAGCCTTCTGGGCACGCTACCCGAAAACAGCGATGCGTAGGATTTTTTAAACTTTTTTTCATAGGTAGACCCTATATGACTGGCTGGGCAAGCGGGCTGGCAATCTTCAGCGATGGTGATTATGGGCAAATACCTCCAATGAACGCACAATAGTGGCGCGCATTGGGAGAGGCCTATATTCAGCAGTAGACTAATACAGGCTGATGGTGATGACTTATGATGTTCTTGTCCATCCAATGGTTGTCTGGAAGAAATCGCTTTTAGCGATAAGACCGCCTATTGTTATATACAGGGTTATTTGTAAAACACCAGCATCCTTAAAACGGGTCATTAAACTCATCATTATGAACAACTTTTACTATGGGACCAACACTGAAATCGCAAAAAAAAATCTGATGTTTCATACATTTTGTTGAGTCACGTGACCGTATATGTATGGAACAGCTGTTTTTTTTGCGATTTCAGGGTTGGTCTTATAGTAAAAGTTGTTCATAATGATGAGTTTAATGACCCCTTTTAAGGATGCTGGTGTTTTACAAATAACCCTGTATAATAACTTTATTTTCTTATGTAATTTCCTAGTGTACAATAAAGCATACTCTACTCTACTCTACTACTCTACTTATGGATATGTAAATAATAGTTTGTAACTGTACACGCAAATGTATTTCCAATTATATTACCACTATTAATATTTCTACTGATTATTGAGCCTAATACTAAATAAGGCTATCTAATTACGAAGTGCAGAATTAAAAGTCATATCTGTAATAGTGGCCTCTTCAATTGTTTTATTCGTCTGCCCTTCTGGAGCTTTTCGCGAGAACCATTCGTTGAATTTCTTTTTCAAAATCTGACTGCGTAGATGAATTTTCATTCTTGCATCTGAAGTTTTATTTTGTATCTGTTTCCTTGCATTTAATACAGCATCTTTGATTTTGTTATAAATTGCTGGTTTCAATTCTTTCATATTTCTCCGTGCTGTTCCTTTATCACTTTTAGGACTCGTATTGTTAAATATTCTTCCTTCTTTAGAAACTTTATGGAATGTATTATTGATTTCATCAATATGGGTTTTAAGATTTTTTATGTACGTTATGCTTTTTTTAGCATCAATAGTATCAATCTTTTCTAAAGCTTTAATTGAATTTTGGATAGAATCAGTGATTGTTCTAAATATTTTGGCCCTTTCTTCCTCTTCTGTTATAGTGTTATTCTCTGGAGCGACAAATGTTACTGTAAATATTAAAATAACGTATATTCTTTTCATTTTGTAACGTTTTTTCTATAAAATATTTTCGTGTCTGAATTCCAGTCCAGTTAAAACTACAAAGAAATAATGTAGAACTATTTTATCGATCACGTGTTATTTCAAAACGGAATTTCAATTTGTTTTATTGACTTTGGTCTAGTTTTTTCAATCTAAATATTTTTCTGTTTGATTGTTTTAGGTATGGTAGAGTTTTTTTTTAATAATGTTTACAGCGAATTCTTGTTTCAATTTCATAGGCTATACTAGGATGTATAAGATTTAATAGTAGGTACGTGAGCGATCGTTGCAGTAACCGAGCGATATGCTTCTGAAATTCCCCTTATTCTAATCCTAGCCTTATTATTCCCAATCTTTGTTAAAGTCGGCTTCTAATCTAACCAGATTCAGCTGAATATCAGTTTTCTACGTAGCGACTGCTTATCTAACCTCCGCAACACCAAAGGAATACAATATTCAAAAGTTAGATAAGTTATCTGGATTTAATGAGTACTAATTCTATCTAGATATCGGCTATCAAAGATCGTATAACTAACGTATTTTCCGAGGCACGGAGCAGTTGATAATAATACGCTTATAACTTAGAGAACGCTGACTTGACAGTCAACGGTTATATCACTAGGCTTTCATTGGTATCTGTGGTGTGATATTACATCATAATATAAAAATTGCTGTTATTATATTAAATTGCGTCTATATTAATTAAATTTGATTACCGTGCCTCAGAACGTCACTGTCGATCTTGCGACTGATCTCTCTCCAGTCTTGTCGGATTGCCGTCCCATCGAATTATGATAGTGAGAGAATAGAGAGTGCACCTGTCTTTACGCACTTTAATATCTCTGTAGACATTGGCGGATGTGACCAAAATTGCTATGGAAGACATTATTATATTAAATTAGGCTTGCTAATTCTTTTCGGTATTCCAATTGCGTCTTAAAATTGTATAGCAATCTATTGTTTTATAATATTTAGTAACTAACTGTCCTGCCAACGTATTTCAGATAGATCCGTCAAACCATCTATCTAATGTTGATGGATCAATATAGTCCGAAGCTTTGATGGCGTAGACAGCCACTAACAAAGGGATTTTGGAAAATCCTACGGGGTCGTAAAATAAAGCAATTTCGCGCGTACAAAATTTTTACTATCTTTACTTGTTTAGGTGAATAAAGGTTTCGTATTGAGTCGCATAATATCCGAAGCCCTAATTTAAATTTGCATATTTTTTGCATACTCTTCATTTGGCTTAACGTTTATACCGACTAATTAAGCATGATTTTATCCTCCATAATTTTCACACTGTGTTTTACTGCATACAATATTATACTTACGTTTTTTTCGCATACAATTTCCGAGCATAAAAACAAAGATATTTTGCGATTGGTCACATATATTTTATAGGACTCGGTAGCTTAGTTAGAATAGTTAGCGTAGCTTAGTAAAGCGATGGCACGGCACGCCAGGGATAGCGGGTTCAAGTCTCCCAAATCAGTTGTTTTTGCGAGTTTCTTATTAAATAATTTCAACTTTTCCCTATCATTACGATTCCATTCACATTCCATCAAGCAATGTTGGTCATCATCTATTCTGCCACAGACATCCTTGCTATAGTTGATGCCAGCGCCGACACTAATCAAGGAAACTCGTTCCCTGTTTGGTTTTCGTTATTTGTGAGACACTCGACACCTTGACGTGACCACTACTATTTTAAATTGGTTCGAAATAAATTGAAAAATATAGAAACGAGATTTGATAGTTTTTGTTAGGAAAGTGAGAAGTATTCGTCAGGTGGTAGGTGTCCTATCTTTAGTCTTCTTTAACGTATGATTGGCAATCAACCTGGTGTCAGAGTGGAAACCGCCCGTAAGCCTCTGTCGAAGCACCTACTTTCAAAAAAAAGCAAGCATTGTTTTCAAGTTTAGAATTTGATTTGTCATTCTTGTTATTTCTTTATCTGGCAACACTGTTCTCATGCTCTCTGGTTACGGTCACAATAGATGTTTCCGTACAACTGATCCTGGCTTTTATATTTTATTATAATACACCTGAAGTCTTATACAGCCTCTGACATGATTTTACACACCTTTCACCTTACTATAAATAATTTTATGATAATTGCAATAATAAATTAATAAAAGCTAACATTAAGCTGACAGTGTAATGCTCATAGACTATAATATAATAAAAGTTTTTCTCTCAAGCCTGTTCCCGTCTGTCATTTCTATCAAGCAGCTAAAGGTGTCGAAAACATATGAGTTTGTCCAGTAAACAACAAAATTTTAGGGATATAGGTATAAATAAAATCGACTTGTATAAATAGTAGTGGTTATCTTCCTGATGAGTATGGCTATCTCATCGCTCTTTTTCGCTCGCTCCGCTTTTCACTCCCCGGATTTGTACGGGATTGTTTCTAAATTTGTATAAACGCGAGATAATTTGGTTGAGCAAAATAAAAAGGATTTTCCGAGCTTCTGGCATGATTAAGTTAAAATTAATGTTTAATGTGATTCGTTATTTAATTTTGTTAATGTATTTGTTGAGTTTTGTGGTTTAGGACGATGCACTTAATTGCTCAATCTTAGGTAATTGTTATGGTGTGTGTGGTTTCCGGCCTAAGAACCACCCCTACTCGTCACGCGGGTGTCGTGAGAAAGAAGTGACTAAGGAAAAGATCCAGAGGATGGGCAGCAGCAAATTGAAAAATTGTCCCTTGCACTAAACAGTGCTCACGAAGAAATTGAAGTATTATCATTAGAAAATACCAACCTTAAACAATTAAATATAGATCTACAAAAGAAGAATGAATACTTCAAAAAAAATACTGATAGTCCAAAAAAACAAGAGAACATTACCAGTCCTAAGAAAAATAAAACCCAACTCAGTAAACATACACAGACAGAGAAAATAAGCAAATCAAATACAAAGAATAAGGAGATTCAAACCACTTCAAATACAAATAATTTACCACTAAAACAAAAGCAGAAATTTACCAAAAATAATCAACATAATATTGTCCCTACAAAAAAAACACAAGAACAACAGATAAATACCCCGAGTAAAATATGTATTATAAGTGATGATAAATATAACAAAATACGATCCATTGCAGAATCAACAATTAATGACAGATCAGAATTATGTCACTATTTAATGCCTAATTGTGGCATAATAAATATGTTACGTGATCTACAACCCAAATTAGAATCATTTACTATGAATGACTTTTGTATTATTCTCCTTGGTGAAACTGACTTTAAATTCACAAAAGAATATATTAAACTAATACTAAGTATTAGGGAACTATTACAAGAAATAAAACATACCAATGTCATCCTTTGTGCTCCAACGTATAAATATGGAAACTATACAAATATGTTCAACTGGAGAGTGGAACACTTTAATAATTTACTTTACCTGGACATCATTACACACGAGCATGCCTACTTCCTAGATTCAAATAAAAATCTAAAATGGGACTTCAAATTATTTAACAAAAAATCTGGAAGCGTCAATAACTATGCAATACATATTATTTTTAAGGATATTGCCCAATTCATACGGGATATAAAATCAACAGCAAATTTAGATTTTATTATGACACCATCAGATATTGAAAATAACCAGACTCAGTTTTTTCTATAATAAAGATTTATACCTGCTACATCAAAACATCGCCGGCCTACTGAAGAAGTCGGATGAACTTATGGTATGTCTTGAAGAGTTATGTGTAAAGAATAATGAGATAGACATAATGTGCATCACTGAACATTTCATAATGGAGGGATATGAACAAAATCTATATATTCCTAATTATACGATGGCATCGTGTTTTAGCAGGAATAATAGTAAAAGAGGTGGAACTTGTATTCTTGTCAAGAAAGAACACCAGTTTAAAGAAATTACAGACATAGCGAATCTATCTATTTGCGGTGTTTTTGAATGTTGTGCCATTGAACTAATTTCTTTCAAAACGATAATAATATGCTTGTATAGAGTACCGAAACGTAAAAATTTAAGTATATTTTTTAAAAGATTTGATGAAGTGTTACAATTAGTTATATCTAAGACACATAAACGCAATGTCATAATAGCTGGTGATTTTAACATTGATGCTCTAACATCTAACAGTACTTTACTGGAATTAGAATGCTTACTTTTAAACTATAATCTCAAATTAGAACTAAAACAACCCACCAGACTTAGTAGCGGTACTTGCATTGACAATTTTGCTCATAATATGGGAAATAAATGTAAATCAGATGTCATCGAATTTAGTTTATCAGATCACGCATCACAAATACTAAAATTTCCTGTTGATAATAATTGTTTACTTAAACACTGGCGGATAAGCCGTCGTGACTATAATATAGAAAATATGCAAAAGTTCAAACAATACTTACAAAATCTATCTTTTTCCGAAATTTACAATACTAATGACTCAAACATAGCATTTAATTCATTCATGGATACATTTATACTCTTATATAATTTATGTTTTCCATTTAAAGATATCATAATCAAAAGTAAGATTAAACCCAAATGGATCTCACGTGGAATAAAGACATGCAGTAAAAGAAAAAGAATACTACTTTGGAAATTCAGATTACAGCCTAATGAGATTAATAAAAATAATTTTAAAAAATATTCTAGAACTTATAGTAAAATAATAAAACTAACGCAACGTGCTCAAAACAATTATAGTATTAAAATGTCAACAAACAAATCCAAAACCACTTGGAATATAATAAATAGATCCAAACTAAATAAACCAAAGGAACTGATATCAACGTTAATAATAGAGGATAAGAATGTAACTGATCCACAGGATATCACTAATTCTTTTAATAATTTTTTCGTTGATAAAATTAAGCCTCTCCCGGGCTCTGGAAAAAACGTATGCTTTAATATTACAAAACCTAAACAATCTATGTTCATGTCACCAAGTTCTTCTCATGATATACTAATGATAATCAGATCACTAAAAAACACCAACAGTGTAGGATATGATGAAGTGTCAACAAAAATAGTTAAATACATTGCATACACAATATGTGATCATTTAAGTCATATTATTAATTTAAGCATTTCTTCAGGAACATACCCGGAAAATCTTAAAATTTCAATTATTAAACCCTTATTCAAAAAAGGCAATAAACAACTGCTGGAGTGTTATAGGCCTATTGCTTTAATATCAGTAATTTCTAAAATTTTTGAAAAATACATCTACATCGAATTGTACAAATACTTAGAAAAATTTAACATTTTGTCAGAAAATCAAAAGGGTTTCCGAAAAAATAAAACCATTAATATGGCTATTTTCGACTTCCTGAATGATGTTATGGTTAATGTAGATAAAAAAACACCTGTTTGTGCTATATATTGCGACATGACGCAAGCATTTGATTATGTTAATCATGACACATTACTTAATAAATTAGAGGCATACGGTATACGGGGTAACGTTTTAAAACTTTTTGAAACGTATTTAAAAAATAGAGTTCAGCTCACTGAGATTTCTAGAATAAATTTTTGTACAAAACGAGAAGAAATATTCAGATCGGATAAACGTACTGTTATGTACGGAGTTCCTCAAGGGAGCGTGTTAGGTCCACTATTATTCATACTTTACATCAATGATCTGCCTAAAGTGACAAATTACCCTATTTCTTTATTTGCAGACGACAGCACAGTAACTATTTCTTCTGACAGTAGTATTACATATGAAAATGAAATAAACAACACAATAAGATCAATTATAACTTGGATGAACAATAATAACCTTAAAATAAACCTTCTTAAAACTAAAATAATGCACTTCAGCCAACGTATTGCTCCACCAAAAATTCAGGTGCGCTATCAAGATACATCACTGACCACAGTTGATGCAACAAAGTTTCTTGGAGTCACAATAGATAAAAACCTAAACTGGAAAGCGCACACGGAGAATCTTAATAAAAGAATAAATTCATCTGCCTATGCTCTTTTTAAATTAGCATCTTTGATAAACATTGAATCACTTCTGACTGCTTATCATGGTATCGTGGGCTCTTTATTAAGATTTGGTGTAATATTTTGGGGGAACTCTACTCATAAAGAAATGATCTTTAAATCCCAAAAAAGATGTGTAAGAGCAATGTTTGGCCTTGACACTACTGACAGCTGCAAAACCTATTTCATAAAATATAAAATATTAACCCTTCCCTCATTATTCATTTACGAAATATGTATTTTTGTTAAAACTAATCCAAAATTATTTAGTAAACTGTCAGATGTCATCATCCGTAATCGAAGAGATAATAATAAATTATGCATAGTTCGATCCAACACCACATTAATGCACGATAGTATTTTCTGTTTAGCTCCAATCTTATACAATAAAATACCCAAATCTATTAAACAGTTAAACGTCACGCTCTTCAAAAAACATCTTAAAACATATCTAATAATGAAAAGTTTTTATAGTTTAACGGAATTTTTAAATGAACCAACAAAAAACACCAAAAATTATGACATTAATTCATCATCCTGTTAAGAAAAAAAATTTAGAATGTAACTAGATAGGTATAGGTTCGTAGGTAGTAAATAAATATTAATTCTAAGGAAAAAAAAAAAAAAAAAACCTATTTAGATCTCATATTTAGATTACAGATTTTGTGATATTTAATAACTTACTGTGTTTTAGAACTTCATATAATTTTGTCACCTATTATATTGTAAGGAGTTACTAGTGATTTACTACTCAGATCTCAGGATTATATTATGTTTAATTTTAAAAAAAATTTTGTTATTTAATTGTTAAATTGTTAAAAATAACATGTTAATTTTATGTGCTATATTTTATGTTTGTATTAAATTTATAATTTTAACTTATGGAAGGCAAGAAGCCCTCTCTCTTCAATAATTCATACATTTTGTACGCCATTATTTGGCAAAACATGTAGCTACTTTTATATAACTTTTTAACATCTACATTGCAGGCTATGCCTTGTATTGTATTTCTCATGTTTTACAAAATAAATATATCTTTATCTTATCTTTATCTTTATCTTTATCCTTCTGTGTAACACCAACCATCTGCTACTGCGATCGCTAACCCGCTAGCCCTGCGTGGTGATTATGGGCAAATATCTCCAAAGAGCGCACAATAATGGCGCACGTTGAAAGAGGCCTCTTTCAATGCGCGCCTACTACAAATTCATCATCATCATCGTCATAATGATGATTGTCCCAGTGTTGGGCAAAGATCTCCTTCATATCTTTCCACTTTTTTTTTCCTTGGCAGTCAATAGACATTTTTGAACGTATCGAGATCATCTCGCCATCGTCCGCGTCGTACCTTATTACTTTAAAATAAACGTGCCTAAAAATCTGCTGCTTACAGCTCCAATATTCTGTCAATGCGTACAAAATGTCTTATGTTGGTAAATGTAAACAATGCAGCGTCTGTCTATTGTGAAATTCAAATCAAAGATGGCGTCGTTAACAAATCTTTAATATCCACCCGCGGATACATTTTGACTTTGTAATGGACGTTTGTGGCTACTAAACGAGCGAATTATAGATTTTTAACCTATTTACTTGTCAATGACACGGCAGAAGTTAATTTCAAAGCCGATTGGACTTAACCTATAAGATTTGTCTCATATCATTGTCAGGGGAACCCCCGGGGAACGTCATGTTATCATTATTTTGATGGTATAAGTTATTAATATTATACATACTAGGTTTGTAACAATGACTATTTTAACCGACTTCAAAAAGGAGGAGGTTCTCAATGGAATGTGTTTTTTTTTAAATTATAATTGTTACCTCAGAACTCGCTCATTTTTTAAACGATTTGGAAAATTATTTTTTTGTTTGGTGTCACAACATTTAATGTAAACACCGGTACGTTTTAAAAAAAGCTTTGAAAACATTTTCTACTGTTCTTAAGAAAAAAGAAAATTTACGGGCCCAACAATAACCGTCAACAACTGTACCCAATCTTACGTCTATCGACATCGATAAAGACGTCGATAATCGAATTATATCGACGTAACGGTGATCGAAGGGTTGAAGGCAACTGAAAGATACAGACGAGCGATTTACATAATTTTGTTATTATTGTATTTAAAATTTAAAGCGATATTTTATCGCTCAAGCTATGAATAAATATTCTATTGAGATTGTTGTTATATGCGATTAAAGGGATCGTAAAACGAATTGATTTGGTTAATAGTGTAGGTTAGATTAAGGTTATCTGAAAGGTATGGTTAGTGAAAGACCTTTGAAGACAATATTGTTATTAAAATGTAAATTTACAAATAAGATCAAAGAAATAGGTACTTTGAAAGTGAAAGGTTCCATCATTAATTGATACGTTGTAAGCATGATGTTTCAATGTAATTCTAAACGATGTCGATGCTTCTAATAACTATAGAATATATCGACTAAAGCAGTGATTTCCAACGTGGTCTATAACAACCCCCAGGGGTCGATATCAAACTGCAAGGGGTCTACGTCGATACAAAAAGGAATTGGAGGTACATGGTATATCCCATTCAGGTAGACTATCTTCAAAAATGGCGAAGAAAGGAGCGGTAATTTTCTGTCTGTGGACCAATGGTCCATCGTCTATTAAGCCTTTTAACAGGTATTAAAAAAAAATTAAGCTTAGGGGTCTACACAAAACAAAATATATTGCCAACTGGTTCACGAGACAAAAAAGATTGTGGTCTGGACTAAAGGATCATTTCAATACCAACGTCGCGTCTGCAGTCTCCACGGCACGTTTCGCCAACTATTAATCGCCAAACTGTTGCTACAAAGTTTCCGGTGTGCATTGAAACAAATAAATCATGGTCAATATTAATTTGTTAACTTCCAGAGCTTAGCAAATGGCGTCTCTAAGCGAGACTGACACAAAGTCTTATTTAATTAAGTGAACATTATTTTATAAGTTGATAATGTCTAATGGCTTTTTGGTGAATTAGGGTTAAGTGTGATGAGGATGACAGTTATTTTAAGGGTTGTATTTTGAGTAGAAGATGGTGAAGGCTAGAGAAATCATTTGTTATCAACCACAAGTTGGCATGGGCTTTTTTTATAGGAAAATTTATTCCATTTAATTATTTAATAAGAAAATTTTACGTACCGTGTCGATGCTTTGACCGCTAAGCCACCGTATCCTACCAGCATCAGTCGAAATTTCAAATCAAATTCAAAAAACACATTACGTATCCATCTTAGTGCTCCAAACTTTGCAACATGTACAAAAATACAGTACAAAACAAAAAAATAATAATATCAATAGTATAAAAAAAGTAATATAAATCTCTCGCTTAAAACGTTTCACGAAATCATCGCAATGAAACCAACACATAAAAGATGTATCACTGTCTGTTAAGCCATCAAGTTGGTTCACCACCAGACGATTATAAAGATGTCCTAGATTAAATCACAAATGGTGCAAACAAACTCGCGGGCATAACTGGTACATACTAATTCACAAACCACTCAGCTATCATACCATCAGCGACAATGTTAGTATATTAGTATTCTAGCTATTATACCAAGGTATTTGCCTAGATATTTGCCTAGGTAAATCTTAGCGTGCTGCAGTAGTACAGACAAGAAGTACGTTATCTTATAACTAGATGAATGTGCTGATGTACAGCGAGTACAGAAGTACTAGTGGTGGATTGTGGACTGATTTTAGATTATTGTGATAGGTTGTGGACTGATTTTAGATTATTGTGAAAGGTTGTGGACTGATTTTAGATTATTGTGATAGGTTGTGGACTGATTTTAGATTATTGTGAGAGGTTGTAGACTGTATTTTGAATATTGGTGTTAATTCTCTTGCACACGCTCTAAACTAACTTAGACTCGCCATTTCTCTTTCTAAAGAGATCATAAGAAAAGGATAGAGGATTTTTAGAGCTGTCAGACTAGTCCAATTGCATGATATCAATGAGAATTAATCGGCACGCCAGAGATCAAGTCTAATTTCACGTCAGTTGCAAGGACGTAGACTAATTTGACAGCTCTAACTTAAAAGTTCAATTTGCTGTCCTTTTTCTATGGGGTTTATTAGAAATACAAGATAGAATATTATTATAGTTAGGCTAAAATTAGTTTATCGGGATGTACTAGAGAATCAGCCCCATTGTGTGTGGATTGTTTAAAGATAATCGTAAAGGATAGTGGATTGGAATTTTGTGGTGGATCATGAACTGGTTTTGATTATTATGGTGTGTTGTAGGCTTTATTTAGATAATTATGGTAGTGGCACGGGAAAAGTGTTATTGGGTTTTTCCAATACGAAATTCTCAGTTACAGCACGGAGTCTAGAATTGTGCCCGTTTAATGGCAGTAGACTCGCCCTCTGTTACTTGGGACTTATAACATAGACGGCGAAACGTGGGTGTACTGCATACACCTCTGCCTACCACTTCTGGGGCAGGCGTGGGTTTATGTATGTATTGATTTTATATGTATAACTAAGACACAAGAAACAATTCCAAATATATTTTTTTCCTTCTTCCCTTCACTTTTACAGTCTATAGTTACACGACAGTGACCTACTAACGAATTAACCCTCTGTATTCTCTGTCCTATGACATTATCCGTCCGGGGGTAGCTGTAGAGGGGGGTGCAATTACCGGAATGCAATTAGAGCAAGCGGTTCTGTCACTGAGCCCAAACCCACAGGACAGGTATAGTACTGATAGCGATGAACTGAGGGAAATAATATTCTAATTGCCAATTTGGAATTCACATTTTTATGTAAGTTATGTATGTGTGTCGTGGTGGCGCATTGGTTACGAACCCGCTTTGCAAGCGCGTGGGTGTGGGTTCGAACCTGGCATGTACCAATGTGACTTTTTCAATGTCATATGTACTTTCTTAGTTAATCTAAGACACCACTGACTAACGGTGAAGGAAAACATCGTAAGGAAACCTGGACTTTAATAGTTTGAAATCGCCAACCCGCAGTGAGGTAGCGTGGTGACTAATGCTCAATCCTTCTCTGTATGAGAAGAGGCCTTTGCCCTTCATTGGGACAGTTACAGGCTGATTTATTTATTATGTAAGTTATATTAGTATAAGAGTCGTGATAGCCTAGTGGTGGTGACCGTTGACTGGTAAGTCAGTGGTCTCGGGTTCGAACCCAAGGCGCGCACCTCTGACTTTTCGTAAGTTATGTGCGTTTTACAAATTAATTATCACCCTCCGTGCCTCGGATAGCACGTTAAGCTGTTGGCCCCGGCTGTCAATTGTAGATCTTTGACAGTCGTTACGGGTAGTCAAAAGCCCAAAAGTCTGACTACCAGCCTTACCAAGGGGTATCGTATAACCCAGTATCTGGGTTGTGGAGGTCTGACAGGCAGTCGCTCCATGTAAAACACTGGTATTCAGCTGCATCCGGTAAGACTGGAAGCCGACCCCAACATAGTTGGTGTTCCCAACTATGTTGGGGTCGGCTAGGCAGATGATGTAAGTTATATTAGTTGGAGGTGAGATGGAGCGCAGTATTCTTAGTGTTAAATTAACAGATCGTGTTCTACGCCGACTTATCAGCATCAGCATCATCATTAAATGGTATCATAACGCAATGCTGAAATGGGAGTAGGCCAAAATCACCACTAAGTGAAGCCCTGATACAGCAAAACGGCGTCGCAGACCACCAAAGTTCTGGTGGTGCGAATTGAACAGAACCTACAGCGACTGGCATACGCTGGCTCTGGATTGGAAGAAGTAGAAATAAAGGGTAGAGGCTTCTGTCCAGCACTGGGATGTTATGGGCTGATAGTAACTTGGACAGTAATCACACACACAAACACTTCTCGTACTACAATTCAGAATTACAAGTTATTTGGTACTTACACATTTCTATGACGAATTTTTTGTCATCAAATATAATTTACTGAATTACCTTTAGGTTATTTTAGTACTCACAAGCTTAGTTTTTAAGATATATATTTTTAGTTCCAGCTGTAAACGCTTCAGACTCTTTTTTGCCAAGGTGTATGCTTGGTTGCTGAAATACCATACCATGGTAAAAAAAACTTTATAGGAATTATGCAAGTCATGTTCCCGTCTCTGTCTTGCAGTTGAAGTTTGAATCACGACAGTAATAGGGATACCGCTAAGCCTAAGCACCTGCTAAGTTCTCGTACGTCTATTTATCTTCGCCTTAGTAAAATTCAAAGTTTTGCAGCTGTTCGGGAACTTTACATGAAAACCAGCAGAATACAACCATATCCAGGTCTTGTCCTTAATCCTTTTGCTTCGTACAAACATTATGAAGTAGGTGACACGGATATAAAGAATAGAAAAGGTTTTTGGGTCTCAAACAAAAAAAAATGTAGGAAATTGAATGCCATTGGTAAATCTATTGTAACCATTACCACCCGGATTATTATTTGATATACAAACTCTTTGCTTGATTGGTAGAACCAACGCCATTGATATAAATAATTTAAACTTGTGTTCTTTTTATAAATTGTTGAAACTGACAGATTGTAAATGTCATTCGTTGTTTTTGGTGGGAACGTTCTTCTTCTTCTTTGGTTAATGGTCCACGAGCTGACTCTTGTCACCAGCTTTGCCGGTGTCAAGTGGGGACGGCAGCAATAATGACTTGCAACCTTGATTTATAATTTAATATTATTTTCATTAATTAACTTTGCTAGGAGTGGAATTAATTTGGGAGAGAAATAGGACAGGAGGGAATGGAAGTTAAGAGAATTTTTATAGCAGATAGATAGGAGTAAAGGTCTATAGACCCGGAATTTCCAGAACATGCAAAAAATAATTATGGGCCAATGTACCATCTTTGAGACCGTTGTAGGAATTTCAAAGTTTGATTGCAACTAAAAGGCTGGTCTTGAGTTTGACTGCTAAAATTATATTAACTATATCATTGCGCCTACTTTCTGAACACCGTTATACTATACTGGATCTATTTTTACTTTTTTTTCTATTAATAATACATCTATTAATGGATATGAGCACAGTATAAAAATATACTGTATTATGTCTCAGCAGTTTCGGATTTCAATACCTACGCCTGCTCAATCACGAGCTAGGGCCGCCCACTAACTTTTCTTCTTAGCGTGTCGATGGCAATCTAAATTATGTCAGCCTAGAACTGGGCTACGAGATTGGCGCCTCCAGTAGCATCCATCAGTTCCTCTAAAGAACAAACGACAGGGCATGCTGGGCAAGATTTTAAGTGCCCCATCGTTTGGCCCACTGACTAATGCTGTATTTATTAAATTGTTATAAATTTTATTTTCATACGTTTAGTTCTACCGTATTATAAATTAATTATCACTTACTCCGTGTCTTAGAAAGCACGTAAAGTTGTTGGCCTTGCGCCTGATTTTACTCCGGTCGCGTCGGATAGCCGTCCAATCAGACTATGAAAGGGACAGAATAGAGAGTGCACCTATGTTTGCGCACACTTGTGCACCATAATATCTCCTGCGTAGTTGGTTGGTATTCAGCTGCATCCGGTAAGACTGGAAGCCGACCCCAACATAGTTGGGAAAAGGCTACGCAGGCAGGTGGCTAATCTTCGTCGAGATTGGAACTGTGACTGGAACTCGGTCAGGAGGTCATTATTTATAATGAAACAACTTTTTAACGGATTTAACTCGCGTTTTTATTTTTGAATTTTTTTTAAACTAAACTAAAAAAAAAAGACAATATGGGCAAAAAACTAAATAAAGTTGACGGTAGATCAAAAATAATTTTAAATAACTGTACAGACGCTTGTCACCTCAGTCTGCCTGCTACCACGAGTGCTGCAAAGCACTCGAAACGTCAGGATTGTATTATCAAAATAAAAACGCGAGTTATATCCGTTAAAAAGTTGTTTCATTATGTTAAGTGTTCGCGAAAGTTTGAGACTATATTATAGGACATTATTTAATCTATCAAGTCTTCAACACATGTCAAAGTTCATCCAGTTTTCTATATCTGTGGTGTATGTAGTACTCCTTGACATAGACTGACATTCACAAAGTACGTTTCTGTCTAAAACTGAGCGCTTAGCGATAGGATAGTGACACTGTTTCCATTACTACCCGCCTACGTATTCACAAGGTTTGTAATATTTTGAGGAACAGCTGCAAGCATAGCAAGTGCGACTGCTGAGCACGAGGTCCTGGGTTCGATCCCCGGGTCGGGCAAAGTGTTATTGGGTTTTTCCATTAGGAAATTCTTAGTAGCAGCACGGAGTCTGGAATTGTTTCCGGTTAATGGCAATTGGCTTGTCCCCTATTACATGGGACTTATAACATAGCCAGCGAAACGTGGTTGTACTGCAGACCTCTGCCTACCCCCTCTGAGGAATACAGGCGTGAGTCTATAAATAAAAATAAGTCGGGGAATTAAAATAATATAAAATGTGACGAAACTTAAAACCCGATGGTACATACCTACGCTTAGGTCGGTAACGTCGCAATTTCTTTAATAAATAGCTTGGAGTGATTGTTACTTAGGATAATATTGTGACTTTAGTTAACTTACTCCTCCACTGGTTTTCACATAGCTGGGCATGAAATAACTATACAGGGTTATTTGTAAAACACCCGCATCCTTAAAACGGGTCATTAAACTCATCATTATGAACAACTTTTACTATGGGACCAACCCTGAATTCGCAAAAAAAATATCAGCTGATCCATACATTTATGGTCACGTGACTCAACAAAATGTATGGAACAGCTGATTTTTTTTCGCGATTTCAGGGTTGGTCCCATATTAAAAGTTGTTCATAATGATGAGTTTAATGACCCCTTTTAAGGATGCTGGTGTTTTACAAATAACCCTGTATAAATTACTTCTCGAATCCTTTCATATTACTTGCGCGACGCAATGCGAAAGTTCAAAACTTAGTTTTCTTATCCCTTCGAGAAGTAAGGTGATTTTAAATCAATCCAATCTTTCCCTAACTAATCTTCTAATACTCTGAGCTATACAAAATCAAAGTATCTTCCATATCGGTCCATCAGTCCTCTACAACATCGCTATAACACTGAATTCTTATCACAAAACCTAAATGCGACCTTTCCAATTTTACGTAAAGAAATGACATTTTGTTGTCAATGTAAATTGAACTTTATTGTGTGTTGGTAAGGTGGGATTACGTGTGACAGTGGGCGGTGTTTGGAGATTTGAGAGGATTTCATGAAAGCAGGCGGAAATCGGGCGACTCGTCCTAAAGACACTTCTTAAAGCAAAGTGGTGAGGGTGCTTGTGGTAGCGGGTTCGATATTTATTTTAAGAAATAAAATTCTTGAATGTCGACAAGATCGTCTTATTTAGCTCTTCTCAAAATTAGATCTTCTTCTTATCGTGTGGATGAACCTGGTGTCAGAGTTTAAACCGCCCGTAGGTCTCTGATATGGCTTTAAACACCATTGAAAACACAAAAGTGGCGCGCATTTGGAGATGTTCAGCAGTGACTGATAGATACATACAGGCTGATGATGAGGATTAAAATAACTTCGAAGTATATTTTATTTTTATTTTATTTTATTTATAGACTCACGCCTGTATTCCTCAGAGGGGGTAGGCAGAGGTGTGCAGTACACCCACGTTTCGCCGGCTATGTTATAAGTCCCATGTAATAGGGAGCGAGCCTATTGCCATTAACCGGACACAATTCCAGACTCCGTGCTGCTACTGACAATTTCCTAATGGAAAAACCCAATTTGCCCGACCCGGGGATCGAACCCAGGACCTCGTGCTCTGCAGTCGCGCTTGCTACCACTAGACCAACGAGGCAGTCCTGATGCTGCTGAGGCTGATGATGATGAGGATTAAAATAACTTCGAAATATATTTTAGTCTCGCTCTTACTACGCCCCTACCCGAGTAGTCGACAAGGCCACCCACGGGTCTCGGCGCGTGAATAAATTTAATGTATTAAGTCACCCGACACTCGTTTATTAGCGATGCTTACATCTTGAACATCTAGTGGAAAGTCAGGTCATATTGTCTAAATAGAGGCGTATTTGCTGGAAATAGGAGTACTGATTTATTTATCGTTGTAGCAGCAGAGGGAGGCCGAAAAAATTATGGAAGGTATTTTGTTTTAAAAAAAAGCTTGTGTTTCAACTACGATTCCACCTTATGGTAAGCTGTGTTATGGATGGTTTCCTAGGCCTAAGAATAGAACCACTGATGTCCAAACTGGTTTCTCAGATAGGTTTCGACTAATTTCATGTCGGGATACGAGAAAGTCGCTTAGTAGCAAGACTGCTGTTTGATACCCGTAGCCGCAGCTTAGGTGTTGATCATGCTAAGGGAGATACGTTGGTGGCATATTTACCTGATATCATAGTGAGAGCGAGAAACGAAATGTGAAGTGAGTCTAAAAATAGTCGATGAAATCGACTACATTTGATTTCTGCGAATACTATGATTTTCTAACCAGTAGTGCTGTGACTTTGTTCACGGAAATATGCGAAAGAGAAGTGACACAGGGGGGAGGGAAGGTTTAGTTGGTCTCTAAACCGTAGAACACAAAATCCGTCTTGCGTATCCCAAACGGTATGCATTTAAGGCGCATTTCCCCTCTACACAAAAACGGTTGTATCTTTTGAACCGTCATAGATAGACACTTGGAATTTTTACAGAGTATATTATGTACTTCTATGGCCGCTATGACAACAAAAAACAGAAAATAACTTATCTATAGAGACATTAGCCGTTCTACACCAGAAATTCGGTAACGCAAACCACCATAATATAGGTAGGTATATTTTTATTTTCCCAAAGTCTATCTGAATTTAACAGTTATAAATGAAATCCTCTAAGCAATTGGTTCTAAGCTATCGATGGCTAAGACAGGTGAAGCGTTGCATTTAGATTCAAATCGAAGTAATTGAAGACCCATTGATCGAAGGACTTAAGATGGATTGCGAGATCAATTCTACGGACTGACTTGATTATATCCATGTGTAGATATACCAAGATTGCATGCACCGGCCAACTCTAGTACCTATTCATTTACTCATTAATAGTAATTTTAACTTTAAACGTAAGTTCACAATATAAGTGCATTTGATATAATTTATGTAATGTAGGTATATTGATATTTGGTATAAAATAGTTAATTCTAAACCTTAGTAACTTAAAGATTAAAGGTGAAGCGTCAATGCCTTTTTCAATATAAAAAAATAAATAAATAATAATATTTTAGTATCTCAAATTAAATATTTAACTTCTCAATTGATGAATCCTCGCACCAATCTTTCTTTGCAGCGCCCATGTATCTAAACTTTCTTGAGTTTTCTCGCAATGTGGCCGATAGATGGCGTTAGCGAGCAGTGTTCTTCTCGTGGCTGTACGCATCGCTGTGTGCTCTAGACGCTCCGCCTTTTAAAACTTACTTTTTTGGTGAAACCTTGACGATACTCGTAAAATAATTGAACCTGCATCTGTGCTTCATTGAGAACTTATAGTGCAGTGTTGAATTTTGGAGTTTTAACCATTCCACCGGTTGATTCAAGAAGATTTAGCTCGCCGGCCGGCTGCCTACCTACAAGCCTATCACGCGCGCATGAACCAGGTATCTTTACATTACCCTGGGTCTGAGTGGGATCTCTGGATAGCCAAGGTACGTGGGCATGTTTTGCTGCTAATAAGTCTTTGGTATTGGTTTCTCGAGGATTCATCAATAGGGAAATTAATTTATTATAGGTCCGCCATTACATTTTTTAACATAGGTTCGAAATTCAAATTTTCCCAACCTTCACAAAGGTGCAGGCTATTTACACGCCTCACCATAATTATTTTTTTATTATTAGTTAATTGTTTGTTTACGTAAATTATTATTTGTACACCATCAGATGGTAGGACATACTCGTAGCGATTTTATTGACTGTGTGTCTGTAACACCTTTATTAACCTATGTACATAAATAAATAAATCGAATTGAATTCAATATCCTGCTTGTAGTCGATTTTATCAATGTAGCAATTTATTGGTCGATCGAGCATAGATAGCCAGCATAAAGATATTTTTGACTATAATCGGCTTTTAAGCATGCAAAATTCGTAGCAAGATTATCAAACATACTTCACTTACTTCTTTAAATTAATAGAATTTTTTTGTGTGTGTGTTTTTTTTTCATATTTCTTATTAAATACTTCTTTACTTCTTGTTAAATAGTATATTTAATAGAATAGATAGATCATTTAACAGAACATTCAAATGTCAAAATAACTGGGGTAACGACGCAAGGTAGAGGAGAATTATTACAATATAAAAAAATAGAGTTACCAAATTATTTGTCTTACCCCCAAAAGTCAACTTAACAGTCTTGAGCAAAAAGTTCAGAAGCAATCTCCTCATATTTGTTATCTCTCTGTTAGCAACACATGAAGTTTCCAATATTTTGGCATCCCCCTCACACGAGTCTTGAAGGATCGATTAGTGCCTAAACAAACAGGACGAGTGTGGAAGGACCGGACGAACCTAAGGACCAAAATATCAGAAGGATCACTTCTAACAGACAATATAAAAAAGTAATATTTTGATGTGATTCATACAAGTATACAGGGTTATTTGTTAAACACCAGCATCCTTAAAAGGGGTCATTAAACTCATTATTATGAACCACTTTTACTATGGACACACACACAGAGATCTATATTCTATAGACAGAGATCCCTGAGACAGTAAGACGCGGTCGCGGCAGGCCACGTAGCCAACATTTTGCCTATTTTATATTTTTTATTTACAGGTACTCAGCAGGTACCCATAATAACAAAAAAAATGAAAATTAGTGAAATAAGCATCATAAAGCAGCACAAAAAATGTACACCCGCATTTCTAACGTTAGAATAGCGGGTGTACATATATTATTATATATCTTTTTACTAAAAAAAGTACACTGGATTTCATTAAAGGTACACAGAGGTACACTGCAGGTACCACCTTCCTGTAGGAAAGCAGCTCAATTCTGTGATGTACACCCGTGGTCCTAACGCACACGGTAGATTCGTAGCTTTTAAAGAAGGCCGCATGGTAAATCACAGCGGTACACAGCCGAGTGACGAAATTGGAAGAAAAACAATAAACAAATTCCGAATGAGAAAATTTCGGCCACAATTAATTCTCAGAGTTCTAACCTTCTGCTTGTAGGTTTCTGGTCTCGAGGCCAAAAGTTTTAAGTCCCTAGTCCTCAAGCTTCCACAAGCGTTTGTGTTTGTCCAGTTTTTTTTGTTTATTTCGGCCCATTATTAGACGTCAAGTGTGTTGTATCGTTTGAGAGTCCCAAGTTAATGGGGGTTTTGAGAGCGAATTTTTCGGAGAAAGCTCTTGTACTTGCTTGATTAGAATTTTGAGAGGGTTGTACTAGAACTCACAAAAAGCACTGATAGCCTAGTGGTATGACTGTCAACTGACAAGTCAGAGGTCTCGAGTTCGATTCCAAGCACACCTCTGACTTTTCGTAAGTTATGTGCGTATTATAAATTAATTATCAGTTGCTAAACGGTGAGGGAAAACATCGTGATGAAACTAGTACACCTGAGAGATTTTTCAAAGGTGCGTCTCTGACTCTGACACAAGGTTGTTCATCAACCATACGACGATAAGACGACACATAACTTACGAAAAGTCAGAGATGTGCGCCTTAGGTTCGAACCTGAGACCTTTGATTTGGCAGTACAACGGTCATATCACTAGGCTATCACTGCTCTAATCATCAGGATATAATAATAATAATAATTATCATCAGATCCTGAAGCCACAACAAAAGGCTCTATACAGTAATCTACTTGTATCAAACAATACGACTTACTACCCCCCACAAGCAATTATTTTACATTTCGCTCACGCTGTCTCGCTCACACTTGCATTGTTAGTGGTAGGGGCGAGAGAGAGGCAAAACTGTGTCGCGCTGCCGATTGTTTGATTTCCGTAACTGTAGCCATGCAATACCTGTGTCAGTAAATGTGTTACGATTAGTGAAGGGATTTAGAAGGGAAAAGTATCGATAAATAAGTAAAAAGTTCTTATTACAATATAATAATATATTATACTTAATATTTTATGACACGATTAGTTTAGCGGTTAAGCGATACTCTTTCTGCGCCTGATGTAACGGGCTCAATTCCTGCTCGGGACAAATATTTGCTACTTTTTTTCTTTCTTTATCGTATGCTTGATAAACAACCTGATGAAAACACTATTGAAAAACCTCGCAGGTGTGCTGGTTTCATCACGATGTTTTCCCTCACCGTTTTAGCAACTGATAATTAATTTATAATCCGCACATAACTTACGAAAAGTCAGAGGTGCGCGCCTTGGGATCGAACCACTGACTTGTCAGTCGACGGTCGTACCACAAGGCTATCAGTGCTTATAATGTTGTTAAAACTATTAATTCGCAGCACATAAACTTGAAAACAACCCCCATCCATCATGAAGCTCAACAACTTATAACATTCCATGATTTGTTTGGAACATCAGACTCAAGTTGCACTAAGAGCAACTTATTACAGTTACAAGTACAGTCAGCAACAAAACTTGATCAGCACATCCCTATTAATAAAACACAAAAAAAATATTTTAATAAATGCATAAACATTTTTTATTTATGCATAATAAGCAAACACTTATGTTCGAAAATTTTGTAAAACAAAAAAATTGTTACGCTAAACCCCCAGTTGCTCTGCTACTAAGCTGTTCGTAACACCAGGAAGATGTTTGACAGTCGATATAGAAAAAAAGAAAGAAAGATAAGATTTTATTCCATAAGTGGATAAATGGTCACTAAACTAGTCTAAAAATACAAGCCGTGAGTTAGCCAGCATTGCAACACTGTTATTTTAGCCAATAAAGGGAGTCAGTACTGTGGTGAGCTGACCTATTTGGTGGTTTACTCTTTGTAAACTGGCCACTTGAGGTGACAGCCTCTTCAAATTAAGATTATTATAAATAAGAGAGAACAAATGGTTCTGACAACAAAACGGATCATAAAAAGATGTATAAAATGTGTTAATACGAAAATATAATTTAATTATACAAAGTTAATAGTGCTTGTTATTTAATATAGGCTCTCAGAAGTCTTGAGCGTTCTATAGTACCTTCATAATATCCTGACAACTGATCTAACTTTAGATCAATGATGAATTATATCTTTAGGTCAGATAAGCAGCCGCTCCGTAGAAAATTGATATGCAGCTACCCTTTTATAGATGTCACTATAGCTGTCACTTTAGGAATGTCACTTCAACTGTCACTTTTGAAACTTTTGTTGCTAACAGTACCTTGAGATACTTGATCTTATGCAAGCTCACTTTGTTTTCGTGCAAGCACAACAAGCTCGTCTTTGAGCTTGTTTTTATTAAGACTTTACATAACGTTACTAGTTTGAGGGTAAGCAGAGATGTTTTGGCGTTCGCTGGCTTTTAGTAATTTGCAGGAAACATGGATTTTTGTGTAGAGTGCAGTATATTTCGCGATATTATATGCAACTGCTTCGTTAGTCTAGTTGTAGCAAATGCGACTGCTGAGCACGAGGTCTTGGGTTCGATCCCCGGGTCGGGCAAAGTGTTATTGGGTTTCTTGAGTGTGAGAGTGAGCTATCCTAATAATAAAAAGCTCTTGAAATATTTAAATATTTCTTAGTGTTTGAATATATTTTTTTACCAAATATTTGTCATGAAGCAATAAAAATAAAAACAATTCAATGGAAACAAACCAATGGAAAGTTTTCCATATAATGAACCAATACTTAAACTTAAAAAAAAAACAATTATCGACATGAAAACATAACAAGCGCACGTCACTAGTTGCCTTACGTCGTCGCTTATATTCCAATCCTATCGGAACATCACTATTGATTCACGCTCTATGCGTATAGGAGTTCCAACAATCTTGCAATTTGCTAGATTGGCAATACACTAGTTAAAGTGTTAGTTGAAAATCCTCTTGTATTTTTTAGTCCCTATCTCTTTCTATTAAACTCTATTGAAAAAGGACAGAAAATGAAACTGTCAAAAGCTGCTTGAACTGTGAATAGAGTTGCGATAGCCTAATGGTATGACTGCCTAAATCGAACTCAAGGCACCTCTGAGTTTTCGGAATTAAAAAATAATTAACACCTGATTCGTGCTTCGGAAAGCACGGCAAACTGTTGGCCCCGGCTGTTATGAAGATCTTTATATGTCGATATAGGGAGTCAGTAACCTCATAAAATCCTGACAACTGATCTAATATTTTTATAATTTTTTTACATGTTTTAGCACATTATTAAATGTAATTAATTAATAATAATAATAGCATAGTTTAGAGCACCGAGTCGGATACGTAATGTATTCCGATAAATATTACCACACGCACTAGGCGTAGAAAGAGATTTGAAATTTTGATTGATTCTGATGGGATACCGTGGCTCTGCGGTTAGAGCGTCAGCACGGTACGCCAAAGATCGTGGGTTCGAATCCCATCCGTATCAACTGATCTAACTTTAGAATATCGTATCTTTTTGGGTTGTGGGGGTCAGATAGGCAGTCGTTCCGTAGAAAACTGATATTCAGCTGCAGAATAGTTGTTGTAGTGTTTATGTATTGTAATTATGTGTGCATATAAAAGTTAAAAAAAACTAATTGTAGTTTATTTTGACAGAGTCGCCGACACTTCTCATGTTGAGCGGAATCTTATGCAGGTAAGCGCTTTGAGCTCTTGTGCTCAACTACGAACTTGTTGTGTACTACTTGTTTGTTCACTCCAAGGGAAGAGTTTGGATTTAGGGGACCGCGTGTAATTTAAAAAGCTTAAATATTTAGTGTTGATGAACCATTTACATATGCAACAGTATATTCTTTAAATTTGGCGCAAACAAATGAAGGAAGTGTGAAAAACGGATGGCCGCAAACAAGTTTTAATTTTTTTTTTGTTTTGAAATTGATATCATTTGACATCTATGGCTTAAGCATCTATGGAGACGGTTGGTATAAAAATTCTAACAATCAGGCGTCTCCTCAAACGGTAGGTACGGCAAGTGTCACGGATCTGTGGATCTAATATAAATCATAATTAGCTGTTTTCAGCGAGGCAATGCGGCCAGCATTTTGGGAACGTTGCCTACTGGTAGCGGTCTTTTAGATTAAGGGTTTTATTTTTCTTTATTTATTTTTAAGGTAAGTTAAATTTGTTTATATAGATATTTTTATTTGGTATTAATTATTTGTATATTAACAGATAATATAAATTAACATAATTATGTACTTACATTTAAGTATAAATAATTTAAATAAAGGTAATAAATAAAGACGTAAATTTGAAATAAAACTTTTTCACGCAAAATTAATAAATATATATACAGAACCTCGGTAACTTGAGTCTTCGTGTCGTTTCGGATAACTTGTTGCAACCCGCACATTCACCGCTGCATGTTTGCCGGCAAGTTTCTGCACTTTTTGCTGTAGCTGTAGAGCACCCAATAAACTCTCAAGCAACTAAAATAAGTTATATTTACTAGCTTTTGTCAGCTGTTTCAATCGCTTTATTTTAGAATTTGAAATGATTAATATTTATTTTTTCATATTTTTATTTATTTATAGACTCACGCCTGTATTCCCCAGAGGGGGTAAGCAGAAGTGTGCAGTACACCCACGTTTTTCCGGCTACGTTTTAAGTCCCATGTAATAGGGGGCGAGCCTATTGCCATTAACCGGGCACAATTCCAGACTCCGTGTTGCTATTGAGAATGTCCTAATGAAAAAACCCAATAACACTTTGCCCGACCCGGGGATCGAACCCAGGACCTCGTGCTCAGCAGTTGCGCTTGCTATCACTAGACCAACGAGGCAGTCAATGATTAAAAAGGCAATCAAAATTCGAAATATACCTTTTTTGTTTACGAGGATAACCTTCAAATGGCACCCGGGGAAGCCCCTCAATCTTTCGTATTTTTTTTATGTTCCCCAACTTTAATAGATTAGAAATTAATAAGAAACTCGCAAAAATAACTAACTCGGGCGGGACTTGAACCCGCGATCCCTGGCATGCCGTGCCATTTCATCAATCATTTAATAAGCAAATCATGTGCATAAACATGTAAAAAACATACTTAAAAATAGATTAGAATGACCATTCGTCTTTATCTCATAGCTCAGGTTAGATCCTTCAGTATTGTACATTTAATAGACATTTGACATTTATTAGAAAATGGTTTTTATTACTACAGACACAAGGTGCATAATATAACTACCATACTACAGATATTTTGGAGACCATACGAGTTCCCCCTGAGAATAGTGTGGACATAACCGCATCAGCACTGCCCGTCCTGCCAGTGGTATGGATTGAGCCAATTATCTGTCTTGCGCGTACTGACAGGAATTGGATTGCTTTACAAGTCGTAGGTTTGATTCCATATCAGGATAATATTTTCAAATTTTATAAATTTCAATATTGTCAAATTAAATCTAGCATTCTTCTTTCGTCCACCATGTTTTTCTTTTTGTTTTTGTCGTAGTGATGGCAACAGTACTTTTTAGAATGTTGCCATTCTAATAATTTTTGTTAAGTATCGATTTTTTTTTAATTTTTGAATTATTGTTTTTGGGTGTCGTGCTATTCTGCCCAATGGCGAATAAATGAATTTTTCTTTTTTTTCTTTCTATCTTCTGAAAACTAAAACTTTGTGGTTAATCAGCACCTTTAGGTAAATTTCCTCGAGATGTTTGCTTCACCAGTTTAGCAAGTAATAACATAAATCACTTAGCTAGCTCACTCTCTCTTGCTCCTGTTCTCACTTCCGCTTTCATTCCTATTTCCAGTTCCGCTTCCGCTCCCTCTTCCGCTTTACTTCTGCTTCCTTTCTCGCTCCAACTCCCATTCCCGCTTCAGTCCCCGCCTGTGTTCAAATTTTCGCTTTCACTTCCGCTTCCTTCTCCGTTCTCGCTTCCACTCCCACTTTCAATCCCACTTCCGTTCCCGTTCCGTTCATTTAATACAAATCTCTAGAACACTTATTTTAAGCATTTCAAAGAACAATAACATCATCTACGGACTTCACTTTCACCTTGAAGTTAACAGTACAATCCTTTCTATGAAAAATACACGTGTCTGTGGTTCTGTATATCAGTTCCCGCGGGGCTAGTCGGGTATTAATTGACGCGACTATAGATACGACTCGGGTCAGATTACGACAATTGATAGATTTATTGAAGACTGTATCGCGAGCAATCCCTTGTGGTTTAATAGAGGTCTATAGTTTATAATCTTTCGAAAGTACTATAAAAATAAAATAAAATAAACTATTCTGTTAGCAAGCATTAAATGGTGTAGTGCAATGTCAGAAATCTCAGATTCGAACCCAAGATTGCTACTGACTTTATGTAAGTTAGGTGCGAAATAAAAACAATGTCACTTGCTCTGTGCCTCAAAAACCATGTAAGCCGTTAGTCCTGCGCCAAATCTGTGTCTGATCAGATTGCCGGCTTATCAGACTTATTTTTCAGATTATAAGAGTGAGGGATAAGAAAGAAACATATTAATGACCTCCTGACCGAAATTCTGAAGTCGAAAGTCTGAGGCATGTTTTGGGTTCAAATCTAAGACCCTCTCACTTTCCAATCAACGTTCATATCAATAGGCCGTCACTACTTAACTTCTTCTAATATTCTTTTCGTTTCGATGATACATCGAGACTTACGTAATATCTATCCTTAATAGTTTGGACCCAGTAGGTGGCCACTTTGATTGCAGTATCAGTGGCATTCCTTAAATCGTAGGCAGTGCAGGTATTTGGACACCTGGGACACTCCAGCAAGTTGGACCACTGATTTGAAGCACCACATTTACTACTTAACATTTTGAACAATAAATTCGTACCAAAATAATCTGCTCCTCTCCAAAGCGGTCGTGTTCTATCGGTATGTGTTAATCGTTATTTGCAGATGCCAGTGTAACTGTTCAATCTCAAGGATCGGGGGAGAGGAGGGTGGGCAGGGGAGGGTAGCGAAGCCAAATTTATACGTTTGGACAAAGATGGTTAGACAATGAAGTATGTCTTTATTGGTTAGAGGAGATATCTTCATCTATTTATCTTTATTTCCTTTTCTTAACCTCAGATACAAAAAGAGGGGTGTTTTTAAGTCTTTGTGTCTATCTGTGGCATCGTAGCTCCTAAACGGATGAACCGGTTTTATTTGAAAGATAACTTGAACGAGAGCTAAAAAAAATTGAGGTTTTTCTGTATCAGGTGTTTTTAGGGCTCCGCACCTAAATAAATGAAATAAAAAGCGGAACTCCTATATGATCACTTTGTTGTCCGTCTGTCTGTCTGTCAAGAGCCTTTACCTCGAGAACGCGTGGAGATATCGAATTGAAATTAACGGTCGAACATACTATTATATGTACGCGATTATTCGCTTCTTAGTCATTTATTTACGAACAATTAACATTGTATTCGATTAATTACATAATTTTACTTAAATACAAGGTGCTTAAATACATTGATATTAATCACAATAACAGCAGTTAATGTGTAAGTCAAGTCATTTAATACTACATTGTTACAAGGGCGGGATCTATGCAATTACTATAGGAGAGACATTCGAAGCCCGAGCCGCAGGCTAGAGATAAAATGACCCGACTTTAGTTGTTGTTGAACTGCCCGTGAGACATACAATGTTTCATACTTGCAAAGAAATAAACTACAAAACGTCGTACAGTTTTTGTAAATATAAGACAACATGGCCGGTTTGTACTGCGCATGCGTATCAGTCTTTTTTTAAGAGGAATTTTGACACATAACAGCCTGCCAGCCAGCATTAATTTTACTGAATTATTTATTAGCGATAGTAGATCTAATACCTGTACCTACATTTAAATAAAAATCGAGTGTTCGATTTTTTAAGCATTAAGATTAAAATTGTTTTCTTACAATTTCAAATGACAGCCAGTGTTTTTTTTTTGTAGAGTATTTGAACTACTTGCATTTTACGGTATGAAAAAAAAAATCTATTACTATCTATGGTTGTATTTTACCTTTCGCTTTTCTCGCAACCAATAGCCCTTTTTACAGCAACTTTGATGTAAATTATAAAAAATAAAACAATTATTTCATCTAAATACCATCATCATCAGCCTGTATGCAACTGTTGAATATTAGCCTCTCCCAATGCGCGCCACTAGCGTGCGCTTATTGGAGGTATTTATCCATAATCCCCAGGCTAGGCAAGCGGGTTGGCGATCGCAGTAGCAGATGATTGCTGTTACACAAAAGGATGCTGCTGCCCATCTTCCGGATCTTTCCGTTTGTCGTTTTTTACGACACTTGCGGGACGAATAGAAACCACACGACACAGAAGGACTCATCATCTATTCATATAATATGTATAGTCTGAAATAATAATGCTTTCTAGTCGAAATTTAATTAAATTCGGAAACTACACCAGCCAAGCAGGACTGAAGGTAAATTTCTCCTCGTAAATGTGTTTGCAAAATCAACAATTATGTCGAAACTTAAACAGCAAGTCAGCTCACCAAACGCCAGCATCCGTGTGTCACGAGCTTCCCAAACGCTGGACACAAGTAGGTCACGGGAGCGCGGTTACGTCAAATATTTACATCAGTAATACCGTTAATTGTTGGACGAACGATCGCGCAGTGAGTCGCGGTTAATGTTTGATTGCCGGGCGGGGACTGCGCAATGTTGCGACTACCGGACAGACGTCATTTTGTAGGTATTAATTGTACTCTGAACGGGATTGAGAGAGAGCCAATTTCGCTCGGAGAAGGAGGCGTCTGGGACGCAAGTACGCAACTGCCTTGGCATCGACACGTCGTCTAACACGTCGAAATCCAGCCTGCATGAATCAGGGTATACAGGGCTTTTGGAGTCGCGGGCGCTCAGATTAGGGAGTCTGTCCGCTCATTGAGCGCTCAGAGACGACGCTGGCAAAGTGGTCACATGCTACCGTGCACAGTAACGTAGTAATGTGACTAACAGGCGTTGCATACGGGAGGTTCCGGAGCTAGTCTCTTAAGAGGACCCGGGATCTTCCTTCATGTGCTGATGGTGATCACCGGGGTGGTTTTAGTGAGGTAAGAATCCCTCACTCCCCGGTCTCTTCTCCCGGAGTGCCTTTTGAAGGTATCAAAAAAAGGTATTCATTTTACTATCATCATCTTCATCAGCCTGTTTTATTCCACTGCTGAACATAGGCCTCTCCCAATGCACGCCACTTTTGTACGCTCATTGGAGGTATTTGGCAAATACTATTTGCCCATAATCGCCAAGCTAGGCAAGCAGGTTGGCGATCTTACCAGCAGATGATTGCTGTTACACAAAGGAGTGCTGCTGCCTATCATCCGGATCTTTCCCTTTGTCGCTTCTTACGACACCCGTTGAACGAGTAGGGGTGGTTCTATTCTTAGGCCGGAAACCACACGGCTTCTTTGTTTCATCTGCCTAGCCTTTTCCCAACTATGTTGGCTTCCAGTCTTACCGGATGCAGGTGGATACCAGTGTTTTACATGAAGCGACTGCCTATCAGACCCCCACAACCCAGATACTGGGTTACACGATACCCCTTGGTAAGACTGGTTGTCAGACTTTCGGGCTTCTGACTACCCGTAACGAATGTCAAAGATCTACAATTGACAGCCGGGGCAAACAGCTTAACGTGCTATCCGAGGCACGGAGAGTGATAATTAATTTATAAAACGCTCATAACTTACGAAAATTCAGAGATGCGCGCCTTGGGGTCGAACCCGAGACCTCTGACTTGTCAGTCAACGGTCAACACCACTAGGCTATCACGACTCATTCGCACGGCTTCTTTGTTTAAGTAAAGATAATTATCATAGAGCAACATCAATCATCAGCCATATAATTCCGGGACACACGATCTCCCGTCTGGCTTACTTCACTATTGGGTAACAACCTCATTACACGTCACACTGCACGCTTACCGCACCCACAATAGTGCACAGATTATACAGGATTACTTTGTACAGCTTGTGTTGCAGGTTTACTCATTTAATAGTGATTAGGGCAGTAATCTACATGTTTTTATAAATAACGCGCCCTTGCTTCGTGTGGTTAACACAAAATGTAGTTTTGTATAGTGTTTTTTTTTTCTTGATATGTCGTGGTGGCGCATTGGTTACGGACCCGCTTTGCAAACGCGTGGGTGTGGGTTCGAACCTGGCATGTACCAATGTGACTTTTTCAATGTCATATGTACTTTCTTAGTTAATCTAAGACACCACTGACTAACGGTGAAGGAAAACATCGTAAGGAAACCTGGACTTTAATAGTTTGAAATCGCCAACCCGCAGTGAGCTAGCGTGGTGATTAATGCTCAATCCTTCTCTGTATGAGAAGAGGCCTTTGCCCTATATTGGGACAGTTACAGGCTGATTTATTTTATTATATTTTTATTTATTTCGTTGTTATTTTGTCATAGGGAGACTACAGTGTCATGAAAAAAAACATAACAATATTCAAACATTAGTCATCCTCCTAGCCTTATTATTCCCAAACTTTGTTGGGGTCGGCTTCTAATCTAACCAAATGCTGCTAAATATCAGTTTTCTACGGAGCGACTGGCTATCTGACCTCAACCCAAAGGGATAGGATATACTAAAGTTAGATCAGTTGTCAAGATTTTATAAGGGTACTGACTCCGTATATCGACTGTCAAAGATCTTCATGACAACCGGGGCCAACGGCTTAACGTGCTTTCCGAGGCACGGAGCAGGTGATAATTAATTTATGATACACACATAACTTACGTAAAGTCAGAGGTGCGCGCCTTGGGTTCGAACTTGAGACCTTTTGACTTGGCAGTCCAACGGTCATACCACTAGGCTATCACTACCCTAATAATAATAAATAATCAAACATTAGTATTATAAACATGAAAAGATTTAATAAGAAACTCCCAAAAACAACTAAAGCGGGTTATAGGACTCGTTGGCTAAGTTCGTTTGCAATTTTTCATAACATAACTACATAAATAAACATATTCAGTAATATAAATACTTAATAAGAAATTTGAAAAAAAAAACAACTGATACGGATGGGATTCGAACCCACGATCTTCGGCGTTCCGTGCCGACGCTCTAACCGCTGAGCCACCGTATCCCATCAGAATCAGTCGAAATTTCAAATCTCTTTATACGCCTAGGGCGTGTGGTAATATCTATCGGAATACATTACGTATCCGACTCAGCGTTCCAAACTTTAGAAGGCACCGATGCGATATTACCAATTATCTTAATATTTTTGTGAATTTTTTTTACATGTTTTAGCACATGTTAGCTTATTAAATATAAATATTTAATAATAATAATAATAATATTTATTTATTTCGGACAATTATCCATATAAGTACAGTAGGTAATAATAATAAAGTCAGAGCAGAAACAAAATAAACAATAACATATTTCAAAAAAATAAAATAAAATAAAAATAGAAACAGAAAATATTACATTAGGAACAAACCAGTTAAATTAAATATAAAAATCCAAAATGTCACTTAAAATTAAAATAATAATAACAATAAATTCTTAATAAAAATAATAATGAAAAATAAAAATAAATGTCAGATTTGTCCTGTCATTAGACACATCCATTTATGTTGGATCGGACAATCAGAACGGGAAACAATCATCTTGAGGATTCCGTTGCTACTGCCTCTCACCCGCGTTAATAAAGAGGCAATCTTTTTCCGGATTATAGCTTGATAGCCATCCGTCCGAGCTTCCGCAAACATCAGCGACGCACTGCAATAGGGAGGCAGTCGCAACAGCATCCTAAAAATATTATTATATTGAACCCGCAGGACACTGGCAGCCCGACGAGTATAATTCACCCATAGACTGCTCGCGTAAAACGATTGACAATATGCCTTAAACAAAGTGATTTTAACTGGAGAGGAGCAGCGAGCGAATCTACGGGCAATCATATTTCCTCGGACCGCCAACGCCCTGCGCTCCCGCTCGAGATCCGCGTCATCAGCCAAATCATCGGTCACAATGTGGCCCAAATACTTAAAACTAGTCACCCTCTGCAATTCCTCGCCATACAATTTAATTGGAGGAACACTAACTGGCAAATGAGCCCCTGACTTACCCCTGAAAAGCAAAACTTTGCTTTTTCCTACGTTATACGTCAGTCCATGTTCTCCAGCGTAAGTCTCACACATTGCTAGCATCTTGCGAATAGCACCCACCGATGGTCCCAGCAGCACCATATCGTCCGCGTAACTAACATTATTGACGCACACATGATCAATATGACAACCGGTATGAGTGCTGCTGAGATCACCGATAAGGTCATTTATGTAAAGGTTAAATAACAAAGGAGAGGTCAGCCCACCCTGCCTCACGCCACAATCCATGCCATACGGCTCAGACAAGGCCCCCGCCCATCTCACCTGATTCCGCTGGCAGTGATACCATTCTTTTAACATTAATATGACCTCTACCGGTACACCCGCCCTGCCCAGCTTGTCCCAAAGTCTATCATATAGGACTGTGTCAAACGCTTTTGACAAGTCCAGGAAGCACGCGTATACCGGTGTTTTCCTATCCGTATAGTACTGAACAGCCTGCTTAAGACATAATATGGCACTCTCAGTGGAAAGCCCACTTCTAAAACCGAACTGGGCGTCGTGCAGTTTTATGTGTTTCATAAGAATGTTATTAAGCAGGCCGTCCAGCACCTTAGCCAATATGGTCGCAAGCGAGATGGGACGATAGTTATTCATATCCGAAACGTCCCCAGTTCTGTTCTTAATAATTGGAACTACTATGGTTTTAGTTAGTTCCTCTGGCACATGACCATGGCAAAGGCAGAGGTTATAAAACATGGATAGGACGCGCGGCAGATGGACCCCAGCATGTCTAAGATGCTCGATGCTAAGACCATCATAACCAGGAGATTTGCCTCTGCGCATGCTGTTAATAACTTTTCTAACATCCTTCGCTGTAAATCTTACATCTCTACTCTGGCCGATGGTCCCAGCAACGGGCGTTCCAAGCACACCCATGTTACGCTGCGGTTTCACCTTGAAATGTTCACTAAACATATTAGCAATCAAATTAAGATCACTAATACCATTTATACTCACAGGAAGGCCAGGCTTTTGGCTCTTTCCCGTATCTTTCCAGAACTGTTGGAAATTGTTAGCAGAATGCTGAGATGCAATTACATCCATTTTAATTTGTTCCTGCCTATCCTGGCACCATTTTAATTTCTGCTTGAACACTTTCCTACTTTCTACCATGTCAATATATGTTTGACCACTCTTAGGTTTGCCATCTTCCACCCAGGCCAAGAACCTCACCCTGGCCTCCCTATGGTAACTTTCAACATATTTGTTCCATCCCGCAACATAACCACCCCTCCTTCGCGCCTATATATATATATAATAAGAAATTGAAAAAAAAAAAATATTCAGTAATTTTATATCGTCAATGTGCGAACGAGATAGCAGTTTAGAGTGAAAAGCGCTTTAAAGCCTCCAAAATAACATTTCAATAAGTACCTTCTATAAAATGGAGAATACAAAAACATTCTTATCCAACCCACAAAATATAACACATTAAAATCCTACATCGTTTGAAAAACACAAAAAAGCCTTTTCTCCCAACTCGACATATCTCGCTATCTCTACCTACCCCCGGACGACCTACCGAGCATCCAAACGAAGGCCAGATACAAATGATATCAGCACACCGTGTCGATATGTCTGTCTGTGTGAAAAAAACCTCAGAAACTGGCCGAGATAACGCAAGGGATGCCGTACGTATTGAGGAAAATCTACCCTTAGCTGATAAGAACGGGTATTTTTAAATAAAAAATGTGCTTTGTTTGTACAAAGAAGGTTCCGTAGCAATTTTAGAAAATTGTTAAAATATTTTGTTTGAATCACTTCTCCGCCCGGTCGTCGATGGAAGTGGACGTGTGTCGCGTGTGATACAATTTTTTTGCAAATAATCTAATTTCTAAATTCCTATTGGCCAAGGTTGCGAACTTAAATTCTCGTTTACTCCTACGGTTGCCTTACGATTAGACCGCGCCCCTCGAAAGGGATAGACTGTGTTTGCGGAGTCTCCTCGGTGGCGAGTGTTGTGTGATTGGTGCTGACGATCGAGCGGGATTTGATCCGGCGGCGTTTGCGCGGCAGTCGACCCCTTGTGCCTCTCGGCCGCGCTAACATTGACGTCGCATAGCGAATTCGCCACTCACATCGTGCTACGCGCGGCCGAAGAGAACGCTACGACTGCTACGAGCGACTGACGTCAGTCTCTGCTACGTCGACTGGTGCTACGAGTTGCCTACGCTTACGTCGCTCGGCTTATCGGCTACGACGTGCACACTGCATGTATACAGCGTCTGTTTTGGCCCGCTCCGACTGTTCGCCGTCGTCACAAAAACATTGAATTCTTACATTTAGTGTAATGGTCACCTTGAGTAGCACTTGAGATAAGTAACAAATCTATTTACTACCCGTTTAACTGTGTTCTAAAATGGCAAGTGTCCAGCGCACTCCACCTAAAACACCAAGAGCTCATACAAACATTATGAGCCAGAGTCAAACACAATCCGAACCTGACATTAACGCGGCCGTGACGTTAAGCGACTACGTAAATAAAAATCGTAATAAAAATAAGCGTCCCCGACAACAGAACTCCTCGGAAGGCGAGTCAGATTTAGTTTCTGATAACCTGCAAGACAATACCGTCACAAAAACACTAACGGAACAGACTACCTTAATTACGAAACTATTATCTGAGGTTGCTCAAATCAAGACACAAAATACCCAGATTCAAGCCACCAACAATGAAATCCGTAGGTCAAACGAAGAAATTGAGAAATCTATGTCCTTTATGAATCAAAAGTTCGAAGGTCTGAAAAAAGAAGTTGAGGACTTAAGGAAAGAAAGACAAGAACAGCAAAAGTACATAGAAAGCCTTGAACAAAAGATAACAGATTTGCAGCACAAGTCCCGCTCGTCGGGTGTCGAACTGAGAAATATACCTCAAGAACACTCGGAAAACCACACTAGTCTCATTAAAACAGTACAGAGTATAGGGAATGCTGTTGGAATACAAATCCCCGAACCCGACTTACGCGACATCTATCGTCTACCAGGGAAGTCTAACTCTTCTGATACTCCTCGTCCAATAATTGCGGAATTTTGCAAAGTGCAGACAAAACTGGCACTCCTAGCCGCAGTGCGGTCATTCAACAAGGATAAGGGAAAAGACGACAAACTTAACACCAGCCAGATCGGATTACCGGGAAAAAACCAACCGATTTATGTCGCTGAACAACTATCGTCTAGCACTAAGAAATTATTCTACCAATCCCGTGAGTTCGCCAAAAAGTACAAATACTCGTTCTGCTGGATCTCAAACGGGAATATTTTTCTGCGAAAGCAAGAGGGGGACAAGCAGATCTTAATCAGCACGGACAAACACCTGCAAGATTTAGGAAGCAAAATTATGTGACTATGCCTAAAACTCACTTTAATCAATTTTAATTTTATATTGTTTAGTTTCTTTTGTTTGTTTAGCTTCTTTTGTTCAGTTTTTACTCAAATTGTCATCTTAATATTACTATGTTATCAAAACTCACTTACTAGCACAACCACACTTTCACAAACATTACACAGAACAGAAAACTCTAATCTCAAACACACACACATGTCATACATAACAATATTCTTAATTATCACAAAAAACTCATACATGCAATGCACTCACCATGCCAGTTACTTAATATTACTTAATCATTCAACGAGGTCAAGTTACAAAGTTTATCTAGTGGTACAATTTGCAAACGCTACATATTATATCTATGATCATACAATAGGTTCACGCACTGATATTTTTCCTATTAAAAATGACTAATTCTATCAATATAAATAATGATCTCGACAAACTTACAGTTGGCAACTCTTTTATATGTAATCCAGAAGACTGTTTAAACTATGTCAACGTCTCAGGTAGCGATATTAAATTGCTGCACCTAAATATCCGTAGTGTAAACAGAAACTTTGATCAACTTCTAGTACTATTGCACTCAACTAAAATAACCTTTGATATCATAGTTCTCACAGAATGCTGGCTTAGTAAAGTTGTTAACTTACCTACATTAGAAGGCTTTCAGTACCACTCAACTACATTAAATCAAAATCAAAATGATGGAGTTATAATTTACACAAAGCTAGGTCTGCAATCAAATGTTTGGGAACCAACGTTTATGGGTGGAACTTGTCTCATCTGTCAAATAGGAAATAAGTTAACATTAGTTGCCGTCTATCGCTCTCCCTCATATAAGACTAACGACGATTTTCATAACTTTAAGACTAGTTTGACTAATGTCTATGATTCCATCTCCACCTGCTCAGATATAGCATTAGTGGGCGACTTAAACATTGATTTAAAAAATCGTCATGAGGACAACAAATGTCTTGACTACCTTATCCTAAATGCTTCTTATGGATTATTACCCACTCATGAATTTCCCACTCGCCTCGAAAAAAGCCTAGATCACATATTTTTAAAGTCTAATCTTCTATCGACTACACTGGTTTTAGAATCCCATATTACTGATCATAAACCGATTCTCCTTGACATCGAAGGCGCAAGCCCTGAGCGCAGAACACGTTATCTCTCTACCCGCCTCAACCATGAAGCAATTAGACTAGAACTAGAAAATGCCGACTTCTCAGGTATTTACACAGAGACGGATGCTAACATATCCATGAATAAACTTATAGACACAGTAAAACTTGCCATTGCGAATCACACAATTCAAATTAAAATCCCTAGGAAAAAAAGAACCATGAAACCATGGATAACTCCTGGTCTTTTAAAATGTATAAGACACCGAGACAAATTACATATACGGTCCAAAAAAGCTCCAGACAACCTTATTCTTATGACCACATACAATCGCTACCGAAACTTCTGCAATAATCTACTCCGGAAACTAAAAACCTTATATGAAAAGAGTGAACTTGAGAAAGCAAATGATAAACCTAAGTATTTATGGAAAGCTATACAAAAAATAACCAACACCACTAAAATCTGTGCAAGCCCTGTTGAGCTCCTAAAATTACGCAATGACCCTAAGGATTCTGTAAATGAAGTCTGCAAGATATTTAGTACCATAGGTAAAAAGTTGGCTGGCAATATTATATCCCAACAACACATGGCGTCGTCACCTCAGAATAGCGCTCCCTCTCATATCAATAGCCCAGTCACCCCCCTTGTAAACTCCTTTGCACTCTTGGAAGTAGATGAAGCGGAAATAGAGTCGCTTATTCTACAGCTAAGAAGTGACTGTGCTGTTGGATGGGACGGAATATCGCCTCTTTTATTGAAAAATTGTCGCCACGTTCTAATACAGCCACTTACTTTCATATACAACCGCTGTCTGCAATCGGGAGTGTTCCCAGATGTTCTTAAAAAGGCGCTGGTCCATCCTATACACAAGGGTGGGATCAGAAGCTGTGTCAATAACTATAGGCCTATATCAGTTTTGCCCACTCTCTCCAAGATTCTCGAGAGGATCTTAAATAATCGTCTCAGGAATTTTTTAAACAAATATAAAATCTTAGCAGACAACCAGTATGGTTTCCGAGCTGGTGTTTCAACAGAGGATGCTGTGCTAGACCTGACACAAAAAGTTGCAAAAAATCTAGATCAAAGGATAAAAACTATAGGTATATTTCTAGATCTCTCAAAGGCATTTGACACAGTTTCTGTTCCCATCCTTATCTCAAAACTTGAACGTATAGGTATACGTGGTGTATCACTCGAAATTTTTAAAGATTACCTCAAGAAGCGAACCCAGAGAGTTAAAATTGATACCCAATTCAGTGACGAGGAGTTTGTTACCTTCGGCGTTCCTCAAGGCAGCATACTGGGCCCCACTTTATTTCTAATATATGTCAACGACCTTTGCAAATTAAACCTCCCAAATACTGATATATATACCTATGCTGACGACACTGCGATACTGGTTCATGGACCAAATTGGGATAACGTCAAATCTACAGCTGAGTCGGCAGTGGCGGAAGTAATGAAATGGCTCAATTTAAATCTTCTGACCCTAAACCTGAGTAAGACCTGTTACATCCCCTTTGCTATTAGGCGACAGACCGTACCGTCGAACAGTTTTTCAATTACTGCCCACGCATGTACAAACACTTCGACACCATGCCGTTGTCCAGCGCTTACCAGAAGTGACAGCGTTAAGTACTTAGGAGTACACATAGATGACGGACTGACATGGGTAAAACAAATTGCTGCGGTTACCACGAGAACTCTGCGCCTCATACATGTATTTAAATCCCTCCGTAACCCCGCTAATACTGATACATTAAAAATGGTGTATTATGCCCTATGTCAATCGGTCATAGGATATTGCATATCTGTATGGGGTGCTGCAGCGAAAACTCACATCCTGAGGGCAGAGAGAGCACAGCGAGCTGTACTAAAAGTAATGATCTATCAGCCTTATAGATACCCAACAACACAACTGTACGCAGACTGCAAGGTTCTCACAGTCCGTCAGCTCTTTGTGCTTCAATCTGTCCTTAGGAAACATAGCAGCCTTCCCCCGTCAAACCCAAATAAGCGCACGAACATTCCATCAGGCTCGCAACACAGGACCACGTTCGCAAAGCATCAGTTCTATGTTATTAGTACCTACATTTACAAAAAGATTCATAAAACACTAGATATCTTAGACCTAAACAAACACAACCTAAAATTAAAAATTACAGAATGGCTTCTCAAACAGGACTACACTGAAACGGAGTCTTTACTTACTTATACCTCCTAACAACCACGCACTCATATCTACGCTTGCATAAATACTTCTATACTCGCATACATATACGCTTGCACATACATCAACTACTTTCCCTTTTACACACTAACACCACCATTCATATCAAAATCTCGTCACTTTCACATATAAGCACCTACACACGCACATACACACACCACACTTACACTCAAACATCCATACACTCACACACACACCCTAACACCACACACTACTCACCTATTCGCATTCACTTAATCACCACATTACACTTATGATTTGATATATAAATAAAACTTTTCTCCCATGTACTTAAGTCAAGTGACACAGTCCACATTTTTATAAAATCTTGGACCCTTATCGCGGAACACTGTCCCTTAAGATACAGGATAATCCTAGTTTAAGAGGCAGAGTTTAACTTATTGTTACAGATTGATATAGCATCAAATGTTTTATACATAGTTCCTTTTCTGTACCTTTTTTGGGAAATAAAGATTATTATTATTATTATTATTATTATGAATCTAAACTCCTATAACTTAAAAAGGGGAAAGATTACTAGATTATTTTGTAATAAGTAATATCTTTGTTGTAATGGATAAAATTAAAAACCTACTTGACCGATTTTGAAAAAATCTTTTAAGTACCTTTAAAAACTATATTACTGGCGGTGAGTTATATTAATGTTAGATAATAATTTATGTACTTTACTTGTTCTCTCCATGTAAAACACTGGTATTCAGCTACATCCGGTAAGACTGGAAGCCGACCCCAACATAGTTGGGAAAAGGCTAGGCAGATGCTGATGATTTACTTTTTTTTTTTAATCCCAAGGTATCAAAAATTTTGGAAATGGATATTATAAACTTCAATTTCGGAGGCTACGGCCGTGGTTATCATCAGACAAAGTCTTGCTGTCTATGTTAAGCAGTGGACGTCTTACGGCTGAAATGATGATGATGATGATGATGTAGATCATTGGGCAGTTATGGTTCATAATTCTAATTATTATAAGAGTGATTGATTTTTATTTTGAAAGAAAAAATATATTATATATTATTTTTTACAATAAAAAAATGTATAAGTATTTATTCTTTTGACACGGAACCCCAAAAAGATTTTCACACAATTGGCGTTCTGTAGCAAAATTGAGAGCTTAAGTAATCGCGCCGTTGATGTCGGGATTGTATTCATACGTTCGTTCGAGAATGAACGAGAAATATCTAAATTATCTTATGTGATTGTTCTGAAGGAAAAATATTTGAATTGCGTTTTCCCTCGTACGTCTGTTCGAAAGGGTTAGGCAAAAGTTAAACCCCACATTTTTCATCGTTCGATTTCTTGGTCGGGTCAAATGTTTACAACCTTCGATTTGCAATATGCTTTTATCCATAATCCTAACCGTAACTAATATTATAAATGCAATAGTAAGTGCACGTCGAGATTACTCTGAAATTTTGCATTTACGTTTTCAGGTGTACAGAAACGGACATAGGTAACCCACCTTTCATCCCGAAAAAAAGTAATGTTCCCGAGGAAAATAACAAAAACGTTCTTATGATAATAAATGGCGCCACGTGTTGGCTAGAATTTCTCAACATACCACGTGGGCGAAGCCGGGAAATCTGTCTGGGCAAGACTTTAGTTAGAGTGTTGTCAAATGTCGAAAGTATCGAAACAAAAATGTGTTATAAACCTGTTTTGCTATATTTATTTAGGCAATACGATCAGACAAAATCGATCTTAAAAATCATCTTAAATCACAGAAAATTGCCATGAAATTACAGTATTCATATTCGTTACTTAATGTATTTTCATAACCTTTGTCACTTGACTGTTTAAAACCCCGATAAAGCCAGAAAAGTTTCACTAAACAAATTGATAAACACAATAAAATCGTCCGCACGACGCGACGCGACCGACGCGTACAGCGTAACGGCCGATAAGATATCTGGCTCACTGCGTACCCATTTATATTATTGAAATCACACTAATGCCGTGTACTTCACAACGGTCGGGCGTTTCCGGAGGTTTTCGGGTAAATTCGGAAGTTGATTTCCGTATAAATGGTAGTTTTTTTGTTATTTTTTATATTTTATTTTTCTAGACACGCGTTGTTTTTGTAGAATAAGCGTCTTAACTGAACACAAAAATAAATTAATTTTATGCAATTTTTAGGTATAAAAACTTTGTTCTGGTAAAATCGTTTTGTTTTGGAGTCGGTGCCAAGCTAAGGGAGTTTAAGATTAAACCACCACATCCTAGCCTTAGCACCGACTTAAAAAATGAACGTTTTTGTGTTAAGTATTTCTAGTTTTTTAGTTGTTTTGAAGTCGTTATTTAAAAAAAAAAAATTATCTATGGTCCCCGTTCTTGGACCGTGTTCCCAATGCCGGTGGGTGTGTGGTGGGTGGGTGGTGCCGGTGCCAATATATATTTAAAAATATAAACTTTTTATATTTTTAAATATATATTTTTTATAAATATTTAACTATGTTATTTGATTGAATAAAAGAAAACAGGAAAAAGTCAGAATAACTTCCATCTCTTGTAAAGTCACAATCAAAACAATCTCCTTCATAAAAATTCCTAAAATAAAACAAGCAATAACACAAGAAAATATTTCCATAAATATTAAGAATCAATCAGGAAGCTGTACAGACAACTTGTGTTATTAAATTTGCAAACACAACAATGAGATTAGGATGTATTCAGAAGCACGGCTTTTTAAATAAAATTGCACGATTTTTTACAGCGTAATAAAATTCGTAGACTCATAGGCTAATGCCTGTTAGTATTCCCCAGAGGAGTAAAGCAGAGGTGTATGCAGTACACCTACGTTGCTCCTGATATATTATAATGAACTCGAAAAATCAGAGGTGCGTGCCTGGGGTTGGAACCTAGAAAGAAAGAAAGTTACATTTATTTATTAGACTTTGATTTAGTAGTCCAACATACTACATAAGTTAGCAATGCTTATTGTTAATGAAAAAAACCATCGCCACCAACGGTTACGCGTCAAAATAATCGTTTGTTTCCCGGTCAAAAAAAAACACAATGTATTCTCGTGTGAACGAAACCTTACATCAACAGAAAAAAAAAACTCAAAAATACCACATAATGGGCAAAGAAAAACTAATTTCCTTATTTAGAAGGGTGTTGAAAGGGGGTGAACAGCAAAGGCTAGATATTTGATTGTTCAATCGTTTTATTGTCAATCGTCAATCGCCGGAACTGGGGAAATTGAGTAATAGCTGAATGGGGCTTTGTTTGGCACTGACTCCGAAGACTGCGGAGTTCGGACAATTTCACTTCAATACGGAAAGTTTGGAGCGAAATGGTATTGAGAAGTTTTCGTCGATTCATTTCGATGTTTGGGATTTTATTTCATTGGTATTTGGATTATTTGAGTCATATTTTATTTTTAAACTTTCGCGTTGTAGATTATAAAAAATTATATAAAACTGATATTCAAAGATACTGGAAATTTCTTTGCGGGGATTAATGAGCACATAACTTTTTATTTTATTATCCCCACGTTTCGGTCCTCTTGGCTGAATTTCGGTCACAGCGGCCAATCTTAACTTTGATTAGCCAACTACCAGGAAGCGTGCCTGTCATGTCAATTTTTTCCGAAGCCCGTCATACAAATTTTAATAACAAACATAACATAAACTCACGCCTGTATTCCCCAGAGGGAGTAGGCTGAGGTGTATGCAGTCCACCCACACATTTCGCCGGTTATGATATAAGTGAGTGAAGAGAGTCTATTGCTATTAACCGGGCACAATTCCAGACTCCGTGCTGCTACTGATAAATTCCTGATGGAAAAACCCAATAACACTTTACCCGACCTGGCTAGCGAACTAAATTTCACTAAGACTCACTGTCCAAATTGAATTTCACATGCATTGAGAACGTTATCTGTCACTTGGTCTTGCAAGCAAAAATAGACTGTTGTTTTGAGATATGCAAACGACATTCACTGTAAGAGCCCGTCCAGAAAGCGTGATTTACGCGCGTGTCCATCGCGCGTATTGTTACTATCGTGTGAGGTTACGCGCAAGAGCATCTGGACGGGATGTATGTAGCTCTAGTATCTCGAGTACGCGCGAGTGCCTACGCGCGAGTGGATACGCGCGTACATCGCCCTTTCTGGACGGGCTCTAAGGGTGGTAAATCTATTTTATGGTCGACTACACATACGTCATAGTGCACGAGTGATGCAAACATGGGTGCATTCTCTTTTCTCTTACCTACTCTCATAGTGTGAAATAAAACATTTGTCCCAAGTTCGTAGCATTGTTTAGTAAGGCCTCGTTCGCACTTTGCGCGCGAGACAGAAGGAAATGAGATCTCGAGCAGCACGCGTCTCGTCTGACCTTCATCTGACAGAAAGACTATTAAGTTTTATATCGGCTATTTATTTTTTTAACTGGAGATATATATAATAAAATATTAGTATTTTTGGAGTCTTCATTTTAACAACTATTGTTTTTATTTCGTTAACATAATTTATTGTAATAATCTGATGAGCGCTCAAAATAAGTGATGCGTATGAAAAGAGGCCTAGGTATATCCAGCAGTAGACTGATAATTATAGGATGTGTACATATGTATGTACCTACGTAATTATATCTAATAATTAGAGGTCGCCTCGAAAATCAAAAATACGGTAGGTACCTTTTTTATTGTTATCACTAAAGCTTGTCAAAAAAAAGAAAACGATTACAGAAGAAAAATGGCATTGAACTATTTTGTGTTTGCCTATTAGGTATAATCTGGATCTCATACTCAATAAAATAGGTGTCATAATCCGAGAAGATAGCTATCCAACACGACTAAAGAAAGATCAGACGAGGACCAACGGTTTTTCGTGCTTTCCGAGGCACGGAGCAAGTGACAATTAATTTATAATAAGCACATAACTTACGAAAAGTCAGACCTTTAATTTTCTAGCTAATACTCAGCAAAGATGGCTTCATTCCTGCATTTATGCTTATCATAGATGGCTACATATTCTTGCAATTTTCAAATACAAACAGCTGTAAAAGCATCAGCTAAAAAAACAGTTACAAATAACGAACACGTTAATAACAAACCATTAAAATCGAACAAAAAAACGTTGTTTTTGCTAAAATTTATCGCGTCGCATTCACTGAGCGTGGACCTGTATTCATTCTTGTGTTGTGACATTGTGGAATTGTACGCAGAAAGTACACTCTGATTCATCTTGGGTACAAGTTCTCTAAGTCTACTATGTTAAGGCGCCTTTTGCTCTAAACTATTAGAATAAGTGTTACGCGCTCCACTCACTTTTACCACTACTTTGTTGAGGAACTATATAAATGAAACTATTTGTTCTTGAGAGTACAAAATGTTTATTATCTCTGTCTGACCTTATACATTTGCTTGCGAATCTTAATATCGCCATTCAGCATCTGACGGCTTATGACATAGCGCCATCTATGAAACAGCAGTTAGACTACTTGAAGACTGAACAATAAGAATAAGAATAATTTATTAAAAACTTTTTCAGTATACATTACATAAAGTTCATTTACATTATTAGTATTATTTACAGTAATGGTAAAGGCTAATTAAAACAAATATAAGACTACACTAGACTATTAGAGAAGATATAGGCTATATTATCTGAAGATAATAATATGACCTGACCCAATTTCGGTCACAACGGTCATTCTTAACGAAGCTAAGTACGCAGGATAAATTATAGTGCACAATTTAAGTGTGTGCGCAAACACATGTGCACTCTCTATTTTCTTACACTCATTACAGTCCGATGGGATGGAAATCCCATGGGATGGGATGGGAGAGAAACCAGGCGCAGGGCTTTAAAGTGCTTTTCGAGGCACGAAATAAGTGATAATTAATTTTTAAAATGCATATAACTTACGAAAAGTCAGAGGTGCGCCTTGGATTAAAACCTGAGACCTATGAATTGCCAGTCAACGGACATATTATTTAGGTACAAATTGTGTTTAAAATTTAAAAAGCACGTAAAGCCGTTGACCTTGAGCTTGATCTTTCTCCGGTCGCGTCGGATTGCCGTCTCATCGGACTATGAGAGTGAGGGAGAGAGTGCACCTGTGTCTGCACACACTTGTGTACTACAATATCTCCCGCGTCGATGGCTAATCTCCATTGAGATTGGCCGTTGTGACCAAAACAAGGTCAAGATGACATGATTAAGGGTTCTTTCTGCAGAACCCTAAAAAGACTAAAATAATCTGAGCCTTCTCTTTCACCTACACAGTGACGTCACCCTTTGTCCCTCGGACAGTAGATGTTTTGATTTAATGGCGCTCCAGGCAATAAACAAATATATTAAGTGAATACCGGTGAATTGAATTTTTCCAACACGCGACGGTAAATTGAAAATGTCGTCGACAGGTATTTCTAATGTACCCTTGGGTTTAATCATATCGGGTTATGAAATTGATCGTTTGGTCAGGTGGGGGCAGAATATACAGGGTTATTCGTAAACTCATCATTATGAACAACTTTTACTATGGGACCAACCCTGAAATCGCAAAAAAAATCAGCTGTTCCATACATTTTGTTGAGTCACGTGACCATAATGACCCCTTTTAAAGATGCTGGTGTTTTACAAATAACCCTGTATAGGAAAAACAATGCCTGTATAGAAGGTGTAAAGAAAAAGTAGTGTCGTGAAGTGATAGCCTAGTGGTGGTCAGGTTTGAACCCAAGGCTGAACCTCTGACTTTCCGTAAGTTATTTGCGTATTATAAATTAATTATCACTTACTCCGTGCGTCGGAAAGCACGTTAAGCCTTTGGCCTGATCTCTCTCCGGTCGTGTAGGATTGCCGTTCCATCGGACTATGAGAGTGAGGGAATAGAGAGTGCACCTGTGTTTGCGCACACACTTGTGTACTATAATATCTTTTGCGTAGGTGGCTAATCTAGCTTATACAATAGTTTGGCCATCCTCGACAAGAGAGTAGACAGAATACAATGTAGGTATAAGCCAACATTATATATAACTGAATCATTTTCTAATATAAACATACTCCTTTCAGATTCGTTCCGAACACATTCAGCTATAATATTCTGGAATCGCCAACCCGCAAAGCTAGCGTGGTGATTAAAGCTCGATCTTCTTTATGAGGCCTTTGTCCTGCAGTGGGACAGTTACAGGCCGATTTATTGTTATTATTTTTATCGATATTGTTCAATGTACACCATTAATAGTTAATCGCTTTAATTTTACACTAATTAAGTCCCCTAGAAGTACTTTACCATAACGATAACGTCCATTCTCAATTAAAAATAGACGTTACCTACATAATAAGCTAATTAATTACTTAATATTCAAAGAGAGGCGCTGCTAAAAATGTCTTTTTTCGATCTTTACCCGTTGCTGTCTCGCTCTTTAATATCGGATGAGGGTAAGTTAGAAAAGGATAGCGATATAAACAGTTGTCAATAGGCGATCTTTTTATACAGCCTACTAAAGATACAGAGTACGTACGAAAATAGAAATGTATTTTTGTAAGTTGATAATATTGTAAGGTTTCTTTCATTGTTGTTATTTTTTCTTGATGTTATTTTTGGTTTTAATTAAAACTAATCTATCTTTGTTGTTTAGAATTTCATTTATTCATTTACAATACATATAAAATACATTTTTAAATATTATACAAAAAAAAAATACATTTAAAAATAAAAAATATAGTAGCCCACCAGTATCGGGAACAGGGTCCTAGCTACCGGTGGTCAGGGCTCCAGAGAAAGGAACCTCCTGAATATTCGAGCCGTATCCAGGAGTACCGCCTTCTGCATCAAGCCCTTTATCCAGCCATCTAACGAGAGCCTCTTAAGGTGTTGATCGAGGCTCTTGGGTATTAAACCATGGACTGTAACGACTATCGGCACAATGACAGCTGAGTCCACATCCCACATGTCGACAACCTCGCGGGCTAAGTCTATAAATTTGTTGTTATTATTAACGTTTCATTAAGGTCTTATCGGGTACACGTCGTACAGGAACACGTCTTTAGCCTGGGCCTACATACAGACACTGGACCGCTGCGAAGCGCGGTTGCAGCACCCGGCCCCGTCCGATACAGTGCGAGGAACACGCAGAAGGAAGACGTTTTTAGTGGGTGCGGGCCCCACATAACCGCACATCCTCGGACGTGCGGTATGCGGTAGGCATTTTTGACTCCCCCTGGCCACAAAAAAAAAGGTATAAGAGTAGGTGTGTCCTGTGCGGCCGCTCCGCACTCGCATTGCAGCTTAGTCTTGTCAATCATACCTCATTAAAATTTAGCCATGTTAAGTTTGCAGCTCGTAGGGGCAAGCGTAGTTAGGGGCGCCCTCCCGTGAGATGGAGCGACGACCTATGAAAAGTGGCTGGTAGCGCCTGGATGCTGGTAGCCGAAGATCGGGTTAAGTGCGGTTTTGTGGGACCATGTATAATTACCGTACAATCTATTGTTTAATAAATATTTTTTTTCAAAAGTGACACGCAGTACCTATAATATGAGACTTATGTTCAACAGAGGATTAATACAGGCTGATGATACAGTCAGTTATAAGCAAAGATATTGGAAAAAAGGTTATAAGCGTCCTAAGACGAATCAACAAATGACACATGAATGATAGATGAAAACTAAACGTGAATTGAATTTACTAAATTTGAAATTAATATTAAATGTTCAAATATTAGTAAGTTCAACAAACAAACTAATCATAAACCTATTACACTAACTAATTGCAATTATGTTCACAAATTGTGAAACAATTCATCTAACAATATTGTAATTGTTTTACGACTTATTTACTCTAAAACGGACCTATTTTGTTATTTAATCAATAATTATTATCTATTCTGTTTTCAGTCGCTCTGTGTACACTGTGATGTAGTTTATCAAACAAATCGCTTATACCGCAGTTTTGTAATGTAGGGTGACCAATTATGATTCTGATACAGAATATAGGAATATCACCATCACCCTGTATTATCATCTGCCTAGCCTTTTCCCAACTATGTTGGGGTCGGCTTCCAGTCTTACCGGATGCAGCTGAATACCAGTGTTTTACATGGAGCGACTGCCTATCAGACCTCCACAACCCAGATACTGGGTTACACGATACCCCTTGGTAAGACTGGTTGTCAGACTTTCGGGCTTCTGACTACCCGTAACGACTGTCAAAGACCTACAATTGCCACACAACCATCAGCCTACCTACAATACCATCAGTTTGTATTAATCCACAGCTAAACATAGGCCTCTCCCAATGCGTTCCACTATTGTGCGCTCATTGGAGGTGCGCCCATAATCGATCTTTCCCTTTGTCGCTTCTTACGACACCCGCAAGACGAGTAGGACTATTAAAGCATGGAGACACTTAAAACAAGCTACTACAAATGGTCACCTATCCATCGAATGACCGCGACAAATGCTGCTAACTGTAGAAAGATGACTTCCATACACCAGTCTGCATGTGCAGACTAGTGGTTTGCCTACCTAGGGTTGTAGACATATTGTGAAAGTCTCATATTTAATGCGGAATTGCTAAGACAATAAATTGTTATGAACAATATTTTATTTTTTACAAAATTAGTACCAATGACTCAAAGCACTAAAAAAATTGAAATAAGTAACACAAAACTGTTCGTTTTAAAGTCGGTGCTAAGCTTAGGAGATTCAGTTCAAAACGTTTCATCCTAAAAATTGATATTATTGAATTGATAACCGTCTCCTTTTTTGAAGTCGGTTAAAAAGTGCTGGGACTGTGAAATATCGACTTTTAACAAAGTCCGAGTCCTGTCCTTGTATTCTAAATTTTTAGGGCCGAAAACTTTAGATTACTTGGCACAAATAAGTCCTGAAATTAGTTATTTTATTAAAAGCTGGTAGCCACATAGCTTGGCTACGACTTCGGAATGAATGTTTTGGACCTATAGATTTTTGCGTATTTTGAAGTTCATTTCAACTTATTTGTTGACAGAAAATTTGTCTACAGGTAACTGATTATTCGAAATAGGTCAAATATACCAAATATTTGCTACCAACGTTGCAATGCGCACCTAAAATTAAATGCCATTAAACTATAACTACACAACTCAATAATTCCATAATATATCGACACCGAAACCACAGCTAATCAGTAAAACAGTGGGACAATGGTTCACAAACCTAGCCGCGCAAACATTGGCCGCAAATAAACGAGACAAATACACAGCTATGACACACATGAGGGTAGAGAGAGACTATTGTCCACGTAGGACAACAAATAATTTGATGATTGCTGATTCTAGTTGCATTTTTTAGGATGTCGCTTATGCGGCCACAAAAGGAAATGCCGTTGATTATCGCGGTAACTATCACGCTATCTCTGTTGGAAACTATTGAGTTGATAGAGACACAATTATCACGTTAAGATGTAGGTGTAGTCCGAGCTTTACAGTAACATTTCTCAACAATGACGACAACACCGGTTGTAGCGAAGCTTGGCAGGGCCGCTAGCTCTGGATAAAGTTTTTTCGAACTGGCAACTAGAGTCACTCTTATAACAAACAATAATAATAATATCCTCCTGACCGAATTTCGGTCACAGCGGCAAATCTCAACGGAGTTTAGCCAACTACGCAGGAGATATCATAGTGCACAAGTGTGTGCGCAAACACAGGTGCACTCTCTATTCCCTCACTCTCATAGTCCGATGGGACGGCCTTCCGACACGATCGGAGAGAGGTCAGGTGCAGGGCCAACGGCTTTACGTGCTTTCCGAGGCACGGAGTAAGTGATAATTAATTTAGAAAACGCACATATACAAAAAGTCAGAGGTGCGCGCCTTGGGTTCGAACCCGAGACCTCTGACTTGCCAGTCAACGGTCACAACCATAGTGGCTATCACGACTCTAACAAACAATATTAGAATTATGACTATTCATAAGTGCCTAATGGTTTACATGAATAAAAATATTTTGATTTAGATTTTTGATTTTATAGAAAATTGCAGGTGGATAACCTCTTATGGGCGCCCAATCACCAAAATATGCTGGTGAAAGGGTTATGTTCATCTCGCACGGACTCAAAACCACACAGTGGTCCTCCACGAACCTCTTGGTGGAAGTATGGGTTCCACTTGCGTATTCACCGTATTCTCGCCAGGTTTTCAACTCTCCCACAATCCTAGAGGAAACGCAACCTAAGAGTCCATTTTTGCTATAAAAGTCCAGTGGAAACGCAGCCTAAGAGTCCTGTTTTGCAATAAGAGACCTTTATAGTGGACGCTTGTATATTCAGTTACATAAAATTATAATAATTATTTCTTTTCATTAGACTTAAAAAGGTTCGCAATAAATAATTAGGTTATAGAAACAAAAGACAAACATTACCCACTGGCAGGCCAAACAAATAAATATAAAATTGTTTTTACAATAATAATTTATACAAAAAGGTTTTTTATCGCCGATATTTATCGTTTGATGTGAAGTTGGTTCTCTTATTAGAGAGGGACCATTGAGCTTTATTTACTTAATGTTTTTCTTTTTACGATGTATTTGCGAGTATTTATTTTCTTAAAGCTTTCGGAAGACGTTTTTATTAATTATTAAGATGGAAAGCGACAAAAGTTTTAGTAAAAACAATTAATGGAATGTTAAAACTTGTGTTTCAAAAGATTTCGTTTGAAATTTCTTGCAAATAAATTGGACAGTATACTTTTGTAAGTAGGTAGGTATAATTATTTGTGATAACCTTGGTTTTTCAAATCATGATTAAATTTTAAATTAAAATACTACGCGAGCGAAGCCACGGCAAATGAATTTCTCCTGTTCTGTTATAGATACTTTGGAGTTAATACATGAATCGAGATGTACATTGACACAAGTTATGATCAGTATTATTTTTATGTATTGAGGCGATTTATTGTAATTTCTATCAAAATAGTTGAGGTACATTGGATCTTATTAATAAATTCAGAAGGTACATTGAACAAATAAAGCATTGCCACTAGTAGATATTATTACATAATATTACTAGTATTATAGTACAAAAATATTAAGAAAAATTGGTAATATCGAATCGGTGCCTTCTAAAAAACTGCAAAGTTTTTACTAGTACCTAGTACTGCAAAGTTGCACTGGGTCGGATACGTAATGTATTCCGATAGATGTCACCACACGCCCTAGGCGTAGAAAGAGATTTGAAATTTCGACTGATTCTGATGGGATACGGTGGCTCAGCGGTTAGAGCGTCAGCACGGTACGCCGAAGATCGTGGGTTCGAATTCCATCCGTATCAGTTGTTTTTTCAAATTTCTTATTAAATAATTATAGTATTTTCGGTCTAGCTCAAAGGGCAATATATCGCAACACGTAGAGATGCGGGCGTCGAGTTCGGTATCTACGCTGCGCTGGGCTTTCACTGTTTTTTTTTCAATACATCGGACGGTTTCCGAGAATCTATCATAGTTCAGCAACAAATCAAATATGAGCAGAGTTCAGACACGTATCTATCACACAACTCGCTTGTTTGCTTACTTGTTTTTTATCTGTATTTGTCAGCTGCGTGTTTGATTTCAATAGTTTTTGTTTATTTACTCTATGCAAGTATGTAGTTTTTTATTACAAGCTTTTATTTAACTTGCAATGTATGTTATGTGGACCTAGTATGTAGAGGTCACTAGTTAAACATTGTTTTCATTTTTCTTCTTAATTATTTGTCTATTATCTCTAAACTATTATAAGAAAACGCTGTAAAACTTTATTAGTAAACTAGCTTTTGCCCGCGACTTCGTTCGCGTGGAATAGTGACTTCGACTCTTGACCAATAGATGGCGCTGTATGTCCGGAATAAATTTTATTTTTTATTTTATTTTTTGTAATAAAAACTATCCTATGTCCTTTCTCAAGTTCCAAACTATGTCTGTACCAAATTTCACACAAATCGGTTTAGTAGTTTAGGCGTGAAGCAAAGACAGACAAACGGACAGACAGAGTTACTTTCGCATTTATAATATTAGTTTGGATTAGTTTGGATAAACATTATTATGTTTACGTATCCATTTGGAATCTAAGCTTTCGCTGGTAATTGTGACGAGCCAATCACGGGTTTACACCATGTGGGTTGGTACGTTTCCTACTGAAGAAGGTGTTTGTGTAGTTGATGTCAGGAATCGCTCGTACTATGGAACATGTGTCAATGATAACTGGTTTTTGGAGTGGAATATATGTTGCTTTGTGTAGGTCTAATTCTTGAAGTGATGTGTGTAATGATTTGGGAATGAGTCCTGTAGATGATAATATTATAGGTATTATTTTTACTGTATTCTGTTGCCACATTTGTTTTATTATATTACTAGCTGCCCCGCGCGACTTCGTACGCGTAATTATTCTTCTTCTACGCTTTTTCTACGCTACCCTACGCTACTCTACCCTACACTATTCTACCCTTCTCTACCCCTAGCCTACCCTACCCTACCCCTCTATTCCTACCCTACCCTACCTTATTCTACCTCTACCCTACCCTACCCATACCTTACCATAATGTAGGGGTACAATTCCATTTATTTTTCTTCTTTTCTAGGCGGAGACAAATTCATCAGTATATTTCCTAAATTTTCTCTTGATAGTGATTGAATATCGAGATATATCCGTCCATTAATTATGCCACTTTGATGTCTCTTACTATTATCGAATTTCTTACACAAACTTTCACCCTTCCCCCTTTCCCCCATGGGTAGTTTACAAAAAGTTGAAACACGTCTTATTTGTTAACCGAAAAGCTAAACACTAAGTTTGATTGATTTAACTTATAAAATGACGGATTGTCATACAAACTTTCAACCCCCTTTTTTATCTTCTAAGGGGGAAAAAATCCAAATTTTTTGATACAAGTCTTACTTATTTTCAAAAAACAAGCTTAATACTAATTTTTACCCCTGTAACTTAAAAAATAACGAATTTTCCATACAAACTTTCACCCCCTTTTTTATCCACCTAAGTGTCAGATTTGAAAAAAAAATCTATGCTCGTCTTTCATCTAACCACCGAAAAGCTAAAAACCAAGTTTCGTACATTTAACTTTAAAAACAACGGACTTTCATACAATCTCTTATCCCCCTTTTTACCTACTTAGGGGTGGAATTTCCAAAAATCCTTCCTTAGTGCACCCCTAGGGTACTTAAAAAATATTGTCTCAAAATGTCAAGTCTCTAGGTCCACCGGTTAAGGCTGTGCGTTGTCTGTCAGTCAGTCAGTCACGGTACTGTTTTATAAGTATAGATTATTAATGTTTATATTATTATACATTAATAATAATATAATAATATATGTTATTAAGCTGAATTAGACTTCCTCTTAACCTATGCAGTTGAATTTTTGCATGTTAATTCATTTCCGATGACACGCGTCACTTTTTGTAAAATGTATGGGAAAAAAGTGCCCATGCACGCCTCGACCTCGCCTCTATATTGGATGTACAGGCACTACAGTGTAGAGGCTCTCGATGCACCAATTAATTTGCACATAATTGCATACAATGGCTCTTAGTTCCTCGTACTGGATCCGGAGTGCAGGGATATACAGGGAGTTTTAGAGTTTGTGGAATTCTCATAGACCCTGGAGCTTTTTGTATGCAGTGAAAATCAGGCTTACGGCCCGCCTTACAGTAAGGGTTTATCGCTTGTAATAATTATTTACCGGGTGGCCAAAATTTATTTTATTTATTTATTTATACTTCATGTACAAAGCAGGTACATAAGGCGGACTTAATGCCTTGAGGCATTAACTACCAGTCAACCTTTGGGTCAATAGAAAAAAAAAAAAAAAAAATACAAAAAAAACAGTACAAAAAATACAAAATAAAGTACCTGTAATAAATCGAAATGACGTACAAAAATAAAATACTTAGTTTCCGGCGAATTCAGTAAATAGTGGTTTAATTTAAGTATTTATTTATTGTTCTTTCTAGGGTTCCGTACCCAAAGGGTAAAAACGGGACCCTATTACTAAGACTCGGCTGTCCATCCTTCCGTCTGTCTCATGAACTGTGATAACTAAATACCTATTTGAAATTTTCACAGATGATGTATTTTTTGTCGCAGTAACAGCAAATACTAAAAACGAATAAAATTTCAAGCCATTTCATTTGATAAATATAAGAATCGAAAAAAATATGTAATCCGCCATTTTGGATGGATCAGTGGCGGCCATCTTGGATTTACAATGAAACGGAATATATTAAATTGTATTATCATTAAAACTAAAGATATGTACCAAATATCAGATCAATCTGTCAACAGAAAGGCGGTAAAATTTCAAGAACAAATTGAATAATATAAGTAATTTTTTTACGTAAAACGGTTTTGCCATCAAACTAAAGCTGTGTACCAAATATCAGATCAATCTGTCAACAGGAACAGGCTAAATATCGATTACTAAATTTAAATAAAATAATAAACAGGTCAAGCTAAATAAAACCGTTTAAAAACAAACGGCAAGCTAAATCGGGGGATGCGGGACGCGTGTATAATGTGTAAAATGTGTATAATGCTATTTAGTATGTAATTTATTATGCTTATTGTTGTATTTTTTTATTAAGGATTTGTAATTTTATTTGACTGCCTCGTTGGTCTAGTGGTAGCAAGCGCAACTGCTGAGCACGAGGTCCTGGGTGGCAAAAAGTGTTATTGGGTTTTTTAGGAAATTCTCGTAGCAGCACGGAGTCAGGAATTGTGCCCGGTTTATGGCTATCGGCTCGCCCCCTATTACATGGGACTTATAAAATAGCCGGCGAAACGTGGGTGTACTGCACACCTCTGCCTACCCCCTCTGGGAAAACAGGCGTGAGTCTATTGTAATTTTATTTTTTTATACGTAGGTGTGGTTTTGTTGTCTAATAAATGTTGCTTTCTTTTTCTTTCTTTCTTCTTCTAAATAAAACCGCTTAAAAACCAAAATAATGTTCGAAATTAAATGACTATCATTATGGTGCCATGATTAATTTATTCCCTTTGGATGTCTCAAGACGCTGCAGTGCTATCGCTCATCTAAGCTACCAACTTAGTTTTAGTAACCGTCACTCAATTAACTAGATGCATTAGCTTAACCCGGAATACCTGAATTAGTTGTTGATTTAGAAATTGCTTTTTAATCTCCAGCAGAATACCAGCGTCAGGCATTATACCTGACACATGAAGAGCTGGACACCTTTTTGGTACAATACTGGGGTGATTCTTACAATCAATTAGTCAAAAATTAAGCGTATCATTATCCTCCACTGAAAGTTAAGAATGAAATTAATTATATTGCTTATTATTATTATTAAAACATAAACTACATCCCTGCTGTCAGATGTTGAAATAGTATAAAAACCTTCCGAAAGTACTTTTGTGCTTTAAATCTCTGGGAGAAAAATGATTCATTAATAAAATGTTAACGTTTTTCAAAGAACTGCCCACAGTTAAGACACATTACCACACGAAAATAAATTGTCTATGAACAAAAAATCTCGTTTTCTGTGTACCCTTCGTTTATTTGTTTTTCGTTTTACTATATTTTTCTTTTTTTTTGTGTTTATTGTGATTTCAACTGTAATGTGTGTCTTGTTTTGTACTAAATAAATGTTTTATCTATCTATCTTCTTGATGAGACAAGATCCAATTAAATTTTTACGCGACGAATATGTGGCAACCTCAATAGGCCTGTCCTGTAACTGTCCTACTGCAGGACAAAGGCCTCTTCTCATACAAAGAAGGTTCGCTGGCTATGTTATAAGTCTCATGTAATAGGGAGCATGCCTATTGCCATTAACCGGGCACAATTCCAGACTCCGTGCTGCTACTGAGAATTTCCTAATGGAAAAACTCAATAACAATGCCCGAGCCGGATCGAACTCAGGACCTCGTGCTCAGCAGTCGCGCTTGCTACCACTAGACCAACGAGGTAGTCATTTTCAAATAAGTAGTTCTAATAAGGTCGTTCGCAAACGTCGCGGAAGCTCCGCATAGCGATCGCTCCTGTTCACAGTAACCACATAGTTAGTGAACTGCATCCAACTTCAAACAAGACTTAACACTACTTTGAACTTCACTTCGATTATCGACTCACTCGCCCCCCCCTTTATTTAAGACGATGGGAGAACTAAGATTGTCTTGGAACTTTTTAATAAATATTGTAAATTGTAATGTATTGTTAAAGTATGACCTTATATTTGCATTTTTTTTCTATAAATTTATTCATGATCATCATCAGCCTGCATTAGTCCACTGTTGAACATAGGTTGCATCCAATGCGCGCCACTTTTGTGCGCTCATTGGAAGTATTTGTCCATAATTGCCACGCTGGGCAAGCGGGTTGGCGATCGCAGTAGCAGATGATTGCGGTTACACAGAAGGATACTGCTGCCCATCCTCCGGATTTTTCCCTTTGTCGCTTCTTACGACACCCACGGGACGATAAGGGTTGGTTCTATATTTGGGCCGGTACGCGGCATGTTCTTTACGGACGCTATAAAAACATGTAAAAAATATACTTAAAAAATGGCTTTATTTACACCTCGTAAAAAAAATTCCTCACGATGTTATCCTTTACAGTTTAACAAGTGATAATTAATTTCTAATACGCACATAAATCTGAAAAGTCAGAGATGGGCCTGGGTTTCGAATCTACCACATTAAACTTGGCAGTTCAAAAGTCATACCACTAGGCTATCCCTCCGTTAAAATTAACCAAATGAAATTTTGATATCAAAAATGCAAAATTGGTAAATGGCCTTATAATCCTTTAAAATTTCGACAGTAATAAAAGAATAGTGGTGTCTATTTTATGGGGCGTTAAACTCTTTCATCCGTCGTATAAAACTCGTATAAAAGTTTTTTGGTAGCCTCCAGTTTTTTTTCCTGCATCATGAATGCATACATATAATTTTGCAACGCACAAACATGCAGATCGAAAAGAATATCTGTATATACAATTTCTTTCTTTCTTTCTTATTTAGAGTAGGTATAAATAATTATAATTAACTAGCTTCCCGGCGCGACCTCATACGCGTGATTTTTTTACGTCAACGCCTATTCTACCCTACTCTACTCTACCCCTACCTTAATCTACCCTCTACCCTACTCTACCCTTACCCTACTCTACCCTTACCTTACCCTACCCCTTTTTCTCACCTTTTAAACCTTCCCTGGACTTTCACACATATTTCAAAACCAAAATTATCCAAATCGGTCAAGCCGTTCTCGAGTTTTAGCGAGACTAACAAACAGCAATTCATTTTCATATGTATAGAACAATTTGTACCTTATGAATTTAAATGAATAATAATAATAAATAATTATAATCTTTACATTATTTGATAACTTTTAATACAATCTTTAAGTACACAATCTGAAAATGTGTATGCAGTACATACATAATCTGAAAAATTATTGACTAGTCTGTACATATTCTGAAAATTAAAATCCTTTTCACACGATGACGTGCAAAATGGCGGAATAAGCTAATAAACTTAAGGCGAGGAGAACAATGCTACACCTTAAGCCAAACTTTAGTCTACAAGACTTCCATAAGTTCGGAGGTGTTATATTCGTATACCATAAAACTTTATTAAGGCTCTTACTTCGCTAAACTGCTGTCTCGCTTGTACAGATGCTAGCACGTCAAGCTACCAGAAACTGTCAAATTTCCTCAATTGACTTTGAACCTAATGCTTTAGCGTGAAAGTTGAAAATCTATTAAAGACATTTGACAGATTGTAGTAGCTTGGTGTGCTGGCGTTTGTACATTCAAGATCATAAAACCACTGGTCTACAAAACTTAGTACCACACTTTTAAAATTGCAATAACTTTGAAAGTACACAAGAGATATTTTTGAAATAAAAAGGATTAAAAAAAGAATTAATATTTTTAATGCTTTAATTAACTTTTTAATTCTTTAACTATTTAATTTCTTTTTTATCGTTTAAAAAAACATGTTATAAGAATTAATATTTTTAGGTATAGGTATAAAAACCTAATGAAAATTTATGACATTTACTTTAAAAAAGTTTTTTACTTTAAAACTTAAACTTTTATAGGAGTAATTGATATTTTACTTACTAATTTTTACCACAGCCTTCCTTCCTTGCCTTCTAGAATATAAAATCGCAAAAAAAAAACAAGTTAATGAAAATAACATAACTGATACGGATGAGATTCGAACTCACGCTTTAGCTTTAGCTTAGTAAAAATTAAACCCAAAGAGGTTCATTTCTTTTTGTTACATGACTTTGTCTACACGTTGAAATAATCAAATTAATTCACCCTCACACCCAAAAACAATAAATCATTTTATTGCCCACATATTATACTGAATACCTTCATAAAACGCAATCTTAATTCCTAAAGCAACATAAATTACGTTTGACGTACACAGAATCAGACTCGGCAGTAAATGTTTAATGTCAGCCAATAGATGGCGTAAGTATCGTAACAGTTTTATGTTCCTCCCGATAGATGGCGCTTTGTTTAACTGGTTTATGGCAAATTTTACTGCTTCTGCCGCGACCTGGAGTAATTAAAATTTCAATTAGAATTGAAGATTTAATTAATGGAAGTGAGGTATTTTCGTTATTTTAAATGTTTAAACTCGTTAAGAAAAACTCTCGCTAGTTTTTGCCTTAACTACGTTGGCCTTAGTTGTAACTCAGTTTGACATTAAATAAATCAGTTTTTAGGCTTTCCAGGTATTTTCTCTCTTTTGAATTAAATGATACGAAGGCTCATCTGCCTAGCCTTTTCCCAACTATGTTGGATTCGGCTTTCAGTTTTATCGGATTCAGCTGAATACTGAATATAAATGATACGAAGGCTGACAAGCTTAATTTGCCTCCATATTTTATCATTATCTTTTTCTGTTAGTTGTATTTTTAATATCTATAAGGTGTGTTCGTATTAAATAAACTCCTAACAATTTCTTTACCTAAAATTATTGTATGCTCAAAATGGAAGTATAAATAACATCTGTACCTTACTCAATCAAAAACAATAAAGTTTACTTTACTTATCATGCAAACAAAATCGCAGGTTTAAGCTAGTATGCCGTTATATGAAGTGCAGCTACAGTGTAACTTTTCCAATTATGAACTCTGAATCAAGTTGAATTTAGTTTGTTGGTATTGAAAAAGAATTGCTCGATGGGATTTTGTGCTGAATGGAAAATGTTGACGACCAATGCATGTTGGTATGAAGTGGATGGTAACACTGGTCCCAGGTAACACATCTGTAAGATCAATATTTGCTAGTTCTTTTTCTTATCGTATGGTTGATGAACAACCTGGTGTCAGAGTTTAAACCACCCGTAGGCCTCTGACATGGCTTTACACATCATTGAAAATCTTCAGGTGTGGCGGTTTTATCACGATGTTTTCCCGCGCCCCTTGGGTTCGAAATCGAGACCTCTGACTTGTCAGTCGACGGTCATACCACTAGGCTATCAGTGCTGTTTGATTGGTGTTTGTTGAATTGAGTGGTTATCTATAATGTCAATCTGACATGCGTGTAAATCGCAATAATATTAAACTTAAGGAAATTTCAAAAGATCATACGAGTAAGTCGCGAACCTGAGACACTTATCGATCGTGGCAAACAAACAATTAGGTACACACAAATAATAAAAAACCATATAAAACCCCCCATAAATATTTTAAAATTGAATCGGAATAGACTTCAATTATCGCAGCCGATACCTACAGCCCATAGCCAATAATCAAAGACCACAAACCCCGGCGGGTCATAAATAAAACCTGCAGTATCGACCACAAAACAGTCATCGTGCGGTCACCGACACATCATTACTACGTCACGCAGTATACCAAACAGAATTTACTGTTAGCTGTATCAATCAATTATGGACAAGTATAAATACTGTTTTTAATAGCCTATTCATACAGTATTACCTCTGACAAAAGCTTTCCCCTTTTTCTTCCAAAACTCTATTATTTCTCATTTCTGGCGACGTCCGTCCCGCTAATAAATCCAAATCGTCAGGTCTGCTGAAAGCAATTTCTTAAATAAATAAGCATTAAGCAGTGCCGTCATTGTGGTGAAAGAAAAAGAAGTGAATATGCATAAGTAGATGACTTATTTTTAAGGTTGTTTATTTATTTTAGTTAGTATAATCACGCGTACAAAGTCGCGCTTCGCAGCTAGTTCGGTCGGCCAAGAAAGTGGTGTATCAGTTTTGATTTAGTATCTTAGTCATCGAAAATTACAATAAGGTCCTTATCTACTAAAAAGATATCACTGAAACAGATGCAAAATAATGACATAACCTTGAAAAGTATTCATACGTCATAAGTCACTTATAAGTGCAGGACATTTTAACCTTTATTATAAGTGGATAAGACATTAATTTCTACATAGAAAAAAAAATAGGTATTTAAAAAGATGGCAATAGAAGTGTCACATCGATATGCAAGCGAAACTAATCTTTATAACCTATGAACCTGTAAGCGGCATTCAACCTTAGGGTGATACACCAATTTTTTGGTCAACTGTACGTAATAAAGTGTTTGAATTCGATTAGCAAGAACACACTTGACTTAACTTCTAAAATGAACGACTGAGTGTACTTTTCTTTTTCTTATTGTGAAAAAGACACACGAACAGTTAGTTCACCTGATGGTGATCACCGCCACCCATAACTCAACAAAATGTATGGATCACCAGGGGACTTAGCCAAGTTGACTATCAACAATCGCTAACGCTATAGAAAACGAAAGAAATTTAAAGGATGACATTACCTTTATCGTTATGTCACGTGGTCAAAACAAACGAATAGAATCTAATCCTATACATTTCTTTCGTTTTTTATAGTGTTAGCGATTGTAGATAGACAACTTGGCTGAGACTCCTGCTTTTTTTGCGATTTCAGAGTTGGTCCGATACTAAAAGTTGTTCATAATGATGAGTTTCATAATGTCATAATGATGACCTCTTTTCAGATTGTCGGTAAAATAACCCTGTATATCTCATATTATAATATTTTGCACGGGTAAAGAAGGACCTTATATATACATATATACTGTTGTTAACACATCCCGAAAACTTTGACCAAAACCATTGCCAAACAATAATTGAACCCTTATTATGAGACTACAAAGACGGTCTCCAAGACCCCTTCTTTACAAAAGCAATGTCCACTCATATGGAATCAGACATGGCCGAAATATCCCATCCGATTGGCTTTTCGTCTCGACGCCATACATTTATGTTTTTTTTAGGTAAAAAAAACAACTTTTGCATAGATTCTTTTTTGGGAAAACTTACCTACTTAAGCGTATAGTATTAATAAATTTAAACAAATAAATATTAAAATGCCTGTTTGTTATATTAAAATGCCTGTTTGTTATAAGTATGAAAATCTTCTTCTTTATTTCTCGTATGGTTGATGAACAATCTGGTGTCAGAGTTTAAACCGCCCGTATCCTCGCGATGTTTTCCTTTACCGTTTTAGCAATAATAAATAGATAATAGTTAGGACGTAGATATAAATAAATGCTGTATGGAGCGACAGATAAAAGTGGACGAACAAAACTACTCAAACGTTATGTTTATACAATTTTTTAAGAAAACTTCGCATCTACGAGTCTTTGAACAAAAAATGTAGTGAAGCATGAATTTAACGAGCTCTTGAATGTCATGAAAGTCTCTTGTGAACTGTTTTGTAGCTTCGAGGGAGACATGTTGTGATGATACTGCATTGCTATTAAGATCGTTATTTGATACACAATTTATAAGTAGTGTTTCCATGAAAATCTTTGATTACATTCAGCCTGTATCAGTCTTCGTAGGCTTCTTATATGCATCACTAATTTTGTGCGCTCATTAGAAGGTATTTGCTGTTAATCGCCACGCTGGGCAAGGTTGGCGATCGCAGTAGCAGATGGTTGCTATTACACCGTAAGGTGCTGCTCATCATCCAGGTTTTTCCCTTTGTCACTTCTTACGAAACCTGCGGTATGAGTAGGGGTGGTTCTATTTTTAGACCGGAAACCACACGGCATGGATAAAAAGAAAGAAAATAAAAAAGTGCAAAAGAACGATACATAAAAAACATCACATAGGTACCTACACAGAAAAAAATATTAAAAAAGAATAATGACAAATTAAAAATAGAAAACCCTCAGTAAAAAATAGAACCCTCATAAAATCCTGTCAAATGATTTAACTTTGGAATATCGTATCCCTTTGGATTGCGGTCGCATAGGCAGTCGCTCCGTAGAAAACTGACATTCAGGTGCATCTGGTTAAATTAGAAGCCAATCTCAACAAAATTTGGGAATAATATTAAGGCTAGGAGCAAAAAGAAACTGTTGCTGTTTTTAAACGGTTTTACTTAGCTTGACCTGTTTATTATTTGATTCAAATTTAGTAATCGATCACCCCCTTCCTATTGACAGATTGATCTGATATTTGGTACACACCTTTAGTTTTGATGACAAAACCGTTTTTCGTAAAAAAAATATTTACTTATATTATTATTCCAAATATTCACATAGGTACTACGTCACGTAACAAAGACTTAAATCACACAACATTCAAGTAAAAACTCAACAAAAACTGGTTCTCACTGTGTCACCACCCTCTAATGTACCTCGCGCCCTGATTGGCTGACGCTTAGAGAGGCGTACGCGCAGCCTCCGACAGATTGGTTGAAGAGAACTTTGTAAATACCGGTCTTTGCTCCGTTAAGTTGTGTTCAATATCAATTAAATTATCAATTCAATATTACACTGAAAATAATAAAATAAATGAATAATCTAGATTGCTTAAAGCGGTCATTTACTAGGGCTCGGTTTTGTGTCGGGTAAAGTGAAAAAAAATAATTACTTTCATAATTTTACAGAAAACGTAAAGGTTAAATGGTTAACACCGAAAGCCTACCCCTTCCATAATTTTCCTCCTCTTCCATAATCCCCTTTCCCTTTTATAATCACGCGCAGAATCAGCAATGCGCAAGTGACTCTAGTTGCAAGCGTCTTAAATTATATAGAACGTCTAGAGTAATTATAGCCTAGTGGTATGCCTGCTAAGTCAAAGCACCTGACATTTCGAATAGATGCGTATTTTAGAAATTAATTTTCACTTGCTAACCACTTGAGATACCGGATCAGCGCGTCGCAACAAAAAAGCTGTTTTTTTTATTCTATGCGCATTTCACTGCCATCTATAATTTCTATACGTAGAATGGTGCTGTATTAATTTATTTTAATGTCCACTTAAGTTCATAGATGGCGCTAAAAGTATTTTTAGGGAATATAACTTGTTTTGGACCTAAAGTCATTCACGAACTGTAGAGTGAACGGTGAGGGAAAACATAGTTAGAAAATCAGCACACCTGAGAGAATTTTCGACGGTATTTATAATTATGACAGTGGCCTACGGGCGGTTTAAACTCTGAATCCAGGTTGTTCACCAATCATACGATAAGGAAAATCAGGCCACCTAAAAAAAAGACTAGTAATATCGTAAACGACATAAAAATTCCTTTTGCTTTGCCATTTCTAAAGCATTCCTGATATTTGAACACACGCAGTCTTTGAGATGTGTACCTACAATATTTATTCAACAAACAGACAGACGGCTCGCATCTGTTTCCTGGCGAAATGTTTGCAAATAGCATGGAGCATGCAGAACCAGATATTCAATCCAAATGGTCATCTACTATACTCGCACAGCTATAGTTATTTACTCTTAAATTTTAAACTTAGAATAAGAAAGAAATAAAATTACATTTATTTGACAGCCAGAAACAAGTATACTCCTGACCGAATTTCGGTCACTGCCGCCAATCTTAACGGAGACTAGTCAACAACGCAGGAGATATTATAGTACACATGTGTATGCGCAAACACAAGTGCACTCTCTATTCTGCATTTCGGTCACAGCGGCTAATTTCACCGGATATTAGCCGCTGTGACCGAAATTCAGTTAGGAGACATAACTATTTTTTTTTGATTCCGTATTCTAAACCACGTTATTTTTAAACCAAAGTTTATATTTCAAAAGTCTTCATAACCCAGTTTACATGTTAATTATACCTTAGTCATCATTTTGTATCTTAAACACAAAATATTGGATATTACAGTTTAATTATATTAATATAATTTAAACTTAATTAATAATTATAATTTGAATTAACTTGAAGTTGTCTAATTGTTGATAACACTTGAAAACGTCACGAACTCCGCAATTCACGTCAGTTACAGATATTATTATTTAAATAATAACCTAGCTGCTTAAGTACCAAGGTGTACTACTTCAAAATTATGTATCATCACGCCTATATCTGTAAGGAGCCGGACAGAGATATTTTACGCACACATTTTACCAGTTATCTGTATAGGGACAAATTTTTTTCTGTAACAAAAATTTTTTGTAAAAAAAATTAATTAAGAATAGTTGTCAGCATAGCTGTACCATTAAATATTGCATTCTAAGCAGTGATAGCCAGGTGGTTGGATTTAATTATAAGGGTTTAACCACGGATTGAGAGGGCGCTGCTGTGCCACAGTTCACATCGGCTCTGTGTTTATACCGAAATTAACACTGACTGCCAGACAGCAGACAAAATGCAAATTCTATTGTTTGCCGATCACCGCTGACCTCCGTGGCGTTCAAAGGCTTAAAAATATAATCCTACATAATCTAGTGATGAAAAGTGAATAAACATTTGCATAAACACTAAATACATCGAACCGTTGAACTGTCAAGTCAAAGGTCATAGATTCGAAACTTACATGCACCTCTGACTTTTCAAATTTATGTGCGTATTAGAAACTAATTATCATTTGCTAAAACGGTGAGAGAAAGATCGTGAGGAAATACACACCTGAAAATTTTTTCTAGGGTGTGTCGAGCCATGACAGAGGCCTACTAAACGTACTAACTTTAGGATTAAATTTTGACACCAGGTTCATCAACCTTAAGCTTGAACGCAGACTAAAGACACAAAAGTCTCAAGACAGTTATGACGCTGAACGATTTGCGGTTAAATTTGTTTTTTTTTTTCATACAGCAGACAACGATGCCTACTTGTGCGTACAACAAACAAAAAACAAATTATTGTCAAAAAAATTACCCGCAAATTAAAATTAAGCACTGATAGCCTAGTGGTATGACCGTCGACTGACAAGTCAGAGGTCTCGAGTTCGATCCTAAGGCGCGCACCTCTGACTTTTCGTAACTTATGTGCGTATTATAATATAATTATCAGTTGCTAAAACGGTGAAGGAAAACATCTTGATGAAACCAGCTCACCTGAGAGATTTCTCAATGGTGTGTAAAGCCATGTCAGAGGCCTACGGGCGGTTTAAACTCTGACACCAGGTAGTTCATCCGATAAAAAAAAAACCCGCAAATTGCTCGGCGCAAAACTGCCTTGAGACTGTTGTCTATTTAGTCTACGCTCAGCCTAAGATTAAAAGAAAAGATTTCCCCGGGATAAATACAACATTATGTCACTCTCCGTTCTTAAAAAAAATGACGACAATCCGTTGCTCCGTTGCAGCGTTAACGAAGGACAAACAAACACACTTGGCATTTATAAAATAATTTTTTGCTGTCTAATGGAGTGCAGGAAATAGCCAACAATTTTTAAACTATTTTTTATCTAAGCTAATTACTTTTTACACGAGAAATAACTAAAAAGCTTGTTACTTATCATCTGTTCTCATAAGGGCCTAATCAGACTAGCTACTTTAAGACAAGTGTACCCCGAGCGCATGTAGCGCGATAAACGCAAACGAGATGTGATCATAATTTTAATATTATCCATGGAATTTTTAAAAATAAGATCTAGAGTCAAATTTGATTTGACCATAATATTTTTGTTAAGACTTTATTATAACTAAATATACAAAATTAAATTCATTTTATTAACCGACTTCAAAAAGGAGGAAGTTCTATGTTCGGCTGTATGTATTTTTTTTTTGGGATAATATTCAATTTAAGGTCATACTTCGTTTGTCTGGAGCACGCTTGGGGGGAATACTCCTCAAGCATCGGTGGTCGGCGATTCGGTCGTTTTACGAAAGCTTGATGCCACGTTGGACACTCCAGAACATGATGCAGCAATGGCTAAAACTTGTATATTCGATACTGCAATCGAACACACTCGCTAAAATGCGATAAAACATCATAGGTCGCAATCACCAATTGCTTTTCTAAAAGTATTTAGTCTAAATGCGATACAGCATCAACCCAGTCGCAAAATCGTCGATCACCGATGTTAAAAGTCTGGTTTGGGCCTAACATAGCAACACAGATAACAAATCATTTATAGAACGGTATTAAAAATAATAAACGTAAACCGCGCGCCGCGTGCGACGTTTATTTAAAGATCTGACGTCATTATAGATCGTGTGGGCTTCAGTCTGGGAGATGTATTGATTGAGGTAAAATAACAAAAAATAAGCAAATGAATATGTATTTGTAGAGAATATAGCAGTGATAGTCTAGTGGTATGACCGTTGACTGGCAAGTCAGAGGTCTCAAGTTCGAACCCAAGGCACGCACCTATGACTTTTCGTAAGTTAAACAAAAACTAATTATCACCAGCTCTGTCCCTCGGAAAATACATTCCTGTATTCCCCAGAGGGGGTAAGCAGAGGTGTATGCAGGACACCCACGTTTCGCTGGCTATATTATAAGGCCCAAGTAATAGAGGGCGAGCGTATTCCAATTAACCAGGCACAATTCCAGACTGTGTTACTCTGCTGCTGAAAAACCCAATAACACTTTGCCCGACCCGGGGATCGAACCCAAGACCTCGTGCTCAACAGTCGCGCTTGCTACCTTTAGACTAACGTGTCAAGATCTCTATTTAATTTAAAATTAACTGCTCAAAGAGTATTTAAACAATAGGAAGGTGTGTGTAGCTTCATCTGCCTCTGCCTAACCTTTTCCCAACTATGTTGGGGTCAGTTTTACCTAATGCAGCTGAATACCAGTATTTTAAATGGAGCGACTGCCTATCAGACCTCCCAACCCAGATACTAGGTTACACGATACCCCTGGGTAAGACTAGTTGTCAGACTTTCAGGCTTCTGACTACCCGTAACGACTGTCAAAGATCTACAATTGACAGCCGGGGCCAACAGCTTAACGTGCTATCCGAGGCACGGAGAGTGATAATTAATTTATACCTACACCTACCATACCCTACACGAAGTTGTATGTAGCTACAGGCAAATAAATCTTTCAACCCATCTTGATCAGAGCATAGCATTTCATGCATTATTTAGTGAGTGCAGTAAGACGGATATATCGAGTACTGATCATCTATCAATGTGAATGTTCGTTTGACAGTTGATTGAGTTCCAGTAATACTGTGTTAGAGCCGCTGTTGTAATACCGCGGGAAATGTACGCTCTTACAATGAACTTGCTGGTTATGCAGCATTTAGGCGCCTGTTCGCGTTTATCTACTATCTCGCTCATACATTGAAGAAAGAAAGAAATTAATTGAAACAGAACAACGTTACAAAATTTAAGCAAACATTTCAGCGTAATCAAAACATGTTTTCTAAAAAATAGCTTTAATGAATTTTTATTTTATATAATTATTTAATAAGAAAATTTGAAAAAAAAAATTGTTTATTTTATGCTATTTTTGTTTGATAATAATTTGATCAAGCTGAATTTTTTGCATTTTATTTGTTTGTATCGTAATATTATATGTGTGTGAGTGTGTATTCGAACCTGGCATTTACCAATGTGACTTTTTCTTTGTCATTCATGTACTTTCTTAGTTAATCTAAGACACCTCTGACTCCGCTAGTCAGAAAAATCTTAGGACTTAGGTTTCTTAAAGGAAATTATCGTGAAAAAACCTGGGTAGTCTGAATTCGTCAACATGCAGTGAGCTAGCGTGGTGATTAATGCTCAATCCTTCTCTGTGTGACAATAAGCCTTCGCCCTGCATTGGGACAGTTACCTACAGGCTAATTTATTTATTTTTTATTAGGTATATCTATTCAGTTACCAATTGCAACGTGTATGTGTGTAAAATTAGATAAGTAGTATTTACAAGTAATACCACAAAAAAAAACCGGCTAAATTAATATTTATATATCCTGATTGGTATCAAGGAAGCATACCAGCTAGTCTTCTGGTCGTAAAAGTCAATTATTGATCGGACAAAGATCAAAAACTAGCAACAATGAATACCCAAGCTGCTTCTAATGGACAGCTACGGTCGTGGAACCTGTTCTAATGACACCTATCCTAGGGACAAACAACAACAACAACGTTGGAACACAGATTACCCCCTAGGGATACCCCGTAGGGGGTAATAACAAAGATTACCCCCTAGGGATACCCAATAGGGGTAATAACACAGATTACCGCCTAGGGATATCTGTGGGTCGGAACGATACCGTCTTCTTGCTTGAGCCGGAGCCCCATTGCAAACCACAACATCGCTAACATAGGGAGGGTTCGTGGTCAAATGTGTCATATTCTTTTTTCAAACCACTGACCTGGGACTCACGGACATCGGCTCAAAGCTGTCACAATTCTGCTAAATTAAATTGCCAACGTTTTTCAATTTCGTTTGCACTGTTCTTTCAACTCTAATACCTACAACACAAACGTCCTCGGGATTAGCCGGTATCGCATCCCGGCACGCTAGTGATGTCTACGGGGAGTAGATTTAGCGTCACATCAATTTTGACTTATTGCCAAAAATATTCGCGTCACTGTATAACTTTGTGACTTACCTATTCAAAATGAACGATTTTTGTGTAAAGTCATATAAAGAATCAAATCATCCTTCTAGCCTTATTATTCCCAAACTTTGTTGGGTCACAATCTAACCAGATGCAGCTGAATATCAGTTTTCTAGAACAACTGCCTATCTGACTCTCGAACCCAAAGGGATACGATATTCTTAGGTTAGATCAGTTGTCAGGATTTTATGAGGGTACTGACTCCCTATATGGACTCTCAGAGATCTTCAACGTGCTTTCCGAAGCACGGAACAAAGTAAAAGTGCTGCCACAGTACGACAAGTGTCCCGCCTTCAACTCCCGCTCGTATTTATCTCTTTTCAATTTCCTCTAAATTTTAAAGGCATCTATAAACTTCAAGGATAATCAAAATCAATCTGTTTCAAATTTCATCTAGTTCTAGCTAATAATTTTATCTAGATAAAGGATAAAATAAATGCTGAGTCGTGCTAATGACAGCCATAATAGAACCATAAATCAAAGAGGAGCTCTGATAAGGCATCAAAGAGGTTCTAAGGAACAAAAACTTCGACAAAGCATTTTCAACAAAATTATAAAACAAATTACTTGGCAACATTATTTCCGCTAACATTGTAATATTATGTTACGTCTAGTTTTTTCCACGGCTTTGCTTCTGTAGTTTAAATTTTGTCTTTTAGTCTCCGGCCCATAAACACGTAGTAGTGGTATGACGTTGGACTGCTAAGTCAAAGGTTCGAAACCCAGGCACGCATCTCTGACTTATCGCATTCATATACAAATTAGAAATTAATTATCACTTGCTAAATCGGTGAAGTAAAACATCGCGAGGATACCAGCACACCTGAGAGATTTTTAAACGGTGTGTAAACACCATGTCAGAGGCCTACGGGCGGTTTAAACTCTGACACCAAGTTGTTCATCAACCATACGATGAAGAAGAAGACGCACAAACCGACAAACAGACTGGTGTAAACATTAATTTTATACTTGATCTAGTCCAAACGCGATCTAGTCTACATACATACATAGACTCACGCCTGTTTCCCAGAGGGGTAGGCAGAGACAACGGATTTCCACTTGCTACAATCCTTGCATACCTCTTTTGCCTCATTCACTCTCATCACGTTCTTCATACATACTCGTTGGTTTAGGCTCGATCTAGTCTAGTCCAGTTATAAAGCTTCTAACCCCGTTACCCCATTATTTTAGAAAAAAATCTCAGATTTTATGACTATTTGGTATCTAGTGACCCCATTGTCGTATATTTAAACATATTACATATATATGTGTAACTGTCGTCCACATTCTAAGCAGTAAGGTTAATTAATATTGTAATTCTCTTGAATCTCGCCGGCTTATCGGACTCAATGCTGCATATGTACAAACCGATTCTAACTAAAATACTTGCTTGCTTAAGCGGGTGCTTGGTAGTCGAAATATTGCTTCAGGAGTTCGTTTTAGAAATTGTAATTATCATCTGCCTAGCCTATTCCCAACTATGTTGGGGTCGGCTTCCAGTCTTACGGGATGCAGCTGAATACCAGTGTTTTACATGGAGCGACTGCCTATCAGACCTCCACAACCCAAATACTGGGTTACACGATACCCCTTGGTAAGACTGGTTGTCAGACGTTCGGGCTTCTGACTACCCGTAACGACAGTCAAAATCTACAGTTGACAGCCGGGGCCAACAGCTTAACGTGCTATCCGAGGCACGGAGAGTGATAATTAATTTATAAAACGCACATAACTAACGAAAAGTCAGAGGTGCGCGCCTTGAGTTCGAACCCGAGACCACTGACTTGCCAGTCAACGGTCACCACCGCTAGGCTATCACGACTCTCTTAGAAATTGTAATTATAATGTTAACTAAAAAATTTTATAGGCAAAATTATTTTTAAGTCCTTATCCTTACTTTATGTGTATTATATAATACTAGCGACCAGCCCCGGCTTCGCACGGTTACGCTAATATGCATGTATTATACATATAAACCTTCCTTTTGAATCACTCTATCTATTAAAAAAATCCGCATCAAAATCCGTTGCGTAGTTTTAAAGATCTAAGCATACATAGGGACAGACAGACGCGGGAAGCGACTTTGTTTTATACTATGTAGTGATTATAAATGCGACACCTAAGCCAATCATCCTGAAATTAACGTATATGCATAATTACAGGATGATCGGTTCAGGTGTACAAAAACGGACACAGGGCAAACATTAGTTACTGTCCCATTGTAGGGCAAAGGCAGATTCTCATGCAGAGAGGTATTGAGCATTAATCACCACGCTAGCCCACCACTAGCGATTTCAAACTATTAATATCCAGGTTTCCTCACGATGTTTTCCTTCACCGTTACTAGAAGGGTCGACAAAGTTCTAGTAACTTAAGAAAGAAAGAAAGAAAAGACGTTTATTTGGACACAGTACATAGAGACACAACAAATAATTAAGTATAAACATAAATAAATAAAAAAATAAATAAATAAAAAAAAAACTAAAAATCTAAACTTAAAACTAACATATGTGGCAAAGTAACATACGTGGGCAAGTGTCTCACGGCTGGACCAAATGGGTGTCCAGATCAGCTTCATGTCGGGCACATATTACCTATATGCCCGACGCTGATTTTCATCTGGAACCCTTTGTGCTTCACGGATGTCAGTCAGCTTACATGTGTCATGTGAGGTACCTTATAAAACACATACATAATTATAATAAATAAACATTAAAAATAATATTTTTGACGTGACAACGTCTTAAATTAGGTTGCGGCTGGGAGTCACTTATGAAAAAGTGTAACGCTCGGTAACGTTACGATGAGTCACGTAACGCTCGGTAACGTTACGTTGTCACGTAAAATCTTCGCCCGTAAAACCGACTTTACAGGCAACCATTTTTTTTATAATAAATTAACTTCTAGATTCTTCTTCGAATATTCTCGAACATAACTAGTAATTACTAGACGGGTCGACAAAGTTCTAGTAATTTCTAGACTCTTCTTCTCAAGTAGGTAATTTAGTATCGCCGCTCATCAAAATACGGTGCTATATAGGGGCGCTATAAACGCAATTGCGTAACAATATGATCGCGGTCAGAAGTTAGTATTTAATATCTAAAAGTCGGTAAATTGAAATTATTCCGCATCCACTACAGCTACGACCCTAGGGATTGAAACTTAATTAAACTATGTACGTACTACGTGGTACAAATTAAAATAGTTAGTAGGTACCCGCCATCGCGTTTTGGTGCAAATATTTAATTATTTTGGTACTAGTTGTTTTATAATTAAGTTTCATAATATTATATTGGAAATGTGGTGGTGGCCGCTTCGCAAGCACATGGGTGTTGGTTTGAATCTGGCTTGTAGCGATGTGGCTTTTTCAATGACATAATTTATCAATTGGGTATTTACATTATACTAAAAAAAAAACGTGATAGCCTAGTGGTTGTGACCGTTGACTGGCAAGTCAGAGGTCTCGGGTTCGAACCCAAGGCGCGCACCTCTGACTTTTCGTAAGTTATGTGCGTTTTATAAATTAATTGTCACTTACTCCGTGCCTCGGAAAGCACATAAAAGCCGTTGGCCCTGCGCCTGATCTCTCTCCGATCGTGTCGGAAGGCCGTCCCATCGGACTATGAGACTGAGGGAATAGAGAGTGCACCTGTGTTTGCGCACACACTCGTGCACTATAATATCTCCTGCGTAGTTGGCTAATCTCCGTTGCAATATACATAAACCTTTCTCTTCACTCACTTTATCTATTAAAAAAAAACGCATCAAAATCCGTTGCGTAGTTTTAAAGATTTAAGCATACAAAGGGATACAGGGACAGAGAAAGCTACTTTGTTTTATATTGTGTAGTGATAGTGATCTTTCAAGTAATCAACAGACTTGACATTCTGTCACTTTTTTTAGAGATCTCATGTCACTCATCGTTCTCTTTATTGCAAGCATAAAAAACTTAGGTTATATTCGTCAAAATGAGGACTACTGAATATTATTTATTGACGTACTTCCTAGTTTATGTGGTGTCCTTAGTTTTGTGGAATAAGCAGAATTGTAACGAATTTGGGCGAATTGGATAGTATACTGTGTTGCCTGCGGCTTCGCCTGCTTGATCCTTGATAACACTTGACGGTAGTAATCTAAAATGTGAGTTAAGTTATCCATCAGATATCCTATATATACAGCTGCACTATGAAAGTACAGACGATTTTTTTACAGTTACAGGGACAGTCTGTTACAGGCTGATTTATTTATTTAAAGGAACTAAAAAAAATGTGATAGACTCAAATATAAGATACAGACTAAGAGAGAGAGAGTCTTAAGATGTTGTTTACAAAATTACATTAATTTGAATCGAGTAACAGTCAAATCACAAGGTCCTGGGTTTGATCTCCGGGTCGGGCAAAATGTTATTGGGTTTTTCCATTAAACAATTCTCAGTAATCAAGTCATGAAGCAGAAATTTATTAAAAGCCAAAGAACTTTAAGAGGCTAGGTTCGAACCTGGAACCTTTTCCTTGCCAATAAAGTTAGCACTACACGATATAATTAAAGAAACATTATTCTAACTAAAACAAAAAATCCAGGTGTTCTCCTAAGCGTTGAAAAGAGACAACCTTATAGTTCTGTTTCATCTTTGCACCTGACACATTACGTCATCATCGTGACAGGTGGTTGGGACCGTTAAACCTTGTGCCACAGAGTATAATCATTCCACACTTCTTTATTAGTAAGTATACTGTTTAGATAAATATCAAAATGTTTGAATTTTTTTTAGGCTGTGACCGTGTGTACTAGGTATGTGTGAGTAAAGGACAGCTGTTAGGCGCGTGCGCTCATGTGTAAAAGTTTTAGAAAAAAGAGCGTTTTTATAATGTTTGTCGCGGCGCGGGCGCAAGGCGTAAGGAAGGATATTTATTACTTATGAGATCTTAGATATATTTATAATTTGAATATATTAGCGAAATATTTCAGGTGTTTTTCTAATATTGTATTTTAGATTTTTTCTTTTCTTTTTTTACAAAGTTAAAGTTAAGTTAAGCTACTTTTTAGTAAAAGGCCCATCAAAGTCTGTCTAGGCGTTTAAAAGATTACTCGAAATAACAAAAAAAAAAAAATTAAATATTGCTTTTTATGGGCATGCGGATATCTATATGAATTTAGATAACAGTTGTTATTTTGATATCATAATATAATTTCGCTCAGCCCAAAAAAATAAGGAAAAAAAATATTTCATCCATCCGACATCAAACCTGTACCAAACACTATCATCCTTAAATATCACATTTCTGTACGCAACTTAAAACCACAAAACATCTCCGCTTATAAGTAACTTTATCCTTGAAAGTAAAACAGGTAAAAAGTCCCGGGTTCAAACTTACGGACAGGAAGAGGACGATTTGTCCCATTTCCTATCCTTTCGTCTCGGCGAATTAAATAATGACTGATTCATTGATTGGATTGGTTTTAGTCACAGAAATCTAAATAATAAGGCAATATTATTATATTGAATTATTATTTAGATTTCTACAACGAAAACCACAGAAATCTAAATAATAAGGCAATATTATTATATTGAATTATTATTTAGATTTCTGTGGTTTTAGTTGTAGAAGACTTCTTTATCGGTCTTCTTCTTATCGTATTGTCGATGAACAATCTGTAGGCCTCTGACATGGCTTTAAACACAGTTGTTAAAAATTTAAGGTATGCTGGTTACCTAACAATCAAAATCAAATATTTTTATTCATGTAGACCATTAGGCATTTATGAGTATAATTCTAATATTGTTTTTTTATTTGTTTATACACAGATATGTTTTGCTTATTAAATGAATATTATAGACTCACGCCTGTATTCCCCAGAGAGGGTAGGCAGAGGTGTGCAGTACCTACACCCACGTTTCGCCAGCTATGTTATAAGTCCCATGTAATAGGGGGCGAGCCTATTGCCATTAACCGGGCACAATTCCAGACTCCGTGCTGCTACTGAGAATTTCCTAATGGAAAAACCCAATAACACTTTGCTTGACCCGCAGATCGAACCCAGGACCTTATGCTCAGCAGTCGCGCTTGCTACCACTAAACCAACGAAGCAGTCGTATAACACTATAACTAACAAAAACCTTATAAATAGCACCGTACATCTACATTATATTTTTCGTTGCGTATCTAATTTGCAACGTGTACCCTCGACAAAAAAGGACGTAGAGTGACAGTTAACCCATCAGTTACGGGACAGACACCGTAACCCTTCTCCGGTACGACATGCATGGGAATGTAGCTCATGACGTCTATAGTTTTACTTACCTTTAGAAAGGATGGGATCAAAATACACGCTTACAACTGATGTTTTGTAACATGAATAAATTATAAATGGAAGTTGTTCTTGTATTGTCTTGTGGTTGTAATAGGGATTGGTGAGCGTGAAGTCCTAGGTTCTATGTGGTTCTTATTGCGATTTAAATGTAGATCTAACCTGAATAGTCAATAGCTTTGCTTATAACGTTGAAAACGTTATCCTTTTTCTTAAAAAAAAACCGGTTAATTGCCGCAGCGATTCGTCTTCTACGCTTGGTGTCGCAGTTTTGATTCCCGCTCAAGACAAATATTTGTATTATCGACAGATATTTGTTCTGGGCGTAAATCTTAAGGTGTTATTTAAAAAAAAACTCAACAAAAATGTGGGTGCATTTTTCATCTCTGCCTAACCCTTTAAGGAATAAATAGGCGTGATGATATGTTAACCCACAGAAATTCTACCAGCACACAAAATATATTGCTAGCAAAATCGACTATATGCACCGAACTGCTTATCCTATTAATTATTCACAAGAGTTATGCTCCAGGCAAATCTGGAATTAGACTAAGTCCAGACTAAAATATTTAGGGGACTTTAGAATATTAAATTGTAGCAAAGGACCTATTAAGCCTATTACGTTGGTCCTACGGTAATTAAAGAGTCGGTGAAGCTTTGAGCCAAATTGTATCAAAAGGTGCGATGGAACTTGGTTTAAGTTCTAGAATTAATAAGGCATTGGTTTTTAAAATTAAAACAATCTTACTAATAATATTAAAGTGAATAATATAAGTATATATAGGTCTTTTGAAGTGGCGGCGCAGGATGACTAGTATATATGGATAGAGGGTACTTAAACAAACAAAAAATCTTAGCAACGTGATTTCAAAATGAACTAATTACGTGTTTATAATATGCGTTATAAAACAGTCGACGGTCATACCACTGGCTATCAGTGCTTGCACAGTTATCAGTTAGGATACTGTGGTTCAGCGATCAGAGCGTCGACAAGTTGTACGACAAAGATCGTGGGTTCAAATCCCATCCGTATCAGTAAGTTTTTTCAAATTTCTTATTAAATAATTATATGATAATATCTTTCAACTCAACACTTTAGTAACATCATTTAACCTGCAAATCACTTGTCTGTAGAAATGTGATTGATTCTGAAAACTAGAAACCTAGAGGTGCAAATGACCCAATTTCACCCCGAAATCTGTAGGGTTCGGGATTAATCGGGTGACCCCTAACCCTCAAGATCTCGGATCTGTTACCTGATTAGAAATATACGGGAATATATATTATCATGTAGTTGAGATATAAACTTCACTTTAGTACATGTGTTTCCGGGACTATGTGTTAGATACTCATGCTCATGCTGGCATTTTGATATTTTAAAAAAGCCAGATTGTAGTTTCTAGACATTCGTGTAATATAATACTTAATTAATATGACTTGGGATTCGAACTTGAGTTTTTTTTTGGCTAAGAATTAACTTTTTTAAACCATAGAATAAGGGAGATTTTTTCTTAATGTTTTTCGAAATAGCGTGCGTCGCAATTTCGATCTTCGAATTCATATCGCTCCCATACAATGACTACAGACTACAAACATACATACTGTTATCTAATATTCAATAGCAAACAACTTAGTTATGTGAAGTTTCACTAACAATGCACATTGCATATGTTTTGCTGCAGCAAGCACTGACCTGGTTACCTGTCCCTACAAAGCAATTTAATCAACATTCAACCATATTACAGCAACGTTTCAAAGAAGTACTCTTACACTAATTATCATTCCCCGTACGTCTAGACATTCTCTAGCTACAGGAAAAGCTCTGAAAATTCAGTAACATTTCATCGAAAAACCATAAAAACTTGTTCATGTTTATTTAAGACCGTTCCAATCGCTGAAAAAGTAATCAGACGCTTGAGCTTCTAAACATCATCTCTACAACCAGGTTTATAAATAAAACGTCAGAATATAAACATTACTATAAAGTACATTTTAAGAGTAAAAGGGTCTCTCTAATGCAAAACCACAGCGATTTAACGCCACTACTCATTCTGAGCACGAAAGGAATTTATGTAATTAAACTCGACTCCCAAAGAATTAAAATTCGTTCGCTAAAAACCGCATTCAACTAATACACTGACGCAAAACTGAATGCGCTTTCCATCTAAGCTTTTGTAGGAGTTGCGTGTAATTTCCACGGCCTGAAACCTAAAAGAGTCAGTTGAAATAGGGCACGCTACTTCACAACGCTTGTCTTCACCGAATTCTGGTGACCTGAAGAGCACTCACACGAAAACAAAACAACCCTTGTGCGTATACAATCACGCACACATAGACATCGCGCCCCTGCACAGGCTCGCCTAGCCAGTATCGGTGTACCCGTCGCGGGAAGCGCACGTCGCTTCACAATTCGAACGACCGAACGCGCCGAATGTTTTCGTATCTGGATTAATAAACGTCGATGCTTTGTGTTAGTATTTATTGTAATATTATCATAACGCCACTGCGGGAATTGTGTCATGTTAAATGTTGTGTGCGAAAAGGTTTCTGTCAGTGAGGTGTAATTTTCGGGTGTAACTATAAGCTTGAGGAAGTGTCAAATTTTTGTGATTTCAGTGTACGCAATCACCGACCGTAAGCTATTTTGAATGATTTATATTATTTTTCGTTCGGCCGCGCCGCTCGTCCGGGCAAATAAATATATTCTCGTCTTATGTTTGTTAGGCATATTAGATTGATGACGTTCGCTGAGATGCTGCTCCATTATTTTTTTAGCACATTCATCATCTTGCTCACAAATTTATGGTGTTCAGGGATGTTCTTAATGCAAACAAAATAGTTAATGGATATACAGGACCAAACAAATTAATAATTTTCGTCCAAAAAAAATTTGGTCCTTTTACCCAAATTTTAGATCATACCATTCATAAATCAGAAATAAAAACACAAGTCGATACAAAAAGAAATTGAGTTTCATTGGACTATGTTGACAATGTCCCTCGATCCCATCTGGGACAATATAGGTATCTGTTACACAGAGCACTTTCGTTAAACAAGCAAACAAACCCCTTTAACCAATTTTGGTCAAGTCTTTGATGGTCCGACATCGCAAAGTGAAGATATCGACTAATTGAATATAGAATATCCATCACTACATTAACCTAATGAATCTTTTACCCCAAAGGCTAACAGAAAAACTACCAAAACTATAATTGATGGGAAATTGTAAATTACCCTTTTGGACAACTGAATATTTTACCATTAACAAAATTGAGCATATAAATGTTATAAATTTTTATATGCAATCACTGAGTTTATACCGAATTTTGTTGATAGCTATTTGGGAAAGAGTTTAATATGTGTAACGATTTTAAACTGAAGCGTTGGGAAATGTGGGAGATATTTCATGGTTGCCGAAAATGTACTTCAAATAAATTCACAAAGTCAGTTCTGTGTTGAATTAGTTAGCTCTCAAAGAGTTCGTTTAATTACTGTAAATTTGGAACTTGGGTATAAATTCCACGAAATTTGTAACTCATTTACGTGCGATGTATATAATTAAACACTTTTGATTGAGCTTTTTCTCTTTCAATAGAATCCCTCATTCTGAAGATATTACTTACATGACGTGTCTGAATATAAAAGGACCACGTTCCAAAGGACCAGCTTCTAAAGCGGAGGATTACGAATATAAAATGCGAAGCCAGATTTCTTTTTCTAGATTCACAGCTGAAAAGCATTGACCTTTCCTCATACATGTCGTTTTATTGACCGCAACTTCAATTCTAAATCATTAGAAATAATTGTTTTTACCTACTCGTTTATATAAAGGAAATTTATGTCCTTCATTCCCTCGTATAAGTTGATAATTCGAAAATTGCTTTCTTCAATAACAGATTAGACGGCACCTATTCACGACAGCTTGTTAAAGGTAATCAACAGTAATTTTCCTTTTGCTATAATTACTATTTCGTGAATACTGTCTGTCTTTAGAGCAACTCAATTATGTATGCCATGTATGTGAAGTGGGAATATATCTAAATTCTTTTTTCTTTTTACAAATATTTTTGTCTTTGGAGTTCGCATAGTATGTAGAAATACTTTGAAAAAATGTTCATTTATTTATAAATTGTATTTACGTTACGCAGATATTGAGATACCAAATGAGTACTAAAAATTCTTAAGGTTTGCCAAAATTTCGATGTCGAAAAAGTTTGGGAAGGTAATTATTAAACGATGTCTGGCAAAAATATATAATTTTATCATTTCCAAAAGCTAGACGGTATTGTGACCTAGACGACAATAACGGCATTAAGTCCTCCTTTAATATGCAAGAATAAAAAAATAAAATTATACCTTGTACGTACTTGATATTTAGTAAACTTTAAATTGTATAGGTTACAAATAAAATTAAAATTAGATAGGACAAAATATTTTGTTTATGTTATCTCAAAGCCTATTTTCACGACCATCAGCTTTGTGAATTGTGTCTTATTTATTTTAGGATGTAATATTGGTAGTCTTTTAGATTATATTCTAGTGGCTAATGTGGCTTATCTTAAAAGTGAAAGTTTTTGATTTTGAAATGCTTAATCATCATCATCATTTCAGCCATAAGACGTCCACTGCTGAACATAGGCCTCCCAATGTATGCAATAGCAATGTATAATAGTTATAATTATATATCTCAACACTTTCTTCGAAATATAGTAAAATAAATATACTTTCTATTAAATTTCTTTGTCTTTTTTAAAATGTATAAATAGAATCCATAAGGCATCTTTTACTCTATCAAGAAAAGTTTTTACTTACCCCCTAAAACTAGAATTGTAGCAAATGTTTGTTTTTAAACCATTTGAGTATTTCAAAGCACAAACAATGAAAAAATGAATTGTAAGGGTAATATTAGTTAAGTTTTTTTTTTAGTTTGGAAAAATAAATTAGGAATATTTTTTTAATTCGGAACCATGTTGATTTATGGCTAGCAAACTATTTTTAATGCGCCACTCGGTTTCATTTGATAACTTCCGTCAAATTACATTTTGGTATACGGCTAAAGAAAATAGTACAAGACTGCCTCGTTAGTCTAGTGGTAGCAAGCGCGACTGCTGATCACGAAGTCCTGGGTTCGATCCCCTGGTCGGGCAAAGTGTTATTGGGTTTTTCCATTAGGAAATTCTCAGTAGAAGAATGGAGTCTGGAATGGTGCCCGGGTAATAGGCGTGCCCCCTGTTACTTGGGACTTATAATATAGCCGGCGAAATGAGGGTATACTGCATACACCTCTGCCTACCCCCCTCAAGGGAATACAAGCGTGAGTCTATATAGTTTGTTTTAAAACTATAATGTTGTTAACTTAAACATTTTGTGAAACAGTATTGAACATCAATCAATGATGTTTTGTTCTTTTGTAACTAGGTACGGTCGGCCAAGAAAGTGGTGTATCAGTTTTGATTTAATATCCTAGTCATCGAAAATGACAACAAGATTCATATCTACTAAAAAGATATCACTGAAAGAGATGCAAAATAATGACATTACCTTGAAAAGTATTCATACGTCACTTATAAGTGCAGGACATTTTAACCTTTATTATAAGTGGATAAGACATTAATTTCTACAGAGAAACTTTAAATGTTTCTAAATTTAAAAGTAAAAAAACTATTTAAAAAGATGGCAATAGAAGTGTCACATCGATATGCAAGCGAAACTAATCTTTATAACCTATGAACCTGTAAGCGGCATTCAACCTTAGGGTGATACAGATACACCACTTTTCTGGCCAACTGTACGTACCATTCTATATCTAATCTATCTATTTGAATTAAACAAATCAGTTTAGTTCAATCGTCACTATTTAATTGACAAGTGATTGTGGTTTGATTGACTATTATTTGAATTTATGTTAAATTAATATTATGTATTTAGTATATCACAATATTCGTCATTATTAGCTTAAAAAACTAACTTTACTAAAGGTGATCATCATCATCATCAGCCTGTATTAGTCCACTGCTGAACATAGGTGTGCTTATTAGAGGTATTTGCCTATAATCGCCACACTGGGCAAGCGGGTTGGCGATCGCAGTAGGAGATGATTACTGTGACACAGAAGGATGCTGCTGCCCATCCTCCGGATCTTTCCCTTTGTCGCTTCTTACGACACCCGCAAGACGAGTAGGGGTGGTTCTATTCTTAGGTCGGAAACCACACCGCACACTTCTTATTCCTAAGTCTATAATTATTTATATAACTACAACTACCACGACTTGACCCGGGTCGTTTACAGAGTGCTTTTGTAATGTTGATAATAGGCAACCGGACAATAATCTCAAAAAAATCCGAAACTTAGTTAGAACAAATGTTTATAAAATAAAACTATTAAGTACTTATTAAATATTTCTGGGAAATATCAATGATTTATATTTTTAAATCAATAAATAAAATACAATAATTCTAATCTTTTTAATCTGTTCTAAACTTCAAGCGCAACACCAATCACAGCATAGGAAGTCATTCGAATCAAAACAAGTCAAGTTAGTAACAAACAAGTTGTATTGTGCGTGGTAAATGATGTGTTTTGTATCTAACAAAAATGTTGGATTGAGAGACAATAGTCATAAAAAAATATTCATTTAATTTTTCTATATCATTCGGCAACTAAAACACTAACATAAAACTATTTAGTCACCTACTTGTAATAAACATAACCTCTTAATGACGCCGTGTGACGCTTGTAGCGTTTTCGCGGCATTTTTTAAATAATAACTTTTGGACATGGTTTTATGTACTTAAATGACTTTATTTGATTAAAAAAATATTTTTCATAGCTTTATATATCTATAATGAGTAATTTTAAATACTTTCTGAAAAATTGTCCGATCCCCTATTAAAAAAGCTATGTTGTCTCTTTGAATAAAAAAATTCGACATTGACGTGCACGGGGTAAGTGTTAAATTTTATAATACGCACATAACTTACAAAAAGTCAGAGGTGTCTTGGGTTCGAACCTGAAACCTCTAACATGCCAGTCAACGGTTTTACCACTAGGCAACACGACTCATGAAAAAAAAACGAAATGTTACATAAAACAAACCAATACCGACTGTTTCGTGGTAGATTCACCACCGATTTGTTTTACACCATCGTAAACCATGCTATAAGAAGAACAAGATAAAGACATTCCCATGCAGATATGGTACAACATTTTACTTGTTTTTTGACACGCGAGTGAATTTTGTTGTTTCATTTTGTTTTTGCTAACATTTTGTTTTCTTCTTTATGGCTATCTGCTGAAGACTTCAGCAATTTCTGCCAGTGTCGTGTAGTGACCGCACATGGGTGTGAATAAAATTTAAATAAAATCTCCTTAAAAGTTTTTGCCGATACTTTGAGATCTATTACATCATAGCTTAATCATGTTAGAACCTATAAATTTAATAAAAGCACATTGATCCAAGCTATAAAATCATCGATGCAAGGATCGAAAAAGGAAATATAAACAAATATGTCAGTTATATTGAATTAAACATTTATGAAATAGTTTGTTCTTTTAAACTTGTCATTCCTAATTGATGCCTTGCTTGCTATTATTACCATAATGAAACATGATACCTATCTCTATCTATGTCAATTACAAGTTCATTGTATCAAATCACATCTATGCAATTCTCTGCAAAACATGAAAGGCTTAAATTATTATTAAGGTTAAGTTACGTTAGATCACACTGACACAGGATCAATACCCGTACGAGACAAATATTTGAGTAATCGACTGATGTTTGAACTTTGAAGTTATATTTATCAAGATCAACGTCGTAGGTATTCACCATACAAGGGACAATCCTAGTTTCGTCACAAACGATGGGGCACTTAATATCGTGCCCTGCATGCCCTGTCGTTTGTTAATTACAGGAACTGATGGACTCTACTGAAGGCGCTAATCTCGTAGCCCAGTTCTGGGCTGACACTATTTAGATTGTCATCGACGATTGGCAACGTTTTTCATTCCAAATTATTTGCTACTCCTAATTTTAATGATCTTGGTCTAAAAGGCAAATAACTTTTCTAAACCTTAACCTAAGATTCAAACTTTGGTCCTTACTTCCGCGTATCAAAGGACCAACTTTATTTCTAATAGATTTGTTGTTGTCCTCTCACTGATACATTCGGTTCGTAGTTTATTTGTGTTTCTGCTTATCTTATTGCGAAACTGTAAGTACCTACTGGTTTGGCAAAGAATTCCGAAATGATAATATATCCCCAGCCATCTCTTACTTCAGCTTTTGATTTACTTATATTTGTATAAGTAAATATTTTTAAGATTGCAAAATTTTTCTGTGAGTTCAGTAAATGTAACGATTTGCAGCTGAAGAGAAGTGTGCCGTGTGGTTTCCGACCTAAGAATAGAACCACCCCTACTCGTCCCGCGGGTGTCGTAAGAAGCGACAAAGGGAAAGATCCGAAGGATGGGCAGCAGCATCCTTCTGTGTAACAGCAATCATCTGCTACTGCGATCGCTAACTCGCTGGCCCAGCGTGGCGATTATGAGCAAATACCTCCAATGAGCGCACAATAGTGGCGCATTGGGAGAGGACTAATACAGGCTGATAATAATGATTTTGATGAATAAAAAGGGAATATTTTATTTTATTTTTATTTATTTATTTGTATCAGGCACACAGGCCCATAGAAAACAATATACACACATACAAAAACAATTATGATAGACTAAAAATATTACGCATCGAATAGAAAACCTTCTTTTTGAAGGCCGGTTAATTAACTTGGTGAACTGTATAACAAAATCATTCACACAGTAGCTTGCTTAGCCTTGACGATCGTTAGGTACAGTGATGTCGCCTTATGTGTCTCGACACATCTCTGAAATGTTATCGTATTTGTCAGTTTTCCTGTTAGCAAGCGTGATATGTTACATATATTTTGTTATTTTCTTTTGATGTTCTTAAGAGTGTGTTTTAGGTTGGAAGTATACGAAATACATTTGCTGTTGTAAGTGCCCAGAAAATTGAACTTGATACTTGATTTTTTCGTCTAAGTAGCGCGAGCTGATGGATGGATATATCGTCGGAGTAAAAACCTCTTTATGCAAAATAGATAACTTTATAGGAGGAAGAATAATCCGCGCCTAGATTTTATTATCACAGTTTTTTAATGTTATGACTTTTAAATGAATGAAATTAGGCTTCGTTTTTAGATCAATAATAGTCAGAACTTATGTTCTTATTAATTTATCCAGCACGTTGCGCAGTGCGCACCCTCAAGTTTGACTGACACTCGCGTATTTCTCTTTAACCGTCATAGATGGCGTTATAGATTAAAATGTTTTTTTTTGTGACATTAGGGCGTGCGTTACGATGTTTTCGGAAAATATAATAATATAAAAATTACCAAGATTACATTTCCAAGGTTTTCACTCTGAGGCGACGATATCGAATTCTAATCGAAAACAATAATCAATATTAAACGTCAAATTTGACACAATTTAATGAACCTTATGTCAATCTTGACGTCATGTCAAACTTGATAAATGTTCGATAAAAAGTCGACGAAGTGTCCGTGCTCGCATCCACGTAAGTTGCCCCATATAGAGTTGGAGAGGAATAGCACCAACTCCTAAAGAAAAGAAAGAAAGGAATAATTTATTTTTACGAAGAAAATTGGACAAAAACAGAACATAAAAAGTAAAAATAAAAACTAAACTACGGCAAAAAGACATGTTACCATACAAAAAATTTAAGAAGTGAGTGAAAACTATGTCTAATTTCATTATCTGTGATCATTAATATAATATATTCCCGAAACATTATAATTTAGGAGTATATTTTACATTTCTACCTCTCCCAAACCGAAAAATTTGTGAATACCGGATCTTTGTCAATATACCTACATAGCCTGTATCAGTCCACTGCTGGACATAGGCTTCTTCTCACACGCATCACTTATTTTGTGCGCTCATTGGAAGGTTTTTGCCCTTAATCGCAACGCTGGGCAATCGGGTTGGCGATCCCAGTAGCAGATTTTTGCTATTACATGGTAGGATGATTATTCCCTTTGTCGCTTCTTACGACACATCTGGATGAGTAGGGATGGTTCTATTCTTTGGCCGGAAACCATAATCCGGAAACCATGTCATTAGTTGGTACTTACAGGAAAAATAGTACGTGACTGACATGATTGTTCATGCCAACGGCTTTCCTGGCATGGAGGAAGTGATAATTTATAATATGCACACAACTTTCGTAAAGTCAGAAGTGCGTGCCTTGGGTTCGAACCTGAAATGTCTGACTTGCAATGCCAGTCAACGATCATACCACTGAGTTAAAACTGACAGTTACCTTTATTATAAACCTTTTCTTTTCTATTTATATTACAAAAAACTTTACACATTATTACCACCATCTTCAACCTTTTATCCTCATTTTCTTTTGCGTTAAATAGATTATCTGATACGGAATAATTTACGAGAGTACTTCATCCATTCTTAGATAACATCGTGCCATGAACACCTTAACTGTGGCACCGTTAGCATACGGTAACACGGACGATAAGATTTCTACCTAACACTTATTAGCATACTTAATAATTTAGGTTACAATTTAAATTACTAGGTTTTTCTTTTTAGTACAAAAAAAGGTAAGTGATTGACCACGTTCCGAACGTTTTTTTTATCGAAAAATCCTTTTTTTTGCCTCATCATCAAGGGCTGGTGAGGGAGTTATGTCTGACTTGAAATGACTACAAACCACACGGAGTTCCTCCATGAACCTTTGGGCTCCTGCCAGACAATGATCCGACCTGATATAATCCGTTGTGTGGTCTATGATAGAGCGCATTTAAGCCGTGTGGTTTCCGGTTCAAGAATAGAATCACCCCTACTCGTCCCGCGGGTGTCGTAAGAAGCGACAAAGGGAAAGATCCGGAGGATAGGCAGCAGCATCCTTCTGTGTAACAGCAATCATCTATTACTGCGATCGCCAACCCGCTTACCCAGCGTGGTGATTTTAGGCAGCTCCAATGAGCACACAATAGTAGCACGCATTGAGAGATGCCTATGTTCAGTAGTGGACTAATACAGGCTGATGATGATGAAGCTAAGAACTGAAATTTAACGATATCGTCAAGACCCGTCTCTCAGCTAGCATCAACATACAACAAGCTCATCAAGACATGCCAGCCACAAAAAACTTGACTTGAAAAATAATATTCTCCTGACCGAATTTCGGTCACAGCGGCCAATCTCAACGGAGACTAGCCAATTTCGCAGGAGATATTATAGTGCACAAGTATTTGCGCAAACACAGGTGCACTCTCTATTCCCTCACTCTCATAGTCCGATGGGACGGCAATTCGACACGACCGGAGAGAGATCAGGCGCAGGGCCAACAGCTTTACGTGCTTTCCGAGGCACGGAGTAAGTGATAATTAATTTATAAAACGCACATAACTTACGAGAAGTCAGAGGTGCGCGCCTTGGTTTCGAACCCGAGACCTATGACTTGCCAGTCAACGGTCACCACCCGACTCAAATCATGACATGACTAAGTCGCTAAATGGCTAGGATTTCTTCGGTGGTTGGCAACCAGCTAAGACTGAAGTCTCTCAAAAGCAGCTTGGGTGTTGATCGCTACAAGTTTATGACCTTTTGCCTATTATTAGTCGACTTACAACGAACAGAGGGAGAGTTGTAGGTTCCACACCGAACTGTGGGGGTGAGTTTTGTAAGACTAACATAACCTTTAGCTAAGCAATAGTACCTATTATTGTTTGCTTTAGGTACGGTTTAGATAGTGTCGTAGTCGTAGTTACGGACGCGCTTTGAAAGCACGTGGGTATGGGTTCGAATCTGGTACCAATGTGACTTTTTGATTGTCATACGTACTTTCTTAAGTAAGTACCATTAATAATGGTAACGGATAACATCATAATGAAACCTGGGTTTGGTTTCATTACGTAACCTGGTTTGAGTCGTGATAGCCTAATGGTGGTGACCGTTGACTGACAAGTCAGAGGTCTCGGGTTCGAATCCAAGGCGCGCACCTCTGACTTTTCGTAAGTTATGTGCGTTTTATAAATTAATTTTCACTTACTCCGTGCCTCGGAAAGCACGTAAAGCTGTTGGCCCTGCGCCTGATCTCTCTCCGATCGTGTCGGAAGGCCGTCCCATCGGAATATGAGAGTGAGGGAATAGAGAGTGCACCTGTGTTTGCGCACACACTTGTGCACTATAATATCTCCTGCGTAATTGGCTAGTCTCCGTTGAGATTGGCCGCTGTGATCGAAATTCGGTCAGGAGAATATTATAATGAAACCTGGGCTTAAATTGCAAACATACAGTGAACTAGTGTGGTTTTTAATGCGGGTTTTATGCGTTTTTAGTGTGGTAATTAATGCTCGATCCTTCTTTGTATGAGACCCTTGCCCTACAGTGGGACAGTTACAGGCTGGTTTATTTAGGTTAGCAAGCCAAATAACATTGAAAAATTTAATTTATGCAAAGATCTACATTGGTGTCTTTACAACCTGTTCCTCATTTTAGTTTTATTAAAAAGCTGTAGGTAATATTTTAATAAAATTGCAGCAGTATTTATCGAAACACGAGCACACTGGCTCGTTAATATAATATCGTGCTCTTCCCTAGAGGGTCCCGAGGTACCGTGCGGTGTTAAAATTAACACCTAAAAGTGGTTTTACGTCACATAAATTTTTGTCCCATTTTGGTCTCTGTTGCGATTGTGGGCGAATTATATTCATCATTAAATCCTTATTGATGTCCTCTGTTGGGCATAGCACAGTAATAAACATACAGAACGGAAACTACGTATAAACGCTCGAAACGGCATAGTCACACAAAAGTGGCGCCCATTGGGAGAGGCCTGTGTTCAGCAGTGGACTAAGATAGGTTGATGATGATGATGTTTCGTTCTTGCCAATACGAGGTTTTCAGTTTCAAGCAAGGCGACGTTGTAACTTTGTAGAAAAATAATCTAGACAAAATGAGAATATTATTTAGTAACAATTATAAATATTTAATAAGAAATTTGAAAAAACAACTGATACGGATGGGATTCGAACCCACGATCTTCGGCGTACCGTGCCGACGCTCTAACCGCTGAGCCACCGTATCCCATCAGAATTAGTCGAAATTTCAAATCTCTTTATACGCCTAGGGCGTCTGGTAATATCCATCGGAATACATTACGTATCCGACTCAGTGTTCCAAACTTTGCAGTTTTAGAAGGCACTGATGCGATATAACCAATTTTCTTAATACTATTTGTGAAATTTTTACATGTTTTAGCACATGTTAGCTTATTAAATATAAATATTTAATAAGAAATTTTAACAATTATTAGTACTGAAATAGCAATGATAGCCTAGTGGTATGACCATTGACTGGCTGAGGTCTCAGGTTCGAGGCTCAAGTCAAAGGTTCCTGGATGGTGTGTGCTATAATTTAAATCAAGGTTAATCAGCGGCTAGGGTTTTAATGTAAATAAACAAAATTGTACAAAAAAGGGTAAGGTCCAGGCGAGTTTGGCGAGGACAGCCTGCAGACTAATATTAATGATCTGATGGAGCGCCGCGACGCGGACGTCCTGAATAATTATACTTCAGTACTAATATCCATCCTCCTAGACTTATTATAGCCAAACTTTGTTGGGGTCAGCTTCTTATCTAACCAGATGCAGCTGAATATCAGTTTTCCACGGAATGACTGCCTATGTTACCTTTGCAACCCAAAGGCATACGAAATTCTTGTTAAATCAGTTGTCTGGATTTTATGAGAGTACTGACTCCTTGACTAATATAGACTGTCAAAGAACTTCATGACAACCGGGGCCAACGGCTTAAGGGGTTTTCCGAGTCACGGAGAGTGGGTGATAATCAAATTAGCACATAACTTAGAAAAAGTCAGAGGTGAGCGCCTTGGGATCGAACTCAAGACCTCTGACTTGCCAGTCGACGGTCATACCACTAGGCTATCAGTGCTTATGATGCATGATCGGACTGAAATCTAGACACAGCAGTGTATAAAGCCAAGTTTGTTGATATTATTTACGGTTACAAATAAAATAACAAAACAATATTTTAAAATAAAGTTTTGAAACAAAAATGTTCTATTTTTTAATAAAAAACGTAATAATTAATACATCCTTCTCTATTTCAACTATTAAAATCGTGCGCGCTAGCACTCAAACATGTGTGCGTGTCAGTAATATAAACATAGAGATTACACACACATTCATCATCATCAAATCGGGCCTTTTGACAACACACTATTAGTTTATAGTCGGACTAGTGTAAACTGGCGGACGATGAAATAAACTAGAAGGTTTACTCTTGAAATACGAACCTAATCCTAATTTATACACGAATTCGTTGCAATATCCTTCCTCAATCAATCAGTAAGAATCAATCAATCAGTAAGATTGATTTAAGAATTTGAAAGCTTTGCAAAGTAAACGTATAGTTAAGTTTCAAAAATAAACTAAGTATAAATTTATTAAAAAAATTAAAAATCCCTGATGCGAAAAAACTTTACCATTTTTTTAGCAAATTCGCGGACACTCACAAATTTACTATCTTGCTTGCACATTAAAGGTATAAAATCAATTAATGTAGGTATGAATAATCGCAACAAACCAAGTTAAGGAAAATAATATTGCAAAGTTTCAGCAAAAATTTCAGATTGATTGGAACAAGTTCTCAAATATAAAAATGGCATAAAAAAACATTTGAAACTATTTATATACATGAAAACTTATTCCGATCCAAATCCAAATCTTTAATGTACGAGCGAGATAGCAAATTAGCCTTAAGAACAGTATAAACCACATAAATATGAAACAAATACATAGTAGTAAAAATGTAATTGTAGTGAGTAGTAAGAACAGCAGGTTCGAGTACATGTTAAACTACATTATGCATATCTCCTCCCTTCCATTTTTGGTACCTACAAATACATAATTAAGGAAAGTAGCGTCCCCAAAGTTGCCAACTTTTACATAACTGACTATGCTTATATCAGCAAAGTACTATAGCCATAAATATATCATGTATATTTTGTGGATAAGTCGTAAATCATAAAGCATAACATATATCATCATGCTCATATCTCCCAAAGGGTTCAACAGAGCCAATTTAGATCAACATTTCTTAAGAAGTTTCGTGTAAGGAGAAGCAGTGATAGAACAATGGTACTGATTCTCTTGTGCATCCCGCTAAACTAATTTTAGTCTAACTATATCTAAAACTAATTTAAATTAATTAAAGCTATCTGTATATACAAACCTATAACCAAAACCTATAATCTAAAACTTTAAAAACAAATAAAGATATAAAACTCTTAATCTAAAAGACCGCTACCAGTAGGCAACGTTCCCAAAATGCTGGCTGCATTGCCTCGCTGAATAGCTTTACTCAGCCTTTGGGCCAGGTACAGACCAGCATTTGGGTCACGAGTTGCCTCGACCAGACGCCCAGATAGGCCTTTGTAAATATTCCGAGCTCCCGGTCCCCACGGTCCAGCGTCTCGACCCCAAAAGGCACAAATAAATACCCGCTATCTACTATATCTCTTTCTAATAAATACCATCGACATGATTACAATCATGATTCGAAAGACACGTGGCGCCATCTATTATCATAAGAAAGTTATTGTTGTTTTCCTCACGAACAGTATTTAGTTCCACAGATATTTTTAAATATATATCTGTGATCAGTTCAGTAATTTAGGCGTGAAAAAGTAACAAATTAACAAACTTATTAGGAATATTTATTGAAAATATAACAAACTAGCAACCCTTCCCGGCTTCGCACGGTTACGCTAATATGCATGTATTATACATATAAACCTTCCTCTTGAATCACTCTATCTATTAAAAAAAACCGTATTAAAATCCGTTGCGTAATTTTAAAGACAGACGCGGGAAGCGACTTTGTTTTATACTATGTAGTGATATTTATTGAAAATATAACAAAAATGTTCCATGCTTTGTGTTAGAAAAACTGTGTTGCTCGGCCATTAGCGTTCAACCTCTGAGTCAAGAGACATTGTTCCATATAATAGAGCAATACAAGCTTCAGAATTACAAATGTAATTAAATAGAGGTAGATTGAGATCAGCTCCCAAATACCAAATATGCAGCTTGTAGCCGTGCATACAATACAAGTCAAAAGCTCTATAAACCAAAAGAATTCATACGTTTCCTGAAAAGTCTTGACGCATTTACTCTTTATTGAAATGGCAGAACCTACGCCATGTCTTAACCTCGTAGGTCGATGAAATATAACACGAATCCCTTGGAGTTTGTAAATTTGATATTGTTAGAAAATACAATTGATTAATTTTCGGTTTATTTAAAGGTCAAAGAAAATTGCTGGTGATTGACCTGTAACGTTTTAACTTAATATAGTGTTACAGTGTGATAGCCTAGTGGTGGTGACCGTTGACTGGCAAGTCAGTGGTCTCGGGTTCGAACCCAAGGCGCGCACCTCTGACTTTTCGTAAGTTATGTGCATTTTATAAATTAATTATCACTCTCCGTGCCTCGGATAGCACGTTAAGCTGTTGGCCCCGGCTGTCAATTGTAGATCTTTGACAGTCGTTACGGGTAGTCAGAAGCCCCAGTCTGACAACCAGTCTTACCAACGGGTATCGTGTAACCCAGTATCTGGGTTGTGGAGGTCTGATGGCAGTCGCTCCATGTAAAACACTGGTATTCAGCTGCATCCGGTAAGACTGGAAGCCGACCCCAACATAGTTGGGAAAAGGCTAGGCAGATGACAGTGTTACAGTGTGAGCATTCGTATGCGGTGTGTCGAGCTCACTGTTTACTTTGCCTGGTCCTGTTCCGATTGGAAGGTTTTTGGCAAATCCTTCTAAGACACCTATCGTGCTAAACTGTTATCTCGGTCGCACATTGAAGATATAAAATCATTAAATATAGTATATTTTGATAACTACTTACAGAGATTTTATATCTTTATTGTGTGAGCGAGATAGCAGTTTAAGCGAATAGGCGATAGGCACCTTATGTTGAGTGTAACATTACCAGTCAGTATGGTTTAACACGAACTGATGAAACTGAAACCATACTAATCACTGTCCACAGAATATTAGCAGATACGAGTAAGAATGTTAAATTTTTTGTTAAGTTAAATAAAATTTTAGATCAATCGCCAGTTTTACACTGGCTCGATGTTCTGTAAAAACTGTTACACAAACATTCTAATGTGTAATCACCTTTATATTATAAAATCAAAATGAATATTTAACCATAAACATCATGTTACCCTGGTATGTTAAAAAGGTTTATTTTCGTAAAGTCATTAGAAGTGGGCTTCAGTCGACACTCATCGATTCTCACCGGCTAAAAATAAGCCGGTTAGATTTGTATGTTAGAACATAATGCACTTTGTTCGAACAGATGAAATGTTGTGTTTTAATCGATTAGTTGTGTTGTTGATGTATTTTCGGGTGTTTTGGGGTCATTTCTGGGGTAACTTATATCAACAAACATTTTGTATCACAACTTTTAATATAATATTTTCTGATGAGTTTTATTGAAAAAATCTTTCTATATTCTATCATTCAATCTATACCATAATAAAATCGTAAATAGCCGAAAAGTCTTTAGGCACATTGAATGATTTTTTGCAAAAGTCGGCTTAGGGAGACTAAGAATAAGCAACAAAACATTTTTTTTTTAAATTTTAGTCTGTTTGTTCGACTTTTGTCCGTCTGTTTTAAAAAAATTCATTTCATTTGTTTGTTTGTCTGCCATATTTGTTACCTCATCATCTAAAAACGGCTAAACAGATTTCAATAAATCCAGTGATTTTTCTTATTTAAATGCCAAACGATCACAAATCTGTTTTATATCCTCTTAACATTACAGCGCCAAATAAAATGGAGGTGACGATGTATCAAAATAATTTGCTATGACGCTACCAAAGATATTTAATATTTCTATGGACGCTACGGTATTTGACCCGGTTTGAGCCGAAACGTATAGGAAAGCGGCTTAAAACAATTCTGTAATTTATCTTTGGTTTTCTAGTAGAAATCTGGTTTCTATTTATACGGGGTTATTTGTAAATCACCAACAACTTGAAAAGGGGTCATTAAACTCATCATTATGAACAACTTTTTTTATGGAACCGACCCTGAAATCGCAAAAAAATCTGCTGTTCTATACATTTTGTGTCCATTCGTTCGGAAGTTGCGCGTCCATACATTTCGGTTATTCATTCTATTTATACTATAATATTATATTTTTAAGTTCATCCTGCTCTACTCTGAAACGAAAAGCAATGTTAAACACCTAATTTTGGCTGTCATTTTCTGTGATTTTCTGACGACTAAGGTAAAAAAAAACAATTTATTTTTAGATACAGATAAATTAAGCTATGATTTTAGAGATATCAAAGTATCAGCAAAAACTTTTAAATAATAAAGATTTTATTTAAATTTTATTTTTACCCATATGCGGTCACTACACGACACTGGCTGAATAGTTATCAACAGATTGCCATAAAATGACATAGATATAGACATATATTTATTTGGTAATTGTTACATTACAAGTCATTGAATTACATTTTGAAATTAAAATCATATTACAGAATTGACAATTTTTTTTAATTTTTAGAAATGCATTGACAGCTTAGTGGTATGACCGTTGACTGATAAGTCAGAGGTCTCGAGTTCGATCCCAAGGCGTGTGCTCTGACTTTTCGTAAGTTATGTGTGTACTATAAACTAATTATCAGTTGCTAACTTGCTAAAACGGTGACGGAAAACATCGTGATAAAACCAGCACACCTGAAAGATTTTTTTCAATGGTGTTTAAAGATGTCAGAGGCCTAAGGGCGATTTAAACACTGACACCAGGTTATTCATCAATCATACGATAAGAAGAAGACTGGCAGAAAAGTTATCAACAGATTGCCGATAAAGAAGAAAAATAAAACGTTTCTGCCATCGAAGCGTGATGTGTTGCTATGGTTACTTACACTAGATGTCAGTTAAAGCCCGCACCGTTGCTATATAGGCCAAGTGTAGCTAAATGCGACGCCCCGCGCCCGTGCGGCTGACTTACAACATGAATGTAGGTGAAATTATTCATATTTAAGTGTGGGCGCTTATTTGCGACAACATTCATGTAACTCGGGCGAAATAAACGCGTAAACGATAAAATAATAAGTGCGGAGAAGAAATGCTGCTAGGGAATGATTAGGATACTTCATCATCTGCCTAGCCTTTTCCCAACTATGTTGGGGTCGGCTTCCAGTCTTACCGGATGCAGCTGAATACCAGTGTTTTACATGGAGCGACTGCCTATCAGACCTCCACAACCCAGATACTGCGTTACACGATACCCCTTGGTAAGACTAGTTGTCACTCTTTCGGGCTTCTGAATACCCGTAACGACTGTCAAAGATCTACAATTGACAGCCGGGGCCAACAGCTTAACGTGCTATCTGAGGCACGGAGAGTGATATAATTACTTAATTAATTTATACTTACCAACTGTAAAAAGAAGTATACCATATTATCACCGTACTAGCGTATCGTATGTACCAGCTATGTTCCTACACATGAAGTATAAATAACTATTTAAAATACCTTCTTTATAAGAAGGTATTTTAGTAGGTATTTTATTTCATATTATTTAGATACTCGTGTGATTTGCACGCGCGCGTAGATGCGCTTACGTTCTTCGCATTTCGCGCGAACGCAAGCTTATAAGCTCGTTCGCACGTAATGGTACGTGTCGCCAGCGCATATTTAGGAGTATGCAAAAACGCTTTTACTACGCAACATCTGCCATCGCACTTTACAAGAATAATCGCGACTGCCTTGTTGGTCACGGTAGCAAGCGCGACTGCTGACTACGACGTCCTGGGTCGGGCAAAGTGTTATTGGGTTTTTCCATTAGGAAATTCTCAGTAGCAGCACGGAGTCTGGAATTGTGCTCGATTAAAGGCAATAGGTTCGCCCCCTATTACATGGGACTTAGGTGCAAAGAAACTTTATTGTCATAAGAACACAGAGTTCACTTAAATAAATCAGCCTGTAACTGTCCCAATATAGTGCAAAGGCCTCTTCTCATACAGAGAAGGATTGAGCATTAATTACCACGCTAGCTCACTGCGGGTTGGTGATTTCAGACTATTAAAGTCCAGGTTTCCTTCCGATGTTTTCCTTCACCGTTAGTCAGTGGTGTCTTAGATTAACTAAGAAAGTACATATGACATTGAAAAAGTCACATTGGTACATACACCCACGCATTTGCAAAGCGGGTCCGTAACCATTGCGCCACCACGACGCCACAAGAGATCACTTAAATTACAATAATACTAAAATAAGTAATTATGTCGTCTCGTGACGAAGCATGCAATAAACTAATGTCGTATTGACAACTTATACCTTTTTCCGTACACCGTACCTTGTAATTTATTATAAACAAGACTTGCAAAACAAAATTATGTAAAAGGTAAATAAATTCGGTTAGTAGGTACATAGATATTAAAAGTTAATATTACAATATTGGTGGAAGAGATTTTTGCTCTAAATATAATATTTTTTGTGAAATAGGTATATGTAATAGTGTTCTGGCGCTTCCAACATCGAAAGCTGCCAGGATGCTTTACAATCTTGTAAATATAGGTATTAAGCGTAGAGATAGGTTAAGTTAGAAATTAAAATTTAATTTTTGTCATATTTTAGTACGATTAGTATTTAGTATTTAGATTATTAATAAAAATGCTGTCACTTCGAGGGTGCCATATTCTGTAAGAATTAAACCCTCTATAAACAATAAAGATTAAAAAAAAAAAAAAAATTGGTGGTCGCACTAGCTCACAAAATTATCGTCAAGATACCCTCATTAGCGCACAACTTAAGTATTGTGGGGTGAAATGTGTTACCTGGTTGTGAATGTATTTATGTGTGATGCAGGGGCGTGCAAAGACCTTTGCGACAGGGTAGGCAGTACATACAAGTCCTACTAAGTTTCACTAATTTGTCGTCGAAAAGGCACAAAGGGGGCAGTGCCTTTGTGCCTATATGAACTGCACGCCTCTGGTGTGATGTGTATTTGTTGTATTACAAGACAAAAGTATCGCATGATTTGCGTGTGTGCGTGACATCTATCCAAGAAATTGTCGAATCATGGGTAGTGTTGTTAGACTTCCGCGATTATTTGAATGATCCACGCGTTGCATAAATGCTTGTAAAACATTTGAAGTGAAACATTTTTAACTGAATTCCAAGGAGGAGGTTCTCAATTCGGCCGGTATGTTTTTTTTTTTTCTATGTATGTACATCCATTACGCCGCGGTTAATGGACCGATTCACGTGAAACCGACTTCAAAAGGAACTAAAAAGCTTGAAATAACTTTAAAACGGGTTGGAGTCGGTTCCAAGTCAAGTTCTAGCCTCCTTAACTTTTTCATTAAGAACTTAACTTGGAACCGACTCCAACCAGTTTTAAAGTTATTTCAAGCTTTTTAGTTCCTTTTGAAGTCGGTTTTTTTTAATGATCCACTCGTTGCATAAATGCTTGTAAGCTGCACATAGTCCACTACAGTGAAACATTTTTGGGTAATAACTCTTAAATTTAATTTGGTAAGTGCCTACAATTATATTATTTTTATATACTTAGTCTTGGTCATCATCATCTGCCTAGCCTTTTCCCAACTATGTTGGGGTCGGCTTCCAGTCTTACCGGATGCAGCTGAATACTAGTGTTTTACATGGAGCGACTGCCTATCAGACCTCCACAACCCAGGTACTGGGTTACACGATACCCCTTGGTAAGACTGGTTGTCAGACTTTCGGGCGTCTGACTACCCGTAACGATTGTCAAATATCTACAATTGACAGCCGGGGCCAACAGTTTAACGTGCTATCCGAGGCACGGAGAGTGATAATTAATTTATATAGTCTTGGTATACATATATTATTATGTTATGTCTAAGTATATTTACGTGCATGATTTGTGTAGGGTTCCCTTATAATGATATTTGAATAATAATTTTAATTTGGATACACATACTACTTACAACATAGAAACGTGGGTGAACTACACCTCTGCCTACCCCCTCTGGGGAATACAGGCGTGAGTTTGTGTATGTGTAAATTAATCGTGAGTCAAAAACTTCACTACAAAGTGACTATTTCTAATCGCGTGTATGACAGAGAATTTGGCACTCGAGTTGTCGATGGCACCTTTATAGCGAGAGTTTCATTCAAAAATCGTACTTATCACTGTCGAAATAAGGTGTAATATTCGTTGTTGACTTTTCTTGTCATAGTTTCAAGACAGTTGTCATTCCTACATGTCTAGTAGTCATTACTCATTACCTGCTTCTCTGTGGTCATGGCTTAAAGTATTATATTCATCATTTGTGCGCTGTCAAAATATTATTTTGATTTTAGCCACTTCACTTGATTTTTTAAGAAAAAAAAAACTTTTGGCCATACAACCGCAAGTATACAAAGGCTGCAAGGTACAGCAAAGCTATTAGGTTGGCAGGACCGCTAGTTAAGGATAAAGTTTTTTGTAGAAAAGTGATGGCCGAAATCTGCCCCAAGTTGTAGGTACAATAATAGAAATATTTTTAATTTTATTTACCTATATTAAAAAAAACTTTAAATACTATCTAATAATATTTCATAAGTCATAACAGTTGCAGTCATAAAGAATTTAAGCGATTTCTACTGCCTTACTAAATTTCTCTAATGTAAAAGTGACAAAATCAATATTTTTAAACCATCATAATTCTGACCCACGACTGCCTAGCTTAAGCAATTTTTTAAATTATTTTTATAGAAGATCTGTACTTCTGAATGACATAGATTTTACTTCTGTACACACTTAATCATCTCTGAGGCACAGGTCCCTATAAATTTCAGCCATCACCTTTGCATGTAAATGCAAACTACATATAAATGTAATCACTACAATACAAACAAAACTTATTATACAAAACTTATTATTATAAAAACTTATTATTATACAAAACTAACCGATTATTAACAATCGGTTAGTTTTGTATAGGTTTCAATTATACCTTTTCAGAAAATATAGTAGAATTAAAGTACTTTTTTCGGGATGATTTTTTGGGGTACCTGTACACCTAAAAACGTACATGCTAAATTTCAAGAGGATTAACAAAATATTTTCTTATTCAATTTAATATAATTATGGTGGTGGTTGGACTGGAACTGAATGGACTGCCTCGTTGGTCTAGTGGTAGCAAGCGCGACTGCTGAGCACGAGGTCCTGAGTTCGATCCCCCGGTCGGGCAAAAGTGTTATTGGGTTTTTCCATTAGGAAATTCTGAGTAGCAGCACGGAGTCTGGAATTGTGCCCGGTTAATGGCAATAGGCTGGCCTATTACATGGGACTTATAAAATAGCCGGCGAAACGTGGGTGTACTGCACACCTCTGCCTACCCCCTCTGGGGAATACAGGCGTGAGTCTATAAAAATAAATAAAAAATGGTGGTGGTTTAAAGTATATTGAACTATCGACATTCGACGGCCCGTGGTCATTCAACCATCGACAGAGGTTGAGACTCTACAGTAATTATCTAACTACCTGTTCATTAATATCTTAATAATTAACACCTACCTACTACTATATTATACGTTGTAAACTGTGATAGCTTAGTGGTATGACCGTTGACTGGGAAGTCAGAGGTCTCGCATTCGAACCCAAGGCTTCGTAAGTTATGTGCGTATTAAAAATTAATTATCATTTGTTAAGACGGTGAGGGAAAATATCGTGATGAAACCAGCACACCTGAGAGATTTTTAAATGTAAAGCCATGTCAGAGGCCTACGGGTGGTTTATTCATCAACCATAAACACCAGGTTGTTCATCTACCATACGATAAGAAGAACGAAGAATTTGCTTCGAGCTTCGGAAAGCAAGTGAAGCCCGTTGGTCCTGCGCCTGATCTGTCTCCGGTCGTGTCGAATTATTAGAGTTAGAAAATAGAGAATGCACTTGTGTTTGCGCATATTATTAACTGTAATATTTCCTGCGTAGTTGGCTAATCTCCGATGAGATTACGTTAGATGAGATTAGAGAGGGGCTCGCACCCACTAAAAACGTCTCCCCCCTGCGTGTTCCTCGCACTGTATCGGACGGGTCCGGGTACCGCAAACGCGCCTCGCAGCCCCGTCCAATGCCTGCGTGTAGGCCTGCTCAGGCACACTATGTGTACCTATTCTACCTATGCATGCAGTTTGCGCGCGGTGGAAATGCGCAATGGCATTATTATTTTCATTTTTTTCATTTTTTTTGTTTGGTTATTATTAGTTTATATGTATGTTTCACGTTGTTCGTTTTGTATTTGTTTGAATTGCATAGGTAATAATTGCTTGTTATTTTGTTCTGTTTTCTTTCTTTCTTTTCTATGGACTGACCAGTCCCAAGGCGTGAAGCCATGTCAGAGTCTTACGGGCGGTTTAAACTCTGACATCAAGTTGTTCATCAACCATACGATAAAGAAGATATATCTAATGATTGTCAATCTAAATTTTCATGAGTTTGATTAACAGCGCAGAGCGGAGGACTGGTCTTAAAAAAAGTAAATGACCCAAAAACCGTCGGTCGATCGCCCTTGGAGATTTCTCACCCAGTGATATCATTCTCGTGATATATTTAGCGCTATGAATGAAACGACAGCGATTCTATCTATTCGAAGCTCTGATTATGTCATGACTAAAACGTTACTTATATTCTCAGAATGATATTGGTATGATTTTGTTGTAATAATTAAAAATAAATATAATTTTCGTAAGTTATGTGCGTATTATAAATTAATTATCAGTTGCTAAAACGGTGAGGGAAAACATCGTGATGAAACCAGCACACCTGAGATATTTTTCAATGGTGTGTAAAGCCATGTCAGAGGCCTACGGGCGGTTTAAACTCTGACACCAGGTTGTTCATCAACCATACGATAAGAAAGAAATATAATACATAAATCAACTGTAATGATCACGCCATGTCCGGCTATGGCGACTTCTTGTATTTATTTTTCTATGTTTGCCATGACGTACCTCAATGATGATGACAATCACCATTCGGGTAATCACCATTAGGGTTATCACCGTTAGAGTAATCACCATGAGGGTAGGTAATCACCATAAGAGAATCACCATTAGGGTGATTATCATCGTCATGGGCTCTGTTGTGGCTTGCAAACCCGAACTTCGTCTTGGACACAGTCACATGGTGCACCATGTAATTATCCAGCTTTAGTTGTAGGAGCATTTTGATTTGGTCTTCCGTCCATATCCTTGACGCCATCGCACTGTCAGTAATATACCTTGTGACAATTGGGAGGAGGTGTAGTTTTTGAGTTTATCACGTACGACGCGGCGGAGGAGTTTTATTATATACAGGGTTATTTGTAAAACACCAGCCACCATAAAATCAGCTGTTCCATACATTAATGTTCACAGAACTCAACAGAATGTATGGAACAGCTGATTTTTTTGTGTTCATAATGATGAGTTTAATGACCCCTTTTAAGGATGCTGGTGTTTTACAAATAACCCTGTATAGTGATGTACAATTTCTCTGAGGATTGACTCTAAGTCATTATTTTGTAATTTTCTGCTAAAAAAGTACCAATTTCACTAACGCTATAATTCTCAAATTGTAATTCACTATTGTTACTTCACACCATTGTTGTTTAAACTAGAAAGCTATTCGGGAAAGTATTTAAAAATCGAATGAAGCGAAACTCCCGCGCAGATGTAAGTAGGTCGAGATGATGACGTCACTCTGTGGAACACTGATCGCGATATGATTCTGCTATTTATTTGTGTTTAAAATACAAAACATGTGGCGGGAAGAATTTATTATCTGTGGGTTGAATTAATGAGCGTGGGTGACGTTTGATTCTAGTTTTGCTTAATTTGCTGTGGGAGATTTGATTTTTAATCAGATTTTAACAAAATATAAATAAATCAGCCTGTAACTGTCCCACTTTAGGGCAAAGGCCTCTTCTCATACATAGAAGGATCGAGCATTAATCGCCATGATATTGAATAGTCACATTGGTACATGCTAGGTTCGAACTCCACCCACCTGCTTGCAAAGGGTTCGTAATCAATGAGTCACCACCACAAAATAACAAACTAGCTTTTTTTAAAAAAACAACTATTACTTATCTTACTTTTTTTGTAAAATATTTTTTTTAAACTATTACTTACCTTAGGTACATTTTATTAAGAATATTTAAAACACTTTTAACTAATATTGCAATGGGTACCTACTTATATAATTTGGGTTTGGGTTTGCAGTATGTAACCCCTTAGGTCTCTCCCTAAATATTTTCATTGAGAAAACTTGGGGATAGAAAACTAAAAAAATTAAACTTTTTAAGTAACTTAACTTTTCATCGTGAGGAAATCATCACACCTTAGAGATTTATCAACGGTATTTAAAGCCATGTCAGAGGCCTAAGCGCGGTTTAAAGTCTGTCACTAGGTTGTTCTTCGACCAGAATAAAGAAGAAGCAACTTATTGATCGATTTACAAAAAAAATTGTCGTGCCGAGAGCTGGTAAACTACTGATATCTTAAAATAGAAACACTATCTACATTAATACAGTTCACTTGACCAAAATTGGATCACGACGGCCGATCTCAACGGAGATTACCAATTATATACTATATCGAGATATTATAGTGCGTGCGTGCGTAAACATAGGTCTCTATTTCCTCACACTTATAGTCTGATGGGACTAAAAGTGTAGGGCGGGGTTTTATGGGGCTAACTTAATCGTTTTAATAGAAGACTTAACAAGACATTTTGCGCCGACCCCAAGTAATATGGGACCAGGGCAGGCGAAAGAAGAAGAAGAATACTTAACAATACTACTAACAATCCTAACTAATAATAATCCTCCTGACCGAATTTCGGTCACATTGGTCAATCTCAACGGTGATTAGCCATCTACGCAGGAGATATTATAGTGCACAAGTGTGAGCGCAAACGCAGGTGCACTCTCTATTCCCTCGCTCTCATGTTCCGATGGGACGGCCTTCCGACACGATCGGAGAGAGATCAGGCGCAGGGCCAACGGCTTTACGTGCTTTCCGAGGCACGGAGTAAGTGATATATTGATAATTAATTTTATAAAACGCACATAACATAGGTATGAAAAGTCAAAGGTGTGTGCCTTGGGTTCGAACCCGATACCTCTGACTTGCCAGTCAACGGTCACAACCACTAGGCTACCACAACACTATCCTAACTAATATTATAAATGCGAAAGTACGTTTTTATGTTTGTCACCTTGTCACGCCTAAACCACTGAATTTATCATCCTGAAATTTTGCGTAAACGTTGTCAGTGTTCAGAAACGGATATTAACCTACCTTTCATCCTGAAAAAAGTACTGTTCCCGAGGAAAACAACAATAAAGTTCTTATGATAATAGATGGCGTCACGTGTCTTTCGAATCATGATTGAATGTTACATAATATCAAATTCTAAATTAACACGAGCGGAGCCTCGGGCAATAGCTAGTAGCTTATATTATTAGAAATAAAGATACTCGTTGGTCTAGTGGTAGCAAGCGCAACTGCTGAGCACGAGCAAAGTGTTATTGGGTTTTTCCATTAAGAAACTCTCAGTAGCAGCACGGAGTCTGGAATTGTGCCCGGTTAATGGCAATAGGCTCGCCCCCTATTACATGGGACTTATAACATAGCCGGCGAAACGTGGGTGTACTGCACACCTCTGCCTACCCCCTCTGGGGAATACAGGCGTGAGTCTATAAAAAATACAAAGATAGCAGATTCTTAATTTATGTTAATATTGTTATTATTTTTCTTTTAGCCACCGCACTACCTACGTAGTATCTTTCAAGAAATTGACCGAAAAAATATAAATGTATTTATAGCTTTATTACCATTAAAGTCTGTTAAGTGCATGTTGGCAACTTACTGCTGGAGCCACCTTTCATACCATCTCTTAATAATGGGAAACTTCTTTAGTTTAATTAATTAAATGGCTAGAAATGAGACACAGTACTAAATCCATTGGTTTTTCAGTTCATAGATTAAAACTGACTGGCTTAATTCGATAGCATGCCAATTAAAGTATCAACCCCTTAGCACTCTCTGTAACCATAATATCTGAAATTTAAAAATAAAAACGGTTAAGGAAATTTTTAATTTTATTTTTTACTAAACAATGCATCGTATGGTCAGCTACTATCCTTATCTGATAGATATTTATCTGTTCGTTATTCAAAATTTAACTGCCTTTCTATAAAACCAAACCATGGTAAAATAATAAACTACGCCTCGGATTCGCCCTCCGTAATAGCTAGGTTACGTGATAAGCTATATACTAATCGTGACGTAGAATTTGTAATTAGATTTCATGGGAAAATAATAATATACTAAACACTATTCAAACTACAACTATTTAAACTACTACAATAAAAGATCTATCAGAGTATCAGCGCTGTTGCATAATTTTAAAATTCTGCTGCAGCATTGTGCTGAGATAGGGCCCTTTTTGGACCTCGTACAGGTATTCTGTGGTTTTTTTTTGTTAATTGTTACTCATGTGTTGTATCTACTTGTGCGAGTCCAGAATAAGTGTCTTTTCTTTCTTTTTTATTCGATATAATAAGTACGCCAATTCTTAAGTGACGGGCTATAGGTCGTATCTATTTATATTCGAGGCTGAAGCGATACCTTTTTAAAGGCCACAGAAAAGGTTAGGTTTCTTTGAATTAGTAAGACCTTAATTTTCTGGTATTTGATTTTGTTCGATAAAGCCTATTTTAATTTTATCATTGATCTGCTTTGTTTATCTTGGCGTATTAAACTCTGAAATATTTTTTTCATCCCGACGTCACCTAACTGGATTTTCTATTGTGTCTTATATCCTTTGATGAATTAAGTTTGATTTTACAGAGCTTACTAATAAATCTCACTTTAGAATGGCAGTGTTGATAGTGCGGTTATTTGGTGGAATTGGTCAAATTACAGTAGTGATAGCCTAGTGGTATGACAAGTAGACTGCCAAGTCAAAGGTCATAAGTTCAAAATCCAGTCCAAAATTCTCTGAATTTTCAGATTCATGTGAATTTTAGAAATTAATTATCACTTGCTAAAACAGTGAGGGAAAACGTCGTGAAGAAACCAGCTAAGAGATTTTTCTACGGTGTGTAAAGCCATATCAGAGGCTTACGGGTGGTTGGTGGTGGTGTGATTCTTCCAAGCTAACACTAGGTAGTTCATCAACCGTACGATAAACAAACAACAGTCGATATTGGCTTGGCTTTTTAAAATCCTGATAGCTGAAAAGTCACTTTTGGACCCAATACCAATCCTTATTTATTAATGGACTCATTGCTACTGCATTGGCGCAAAAGCGCATGTCTGCATGCATTGTTAAAATACATCTGCCTACATACACTTTGCCAGCCTATCTGCTACATACAGCCAGGACAAAGATCCTCACATATTCAGATGAGAGAGGAAAGGTGACACAACCCGTGCGTGAACGCGAGTTTGAGGCCAAAAGTGCTGTTGGAATTTATGTCAAGCTTAATATCTAACTTAACTTAATAACTACCAAATTATATACCATATAAACTGTGCCTGCGCAGTTACAGCGTTTTGTTTTGTTTTGTTGTGTTCGGTACTCTTGCTCCGCCATATTGGCTAAAGCAACAGTGTTGCAATCTTCTTTTTTTTTAGGTTAAAATTATGTCCATTATGGATTTTTTTAATATGCACATAACTTTCGAAACGTCAGAGGTGTGCGCCTTGTGATCGAAGGAACCCTAGAGTATGTCATAAACAATAGCGAAAAAGAAGTAAATACAGATGACGAGATATTTTGCACCGTCCTAAAATTAATACGCAACTAGAGCAGGTAGATCAATACGCCTTTTTTTATGAGCGTGGCTTATTATAAAAGGAAGATAGAAGAAAAACCGAGTAAGAGATAGAGATTTATAGACAATTCTATGTTGTAAACGGAGTTGAAGGAATTATTTTTAATACAGCTAATATTAAACCTTTCACTTGTCTTACTAAATGTTTTAGGCATTAAATTAATAATATCCAAACATGAACTCGCGTCAAAACGGTCTCCTTATAATCTCACCATAATCAACATAATCCCGAATTAAAAAGCTTTCCTATTTAATTTCAGACATCATTACTGTTAATCTATATTCTATAACCAAAGCAAAACACTATCCCTATTTGATCCTTCCAAAATTACGAGTCCATTGCTGTTTAACGACCGCCGTGCCGCCCGTTTATAGAACTAACAGAGCAGTGTATATAGAATCTTTAGCTTTGACTTACAAGGTCGGTGTAGTATGAGTTTATGGGTCGTTACTAAAGATTATCGGTGGCTTTACTGGGTTTTTATTTGTTTTTCTTGAAAGTTTTGGAAGATGTTGAGATTTTTTACGGCTAGTTTTGGTATTTTGGGAAGGTGAAAAGGTAAATATAAAAATCTTTATATACATCAGGCTTTCGTGAAGAGGATTGCTAAAATTCTATATATCAGCTATAAACGTATCTTTACTTTTAGACGAGCTGTCTTCAATCACAAAAATCTGAGGTCTTATTTGAAGCTCACAATAGGCGTCTAACAAGCACGTTTACTGTTTTGTTCGCTATGTCTTATATGGGTCAATTTCATTTTGACAGAGAATATGACCCCAATTTTGTTACACATATTTATAAGACTGAAAAAATTAACTAAACTTGTTACTTTCCAAAAATTACTACTTAATACTTTTCAAAAACAATAATTAATACAAGCCAATACAAACTGAATTTCTTAACAGTCATCATCATCATCATCATCATCAGCCGGAAGACGTCCACTGCTGAACAAAGGCCTCCCCCATAGAACGCCACAATGAGCGACAACTTGCCGTTTGCATCCACCGGTTACCCGCGACCTTAATAATGTCGTCGGTCCACCTGGTGGGAGGCCTACCAACGCTACGTCTTCCGGTTCGTGGTCGCCACTCGAGAACCTTCTTTCCCCATCGGTCATCGGCTCTTCGAGCGATGTGGCCTGCCCATTGCCACTTCAATTTGCACACTTTGAGAGCTATGTCGGTGACCTTGGTTTGTCGGCGGATTTCCTCATTTCGGATTCTATCTCGCAAGGAAATTCCGAGCATAGCTCTCTCCATGGCCCGTTGCGCAACTCTGAGCTTTTCTAAGAGGCCAGCAGTTAGAGACCACGTCTCTGTACCATAAGTCATCACTGGCAACACACACTGGTTATAAACCCTCGTTTTTAGGCACTGTGGAAGTTTGGCCGAAAAGATATCGCGTAATTTCCCGAACGCTGCCCATCCGAGTTGGATTCTTCTAGCGACCTCTTTGACGAAGTTGGACTTACCTAGTTGGACAATTTGTCCCAGGTAAACGTAGTGGTCGACAACTTCGAGAGTATCGTTCCCAACAATTACCGGTACGGGTAGAACATGGGCATTTGACATAATTTTCGTCTTGTCCATGTTCATTTTAAGACCCACCTGTTGAGAAACGTTACTGAGGTCCCTGAGCATAGTGTTTATATCCTCAAGCGACTCGGCCATAATTACTATATCATCGGCAAAACGAAGGTGAGTGATGTATTCGCCATTTATATTGATGCCAAATCCGTCCCAGTCCAAGAGTTTGAAGACGTCCTCCAATGCGTTTGAGAACAGTTTCGGTGAAATGACATCTCCTTGTCTCACGCCTCTTTGCAATTGGATCGGTTTCGTGTTCTCGTTCTGTAATCGGATCGACATAGTGGCGTTTTTATACAAGCACTTTAACACTTCGATATACCTATAGTCGATACGGCATCGCTGAAGGGACTGTAACACCGCCCAGGTCTCGATTGAATCGAAGGCTTTCTCATAGTCCACAAACGCTAGACATAATGGCAGATTATACTCCTCAGTCTTCTGTATAATCTGACGGAGCGTATGGATGTGGTCCATGGTGCTAAAGCCTTTTCGGAACCCGGCTTGTTCGGGAGGCTGGAACTCATCAAACCTGCGTTCGAGACGATTCGTAATGACCCTCGAGAACAACTTGTACACATGGCTCAGGAGTGAGATGGGTCTATAATTCTTCAATAGGGTATTGTCACCTTTTTTGAAGAAGAGCACCACCACACTCCTGTGCCATGCTTCTGGCGTAGAACCTTCGAGTATGACGGAATTAAACAATTTCTGGAGGACTAAAAGTACTGGTTTTCCACCCGCTCGCAGAAGTTCTGTCGTGATTCCGTCATCGCTCGGCGCCTTGTTGTTTTTAAGCTGATTGAGGGCCATTCTAATCTCATACAGGCTGATGTCTGGGATATCTTCAGTGTAGTGTCGGGTCAGTCGCGCTCTGGTGTCCTGAGCTGAGCTGACAACTGGTTGTCGTGTCGAGGTGTATAACTGTCCATAAAACCTCTCTAGCTCTTTTAGAATTCCTGGTTTCGATGAGATGATACTGCCATCCTCGATCTTCAGTTTCGTCATTTGGCTTTGCCCAATAGACGCATTCTTTGCGAACACTTTGGAGCCATGGTTTTGCTCGATTGTGGCCTTAATATATTGGGTACTATAAGACCGCAAGTCGTGTCGCATGGACTTTGAGATGCGCCTATTGAGTTTGCAATATTCCGACATATCAACTGAAGATTGCAGCCTCATCTCAGACCGGTCCTCCATTAACTTAATGGTATTGGTCGAGAGCTTTTGAGGTTTTTTCCGGAGTGGGGCTTTGCAAAACTTAGACCCTACTGCACGGACAGTTTCCACCAACCCGTTGTTTATCTCGTCCGCTGTCTCGCATTCGGTTAGGCACTGGAAGCAATTTTGTAGTTCGAGTTGAAAGGTTTCTGAATTTAGGATCGGGGCAGGATTAGGACGGAGCGTGGACTTAATCAGACGTGACCTTTCAAGCTTAACATCGATATTCAATGTGCCTCTGACAATACGGTGATCGCTACCGGTTTTCACCCTGCTGATCACGGAGACATCATTGAATATTCGCTTCTTGGTCGTCATGATGAAGTCGATCTCATTTTTGATGAAACCATCGGGGCTTATCCAGGTCCACTTTCTAGTTGGGCGCTTCTGAAAAAAGGAGTTCATCGAATAGAGTCCCTCCTTCTCCATGAAGTCAACCAGCCTCTGGCCCCTCTGGTTTCGCTGTCCATATCCGTAAGTCCCCACTTTCAACTCATCGCCAATTCGTGTGCCCACCTTTGCGTTAAAGTCCCCCATTACAACTGTGAAGTATGATTTGGAGGTATGCATGGCTTTCGATATATCCTCATACATAATCTCCACCTCATCGTCAGGGTGTGTCGAGGTCGGCGCATATACCTGTATAACCTTCAGCGAATACCGATTAGTGATTCTGAGTATAAGGTATGCTACCCTGCTAGACACACTACCTACCTCCACTACGTTGTTAACGAGGGGCTTACGGACGAGAAAACCAACACCACCCTGGGATTTTTGGTCTCCTTCCTGGAAGAAGAGCATGTTGCCAGAATCTAGGATTATCGTGTCTTGTCCCTCTCGTCTTATTTCACATAATCCCAGTATGTCCCAGCGAAACTTGTTCAATTCTTCCTCCAGCTCAACCATCTTTTCGTCAGTCCTTAGTGTGCGAATGTTGTGTGTTGCCAGGGCCAAAGTCCGTTGGGGGTGGTAGCGGGACATCTGCCGGAGATTCTTCGCACCCCCTGCTCCACCGTTACCTGACCCGCTACCGAGGTCAGGAATAGTGGAGCCGCCGGGGACTAGGGGCCGTGGGCTATTTGTATCTGTCATTGTAGGGGGGGGGGGTTGCCATAATCCCCACGCTTGGCAGGCGTCTTGGGGATCGCAGTGTAGTTATTAAGTAAGTACACGGAAGCCGCTGCTGCCCGTCTTCCGGATTTTCCCTTAGTCGCCTTCTACGACACCCTCGGGATGATAAGGGTGGGCGCTATTCTATCCCGGGCACCCCACGGGCGACAGTAATCTTAACAGTGACATGATTCAAATAAAACTTTTTGAATACAACATTTTTAAGGAAAAGGATGAAAATAATGTCATATTATATATTGTTTGTGTAATGTATGCTAATAAACCTATGTTAAATATGCATTCTTTTTTTCTTTTCTCTCTTTCTTTAATGTGCAAAATAATCATTCGCACTATGATTTGGCTTCCAATAAGAATCTAGTTAGCTAACTAAACCATTTATCTGACAACGAAAATGACCTTGATACTTCCATCCAATAAAACCCTGTAATCCTTACGAAGGATATAAATACGATTTTCCCCTACATCACACAACAAAATTCTCACACAACCCTTCTCAAAGACTTCAAGTCAGGGTGGCCCAAAATACTTATGACTAATCAATTGACTAACTAAAGAAACTGACTAAATGGTGGAAATAATACCGTCCGAGGCCAGGCCTGGTCAGTTACTTGGCCACCATCCAAATGTTACCAACGAGGAAGAATCCCAAGCCACAAGCGATGGAGATTTTAACAAGACAATTTTCCTGAATCCCTAACTTTGGAAATTAAGTTTTATTACATGAAAAGTAATGTTGAAATTTGAATGAATAATACTGGTAGCTTATTTAATTTTCTGGAATATTCTAATTGATTTGTGTGACGGAATAAAGCGTTGATTAGGTCAAGTTTTTGGAATCAAATTTGGATTGTAAAATTAGTTATAACGAAGTTCTGAAGTAATATTGTAATTTGTGAATCAAATCTGTTTAATGCAAGTGGTTTGGAACGGTACCAAAATAATGTATTTCTATCAGTTTCACTAACTCTTTTATTTTATTAAGGTCTTGTACGGTTTTATATTTCTATATTTGTAACTTTTCTTTATGTTGTCATTGTTTTGTAGTAACTTTACTTCTCTTTATTCAATCTCTCTTCTATGATCCCTTTCGCTTCTTTCACCTATATTTATTCAGTAAACACTTGGAAAAAGTAACTTGCGATGACATTATGAATTAAATTCGCAACTGGATAATGAAACACGAATGTTTAGTCCCAGTAACATTTAGGTCATCCAATAATAGTCCTTCCGCGGTTACAAATATGTCTGCCACATTTTCTTAACTAAACAATACCTAGTAATGTAATAGAACGTAATTCATTTAGGTCAAAGTTACTTGGAATAGCAATATTGTCAGTAAATTTTAAAACTAATTCAAGTTTATTAATTTAGTCGTCCACTATGCGGAGATAACGAATATTTTAATATAGAATTTGGGGCTGTGCCAAAAACTTACCCGTCTAATAATTTACTTTGTTGATTTAATTAAAATGGTTTAAAACATTAGGCTTGTAAACTATGATTTTACGTCAAAAAGTTTTAGACAAAGGGTTGATAAGTAACAATTCATTTGATAAATTGATCGGTCCAGAAATTTTAGTTCCATTACATTAAATAGTTTTGTTAACGTTATTTTGATTCCCATCTAAAGTAATAAAAGTTAAAGTTACTTGTGTGTTAAAAATTCATCAACTATTGGGTCGATTTCATTTAAAACCAGAAGAAAAGCCTATATTCTGAAAACGAATTGGAATATACCAGATCAGAAAAGGAGTAAAGACTGTCTGAAGTTTCTATCAGTTAAGCAATTTTATTGAGGTCTATACTAAACTCATGTTAAATTTAGATGCATCCCTATTTACGTCTATATATTTGCAGGGTCTATGTACATTTAAATTAGTTAAATTGTTTACTAGAACCACAAAGTGCTAACTAAATAAATATCACTAATTTAGTGCTTCTGCCTTACTCTTTGAACAAATAAAAACTTGATATATCTATTCTTTCGTCGCATTAATTAATGGTTTCAACTATTTAGTTATCTTTAGCTTTGAGACAACGTCTGACAAGCGGAACTTTAAGATCTGATTTCATTTTCTAATTATTTACGGTGCTAATGGGATGTAAAATTAGTTTGTGTTCTAATGAAAATTGATTATAAATTCTAGTGGGTTCAAGGTGTTGACTAAATTAGAACAGATGTTACATCATTATCACCATTATTTGAAATCATATAAGCAATTAGTGATAGTGTTATTTATACTCTTTGATTAATATGTAGTAGTAGGGTTAACAATTTGTATACTTTTTAATAATGGTTTTCGACCTTTGCAGGCCTAAAATTTTCTAAGTATGACAATTTTGAAAATTCTCTGCCCCGTTCTTGGTTTTCCAGATTTGAAGTTGTGTATGTATGTATTTGTGTATCAATTTAAAAGTTATAATAAACAGGCAGACTAGATTTGTCAATTTCTTTATTTTTTATAGTCTGATCTTCCATTTTCATTTTATTTAATTCATTTAATTAGATCTGGTCTATTCTGAGGTCTTAATTAAATTTTCCTTCATGAATATTGATTCCATTTTGATAAAATATTCTCTCTTTTCCCTTACACCACGCAACAAAACAAACGTGGTACCAAAATGAAGCTTGAGGAGTAATGAAAAATTTCCAGTTGCAACATTTGAAACAATAATCATTTTTATTATCAGAGAGATAGAGACTAAAATCGGGTCACGTAGTTGAATAGATTTTTCTTTCAATAAACTAAGATGAAAAGATGATACTTTTATTTGATTCGGACAAACGTTTTCTTTATGATGAGATTTATTTAACGTTATTTGAATTTTATTTACGGCCATATAGGATTACTAATTGATTTTGTTCGTTTTGAGATGAGATTACTGGAGCAATTTAACAGGCACGGTTTAATGGTGTATAGATTTTGTTCGTAATAGAAGGTATTAACAAATTGTTCCCTATTTTATTGGTTTCTTTTCTAAACAAGAAAGGTTTATTTATCTTTAGTGAAATAATACCAAATGTTTTAGATTAAACGAGCTGAAATGATATTCAAATGGAAAATAATCTTCAATATCCCAAATCTGTAATATTGGTCTACTTTATATAAACCCATACATTCCCTACATGTATACTTATATATGTATATACTTCCAAGAACTATGTATATTGTGATCCCACCACGTTCACATACAATTTTTTTACTGTTTTAGTCTAGGTCCTTAATTTTATGTTTACATTTTTAGTTTTTTTTAAATTATTTTTTATGTTTTTTATATTTGTTTGTGTCTCTAAATGCTGTGTACAAATAAGCATCTTTTCTTTATTTTCTTCTTCTTTCTGATCACTACGGTTGACAATAAAATTGACTGTCAAGAAAACATTACCGACAACAGTAGGTTCTTCGACAACGACAGTACTTTGTCTAACCCCCGGAGAATTCAAACGTGACGTTATCTTTTGTTATTTTATTTTCTCTTGTACTTCGTAAAGGTCGTTCTATAACCTTCAATATTCCAGCTATAATGGCTGTAACATCTCGTTAACCCACACGAAGTCAAACTGCGATGTTTATAGGCGATTGGCCAGCTTCCTTCAACTGTTTACACTAGGTTTGTCAATTCGCCAACTAGAACAAATATTTTACAGATAGGTTAAAAAAAACATTCGTGTATAACCCAGATCGGTATTTCTCAAACTTTTGCTTATATCGCAATGCTTTCTGCAAGCTAAAGCTGTGAATACTTTCCAACGCGAACATTGATTACATAATATGTTTGGTTCATTCAACCTTATTTCAACTGGGGTTCTTATAATCGTCATGCCAATGTTTATAACTATTTCATGGATTATAAATAACATACTAGGATTTTGTTCTATATTGTAAGTAACCCAGACCGAAAGTAATTAATTATGGATCATACAAATATTTATTCTGTACGCCGATCGAACTCATACTAACTCCTAATACTTGGAGCGGTAAGCCACGCTAAACGTGTCATCAAAAGTTTATAAAAATGTATAAATTGTTTAATATATAATACACATCGATGTTGAATGAATGTGTCATTCAAAATCGATGCGTATTTGTAACGGTAACCAGGTTTTACTTGTGTCATTCAACATGCTCACATCCTCGGTGCCTATTTTAATTTATGTCACTTTTTATAATTTTTTTCATTCAATTTAGTGTGCTTCCAAATTGATCTCAAATTCATCTTTATCTTGTTCATCATTGGGAATACTTTTAAAAGGATCTTTGGTTACCAAATTGAAATTGATATCTATCTTATCTAATGTAATTACAGAAATGTAATCCTCGACCTTAGATGCTTTTAATTCAGCTTGTAACAAAGAATTAAATAATTGATGTGTTCTGCTAATTTAATAAATGAGGGCTGACCTTAGAGGCTAAAATAGAGTTCAAGACACGATAAGAGCCTTAACTTAAGATTAAACTTCATTAGCTGAGCAAATATCTGAAATTTTACATCGGTGAATATTTGTATGATTTATAGATTTTATTCTCGTCTGAGTCCGTCTGCATCTGAGATCATATCTGTAACTGTGCCGTGCTAAAGAGAAATATTTAGTACGATGTCTTGATGTATTTTTAAGAAATGTAGTAACTATGTAATATTTAATACTAGCGACCCGCCCCAGCTTCGCACGGGTGCAATATACATATTATTACTTTCCTTAAGAATCACTCTATTATTAAAAAAAAACCGCATCAAAATCCGTTGCGTAGTTTTAAACATCTAAGCATACATAGGGACAGACAGACGGCGGATAGCGACTTTGTTTTATACTATGTAGTGATAATATAATATAATTATAATATATTCTCAAAATTTGGAACTAACTCAATTTATAGCAAGTTAATCCATTCTATCAGTTAATTTTACTTGCAAAGATACTACTACCACAAAGAGGTAAAAGTTCTTACATAACCACCATGATTGATTGTATAGTTAATGTAAGTAATGGGAATAAATAATTCATTTATTCAAGTGACTCCGACTCATTACACGGTAACGTGTAAGACAAAGCTTTGGTATCAACTGTTATGCAGGCCTTTGACTTTACTATTACCAAACGAGCTTAATTTTCATAGTCTTACATTTCTAAGAATAGAATAGAATATACTATATTGAACATCAAAAAAATTTCAAACTCATATCCACTTAAAAGATTCTTAGAATTTCGTCATCAATACCCAATCTAGTAATGAAATTAACCCTATGCTGATTTGTGACCGCTGAATCAACAAGATAGTCAAAAGAATCCCCATAAAAATGTACAACAAAGTTAACAGCGGTCACCTCATGAATAATGATCTCCCGACCTTGACTGCTGCTTACGCCGGAAAGCATTAACGGTTTATGACTCTAACGATGGCCACTGTGAGAAAATAGCATGAGTTACGTGGCTAACATTGTGTAGACTTTTTTCACCTTGAGAATTTTCAAATTAACATTAAATTTATTACGATTTAGGATGGAAATTATAAAAATATTTTTTATTAATTTGATTGATGAGTTTTTGTCTACAAAGAATACACGAATTATTATAATAACGCTTGTGTTTTCCCAAAGGATTAGACTGGGATGATTTACCTAATTTGTTAGTAACTTTAAGTCCCGTGTAGGTAGTAGGGGTCCAGCTTTATATCGGCCATATCAAGTAAAATTTTCTCGGAATGATATTTAAACCTTACCAAAAAATAAAACTTCATCGAAATCAATGATTTTTACAAATTGTATTGTAAGTGTATTGACACTGTCAAGACAATTTTTGTTATTAACATTGAATGATGATTATTAAACATTGTTTTAACCTAATAAATTGATTGATGCGTTTTCATCGGATCAGAGTAGACTTGATAGGTACATCATAATTATCTGTTTCATACAATTTTTATACCCAGTATTATAGATTTAATGGTTCCAGTATCTCGACAGTTTGGATTCATCTGAAGAAAATGGATTGCCTTCTGCTTGGCAAAAACCCCAAGATAGTGTTAAAAAGAATAATGTGGTATCAAGATTTATTGAAATAAATGTAATTTATGGCCGCAATATTAGAGGTGGAGTATAAAGATTTGATAAAAATGAAACTATTTCTTCTGTCTATGATTGGTTTTATGTTGTTTTTGTTGATATAAACTGTTGGGAAAGTGGTATAATCGTTAGGCTGTCAAAATAAAGGTAACGGTTTCGAATTAAATGTTTTTGTGGATTTAAAATATTTAAGTTGGTGAAGGAAAACATCGTGAGAAAACCAGCACACCTACAATAATTATATTCTTAAACGTAAAGACTGACATTAGGTTATATAAAACCAAACAATAATGAGAAGTATTCGAAACCTATTAATAGTAGTTAAATAAGTCATCTTTATTTTCACTCTACCATAAACAGACAAAAGCTATCCATCTTTTCAAGGGCTACAAAAGCGGGCTTTGATACAACAATTACAGTACCAATTCAAATGGCATATCATTGCTACAATTAACCTTACGATTCACTTCGGCCATTAGTCATGATAGATCACTTAGGTTCTCTTTGAAGAAATATTTTGTAAACTATTCTTTATTTTGATAAATTGTATTCGTGTTACTTGCTTGTTCAATCTTTGATGTGAATTGAGTGACATTTGTTAAATCGTTTATTAAATTTTCATTCATTTACATTTGGATATAGGTATGAGTATTTTTTTCTATGGAAGTGTAATTGATACACTTGTACAATATTAACGACTGTTAAAACCTTAAACTTAACACTATTTGCTAAATTTATATTCGCTTACGAAATATCTTTTGCAATGATTTCTTGATTCAATGAATGAAGATTCAATGATTTGATTTTTTTTAAACCTATATAGTACCACAGCTGGGCAAAGGTCTCCCCCAATTCCTTCCACTCTTTTCTTTCCATGGCAGTCTCCCACCAGTCAACCTTGAAAGCATCAAGATCGTCACGTTTGAATTATGGCTATAATTAAAATATGTTGTAGAAAGACTACTTACGTATTTTACTATAAATAGTCATTACAAAATATTTCTACTAATCTCTTATTTTAGACATGACACTATTCCACCGAATATTAATTTTACAACACTATTTTGTGAATATTTGGCGCCATATCAACTATAACGCTTCCACTCAAATTCGGTGCATTTGACAGCCGCTTGTCGTGCTAAATAGCCGTGTTTATATTACCAAGCGCTCCGAATTAATCACTTGTGTTATAGCAGGTTATTAGGTATTGATTATTTTGTTGATATTAGCAATGGTTAGTTTGGCTATTGTTGAAACTGGCGATGTTGTAAAAGCCTTTGTTGACGCTTCGGTAGGGAATATTGGTAGTGCAACCTCTATTATTTATATTGCTTTTAAGTTTATTTTGTCATATCATTTATACTGTTTTAAAACATTGTGATTATGATACTTTAATACACAAAAATAAATTTAAAGAATCATTATTAGAGCACTCATATCGCATATACGCATCAGCAGAACTTTTTTAAATTAATCATTTATGAAGAAGTTCCTCAACAAAAACTTTCTTAAACACATCCAGATAAATACCTACTTGACGACATCCTCCTCATCACTCCAACATATCCTATTTTGTCTCCTTATTTGTCTCCTGACGTTTATGTTAGACTAATTCATATAAACAAGAGTGTTTCTTATCTTTGTGGCGTCACAGAATGTGGGAATATACCTCCTGTTTGGCGAAATGTTGATTATGAGATGAAAGATCTTGTGTATTGTGTGGATAAGTAAGAATTGTTGGTTGTAATGCTGTGTTTTTGGAGATATTTTTCTGTTTGTGAATGGTTTGGTAGATTAAATTATTTGAGAACGTAATATTATTATGTGAAAGAGAAAATATATGTTTTACGACTTTGTTGATTAGACTTTTAGTATTTTGCACAAGTTAGACACACATTCAATTATTCGTTATTATTGACGTGAGGGAAAACATCGTAAGGAAACTACCACACATGAGAGATTTTTTATGTTGTATTAAGCTATGTTAGAGAGTTCTTATTAGATAATTATATATTAGAGACCTAGGTGGTTATACCTAAAACGGGAAGCTACCCCCCACTTCTTCGAAAGTTACTGTAAGTCAACAAAGTGAAATTATTTGTTATGAGAGGTTTCCTAATATTATATTATATGGCAATGGGACCAATCGGAGAGTATATTCTTTCTAACAAAAAATAAATTTTACTCAAACCGGCCTACTCAATAAGGAGTAATCAGTGTATAAACATAAAAAGGAAAAAATACGCATCGAACTAAGAATCTTCTCCTTTTTGGGATCGGTTAAAAACAAAACGCTGACTAACAACATACTCTGCAAACCGGTAGACCTAGAGATTTGATTTGATTTTGGAGGAAATATTCTTTAAGTACTCCCTAAAGCTATTCTTTAAGAGCATAACTCTTAAATAAATGATGATGACACCCTAAAGGTGCCCTAAGGCAGTATCTTTGGAAATTAGACCTTAAGCAGGTAAACAAGCGATGAATAATTTAAATAAATAATTCAAGGATAAAGTCGTAGGCGAAGCGCTAGTTGACTACGATGAAAAATAAAACTTCGACAGCACTAGTTGGATTATTAACAGCCTAATTAGCAAAACAGCTAATGTATCTAACCTGAAAACAGTAGTAATTTTTATTTCTACCAATTTACCGACCCAAGCGATCGAAAATAACCTCAGCCGCATTTGCATTTACTTAAAAAACGCGGACTCAATGAAAAAAAAACTGCTAAACCAAGCAGTTTATATGCAAACTAAACCAAACACATTATGTTGAACTTTCCTAAGTCTCTAAGACCGAGCCTTCTGTTTCATGTAGTGGATAACGATAATTGTTACTCCGTTAGCTCCACTGCCCTTAACTTTGTGCAGGTGACAGTTAACAGGGCCTGCTTAAGATTAAAGTGGAGACCATGGTTTTGGAGGTAAAGAGAAATTTCTGAATTAAATTGTTATGCCAGTGATATTCGATCTCATTTGTTTTGACGTCAACCTACTTAAACACGTAATGTTTTTTTTATTTACATTTACATTTAGAATCATTATCTTCTTTGTTTTTAAACAGTTTTCGTTTCAAATTTAGTAATCAATATTTCACCCCCTTCCTGTTGACAGATTGATCTGATATTTGGTATACAGCTTTAGTTTTGATGACAAAACCGTTTTACGTAAAAAAAATACTTATATTATTTTTAGTATTGTCTAAATTAAAATCTATACTGGAATCACTCTTACAATAAACAATATTAGAATTATGACTATTCATAAGTGCCTAATGGTCTACATGAATAAAAATATTTTTGGTTTTATTGATTTTTGATTTTGATACCATTTTACCCTCTGCTAGTATTTTTTTTTAAACAGTGATCCATCAAAAATTCCCATTAACTACAAACAAATCCTATCCCATCCATCAAATAATTAAAGACAATCTTAATCATATCCCCCCTACAGGGGCAACGGTTAATTAAGCCACCTGGCTTTATTTATAAGTTGTTGTACAATTATGAAGGGGTTCACTTTGGTGGCCTTTGTAAGAAAAGGTTAAATCTAAGTAGGTTAACTTTACTTTGTTTTGAAATATTTTGTAGCTTATTATATTTTTTCTGGAACAAACTAGATGAAAGTCGCACAAAATAGACAGGGATGGCAAATATAAAAGAAAGCTTATACCGGGATAAATGGTTGAAGGCCTCTAAGAAGAAAAGTATTATTTTGTCATTGAATACCATAATAGTATTATTAAAAAAAAAACAGATAGAGATTGTGTTGAAAATAACACAAGTAGTAAAAATAATGATGAATCTAAACATAATTATAGAGTTAGAGATAACCATTGCTCAAGTAAAGATGAATCTTATGGCGTTGTTAAATAAAGGCTGTAAATAAAACTATTTTGATTCTGCCGATATAGGTAAATATAATGGTCTATATTGTCTGGTAATGGTCAATAGAGTATTATAATTTGAAATGAATGAAATTGTTTAAATAAAATCATTAATTCCGAAGCTCTATTGGATTAATTCAAGGGTAAGCCGATCGTACGATTGCCCTTTTCAATTTCACCTCGTTTTTCAAATTAAAACATTTTGTAACTAAGAATTGAAAATTCGACTGGAATGGGTGAGGGGATGTAACCGATGGGGTCTTTTGACCTTCATGCTTGTTGATTTTAAAGGGTTCGTCAGACAGGTGGGTTACACGTGGGTCCGATATATTTGAATTCATTAGCTCTTTGAAGTTAGAACTAATAAAAATTGCTAAGTTAGATTAAAATACAAGTCTAACATGAAATGTAACCCAATCATGGTTAATGTTAGATATCTCAAAATCAATATATTTTTATTCATGTAGACCATTAGTCTTATGAATAGTCATAATTCTAATATTGTTTAGTGTAGTTGTATTTAATGATACCAAAAAATATTTTTGTATTGTTCTTAATGAAAATCTTAAATCTCTTTGATAGCCCTTCTAGATTAAAAGCGATAATTCAGAATACTTTTTTTAGGTTTCTTTTGGTAATGTACCGTTAGTAAGATACCGATACTTTAATTCAGAATTTTCTTAAATCATTCGTAGTTTTCGTCCTTATCTTAAGTAACTATTACATTTTCTGTGTAATTAATTTCATCTAAATATTCCAAAATCAAAATCATCAAAATCAAAATATTTTTATTCATGTAGACCAGTTTTAGGCACTTATGAATAGTCATAATTCTAATATTATTATAGGAGTGACTCTAGTTGCCAGTTCCAAGGGCAGCCTACCCCTCATGGAGAAGAATCTGGCAAGAAACTCCATGGTTGCTCTTTTAAAATAATGGCTTACAATATTTTTTGGATACATTGTTCTGAGATGTTATGTGAGAACAATGCGAGTCAACTAAACATAGGTACGCGCCTTAGATATACATATATACTTTTGATAAAATCACTATAACAGCTATGGGCTGACCAGTCCCAACAGACGGCACCCGTTCACGGGCATGACGCATGCATCAGCCATCGCCCTACTCAACCATATTGTAGGGAATTGGGCGACCCGACACATAACGCCACCGCTATCAGAACATTTCCGTGAGCATGACATACCCAAGCTGCACAGCAATCATCACGTTGATAGTAACTAAAATAGAGGGACTACATGGTGCTCACATAATTACAACCGTGCACATGTTTTTATTATACAATACAAATATATGTCCAAAGATTCAATAAGGTGTCAGAGCATAATTAAAATTGATTTTGAAAAGTGAAATTCAATCAGCGCTAGTGGGTCGCAGTGTGCAGGAGGAAGCAGTACGCCACACATCTTTGTCTTCAATGTAATCCTTTACTTTATAGTAGGCTTTAGACATAAGAATACCTTTGACAACTGTTTTGAACCTAGTATCAGACAAATCCTTAATAATAGAGGGGATTTTGTTATAGAACCTAATGCAATTACCCATAAATGAATTGCTGGTTTTAGAAAGTCTGTAACCAGGTACTACAAGATTGTCCTTGTAACGAGTGTTATGGTTATGGATATCACTCTTTTTTTGAAAGCAAGCTATGTTTTTGCGAATGTACAATATATTTTGGAATATGTACAGGGATGGTAATGTAAGTATATTTATTTCCTTGAAGAGTTCACGAAGGGAATCTCGCGGACCTATATTATAAATTGCACGTACCGCTCTTTTTTGTAATAAAAAAATGGTATCAAAATCCGCTGCCGATCCCCATAGTAGGATACCATAGGACATAATACTATGAAAGTATGCAAAATATACTAGCCTAGCCGTTGCCTCGTCTGTCACCTGCCGTATTTTTCGTACAGCAAACGCAGCAGAGCTTAGTTTACCTGCAAGTGCCTCTATATGAGGTCCCCATTGCAGTTGAGAGTCTATGGTGACACCAAGAAATTTAGTAAAGGGTACAAGGCTTAACATGTTTCCATCCAACTGTACATTTGTACCTATTTGACGTACATTAGGTGCCGAGAATCTTATACATTTGGTTTTTCCGGCATTAAGCAAAAGATTATTTGCAGAGAACCAATCTGATAACGCATTGAGAGTATTATTTGGTTCCACAATATCCCTATCTTTCCTATTAATTTTAAATATGAGTGATGTGTCATCAGCAAACAGGACTATATTCGTCATGGTGTCATTTATCATGTGGGGGAGATCATTAATATATACAAGGAATAGAAATGGGCCTAAAATTGATCCTTGAGGCACTCCCATTTGAACAACTGAGCCAGTAGAAGTAACGTTGTCGATCGACACCTTTTGCTCCCGATTCGACAGGTAAGAATTTACGAGATCAATAGACTTACCACGAATACCGTAATATTTTAATTTCAAAATAAGGGTGCGGTGATCCACGCAATCAAAGGCCTTTGAAAGATCACAAAACACTCCTAGAGCATCCTGCGCTTCTTCCCAGGCTTCTAAAACAGTTTTGATAAGGGTTGAACCGGCATCTTCAGTAGATCGACCTCTAGTAAATCCAAACTGTTTAGTGTGTAAGATTCTATTTTTATTAAAATAAGTTAACATTTGGCCTAGTATTAATTTTTCAAAGATTTTGCTTAGGGCAGGTAACACAGATATTGGCCTATAGTTTGAGGCATCATTTTGACACCCTGCTTTAAAAATTGGAACAAGTTTACTATGTTTCATAAGATCGGGAAAGATTCCGTCTATAATACATTTGTTAAAGATCAATGCCAGCATTGGCGCAATATTTTTTATTATAGGTGCAATGGCTTTAGTTGACAATCCCCATAAGTCTTCCGTACTTTTAGCAGCTATAGTTTGAAATGATTTTATGATGTCAGTGTGTGTCACGGAAGTAAATTCAAAAATTCCCTCTAATCTATACCTTTGTTAAATACGTGTATTAAGAATGTATGAAGTGTACTATTAAATATGTATGAAAGTAAAACTAGCTTTGCCTTGCTCATAGTTATTATAATTTCTGTTAATTGTTCTAAAGATTTTGTAAGATGTGCTTAACTTGAGTTAAGCTACCTTTGACGTTTACGTGATCTACCTTCAAAGTTTGATCTCTTAGTTTTGAATTAACACCGGAAATTTATATGGCGTTAGAATACTCAAGGGATGGAGTTTATTGTCTATGAATATTATAAATTTTGTGGAAAGTTATTATAGTTGTTAGGGATAATAATATACGAGCACTTAATTATGAAACTATTTGATTAGGAGATTGAAGGGTAGGTACATAATATATGAAAAATTAAAATCATTGTTTTAGAAATCCAGTTTCTAATTTCGGTAGTTATGACGTCTTCACATATGTAATACTTATGTATAATCTGGAAGTTTTTCAGTAGTAAGTAAAAATGTTACTTCTAGGCAAGCGTGCTCATAATCTACCTCATCATCACTTAGCGTGGTCAGATAACGTTAAAATGTAAACCTTTTTGCTTTAAAAAATGAATAACACAAATCGGTGACAAATTGTCCTTCCTACATTATGCTTAAGTTCAATAGTAGAGTCTATTAGAAAATCGAAGCCCATAAATATAAAGACAAAAAAATATCTATCCAAACTATATTTATCATTGATATTCATATGTTTTTAGTAAAGACTGTACTCTTTCATCTAGTTAATTACTTACGAGTAATCAAGAAACGTCTGATAAGTGATTAGTCTGTAATTAGCAACGTTGCGCGATTATTTCCCGGATTATATTTGCGGATAATCAATATAATGTTCTCTTCCGGAAAATTATATTAATTAACCGCCTGGCCTAGCGAAAAGCAAGATTTGTGGTACTTTGATTTTGCTACGGGAAAATAACATTGTTGCTTTATCGTATGGTTGATGAATAACCTGATGTCAGAGTTTAAACCACCCGTAGTAGACCTCTGACAATGTTTTATACACCGTTGAAAAATCTCTTAGTTGAGCTGGTTTCCTCATTAGGATCTTTCACAGTTATAGCAAGTGATAATTAATTTATATTACGAAATTCTGGGTATCTTACCTACGGACCTTTGACTTGGCTGTCCAACGGGCCAATGGCTGACTAGGCTATTATTAGCTAATAATAATAGATTTGAGTTCCATAAATAGCATAAAACTATTGTTAGCTCTTAACGTCACAATTCATTGGTTTTTCCGCACTTGATACCAGCACGGGACCAAAATGTATGTGATTCCAATATTTATTCCAATCCGAAGGAACTATTGTTGTGATTGTAAAATTTATTGTTTAACTGTACCTATGGTATAGGAAACAATCATTGTTTCTGCTACGTGCTTAAAAACATGTCTGAAACTAGGTCTTAATTCAGAAATGAATTTGTAAAGGCTATAATTCTAAAAGGCATACCCTTTATTAGCTGGCTTACACGTTATGGGGAATGCAAATCTAGAAATACTTCAACCAAACGTCTTGTATAGTTATATGTTTGTATAACAACCTACCTTCATCACGCATCCTTTTATACACGCGCGCAGATCTGAAGTAGGTCACTTGACCTTTTCGAGGTCAGGAATAATAGAACTGGATCCCGACTTTGGTGCATGGAAGACATAATGGTCTATTTTTAGCCAAAATAATATTATGGTTAACTATCATGAAATAGATTGAACAGAAGTTGTCAATTAAAATTACAAATTTGTTAAAGGATGCCATAAATTTTGGAAAGTTCCTAACAGAAGCTGTATTAAAAATATTTCTGTATTAGTATTGTGAAATTTTAAGCTTGCAAATCGTGCTCACGGTATAGAAGAAAATTCTAGAGTGGGGAAACTAACTTTTTAAAAAGTTTGAACATAACCATTGAGAACAGTTACATTTTGTATTTATAATATCATAAAAGTTGTATTTTTTTTAGGATTTGAATTGGGGACTCAAACTCGTGACCTACTGGGTAAAGCCCTAGTCGCTTTGCTACTAACATCCAAATTCTCTTTTACATTCAACCATCTCGTGGTTATCTCAGATTCAGATGGTGGTCGCGGGTCCAAATGTTGCTCGTATTTTTTTTTTCTACAATAATTTCGTTTGTGTGTGCATAGTCAGTATTCTTATATTTAACCTTTTATTTTTGAACGTAAAAGCAAGTAGAGATAAATTTCCAACACTCATATCATTAAAACAAGAGCCTTCATAAATAAAAATCTTGTTACAAAATAATTTTAAACTATAAATTTTCTCCTAAATGCTAACTAATCCATCACTCATCTAGACTTAACATTAAAACTGTGAACAGTTGAAATACCTAGCATTAACCTTAACAGGTAATTAAGACGAGGCCCTATTAATTAATAAAATAAAATAATGAATGTTACCTATTAATCTTAGTCATTAAGTCTGACTAATGATTTCTATTCGTGACACTTTCTTATTTAGTGTGTGATGAGAATTGTATTTGTTTTTGTTAAATTGGTTTCACTAAAGCATTTGATTAATTCAGTAAAACCTTCGCTGAGAATAAATAATTAGGATGTATTGGATTTAGATAATATGTAAATAGTTGTTGGATTTGATTTTTTTAATGATATTGCAACGATTTTTAACGATGCAGTAGAGTTACTTGTTCTAAAATCTACCAAACCTGAACAAATAGTTATCCTTGGTGGCATAAAATCTATAACCTACGGTGCGGAAACTGTATTAGCTCAGTGTCGATATTAGAAGTTAACCAACATTGGATTATTTCAAAACTTAGTTTGTAGAAGTTAGAAATTACGTACTTATTACAAAGGATAAAGGATAGAAAGATGAGGAAAAGAGAGAGACATAAGAGAGAAATGCACGCAATGGAGGTTAATAAGGACTTGGGTACGGGTAGCTCGGCTATTGTTCATTAACTACACATGACAACGGCAAAATTTTTCCTCTAAGAACTACATGTTATATGCGTCAAATGTCAACGTCAAACTTGTCATTTTTGACAGCGACCATAGATAAGTTAGGATCCAACCTTAGAGTACATAAGATAATAAATAAAAAATATATTTTCTTATATTATACCTACTCTCAGGATCCAACACTCACAATGATGGTTTTAGTGTTAAAGTGGCTAATATTCATGTATTATTTTTATTCAACGAAACATATCTCGACAAGATGAGGACTATATTTCACCACCTTTCTTTCATTGTACAAACGCCAGAGCACAATAAAGAAAACTTTCCTCCCTCGGAGTTGAAAAGCAATCTCTGATTGATTCGTGACCGCCGCCATCACGCTGTCACAATGTAGGATGAGCAGGAGACAATATCATTGTGACTGTAGACACCATAGAATTGATTGGAGTACAAGTTATAGGATTATTACCTTTTGTATTGACTGTTTTTTTTTTTAAGTGACGGAAAAAATAATTGGTCAAGGGGCTTAGCCAAGTTGACTATCTACAATCGCTAACGCTATAGAAAACGAAAGAAATGTATAGGATTATCGTTATGTCACGTGGTCAAAACAAAAGAATAGAATCTAATCCTATACATTTCTTTCGTTTTCTATAGCGTTAGTGATTGTAGATAGTCAATTTGGCTAAGCCCTCGATCAGTTAAAACTAAACATAATTTTGATTTAAAAAAAAATTAAAAATACCTTAAGAAATATTTAGAAAAATGCAACTAACAATCGATAAATTGATATTGCAATCTGAGCCATCTTGGACGCTATAGGATAATGGAGCCCCTATGTCTATGATATATGATAGAGACCCTTTTATTTATTAACAATATGCAAAAAGAGTAGGCATATTGTCGTTTGATTTTCGGGAAATGAATATATAATTGGTTTTCGGTAGGGTATCTGGCAAAAACTACGAGACTTCATTGATTTCGGAGCCTTGAGTACTTTCTCGCAGTGGTTAATGAAAAAGAAAGAGCTGATATATCCAATCACTATAAAACTATTGAATAAACTAATCATAATAATTATACTAATATATTTAAATTGACTAACGGTGAAGGAAAACATCGTAAGGAAACCTGGAATTAATAGTCTGAAATCGCCAACACGCAGCGAGCTAGCGTGGTGATTAATGCTTAATCCTTCTCTGTATGAGAAGAGGTCTTTGCCCTATATTGGGAAAGTTGCAGGCTGATTTATTTATTTATATTTAAATATATATATAATGATATAATTGGATCTGATAGCCTATTCACATAAATATTTTTGCCGGAAATATTTCGGAAATTCTTATATACGATTTCAAACCAAATACATACAAACTTTACTCAACCAATGCTGAAAACTAAATTACACTCTTTGAGTCTATATAAGGTGCTTCTAAATTATCTGCCACGGCTGCAATGGGAGATAATATTGGTTATTTACATTACAATAGTGAAGTATTTTTTTTTATCTAACGTCATAATTTCTTTTCTTTTGCCTGCGTTTTATTGCGTAGGTCTGCTCTGCTCCATGCTCCAATTTTTTTTTACTACGTACGAAATTTTTTACTATTGTAATCTATACACCCAATACTTTCTCCCATTGCAATCGTGGCAGATAATTTAGAAGCACATTGTATAATAACATAAACGGTATAAATATTTTGTTGAAGTTAATATTGTGAGTGAGCGAATTGCTTCAGCCTTCAACTTGTCCCAGTACGTCAAAGGGAGTCAATATCTACCATTCGGTATGTTTGTGTCACGAGGTATACATTTGGTATATCACCATACCTTTGATAACACTTGGAGAATACTTTGTGAAAAGAATTATTATATTTATTGGGTTTTGTGTAGAATTCCTTTGTAAAATGATATTTGGAGGTACAGGTAATGATGTCATTCGCCTGGAGACGTGATAGCCTAGTGGTGGTGAACGTTGACTGGCAAGTCAGAGGTCTCGTCGCTCACCTCTGATTTTTCGTAAGTTATGTGCGTTTTATAAATTAATTATCACTCTTCGTGCTTCTGATAGCACGTTAAGCTGTTGGCCCCGGCTGTCAATTGTAGATCTTTGACAGTCGTTACGGGTAGTCAGAAGCTCGAAAGTCTGACAACCAGTCTTACCAAGGGGTATCATGTAACCCTGTATCTGGGTTGTGGAGATCTGATAGGCAGTCGCTCCATGTAAAACACTGGTATTCAGCTGCATCCGGTAAGACTGGAAGCCGACCCCAACATAGTTGGGAAAATACTAAGCAGATGTATGATGAGGTAATGATGTCATTGTTATTCTTTATATGTTATAGCTTCGCTTGCGTTGATCACAATAAAAATTATCCTTTATCCTAAACCAGATAACTTACTTTATATTTAATTTTAATCTATATCCATTTCACTACTAAGGCTTGATTGATTCATGCTAGGGCCTCACCAACGGGAAATGCCGTTAATTATGACGCTATCTCTGTTGGATACTATTGGGTTGATAAAGACAGTAACACAATTATCGCGTTAAGACCCGTGTGGCCCAAGCATTACAAATATCCATATTTCTCATAAATAAATACATTTCTTTATAACAAATGTATTTATTGACATTCTTCATTCTTCATTCATACATTCCAATTTATAATATTATTTTAAATACGTATACAGGGTTATTTGTAAAACATCAGCATCTTTATAAACAACTTTTACTATGGGACCAACCCTGAAATCGCAAAATAAAAATTAGCTGTTCCATACATTTTGTTGAGTCATGTGAGTATGGAACAGCTGATATTTTTTTGCGATTTCAGGGTTGGTCCCATAGTAAAAGTTGTTCATAATGATGAGTTTAATAACTCCTTTTAAGGATGCTGGTGTTTTACAAATAACCCTGTGGTACTTATATAAATTGTTATATTTCTAATTTATTTGCCTAAATTGTTTGAACTACCTACCATTTCCATGTTTAACTAGTCACGTAATTTTACTACACTTACTTAGGTATTTCTGAATGAAACTTAGATATCTATACAAACAAGTCTAGACTAGTTTTGACACGGGACACTTTAGTTTATTTATATCTTATATCTATGTACCTTCCATTTTACGTGATAATATATCTTTAGTTTTAAAACCTAAGCTATAAAAAGTATCTATGTCTAAGATATGGTAGCCCAAACGAATTTAAACCAACTTTGACTTTTTAAATTTCCCTAACTTAAAAAAAAAAATTAATATTTAATAAGAAATTTGAAAAAACAACTGATACGGATAGGATTCGAACCCACGATCTCCGGCGTAACGTGCCGACGCTCTAACCGCTGAGCCACCGTATCCCATCAGTTGTTTTTTTAAATTTTTTTATTAAATATTTATACATAATTTTATAAGCTAACATGTGGTATAACATGTAAAAAATGCCCAAAAAAAATATTTAAAAAAGTTGTACTAAATTTTTTTTTGGTTTTATAATTTTTAAATTTCACTTGTTTTATATGATACAGTTTTATTGCGACCAATATCCAACAAATTGGACCAACAAATCTGAGCACTTAAACCAACATTCTAGATAGCAGTTGAACAAATAGTTCTGCTTGAGTAATGAGTCGCCGCAAATTGTTCCAAGACGTGTTATGTGGGGATTCAATGCACGAACTTAATTTGCATAGTAAAAGCAATGTGAGAACAATTTATTGGAATTAACTTTATTTTATTAAACTGAGTCTTTTAAGCAGTGATAGCCTAGTGGTGGTGACCGTTGACTGGCAAGGCGCACCTCTGACTTTTCTTAAGTTATGTGCGTTTTATAAATTAATTATCACTTACTCCGTGCCTCGGAAAGCACGTAAAGCCGTTGGCCCTGCGCCTGATCTCTCTTCGGTCGTGTCGGATTACCGTCCCATCGGACTATGAGAGTGAGGGAATAGAGAGTGCTCCTTAAAATATTATCAATACAATTAAGTATTATATGTCTTAATTATTAGGTTCCTCGTTACCCCCACAAAAAAACTGATTAACCCCCGCGGGAGTAGTTACCCCTAGTGTTCTAAACCCAGGCACGCATCTCTGATTTTTTGAATTCATGTGCGTTTAGAAATTAATCATCACTTGCTAAAACAGTAAAGGAAAACATAAGGAGGAAACCAGCACACCTGAGTGATTTTTCAACGGTGTGTAAAACCATGTTAGAGGCCTACAGGCGGTTTAAACTCTGACACCAGGTTGTTCATCAACCATACGACAAAGTCTGACTGCGTCATTGTATCAGAATTTCTTGTTAGATTCGTCTGTTTTTGCCATAAGAATCAAACTCATGTTATTAAATATTATTTCGGTACTATTCGCGCACAGATATTCAAAATAATTATTATTGAACCAACATCGACATTTCGGTCGATTCAAATGGACTGAATGTGCGCGAATTACAATTTAAAATATGTCTCCAAGTCGCGAAATATTTAAAATATGATACCAATTCGCGAAAGTTTCAAAACTAGAAGCAAACTCTTTTGTCGCTTGTAAAAAAATTACTTATTGATTTTGACAGCCACAACGTTGCTAGGCAACCAGTAGATATTTTCCAATTTTCACGTGGGTTTTATGACTATGAAAAATTCTTAGGAGACGTCACCGTTTATATAACAATACAACATTCTTTGTGTATGCACAAAGGTTAAAGCTAGTTTCTATTGAATTTTTTTTTACTAAATAAATTCTTATGTGACGTCACCTTTACTAATAATTTACAACATTCTTTGTACATGCCCAAATGTTAAAACATCCAGCTCTGAGAGGAAAAATTTTGCGTATGATCATTCTTCCAAGATCCAGCTGCTATCGAAAATTTCTTTTACTAAATTCTACTACAAAATCAAATTGACGTTTGACAGTTCATCATCTGCCTAGCCTTTTCATAACTATGTTGGGGTAGGCTTCCAGTCTTACCGGATGCAGCTGAATACCAGAGTTTTATATGGAGCAACTGCCTGTCAGACCTCCACAACCCAGATACTGGGTTACACGATAGTAAGACTGGTTGTCAGACTTTCGGGCTTCTGACTACCCGTAACGACTGTCAAAGATCTACAATTGACAGCCGGGGCCAACAGCTTAACGTGCTATCCGAAGCACGGAGAGTGATAATATTTATTTAGTTTGACAGTTATGCTTACAAATATTCTGATTGTCCCCTCTGCCTTCTGCATTGACTTTTTTATTTTTTAAAACAATAAGATCATTGCCTTAAATAAAAGTTATGTTAGAGGTTTTACCGTATATTACATTGAGTGAGTCACTTATTGTTGTATATTAGTCACAACTTCGACCTGAGAACTTTTCTCACCGTCCACCGAAAACTATAATTACTTTGAACCAAGTTCCAAGGTTTGTGCGTTATTACAAGTTTCTTCAAATCATACTGAAACATTATTATGTGTCATCATATCTACATCAATACTCCATAAACTGAATCAATAAGTAATGGTTTTTTCTATCCGTATTTTTTTTACGCCTTAAGTAGCGCATGGAGCTTTTTTCTTTTCGTTTGTTTTAAAGAATATATCGACTTTGAGCAAGATTTGACCAGCTTCCTTCTGGTTATATTCATCAGTCTCTCTCTTACAGCACTCATAGCCTAGTGATATGACCGTCGACTGATAAGTCAGAGGTCTCGAGTTCGATCCCAAGGCGCGCACCTCTGACTTTTCGTAAGTTATGTGCGTATTTTAAATTAATTATCGGTTGCTAAAACGGTGAAGGAAAACATCGTGATGAAATCAGCACACCTGAGAGATTTTTCAATGGTGTGTAAAGCCATGTCAGAGGCCTACGGGCGGTTTAAACTCTGACACCAGGTTGTTCATCAACCACACGATAAGAAGAAGAAGATCAGTCTCTCTGCCATCTAATCTATTCGTAATTCCAGTAGTGCTATAGTAATTATCTTCTTTATTCAACCTTCTCAGACATCTGTGTGTCATTGATTCAAACTGTAAAGTTAGATATACTAGCATACTAGTACACAAAGCTAAACATCAAGCATATAGCATGTAGCATCATACATTTCCAGTATAACCTGACATCTTGTTGTACGAAGATCCTATTCAAAACGAGGTCAGATCATAATGGTTTTGTTTAGCTTGATGTGTTGCTGTGTAAGGATTAAATATTACTACTGTCATCGTTGACAGTATGTTGAATAGAATTTTGACAGAACAAGTGACATTTAGTTCGATTGGCAGAGTGTGTATGGTGTTTATGTATCAAGAAGTTTACAATCGTAATAAAAGAATTCAGAATCAAACGTTAAACAAAGATTGAAATCCAAAAAGTTATAGTAATTTTCAATTAATTATTTAACTGAAGGAAAACATCGTGAGGAAACTAGACTTCAAAATCTGAAATCGCTAGCGTGGTGATTATTGCTCGATCCTTCTCTTTAGCCCTATTGTGGAACAGGTACCATATATCTGCTTCAATAATCACTGTATCCTTAAAAATCTTAATAAATATGAAAGGAAAAAATCTCATTCCCATCAACTAATAATACAGTCAAAATCAAAATATTTTTATTCATGTAGACCATTTTAGGCACTTATATATAGTCATCATTCTAATATTGTTATAAGAGTGACTCTAGTTGCCAGTTCCAAGGGCAGCCTACCCCTCATGGAGAAGAATCTGGCAAGAAACTCCATGGTTGCTCTTTTAAATAATGGCTTACAATATTTTTGGATACATTGTTCTGTACATGTTATGTGAGAACAATGCGAGTCGACTAAACATAGGTACGCGCCCATATACTTTTGATCAAATTACTATTACAGCTATGGGCTGACCAGTCCCAACAGACGGCACCCGTTCACGGGCATGACGCATGCATCAGCCATCGCCTAACTCAACCATATTGTAGGGAATCAAACGACCCGACACACAACGCCACCGCTATCAGAACATTTCTGTGAGCATGAAATACCCAAGCCGTACAACAATCATCACGTCGATAGTAACTCAAATAAAACTAAAATAGAGGGACTACAGTTACTATACTGTAATTTTACTTACTGTTACTTATCATTGTCTACTTCCTAACATTTCATCAGTTCACGACACCAGTTAAAGGAGTGTTATTCCCTAGGAACCTGCTTACCCCGCATCATAAATCCGTCGGTACCGCCCATCATTCACCGTAACACGACGTTTGTTACTTCGCCGCAGACAAGGCTTGTATGGATCTGTTTATATTCACACTGGATTCATTTGCATTGTAAGCAGTATTGTAGCAACAATATTTGTGGGATCTAATGTGACGGTAAATTTAAATTCATTGCTGCTTGGTTTTGTTTTTCAATAAATGATAAATAATGTCTTAATTCAAGAAACCTGGAGGCTTAGCCAAGTTGACTATCTACAATCGCTAACGCTATAGAAAACGAAAGAAATGTATAGGATTAGATTCTATTCGTTTGTTTTGACCATGTGACATAACGATAATCCTATACATTTCTTTCGTTTTCTATAGCGTTAGCGATTGTATATAGTCAACTTGGCTAAGCCACCAGGATTCAAGATATACATAAACATTATAAAGTATTTTAAATTTACAAATTTCGCATTTATACATAGTTAGGATTAGATTTAACTTCAGAATATCGGATCCCTTTGGGAAGTGAAGGTCAGACAGGCAGTCGCTTCGTAGAAACTAATATTCAACTGCATCCGATTAGATTAGAAGCTGCCCCAACAAAGTTGTGAATAATAAGGCTAGAAGGATGATGATGTCCTTGTTTGTGGCAAAAATAAAAATATGAGCTGAAATAGACTTTTTATTTTGATATGATCATTTTTGAGTATCAGAAATTAATGAATACAGCAAGGAAACGGACACACCCCATTACCAGCGCTACCAAACAATAAAAAAATATTACTAATAACCAACTTAAAATAAATTATAAAATGTGTTCGGATACGAACGGTTCTAATTAAAATTAGGATAGGATTTTTGACAACTTTTTGCGTTTGTGTTTTGACAGAAACAAAACTATCTTTCTCTACGTTTTTTAAGAAAATTCAGTCAAAAATTTAAAGTTAAAATAGGTACGTTAAGCTTTTATAATCATATCAACATGATATTCGCGTATCTGGCTCAAGCCGAAATAGTTTCGGTCTACACTCAGGCTATTTCGGTAAACGGAACCAAAGTGATGTGGCGATGTATTTTTAAAATGCATAGCGCTCCAGAACAATCATCTTTGAAAGGTCGAATTTTATTTTGAAAAAGTATATTCTAAGATCTTGCAAGCGAAATAATGCAATAGGACTGCCAAAAATGCTGTTATGCTCGGCTGCACCTACGTCCGCGACCTGCGAAAACGTTCCTATCTACGCAATCCTGACAATGGTGCTAATTCTTTAAACTTATTTAGACTTGCCATTTTTCTTTCTAACAGAGATTATTAGAAAAAGATAGAAGATTTTTAGAGCTGTCAAACTAGTCCATTTGTCTGCATGTCATAGAGGTCTTGTCTAATTTCATACCAATTGCAAGGACGTAGACTAATTTGACAGCTCTAATTTGATAGTTCAATTTGCTGTCCTTAGCTTAGAAGAATGATCAGACAAAAATTTTCCTCTAAGGTCCTTAGTGTGTTTATTAGAAAGAGATATAGTTAGACTAAAATTTAGCGGGATGTCCAAGAGAATCAGTACCAATGTAGATCGTAAGATTGTGTATGGTGTACTTGTGTGAATTTAAAGACATTAATTATAATTCTAGAACCATTATTAATACGTTTAAATAAAACCTTCGCGTCAAGTTACCACGCCCAATAAGACTCACTCCTGACTTCGTCCGAGAGCGACTTGCAAATCTCCCTCCGATTCCGCGCAATAATTAACTGTCTGTATGTCTTTATCAACTCAATAGTGTCCAACAGAGATAGCGTGATAGTTACCGCGTTAATCAACGGCATTTCCCGTTAGTGAGGCCCCAGCATTAGAAATGTCACCCAGCCTATTAGACAAAATACTTCTGTAATTGCAGGGTAGATTCCTCTTCTCACACTGAGAATGATTGAGAATTAATCACTACGCTAGCTCACTGCGTATTGGCGATTCCAAACGTCCTGTAATTAAGTCCAGGTTTCCTTTACGATGATTTCTTTAACCGTTAGTCAATAGATTAGGTAACTAAGTAGAAAGTACAGATGCCAGTATATCAAACTACCCGAAACTGTCAAATTTTCCCAATCAACTTTATACCTAATGCTTTAGCGGGAAAGTTGAACATCTAAGAAAGAAATTTGACAAATCGTAGTAGCTTGACTTGAAAATAATAATGCACATTGGTTGCCAGTCAGTTCGAACGTACACCCTCGTAAACTTTATGGGACCGCTTTGTAAGCGATGCACGCAGTGTTGCACATATAAATAATGATGTAGACGTACTCTTCAGACGTCTAACAAAACGTTACTGTATGACCTGCCGATTGACTTAGTTCTGAGCCATTAAAATTGCAATTACCTGTCGTCAACACGATTTTTCTTTCCACACATTTCAAGAAAATAATTGATATTAATTTGCACAAAGTATGAGTTTGAGGCTTAGCAACAGAACTAAGAAAATACAAAGGGAAATGACTTCATAGTGATGTAAGGATTGGCAATATGCCACATCTAGTACTAGTATTGTAATGTTTAAACCAAAACACATAGGAGAGTGTGATTCCCAATGTGCAGATGCCAAACCTCGTGGTGGACTCGTAAATCCAAAAGCAGAGATGAGCAATGGACTGAAATTGAGTACAAATGATTGAAAGTAAACAAGTAAAAGGAAATATTTGTTAGAAGAATTAATAAAACTGCTCTCGTTGGTCTTTGGTAGCAAGATCAAAATCAAAATCAAAATGTTGGGGTCGGCTTCCAGTCTTACTGGATGCAGCTGAATACCAGTGTTTTACATGGAGCGACTGCCTATCAGACCTCCACAACCCAGATACTGGGTTACACGATACCCCTTGGTAAGACTGGTTGTCAGACTTTCGGGCTTCTGACTACCCGTAACGACTGTCAAAGATCTACAATTGACAGCCGGGGCCAACAGCTTAACGTGCTATCCGAGGTACGGAGAGTGATAATTAATTTATAAAATGCACATAACTTACGAAAAGTCAGAGGTGCACGCCTTGGGTTCGAACCCGAGACCTCTGACTTGCCAGTCAACGGTCACCACCACTAGGCTATCACGACTCTCACTCCAAATACAAATACTATATGTCTGAGTCCTGTCTGAAATCCTTATTTATTTTTAAATTGAATGTACAACTAAATATTCTGTGAATATTTAAAGCGTCTAACTGTTGCCGTTATTAATATCGAGCAAAAAACGGCAAAAAAAATCTAAAAAAAATTATTCTGTTTTTAGTATTTGTTGTTATAGCGGCAATAGAAATACATATCTGTGAAAAGTTCCCGAGGGAAATAACAATAACGTTCTTATGATAATAGATGGCGCCTTTTATCCTTCCAATTATGATTTAATTTTAAATTTTAAATTAACGCGAACTAAGCCGAGAGCAAAAGCTAATATAAATTATGTTTAATAAAAAATCAACACTTTATATTTAGACCTAATATTTTAAAAATAAAATACACCTAAAGATAAAAAAATAATGAAATTGCAATCGATCTAGAACAATTTACACTCGCAGTAAGGAGTAAGTGGAAAAGAGTCTAAAATTAGAAATGGGGACACAATCAGAGAACTTGAATAAACTTTTTCCAATCACTGTTTATAGAAGTGAACTATTCTATTAATTGAAAATTGGAAATCATAATTACTTTCTGAATTGTATATACCTATACTTGTAGTTTTGACTAGGGAATATTTTGTATATAATTATATTATATTTGGAGCTTCATTGTTCAGACGTGGGAGATTGGGATATGCTAATATTATACAGGGTGATGCTTTAAAGACCTGCCAAATTTTAGGAGGTAATAAGGTTTATAACACTGAACAACTTTCCCTAAGGAATATAGGTCGAAATCCGAAAACTTCTCGTACAAAAGATAGTCAAGTGACCACTGACTAGTCACTTTGTATGAGAAATCAATTTTCGATTTTCAGATTTCGACATAATTATGTTCCTTAGGAAAACTTGTTCACTTTCATGCTATCTTCTAGGCGTAGAAAGAGATTTGAAATTTTGACTGATGCTGGTAGGATACGGTGGCTTAGAGGTCAGAGCGTCGACACGGTACGTTGAAGATCGTGGGTTTAAATTCCTTCCGTATCAGTTGCTTTTTGAAATTTTCTTATAAAAATATTGTATTTAATAAGCTAACATATATTACAACATAAACAATTCACAAAAATATTTATCTATCTTTTTTAAAGCAGTAATATGGTTTTCGGTGGAACACACTTGCTTTCTATGTCTTTTATTGTACTAATTAAATAATAATTATTAATCTCAATAAAATAAGCAGCACTCTCGGCGGCGGCATTTCTTTTTTAATTTGTCTTATATTTTTAGGTTTTTTTTATTATTTTTTAATAATTTTCTATATAAGTGTAAATTTGTGGGTATTTGTACGTACAATAGACACTACTTCTGAACCAATGTCATTGAAGCACACAAAATAATTAAGTATTATAATAATTTATTTATCTCAAAATTCCCACAGTGGCACACAAACAACTCAATTCATATTTAAATAATAATAAATTATAATTGTTATTAAATTATTATTTTTTCTTTTACAGGTTAATAAAAATCCGAAAGAAAACCGACTAAAAATGTTTTAAAAAGTTTCTTAGTGTGTGTAAGTTAATATTATAGTGTGAGTGTTGTGGTAATGGTGTGATAAGTGAAACTGACACGAGATGGCGTTGAAAGCGGTTTTAATCATTCTCGTCTTGACCGTCGTCGGGAGCGGACGTGCTGCTTCAGAAAGAGGTCAGTTTTTATTTAAATTGATGAACATAATACTTAAACCCGACGTCCACAGGCGGCACGGCACGGCAAGGAATTTTTGTATTATTCAATTTTGAATCTTATTCAACACTGTTAACATTCACATTTCATTGATACGTCACAGCCTGCCTTAGCATCTTTCGGCACGTTGTGGCATGCCGTGGCATCCCGAAATGTGAACGCTAATCATAATAAAATAAGATCTCGAATCATTTGCGCTTACAAAAATCGCTTGGCGTGCCGTGTCGCTAGTGGAACCCGGGCCTTTGCTTAAATAATTGACAAATGTCACTTTATTTGTCTTCTGTCCATACTCAGAAGCATAATTGTGCTTCTGCTAGCAACTCAAAAATCAAAATCAAAATCAAAATATTTTTATTCATGTAGACCATTAGGCACTTATGAATAGTCGTAATTCTAATATTTTTAATAAAAGAGTGACTCTAGTTGCCAGTTCCTAGGGCAGCCTACCCTTCATGGAGAAGAATCTGGCAAGAAACTCCATGGTTGCTCTTTTAAATATAGTGGCTTACAATATTTTAGGTTACATTGTTCTGAGGTCTTATGTGAGAACAATGTCAGTCGGCTAAACACAAGTACACCTTAAATATATTTATGCTTTTGATAAAATTACCGCAGCAGCTATGAGCTGACCAGTCCCAACAGACGGCACCCGTTCACGAGTATGACGCATGCATCAGCCATCGCCTAACTCAACCATATTGTAGGGAATCAAACGACCCGACACACAACGCCACCGCTATCAGAACATTTCTGAGAGTATGACATACCCAAGCCGTACAGCAATCATCACGTTAATAAAAACTAAGTTGGAAGGACTACATGGTGCTCACATAATTACAAACATACATAGTAAGCAATACAAATACATGTCGGAGTATTCAAAAACTCTTAGAATAAATGCTGTATTTTATTTAAAGAATGTCTATAATATAAACTATAGTAATATATTGATACTTCAATAAACTTCAATAAAGTTACTGTTGAGGTGATAAAATAATCTCTATAAATATATTTGACGCTTCGTATTAACTTTGATATTTTACCGATAATTTAATACCTCTATCGCAAAATATGGCGTATTTCCAACATACAAGGCAATGCATGTTAAGACCAGGATTATCGCCTAGAAATTGGGTCAACGACTCCACGTATAAGTATGGTATAAGTAGGTATGTTCGTGTTAATATTATTTTGTTTGGAAGAAAAATAAATGGTACAGACAATAAACTTAATAAGGATTCTGTGTGGGTCATCCCAACATCTGCAATTTTATTCATCATCATCATCATCAGCCTGCATTAGTCCACTGCTCAGCACAGTCTCCCAATGCACGCAACTATTGTGCGCTTATTGGAGGTATTTGCCCATAATCACCACACTGGGCATGCGGGTTAGCGATCGCAGTAGCAGATGATTGCTGTTGCTGTAGGATGCTGCTGCCCATCCTCCGGATCTTTCCCTTTGTCGCTTCTTACGATACCCGCGGGACCGAGTAGGGGTGGTTCTATTCTTAGGACGGAAATTACACGGCACGCCAGAAACCATAGGGCAATTTTGTCATCTATAAATAATAACTTAGATTATGCTGCGCCTGCAAACATAATCACAGCAGTTTGCAATTATTATGTATATAATCACAAAAATTTGCTGTGATTATCATTTTCATGATATGATAATAAATTCATAATCAAACAACTGTAAATATACAAAAATATATACAATAGACATAATGAGTTAAAAGAGTTAATAATAATAATATTTTTTTTTAACGTTAAACGGTTTTGTCATCAAAACTAAAGCTGTATAGCAATTATCAGATCAATTTATCAACAGGAAGGGGGTGAAATATCGATTACCAAATAATAAACCAATCAAGCTAAATAAAACCGTTTAAAAATGAATGAAAGCGCTGTCTTTAATGATAAACTTTCATATATAGGCAGGATAGCAAGTAAAATAGAAATTGTATGCTTTCATTTCTTTATTCAGACGCCCGTGTGTTCGATCGTCAATCAGTTCCAGCCGAAACCACACTGGACGTGAGCTTAAAAGCTTTCAGGGATTTTTTAGTGTCGCCATCTCTCCATCGAAGTTGAAACTACCACTAACACTTGCGAGTAACGATATTTTAAATTTCGAATTCGATTTAAAATTATGATTTAAACTTAAACTTTCTCTCACGTTACTCTAACCTTAATTGACAAACGCAGGTCACGTTTAGAAACAAAACTAAAGCTGTGTACCAACACAGCTTCTTGATGACAAAACCGTTTTACGTAAAAAAAAATTACTTACCTATAGTATTTTATTTATATAAAATATGTAATGTGTATTTAAAAATATAATTGTAAGAATACTCGTATAAATAAATAAATATGATAGTAATAATGATAGCTAAAAAAACATAAGGATTTTTGGTTTTTAATTTTTTTTATTTGTAGTTATTCAGGGATGAAGAGGATTTTATATATATCATCATCTGCCTAGCCTTTTCCCAACTATGTTGGGGTCGGCTTCCAGTCTTACCGGATGCTGTTGAATGCCAGTGTTTTACATGGAGCGACTGCCTATCAGACCTCCACAACCCAGATTCTGGGTTACACGATACCCCTTGGTAAGACTGGTTGTCAGACTTTCGGGCTTCTGACTACCCGTAACGATTGTTAAAGATCTACAATTGACAGCCGGGGCCAACAGCTTAACGTGCTATACGTATATATACCTATATATATAAATAGTGTAATAATTACTAAGATATTCAAACCCCTGACGATGTTGATTAAAGATATCAGAATCAAGGAAACAATAGCACCAGCCCAAGAACCGTCTCCTGACTAAAATTATATGTATAATAGATAATCTCATTACGAAAACCATAATTCATAGATTGGAACAGATTCCATAAATCAATTAAGTCCGGTAACCACGCCTCCATTGTCTTTGATCTGATTAAAGTAATCTATGGTGCTGATAAATTGAGGCCCACAATGTCGTAAAATAGAACAAAGAGACCTGTTTGTGATAAATTGTTAACTTTAAAAAAAATAACGTCCTTCCCTCATTGTTATCGTATACCTATATATTTTTAATTTAAATTTTTGCGAAAAATATAACATTATAAATTTAATGTTTTTAGCTCTGATACCCTACTGGTATGACCGTTCGACTGACAAGTCAGAGGTCTGGAGTTCGATCCCAAGGCGCGCATCTCTGACTTTTCGTAAGTTATGTGCGTATTATAAATTAATTATCAGTAGCTAAAACGGTAAAGGAAAACGTTGTGATGAAACCAAGATACCTAAAAGATTTTTCTATGGTGTGTAAAGCCATGTCAGAGGCCTACAGGTGGTTTAAACTCTGACACCAGGTTGTTCATCAACCACACGATAAATAGAAGAAGAAACTTACGATCTTTGACTTGGCAGTCCAACGGTCACACAACTAGGCTATCGCTGCTCTGTATAGGCTGTCTCTGCGGTAAATTCTTATGCTTGACCTATTGGCAACAGGGTTAAAGAATTGGACCTCAAAACATTCCATAAATTCCGCCCAAAAATGTTAAACCAAAACCAGATCAAGTTCAAAGTTTAAAGTCTAGTGTTTCAGTGATGTATGGAGCGTCGCGGTACCGGTATTTAATTTCGGTAGTCTCATCCCTGCTCGCAAAATTGGACACTTTTAGAGATACGTAGGTATATACTGGGTACTTCTGAAAATGTCCAATTTTGCGAGCTTCCTGTGGATATCCAAAGGACTATTGTTTGAATAGAGGATCGAATTGATCGTTGTCAACCAAGTTTTACGACTTTTTGGTTATTATTATTTAGCCTATATTATCCCACTGCAGGGCAAAGGCCTCCCTTTTCCCTTTTTGGTTGTCTTGATAAAATAGTTTGGCTTCACAGGACAATTTCCCTGCAAAGATTATTACAAAAACCAAATTGTGGGATACCATGCTTTTCCACAGCAAATTGGCTGAGACATGTATGACATGTGTTGCTATCTTCATTATAAAATAATGACCTCCTGACCGAATTTTGGTCATAGCAGCCAATCTCAACGAAGATTAGCCAACGGAGATCAGCCTGTGAGCCCAATGCACGCTACACTTTGCGCTCGCTGCCTATAATCACCACGTTGGGCAAGCGGGTTGGCGATCGCAGTAGCAGATGATTACTGTTACATAGAAGGATGCTGCTGTCCATCCTCCAGATCTTTCCCTTTGTCTTATGACACCCGCGGGACGAGTAGGAGTGGTTCTTTTCTTAGGCCGGAAACCACACGGCACAAACCGAAAACCATACGGCACGGATTTATTGTTTATTATTATAAATGTGGCAGTATTAAGTTGTCCACAGATTTTTGTAAAATTATTCTGTTTTCTTTACTTGGAGGCTTAATTGGCTGACCGATCATATTGTTTCAAGTGTGTTTTGTTGAGTTGTAAGTCTTCCAAAATAAATAAATAAACTTGCTTCAATGGCCACGGAACCCATCTTTGCAAGCCAACTCCGCCCACCACTCTCTGTCCATTCCAATTCTTTTAGAGATATCCAGTGACGTTTGTTGCACGTTTTGCCCGTTTTTGTTGCGACATACAGACATTCTTTTTAATTAAACTTGATAGCTTCTGTGCATTTCAGTTTTCCTGGCTTTGTCAAATAAAGAATACGGTATTTAGAGGCGTTATTCTAAAATATATTTTCCTGATGGGTAGGCAGAACTTTTATAGTCATTTTCAATTTATATATAACTAGCGACCCGCCCGGCTTCGCACGGTTACGCTAATATGCATGTATTATACATATAAACCTTTCTATTAAAAAAAAACCGCATCAAAATCCGTTGCGTAGTTTTAAAGATGTAAGCATACATAGGGACAGACCTTTGTATGGGACAGACAGACGCGGGAAGCGACTTTGTTTTATACTATGTAGTGATAATAATTTATATATAGTCAATTTTGTTCCTAAGTCTCTTTTTCGTATGGTTGATGAACAACCTGGTGTCAAAATTTAAACCGCTCGCAGGCCTCTGATATAGCTTTACACATTGTTGAGAAATCTCTCAGATGTGCTGGTTTCCTCACAATGTTTTCTTTCGCCGTTTTAGCAAGTGATAATCAATTTCTAAAATGCTCATGAATCTGAAAAATTAAAGGTGCGTGCCTGGGTTTTGAACCTACCATTGACTTGGCAGTCTAATGGTCATGGTCATACCACTAGGCTGGGTCAATAAAATGGATCAAATGTTTAATGAGTTTCATAGCTTATTACATAATATTTTTGACAAGACTAAACTTGTCAGTTCAGAATTAAATTAAGTTAAATTTTACATCCATACATCTTCTTACAATTATAATTATATATATAAATGTAATAATTACTTAGAAATAGTGTAGCTTTCTATTAGTGATGGATTTAAAAAATCGGTTTAGGTAATAGTTCCAGAGATTACCCTCTACATATTAACAAACAAATTTTACCTCTATTTAATATTGTAGATGTAGATTTTCCTGGCAGTATTTTAGTAAGGTGCGCAAAAAAGATCTTTAAAACCAATAAGGAAGCAACCGAACCTTAAAAAGCCATATATTTTAAATATTATCAAATATACGTGAAATTATTAAACGTGGCAATATTCAGATTTAATGGCGAGGGGTGCCAGAGGGCAGGGCTAGGTCAAATGCAATTTGTGAAATGACTACCCAATTTCAGTTTACAATTTCCGTATGATCGCTATATTTGTACCGTTAGCAAATAAGACAGTGACGTAAATGTAAATAATTATTTTGTTTATTTTTTCGTTGTTATTTTTTTTTCAAAAATCCTTGAAGCGAATGTTGAATTAAATATTTTGATTTTTTTTTAAATATTTGAAAATAAAGTTGGAAGGATTTTCTACAAAATTTAAAAATTTACTGATTTTTTTTATTTGAATGAATTGAGGGGTTGTCGGTGTAAATAATAAATCACATTAATAGATTTATAATTGACTTTTGATATGTTTTGTTGGCGTTTAAAAAAATATATTTAATTGAAATGTAGAGTAAAAAATATTATATACATGCAACTGCATAAAAATGCATGCTAATCGCATGGCAATATCAATAGAAAAAAGTCCATACCCTTCTCCAAGTTCAAAATTTCGTTGAAATCAGTTTAAAAGTTGAAATGTCGATAACAAACAGACACATTATGGGATTTTAAAATTGAAGTCTAATTTGATCTATACTCTTTTTAAGTTATAGCGAAATTCACCCTTTGACAGTACAATTTCTCTCTCTTCAAATTCATCTGTAACATTCAATATAAATACCGTCAATTGTATTTTTTTCTTTTCGTTGTATAAGAAAACAATACATGCTTATCGATTTTTTAAATGATAACAAAGACGTACAAACGCCCTGTTGACGTTAAACTCGTCGCTTAAAATATTTTAGAAGTCAGTAAAGGAATTTGTTTACACCACAAATAAGGAAGGTAAAAATATGAAGGAGTTTTGTAAAAGGTATATTTTCTTAGCCTAGAGCTTTGAGATTAAAATTTACACAATTTTTATTATATTTTACCATTGCGCATGTATCGAAGGGTTAGGCAGAGGGATTTAACAGAAACTTTTATTAGTCATCTAATAGAGCAAGCTTGTAGAATGTCTAGATAAAAAAAATCAATAACATCTTTGCTATCACAAGAATCAAACCCGAGATCTTACACTCAGCGGCCGCATTTGCAACTTTTGGATCCACGTGAATTTTCACATAATTTAACTATTCTATACCCACAGTCAAACCAATTACACGGTTTTGTGGGTCTATGTGTAGTTACTGTACAATCTATTATTTAATAAATGAATAAAATAACATTTGAGCCCATATTAAAACTAAGGAACGAACCACCTAAATATCATTTTAATAATATTTTTTGTAAAATTTTCATAATCAGCGTACCGATTTTTTAAACGTAATTTTTTGCAAAATTTGCAAAAATCAGTTCTATGGATTTTTCTAATGTACTTTTTGCAAAATCAATCTATTGAGTTTTCTAATACCTATACTTTTTGTAAAATTAGTCAATTAGATTTTTTTATATTATGCAAAATTAGCGAATCACCTACCGATTTTCTTTTTGCAAGAAGCAAGCTTCTAAAACCATAAATTGAGCATAAAATGTCAGTTTCTATGTAAACGATAAATAGGGATAGTCGTTTCCTATCCCATGGGAGCTAATACAGCAACCGCAAGCATGCATGAAAATAAACCTCTGCTTACCCCTTTGGGGATAGCGTGAAGGTTGTAAGGTGTTTGAACCATGAAAGGGACAGGGAAATAGAGCATTGTATGCTTCGTGAATAAATTTAGTTATTTTGCAAGTGTTTTTTAATATACTTCAATCCGTGTTCGTTCACCAGTTATAGCCTAGTGGTATCACCTGTGAACTGCTAAGTCAAATGTCGTAAAACATTTAGACTTTTCGGATTCATGTGCGTATTAAAAATTAATTATCACTTGCTAAAACCGTTAACATTGTGAAGAAACCAGCACACCTGAGGGATTTTTCAACGGTGTGTAAAGCCATGTCAGAGGCCTACGGGTGGTTTAAACTCTTAAACCCGATGTTTATTAATCATACGATAAAGAAGACAGTTTACCAAAATCGATGACTTAGAGCCGATTTAACCACTGACACTTAAACTCGATCAATTTAAGTTAAACTCGGTTTAAGCGTTGAACTGAGTTCAGAACTGAAATTTGCGTAGGGCTGAACTTAGTTTTATTAAACTAAGTTTTTAAAGTGAATGGTGTAATTGGGCCTTAATAAAAACTTAGTTTTGGAATTGTTCTTGAGGCGCGAACGTAAATCTGCCTACTACACACTTTATGTAAGCGTGGTGGGGTATAGCATAATCTCTCTTACGTTTATTTGTGAAAGAAAAGCCTTTGAATAACAGTGGAATGATAAAAGTTTATCAATTTTACAAGCTATGTAAAAAAAACAAAATTTCAACAAAGCGAGAAAAGCCACAGGCAGTGCCTAGTTAAAAAAGAAAACATTTTAACCTATACCACAAGCTAAAATGTACAAGGCATAAAACGAAATATTATAAAATATTAACATTTTCGAAACATTTATCTAATCTACGTAATCACTTAACTAGGTACAGTCGGCAAAAAATTAAACAATTTCTTAAAACCAAAAATTTTGTTAATGTTTGATTTGTTAAAAAAAATTTTTAGCAAAAATTTTTTGCGAAAATTTTCGTCAGATTCTTTAGTCTGCTAAACTTTTCTCTTTGATTATAATTTAAATAATCAGATCAAAGACGTATTGTTTGATGTTTAATCAAAAGGAATATTTTATAATCTTTTGATTATGTTTGTGTGTAAGAATTTAAGATAAAGCTGAGTTGGGGTGGTTTTGTTCTTATCTACATTAGCAAACTTAGTCACGTTTTTAAGCAAGATTGACTTGGGTAAACTGTTAATATGAACTGGAGTAAAATATGGAAATCAAAATATTATTTCAAAAACGGTCTGCTAGGAAAAATTCTAATTAATGAACTGAACATTTGTATTTAGTAAATTGTACTTATATTATACAAGCAATTTTATAAGCACTGATGGCCTAGTGGTATGACAGTCGACTGACAAGTCAAAGATCTCCAGTTCGATCCCAAGGCACCTCTGACTTTTCGTAAGTTATGTGCGTATTAGAAATAAATTATCAGTTGCTAAAACGGTGAGAGAAAACATCGTGATGAAACCAGCACACCTGAAAGATTTTTCAATGGTGTGTAAAGCCATGTGCCTACGGGCGGTTTAAACTCTGACACCAGGTTGTTCATCAACCACACGATAGGAAGAAGAAGAAGACTTTGCGTGAAAATTGCGTTTGTTAGTGTTGATGCATTTTTTGGTACCTATTATTGCAAAAATTCAAATCGAATGGACTCAGAATACAAAATTCAAATTTAATGTGTTTAAAAAAAAAGAAAAACATTTTTTGTGGATCAATGATATGCGATAGAAATTAGCAGATTATATCGCATATTATATAGATTTTATAATGTATTTTAACCAAGATTTTAGATACAGAACGGTGCACTCTTGAGCCTTTAGTACCAGCTCTAAGTACACTAAGTGAATTCGGTATCCGTTCGGCAAATACACAATCGATATCGTATGAAATCAGTTTCATCAGTCTATTGACATGCAAATGGCCTGACGACTTGATAGCTTGGAGATTTCAATCAATCAATGACATACAGATATTGATGTGCAGTTTAACCCTATTTCTACATAATAGGCTATGTGCAACTGGTAAAAAATACTAGATAAAATACTAGATGTGAAAAATACTAGATATCATTTTTGTATAATAAAGTAAATGTCGTGATAATAAAATAATAAAGAACTTATGTGAGCGTATCATCTCCGTTTTATACCAGTTTTATTAATAAAGAGTATTTTACAATATAAATAAATAAGCACTTCATTCCGCACTCAAGGGCACTGTAAAGTCATAGAAATAAAATACAAAATAACATTTTATTTGCACAAATTACAGTCTATTATAGTAATACAGTAATAATGACCCAACTTATTTGAAGGTAAATCCATTTATAATGAATAGTTTTATTAAGTAAGTATCTATAATTTTTGTTACTCCAAGGTAAAAGAAAGTATCTAATATTGACATGATTTGATACATTATAGGTACCTATAAATGTTTTATACATTTATTATAATCATGCTTCTATATGACATAAACCACGAGATTATTAAATTGTAAAGAAAGATAAAGGTTTTTTTCACCAAAAAATTAAATAACACATTAATACAGTGAACATAGAAATGTATTCCCATGATTCTAAGAAACTTTAAATATTACTCTTGACAGTTTTTAATAAAAATAAATTTTATTAATCGGACCTTAAACGAGTCAACAAAAAATGAAAAAATCTTTTGAAATTCAAACTAATTTTAAGATATCATAATTATATTGATTTAAAATAATTATTATGTTACGACTATTGCCTTAGACATTTTACCAGGCGTTTCCTTAAGACGATGTAGAAAGGGAACTTGAAATTTTATATTTGCGAGCAGCGATACGTTAGCTCAGTTGGTTCGGCAACGATGGAACGGCAAGTGTCCCAGGTTCAAACACCGCTCCTATCTCGTATCCTATCTCTTTATACTTTGTAGTAACCAATTAATTAATAATTATGACCACGGTTTTTAATTATTCCATACTATTTAAAAGTAAATGCAACCACAATCGACCGCAAAATACACTGCCGAGATTACAATACCTACTCATTTACAATTATTCAGGAAATTAAGTCAAATACATTTCGTTTATTGACACCGTTGTCAATATATTAATATTTTAATGAACGTTCATTTGCTGATGGTACCGTAATATGTTATTACGCAGGAGCCCGAGGGAGAGCGAACGATTCATATGTTTTATATATTAAATTTGCCAAATATTCCGGCCAATTCGCGTAATATCTGGGCCATGTGTTGAGATTGATTTGATGGTTTGATATTGTTATATCTTTGGGATGTATTACCTACCATTTAAGAATAAATAGCCTTGCGCGCTAATATCCTGGAATTTATTGAAAGTCGTAAAAGTGTACCTACTTTTTTTTAAGTGGTCCCATAATGGGATTTTCTCTTGTACCGTGGATACAATTTACAGTCTTAAAATGCTTGAATTTAAATGTCTTGATTTCAATTGATGAAATACGTCTTTATTTTTGGTATAATAAATAATCATTTAAGTAAAAAAAAGCACTTAAAAATAGTACGAAATAATAAGTAGACAGGAATTTAAAAAAATTCAAAAGAATACCATTGTAACTGATCAGTTTAAGTCATTTTACGTCTCTTTTTCTGGGATTAATTTCTATAGCTTGATATTAATTTTGTTAGGTCCTTAATAAATACCATTGTGAGATTTTTTTTAAACTATCGCATTGAGTGATTATTTATTACATAAATTTGGTATCATAGCTAGTAAACAAAGAAAAAAAAAATCAATTATGCTGACTGTATTACTTAAGGATCTTATAGATCTTGAAACCCTATAAAAACCATGGTTGTGTAACAATTGGTTTACATGAACCCCCTGGAACCCCCGGCAAACGTAACCTAGTTATATAGGGCAGCCCTTTTTGGAATCTATGCAAAATGACCCCATGACCCTCGCCACTCATAATAAATTGGATTTAGCAAGTTTTGCTGTGGACTTCAGATACAATATTTCGTTTGTGTTTAGTTGATGAAAGTTTTTTACTTAGGTACCTACGTTCAACACTTTTTCGTCTCATGGGGAAAGAGGAACTTCAGAATGTACAATAAATTGCATCTCTTCTTTTCCACTCTTGATTGGAAGCACTAGCTACTAAATAATAAAGTAAATCAGCTTGTAACTGTTCCACTGCAGGGCAAAGGTCATCACGCTAGGTCACTGCGTATTGGCAATTTCAGATTATTCAGTTCAGGTTTCTTTAATTAGAAATTTGAAAAAACAACTGATCCGTTGGGATTCGAAACTACGATCTTCGACGTAACGTGTTGACGCTCTGTCCGTTAAGCCACCGTATTCAACCAGAATCAGAAAAAGAAATTAAATTTCATTTCATTTTTCATTTCACTCTACTAAATTTCATTTCATTTCTACGACTAGTGCGTGTAGTAATATCTATCAATCCATAGGTTTTTTTCTAATTTCTTATTAAATAAATATTATATTTAAGCTAACATGTGCTATAAAACATGTAAAAAAAATCACAAAAATATTAAGGAGGTAATTATAATATTGAAAAAGTCACATTAATACATGTCACATGTCAGGTTTGAGGTCCGTAACCAAAAAAAAAATACTTAGGTTATTATACATTTAAAATGTAGAAGTTAACAATAACCGTCCTTGTCTTGGAAAATCCCGCGGGAACAAAGTGTATTGTCATTGTGAAAAATCCACTTTGTCTGATTTAGTAATCGAATCCAGGGCCTTTTGCACAGCAGTTGCGCTAGTAACCTCTAGAACAATGACTGTTTGTATTGTAAAAATGTCTTCGCAACTGGTTGTTCGCTCCCTTATGTTTTGTTTTGTGGATAGAACGCCACAGGCAAACTAGCAGTTGTTCTGAGCATATAAACACATGCTGCACCGCTCGCTAGTCGCTATTGAACTAAACAGAAAGAGTTCTCTTCTCATATTTAAGTGAAAACAGTATTTTCCTATTCTGAGCAAACATCGGCAGAACATAACATTTGTTCACAAACAAATTTTCTTTCAGCAAGATAGGGAGCGTCCATAAGTTACGTGAGGTGTTTAAGGGACGGGGTAGAGTCAAATCTCATTTAATTTTACGTTGGGGAGAGGGCAAATATCACGCAATTTTTTTTCTGATTGATACAAAAAAAAATTGTACTCTTTTGGTCCATATAATTCAGATTGTACATGCTTAAGATTTAATTTTAAGCGTAATCGTAATACGATTAAGATCATTCACTAATTCTTCAAGAAAAAAACCCACATTCTGAAAAATCTAACGTGAGATTGGAGGAGTGGGGAGGGGGTTGAATAATCTCACGACATCTCACCAGGGGGGAGGGAGGGAGAGATCATTAAAAAAAACACCTCACGTAATTTATGGACGACCCCATAGGAGAAATACACGGCTAGCTCATTGATTGTAAAATTCAAATGACCTATTTCTGAGCGTCCGATTTTTAAACTAGGCTAAAGATTTCCTACAATGTATTGAAAGTAATTATAGATTTAAATTATTCCAAGTTTCCAGCTTCAGTCGGAATCCATTTTTAATTCACAGTGTACTTTTAACTAAAGAGAATTCATCTGTAGTTTGTTGTATTAGAATTGACAAATGAATACAATATCGAATAGCATAGAATACATAATCCAATGTTATGAGTCATGATAGCAGTGGTGGTAACCGTTGACTAGCAAGTCAGAGGTCTCAGGTTCGAACCCAAGGCACCTTTGACATTTCGTAAGCTGTGTGCGTATTATAAATTAATTATCACTTACTCCTCAGACTTACTTATGCCTCGGAAAGCACGTAAAACTGTTGGCCCTGTGCCTAATCTCTCTCCGGTCGTGTCGGAAGGCCGTCCCATCGGATTATGAGAGTGAGGGAATAGAGAGTGCACCTGTGTTTGCGCACACACTTGTGCACTATAGTATCTCTTGTGTAGTTAGCTAAATCTCCGTTGAGATTGGCTGCTGTGACCGAAATTCCGTCAGGAAGACATTATTATATAATTCAAAATATTCTCCAAAGAAAGATTAAAGACAAAGCAAAACAAACATGCTCGATCCTTCTCTGTATGAGAAGAGGCCTTTGCCCTGCAGTGGAACACAATGTAAGGTACTTTATTTTGTGATTAATTATAGTTATGCTGTATCCCTTTTCGTTGCTGTACTATATGGTTCTTTTTTATTAATCATTTATTCAAAAACTAATTTAGACTAATTAAAACTATTATATAATAATCTAAATACCTATAATCTAAAACCTTAAAAATAAATAAAGATACAAAACCCTTTTTTATTTGTAAGCAATAAAACAGTAATAGACAAAACAAACTACATACCTAACGAAAACGTTACAAAATTCCTAAAATTCCATTTTTAATTAACATTCTCAACACACAATTAAATTTAATAATAATTGAAGGTCCCACACTATTAACCCTCGCTCCAACCCGGGTCAGAGCGACCACAAACAAAACTGTACCAGTCCCGAATACTTGTACAACTATTCCATCTATTATTACGATAGACAAAGATCTTTACACCTAGATATGACATTGACCTTGAAAAAAGGTTGGTTGTGTCAGTCAAATTATGACCGTGAAGTTTCAGACTAATATATAAAAAGTTAACTACAGGTTCTGTATTTTGTTTGACTAGTATATTTTTAACTATGATACTTTTAGGTACGTATAAAATAGTTTTATTTATTTATAGACTCACGCCTGTATTCCCCAGAGGGGGTAGGCAGAGGTGAGCAGTACACCCACGTTTCTCCGGCTATGTTATTAGTCCCATGTACACAATTCCAGACTCCGTGCTGCTACTGAGAATTTCCTAATGGAAAAACCCAATAACACTTTGCCCGACTCGGAGATCGAACCCAGGACATCGTGCTCAACAGTCACGCTTGCTACCACTAGACCAATGAGGGAGTCTTTTAATAAAGATTTTAGTAAATCCTAATCCTAACTAATATTATAAATGTAAAAGTAAGTTTGTTTGTTTCACGCCTAAATCACTGAACTGATACTGATCCTGATTTTTTTTCATATTATATACCTACATAGTTAGGTATACAGAAATGGACATAAGATACCTTCAATCCAGAAAAAAGTACAGTTCCCGAGAAAAACCTCAATAACGTTGTTATGATAGCAGATCGCGCCCCGTGTCTTTCGAATCATATTCTAAATTAACGTGAGCAAAACCGCAGACAAAAGCTAGTACATTATATTCCACAAAAGCCATGTAACTGATCCATCAGGTTCAGTTGAAAACTAGCGTCAGGCACTAGCTGTCAGGCATTAATGCTAAACTGAACCTATTTGGAGCAGCCGCCAGACACACATCTGCTTATCTAATCACTTCTTATCTAACCGATGAATCAGATATGATATGATATGTCAGATACGCAAAATGCCAGATACGCATAACGAAATACAAATCGCGGAATGCCAGTTATGCAAAAAGTTAGGAACACAGAATGCCAGATACGTAAAAAGTCATTAACGCAGAATGCCAGTTTACTGTACTTACTTGAAACTCTCTAAATAAATCAGTTAGCTTTGATTTTGCCTCTTCTAGGAGTACCCTATCTATAAAATCAAAGTTTAATGTTGTTTCGACCTTCAGTTAGAAAATTTGTCTTTCAAAGTTTGATACACCACCCTAAATATGCTATTCGATAAACAAAACACACTACAAAATAGACCTTATGTCCATGGATTAAGGTGTGTTAAAAATGTACGAGGTGCAAAAAAGGGTGTTCGCTCGCAACTGGATCGTACATCTTATTTGAGATGTAATAATAGTTTGCCAGAATTCGGGAGTGACGCTTTGAACTTTTTGCTGCTCAAACTTTCAAATATTGGAAAACTGAACATTTAGAGAATTGCTGTAGTATTATCATGTTTGTCTGTAAATCACAGGTAAGTTTTCTTATGATCACCGACAGTTGAGAATAAAATTGGCACAAACGTAAAAAAGCTCTAAAATAAATCAAAAACTAACTTTTTAAACTTGGCATGGAGCATGGAGTTCCGAACAATTTTATTTAGTCAAACACGCCTTGACTGAATGTTTTTTTGTGTTGTCACAAAGACGAATCTTAATGAAACTAACAAGCAAGATCTAGATTAGATGTTTTCTGTGACACAATCCTCGCACAATATTTTTTCCATATCCTTAAAAAATTTAAAGAGCCAAAAATTAATTTCAGGTGGGTAAGATGTATATTGTATATATAGGTCCAGAAATTTCGAAGCAAGTCAATATTTTTTTGGATAATATTTTTTCTAGTCTCTGCCATATCCTTTGGAAAAATACTGGCATGATCATCACTATGAAAAACCTCAATTAAGATGAATAGAGAAATGTAGAAAAACCTTTACTAAGAGACACTGGTAGCTAATAAATTAGATGTAAAAGGGGACTCAAAAATAAATTTCTACTAATCCCAGGGTTAGTGGAAATAGGAGCAACCTAAATAATTCCAACTTAAAACTAATAAAAATAAAACCAATAACAATCATCTTATTAAACCCGACCCGGATACAAAACAAATTTGACCCCAAAAACCTCGTACTGAAATCAAAATGGACGTTCTGTCCGGGGCAGTCCATAGATTCCGGTCAAAGGTTACTCGTATAGCTGTCCGGTTGTCCGGCTGTCGTGTAAATCGTTCGGACACTTGTTATTTAAGGCAGGGAACAGAGGGAATGAAGGCACTCGGTTCATATTTAAACTGATTGAGAGTTACGTTTTCAACGGGTGGTTGTGCTTTTGTTTTGAGGATTTTACTATAGAGTGTTTTGTTAAAGAAAAGAAAAGTAACATGGCTGTATTTGCTTGCAATGGACAGTTGAAATGTATTGGCATTATCTGCATTGCGATCAAACAAATTTTTAAACTTTAAATTGTATTTTTTTTTATTTGATAAGATTTTAAGTAAACCAATTTATTATTAGTTCATAGAAAGTTATTTCAATAAGCTTAGCTTAGTTGACTCGATGCTTTGTCTTGACTAGACTTGATTGAATTGTATCAGATTAATTATTTGCTGTTTGTACAACCACATTATAAATACAATTTCAAAAAACATCTTTCACGGATCAATATCAATCAGTAATATTTTTGGAATATTTTTTTATTTAACGTAGATATCCTTCATTTTGTACCTTTTTCGAAGACCTTTCTACTTACCCAAAGGTTGGCTGGTAGATAATGCCTCAAGGCATTAAGTCCGCTAGCCGTACATTCAACTGCAGACAGAACTAAGTGGAGACACATTTGTAGTCGCGATCCTCAGAATTGAGGGAACGAGGAAGAAGAAGAAGAATATACCAGCTATATATACATGAAGTATAAATAAATAAATAATATTTTGTATATTTCATAACAATCATAACCAACAATTTTTACAATGAGAAGTCTTTTACATCATACAATAAAACAACTCAAAACTCGAAATCTTCGCATTAATACAACTAACTACAGGGCTAAATATAGCTCCTTGTGGAAGCAATTCAACTTATTCGATATGTTTAAAGCCATACGTAGTAATTAATCGGGTTTCCATAGCATTTCAAATAGTCAGTCTTAGTTGCCGAGTTCTAATTAATAGTCACTATGTGTAACTTGCCTCGGAGAATAAGCAAGGGTATATATGTTTTGTTGGAAGCGGTCAAACGCTGAAGTTTGTCTTCATGCATTGTAATACACGAAACAGTATCTTTGACTTTGAGAAAGTTTGGGATTCCGTTACCTATGATTTACGTGGTTTTTGGGTTGACTGATGATTAATTGGAACTTTTAATAGCGACAAATATTTAAGCCCTTATTTTATGCTTGAGTTTTTCACCATGACTCATCAATTTACAGAAGTTATGTAATAAGTCCTATACAGCAAGGTAGCTTGACGTCATATTCATCATTATCAGCCTGTATCAGTCCACTGTTGAACATAGGCCTCTCATAATGAGCGCCACTATTGTGCGCTCATTGGAGATATTTGCCCATAATCGCCACGCTGGGTAAGCGGATTGGCGATCGCAGTAGTAGATGAATGCTGTTACACAGTAGGATACTGCTGCCCATCCTCCGGATAAAAAGCGAAAAATGGAAAGCCATTTGTCGCTTCTTATAACACCCGCGGGACGAGTAGGGGTGGTTCTATTCTTAGGACAGAAATCATACGGCACAGGTCAGCGCGATTTCAAACTCTACTGCATACAAATTCTCAAATCCCTTTTTTCAGTTTTTTCACTATCTACTTCACTATCTACGAATTTGAGATATCTACTACCTGACCCTGGAGTCAAACTGTGTTGAACCAACCACATCAACAATGGCAATAATTAGGTCACAGGCCTAGTGAACCCGTCTGGTTTCACAGATTCTTTAAAAGGTAAGTAACAGGCCTTCAGAATTCAACCCTTTGTGTAAAAGAGAAGACAATAAGGAAAGGTTAATATTATCTTTTGTGAAGGAGGTCACATGATAAAAGGCTTCGGTAATGGTTAGCTTTATCATATCATTAGTAGTTTATAAAGGCTGATTCTTGACGTAGTATTATATTAACAAGTATTTTCTGTATTTCGGACTGCCTCGTTGGTCTAGTGGTAACAAGCGCGACTGCTGAGCACGAGGTCCTGGGTTCGATCCCAGGGTCGGGCAAAGTGTTATTGGGTTTTTTCATTAGGAAATTCTCAGTAGCAGCACGGAGTCTGGCATTGTGCCCGGTTAATGGCAATAGGCTCGCCCCCTATTACATGGGACTTATAATAAAGCCGGCGAAACGTGGGTGTACTGCACACCTCTGCTTACCCCCTCTAGGGAATACAGGCGTGAGTCTATAAGTATTTTCTGTATTTTTTTATGTAAATAATTTTAATGCACTTCTTAATTTTATTATTTTTTAAATGTGTAAGTGTCTATAACATATGTTTAATTAATCCTTAAATTGAGTAAAATAAATGTTTAGTATTTCTATTATTAATTATATTATTGTTAGCTTCACTTGTAACTAGTGATGTGCGTTGCCGGCAATTTCCCATTGCCGGCAATATTCCCAATATTGCTGCTGCCAGCAAAATCCCAATATTGCCGGCAGCAATTTTTGTCAATTTGTTTTTTTTTAACTTTTTTTAGACTATGGTAGGTATCTAAACCATTTTTTTTAACATTTTACAAAGCCTCTTTATTTTATTTAAACAATATCCCCCAATATTTTCACTTCTGGCAATATTGCCGCTCAGTGCAATATTGCTGGCCACGGCACATTTCTACTTGTAACTAACAATTAATGTAAACAAATATTGGTAGTCTCGATCTGAAACTTTGCTATGTCATCCAGATAATAAATACAATAATTTGGTACTGATGGTACCAAATTATTGTATTTATTATCTGCAATGAATGTCAAATAACGAAAATAGCGAAAGTAATTAGACTAACTAACCATAATCGTGATGAACAATTTAAAAAAAATAAAAAAAGAAGCGTGGTACCAAAACATTGAAATAAATACTTACCTTTATCTACCTGCCTCATTTATTTACTACCTTTCAAGCAGGAAAGATGCCACCAATTTTCATAGTAAATTTCAAAACATTTCATAATATAATCTAGGAGGGAATTTATATTTCTAGACGTTTCAACATTTAATATAATGTCGTTACACACTTACACCCTTAGTGTTAATACGCAAAAATAATTATATTCGTACTCTACGCAAATTTCTGAGAAGAAAATGTTATTGGGTTCTTCGTAGAAGCAAAATTTGCGTCATAAGTTTAGTGGTTAGGACATGAGAATGTTATCGAAACGTTTTGAGGTCTGTTTTGGTTTTGATGGTGAAGTTCTGGAAGGGCTGCGTATTATGACGTCATCGTGCGTGGATTGGGTTCTATATTAACGAAATAAATGTTATAAATAAAATATTTTCTTGAAAATCATTCTATTCATTATCGTATCTAATCATTATATTTAATACACTTCTTGCAATTACGAAATTTTTGTCTATCATTCCTCTCTGATTTACTTAGTATGAGAATGATAGCCTAGCGGTTTGACCGTTAACTGGCAAGTCAGAAGTCTCAGGTTCGCCCAAGGCGACCTTTGACTTTTCGTAAGTTATGTGCACATTATAAACTAATTATTACCTGCTCCGTGGCTCTTAAAGCACGTTAAGCCATTGGCCCGGGTTGTCATAAAGATCTTTGACAGTCGATATAGGGAGTCAGTACCCTCATAAAATCCTGACATCTGATCTAACTATAGAATATCGTATCCCTTTGAGTGACAGATAGGCAGTTGCTCCGTAGAAAACTGATATTCAGCTGCATTTGGTTAAATTAGAAGCCTACAGTAAAGTACTGCTGGAAATTAAACTCTCCAAGTTGCATCTCAAAACCTGGTCCTCAACCTTCTGCACCCAGTCTCCTCCAACTGTCTTGTTCAGAACATCGTTAATCTCTGCCTTAGGCATTTTAGAAATATCACGATAGAACCTTATTCAAATTGGTAATTTAGTTATACGAATAAAATAATGTTTTGTACTTTGATAAGCAAATTCCTCAATATCAGCGTCCCAACACATTTGGTAGGTTTTCTTGCTGTTATTCTCCGGTAAACAGCCAGATAAATTTATTTAATGGTTACCCAATGATCCTACTGAATTATGGCCAGGTACCCAAAATGGCTGTATCTTGCGAACGAGACCTTCGGGAAATCAATACGTCTTCGAAACGGATCAAATGAGTAATAGCTAACTGCTCAAATGTGGGGTAAAAGCAGTGACAATAATTGATCAGTCAGTTGCTCGTTCCTTTCAATGTTTTTAATTCTTTATTGTACACAGAAAAACACATAGAAATACACACAATCAAAATACAGTACATGTACAAAGGCGAGCTTAACTTAAAACTGAGTTTTCTACCAGCAAACCTTGGAGCGATAGAGAGATGGCATGAAAGAGGGCAAATCATTGAGAAAAAAGTAATAATATTTGCTTTTGAGAGGTTCTTCTAGCCTTGGGTTAAAATTGGGAGTCTATTCTTATGCCCGATCTACATTCTCCAAAAGGCAAGGAGGTGACGTAAGTGTGACGTCCCCTTGGCTCTGTTCGGTATAGTTTTTTTTGCCAGCAAGCGGATCAACCACACTCACTCACACGCAGTACGTAGTTAATCGCAGACAAGAATAGACGCGCGATTTTTTATTAATGGTTTTATTCGTCATGACAAATTAATAATTAAGGTCTAACTAATTAATATCTTTATACCTAAGAAATGTTTCACCAACAGTATTTACAGTGACGATAGTCTAACCTTTCTCTTCATGAGAGGAAATTCTTACTTTGTTATTGTGTGAAGTGCAACTGATCCCAAAGAATACACAAGCTCTATAACTATCCATAGTCACCGGATAGGTCTTAATAACAGCATTGTCTCCATAGACAATCTCTAGAGTAGAGGTACAAGCGGCTACAGCGCTGCTATACCTCTAAAAGAGGCGCCGATTACGGATATGAGATTTATAATCGCTCTACAAAGGCTATAAATGTGGGTTGATACAGCAACATAATTATCAGGAGGTAAACGTAAAGCCGTGTGGTTTCCGGCTCAAAAACAGAAACACTCTTATTCATCCCGCGGGTATCGTAAGAAGCGACAAAGGGAAAAATCTGGAGGATGGGCAGCAGCATCCTACTGTGTAATAGTAACCATTTGCTACTGCGATCGCTAACCCGCTTGCTCAGCGTGGCGATAAAGGGCAAATACCTAATGAGCGCACAAAATAAGTGATGCGTATGAGGCCTATGTCCAGCAGTGGACTGATACAAGCTGTGTAGGTTAACGTAAAGCTCTAAGTAGATGGCTTTTGAGACGATGCATCCAATAAATTGTCTCCAAATGCAGGACTTCATTCACAAAAACTCAAAACTAATTTCAATTTCAACTCAGACTCTCGTAGTCTCTTCACATTCAGGTCTCTCCCCAGTTACACTTTATCCCATCCATTTCAATTTCAACAAGCACTTAGCTAAAACTAAATCCAAATCACAATTGTCGCATTTAAAAGGATTAAGCTTCACGGCCACTTTAGCAATGCGCCCCTACTTAGCAGTTGAACAAATAAATCAATATACTGCCCTTAAGCCGTAGCGTGAAACTAGCCAGCCATTGTGACACCTCTACCGACCCTCCTTACTGACTTACCATCAATCTTGCACCGGCGGATTAAAAGCTTGCCCTCCACCCTTCGGGTGAGGGATAAGAATGAGGAATCCAGTACAAAAAGATAAGAAGGTTTGATATATGTAATATTATTGGTATATTATGTAATATTTTTTTAAGTATTCGTATTCTCTTCTTTATTCATTATCTTAGATAGTAAATAACTATTAGCATTGTATTGCAAGTGCAAAGTTAAATCAAAATCAAAATATTTTTATTCATGTAGACCATTAGGCACTTATGAATAGTCATAATTCTTATATTGTTTATTATATGAGTGACTCTAGTTCATACAAATAGATATACGTAGATATAATCTGTTAGACATTTTGTAGCCATAGTAATAGTTATTAATATTTGCTATAGCCGTCTAGTAGGTACAAGGAGTAATGTCGCTTCACCTTCACTTTGCTTGTCACCTTGCTTGTCAGCTTGGTCAACAAAAACTGAAATGAAGTCGCTAGAATTGAAGTGTTTGGTTGAAACAAATTCTACATTGGTTTATGTAATACCATCCTCGCCGCGCCATTGTCTGATAAGGCTAAACAATTGTATAAGTTAGTAATAAGGTAAATTTAATATATTTGTCATTTCTGTATTGGGCGATATAGTCGATAAGCGACGAAGCTTTTTTTGTTAAATAAAAAAAATCAAAAAAAACATTTCTTAAAATGGATCTTCTGTTATCTTTACGATGAGGTATCAAATGTTGTATTGGGATCCTCGGATTATGAGGGATCCTAGAAATAGTGAACACATTTAGCCCAACTCGAGTTGCCTAAGATTTTACGATTCATGTAGTGGGAATATGGATCCTATAACTATATATTTATATAGTATATTTGAATGATACCAGACGCCTCTTTTTGTTTATCGTGTGGTTAATGAACAACCTGGTTGTGGCGGAGGCTTTCCATTGAAAAATGGCATATTTACTGATTGTTTTTTTATTTATTTATTTATTTATAGACTCACGCCTGTATTCCGCAGAGGGAGTAGGCAGAGGTACAGTACACCCATGTTTCGCCGGCTATGTTATAAGTCCCATGTAGTACTGGGCAAGCTTATTGCCATTAACGGGCACAATTCCAGACTCCGTTCTGCTACTAAGAATTTCCTAATGGAAAAACCCAATAACATTTAGCCCGACCTGGGGATCGAACCCAGGACCTCGTGTTCAGCAGTCGCGCTTGCTACCACTAGACCAACGAGGCAGTCGTTACTGATTGTGCCATTGGTTTATCTCCTGTTTACCTCTTAAAAAAATTCACCCTCTGCCGCTGCAATCTGGTGTCAGAGTTTAAACCGTTAGGCCTCTGATATGGTTTTACACACTATAGGAAAATTTCTCAGGTGTGCTGGTTTCCTCACGATGTTTTCCCTCACTGTTTCAGCAAGTGATAATAAATTTGTACAGAGTATGTACACCTATTACCTTTGGGTCATCTGAAATCAGCTTTCTAAGCCAATTTCAGTATTTTGTTTTGTTCGAAAGAGTACTCTGTGATTGTTCCCATATAAATATTATCATTATTTGATGATCAAATAAGGTTTGTCAGTTTTTAAGTGACCATGTCCTAGATTAACACATATAGACCTACCTTTTTCCTGGTCAGACCTTCACGCGAGCAGAACTGCGAGCAAAATCTATGTAAAACACTTCTTTATTCACACATCTTATTCGAAATAGCAAATAAATAAAGAAAACCTTATTTCCCGCATCATTTTCTAAAACAATGATGAAAGTCTCTCATTTATTACACAAAACGGGAGCTATCTGAAGAAACCATTTTTTGTGTAAAAATAAATCACGAAAATATAAAGATAACAGAGAGAAAAAGGAGGGGTCCACGTTAACAGAGAAAGAGATTGCATTTAACTATCATGTGGAGATAAATAGCAGAGGGAGGGACCCTCTGGCCTCTTTCCTCTGAGCTTCCGCAATACAAATCACACGTAACTCGTAGCCATGCCCTCTAAGGGAAGCGCGCAGCAGGCGACAATGTGACTTCGATTATAAGTCGTGAATTAAAAGATTTATGTTAGTTGTTTCTTTGGTTGAAATAAATGTCTCAGGAGACAGTTTTTATTTGTATTTTTAAGACCTGTTTATACATGTTTGTAAAGTTCAAGTCCTCCAGTTTTGCACTTAAAGTACGCGCACTCAGTAATGTGATAATTTAAAGTATGCGCACTCAGTAATGTGAAAATTTAAACTATGCGCACTTAGTAATGTGATAATTACAGTTTTATATTTTTTTATACAGAGTATTAAAGTTTAGCAAGCCAGCCATTAAGAATTATATAAGATTTTTTTGCCTGCAAGCTTTGAGTGAGAGAACGGAGAGAATTTTTATTTAGGTATATTTTATCCGAATAACAGCTTTCCATTATTAATAGTTCGCGAGTAATATTGCTGTGACAGTCAGATGGACAGACAGACAGACGGACATGATAAAACTATAAGGGCTCTTACTTTTAGTATGGGACCTAAAAAGACCCTAAATCCCATAGTCATGAATCAAAGAAAAACCTACAATATAACGCCAAAAATTACATAGTGTGCGCCCTCTCTAAATAGATTTACTCTCTCTGATCCTTGTATTTTGTTGAACTAGCCCATTTGTTGTTTCACTGAATCGCGCTAACGAAGTTTTCTTATCCTGTTACATGATGAGGCTATTCATTATCGTCATTTGCTTAGCCTTTTTATATGTTGGCTAATGTTTTATTCGATTTTTTACACATGCACATGGATTTATAATTCTATGGTATCAGGAAAATCTGGGGGCTTAGCCAAGTTGACTAACTAATCGCTAACGCTATAGAAAACGAAAGAAATTTGTAGGATTATCGTTATGTCACGTGGTCAAAACATACGAATAGAATCTAATCCTATTTATTATCTTTCGTTTTCTATAGCGTTAGCGAATGTAGATAGTCAACTTGGCTAAGCACCCTGATATCTCCAAAAAAGTCGTTTTACAGTATGAGACTTTTAACATTCGAATTAACCTAATAAATAGTATAAGATAAGTAAAAAAGCAATTTATAATTGTATTAAATATTTAATAAGAAAATTTGAAAAAACAACTGATACGGATGGGATTCGAACCCACGATCTTCGACATACCGTGTCGACGCTCTAACCGCTGAGCCACCGTATCCCATCGGCATCAATCGAAATTTCAAATCTCTTTTACACGCCTAAGGCGTTTTATATTTAATAAGCTATCATGTGCTATAACATGTAAAAAATTCACAAAAATAATATTGTATTATTTATTATTTAATAATCCCTTCGTATGTGTGAGTCCGACTTACACTTTGCCAGTTTTCAAAACCAAAACCAAAAACAGAAACCGACATAGGGTACGTTTAATCCCGTAAAAAGTTCTGTTCCCGAGAAAAACAACAGGAACGTTATAATAATAGATGGCGCCACGTATTTGCTACAACTTATTTACATACCATGCGGACGAAGCCGCGGACGAAAACTATAATATTTTTGGAACAAAATATGGAGAAAAAATTACGTGTTTAGACAGAAAGTTTGACGGTTCTAAGAAAAAACGGGACCGAAGCGAAGCCACGGAAAAAGCTAGTAAATAAATTAAACTAAATAGTTATGTTGGCTAGCTTGTTAAATACTAGTATGTTAAATAGCTACAGTGAAACACAAATGAGTGCTTTTCAAATAAATACGCTCTATTTTCGTATTAAGTTGAATCAGTTCATTTATTTGATTGAATTGCACTAATGACACTCTTTTATTTCATCGTAGTGAGAGAGGGTGGCTTGTGAATAGTTTCAGGGTTCCGTACCCGACGGATGCTTTTTTTTGCTTAATGGAATGGTTGATATCTGGACCTGGTATCAGAGTTTAAACTTCGTAGGCCAACAATTATTGAGAATTATTTAATTGAGAATTATTTGATTTTTTGATGAAATAAAATGAATTTAATGTAAAAATTACTTACAACAAATTTCTAAAAATGCGGTTATGTGTCTCAATATTGCACCGAATGGGACTGAGCTACTAGAGCATTGGCTTGTGAGTTTGATTCTCGATCTTTTCCGGGGTTTTAATTTTTTGGGATAAAAATGACCCCCTATATCACTTTCTAGTCCATAAACTATAAAGGGTTATATGTAAAACACCAGCATCCTTTAAAGGGGTCATTAAACTCATCATTATAAACAACTTTTACTATGGGACCAACTCTGAAATCGCAAAAATAAAATCAGCTGTTCCATACATTTTGTTGAGTCATGTGAACATGAATGTATGGAACATCTGATTTTATTTTTGCGATTTCAGGGTTGGTCCCATAGCAAAAGTTGTTCATAATGATAAGTATAATGACCCCTTTAAAGGATGCTGGTGTTTTACAAATAACCCTGTATATTTTCTATGCAAAAAATAATTTCAATCCGTTGCTACGTTACTGCGTAAAAAAAGACAAACAAACACGTCACGTTCGCATTTTTAATATTACTAGGTTTATTAGTTCCACATCTGCCACAAACCACTTTAACATTCATTTCTTACAACACCAATTGCAATAAAACTTCAATTTGCTGAACCTCACATGCAACCCTCAACGCAAAAGCGAAAAAATAAAATTTCCATCCCCACAACGTCAGAAAAAAAAACATTTATCGCAAGGATTCTTGAAACCGTCACATCAGCATATGCTAAAAAAACGACAAAATCTTCTACGCGTAATACATTACTATTTTTGTTCTAAGTTGAATAAGCTTTTAGTACAAAAGCGGTGATGTATGTGAAATTATGTGGCAGTGTCGTTTTGTGAATGCCTCGTAGTGTAAGGATAGGGGAAGTAGGGGAGTGTCGTGAAATCGTCGCGTTTTGTACACGATAATACCTCTTAGAAGACTCCTCTTGAGAAGAGTGATTGCACAGAAAAGATACAGAAGGACAAGGTGTGTACTAAATAAAATAAGTCAGACTAATCTTAAAAACTGTCTTAAAAGAATATGTCATACACCACACCATAATGTATGTTTGTATGTTTGTGGTTATTGCCTCGTTGGTTTAGTGGTAGCAAGTGCAACTGCTGAACATGAGGTTCTGGGTTCGATCCCCGGGTCGAGTTAAGTGTTATTGGGATCCATTAGGAAATTTTCAGTAGCAGCACGGTATCTGTAATTGTGCCCAGTTAATGGCAATAGACTCGCCCCTTATTACATGGGACTTATAACATAGCCGGTGAAACCTACCTGCCTACCCCCTCTGGAGAATGCAGGCGTGAGTGTACGTTTTTTATGTACTATTAAAACATACTTTCCAAAGAAAAAAAGGATGATAAACTCTTATCATTAAAATCTTTAGATTAGCTTTTCTTTTGGTGTCCTCTTTACCCTATTACTTTAGTCTTTTTAAACACTTTGATAGTTACACAGCTGACATAATGTTAATTATAGAATTTAACAATAATGTTCGTAATATTTGCAATATTTAACAAAACGGGTTTGCGGGATGCTAGGTATCCCCTAAGACCTAATTTCACCATTCACTTTATTAACCGAGTTTAATTAAACTAAGTTCAGCCATACACAAATTGCAGTTTTGAACTCAGTTAAACGCTTGAACCGAGTTTAAATCGATTGATCGCGTTCAGTGTCATTGGTGAAATCGGCTCAAAGGCGTTTAAGGTAGAAAATAGGTGGCCAATTCCTGCCCTCAAAATCAATCCAGAACGCTGGAGACTGCAGTAATGACTATAAAGTGATAATTACTTTTAAAATAAAATAAAATATATCGCAACATTCATATTTCTCTAGAGCATGCGAGGAAAAATTGCAAAAAATATAATAATATGATAATTGATTTGTGTGGTATTTATGTTGATTGGGTTTGCCTTTAATCAAAAATAGAACGATTTTAAATTCGTCATTTTTTTTTTCGTTTATGGCTTCAACTATTCGTACTTTTCCACAGAGGATTTATTTTTTGGACGGTTCTACATTTGAACTTGTGTTTGGATACACACCTAAAACAACGCGGTGCGGTGACAAAATGATAGTGATATTCATTATGCATGTGTGTATCTGATCATTCTATAATTATTTTACGATGACAAGGCAAGTTCAAAAAAAAGTATAAGTAGTTTAACTAAGGCAAACAATTTATTATAGCTTCGTAGAAGTATAATATTAAAGCTGAACAATATTGTTAGCCTCAACTGTAATAGTACTTTATGCAACTGTTGTATAATAAGGGGTATTAAAACACGAAGGTGGGTGTGATAACGGTATCACATGAGTGTTTTTTTTCAAATTCAAATTGAAACGCGCGTGAAAGACCATGTTCTTTTTTTGAAATTCATACATAGTCACGCATCGATAAGTAAGAATGTGGCTGTCTGCTAAAACCCTTTGCGCAAAAGTGATCGAAAAAAAATGAAATTCAGTATAACATTTTATTATCATCCGTTTGGATGATTTATTGGTTCTTTTAATTGGGTTTTAATTACATTGGGTGTTTTAATGTTGGCAATAATGTAACTGTTTCTAATCTTTTATAGAGGATTTAAAGTGGGAGTAGATAAAAATAAATATCATAACGTCGACGGAAAACACGGGCTGTATGGACTAGATTCATTTGCCTTTCCCGCGCTTTTGGATAAACTAAATAAAAAAATATTTAAAAAAAGCAAAGTCTTGAGCTGATCTGATCACGTTTTACTGTGCTATTTTTTTGTGACTCCGTTATATATATTACTTGACCCGCCGCTATCGTCTATTAGATTTTCGTTTACGCCTTTGATGTTAATATTCTGCTGTGCATATTGGACTTGTTACTCTGCTTACGTTTTGGATTCGATGTTCACGATGTCAAGATGTCTGAATTGTAATCTACTAATCAAATGCGAAGGCATAATATAACAACTTTAACACCGCAGTTACAAAATACATTGTCTGAATGGCTTGGTATACTAGAGGTAGGTATGCACCAAGTGGTATTTATAATCATAATTCACTTTACCTGTCATTGATATATTTTTTTCTGGCAAAGTAATTACGAAAATGCTTTACTAACGTGATGATTCCGGGATTGCTAATTGATAGTTTAAAACCGAGTTTACGGCGGCGGTGTTACGGACGCTCTTGAATTAATATCTAGTTCCGTTCGAGTTCGAAACTAGTCGAGTAATTGCGAAATCATACTGTAAGTAAAACTGGCTACTTAGATAACTTTAAGTAATTATTTTAAAATATATCTTTCATATTTTTCAGCTTCCCACAAATGGATTGATTTGTAATGCCCGTAATGTATTGTTGAACCAACGGTTAGAAGAAGGTACCTATAAATGGCAGAGTTTTCGCCACCCTGGTGTGTGTTGGTTGCGGACGCTCTGTTATGGGGAGCCGTTACGCTGTGCGACACCATACTCTTGAAGAAAACAGTCAATTAATAAGTATTTTTTTCTCATGGAATAAAAATAAAGTACTATTTCAGTGTTTTATTATTTCCCTTTCTTCACTTCTGCTCATGTGTAAAAAAACGTGTAAGAGAAGTAAAAGGATGAGTAAAGCTTGCTCTCTTTAGCCATATAGCTTCGTCAGGTGCTGCTTCACACCCACGGGGGCTGTGCAGCTACCCCAGGCACCGCCTCGCTCCAGCGTAAGCCGCGCAGCTACCTAAGGGGCGATATAGCGCTAGTGGACACACTATAGCGGCATCACGTGTAGGTAATTATTTTCAACAACGATACCAGGACTACAAAATCTACTTTTATACAATAAGGCATTCACTAACATCGGCTACGCTATGGCTTACAACCTTTAAGCAGCTTCTGCTCATGGATTCGCTTCAGAGGACAGGTCAGCATAAAAACCCTTTCCATGAAAGAATGATATGAAATGATAAGTGGTGTGTCAATGGGTGTGGTTGTTTATCAGCGTCATATATATATACACATATACCAACATCTACAATATAGTTTCCACATATAGATTTAGTTTTCGTCACGTACCAGTGAGTTTTTTCTGATGTTTTCTTTTTATATTAAAGTTCCAGAGCGTAGTGCATTGCAAAAATTGTTAAAATGCAGGTTTGTAAGTTATTGCTATTTATAATTTGTAGGCGCTAAAATATTTTTTGGTAAGCAAATATAAAATCCCTCGCATGCTCTCTCATCGTAAAACTTACACAATTAAAAACTTAAGCCTGTAAACTATAACGTAACATACTATATGTGTCTACACATTGAGTATTTATTGAGGGCACAGCGCTATCCAAATTCTGTCCATGTATTTTGGCAATTTTTGATTAAAAAATCTTCACTACGTTTAAATTACCAATTTAGAACCTACACCCATGAGTTTATTAACTAGGTCCGTAACCAATACGCCACAACGACATTGAAAAATGACTTGACGATATTTGTTCAAAATCTACGTTTTATTATACGTTTTGTTCGGACTTATTTCACTGTTTCCTCTTTACTGTGCCACACAATGTCAGGACGTAATCATATTATTCTCGGAGTTATTTTAGTGTAGATAATTGAGTGAATGTTTTACCCGGTTTTGCTCATGTTCATTGTTACCAAAGCTCTTGAGTACGTAGCTACTAAATACACATGTTTTCACTTGTGAGAGCTTTTGTCTCTTTCTCTCACGTAGTTTGATAAGAGATATAAAATCTAGTTTTAGGACTTGATTCTACAGATCGGCATTTTATTATTAACTTATCATAATTTAAAGATAGATTATACATTATAAAAATCCCCGATTCAGAAATACCCTAACTTTTTTTTAGCTAAGAACATTTTGGATTAAGTTACTTGTCAAATAAAAAAACTTAATCCAAATGGGTTAATCCGTTTGGGGACTACGATGCCACAGATAGACATACAGACATAAGGACACACCCTCTTTTTGCTCGTCGTCGACATTAATCATAAATCAAAATACTATCATACTGGAACGAAACCCGCTACACTAAACGCTGAAAGCAAATCTGCTAACCACTGCTCCAATCGTATCCTTTAAGTCGAGTCGTATTGCTAATCACTTATCTGTCGCATGAGAACCGAACCTTCAACCCAGAGGAAACAAAAAACACCTAAACTCTGCGCCATTGGAACTTTTTCTCTAAGTGAAATTTATTTCACGTAAAAAGGAACTTAAGGGTCCCAAAGTACCCCTAAGTTATTACTTGTCCCCTAAAGCAACATCACAAGGACTAAGCAAATACACTTAACAAAAGTCCCACCCTTAAATAAAATGTAAGTTAAAACTACCCCTTAACATCCTCCCTCAAGAGATTACACGATTACACGTTATCAAATCAAATTGTGCCAGTCTACTTCACCCGGGAATCGAACCCCATGCCACCCCATTGTTGAATCTCTTATAATGACGTATTGAAGTTGTAATCCGTGCTTAACTAAGTTATTGGTGCGTGTGCTGGCTTATGTCGGAAAATGCTTGACCGATTTTGTGTAGTGATGAAATAGAATAGGTTTTTGGAGGAGTTTATTTTTTCTTTAGTGGTTCTTGACTATAGGAGGGATAGGAGGTATTTGCAGTGGGTATAGGGGCTAGTTATCTATACAAAAATTAGAAAGCTGGTTGGTATATTTAAACGTGTTAATCGTAGAAAGTAAGTACTAGCCAGTACACCCACGTTTTGCCGGCTATGTTATATGTATAAGTCACATGTAATAGAGCCTATTGCTATTAACCGGGCAAAATTCCAGACTCCGTGGCGCTACTGAGAATTTCTAGAAAAAACCTAATAACACTTTGCTCTACCCGGGAATCGAACCCAAGACCTCGTGCTCAGCAGCCTAATATAAAATATTCTTAAATTTTTCTCGCAAGAAAAGCGTAACTCGCGCGTTAAGTCATCATAGCTCGTTATCATGATATATGTTCACGCTGATACACGAGGGGAGCGGCAGGATTGTGTGCAGACACGGTTTTTTATTGATCTTGGTGTCTCTACATGGGGTCGTTAAGCTGCATTGAAAAATCATATTTTATTGCGTGATAATATAATTATTTACTAGCTTCCGTGCATGGCTTTGCCCGCGTGTTATACGTTGATAAATTGTAGGCTATATATAATTATTTATTAAGAAAATTTTAAAAAACAACTAGTACGGGTGGAATTCGAACCCACGAAGAAAATTTGAAAAAAACAACTAAGTAGGTATGTAATACGGGTGGAATTCGAACCCACAATCTTTGCACAACGTATCGACGCTCTGACCGCTAAGCAAGCGTATCCCCCCAGAATCAGCTTTTTTTTAATTCTGATTCTGGTGGGATACGGTGGCTTAGCGTGTTATAGCAATGTAAAACGTGTAGGATAGGGTAGAGTAAAGGTAGGATAATCACGCTAACAAAGTCGCGCAAGGCAGCTAGTTTAGCAATAAAACCATATTACTAGAGCTAGGCCACAGTATAATAAACATATAGTACGGAAACTACATACAAATGCTCGAAAACGGCACACTCACACAAACATGCAACCACGCGTCGTTGATACTGCGATGATACTGCAAGTACTGCGACGTGCGTTTAGAGTCTCGTCGTCACACAATATTACGCACGTTTGTGTGAGTTTCGTGCGTTTGTACTTAGTTTCCGTACTGTATGAATTTTATACTGTGGCTAGGCTATAACTGCTCTCAATGTGTTCTTCCTAATCCATTAGGTCCAAAATTAATGACATGACCATCCAATCAGAGCTACTGCAAGTATACTGGGGCGTCTAGCCGATGCACCTATAATTTAGTTTCCCCCCCTTAATAAAACGTTATGTCATTATCCCAACAATTTCCCTTAAGGGTTAGCGCACACCCTAGTGAGGGTCGTAATAATCTCCTGAATTTATCTTTATTGCGTAAACATGTGTGGATACGGCCTTAGACGTAGTTTGTGTATGTGACACTCACACAGATGTAAAATTAGAGAATAGATTTGCAGTTGATCAATTTTATTAATAGGTTCGATTTTGGATCCGAGGGGATAGGTACAGGAATGCAGTACACCCACGTTTCGCTGGCTATGTTATAAGTCCCATGTAATAGGAGGCGAGCCTATTGCCATTAACCAGACACAATTCCAGACTCCGTCTTGCAACTGAGAATTTCCTAATGGAAAAACCCGATAACACTTTGTTCGACCCGGGTATCGAATCCAAGACCTTGAGCTCAGCAGTCGCGCTTGCTACCACTAGACCATCGAGGCATTTTTAGATTTACCTTTTACTTATCTAGACTAACTTATAGGCTAGACTTATAAATTAATTATCACTCTCCGTGCCTCGGATAGCACGTTAAGCTGTTGGCCCCGGCTGTCAATTGTAGATCTTTGACAATCGTTGCGGGTAGTCAGAAGCCCGAAAGTCTGACAACCAGTCGTACTAAGGGGTATCGTGTAGCCCAGTATCTGGGTTGTGGAGGTCTGATAGGCAGTCGCTCCATGTAAAACACTGGTATTCAGCTGCATCCGGTAAGACTGGAAGCCGACCCCAACATAGTTGGGAAAAGGCTAGGCAGATGATGACCTTTTACTTATCTAGCTTGTCGAAAATTCTTTTAAATTCCTCCTGAATGTCGATAAATTTTTTTTACACTACATAAACCGTGGAAGCCGTTCAACGACATGTTCTGCATATTTAATTTTGGCTAATGTTCCGTCTAGACATTGTGTCCACTACTAGTCATTTAGTTACTGATCAATTATTCAGCAGCATTAATTCTGAACAAGGCGACTACAAAACGACATGATTGGATTTGGATTTACTTAATTTCCCCTGTAAGACTTGTTAAGTTGTTTTTATCTATACTAATTTTAAGAAGTAAAGTTTGTATGTTTGTATGTTAAGGGTAATCTCTGGAACTACCCAATCGATCCTAAAAATTCTTTCACCAATAGGAAGCTACTTTATTCCTGAGTGCTATAGGCTATTTTTTATTCTGAAAAAGTTGAGTTTTCAGTAAAAAAGAACAGTACATCTGTAACAGTAAATTAAAATTAATTTTTAAAAAAATCAAGTAAAAGAAACAGGCTGGCTGCTTTATCAACGTGTGTTTACGGGAAAATTTAAATTTAACTCGGACAAAGTCGCGGGGAACAGCTAGTAGATTGTATAAAGAAAGTTAGTGTTAGCTTTCTGTTCTCAGAAAACCATAAAAAGAGATGATATTCCATGATAAACTAGTGGTATGACCCTTGACTAATAAGTCAGAGGTCTCAAGTTCGAAACCAAGCTTGCGCCTTCTGACTTTTGGTAAGTTACCTATACGTAGTATAAATTAATTACTTAGGTACATCAGTTACTCCGTGCCTCGGAAAGCACGTAAAGACGTGTGCGTATTTAAAAATTAATTATTACTCTGTGCCTCTGTCCATACCTTATTTTGAGATAGAGTTTTTTTAGTTTAAAACAAATCTAATATCTATCTAATCATGTTTAAAACAAAACTACTACATCTCAAAACTGAAATAGCGAGCCCTAAGTCTCTGACATAGCGAGAAGGCTTCTTGGCCGCCCACGTAGCATATGGCGAGACGAATTCGATAAGACAAACAAAAAAAAGATGGATGAAGTGTGTAAGCACTGATATGAATGAAAAAGGAGTAAATGCTTAGATGACGGATAGAGTGGAAGAAGATATTTTGCGCCGACCCAAGTAAGAGACCAAAGTAAGAGACCCAAGTAAGGACCAGAGCAGGCGAGTAAGAGTAAGAACGATCAATGGTCAACAATTAATAGCTTTGGACAGAAATGTATGGAAATTATGGGAGAAGGCTTTTGACCAGCAGTGGGATGATATAAGCTAACAGTAACAAAACTAACAACATCCCTAAACAAAATCCCAGTACATTGAACAAAAATTCAATTACACTAAATTATCCATTCACCGTCCCTTGGGATTTAATCCTTATCTATTTTGACTGCAATGTCAGTTAAGCTAAGGTCGTTTATATCGGTACATTAAGCCTGATATAATCTATGTGACTTCATTGTAGCCACAAATAAACACCCCTTAAGATGGCGTACTACCGGTGTAACTCGATTGGATTTAAATTTTTGGGATATTAAAATTTTTGTCGTTTAAATTGTGAGATTTTTTTTGGGGGAATTGAAATAGGGATTTATGGGGCTTGGATGACACTCTTACCAGTTAAGGTGTTGTATCACTTAAAACTAAACCGTTATCAATTGCTTGCTCTAAAAAGAGATATTAAAATATCACTGATTATAGTTATAGAAAACCGCAAAAAAGTAACTTAAAGAGAATATAAATACAAAGTTTCGGCAAAAATTTTCATTCGTAAATTCCTTTAAAAATAATAATAGTAAGATCCTTTTCTACATAGTTTTAAAGATGACGCATACACCTTGGTAATGTCTGAGATCTTTACAAATTACTTCTTATTCATAAAACTACGCAACTGTAAATTTACCAAAACATCATAACTAATAGATTTTATAAGTAATTAAATTAAAAATTTGATTGAATAAGTTAAAAAATATGAAAACTGAAATGCTTGCAAAAATCAGTTAAAACAATAATAACGCATAAATAAATATCAAGCAATTTCATAACAAAAAAAATATAAATAAGAATTTGTTTTTGTTCCATCTACATTAAAATAAAAATGCAGAGATTGCACCAGTTCAAATAATATTTTCATTTTAATTTCATTAAAACAATCTCAATACAAGCTCGGAGCTTTCATTTAATTAATAAAATACAATCACATCATCATCATTCCGATCCAGATAATTTAATACAATTTATTATTTAACAATAATACAACGCAATTCCGTGATAGTAACAGAAGGGGAGATAAGGAGATTAGAGAAGACGTAACGTGTCGAAATGAATCATTGTCCGACTATCGATCGAGTTTTAGTAGTAGGGGACGATTGTTGTTGTCTGTCAAGATTTAGCATCCTGCAAGTATCCTGGCCTCTCCTGATTCCGACGATGCAAAAAAATTATATAGTATAGTTAGTTTAGGAATTAGTAGTAAGGTAGTTTAGTTGTTTTTATATTTTTATTTTTGTTTTTGTAAGGGTGAGTATTTGGGAGTGTCACGATGAGGGTGGCATATTTAAAAAAAAAAAAAACCCTCTATAATTAATAAAGAATAAAAAAAAAAGATTTAGCAACGATATTTTTCCATAGACTTCTGAAGAGGTTTTGTTCTCTGATGCAACTATAAAACATCTCGTTATGGATCTGTGCACTAAAATAATTATGTCATATGGTCTCAATTTTTATGGAACGTCCTCATACGGCATTTGATAGCACTGATAGCCTAGTATGATCGTCTAATGACAAGTCAGTGGTCTCAGTTCGATCCCAAGGCGAGCACCTCTGACTTTTCGTAACTTATGTGCGTATTATAAATTAATTATCAGTTAAACGGTGAAGGAAAACATCGTGATGAAACCAGCACACCTGAGAGATTTTTCAATGGTGTGTAAAGTCATGTCAGAAGCCTTTAGGCGGCTTAAACTCTGACACCAGGTTTTTCATCAGCCATACGATAAGTAGAAGAATTATTATTTGATAATGTGTGTTAACATGGTCCTGAAAAATTATCCCACATTATGCCAATCTGTTCAATGTACTTACGGCACAAATACTCAATATCTACCCACGAAAATACTAATGGTGACCTTTAAAATTTCTTTCTTCCTTTCTTTTCTTTCTTTAAATTTTTTTCAGATTTAGAAAATAATGGCAGTAGATTCCAAGTTATGCAGAATAAATATGCAGTTTTCTTATATTTTTTTTTTACCACACGCCAAAATTATCTGACAGTTATAAATCAGTATTTCTCCTAATTTGTGCTTAACTTTCTATAAATCATCATCCGCCGCATCAGCTTCCCTTTCCTCAATATAAGTGTTCGTGGCTTTAATTTTATTTCTCCCATTCATCTCTATTAGCCGTCATGGTACTGTAAACTCCCTTTTCAGCGATGTCATCTTCCAAACAATCCATTTATCTTTTCTTCTTACATTTACCCGTATAACCGTCTACAACAATCCCTTCTTACAAAATTCCCTTCATCTTGTATCACATGTCCAGAGAGATGAAGGAAATATCATCCGTATGTACAAACAGCACGTCAGTTGAAACAGTTTTGAAGAAATTTCGTCTCTATTACTAGTATGTCAAGATTCACGATTGTTATCACTGATTCGCCGTTGATAGACCCACAGATAGTATTGTTCTAAGGAGTGATGATTTTATATGACAGTTGGGTGTACATGTTTTGATTCGGCTCCAAAATATGCATTTTCGACTATTTTAGTGTCTTTATATTGTTGATTTCTTTAAATGAAACTATTATTATAATTATCAGCTGTTGCTCTTTTAGTTGGGTTTGCCCTGGCCACTCTCTTCCTACTTCTCTGATTTCCGAAACTGCTCTATTATAGAATTCAAAATGTTCTTTGGGCTTGGCTTTTTGGCTTGCCATGTTGCTGGTTTCCACTTTCAAGGATTCACTCAACGATCGTTTTGGTTCAGTATTTGATCAGAATCTGGCAATTCAATTTCATTTGAAGCTGGCTACTTCTGTTTGAAATTTACGAGCAGATTCTAGCTAATTCTAGATTATAGCAGATCTATAAAATGAAAAAAAAACCAGCAGAGCTAATTGAAGATAATTGCTTCTTTTACAGAAGTCATCATCATCAACCGCTAAACAAAAGTAGCCAGAATTAATTGTTGTTACTTGATTGACAATTGAAGGCAGCTGAATTAGCTAATGCGTTTGCCAATCATATATGAAAAAGACATTTTGAAATAAGATATTAAAATCCTTAAATATATTTTATGTATGTTTTTAACATGTTTATGCACATGATTTGCTTATTAAATGAAATTATTTAATAAGAAATTCGCAAAAACCACTGACTCTGGCGGGACTTGAACCCGCGATCGCGGGTATTTAAAAAATTGGTGACATAGTTTCTATGTTTTCTAAGCTGCAAAGTTTAGAACATGGGACTGGCAGTGCGGCAGTACTCCGGTAGATGGCACTACACGCCTTTAAGGCGAAAGAGATTCGTAATTTCGACTGAAGCGGGCGAGACTCGGTAGCTTAATTGGCACGGCACGCCAGGGATCGCGGGTTCAAGTCCCGCCCGAGTCAGTTGTTTTTGCGAATTACTTATTAAATAATTTCAAGATCCTTAAAGTTTCTCAGTTCATTAACAACATGATCCATTACACTTAGAAACCAAACAAATACTCGACATAATCGACAAGGGTGAAATGTAATTTTGTACAAAACGAATCAATGTGAAACTATAATGTATTACATTAGTTCAAAGGCTGAATGCAGCCGTGCCTTGCCCGAACGTGACCTAATTTAGAAGAAACAAAGCGATCCCAAACGACAATATTAATCTTCATTCTAAACAAACAAAAACAACCCTTAATGTCTCAACCATAACGTTTATTTAAACGAAAATTGAGATTTGTTTCTCTACTTTCCAATACAAACCTTTAATATAGATGATGTAAACAAAAACAATTCTTATCCCAATGTAATAAAGAATACTTCAAGTGTAAAGGAAAAATTGCCGGTACATTTTGGGACAACAATACAATTTTCTTTTTTTAAGCTAAAGTGGCGTTTATGTCTGGAGAGTAAGGTAGACATTAGACGCAAAACCAAATTGTTGCTGACGCGAAGGATTCGATAAAGCCCTTGGTTTCAATCATTGGTGGAATAAAATTCCGTATCTTCTATTTCGTTTTGTGTTTACTCGATTTTGAGTTGCGACGTGATTTTGAATATTTTTGGCCGAATAAAAAGTAATAGGTAATGCAAATTTTTAAACACTAGATACAAACCTGTCTTCGATTATTACATGATTATTTTACTTGTTTACCTTGGGTCAAAGGCTGATCTTGGGCCAAGATGTAACTAATTGACACTTATTTAAATTTTTAGCTAATTATGTTACCAAACCATCACTATTAATTCTGCAGATTTTGGCATTCTAAGAGCAGAATAAGGAAGATTTATTGTTTAAAAATAATAAATATTTGATATTACCTAAAAGAAGATTACTAAATTACAATGTCTGAAGAAATCAATAAATTACAAAGATTCCATTGGGCCATTTTTTTATTTATGTCTCTAACTGCTATAAATGATTTTCTTAATAATTATTAGTTTTTTTGTTTTTAACAAGCTTCTAAGCTCTTTACCGATTGACAGTGAATATGAGGGGAGTATTTTGACGTATAATAATTACCCTTTTTAATTTTTTCTTCTATTTTTAAAGGCAAGTGAGTGCATAATATTTGTATTGTTTCTTTTGTAAAAAATAACTCAAAACATTTACATAATTTTATAGAAAAAAAAACACATACTTCCAGTGTTTATTTAGATTCTGATCATGTAGTTTCATAAACCAGGAGACCAGAAAACGCTAGCAATCTCATCAATGCGAAAACATTCAAGATCCACTTACGAATAGTACACACTGGTACTACTCGTACCATTTTAATAATAAAAATTCTAATTCACCCGCAAAATGGCCAGTAAAATCTAGCTACCTGAATGCCAAAGTTTCCTTACATAAGAGCTTGGAAACGCTGTGTCAGCCCATAATACATCTTCTTGCGAGCGCAGTCGGTCCGGTCGTGTCGACGTTCGCTGACTTGCACTTCTAAATACATCTCTTGAAAGGATATGACCGCCTGGTACCTTGCGACTTTAGACAGGGTTGTGTTGACTGAGGCTAGACGAATTTCGATTATATAGCTTATTATGATTATGAACATAACTTTACAATTACAAACGGCGCAAATATAGCAACATTATTGGTTGCTATATCTTTGAGCCGTTTGGGGTTGAAACCCTAGGGTCATGGGGTCCAAGTGCGCGTCTCCTGTACAAAGAAATTGCTCGGAGACTAGTCGACAGCACACGTGATCAGAAGGCTGGTTATTTCTTTGCGCAAAGAATCAGCATTGCCATCCAGCGTGGCAATGCTGCCAGCCTTCTGGGCACGTTGCCTGCAGACGACGGTGATGGGGAGGAATTCTTTGACGCCTTCGCGTAACTTTTGTATAAATCTTTAATTGTAAATGTAAATATAAGTTATATTATTATTTAGTTTATTGTTATTTGTACATATAAGTAATTGTACTTTACAATTATTATCATACATTTTTAAATTTACTATTGTGCGCTCATTGGAGGTATTGGCCCATAATCGCCACGCTGGGCAAGCGGATTGGCGATCGCAGTAGCAGATTGCTGTTACACAGAAGGATGCTGCTGCCCATCCTCCGGATCTTTCCCTTGGTCGCTCTTACGACTCCCGCGTGACGAGTGGGGGTGGTTTTTTCACACGGCATAGAGTATAATATATTCTACACACTTTCACATTTATAATATTCATCATCATCATCAGGAAAACATCAGGAAAACGTATTGTTGGACAATATTATAATATTAGGATTAAATTATATCTTTTTTAAAGGCATAAATAATACAATGTGTTTCTGGATGTACGACATTAAATTAAAACGAGTACATTGTACTATCTCAACAATATTTGAAAACCAGTACTTAATAGACTGCCTCGTTGGTCTAGTGGTAGCAAGCGCGACTGCTGAGCACGAGGTCCTGGGTTCGATCCCTGGGTCGGGCAAAAGTGCTATTGGGTTTTTCCATTAGGAAATTCTCAGTAGCAGCACGGAGTCTGGAATTGTGCCCGGTTAATGGCAATAGGCTCGCCCCCTATTACATGGGACTTATAAAATAGCCGGCGAAACGTGGGTGTACTGCACACCTCTGCCTACCCCCTCTGGGGAATACAGGCGTGAGTCAGTACTTAATAGAAGATTTAAAAAATTATATTTTCGAACAAAATAAATAGCAGAATCGACTGCATAAAACGTAAACACGCTTTATTTACTAAAAGTCGCGCGTCAAAGTGGAATCGAATGACACCTTTCTCTGTCTTTCTACATCAGATCTACATCATGTTACAAAATACGAAAATGAAAAATAATTTCCTGTAACTAAAGTATTTGTTGGATTTGATTGATTTTTTGTATATGGGTAAAAAACATGATACTCTTTACGTGGTTTACAGGAATTTCAATCGTCCTGTAATACATAATTTTTTTTTATTCATGCAAATAGTCAATCTACTTAATAAAAACGAAAATGGTTCAGTATTTCGTCATGGTAACCAGGCCACGGAAAAGGGTAAAACAGCCCCCTTACACTCCTAAAAATCGTAATGACTAACGTTTTTCTTCAAGGACACACAATGTGCAATTACTTCGAGAAAGAATAAATCACTGCTAATAGAGATGAATGGATGAAGAAAACGTATAAAAGGCCTTGAAATAAATTGTGAAAGGGCATGAAGAAGGCTGGAGTAAATCACCACTTAAAGATCTTGATATCCTAGTACAGAGGACGCACCAGTGATCAAAGTTTTATAGGAAAATAGTATTTATTTCTATTGATTTACGGCACATAATCTTGCGAATTGGTCGTCGTACGCTGACTGGCACTTCCTAAGAGCTTATGTTCGCCTGGTATTTCTTGAGTTTGTTAGATGTTTGCTAATCAATCATGCGGCTGTATGGATTTAGATAAAATTAGATCGTTTATATAGTCTACATTTGACAGATTCTATTTATGACAGATTTCCAAAAAAGTCGTTGTGGCGCATTGGTTTCGGACCCGCTTTACAAGCGAGTGGGTGTGTGTTCGAACCTGGCATGTACCAATGTGACTTTTTCAATGTCATATGTACTTTCTTAGATATTCTAAGACACCACTGACTAACGGTGAAGGAAAACATCGTAAGGAAACCTGGACTTAATAGTCTGAAATTGCCAACACGCAGTGAGCTAGCGCGGTGATTAATGCTCAATCCTTCTCTGTATGAGAAGAGGCCTTTGCCCTACATAGGGACAGTTACAGGCTAATTTATTATTTATATTCCAAAAAAGTATGGGATATTGGAAAAAAAACTGTTATATAGTAATTATATAACTGTTATATAGTAATTATATAACTGTTTTTTTATTAACACTATTTATTTATAAGCATAATGTGTTTTTATAAGTAGTGTAAGTATATTTTGACGTTAATTTGGTAAAAAAATATTAGGTACTTTAATTTAGAAATTTAATACTTATAGTTATAAAAACAAATTATGCTCATAAATAAATATAGTGATTAGTATAATTGTTTTTTTTTTTCAATCTATAATGTCCCCCATACTTCTCTAGAAATCTGTCATAAATAGAATCTGTCAAATGTAGAATGTACCAAATGTAGAATCTGTCATAAGTAAAATCTGTCGAATGTAGAATCTGTCATTAGTAGAATCTGTCAAAAGTAGACTATGATGTCAAAAGTAGAATCTGTCAAATGTAGACTAAACGTTATCGGTCCTGCTCGTGATATCTCACCCATCGTGGTGAATTGCCATGCGATCAGATTAAGTTAGAGGGATTAGAGAGTAACACATACATTTATTAGGTACTTATCAGATAACAATTTCGTAGCGATTGAAAACACATGGCTATATGTACACCTTTTTTTTATTAAGTTAAAGGTCAAAATGATTAATTATCACTTACTAAAACGGTGAAGGAAAACATCGTAAGCAAATCAGCACACCTGAGAGATTTTTCCAAGGGCCAAAAAGCCTTGTCAGAGACCTAGGGGCGGTTTAAACCCAGACACCAGGTTATTCATCAACCATACGATAAAACATACCAAAAGTTCCTTCTTAAACTCAATTAGGTTAGACTTATAAGGTCACTATATAAAAATGTGTTTTGTTAACGTATGCCTCCCGCCCATTGGTCGATCACGTACAAACTATTATGTCTAAATTTTATCCAATAAATGAAATATTGGGGCTACGTGACGAATTTTTTATCGAAATTCTGTTTTTTTTTACGATAGAAGTGGACGTTTATTTAGTAAGAGGACAAAGGTTGAGTAAAAATATGACAAAGAAATTATATTAGCACAAAAACTAAAATAGATTGTCAAATAGTAATAGGTACTTATATTGTGTTACAAAGGCGGGAAATACGCAATTACATTTGCATATGCAATTAATAAAAAACAAAATAAATACTTACACAATAATAATAAATCCAAATTCATATTATAAATCCGGAAGCAAGTTTGTTTGTTTGTGACCTATTAAAAAAAACCACTGAGCCGATCATGCTAAAATTTTGCTGTAACCTGTAATCCCGAAAAAAAGTACTGTTCTCGGGGAAAACAATGATAACGATTTTATGATAATAGATAGCGCCACATGTTTTGTGATTACAACCCAAATTGATCATCAAATCCTTAATTCACACGAGCGAAACTGCGGGAAAAGCTAGTAATAAACACAGCGCTGTCCACCTTTTCTGTAAGTAATACCACTATTTACGAGTATAAAAATAAATGTAATTTTATGTATGTTAAAAATAACTTACATAATTATGGTAACCCCACCAGGGTTATCAATTGCCCAATTAAAAAACATTAATAACGAAAGTAAAACATCACCCTCCTTCTGGCGCAGTCGGGTAAAGAGAATCAAAATTACACCCTCAACACTAAAAAGGCTGTTAATTAAACTTCCCATGTGCAACAACCCTTAACGTAATCAACCGTTGATAAACTGACCCCATTAAAAAGAAAAATATTCACTCGTTTTTTTTAATTTAATCAAAATTATATGAAAATGGCTTACCAAATTATCTTTACCCGACAATTTAAAATGAGACCTTATTTTAATAAGACTAAGGTCGCGTTTTTTATTTGTTGGGGGTAAATTAGAGTATGTTTTCAGAAGGGCGATAGCGAATCATTTTGAAGTGGGATCCGTCTGAAAAATAACAAAGACTGTACCGAAAAAATTGGACACGAATACTATTTTGTGTGGAGAAGGCTTTCTGTTAATAAATTAACATTTTTTTGCGTGAAAGAGTAACAACCATCCATCAGTGACATGGCGGCTGGTATAAATGAATGGATGGTTGATAAATAAAGAACAATTCACACATATCCGTGAAGTCACAGTTCCGGCACCGTGATAATTATTCTTTCATGATGACATCCTCCTGACTGAATTTCGGACACAGCTGCCAATCTTAAAGGAGATTAGCAAACTACGCAGGATATTGTAGTGTATAAGTGTGTGCGCAAGCACAGGTGCACTCTATATTTTCAATCTATTTCAATTGTGAAATAATTCATCATTTTCAATATCAGCCTGTATTAGTCCACTGCTGAACATAGGCCTCTTCCAATGCGAATTAGAGGTAGAGGTACAATCGCTACGCAGAGCAAGCGGGTTGGCGGTCGTAGAAGCAGACGATTACTGTTACACAGAAGGATCCCATCCTCTGGATGCTTAGTCGCTTCTTACGACACCCGCGGGATGAGTAGGAGTGGTTCTATTCTTAGGCCGGAAACCACACGGCAAGTGACATAATTTATAATAAACAATTCTATAATTATGTATGTAATATGTTCCCGATACCGGTGGGCTACTATATTTTATATTTTTAAATGTATATTGTAAATGAATAAATGGATAATAATAATTCCAGTTCAAGCTTAAATAATTAAAACAAATAAATTCCTTCTCCACAGAACCTTACGAGGGTGTAGGCGTTATCAGGGAGGGTAAATAATGAAAAACATCCTTTATAAATGAAATCAGAACGGTTTCGCCGTGTTGTTGTTACATGAATTTAAACCTTCATACCACTGAACAATAAAATTTTCAAAGTTTATGTTTTTATTTGCTTTATTTTTACTGATATGATAACGTTGTATTGTTTGGGTAAATAATTAGGTAGGTACAGTCAACAGACATTAATCAATTACATCATCATCTGCCTAGCCTTTTCCCAACTATGTTGGGGTCGGCTTCCAGTCTTACCGGATGCAGCTGAATACCAGTGTTTTACTTGGAGCGACTGCCTATCAGACCTCCACAACCCAGATACTGGGTTACACGATACCCCTTTGTAAGACTGGTTGTCAGACTGTCGGGCTTTTAACTACCCGTAACGACTGTCAAAGATCTACAATTGACAGCCGGGGCCAACAGCTTAACGTGCTATCCGAGGCACGGAGAGTGATAATTAATTTATAAAACGCACATAACACGAAAAGTCAGAGGTGCGCGCCTTAAATTAGGTTCATTAGGCTATCACGACTCATTAATCAATTACAATGCTATGTTTATACTCCTTAGCACTACTTATAATAATGTTCTCCTGAACGAATTTCGGTCACTCAACGGAGATAAGCCGACTACGCAGGAAATATTTATAGTGCTGACAAAAGTGTGTGTGCAAACACAGGTGCACTTTCTATTCCCTCACTCTCATAGTCCGATGGGACGGCAATCCGATACGGCCGGAGAGATAGATTAAGCACAAGGCCAACAGCTTAACGTGCTTTTTGAGGCACGGAGTAAGTGATGATATATTATTTTTTGTAAAATTTTTACATGTTAGCTTATTAAATATAAATATTTCATAAGAAATTTGAAAAAACAACTGATACGGATGGGATTCGAACCCACGATCTTCGGCGTACCGTGCCGACGCTCTAATCGCTGAGCCACCGTATCCCATCAGAATCAGTCGAAATTTCAAATCTCTTTCTACGCCTAGGGCGTGTGGTAATATCTATCGGAATACATTGCGTATCCGACTCAAAGTGCTCCAAACTTTGCAGTTTTAGAAGGCACCGATGCGATATTACCAATGTTCTTAATATTTTTTGTGAAATTTTTACATGTTTAAACGCTTAACCTCTCAGGGGAATGTAGGCGTGATCATACGTTACAGGGTAAGATCTTAAGATGTGGCTGATGGTGTTTGTGGGTTTTGCAGACGCTGTCACTTACACTCAGTGTGTAAACTCCACTAAAGGAGCCAAGAGGTCCATGTCATAAGAGATTGCATCGCGCTTAAGTTTTTCTGAAAGGTTAAGCTAGTTTACAAAGGTTAAAGGTTACACTCACTTTTTGTAACAATATTGACCCTAAACAGTTTCAACTATCATTAGGATGCCGACAACGTGTCGCGTAACTATTGATTTTATTTTACTTAATCAAAATCAGTCCATTTATTTAGGCCGATGCCACAGACAGATAGACAGACACGACACTTATAACTGCGTCGGGGGTTAAAAAAAACAAACAGTATACAAATAATGTAAACAAATAATATAATAATATCCTCCTGACCGAATTTCGGTCACAGCGGCCAATCTCAACGGAGATTAGCCAATTACGCAGGAGATATTATTGTGCACAAGTGTGTGCGCAAACACAGGTGCACACTCTATTCCCTCACTCTCATGGTCCAATGGGACGGCCTTATTCCGACACGATCGGAGAGAGATCAGGCGCAGGGCCAACGGCTTTACGTGCTTTCCGAGGCACGAAGTAAGTGATAATTAATTTATAAAACGCACATAACTTACGAAAAGTCAGAGGTGCGTGCCTTGGGTTCGAACCCGATACCTCTGACTTGCCAGTCAACGGTCACAACCACTAGGCTGTCACGACTTCTTGCAACAAATAGTGTAGTACTATAATTATAATATTATACCCGCTGCCTCTTGTATTTTTTACCATTTTAAGAAGATGTTATTGTATAATAATGGACTTTTAAAACTAGGCAGAAGGATACCTACCGTAGCTAAGTGTTCAGAATTACGCACTATAAGGGAAGATTTTTTTTTAAATTGTGCTTTTGTGCTCACGCGCATCCTTTAAGGGATGCCTCTGATTGTGATCTTAATGGGCCTATATCAATCCTGCTTCAAGAATCTCATTTTCAAATTCACCTTTGCCTTTGCAAAAAGGCGTGTATTTGTGTAGGATGGTTACGAATAAAATATGATAAAATTAGAAAGTTAGAGTGGCTAGAAGTCCCGATGAAATTTCTTCTAAAACATCGAATCGAATGTGCCGAATCGACTTTGTGTGTAGCCACCCTTAAAACCCTTAAAGGGTTTGAACCTTTGTGGCATAGCGAGCCGTCGCCATTTTGATTATTTTTTTTGCATAAGAACTATTATTTCAATCCAATCTAAGGCATATAAACACGTAATTAGTTCATTTTGTATGATTGCCGTTGTTTTCATTTGACATTTCTTTTACTTCAAATATCTCGGAAACGTGACACTTTAGGACATCATGTTGCTAACATTTTTTGTTTGATAAGATGTTCTCTATCTAAATATACTAGTCTCATCCTGCGCCGCCACTTTGAAAAAAAAATCAAAATGGCGACGGCCCGCTATGCCAGCTCCCACACAAAAATGTTCAAACCCCTTTAGAGTTATGCCTACTTCAATAACGAAATATAAATATAAAATATTCATCTCTAACTGATCCCAACATGTCGTCTACGAAGTTTCACTTCAATATTCCTACCATTGAAACAACTTTTTAACTATCTGCTATGTAATTCTTATGAGAATGCGGTAACCTGCTTGTCTCAAACACAACCGACAAAGGAATTTACTCCATATTACAACTAACACTCGATCTATAATCGCCTAAACTAAAATAAATACTAATAAAGAAAAATATACTTTGTTATCTACAAATTAGAGTCGAAATTCCAATGTGGTCTACTGTTACAGGCAGAACAAACGTGGGAATTCTTCTTGCCATTGTTTTTAAACTCTCTACATAACCTTAGGTTCATTTTGGTTCACTGAACCTAGGTTAGTCGACTGTGACAGGTCTCGTGCGGTTTTTGTTAAACGATAGCTCTGTTGTATGGAAATTAAAAAGTTATAGTTGTTCAAATGTCTATGGGAATACCTGTCGGCCATAATTAGTCGACTTTAACATCTTGCCCGAAGGATAGGCAAATGCCTGATACAAACAGGCAAAATGTAAGACCTTTTTTAATGGCGTATGGGTGGATATCGACGCGAAAGTTTTATCGTAATATTTATTCTGAATTTTTTACTGTAATATATCATGTTTTCTACAATATATTTAGTAAATAAAAATGATTGACGGACGCCTACTAACTTTTTGCCATTTATTGAATGTTTAATAAATGTAAAAATGTTCGTGGGTGGTTATTAGTTCCATGTATCGATAATAATATCCGAAAATAGGCTTTATTATTTATTCAATAATATTTTATAAGGGCGACAAAATAAATTCCTGTTTTTGACCCCCGACGAAAAAAGAGGGGTTTTTTTTTTTTTTTTTTTTTTTTTTTTTTTTTATTTATTTATTTAGTTCAGGCAACTAGGGCCCATAGCGATACAATACACATATACAATAGGTAAATATAAACTAATACATATTAAACAAAACAAATAATTAATAACTATGTTACACGAATAGTCTGCATCGGCGTCGTGTGTCGCGCAGTGTCGGGTATCCGGCCACGGAAACGCCGGAACACAACACCCTTCGGCCAAAATTCTTCCTTCATGAAGGTCGACAGATGTTCAGTTGGAACTCTCACCACGAAGGAATTAAAACCCACATTGTGGCGAGAGTCCAACCGCTCGACCCGCAGCGTGAACTTGGACTTGACGCGGATATACTCCACAATCTCCTCCGCCTTCGTAGCGTAGTGCAGCCTAGACACGTACAGCGGCGTCACCGGTACAGCAGGACGCAGCAGGTGGTTCGGTCCTGTCGGTGCTATACCGCACTTGTTCTGCAAAGAAGGCTTCCTTTTCTTCTTCTTTACTACGGTGAAGCCATCTTCGTCAGTCTGGACCATTTTACGGCCCTGGCTCTGCTTTGCCCCCGTAGTTAGCCGCTTAGTAACGTGAAATGCTTTATAACGTGAGTGTCGATGTATGTGTGTGTCTGTGGCATAACAACTCTCAAATGGATTAGCCGATTTTATTTTAGTTTTTTTTTTACTTAAAAGGTGATTGAGAGTGTTCTTAGCTAAAACAAAATGGGTCGGGGATTTTTATTTTTTAAATTTATATTTTTTATATCGTATCAGAGGTTGGGTAGGGTAGGAGTAGAATAAGGTAGAGTATCGTAGGGTAGTGTAGGGTAGGGTAAAAACGGCGTAGAGCTAGGATAATCACGCGTACAAAGTCGCGCCGGGCAGCTAGTATATACAGCGTGTAACAGAAGTCCGAAATAATACTTAAGGGCATGTATGTATATCATGAAGAGAATCACCTGTGAAAATATTGAATGCAAAAGAGGCATTTTTTTTTCATACAAAATAATTCTTTTAATTTCATTTTCTTCAATAATGACAGATTTTATCATCCTACACGTACCTAGTGCTTACTTAAAGAGTTTATTGAAGGTAAATAACCGGATTCGTGTTGATTCACCTTTCAGCTGATTTCTAGAGCTGTATTTGAAAGATTTTGGTGAAAACTTTGACCGTGGTTTACTCGAGTTGTTTGGGGTTCGGTTCCAAAACCTATGCTCAAGGATTGTTAATAGGGTACCTTATACGCCCTTAATGTATTATTTCGGACTTCTCTTACACGCTGTATATACACTAGTACTAGTATGTACTTATATAATACATTAAAAATATAAAATTGTAAGAATATACGACATAAAATACACAGAAAAAGGCATCACATTAAAAACTCAGATAAAGAATATAGTCTTCTAGTATGTTTTCCAGTATATCTTCCTCTGCTGGCCCCTCAGGTCAACCTCAACCACATGATACACGTGCGATACACAGACGTACGTGTATCATGTGGCTGAAATAAACACTGATATTGGCTTCTCCTTATCTTCAATCATTGACGACCTTCATTACGTCATACAGTACATTACGTCATTTCAGCATCATCGTCAGCCTGTATCAGTCCACTGCTGAACATTAGGCCTCTTCTCAACGCATCACTTATTTTGTGCGCTCATTAGAAAGTGTTTGCCCTTAATTGCCACGCTGGGCAAGCGGGTTGGCGATCGCAGTAGCAGATTACTGTTACACAGAAGCTGCTGCTGACCATCCTCCGGATCTTTTCCTTTGTTACTTCTTACGAAATCCGCGGGACCATTAGGGGTGGTTCTATTCTTAAGCAGGAAATCACACGCCACTGTAAAATACTTAATTATTAAAAACCTGAAACATATTAATACGTAAAAAATATATAAAATAATTAAAACTATATTCAACAACTGGTCACACAAACAGGTAACTTAACCTTGGTTTTAGTATAAAACAATTGGGTATGTTATCTACGTACATTTCAATACAAATACTCTTTATTCGTCAATGCTGCTGTTTAATTAACATGAACATCATTAAGAAATAAATAATTAAGTAAAATTTAATAAGCACTTATAGCCTAGTGGTATGACCGTCGACTGAGAAGTCAGTGGTCCTGAGTTCGATCCCAAGGCGCGCACCTCTGTCTTTTCGTAAGTTATGTGCGATTATAAATTAATTATCAGTTGCTAAAACGGTGACAGAAAATATCGTGATGAAACCAGCACACCTGAGTGATTTTTCAAGGGTGTGTAAAGCCAAGTCAGAGGTCTACGGGCGGTTTAAACTCTGACACCAGGTTGTTCATCAATCATACGATAAGAAGAAGAAGATTAAGTAAAATGCTAATAAATAAACGAGAATGTAACTGTACCACTGCAGGGCAAAGGCCTCTTCTCATACAGAGAAGGATCGAGCATTAATCACCACGCTAGCTCACTGCGTGTTGGCGATTTTAGACTAATAAGTCTAGGATTCCTCACGATGTTTTCCTTCACCATTAAGTCTGTGGTGTCTGAGATTAACTAAGAAAAAGCTTAAGACATTGAACCCACTCCCACGTGCTTGCAAAGTGAGTTCGTAATTAATGCGTCACCACAACTGTAAATAACTATTTAATAACAAAAAAAACCAAGCTAAGCTTCAGTACTAGAAATCTAGATTAAACTACCACATCCTAAGCCTATTTCTTGCTTTTTAGTGCTCTTAACACTCGTTATTATTTTTGTATTTTTAATATTATTCATTACATATAAAATACATTTTAAAATATGTATAAAACATAAAAATATAGGTTCAATTAAAAATATAAAATATTGTAGCCCACCGGTATCGGGAACAGGGTCCAAGCTACTGATGGTTAGGGCTCCAGAGAGACTCAGCTGACATTGTGCTGATAGTCGTTTCAGTCGATGGATTAATACCCAAGAGCCTCGATCAACACCTTAAGAGGCTCTCGTTACATGGCTGGATCAAGGGCTTGATGCAGAGGGCGGTACTCCTGGACACGGCTCGCATAGTCAGGAGGTTCCTCTCTCTAGAGCCCCGACCACCAGTAGCTTGGACCCTGTTCCCGATACCGATGGGCTACTATATTTTATATTTTTATTTTTTATATATTTAAACATGAATTTTCTATGTATTTAAATGAATAAATGATGATAATACTGACTTTAAATCACTAAAAAAGCAAGAAATAATACAAAGACGTTCGTTTTTAATTAAAATTAAAATATTACTACTAATTAAAATATTTACTCACATCTGTTTCCAATCGATGGTATTCAAATAATGTGAGAACATATTAACTGGTGTCTTTTATATATTGCAATGAGTATTATGTTTACATTTAGGTACATTATTAAAAAAACCCGTCATGTGTATGTATTTAAATGAATAAATGATGATAATATTGACTTTAAATCACTAAAAAAGCAAGAAATAATACAAAGACGTTCGTTTTTAATTAAAATTAAAATATTACTACTAATTAAAATATTTACTCACATGTGTTTCCAATCGATGGTATTCAAATAATGTAAGAACGTGTAAACTGGCATCTTTTATATATGGCAATGAGTATTATGTTTACATTTAAGTAAATAATTAAAAAAACCCGTCAAGTGCGAGTCGGACTTGCCCACCGACGGTTGCGTACAAAGTAGGTAGGACTATTACATTATTGTTCGTGATATTGCATGTAGGTAATGTTTGTCTCTAGTATGTTACGCTCAAAGATCAAAAACGCTCATTGAGCGGTTGGTGGTCTTTCTTTGATTGCCACAACGCGTCGTGCGCGTTTTCATTAGAGCCATAACACGACCTTCGCTATGTGGATGTTTTACTGTGACCACAACGCGTTGTGAGCTATTTTTCCGCTCACTGAGCGCTTTCGATCTTTGAGCGTAACATATATACCAATAGGTGAACCTAAATAAATAGAATAAAAAAGTAATTAAAAAATTTAATAACCTACAATTAATGTATAGTTTTGTCGATGTACTTGTGTAGTATAAGTAATGTAGTAGATAATTATATAGTTATTACCTAGTTACCCTATAAATTTTAATTCTATTGAGGGTGTCGAAATTAACGTTTAGTGTGGCATAAACGGCCATATCAGTTTTTATTAGTAGGTATATAATAGATATCTATCTATAGATATGGTTTCCGGCAATTTTTTTTTTGTGGCCGGGGGGAGTATAAAATGCCTTCCGCATAATGGTTATTTGAGGCTCGCACCCACTAAAAACGTCTCCCCACTGCGTGTTCCTCGCACTATATCGGACGGGTCCGGGTACCGCAAACGCGCCTCGCAGCCCCGTCCAGTGCTTCCGGCCTAAGAATAGGACCACCCCTACTTGTCCCAAGGGTGTCGTAAGAAGCAACAAAGGGAAAGATCCGGAGGATGGGCAGCAGCATCAGCATCAGCAGTGCAGAGTTTTAAAATTTTAGTTAAGATTTAGTAATTTTAACATTTTGTAAGTATCTCTAAAATGTAAGTAAGTGTTTTAGCTCTAAGCTGTAAACTTTAATTAAAATAAATAAATTACATAAAGTTTGATAACGAAATGAAATAAAATATTCAGAGTGAAGAAAACTGCTTCATGGTCTGTCATTAAGATAGGCAAAACGAAAGTTAATTTTATAATTAATTGTATCTACATTTTTATTTTGAATTGAAGTGTTTCGACAAAGCACACTTTTTCTGTACAATTATCTATGACATCACGCTCGGGTTGGTGACGCTGAATCGGGAAAACTCGGCTATAGTCGGCTTTTGCGACTTCTTGAGTGTTAGATATCCGTAGAAACTGACGTTAGAATCAACAAATGATCAAAAATTGTGTGGTCATCACACACAAAAATTTTAAATTAAAGTGATCGTACATAAACGTATTTGGCTATAGGAATATTGACTGCCTCGTTGGTCTAGTGGTAGCAAGTGCGACTGCTGAGCACGAGGTCCTGGGTTCGATCCCCGGGTCGGGCAAAGTCTTATTGGGTTTTTCCATTAGGAAATTCTCATTAGCAGCACGGAGTCTGGAATTGTGCCCGGTTAATGGCAATAGGCTCACCCCCTAATACAAAATGGGACTTATAACATAGCCGGAGAAACGTGGGTGCACTGCACACCTCTGCCTACTCCCTCCGGGGAATACAGGCGTGAGTCTATAAAAAAAAATACAAAAAAAAAATATACCTACGTGTCGAATTGAGACCTCCTTTTGTTTTGGTGGGTTAAAGAGTATTTCTGGTCTTTTTTTGTACAGGGAAAATGTGCCTTATGCATACAGTTCCGCTTGGGTTATGCGAGACGGTTATATCAGGCTCTCCGGCCTTTTTTTGTGGGGGGAATAAAAAATGCCTTCCGCATACCGCACGTCCGAGGACGTACGGTTATGTGGGGCTCGCACCCACTAAAAACGTCTCCCCCTGCGTGTTCCTCGCACTGTATCGGACGGGTCCGGGTACCGCAAACGCGCCTCGCAGCCCCGTCCAGTGCCTGCCTGTAGGCCCGCTCAGGCTCTCCGGCCTAGAGACCAGCATATAATTATCAATAATTTTGCAACAATTCATACAGTAATTGATGCATTAAATTGATGCAGCTGTTTAGTGATGATTATAATATATTATAGTTTATAATCATAATTGTACAGCTGTATTGATTAAATATGTTGATTAAAGACGTATGAGGTCTGTAAACAAGAAATTTGTGGAGTCATTACGAAGCTAGGAGAGAAGCAACGTGATAAATAAAACATTCATCTACAGTATAAACTATAGTATTACTGGCCAAATAATAATAATATTCTCCTGACCGAATTTCGGTCACAGCGGCCAATCTCAACGGAGACTAGCTAACTACGCAGAAGATATTATAGTGCACAAGTGTGTGCGCAAACACAGGTGTAGTATCTATTCCCTCACTCTCATAGTCCGATGGGACGGCCTTTCGACACGATCGGAGAGAGATCAGGCGCTGAGCCAACGGCTTTACGTGCTTATAATTATAGCTTATATAGCAAGCATAGCGATAGCTTAGTTGTATGACCGTTGAACTGCCAAGTCAGAAGCCTCAGGTACGAATTCAAGGCGCGCACCTCTGACTTTTCGAAAGTTATGTGCGTATTATAAATTAATTATCACTTTCTCTGTGCCTCGGAAAGCACGTAAAAGCCGTTGGCCTTGCGCCTGATCTCTGCCCGATTGTGTCGGATTACCGTCCCATCAGACTATGAGAGTGAGGGAATAGAGAGTGCACCTGTGTTTACGCATACACTTCTAGTAATAGTTTGCTAATCTCCTTTGAGATTGGCCGCTGTGACCGAGGACATTATTACTAGTGTGTACCTTATATTTATCTTAACTATTATTGAAAATATGTTTCATTTTGTTACAGGTAAATAAAATTTCAGATGATGGATTAACTGAATACACCACTACCTGCAGGTATATTTATCTGTAATCATCTGTAAGTTACGATGTTTTACGTCCAAGATTCTTTCTTTCTTTATCGTATAGTTGATGAACAACCTGGTGTCAGAGTTTAAACCACCTGCAGGCCTCTGACATAGTTTTACACAGCGTTGGAAAATCTCTCAGGTTTGCTGTTTTCCTCACTATGTTTTCCATCACCATTTTAGCAAGTGATATTTAATTTCTAATACGTAAACTTATTTTAAAAATTCAGAGGTGTGTTCGAACTTACAACCTTTAACTTGGCAGTCGTACTACTAGGCTATCATAGCCTCTAAAGTGGCCTACCATTTTGCCTCTTCTGTGCTCTATACTGGATGTTTTCTCAAATATAATTTAAGTTTTTACTGCTTTGAACTTCTTCGAAAAAACTTTCGATATTTTATTGTGCGTAGGTAGTTGAGGCACAGAATAACCGAACAGAAGGAAAGCTTCATTCATGAGTTCAAAATTCTTACCTATTTTCATAGGGCTGTCACTCGGCTATTGAAAATAAAATTCCGGGCTAGGTACCTACCTACCTACATTTAATTGTTAGAAATGAAAAAATGTATTAAAATCATTTTTTTTTATTCAAATTGTTAAGCTACTTGTTATTATTTCATACGTAAATTAAGTACCTACTTACCTACCTATCTAATAGAAAAGGTCAAATGGAATCTTACTAAAACAGCCAACAAATACACTTTGGTACCTACTCGCCTACAAACCTTCTAAAACATAGGCTACTAAAGCAAAAATACGAAACAAATAATACTGCAATATACCTACATAGCAAATAATCTTCTTCTTATCGGCATCTTAGTTATTTTGGATAATACTTAGCTTATAAGTTCGTAACTAAATACTTCTGAAATAAACATCATGACTGTGTATGGATAATTATGATAGTTACCTTGCAAAATCCTTTGGGTATACAAAAAAAGAAGTCCCCTTGTTTTTTCTGCCATAATTTAAACACACAGTACATGAGGTTGGCATTTTGAAAAAATATTAAAATAAATCGTTTGTCGTCTTATCCGCTGCGCGCTGGCAAACCTGACATACGTACGCTTACTCAGCCGGCTCAAACCGGTTTGTACCCGAGCGGGCGCCGGTGCACTCCCCGCGCGCCTTGTCAGTGACAGGTCACGCACACATAGATGCGCGTGTAGTAGTGTACCTACGCAAAACGTTTAGTATGAAGCTTTCATTCTGTTCGGTTATTCTGTGGTTGAGGTATGTGTTATTCAAGAAACACAAATTCAGCATATTAATTAATATTGATACGGCTTTACTCACGCATTGATTTCGGGGAATGCTCAACTAGTTTCGAACTCTAACGGAGTCCATTTTCAAGAGCGAATGTATACGTGGCGGCCGGCGCGTTCGCGACGCGGTCGCGTCAGTGAAGTCCACGACGCCGCCATGTATACACTAGTTCTTGAAAATGGACTCCGTTAAAGTTTGAAATAAATAAGTATAACTCACGAAAGTAATTATTTTACAATTTCAGCATACTTAATACTAAATAGGGTGGAAAAAAGTAAAACAAACGAATAATATCTCAAAATATATATTTTATTAATATACTGTGTTGATTTATCAAAAAACTTAAAAGCAATCTGTTGTGTATTTGTCAGGTATTAGCATATTCCAGTTTGTCTGAGTTTAGTAATAAGAGTTTTTGGGGACAAATGGTAATAAACGTAATGCATGCATTGTATGGCAGAATTGCCATTTAGGCTGAGGGCCAGAGAGGACGGAAAGGTGCGCGGGACTGGGATTATGTTTCGTTTTTTTAGCTAGATTTAGCTGCCAAACTATTTAGTGTTACACCAAGAATTAAGGATAAGGTCAGATCCTCGCTCCGCCATCATTGTGATTGCTGCTTCAGGGTTACCGCTGACGTGAAGTGGCATGGCCGAGGAATCTATAACACGGAGATTGGGCACTCCTTTAACTCTGAAGTCACTCTCTAACACCGAACCCATTGAACAAGTACCAATGTAATGCCACAAAGTAGAAGTAATTCCTAAAGCATAACACTTCCAGAAGTCATCTCCAGTTTTGTCGGAACAGATTCCAACATCGATCAGGGTTGCGTTCACGCTTTTAAAGTAATCAGTGTCCAGAACCCTGTTGAAGTCCTTCAAGCTGTCAGCCATCAGTTTCAAATCAGAGGGGTCTTTAAATGTATTCATAAATATCAATGGGTCAACAGCTGGGTCAGCACTTTGCAAAATAACACGACCTCTAGATTTAGGCTTCAATAGATCGATTATAGTGTATAGAGTTAACCTGCCCTTGCTAGCTTCAAAGATCTTTTGACTAACCTCATGTGAATATTTAAATACCATAGAGTTTAGTTGTAAACCAGCTGCGGAACTTTGTGGAAAGACCATGTTGATTGATTGGTAATCTGGGTAACGCTGAGACGAGTTTAGAGCTACGTAACCAATTGTGGTAGGTATTGAAAATTTTCCTGGGTTAGCTGAAGGTGAATCATCGCTCTTATCCATCTGATACATAAGGATGGCAGCAGGATGGTCCTGGAAGTTCTTGCCTACAGGAAGATCAGCGACCACAGGAATACCTAACTCCTCAAGGTCTTCTTTGGGCCCGACACCAGATAACATGAGTAACTTAGGACTGTTGATCGCTCCGGCAGACACGATGACTTCCTTCTTCGCGTATACTTTAAATGTCTTATCGTTGATGGAAACTTGTACTCCCACAGCAACGCCGCCCTTTATCAGAATCTTAGTAGCTGTAGAGAACAAGGAAACTCGTAAATTAGGGCGTGAGATTGCTGGAGAAAGGTATAGCGCATTACTTTGACGAATGCCTTCGGCTATAGTAAATAAATTTTGCGTGTAACCAATAGAACTGTCATTAGACGCTGTAGTCAAAACAATTTTATGTCCAAGTTCTTCAAAAGCTTCTAAATAGTACTCATTGATAGAATTGACCTCTCTGGTCAACTTTTTCATCCCATCACTACCATGGAAAGATCCGTATGGAGAATCCAGAATTTCTGGGTCCAATACTTGCTCTCCTTTTTTAAAGTAAGGTAGAACATTAGCGTGGTTCCAGCCTAGATCATTTAGTAGCTTTGCCCATTGATTGTAGTCGGAAGGATCTCCTCTGGAATACATGAGATGGTTTAGCCCGCTGCTACCGCCCAACATTTTTCCCTGCGTCAAGCCTATGACTTTGCCTTGCATGTTCTGTGCTGTGTAACCATCATCGACCGATGTGAAGTTGTAATCGTAAAGCGAATGTGGTAGCGTAGTGAAGAGTCCTGGCGTCTGGAAATTGCATCAAAAATTAATACTTTGTATATTCAAATTGCATTTGATACTAAAGTAGGGTATTTTTTGAGATTTTTTTTTATCAATTTAAAGTAGGATGTTATGAAGATCGATGTCACAACTTTGATTGACTTTCGAATTGATCAACTTTGACAGTTTAAGAGTAAATAATTCCGTGTCGTAGATGACGATCAAGGATGCGATGTGTAAACGTGTCATCAAATTTTGGCTACAGTGGCCAATCTCAACGGAGATTAGCCAACCATGCAGACGATATTTTAATGCAGAAGTGTGTGCACAAACACAGATGCACTCCCTAATTCTATCTTCATAATTATGTATAATTATTATGTAATTATGCTGCTGTTGATGTGCTAAATAAATAATATAAAAAATATATATTACCTGTGCCTCCAAAGGCAGGTAACCACCCGCTTCTATCAGAAGGACTTTGTGCTTTGGATTAGCTGACAGTCTGTAAGCTAGTACACATCCTGCGGATCCACCTCCAACGACTATGAAGTCGAAGTGTTCGTCGTCTGTGAAACGAAATTATGAAAATTAATTAAGATGTTGGAAACCTGTTAGGGATAAAGGGATCATTAAACTCATGATTATGAACAACTTTTACTATGGGACCAACCCTGAAATCGCAAAAAAAATCAGCTGTTCCATACATTTATGTTCACATGACAACAAAATGTATGGAACAGATGTTTTTTTTTACATGATGTTTTTTTAAATTTAATTCTGTATTATGTATATACCAATTTGGCATAACGACTACTAAACAAAATGGTAGCCAAACTACTTATTATTATAAGCTGTGATAGGTACTAGTGTAATGACTGTAGGACTGCCAAGCGAAAGGTCATAGGTTTGAAACCCAGGCGCGCACCTCTAAACTTTTCGGATTCTTGTGCATTTCAGAAATTAATAATCATAGTCATGCTAAAACGGTGAAGGAAAAACATCGTAAGGAAACCAGCACACTTGAGAGATTTTTCAACGGTGTGTAAAGCACACACTTGCGCACTATAATCTCCTGATTAATCTTAAAAAACTAACTATTGATGGTATAATGAGGCGGGAAATGCCACGCTGTTAACGACAATGTCTGTATGACTAGAAGTGCGTTCTGCACTGTCTCGACTCCAACAAGGGAGGCCGCTGCGTCAGCCATTTCTGTAGGGCAAAAAAAAAGGATATTATTAAAAATATTTTATGTAAGTATATTATTTAATTATTTTTATTCAGATATAAACATTAAAATGATTAAAATACAATTAAAACTAAAACTAAAAACTAATACTAAAACTAAGCTAAAACTAAAAGTAAAATAAAAAGAGAAAAACTTAATCTAAAAGACCGCTTCCAGTGGGCAATGTCCCCAAAACGCTGGCTGCATTGCCACGTTGAATGGCAATGCTAAGCCTTTGAGCTAGGTATAGGCCAGCGTTTTGATCCCGAGTAGCTTCGACCAGACTATTATTATTATTTTATAAGAAATTCGCAAAAACAACTGCCTTAAGCGGGACTTAAACCCGCGATCCTTTGCGTGCCGTGTCATCCCTTTACCAACTAAGCTACCGAGTCTGCCCGCATCAGTTGGAATTACGAATTTCTATCTTAACGCCTTAAAGGCGTGTGGTGATATCCCCCGGAGCACCCACGCACCGGTCCCATGTTCTAAACTTTTTAGCTTTCAGCTTATAGAAACGATATCACCAATTTTTTACAATAACAATTTTTACCAAATAGAATTTTCGGTGTAGGTGTTAAATTTAGTAGGCGGTTTAAACTCTGACACTAAGATTGTTTATATACCATACGATAAAGAAAAAGCCTTTTTTCATTAAAATATTATGTTTTGACATTACAAGAACTTAAGAAATAGTTATAAAATATAGTTTCAATTATTTATATTCTTATATGTATGAGTAAGATTGTTAATTTTTTTTTTTAAATGTCTAAAGCCAAATTTTATTGCAATTTCGGACACCAAAAAAAATAAAAAAAGAACATAATTATATATCAAAATAGGTACTTACCAAAAAGTGAAATCTTCAAAAAGTGACTGAAATGTGAATTAAGACTGTCGCCACAATTTATTTTATATTAAGTTGAAGGGGATTTAGGGTAAATATGACCATTGTAGGTATATCATTTTTATATCGGCATTTTTATATCATTTTTATTTATTTATAGACTCACGCCTGTATTCCCCAGAGGGGGTACGCAGAGGTGTGCAGTACACCCACGTTTATATCATTTTTATATCATTTTTATATCGGCTTCGCCAGCCACATTCGCGCTAATCATCAAAGCTAAAGGTTCGCCGTTGACAGAACACGTCGAGGAGGACATCAGGTCAAAAATGATATTTTTATAAAGATTTTGATTCGTCCAACGACTATTATTCTACCCTGCCGATAAAACATGCATGAAATTAACTAAATTGTAAAATTATGTTTTAGTTCCTGAAATTGTTTGAGAGAAAACAAAATGATCTAAAACACTTTGCTCGTCCCGGGAATCGGACCCAGGACCTCGTACTCAGTAGTCGCGGTTGCTACCACTAGACCAACGAGAACTAGGTACATAAAATTTCTGTTAAAATTGTATTTCTACTCAATATTCTTTTCTAAAAAATTATAAACATCTACACTCCACAAATGTTTTTGTGTTATTTCTTGCTTTTTAATGTTTTTAGGGCGATTTTTGGGGTGAAAAGCAGTGATAGCCTAGTGGTATGACCGTTGGACTGCCAAAACAAAGGTCTCAGGTCCGAACCCAAGGCGCGCACCTCTAACTTTTCGTAAGGTATGTGCGTATTATAAATTAACTAGCGACCCGCCTCGGCTTTGCACGGGTGTAATATACATACATAAACCTTCCTCTTCAATCACTCTATATATTAAAAAAACCGCATCAAAATCCGTTGCGTAGTTTTAAAGATTTAAGCATACATAGGGATATAGGGACAGAGAAAGCGACTTGGTTTTTTACGATGTAGTGATTATCACATGCTCCGTGCCTCGGAAAGCACGTTAAGCCGTTGGCCCTGGTTGTCATAAAGATCTTTGACAGTCGATATAGGGAGTCAGTACCCTCATAAAATCCTGAAAACTGATCTAACCTTAGAATATAGTAATCCCTTTGGGTTGCGGGGGTCAGACAGGCAGTCGCTCCTTAGAAAACTGATATTCAGCTGCATCTGGTTAGATTAGAAGCCGACCTCAACATAGTTTAGGAATAATAAGGCTCGGAGGATATACGAGTAATATATTTCATGTATCATTTAACCCGATCTTCCTTTAACTCGATAAGTAAAGTAATTAATTTTTTTTTAGTAGTAGGTACTTACATGGTTTTTCACACCATCGAGAATATTTGTTAGGTATTTCTTTGCTGGTTTTTTTTTCTTACTTCCAGAAAGGTAGTTAAGAAATCCTAAGGCCCGGCGCCCACTGGCGGCACGGCACGGCAAGGGATTTTTGTATTATAGATGATTTTGAATCTTATTCAACACTGTTAATATTCACATTTCAATGATACGTCACAGCCTGCCTTGGCAATCTTCGGCACGTTGTGGCACCCCAAAATGTAAACCCTAATTATAATACAATAAGATCTGAAATCATTTGCGTTTACTAAAATCCTTTGCCGTGCCGTGCCGCCAGTGGGCGCCGGGCCTTACTAATATTAGAAATGTGAAAGAAAGTTTGTGTGTTTGGTTGCTTTTCACGCCTCAAGTATTAGCCGGCTATTGTTTATCCATTGCCTTCCTAAAAGACAACCTAACCTAAGAACCTATCTATCGGTAACATTATTGTGGTCCATGGAAAAGCACTTGCCTTTAAACTGCCTAAACTCTCATTTAATTTAATGGTGCTGATTCTCTTGTACAACCCGCTAAACTAATTTTAGTCTAACTATATCTCTTTCTAATAAACACCATAGAAAAAGGACAGCAAATTGAAATTAAAAATTAAAGCTGTCAAATTAGTCTACATCCTTGCCATTGGCGTAAAAATAGACGAGACCTTTATGACATGTCGACTAAATTCTCGTTGATATCACGCAAATGGACTAGTTTGACAGCTCTAAAAATCTTCTATCCTTTTCTAATGATCTCAGTAAAAAAGAGAGATAGTGAGTCTAAATTTGTTTAGAGCGTGTGCAAGAGAATTGGTACCAATGTCTGACATGTAAACTGGCTTTATGAAATAAATGAATAGGAACAAGAACCTATTAAGAGGTGCTAAAAAATTTGTAAATTCTCTCGTGTGATTGTCTGGGCCGGCCTAAAACTATGTAATAGGTATAAAACATAAAGACTTTTAATTAACATTTATCTAGTTTGTTTTGGTGACTATCAGAAATATATATCCCACTAAAAACATTCTGTAAAGAACTAGCCAACTCTCGATGGAGCTGTTTGTTTATCTCTAAAAAGTAATGAAATCTAGACAAAGTCGTGCCAGGTCTAAGGTTCCTTACTGCGATTTCTTTATTATTATAGTTAATGTTGTGTGACTTGGTCGTTGAAGGGTACTCTCAGATATCGATTTTGAAAGAAATCGGTCTTGTAAATAAAAAGTTCAGGGTCACCAGGTACTTCAGATCTTCGATTATCCTAATTTTTATAGTTTTCCCTTTATGTGGCCATTAAACTCTAACTCTGTACCAAATTTTAGCTCTCTGAGTTTATTGAAAGTACTAGTTCTATTTTGATGATCATGAGTGAGTGAGTGTCGTAAATGTGAAACTTTGCTTTCGCATAACTTCGGAACTAAATGACCTACAGACTTGAAATTTTGGATTTTAAGTATGTAATTATAGCTTACTGGATGACTAAAGTTTCTGCATTCAGGTCTTATCCAGAGGTTCTCAAATAGGGGCCTGAAAATGCAGCGAAATGGTTCCAGTAAAGGATGGTATGGCAGTGTTTGCTTCGCGCTCGACTTGGCGGGGGCACTGCCGTGCCCCCCGATGCCCCCCGATCAACAGTAGTATGTACTTAGGTGGTATTTAATGTATAATAATATTATAGGTGACTGTCAGAAATATATATCAACAGTACTATGTACTTAGGTGGTATTTATTGTATATTATAAAATATTTAAATTATCGTCTTAATGGTATTACAATTAGCAAATTTAACGCTAAAATTAAAAAGTATGTCTCAAGCAGGATCCCTACAGAAAGCGAAATTTGGGCGTCATTCAATTTGGCAAGACTGGGAGATTCTAGCGTACCCTACACACCATGTAACTAACTAAACAAAATACTTGTTTCATTTACAGCGTTCACCTAACACGTAACACGTGTAACTGATAATATCATCTGCCTAGCCTTTTCCCAACTATATTGGGGTCAGCTTCCAGTCTTACCGGATGCAGCTGAATACCAGTGTTTGACATGAAGCGACTGCCTATCAGAACTCCACAACCCAGATACTGGGTTACACGATACCTCTTGGTAAGACTGGTTATCAGACTTTCGGGCTTCTGACTACCCGTATCGACTGTCAAAGATCTACAATTGACTGCCGGGGCCAACAGCTTAACGTGTTATCCGAGGCACGGAGAGTGATAATTAATTTATAAAACGCACATAACTTACGAAAAGTCATAGGTGGCCTTGGGTTCGAACCCGAGACCTCTGACTTGCCAGTCAACGGTCACCACCACTAGGCTATCAGGACTCCACGTGTAACTGATAAGTGATTTGAAAAGTTATTCAACATTCATTGACGTGTAAGGCCCAATTTCACCATTCACTTTAAAAAACGAGTTTAATAAAACTAAGTTCGACTGTAAATTGCAGTTCTGTACTCAATTAAACGCTTGAACCGAGTTTAAGTTGAATTGATCGCGTTTAGTGTCAGTGGTGAAATCGGCCTTAAATTATTTTTTACCTCATACTCGGTCAGTACACGACGCTGGCAGAAATTGCTGAAGTCATCAGCAGATTGCCATAAAAAAGGGCAAAAAAATATTATGAACAAAACAATTAACAAAGTAGAGTGGTTGACCGCACCTCTAACTTTTCATAAATTATGTGCGTATCTTGTATCAATTATCACTAGTTTTGTGCTTCGAGAAGCAAATAAAACCGTTAGTCCTGCGCCTGGGGGCTAAGCCAAGTTGACTACCTATCTACAATCGCTAACGCTATAGAAAACGAAAGAAATGTATAGGATGACATTACCTTTATCGTTATGTCACATGACATATCGATCGAAGGTGATGTCATCCTATACATTTCTTTCGTTTTCTATTCGTTAGCGATTGTAGATAGTCAACTTGGCTAACCCCCCTGATCTCTCTCTCCGGTCAAGTCGGATTGCCGAGAGAATGAGAGTAAAGGCATAAAGAGTGCATCTGTGTTTGTGGACACATCTATGCACTATAATATCTCCAGTTACAGGTTAACTAATCTCCTTTGAGAGTGGACGCTGTTGTAGCGCCTATTCTCGCGACGTGGTTTCGCAAGATCGGATGCGATACTCAGATTTTTATAAGGCGCTCGGGTGATGCTTGATAAAAGCGATTGATTAATAGCACTAATAGCCTAGTGGTATGACGGTTGACTGACAAGTCAGAGGTCTCGAGTGCGATCCCAAGGCGCGCACCTCTGACTTTTCGTAAGCTATGTGCGTATTATAATTAATTATCAGTTGCTAAAACGGTGAGGGAAAACATCGTGATGAAACCAGCACACCTAAGAGATTTTTCAACGGTGTGTAAAGCCATGTCAGGGGCCTACGGGCAGTATAAACTCTGACACCAGGTTGTTCATCAACCATACGATAAGAAGAAGAAGAAGAAGTTTACACAGCTTTAACCAACACGCACTGAGTCAGCAAGGTAGACCTATTCTATTGTACTGTCTTATTGATAGGCCTGACACTAAAACAGTACTTATAGCTTTTTATGTATGATGTTTACATGTTTATGCACATACACGCTTATTAAATGATATTATTTAAGAAGAAACTCGCAATAGCAACTGACTCGGGCGGGACTTAAACCCGGGACCCCTGTCCCTGAACTACCTAGTCCTGCTCGCTTCATTTGAAATTACGAATCTCTTTCTTAGCACACACACAGTATAGCTGATTAATATTACTAGATATCGCCTGAGGATATCAAATAAAGTATTAATTTTGTACAATTCTGCATTTTTCGGTAATGCAAGGCCGCATCATAATGTCTTTATAACTGAATTTCGGTCATAATGGCCAATCTCAACGAAGATTGGTCATCGACGCAGGAGACAAAGGTGCACTCTCTATTCCCTCACTCTCATAATCCGATGGAACGGCAATCAGACGCGACCGGAGAGAGATCAAGCGTAGGACCGATGGCTTTACGTGCTTGCCTAGGTACGGAGTAAGTGATAATACGCACATCATTTACGAAAAGTCGGAGGTGCCTTGAGTTCGAACCTGAGACATTTGAGTTCTGACTTGCTAGACAACCAGTCACTAGGCTATCACGACTCAACTTGACCTATACTAAAAGTTATAATTATCATAACTACAACAAATAAGAAATGGTAGGCACCCCTTCTTATTAAAATTCAAAAAGATTAGATACATAAAATAATAAATATTTATTAGTTATTATTAGTACATTTTTATTAACGTAAGACGGTTTTGTTATCAAAACTAAAGCTGTGTACCAAATATCAGATCAATCTGTCAACAGGAAGGGGGTGAAATATCGATTACTAAATTTGAACCAAATAATAAACAGGGCAAGCTAAATAAAACCGTTTAATTAAGGCAGGACCAGACTGTCTTATTAGCATAGCATCTCATTATTTAAGCTGTCTCTTTTTACAAGGTTCTTGTAATAAGTAGGTACTAGGTACGCCAATTATAAAAATTGATGTAGTTAATGGTTACGAGAAAGCGATTTATAAGGACTTTTTAAATTATAGCATTTGGTTATCGCGGGAAATGGTTTGAAGCATCTATCGTGCAAAACCGCTAGATATCTCGTTTGCACATTGAATATATAATCACTGAATATAGATCTGGAAAAGCGCATAAAAACTAGAAAAATAATAATAATAGCAGTTTGATTAGAACAATGCATCCAAAAATATTGTACCTAAGCCATTATTTAAAAGAGCAACCATGGAGTTTCTTGCCAGATTCTTTTCTATTTGGGGTAGCCCTTGAAACTGACAACTAGAGTCACTTTAATAATAATTTTAGAATTATGACATAATCATGAATAAAAATATTTGATTTGATTTGAGTACAAGTTTCGTATATAAAAATTGCATAAACAAATTTTTAATCAGAATCATTTATTTGCAAGAATATACCCATATTCTTGCAAATAAATGATTCTGATAAAAAATTTGTATTTGTAACAGAGTAGAGATTTTGTCATAAAATATAATGGTCCATCTTATTCTACCTAATTAGGTATACAAACATCAAAGTAATTAATTAAATAGTTAGGTAACTGTACAGTGTATAGTTCATTAAACTTTAAGGCGCTGTGCACAGTCAAAATAGGCTTAATTAAACAGTTTTTTAGCCTAATGTATACATTTTAGAGTAGCAAAAAAAATATATGTTATTCTCGATCATATTTATGAGAGAACTCACGGCTTCAAAACACGTTTTTGGTATTTTTTTTCGATAAAAAAAAATCATAAAACAACCATTAAAATTAACATTCCTGCAATTTTATCTCTATTATTTATAAACCAATCTTGATGAAATTTATAACAGTTACGTAATAAATAATAATAAAGGGAGCCCTCACTTGTATTTATCGATTGAAATAAGATATTAGTAGGAATTAATATATTTACTGATAAATAATTCGGACGAGTCGAACCAAACGTCACGCCATTATCCCTTCTCTTTCATTTCTACGCGGAGCGACAGTGACCGCTGAGGCGCGCTGCTAGATGGACCTATGTCATTTTGTTCCGCCCCCGCTCAGAAATTATTTACGTATCTTGTTTGTTGTTGAAAGCTGTATATTGGGAAATGTAATTTCATCACCACCAATACCGTCCAATTGGTTTAGTGGTCTTGAACGTTGCACATGTGACCTACGAGAGCGACCGGTTGGGAGTTCCATCCCCGCATCGAGCGATACTTTTTGTTGATTATCTTATTTGAAATAATTGTTATTAATTATTATTTTACTTTTTTTTCTATTTTCTTGTCTGAAATAAATGTTCAGTATTTATTTTTGTTGATTTTCTTATTTTTAAACAATTATAATGCAATTTTAATGGCTTTTCTTTAGAGTACCTAAAAAGTTTTTTTTTTAAATAAATAGTTTTTTACTTTTTGTCTATTTTTAGTTTGATAAATATAATATAGGTACATAAAATGATTGTTTATACAATTTTACATTTTTTTTAATTTTGCACAATTTTGATATAATCTTTTCTAGAAAATAACAATTATTGTTTCATTATTTTAAAAATAAGAAAAAAAAAATATTAACATAAATATTTTAAAAAATAACAAAAAGAAAATATGTAGGTATAAGTACCAACTTATTATTATATTGTGTATTATAAAAATACAAAAATGTACGATGTCTGACATCTAAATCAGACATCTACCTTATTCAAGCTTCTGACCATCAAGGAGAAATGTAATTTGGTCACTACCATTATTGTCTAAATGGTTTAGCGGACTAGAATGTTGATGTAGTCAACCACTATAGTGTATGAGTAGAGTTCGATCCTGCATCGAGCATTACTTTTTGCTGATTTTCTTATTTGTTATTTTACTTTTTTTTATTTATTTTTTTTTATTTTTGTTGATTTTCTTATTTTTTAAACAATTATAATGCAATTTTAATGGTTTTTCTTTGGAGTAAAAAGATTTCTTTTTTAAATAAATTGTTTTTTTACTTTTTGTCTATTTTTTTGTTTGATATAAATATAATATATGTACATAAATAATTATTTTCAAAATTTTACAGTTTTTTTTTCAATTTTGCACATTTTTGATGTAATCTTTTCTAGAAAATAACAATTATTGTTTCATTATTTTAAAAATAAGAAAACAAAATTATGAACATAAATATTTTAAAAAATAACAAAAAGAAGATATGTAGGTAATTACTAATTATTATATTGCGTATTATAAAAATTCAAAAATATACGATGTCTGATAGGGTTCGAACCTAGAGGTTGCCGCGGGCACGCTCATTTCAAGCGGGTCATTGCCACGATAGGTCAAATGCACTTGTGATATTACTGACGAAATTACGCTTTTATTTATAATGGACGTTACGCAATGGCGAGTTTTGCGCGATGCCTCGCAATCTATTATTTTGCTTCAAGCTTGCAATAGACGGAAGGGGCGGGACCGTGGGCGGGACCCATGGGCGGGGCGGCTCGTTCCCACTTCATCCTGCTTCACCCCCTTTGTAATACCAAACTTGACTGTGCACAGCGCCTTAATCAAATTGTAAGTTAAGAATGTCATTAAACAGTTATTATGAACATCATTAAACAGGTATTGATTATTCAATTAAATTAGAATTTAGAGTAACAAAACGTAAAACGGCACTAATATTAGTCAATTACATTCAGTCAAGTAGAATTTTAATAAACAATAGGTACATACAACAAAAAAAAAATGAATGAATAAGAATTTGCTAATTCCTTAACTCAGTGCTATAATTTGCAGTTGTAAGGACTAAAATTACATAACCAATCATATCTTAACATGTACTTAAAAAAAACAACAATAAATATGGCGTCGTCAAAATCTAAAATCTTATAAATTGTACCCTTCGCAAAGGAAGTGGAATCGTCTTGGATTCTGCAAAAAGTCATTGATTTTATATTGAGAGTCATTCTGAAGAAAATGCCGTACCATTTGCTTTAGCGGGGAATTTAGTAGGAATAATTTATTGTAAGATGTTCTCGTACCTACCTGTATTCAGATTTGCCTCTTATTTATTGGTTATTTAAGAGTTTTTGGGGTTGCAATTTTAGTATTAGCGAAAGCTTTTTAGAGTTCTGTAGTAAAACTTGTCTGGTCTTTTAAGAAACGTGTTAAGGATCATTATCTATCCCTTCAATTGTGTTACTGCTTATTATATACATTTATTTATTTAGTGTATGTATGTGTATTTTTTTTTATTTATATGTATTTTATTTTATACATATATGTAGTTATACCATGTAGTAGGTATACTCGTTGTAGTTTTTAGTCATTACAATATCTTACACACTGGGTCTACATTTCCAATCACTTTCTCCTATCGCGGGTGTTCTGAAAGAAATTCTATTAGTAATAAGCATCACTCTGTACATCGCCTTACCTAAAGCCTTATTTTTTGTAAGTATATATTGTGTGAACAAATAAATTACATAATAAAATATAACCAGAAACTCCTAAAAATACTTTTAGCGCCATCTATGAACTAAGTGGATAATAAAATAAATTTAGACAGCACCACTCTACATATAGAAATTATAGATGGCAGTGTAATGCTTATAGTTTGAAAAAAAGTAATATTTGTAATTTTTGTCTCGCCACGTCGCGCTGATCCGGACTGTCAAGTAGTAAGACAGAAAGCTGCAATTCGGTATAAAATACATAATTATATCGCCAACAAAGTTATGAAATAACTATAAATTTCAAATAGGTTCATCCGTTTTGGGAGCTACGATGCCATAGACATACAGATACGTCAAACTTATATCACTCCTCTTTTTGCGTCTGGTGTTCAAAAAATAAAAAACCTCATTAATTTCAAAAATGTAATCCTAGCTTACTTATTGATCATCATTATTATCAGCCTGTTTTAGTCCACTGCTAGACATAGTCCTCTTCCAATGCGCGCCACTATTGTGCGCTCATTGGAGATATTTGCCTATAATCACCATGCTGGGCAAGCGGGTTGGCGATCGCAGTAGCAGATGATTACCGTTACACGGAAGGATGCTGCTGCTCATCTTCCGGATCTTTCCCGTAGTCACTTCTTACGACACCCGCGGGACGAGTGGGGGTGGTTCTATTCTTAGGCCGGAAACCACACGGCTTACTCCAGATACTAAAATATAATTTGGCCAAATTTAGACTCGATTCACTATTAAATGAACAAAAATGCGCACAATTATGATTAAGGAACTTTGAAATTCTGTTCACGTACCACAAGGAATTTTATATAAACTGCGGTTTAGCCTCATTATATTTGATTTAGGTAATATACGTTCAATATTTTTAAACGTAGGAAGTTGTGTTTTGGGAATCAAACCTAAAGATGGCCAAATTGGACCCTATTACTAAGCCACCACTGTCCATATTCTGTCCACGTGTCCATCCATCTGCATCTTTTGCACTGTAATGGGTATAAATTTGAAATATTTACTGAGTGTGTGCCAAGTCTATGTCGGTCTTCTTCTTCTTATCGTGTGGTTGTTGAACAACCTGGTGTCAGAGTTTAAACCGCCCGTAGGCCTCTGACATGGCTTTACACACCATCGAAAAATCTTTAGTGTGCTGGTTTCATCACGATGTTTTCCGTCACCGTTTTAGCAACTGATAATTAATTTATAATACGCACATAACTTACGAAAAGTCAGAGGTGCGCGCCTTGGGATCGAGCTCGAGACCTGTGACTTGTCAGTCGACGGTCGTACCACTAGGCTATCTGTGCTTAAATGTCGGTTATAACAACCATGATCTTTTTCTTAATCGTGTGGTTGATGAGTTGGAGTACCGAGTTAGGATGGGCAGAATACACAATATTATGTCGATGAACGTATCTATGTTCACAAATAAATGATGATTATGATTATGAGTTATCGCTACCTATAGATACTTTATAAAATTTGTATGATACGCCGTTGTGCCATGTGGTTTCCGGCCTAAGAATAGACTCACCCCTACTCATCCCGCGTGTGTCGTAAGAAGCGACAAAGGTAAGATCCGGAGAATGGCCAGCAGCATCTTTCTGTGTAACAGCAATCATCTGCTACCCCGCTTGCCCAGCGTGGCGATTAAGGGTAAGTATCTTGGTACGGTATTTGTATATGGTAAGGTATTTGTTCCTTCTAATGAGGGCTACGTCCAGTAGTGGACTGATCAGACTGTGAATTAAATGTATGATACGCAAGAATCCAGAGAGATTCTGCCAGATAATGGTTTGTGCTTCTGTCACTCAGCAACAAAGCATCGACGTGACTTTTTGCAAAGAGATAGTTTATAGACCGGACCATAGAGTATTCGCAGGTCTCACCATAGAAATGTTAAAATGACATTTTTTCAAATTATGTTTTCTAGACGTTTTTCAAAATTTAACTCAGCAGTTAACCATGATATAAGCTAAAATGTAACTTTTTCGCTCGTGGAGCCTAGTTGAACCGCAGTCAATCGAGGTATGATCGCAAACGGAGCTCGTGTCGCGGCCGCGTTGTTCATACCCGTGCTCACAGTTCATACTTCTATAGGGTTGCTCTATATTTTCTTCTATATTCTAAGGACTAGATCCGGATGAAGTCGCAGATTTACTCTAGTGTCCCACGTAAGTTATGTCTCCGCAAAGCTGTTTGTCTCCTGAACATAATGTTCTATGTACTAATATCGCCGCATTGATAAGACTATTGTTCTTGTTAATTACCAGTTTCGGGGCTGATAGCACCGGGTTCTGTTTGGAAATTAATCTCCGGTTTAATTTAAATTTGGTTAAGAGATGGAATACCTACTTTTAAATGAGTTGTTGTTGAAATAATAATTTCATACGCGTTCCTGAAGTTGAGAGAAAAAGTTGTTTTTAATTATTGGAATTTTTTATCTTATCGATTATGAAAATGTTGTTACAGTGTAATTGTAATAGCTTTAATTTTAATCAGATCTAGCTTGTCTCTAGCTTGTCCCCAAGCAATGCCCTAAACCGAGGCCCGAGTTATGTTTTATCTGGGGGCGCCCTTTCTTTCAAAAGAGCGCTTTTGCTCGTAAAGTGGTACTAAGTAAAAACCTGTAGGTACCAACCAATACTAGCTTACAATAGTTGGATGAATCTATCTAACTATATCAAATTGAGGAGACTTTTTATATATTCAGTTCTGAATACTAAGTAGCAATTTTAATATGAAATTATTTGTGGCATGTGGTTGACGGCAGCAGCATCCTTCTGTGTTAAAGTAATCATTTGCTTCTACGATCGCCAACCTGCTTGCCCAGCGTGGCGATTATGGGCAAAAACCTCCAATGACCGTATTGGGAGAGGCCTATGTTCAGCAGTGGACTAATACAGGCTAATGATGATGGTGTAGAGGAAAAATGCAATAGGAATGTTATAATTATTACGTTGAATTCTACAACGAGCTAAACAATGATTCGCGTAAGATTAACTAATCACTAATCTTTGATTTAAACCGTAGATTACTGTGGTATAATCTATCGAATCACGATAATCTCTTGAGCGTTAAGTTCATTATTTCTGTTTAATTGAGATTAAATCAGCCTTTGATTATATTATTGCTTATTAGTTAGATGACATTCCTAGTATTTAGTGGTTTAAATTTATCTACAAGATTAATTTTGCTACTCTTAAGTATTTATCTCTGTTGATACTCACAAAGTATCATAATAAATAAATATAATTATATATCATAGCACTGATAGCCTAATAGTATGACCTTAGAGTATATAAGAAAATATAGAGCAACCCTATAGAAGTATGAACTGTGAGCACGGGTATGAACAACGCGACCGCGACACGAGCTCCGTTTGCGATGATACCTCGATCGACTGTGGTTCAACTATGCTCCACGAGCGAAAAAGTTACATTTTAGCTTATATCATGGTTAACTGCTGAGTTAAATTTTGAAAAATGTCTAGAAAACATAATTTGAAAAAATGTCATTTTAACATTTCTATGGTGAGACCTGCTTTCGCTCCGCACAAGGTAATGTGGTTGATGTTATCACTCTATATTTTCTTGAATACTCTATGCTCACAAAGTATCATAATAAATAAATAAATATATTATAGCACTGATAGCCTGGTGGTATGAGCGTCGACTGATAAGTCAGAGGTCTCGAGTTCGATCCCAAGGCGCATCTCAGACTTTTCGTAAGTTATGTGCGTATTATATCAGTTGCTAAAACGGTGAGGGAAAACAGAGTGATGAAACCAGTACAACTGAGAAATTGTTAAATGGTGTGTAAAGTCATGTTAGAGGCCTACGGGCAGTTTAAACTCTGACACCAGGTTGTTCATCAACCATACGATAAAAAGAAGATCAAAGTATAGGTTTATATTGTTGGTAAGTTAAGTGCAGAATCTTATAAAAAGTTGTTTAAGAATATTATCGTATATGCAGCTTTATTTTAAATAATCTTTTAAACATTTTCTCAGATAATTCTTCGTAAGAGCTCTTATATGTATAAAGGTTAAAAGTTAAGATAAATATCCATATATATAGGTCACCCTATTGTAAAGAAGTGGGTAAATATTTTGTTTATATGAAGCTTTGTTTATTTAAATAGCAATTTTTATATTTGAAAACATGTTTCGATCGAGCTGAACATTTTCCTGAAAATTTGTAATGTTGTTGTCCTTCAATTGATTTAGATTTTTTATAACGGTAAATACATAACATTAATTAAAACTATCTATATACAAAATACAAATCTATCTAAGTACCTTAAAAATAAATAAAGAAAAATAAAACCCTTAATCTAAAAGACCGCTACCATAGGCAACGTTCCCAAAATGCTGGCTGCATTGCCTCGCTGAGTAGCTATACTCAGCCTTTGGGCCAGGTACAGACCAGCATTTCGGGTTGCCTCGACCAGACGCCCAGATAGGTCTTTGTAAATATTCCGGGCTCCCGGTCTCCACGGTCTCAACCCCAAAAGGCACAAATAAATACCCGCTATCTAGGGTATATATGAATTAAAGAATTGTTTAATGGCAATAGACTCGCCCCTCTATTACATGAAACCTATAACATAGCCGGCGAAATGATGTCCGGATACGCCTCTGCCTACCCCCTCAATACCTAGAATTTTTAGCAGTGGTACGACTAAAGCGGATCTCAACATAATATTTTTTGGGAATCGAATCTCAACTTTTTATAAACACGAATTGATTTTTTATGAACAAAATTTATTTTTGTTTTGTTACAGGTAATATAAAACTTCGGCTAATAGAATTATTGAACACCAAACACAGGTAAAACAAAAATCCCTCGATCCAATAAAATTTTAATCTGTGTACAATGTGTGAGTTATGACGTAGGTACAGTTGATTTAATGAAGTATACTGATTTATTTGTAAACAGTTATTTTTGAGAATATTTTGTATTTTGATGTAATATTGGATTGGAGAAACTTTTGAAGTAATTTTATTGTAATACATGTTAGTTAGTCTAAGACACCTCTGACTCACGGTGAAGGAAAACATCATAAGGAAACCTGGACTTAATAGTCTGAAATCGTCAAAACGCAGTGAGCTAGCGTGATGATTAATGCTCAATCCTTCTCTGTATGAGAAGAGGCCTTTGCCTTTTACTTATAGTAATAATAGAACTGTACTGACCTTGGTCTGGCTTGGCCCTTGTGTCCTATCTGGGCGCCATGGTTATTTCACACAAATTAACTAAAATAAATAGATCAGTCCGTAACTGTCCCATTGCAGGGCAAAAGCCTCTTCTCGTACAGAAAAGGATCGAGCATGAATCACTACGCTAGTTCACTGCGGGTTAGCGATTTCAAACTATTAAGTCCAGGTTTCCTCACGATGTTTTCCTTCACCTTTAGTCAGTGGTGTCTTAGATTAATTAAGAAAGTACATAATTATGACAATGAAAAGGTCACATTGGTACATGCCAAGTTCGATCCCACAACCATATGCTTGCAAAGCGGATCCGTACGACACCTTAAAACTCTTTAAAAATACCATAATGTTTTTTTTTGAATTTTTTACATGTTATAGCACATGATAGCTTATTAAATATAATTATTTAATAAGAAAATTTAAGTCGGGATACGTAATATATTCCGATAGATGTCGCCACACGCCCTAGGCGTGTAAAAGAGATTTGAAATTTCGACTGATTCTGATGGGATACGGTGGCTCAGCGGTTAGAGCGTCGACACGGTACGTCGAAGATCGTGGGTTCAAATCCCATCCATATCAGTTGTTTTTTCAAATTTTCTTATTAAATAATTATAATACCATAATGAATATAAACATTACTTTTAATCGTCTGCAATACATAAAACTGTATCTACCCTCAATGACACTTGTCTTGTGACATCTAAGCAACGATTTGCATACCATAGGCACAAAATTTATGCGCCCCCTCCAAGCCATATATTAACATCGTCTAAAGATGAAAGAAATATCGTTAGGGACGAAAAGAGGTCTTAAGTCAAGTGGGTTTCGGTTTAATTTTATTTGTACAGTGGTGTGGTTGAAAATAATATTTTAAATGTGTGTGATGCTTCCTTACTTGATCATAATAATGTGAGGTACAAAATTTGTGAGAACTTTTTTTAGAAAAAATTATGGTTGATGTTTGGTTAAAACTAACAATAAGCAGTGATAGCCTGTGACCATTGACTGGCAAGTCAGAAGTCTCAGGTTCGAAACTAAGGCACACACCTCTGACCTTTCGTAATTAATGTGTGTAATTAATTATCCCCCCAGCCCCGGCAAGATCTTTGAGAGTCGAATAAGAATATTTTCCTTCTAAGTAACATAGTACCATAGAGTATTCAAGAAAATATAGAGTGATAACATCAACCACATTGCCTTGTGCGCAGCGAAAGCAGGTCTCACCATACAAATGTTAAAATGTCATTTTTTAAATTATGTTTTCTAGACGTTTTTCAAAATTTAACTCAGCAGTTAACCATGATATAAGCTAAAATGTAACTTTTTCGCTCATGGAGCCTAGTTGAACTGCAGTCGATCGAGGTATGATCGCAAACGGAGCTCGTGTCGCGGCCGCGTTGTTCATACCCGTGCTCACAGTTCATACTTCTATAGGGTTGCTCTGTATTTTCTTATATACTCTAAGCATAGTACCTATTTTAAAAACGTGGAGAAAAGGTATTACTATCAATATAGCGTATCTAAACAAAAATATTAAAAATAACCCTTCAACATACAATTTCGGGTATAAAGTACCTAACAACTACTTAAAAATTACACAAACACAACATACCTACCTACTATAATCTCACAGCGTTACAGCTCAATCTAATCAACCCTAAACTGGAGCTTAAAGAACAAATAACACGGTACAAGCGACCTATGAGGGTTAAAATTTAAACCTCGTAAAAGTTTATTTTAGGGTTATGGTGTTATGGTTGCTATTCTAGAACAACGATTCTATGGAGTTTTAATGTGATGGGTACAAGTTCTAAACAATAAGAGAATGTACATGAAGAGTAATAATTATGTTTGGTCTCGTTCTACCCTCAATGAAGGCTTCTTTTGATCGTTAATATAGATGTGAATCATGTTTCTCATGCTTCGATTTGAAATTTCGACTGATTCTGATGGGATACGGTGGCTCAGCGGTTAGATCGTCGGCACGGTACGCCGAAGATTGTGGGTTCAAATCCCATCCGTATCAGTTGTTTTTTCAAATTTCTTATTAAATAATTATATGTTTCTCTGTTTCAAGAGCATCCAATATGTAGAGTTTTATGCTAGGCATGATAGCTCAATGAATAATAGACAATTATCTGAAGATCCGTGCTGCGACTGCTGAGCACAAAGTCCTGGGTTCGATCCCCGGGTCGGGCAGTGTTATTGGGTTTTTCCATTCCGAAATACTCAGTAGCAGCACGGAGTCTAGAATTGTGCAGTCCGGTTAATGGCAATAGCTTCGCCCCTTATTACATGGGACTTATAACATAGCCGGCAACGTGGGTATACTGCACACCTCTGCCTACCCCCTCTAAGGAATAGTAGGAGGAGTCTATGTTATGTTATATTATTTAAACGCCAAGAAATGAGAGACAAAGAAAATCCATTGTTTTATGTTACCGGCATCTTATTAATCCTATCCGTATCAGTTGTTTTTTCAAATTTCTTATTAAATATTTATATTTAATAAGCTAACATGTGCTAAAACATGTAAAAATTTCACAAAAATATCTTATTAAGAGTTGAAAAATCAAAAAAAGTAAAAGACATTCACAACAAAAGACTTCGCATAATAATGTTTTAATAACGAAAATTATTGAATTGGTGATTGCAATTAATTTGATATAAAGTTCCGCTTTCTCCCTTCCCCGTTAAATAAATAGCCGAGAGAGGCACTTATCCCCTATCCCCATCGACTCGAGTACTGAACAAATTCCTAATACATTTGTCTTTTGGCTAATTATTCAGAAACTCTTCAAATTGCTACCAAGCTTACTCATGAAAAAAATGTATTTGCCATTCCTAAAATACCGCTCGTTCAAACCAAAAACGACTTTATTCCTTTCCCCACAAGGATTTGCAAGGATAATTTTTAATTTTGTTAAGAGCCCCACTGAAGAGTTGGCTAAAATAATTTTTCGGTTGCCCAATTTGTAAATAGCTCTTAGTACAGCAGTAATAAGGCGTAAAATGGTTTCCATGAAGTGTTTGTGGAGGTTAGTCTAAAGTATTCTGAAGGCAATTAAGTAGAGTACCAGGAAAAAATGTCGGTATCTTTGTAATAATTATGTAAAATATGACGTCAGTGTTTTCAGGGAACCTGCTGAAATGGAAACAGTACATAAAGACGAATACCCGTTCATTAGGAGCAGTGGGAATCTTTTTTGTAGGAAGCTTATAAAAAAAATATAAAAAAGTGTAATAGGCGATCTTGTTAGTGGGTAACTTTAAGTTATTTAATTATTATCATAATACTATACTAGTGATACTGATCGTAATTAACGAATGAAACAGGCGCTGGAATTGTATTATAAAGCCACAGTTTATTTTTAATACTTTTTACAAAAGGTGAAACCGAATGAACCTCCTAGTTTTACAACTGTCAGTACTTTTTGAATTTAGAATACAAAATAGAAATCTCAAAAGATGATCCAAAAAGGTGATTTTCAATGAGTTCGTGACACCTAGTATAGAAAACAGTCCGATAAATATCAGGGTGTTGCCGTCGACGCATACGTCTGGGAGGACATCATCATCATCATCATCAACACCTAGTATACCTACCAATAATGTCCTTCTGACGGAGATTCGGTCGCAGCGCCTTGAAGCGGAGATTGGCCATCGAAGCAGGAGATATAGTGTACAAGTGTTTGCGTAAACACAGGTTCCCTATTCCCTCACTCTCATGGTACGATGGGACGGCAACCCGATACGACCACGTCCCATGGAAATATGAGAGTGAGAGAATAATAGAGACCTGGGGGCTTAGCCAAGTTGACTATCTACAATCGCTAACGAATAGAAAACCAAAGAAATGTATAGGATGACATTACTTTTATCGTTATATTACGTGGTTAAAACAAACTAATAGAATCTAATCCTATACATTTCTTTCGTTTTCTATTCGTTATCGATTGTAGATAGTCAACTTGGCTAAGCCCCCTGTGTTTGGACACACTTGTACACTATAATATCTCCTGCGATGGCTATCTTCGTTGAGATTGGCCGCTATGACCGAAATACCTATCGTTTTTGCTCCTCACAAATTAATAATTTAAATCTTTTCCATTCTTTTTACGGCAAGCAAATATCCATAAACACATCATTATCTGCCTAGCCTTTTTCCAACAGTGTTGGGGTTGGCTTCCAGTCTTACCGGATGCAGCTGAATACCAGTGTTTTACATGGAGCGACTGCCTATCAGACCTCCACAACCCAGATACTGAGTTACACGATACCCTTTGGTAAGACTGGTTGTCAGACTTTCGGGCTTCTGACTACCCGTAACGACTGTCAAAGATCTACAATTGACAGCCGGGGCCAACAGCTTAACGTGCTATCCGAGGCCCGGAGAGTGGTAATTAATTTGTAATACGCACATAACTTACGAAACCCGAAACCTCTGACGTGCCAGTCAAACCATTACGTTCCACCATCAGATACGGTCATACCATTAGGCTATCACGACTCTCAAATATCCACACAATACAAGAAATATTACAGAAACAAGATTATTCTCTGAGCAGAGAAAGACAAGGATGAAATAATAAGAATACTTTGGTCGTGTGGATTCGAGTCAGCCCTTTCCCATGGGGGTTGTAAGGCTGCTGTGGGTTCATATTTGATAAATAAGGTTGCAAAAGCCTGACTGCAAACATATTCAGTGAAATATGGAGCTGTAGATGAAGAACTTGGTCCCGTAGAATATCTCAAAAATTGTCTTTCTTTAAGTTACTCTTTATTTCTGTAAGCATTGTTTTTGCGTAATATTTTGGAATTAAAAATGATGTGGTTTTAAGCTTGTTTTGTCTCTTGAAGTATAATAAAACAGCCTCTAACTGTCCCACTGCAGGGAAAAGCCTCTTCTCATATAAAGAATAATTGAGCATTAATCACCACTACACACACCTTCACACACCTTCTGTCGAGTTTTTTTAATAACTTGTAACCTAGCAACGCAGTACGTGCCTAAGGCTCTGATACAAGATTTCGCCACCTCATCCAATCACTTGTAGTTCCTTGTTAGTAGTTTAGAACTTGATGTTTAAGTTTAACTTGAACCTTGTAGCAATAAAAAAGTCTTTGAGTATCTCAATTTAGTACCTATGTCTGTATTAATTTATTAATTTCTTCAACCTACTCTGTCTTCATTTGCCGTGTGGTTTCCGGCCTAAGAATAGAACCACCCCTACTCGTCCCGCGGGTGTCGTAAGAAGCGACAAAGGGAAAGATCTGGAGGATGGGCAGCAGTATCCTTCTGTGTAACAACAATGATCTACTACTGCGATTGCCAACCCGCTTGTCAAACGTAGAGATTATGGGCCAATACCTCCAATGAGCGCACACTTAGTGGCGCGCATTGGAAGAGGCCTACGTTCAGCAGTGGACTAATATAGGGTGATGATGATGAATCTAATTCCAAAATATAATTAACCACCTTTTTCCCGCGGCTTCGCTCGCTTCGTTAGAAAGATACGTGGCGCCATCTATTATCATAAGAACGTTTTTGTTGTTTTCCTCGGAAACAGAAACTTTTTTTGGGAAGAAAAGTACCTCCGTCCACCTTGTTTTTGTATACCTGATAAGTGATAACGTATTAACATTTCAGGGGGCTTAGCCAAGTTGACTATCTACAGTCGCTAACGAAGAAATGTAGAGGATTAGATTATATTCGTTTGTTTTGACCACGTGACATAACGATAATCCTATACATTTATTTCGTTTGTATAGCGTTAGCGATTGTAGATAGTCAACTTGGCTAAGCCCCTAGGATGATCGGTTAGGTTAAGGGGTGAAAAGGTAGCCAATAAACAAATTTACTTTTGTAATCGTATTAGTTAGATTTAGAGTCGTGATAGCCTAGTGGTGGTGACCGTTGACTGGAAAGTCAGAGGTCTCGGGTTCGAACCCAAGGCGCGCACCTCTGACTTTTCGTAAGTTATGTGCGTTTTATAAATTAATTATCACTCTCCGTGCCTCGGATAACACGTTAAGCTGTTGGCCCCGGATGTCAATTGTAGATCTTTGACAGTCGTTACGGGTAGTCAGAAGCCCGAAATCTGACAACCAGTCTTACCAAGGGGTATCGTGTAACCCAGTATCTGGGTTGTGGAGGTCTGATAGGCAGTCGCTCCATGTAAAACACTGGTATTCAGCTGCATCCGGTAAGACTGGAAGCTGACCCCAACATAGTTGGGAAAAAGCTAGGCAGATGATTAGTTAGATTTAGAATAGAATTACCATGCAACATTTTTACCAGAAACATTAAATAATAAACAAATAATACGCACACATCAACAAAATGTGTAATATCTCGAACATTCCCCGCAAAATAAACCCGACATCAGTATAAAACACATTTTAAGAAACGTTACGTCTCTTGGGAGCAATTCTTGACATGAAACAATGTTTCTACGTCAACCATTTTTCATAGATCTACCTCATCCCCCTGACTCAGACCGACACAGATCAAATAGGGAAGCACACACCGCTGTTCATAGGTCAGCTTGAAATGGTCATTTATATGACACCATTTTATGAAGACCTGGCACTTTTAGTAAATATTTTTAGAAGAAAGGTCTTGTTTTAATGGGCGCAGAAAGTCCGCGAGCTTGTATGGTTCACAAAAGATTTGGTTTTATAGTTTAATATTGCAGTTATATTTCTTGGAGAATGCGCTGTTTGTGTGGATTTTTCTGGTACCCTCCTTTTATGGTGCGGGGCGTTAATCTTTTTAGTAATTCAGTGTACATAAGTCTCTGGGAAAGACAATATTGTTGTTGTAAAGTCACATGAATTTCGCAGAAATATAATAAAAGTTGTGAAGTTGAAATTAAAATCATTTTTAAGAAGTTAGTGTTATACTTAGAGTACTTAAATAAGAAAATATATAGCCCCGCTACAGAAGTATGAACCGTGAGCACGGGTATGAACAACGCGCCCGCGATACGAGCTCCATCCGCGCTCATACCTCGATCATGGTTCAATTAGGCTCTACGAACGAAATACCTAGTTATATTTTATTATAACATGGTTAACTACTGTGTTAAATTTTTCAAAAATGTTTAGAAAACATACTTTAAAAAATGATATTTTATCATTTCAATGGTGAGACCTGCTCACGCTCCGCACAAGACCGAATTGTTGACAATTGACTTGTTGTGTCCAAATTTGTTGACATAACGTGTATATTTCAATCTATATTTTCTTATATACTTTAAAGTTTTACATAATAAGAGATTATTTAACAAGAGAAAGAAATGTTTCCTTAATGTATGTTTTTTATAGTATTGTAGTAGTTTTTTTATAGTAGGTAGGAACACTTGATAATCACTAAATTAGACGCAAATCATAAAAAAATAAAATTTTCTATCTCAGAAACCGTTTTAACATCAGAGATACTCAACATTCCAAAAGATGTACTGATCCTTAAACATCCGTATTTCATTCGTGGTTACTCAAAGGTTTGATTTTGTGAACGAAATCCTTCACGTTATATTTAATGGAAAGAAACTACTTATTACTATCCTCACAATTGGCTTTATCCGTACAAAAAACGGATAAAAACATTATTCCGGGTACGGGTCAGCAAAAAAAGAGTTCAATTTAATACATTTTAGCTCCGTGAAGCCCTTTCTTCTACCAAAATAGACCTCACATTTATTTACAAAGATAAGAGTATCACGATTCGATTTCCAATTCGGTGTCCATTGCGTTATTTCAATAGTCTATCAAGAAATGAAGCCGTAAAAATTCTGCAATGGACACCGAAGAAGAATAAGGGTTTTAAGGACCTCGGTACTGTTATGGAGGTGAGATAAAATAGTTTTATTAGGGGAACACATATAAAACATTTGTGAAGAGGTTTATAAAGTTTTTATGTCGGTAGCAAGGTATAAAATATTATCAGGTTGTGCCGACTCAGTGATTTTAAGGGTGTTTTCGGTAGACTGTTATGTCGTTAGAAATACGAGTGAGATAGTCTCAGTAAATTGTCATATAGTCCACAGTAATTTTACCCCTGACATAAGTCATCGTTTCTGTTATTTCTATTGTGGCATTACTTGCTTATGGTGTATCTAGCCCATGACTTTGTTCGCGTAAATTTAGAAAAATCCTTGTTTAACCTCATAAGGAACCTACGTACCCAATTTGGAATCTGTAGACTCAGCGGTTTGCTCTAAGTATTGTTATTCAGATTTTGTCACCGTATTTCCCCCTTATAGGGGTTGAATTCTAAAAAAACTTATTCCCGTTTCTACTTATAATATACTCGTATCTATCATTAGGAGTATTCTATGAAGTTTTGAATAAAATAGTCTAACTAATCTTGTTTCCCCATACCAACCGTTTTACCCCCTCGAGGGGTTAATTTTGAAAAATCCGTGTCGCGAAGTCAAGCTCCGCTCGTGTCCTATTTTAATTTCCCTTATTTTTTTCTAAAGAAAGGTCACTATCCTATAAACATCGCAAAACGATAACAAACCTTGCCGAAATATTTTTCTTCAGAAGATTAATGATTTGTGAAAGTTGGCTAATTTTCTTAAGTTTTAATGAATTCCCCCTCGGCGCGACATTGCTGACCTTCTAAAGTTATTTTCTTGGGAATCTCCTTGGGAATTCATTGTTGCCCCGTTTTCGATCAGTGTTTTGTCAACCGATATCGTGGAATTAAAAGTTAAAGAATTATTAAAGCAATGATAGATTAGGGCTAATAATAATAATGTCCTCCTGACCGAATTTCGGTCACAGCGGCCAATCTCAACGCAGATTAGCCATCGACGTGGGAATGTTATAGTGCACAAGTGTGAGCGCAAACACAAGTGAACTCTCTATTCCCTCACTCTCATAGTCCGATTGGCGGAATTGGAATCGAACACGACCGGAGAGAGATTAGGCGCAAGGCCAACGGCTTTACGTGCTTTTCGAGGCAAGGAGTAAGTGATAGTTAATTTATAAAACGCACATAACTTACGAAAAGTCAAAGATCGAAAGAGACCTCTGATTTGCCAGTCAACGGTCAACACCACTAGGCTGTCCCGACTCTAGGAGTAACACTGGAAGGTCGCAGGTTTGAAACCAAGGCACACATACCACTGCCTTTTCAGAATTATAGGCGTATTAGTATTGCAGTAATAGCCTCGTGGTATGACTGATGCTAGATCGATGCATCGAAATAAACATCTAGTAGTATTGCCGATTCTGTGCGGGATTATGGCAGAGGTGGGAGTGGGCCTGCGGTTCTCTTCACTGAGGATATTTTGTGAGAGACTGGAATACCACGATGGAGATGGTCCATTTATGTAGGGCTTTTTCACCTAAACGTAGTTCTGATAATACAATCCTGACGTTTCGAGTACTTTGCAGCACTCGTGGTCGCAGGTAGACACGAGTGCTGCAAAGTACTCGAAACGTCAGGATTGTATTATCAAAATAAAAACGCGAGTTATATCCGTTAAAAAGTTGTTTCATTATGTTGAGTGTTCGCGAAAGTTTGAGACTATATTAAACGTAGTTCTATCTCATAATTGACGTTATTGATGGTATGCTGACATAACAAAGGCTTAAAGGTAATTAAACAAGAATTTTGGGACCTATAATTTACATAGGCTCAATATTGAAAATTGAAATTTTAAATAGACTGAAAGACATAGAATTTTTATTAAATTGATATCGAGATTTCTTGGATTTCTTTAATAGGATTAACTTTATTGAAAGTAAAGCCGCCTTTAATGTTGTTGATTGCCAGTTTCTAGAAAAAAGTATTTTAAAAAATAAATTCTTTGAAACTACACTTAATACAAATGGTATTTACGTAAATTAAAACAAGATGATGGAAAAATAAAGTTAGAAATAAAGTTCCTTTGAATATATCAATTATATGCATCGATAGTCTAGTGGTATAACCACTGGACTGGCAAGTCGATGGTCAGACGTTGCAACCAGGCTCGTGCCTACCATTGACTTTTTGAAACAATGTAATTAATAGAAACTAATTATCACGTAGACAAACAGTGACAGAAAACTTTTCGTAAATGATGTGCGTATTATAATATAAATTAATTATCAGTTGCTAAAATGGTGAGGGAAAACATCGTGTTGAAACTAGCACAACTGAAAGATTTTTCAATTGTGTGTAAAGCCATATCAGAGGCCAACGGGTGGTTTAAACTCTGACATCAGGTTGTTCATCAACCATACGATAAGAAGAAGATCAATAAACTGGCTCTCAATTATTCATAATAACACCCAGAAAAGCTCATAACTCTAAAAAAAGAAATCTAAGAAGTTAAAACATAGCCTATTTATGTACTTGAAAAACACAACCAAAATCTATACACAGAAAACTTATCAAACCATTCAATAGATAACGGAAAACATTACAACCTTAAAACAACTTCGAGAGCAACATGAAATTACATAAAAACTAAGAAAAACTACGGTCGGGATCGAACCTGCGTCCCAATAACCCTCAAGGCCGTCGGTTTTATTTCGAGACGTTTTACGAGCGAGCAAGAGTTACGACTTTTTGGCTAAGAATGGGGATGCCAAGTTTGGCTGTTAAAAGTCCCGTGAATCCAACAAGAATTTTGGAGCGTGTGGAAAAAGTTGAAGAAGAAAATTCCGGTAAAACAAAACAAAATAAGAGACTACACTATGATACAAATATTAAATTAATAAAGTCTCAACACCAAAGAAAGCAAAGAAAATTAAACCAATTAAAAGTAACAAAATCATAAATAAATATAACGGTCATTATAGTAAAAAATTGTGCCGTGTGGTTTCCGGCCTAAAAATAGAACCACCCCTACTTGTCCCACGGGTGTTGTAAGAAGTGACAAAGGGAGAGTTCTGGAGGATGGGCAGCAGCATTCTTCTGTGTAACAGCAATCATCTGCTACTGCGATCGCCAACCCGCTTGCTCAGCGTGGCAATTATGGGCAAAAACCTCCAATGAGAGCACAAAAATGGCACACATTGGGAGTGGCCTATGTTCAACAGTGGACCAATACAGGCTGATGATAATGATGATATTAAAAAATTTAAAACAGTATCGTCAAGTAACGAAATTTTTATGTTAGCACTAAACAAGTAAGTTAAGTATAATCATTTATAATCATAATCATTGAGCTGATATTAATTTGCAAGTCGAAAACTTATTTATAAAAACTTTAGCTACATCGTCTACGAACTTTCAAAGTGAAGTACTAAACCAGCCCGCTTCGAAACGTTAAAAATTTGATGCAGAATTTATTATAAGTACACAATTTCCAGATTATAGCACACATAAAAGTTTTTTAGAAAGGTTGTAGAAATAAAAAATGTTGCTAAAACTTTGGGGATTGGTAACGTTTAAAATTTGTATCCCTTAAAATTTTATGCTTTATTATATTTTAACATGGGTACAGGTGAAAATATTTCAAATACTTCAGCTTTATCTGTTATCAATTTAAAATTATACCTTTCTCATGCTTTTTACGTGTTAAAAACAAAGAAAATGTGATTTAACTATCTAAAACTGAGATTTATTTAAACCCACAGCACATACCAACACTTTTAAAAGCCATAAACTCCACCTAACGGACCGAATCTCCCGACATTTCAGCACGTTTTTATTTCGGGCAACACTGAGACTTCCGACCTCGCGCCCTCTGTAAATTTAAATTAAGACATTCCCTTTGTAAATTTTAAGTAATGTTTGCTCCGAATTATTTTGTTTTTGACCATCTTAGGGTTAAGACGTTGCGCCGATGTCTTTAAGTTTAAAACGTGAATAAATTCATGAGGCCAAAATTGTGAATTTATTTCCACCAAACTGGGAATGTGGAGAGATTAAATTGTGTTGTCTTTGTACGTACAAAATTTACGGTCAATGAGGAAACGGGTTGTCTTGTAAGTAAGTTTTACTTTGTATTCGGATTTAACAAGCACTGCAAGATAAGTTTCTTCATCCATTTTAAAGTAACACTTCTTACCTTAGCAACAACTTTGTAATTTACGAAACCAAACTTAGGTAAACTCCAGATCTTTTAAATTACAGTAATTTGAAGGAACTCATCGTCTTAATTCTCGAATCAATCGTTCGGACCAATTTTATCTACATACCTTTCTCTTGCTCAAAGCTAAAGATTGGAGAATATCGGCCCTTATCGGCATCAGAATTTTAAAAATACCAACTAAATTTTACATTTTGGGGATCTTCAAGCTGTAGTCTTCAATCGTAGATCTTCAAGTCATTTAGGAGGAGTTAGATAGGTGACAAACATACTCACAGAAGATATTAAGATATACTTACGCTAAATTTGAATTATAGACTACGCCTGTATTCCCCAGAGGGGGTAGGCAGAGGTATGCAGTACACCCACGTTTTGCCAAATATGTTATAAGTCCCATGTAACAGGGGGCGAGCCTATAGCCGTTAACCGGGCACAATTCCAAACTCCGTGCTGCTACTGAGAATTTCCGAATGGAAAAACTCAATAACACTGTCCGACCCGGGGATCGAACCCAGGACTTCGTGCTCAGCAGTCGCGCTTGCTACCACTAGACTTACGTAGTCGAGGCAAATTTGAATTATTCGAATAAAATCACAATATTTACAAGACACTAGAATACAAATGTTTCTTAAATGTAATCACCATCTTTGTCTTTATCAAGAACAAAAGTATTATATCTATTACTAACCTAACCAAGGACAGCAGTTTCAAAATGAAAGAGCACAGCTCACTGCTCAGTTATTTTTATGAAATAAGTCAATAGACGGATCCATCGTGCCTCTAGCACAGTACATAGTGAAACGTAACAGTTCTAACAAGAAAGCAAACGTCAGGTTTGATACCGGCTTGAGGGGTAAGCGATGGAATGAAAGCGTTTGATAGTAGCGTTAATAATTAATTAGTGAATTTAGTTCAAAGGTTGATTATTAAATCCTTTGGGCATACAAAAATTGATAACTATAAAATCTATATGGGGTAGTAATGTCCAGTAAATGAAGTGATAACCTAGTGGCATGACCGTATGACTGGCAAGTCAGAGGTCTCAGGTTCGAAGCCAAAGCACGTACCTCTGACATTTCGTAAGATATAACGTAATAAAAACTAATTATCACCTGCTCCGTGCCTCGGAAAGCACGTTAAGTCGTTGCCCCGGCTATCATGAAGATCTTTAACAGTCGTAAAAGGGAGTCATCTAACTTCAGAATATCGGGGGAATATCGACTCTTTGGGTTGCGGAGGTCAGATAGGCAGTCGCTTCGTAGAAAACTGATACTCAAGTGCATCTAGTTAGATTAGAAGCCGACCCCAACAAAGTTTGGAAATAATAAGGGTAGGAGGATGATGGTGAGGGATTTCGGCGGTCACTTTTAACGAAGAATAGCTCAGGAGATATCAGTGCACATAAGTGTGTGCGTAAACACAGGTGCACTCTCTATCCCCTCATTCCCATAGTCCGATGGGACGGCAACCCGACACAATCAGAAAAAGACAAGGCGTAGCGTAGAACCAAAGGCTTTTTTTGGCTTTCTGAGACACGGATCAAGTGATAATTAATTTATAATACGCACATAACTTGCGAAAAGTCAGAGGTGCTCTGGATTAAAACCAGAGACCTCTGACTTGCTAATCAACGGTCGTAATACTAAGCTATCGCGCTCTCAAATTAAAATTTGAATTAAAAATTGGTAAATTTTAACTTGAATATAGGATTGAAATAAATAAAGATATTGGTCAGGATTATGGTCAGAGTCAACCTTAAAAATTTCGGCACTCTTAAAAAAATATCCATATTCATATTAAAATATTCATAGTTAACCAGGAATTGTATAATTTCGTCACGTCTATCTATCTATCTATTTGTTCGTTAGAAACAATTTATTAAAATAATGTTAGTACTAAAAGCTCAAAATGTTTCATAATTAGATTAATAAAAAAATAATTTTAATAATTAGATTTCTATGAAATGTTTTAATATTGTGGCTTATAATTTTCGCCAAAATCTGTGGTCCAAAAAAAAATAAAACGTTTCTCAACAATGTTGATTATCTCCTTTCGAGGGATTTTTAACAACTATTTATACTTTACCTAGAATACAATTAAAGTTTTCTCTGAAATCTATGAGCTTAGCAAAATATAATATCGCTAATTACAGGCTTGTTATTATTTCCAGGAAAATTAATTGATCTCCTGTAATGTATACTTTTCGTAAATAAAATATAATTTTCTGCAGAAAACACACACATACTTACCCTCATACATTCTTTTACATACACATACTGACATTGTCACACTCACCCTTTCACAAACACACACATTTTGGGATTAAATTGTAACAGATTTTGAATGTAACATTTCATTCACGCCCTTAGCGTAGAAAGAGATTTGAAATTTCGACTGATGCTGGTAGGATACGGTGGCTTAGGGTCAGAGCGTCGACACGGTACGTCGAAGATCGTGGGTTCGAATGCCATTCGCACCAATTGTTTTTTCAAATTTTCTAATACAATATAATTACATTTATAAATAATAATAAATAAAAAAAACAGCCTGTTACTGTCCCAATATAGCGTAAAGGCCTCTTCTCATACAGAGAAGGATTGAGCATTAATCACCACGCTAGCTCTCTGCGTGTTGGCGATTTCAGACTATTAAGTCCAGGTTTCCTTACGATGTTTTCCTTCACCGTTAGTCAGTGGTGTCTTAGATTAACTAAGGAAGTAAATATGACATTGAAAAAGTCACATTGGTACATGCCAGGTTCGAACCCGCATAAGGCGCTAGCAAAGCGGCTCCGTTACCTATGCGCCACCATGACTTGATAATATCGATTTTTAATTGTTTTTTTCACGCGAATACTCCCTATGAGCAGATAGGTACTCTACTCTAATTAAAAAATCACAATGCACCCTCAAAACAAAACATTCAATTGCAAATAATTTCTCTTTAAACTTGGACAAGCTCCACGAGAACAGAAAATAAACTCCACACGAATGAAATAAAGTTGAAGATTGAATGGAATTAAATCAACGAAGTCCAGTACATTGTCGAATCATTCGGTTATTTCATTTGTCCAATCACATTGGAGTGTTCGGGGTGCGACAAAACTGGGAGAGAACGGATAAGCTAGACGTTCGGATATTTTGTTGGCTAACATTTTCTAAGACGTATTTTAGAATTTTGTTTTTTTATAACCTTTAAACAAAAAGCTAGATACATACACAGTATAATAATCATACAGTATGGTAACTTCGTACAAACGCTCGAAACAGCACACTCACAAACTCACAAACAAGCGTAATATTGCGTAACGACGAGACTCCTAAGCGAACGTCGCGGTACTAGCAGTATCAACAACGCGTTGTTGCGCATATTTGTGTGAGTGTGTCGTTTTCGAGCGTTTAAGATAATTTAAAATAATAAAACTTATTAAAATAAAGGTTGCCATTTTCTTTTTTTTAGTAGGTAGTGGTCTTTTAGTCGTGATAGTTTTGGTAGTGACGGTTGACTGGTAAGTCAGAGGTCTCGGGTTCTGTGTTATGTGCGTTTTATAAATTAATTATCACTTACTCCGTGCCTCGGAAAGCGCGTAAAGCCGTTGGCCCTGCGCCTGATCTCTCTCCGGTCGTGTCGGATTACCATCCCGTTGGACTATGAGAGTGAGGGAATTGAGAGTGCACCTGTGTTTGCGCACACACTTGTGGACTATAAAAAAACTATAAACTCCTGCGTAATTGGTAATCTCCGTTGAGATTGGCAGCTGTGACCGAAATTCGGTCAGGAGCTTTTTATAATTTTATAAAAACTTACCAAAATAAAGGTCGTCATTTTCTACCTAAACTTTACCATTTAAAGTCGGACCCTGTAGAAGACTAGTACACAGTAAATTTTACTAAAAACCGTCTCCATTCCATCTAAGCATACTATATAACAAAGTATGTGTTAGCTCGCACTCCATACAAAGCACGTAAGCTGCACGTATGCAATGTCGCAAATGAACGTATTATTTTAAGTGGAAGGTTGGAAGGATACGGGACCGCATTCACACCGTTACGTAACATAACTAGGTGAGGAATTTATTTATATTAGTTGTGAAAATTGTTGTCTTGTTGTATTCAGTGTAAAATTTAATTACTTTTTTTAGGTACACTTTTTTATACTTTTTTAAGGTAACATAACTTATAGGTACATTTTTTTATACTTTTTTAAGGTAACATAACTTATAGGTACACTTTTTTATACTTTTTTATAGGTAACATACTAGGTGAGGAATTTATTTATAATTGTTGTGTCTTGTTGTTGTTGTATTCAGTGTAAAATGTGTAATCACTATGTAGATTTGAGCTACAGAAATACGCTAAATCAATTACTTTTTTTGGGATTCTGTATCAAAATGATGTCCAAAATGTACAGTAAGGCTCTGCCGTCGATTTAACTATCCTTCCGTTTGTCCTAGGGCTGTATCCTTTAACCCATATAGACAGTGCATTTCTATTGCCGCTCATTTTAATAATATTAAAGGATGTCCGCATACAAGAAACTCCATTTAATAAACATAATTAATATTAGAAGTTCTTAAACTTTTGCGAATTGGAATCATGTCAGAGTCTTCTCGTGACCACGGTCAATGCAACTTGACCGAAACGTCGAGGTTAGTTCAATAATGACTATTTTGAATTATCTGTGCGCGAATAGACCCGAAATAATATTTAAAACATAATTAATATTTCTTGAATTATCTAATTTATCTATCGACATGAATGTGAAAATGAAGTGAATATTGAATGTGACTGTTAAAGACACCTGTAATTAACGTACTTGATTGACGTGTAAATTAATTATTTTCCAATAAATACTATGAGCTATGTCATCAAAAATAAAATTGAATTAAGCGACAGAGGATTTGGTACGCGTCGGTGTGACCCACAGCCTTTTACAAAGTTTTTCCTTTCAAAACAGAATGAATGCAAAGTATATGACATGCTAAGCCTCGCGCGTTGGCTTACGAAGATTTAGACTTTTCCAATATTACTTGTTCTTTGATGAAAATATTGGTCTTTGGGGGCGAAATGCCGAGTATTATGTTACAATGTTTATTTATTTTTAATTTACATTTTCTGGTTGTATGTCGTTGTGGCGCATTGGTTACGGACTTTGCAAGCGCGTAGTCGTAGGTGTGGATTCGAACCTGGCATGTACCAATGTGACTTTTTCAATGTCATATGTACTTTCTTTGTTAACCTAAGACACCACTGACTAACGGTGAAGGAAAACTTCGTAAGGAAACCTGGACTTAATAGTTTGAAATCGCCAACACGCAGTGAGCTAGCGTGGTGATTAATGATCGATCCTTCTCTGTATGAGAAGAGGCCTTTGCCCTACAGTGGTTAAGTTGGTAAGTCTAAAGTTCCAAATTCGAAAACAAAGTCGGTTTGATTGTTCAAAATGTTGGTTTTATACAAAACGATCAAAATTATCGCTTAACATATAGCCTAAAGGTTCCCCATTTCCATTCCGCTACATATTATATCCCAAACAAAAAGCATCGCGGATCAAAAGACGAAACCAAAATACTTGAATCACATACGAAAACAAACCCAGATACATTAAAAAATAACCCTAAGGGTAATTTCACACAAGGCGGGCTAAACTCGGTATGCTGCCCACCTTGCCCGATGTAGAGGTGCAGGCCATAGCGCGTGTTGGGGCGATGACCATGAACCTGAACGCCAGAACATTGCCCCCCCCCGAGTGCAATTTTTGAGCGGGCAGGCAAGCATAGACGGGGCTGCGAAGTGAGGTTGCAGTACCCGGCCCCGTCCGATACAGTGCGAGGAACATGCAGAGGGGAGACATTTTTATGGGTGCGAGCCCCACATAACCGTACGTTCTCGGACGTGCGGTATACGAATGGCATGTTTTACTCCCCCCGGTAAAAAGGGTACTTTCATACAGCTGGAAGATCATCGGCCAGCCCTCCTTTTTGAACAAACCGACCGCGTGAGCACGAAAGAGCTTGCAAACGGAGCCATTCGGCTGCGCAAACGCGGAAAAATACGTCACCAGAGACAGCCTAGCTTTCCTCTTATTATTTCACACTATGCGCGTTAAGTTTGCTCTCAAGCATTCTCAATCTTCTTCTTCATAGTATAGCCCGTAGGCCTCTGACATGGTTTTACACACCATTGAAAAATCTCTCAGGTGTGCTGGTTTCATCACGATGTTTTCCCTCACCGCTTTACCTACTGATAATTATCAGTTGCTTATTAATATAATTATAATTAATTTATAATACGCACATAACTTACGAAAAGTCAAAAGTCTTCGGATCGAACTCGAGACTTCTGACTTGTCAGTCGGTGGTCATACTACTAGGCTATGAGTACTATATTCGCAAAATTAAAATAAGTGCAAAATAAACCTTATTACAATGACGCAAAACTCTGTTTTTAACGTGATAAAAAAAATTCTCTTTGCAAGCCGGTCTTTGTGAAAGTACCCTAAGCCTACCTGAACTCCCTTCAATATAACACCTGACGGGGTCCGCGAATTTTCCCATATATTAAAAACAAAAGGTAACATGAACACACACACTTAAGCAAACGATTTATTATTTACACAGACATGTAGAGATTAGGAGCGGTAAAATGACGCTGGATTACAAAGCAATTGTTTTTTGAAAAATGCCTATATGACTTAATTTATACACAAAGCAATATATGTTTGTGTGATATATGATAGATGTTTTTATGAGTACGTATTATCTATAATTATTTCGATAGAAAATCCCATCATCCAAATAATAGTTAACTAACCCGAAATCTTTAGCATCCTAACTGATCCTTCGTCTAGCATCCTGAGCACGCTGAAATATCTTCCTGTCCATATTTTAGACTCTCTCCACTCAGTCCTCAGTCAGAACTGAGTGGAGAGAGTCTATAATATATCATAACAAGTTTTATTGTTATGATATTTAGACTATGTGTCTGGAATTATAATTATTTCAATGATTATGCTGTGCGACTTTCAGAAAAAAAAACAGTACAATAAGTCAATTCTCCCTTTCTTTTTTAAGTTATTAGAAAAGTATAGAAGTACTTATTCTTAGTTTAATTACAATACAATACAAATATTTTTTTGCACATTAAGATATACAAAATAATAAAATAAAGTATTTAGGAAAATGCACAATGGGCGTTTTTATTGCTATAAGCAAATTCTTCTAGACAACTTTTGGATGAACTGGAATAGACGATACTGAGATACTAAGGTACTGAGATACTTAGATACTGAAATACTAAGATACCGATTAATTACGTTGCTACTTCAAAATCAGTTCCACTTTAAACTCCGATAAAACACCAAAGCCTTACTAGAAACAACAAAACTCTATAAACTTGCAAATGACAACCACAAAGTGAATTAAAAACAGATTCACTTTGCATTTTCGAGCTACAACAAGCAAAATTGCGGCATCTTAGCGCTTCTAAATTCTTACATTTAATATACCTACAAACTTAATATCATTATCTTGTTCAAAGACGGTTAAAAGCCTCTCTGTATGGCGCGAGTTTTCATCCTGTTATTGTTTCATACTTTTGTCTTTGGAGAGTTGTTCTGTGGTCGATAATGTATAAATAAATGGGATGTAGGTTCTCGTATATTTATGTTTTACGTGTCGTATAGATTGGTATAATGGTGGCTGTAGAATCTCGCTGAGACCTCAAGCCAGGGCCGAACGTTCGGGTCCTCTCGGGGTCGTTCGATATTTCTCGGTATTGCTCGCATCGCTCTTCATACTGTGTTAATTTTTTGTGCATGAGTTAAAAAGACTCGGTCTACAGCAAGAGTCCGAGCGAGTGCATATGTGTCACAACTTTCTTAAGGTGTGTCCAAACATTGAGCGGCAAGAGCGCGGCAGCAACACGCGGCGTTTGCAGGACACATTTCTGCCGCGCTCGAATGCTGCGTTGTATTTGGACACACCTTTATAATTTTTTATATTATAATTTTTATTTTTATTGCATCAATTTACTGCAACAATTCACATCAAAATGTGTTTCATCTCTCATAGATCTTTCACTTAATTGAAAGTTAGAAAAGTCAGAGATTGAGTTTGAACCTGAAACCTGTCTTACTACTTACAAATGCGTGTTACATGGCATCTGCAATCAAAAAGTATAAATATTTCAAAAGCCTTTTCCAACAGTAAAAAACCCAATTCATACCGAATGACAAAAGTGAATGAAATTAGACGAGCCGCGGGACGTCGCGTCGGACCGAATAAGTGAATGACCGACTGAGTGTATGATTAAATTAAATGACCGGTTATTCATCATTGTGGGGTAGCTATTTTTTACATATTTTTTTTATTCTTTTTTTGAGTAAGCTCGTCTAGAAAAGTATTGTTACAAGTTTCATTTATCTGTTTGGTGTATAAGGTTTTACGAAAAGATCTCTCAAATGATTTTTCTCACAATTCCAGTTCAAATTAGTATAGTATAGTGCGAATTAAGATTTTTAAAAACAACATTGTAAATCAAGTTTTTATTTTGGAACATTAAAACTAAACGTATTGGTTGAAATTTGTATCTGTGCTGTTGGCTGCTGAACAGTTCCCTTATCTGGAGCTTACCCTGGCTGTCAATTCAGGTCATGCTTACCATAAAAATATCAACTCCATAGGGTAAGAAGAAGTGGTTCTAACCCAGCTTGCAAAATTCCACCCGAAAAAACATAGGTTCGTAATTATATATTTAATAAATAAATCAGCCTGTGACTGTCCCACTGCAGGGCAAAGGCCTCTTTCATACAGAGGAAGATTGAGCATTAATCACCACGCTAGCTAATTGCGTGTTGGTGATTTCAGAGTTCATGTTTCCTTACAGTTTTCCTTCACAGTTAGTTAGTTTGTTGTCTTAGATTAACTAAGATTGTACATATGACATTTAAAAAGTCACACTGGTACATGCCAGGTTCGAACCCACACGCATACGCTTGCAAAGCAGGTCCGTAATGCTAAGTCTAAGTCCGTAAATGCACACCACGACACAGTTACATACATTGCAGGTTACATAAAAGCTTTAATAAGTTAAAATTAACTATTCTAAAGAATTTTTCCACAAAATTTCATATAATAGAATAAAATGAGCCCTCAATTAAGTAAGTAACTGAATAACATTAATTATGCTGAAAAGAAAATTTTAGTCTCGAACATTAATTTAGAGCTTTTAAAGAATAGAAAAAAGACTGGCTAGCTCAAATAAGTTGCTTGAAAATGAAAATATAAATTAGAGTATATCTATTTTAATTAGATGATGCAATGACAGCCTTTGATGATGAATGATGAATTGTTGTTATAGCGGTCATAATAGATGTACACGGTGAAAATTTCAAGTGTTTATCTGTATTTAATAAACGCTTTAAAGATCCCTGGGATAAACGGACAGACAGAGGAGGCTTAGTCCTTGGGGGTTAGCCAAGTTGACTATCTACAATCGCTAACGAATAGATAACGAAAGAAATGTAAAGGATGACATTACCTTCGATCGATATGTCACTCGACATAACGATAAAGGTAATGTCATCTTATACATTTCTTTCGTTCTCTATAGCGTTAGCGATTGTAGCTAGTCAACTTGGCTAAGCCCCCTGTCCGGGTACGGAACTCTAAAAAAAGAATTTAAATAAAAACTTCGTTCTGAATTCAAACAAAAAAATCTTTTGTTTGATTTATTCTTTTGAAATTTAGAACACAATATTTCACATGTCACTTCCATCGTTAATAGTACACCCTACCCAGGGGTATAGGGGTATAACACCCCCTTTATTTAATATGCACCCCTAATAACTAGACATAATTGTTATTGACAGATTTAATAAATTCTGTTAATTTTATTACAAATTGTGGTTTTTGTCTATGTAAATTTTAATATTTTTTGACATTAAGTTGGTGTCGATCAATGTGTAATTTACTGTTAGATAGCATGATGTCCAAACGGTTATTAAAAATGATTATAAATAGCTTTAATTCTTTCACTATCACAAGGACGCCGGCGTCGCGTAACAATTGATTTCCTTTTGTCTCATTTCTCGATGTTTGACGGTTTGAATTAATTTTTATTTTATGCCATTTATTATTAGAAAACATGTTTCGATCAAGCTGAAATTTTTGCTGAAACTTTATAATGTTTTTCTTCATTGGTTTAGTTTCGATTTTCATAACTATATTCATTGATTTTTTTTTGACATGTTTTAGCACATGTTAGCTTATGCTAAAACAGGCTTATAACAACAAGCTTACACAAAAATAAAATAACAAGCTTACATGTGCTAAAACATGTAAAAATTATGTATAAATTATATATTTGTATTAAATAATTATATACATTGATTTTATATCTTCAATGTGCGAGCGAGATCACAGATTAGCGCGAAGAGTTCCCTAATAAATGTCACTATACCAATAAGCCGTGAAACAGAGAAAGTTAGATAAAAATAAAAGTTAATGATTATGTCCATGCTTAGCTTCATGCTTGAATAATCGTTATGTATCTAATAATACACACACATAGGAAGGTAGCTAAATCACACAGAAATTAATGTTCGACAGTTTCTTGAAAAACTTTGAGAGGCAGTTTTGTTTTATTATAAACTAGTGACCCGCTCGGCTTCGCACGGGTGCAATATACATATAAACCTTCCTCTTTAATCACTCTATCTATTACAAAAAACCACATCAAAATCCGTTGCGTAGTTTCAAAGATTTAAGCATACATAGAGATATAGGGACAGAGAAAGCGACTTTGTTCTAAACTATGTCCTAGTGATCTAAATAATATAATATAACATAATTATATAAGTCGTGTTGTTAAATTCATCATCATCAGCCTGTATTATTCCACTGTTGAACATAGGCCTCCCTCAATGCGCGCCACTATTGTGCGCTTATTGAAGGTATTTGCCTATAATCTCCACGCTGGGGAAGCGGGTTGGCGATCGCAGTAGCAGATGATTGCTGTTACACAAAAAGATGCTGCTGCCCATCCTCCGGATCTTTCCCTTCGTCACTTCTTATCCCGCGGGATGAATAGGGATGGTTCTATTCGTAGGCCGGAAACCACGCGGCATAATTTTAATTGATTTATGATTATTATTAAGTTTTAAAAGGCTCTGTTTTACTACAACTAACTTAAAAGCGACGAAATGGAAAACATGACGTTCTAAGAGTAAACTATAAGTGGAAACTTTTAAATGGCTGCTTGTTGTATGTAAAAATTTATTTAAATATAAATTTAATTGAAGTCAAACGACAAGCGGAGGATAGAGAGAGAGGTGGCGATTGCTCCACCGACAAGAGCCTAGCTCTTAAATATTAAGAGATGTAAAAATTTAGCTGCTAATTTCCTTAAAATAAATAAGATTAAAATATAGCAAAACGTGGCTAGTTAACATCTAACAAGCAGTAACAAAACTTGTACGGTTAAAAAGAGAACCAAATTGTTAATTAGTATTATATAACCATCGCGTGCCTTTATTCAAATTAAACTACGAATAACCGTATCACTAGAACCGTCTATTTAACCAAACAACTTCTCGCATTTGGCTAACATTTTTGAACAATTAACCTTTTAAAATTGTACTGTTTCGGCTTGAAAATAGGTTACCATTGGCTTGCAAAGATACCACCAAGTTTTCAGCCACACAAAAATAAACTCTATACGGTTACGTTAAGAGTTGGAGTGTGTGTAAAGCTAAATTTGTTTTGGGGAACGTCGTTTGCTTCCCTGAAGCAATTTTCTCTTAATTTCTTGTTATATCAACTTTGGGACTGCTTAATTTGCTTGTCAGTAATGGCGGATGTAAGTTTTTGGTTGCTCCTGTACCCTGGGTTATAGGGAATGAGAATTAATAAGTAATTAATTTGAATAGATGGAATGACTAATTGATTTATTGATATAATAATATTATTTGAATCAGCCTGCAATTATTATCCCACTGCGATGCAAAGGCCTCTTCTCAAACAGAGAGGGATTTAGCATTAATCACAACACTAGCTCACTACGTGTTGGCGATTTCAGACTATTTCCTCGTGTTAATTTCTTTTACCGTTAGTCAGTGGTATCTTAGATTAACTAAGAAGGTACAAATAAAATTGAAAAAGTCACATTGGTTCACATCAGGGTCGAACCCACGCCCACGTGCTGGAAAAGCGATTCCATAACCAATGCGGCACCACGACATAACATTATTAGATGTTGGTACTAATTCTCTTGCACACGCTCTAAACTAATTTAGACTCACTATCTCTCTTTCTTATTGTGATCATTAAAAAAGGATAAAAGATTTTTAGAGCTGTCAAACTAGTCCATTTGCGTGATATCAACGAGAATTTAGTCGGCATGTCATAGTCTCATAGAGGTCTCGTCTAATTTTACGTCAATTGCAAGGACGTAGACTAATTTGACAGCTCTAATTTTATAGTTCAATTTTGCTGTCCTTTTTTATGGTGTTTATTAGAAAGAGATATAGTTAGGGTAAAATTAGTTTAGCGAGATGTACCTACAAGAGAATCAGCACCATTAACTATTTTTTTAATCTTTTGTGTTTGTTTCACCATGCATAAATGTTTGCTAAAAATTATACAATATTTGTAACCAAACTACACTTGATTAAACGTGCAATTTATCCAAAATTGGCATTATTCACAGTCGGCTTAACTAGACCGATTTATCGCAAACTCGTAGTTTAAACATCGCTAAATGTGTAAACAAACGGGAAATATTATTAATATCAGTTGCTGGACCACAAACGTAATGTATGACGTCAAAACGTGATGTATTTTGTGCACTCCGATTTGAATAATCCATTCAATCGGTATTAGTTAGGGTAGTATTTAAATGTAAGTAATAACTAAAAATTTAAAAACCTTCGATTCGAAAATTAATCCTCAATTTTTTAAGCTAAGAACACTCTCGATCAAGTCATCTTTAAAATAAAAACAAATCGAAATCGGTCCATTCGTTTAGGAGCTCCGATGCCACAGACAGACACTTAGATACACAGTCATGAAGACACACAGACACATCAAACTTAAATAATATAACACCACTCTTTTTGCGTCGGGAATTAAAAACATGATTTTGTTTGTAATTTAATAATTGATTATGCTTTTTTTTCGTGATTTTAAGGCTAGTCTTAGTTATTTATTTTTTTGCATTTTATTTTTTTAAATGACCCCTTTATGGTACTCTTAATTACACCGTGTAATCTATGATAGTGATAGTAAAAGTGGTGCTAGAGACTCGAAACTTGGAAAAAATATTCTTTGATTACTCTAAAAGCGCTCTAAGGAAGAGTTTTTAGAAATTCTACCCCTAAAAGGGTAAAAAAGGGGTTCTAAAAGCCAAATTCCACGCAGACAAAGTCGCCGGCGAAACGCTAGAATAAAATAATATTAGGTACTTACCTATACTTTTAACTAAATAAATTTACCACAAATAAATCTACTTAGACATAAAAAAATACATATTATAGAATTATTAGCATATTTTCAGTACATTTACAATATTGTAGCATTTATAGAAATTTATAACATTAATAAAAAATTGTGACACAAAATTTATTGTAATGTTAAGTGTTAAATAAGACAAATTAATTAACCTTTCTTAAAATAAAACGAGGTCAGCAGGTTTTAGAGCAAATTAACTTCGGGCCCTTCTAATTTTATCATTTCTTACAACCTAATACCCTAGAGGACTCAATCCCTCCTAAATCTCAAACTTAATCAGAAGTAAAGAGCTCAAAATAATGGGGTAATATCAATAATCATAACCATTTCTGACATATTTGACTGGAATCTAAGTGAAACCTTCAAATCACTACATAGTATAAAACAAAGTCGCTTTCTCTGTCCCTATATCCCTATGTATGCTTAAATCTTTAAAACTACGCAACGGATTTTGATGCGGTTTTTTTAAATAGATAGAGTGATTGAAGAGGGAGGTTTATTATGTATATTGCACCCGTGCGAAGCCGGGGCGGGTCGCTAGTTAAATATAAAAGAATGTCGTGTTAGTTACACATTTATAACTGAAGAACGGCTAAACCGATTTGACTGAAAATTGGTGGGGAGGTAGCTTAAAACTAGGAAAAGGACATAAGATACTTTTTATAAGATTTTTTAACGGCTGGACCCATTTTCATGATTTTTGATTTGTAGAGTTAGCGTGGGGTATGGTAGGGGTAGAGTAGGGTAGGGGCAGAGTAGGGTAGTGTAGGATAGAGGTAGAGTAGGGTAGGGTAAGATAGGGTAGGGCAGAATAGGCGTTGAAGTAGGATAATCACGCGTATTAAGTCGCGCCGGGAAGCTAGTTTTTTAATAAACTTAACCTATTTGCTCTATAAAACCTTAGGGCTTAATAAAAAATGGGCGAAAAGGATCCCCATCCAAGTTTCGCCCGAACCGTATACTTAACGAAAAGAAAAAAATTGACGTACCCTCAAATATAAATTATCTGGTGTCAACCGACTTCTATTTTTTCTCAAAACTTCTTATCAAGCTAAAATATACCTTATTTCTTATCCCTAAAGAACAAATTTAAACTCTAACTACATAAATATTAGTGTCATTTAAAATTGAAATTTACGTTACAAGACATAGATTTCAAATTAGAGTGCTATATTGTTATTATGTTATCAAACGATTTACAGTTTTATTGTGAACGTAGTAAAGTCGGGTTTGGATTGTCATGTGATTTGAAAGAGTCATTTATCAGGCGGGATAACTGTCAGGCTGATATGGCATCGTATTAAAAAATGCGACGTTTTGCATGGAATCTGATAATAATGTTGTGTTTTATCGTAAGTAGAATATAACTTGAGATCTCTAAGAACTGTGCCTACGCCACCGCGACCATGAAGGCTTACTCCCCAATCCTATTATTACTCGACTTCTAAAAAAGGAGTACGAGAATTTAATGCGTATTTTAAGCTATTGCATAGCTCTTCACGCGGGCTTTGTCAAGCGCGGCGACCGAATGAAGAAATTCCGTAACAAAAAAAAACTAACACCTTATTCACTGACAAATAAGGTACCTATATTTTATGTTGACACATTAAAAAATAAAACATTTAGAAATATAAAAATTCTAATTTCTAAAACTAATTATTTGAAATTATTTAATAAGAAATTCGCAAAAACTCTTGCTCGTAAACGATTTATTTTTTTCTTCAAAAATTTTGAAATTTAGTTTTTGTTTAGCATGTATGTATTTTATTTTTGTTTTAAAGATGCATAATTATGAAGGTTTCTCTCCGATTGGACCCTTAAATTATATTTTTATTATCACTTGCAAACAGTGAAGAAAAACATCGTGAGGAAACCAGCACTAATTATAGGTTTAGAATTGTGGAATATATAATATATGTATATATGTAGAATTGTGGAAGAATTGTGTACTTAATCAGATTTAACACTGAAGGCCAATCGGCACTACAAGTAGTATTTTTTATAACCTTGCAAAAGTATTATTCTTCATAAAACAAAACCCTTAGACCGTACTTAAAAAAATAAACAATATTAAATTTAAATCTTATACCAATGGATTATGGTGTCAATTCCAATGATATGTGGCTGAAGCAGGCATTACAGAGGTTTAATTGAATATTAGCGTGTCAAGAACCATTAGTAACTGTTAATTGGCTATCCTGAATAATGATTTACTAAGCGCATTATTATGATAGAGGAATTTCAATTGTAATAATTATGTTATAGAGTTCAATTTAGTTTGAAACGGCTGCAGTCCATGAAAGCACTACTGAAGCATTCTGCTTAAAAATTAAATTCGATTTTCCAAATGTCAAATCTTCGATTGTTTTTTATTGTTGTTGTAGTGTATGAGAATTCGAGTCGTAATTGTAAGTAATAAGGCTGGATTTTAATTGTGTTTTTTTTTCTTTTACAGGTACTAGTTTTAGTTTTGCGTTGAACTGAGTTCTGGATAACGAGGTAAGTTTGAGTAGGTTTTGTGAAATGTGGGAAAAACTTACCTTGATGGGAAATTCATAATCACTTAGGTACTCCGTGCCTCAGAAAACACGTAAAGCCGATGGCCCTTCGCCTGATCTCTCTCCGGTCGTTTTAGATGGCCGTTCCATTAGACTATGTAAGTGAGGGAATAAAGAGTGCATCTGTGTTTGCGCACACACTTGTGCACAATAATATTTCCTGCGTAGTTGGCTAATCTCTGTTCAAATTAGGCGCTGTGATCAAAATTCGGTCAGGAAGGACATTATATTACATCTTTGATTCGAACGACTGCCTCGTTGGTCTAGTGGTAGCAAGCGCGACTGCTGAGCACGAGGTCCTGGGTTCGATCCCCGGGTCGGGCAAAGTTTTATTGGGTTTTTCCATAGGAGTTTCTCAGTAGCAGCACGGAGTCTGGAATTGTGCCCAGTTAATGGCGAAACGTAGGTGTACTGCACACCTCTGCGTACCCACTCTGGGGAAAGGCGTGAGTCTATAAATAAATAAAAAATTGATTCGAACCTGAAACTCTGCTGTCCTATCAAGGCTTGGCGTGAAGCTACTAAATCATATCTCAATACAATAACAAGAAATAAACTTCACAACAAACTTTTCCCGACTTCCAATACTCTTTTCATTCATTCCTTTACAAAGGGTAGTCAGCAGGGAGCCATAAATCATATAAAAACATATAAATTCATAACTTGGTTGGTTGCTGATAAATTGGTAAAGTTTGCCCACTGATGGGCAAAAGATGGGCTGTTTGGTTAAAGGTCTTTGTGGATTTCTATGTATGTCATGTCATTTAGGCATTTTTTTTTCCTTTTTTTCTTCTTAAAATGTTTAGTGTGACCAACGTACACATATACACATCAAGCTATACAAATCCAGTATAAACTGACCTCGCATTGTATAGGCTCGTTGTACAAAAAGATGTCAGCTTATACTAGGAATTTATAGCTTGACTTGTAGCCGTATGTACAACAATTGATTTTTTAATAATACAAAAATACAAATATATATAGGCAGCAGGGTTCAATTGTGAATATAACCAGGAACCCACTCAATCACACACAAAAAATGTTATCAACATCGATCCAGCAGTTTTCGAGTTTTGCGCAAATTTAGGCATTCATTTTTTATTTATAAAGACTAGCTCTTCCCGGCAGGCGTTACAATAGGTATCACTTTTTGGTTAGGAACCTTCATAGGCAAATGCATAAAAATTTGCCAAAGTTTCGTCGCAATTGGATAAATAGTTTAGGAATACATAGAGAACAAACACGTAAAAAGTTTTTTTTATTTATACATGGTGAAATTGACATCATGAGCATCCATAAAAGAGGTAATGGAACTCATCATTATAAACAACTTTTACTATGGGACCAACCCTGAAATCGCGCAAAATTCATCTGTTCCATACATTTTGTTGAGTTACGTGAACAATTATGTATGAAACTGCTAATTATTTTTTTCGAAATTTCAGGGATAGGGACCCTCTGGCGAGGGTACGGTGAATGCGCAAGTGAAAACCGTATTTCCACCTAGAGGTTCGTGGAGGAACACCGTGTGGTTTTTAGTCCATGCGAGTCGGACATAACCCCATCGCCAGCCCTTAGTGATGGGGTACTCATAAAGAGTTTTCCACTCGACAAAAAAAGGGTTGGTCCCATAGTACAAGTTTTTCAAAAAGATGAGTTCAATTAAGTACCTCTTTTAGGGATACTCGTGATTTTAATTTCATCCTGTATAGATAGGTAACGGATTTTTAAAAAAACCCTAGAATCAAACTTCAAACCTCACACGGCCGCATTAAACCACTACACCAACCACAACCCGCAGTGTGAACAATCAAAACATTAATCATAATTCTCAATACTTACCGCAGCAATCAATATGTTTTGAACTGGGAGCCAAACGTCAATAGTTTGACACGTCATGACGAGGGTAGCGGGTTTGAGGCGAGGCTTATGTATGCTTGCAATCAAGGCTGGTCAGACAAAATGTTCTGTTGCTGATATTATCATAACATAGCGCGTATTTATTTTTACCGACTTCCAAAAACAAGGTTGTAGTCATGAATAAGAAATATAAAATAAAACGTAAAATATTTTTTTAACATACTTGCTCGTAAATAGTGCTATTACATACAGAAAAAGCGGGCGGTAAGCTCGTAAACGCTATTACACATTGGAAAAGCGGGCGGTTATGCCCTATACGAACCCGCTAATTTTCTATTTTATTTTCAAATACACTATTGTATGTTGTTTTGTTTTTTATTTCCTTGCAAGTTTAGTGAAAATCATTGTATAACAATTACTAATGTTGGGCCATTATATCTCACGCGGCTCGGGCTTTAAATGTCCCTTCGATAGTAACTGTATATTTTCCGCCCTTGTGATACAATGGACTAATAAGTTGTCAAGAGTAGGTGACTTTTTCTATATATCGATGGCTTCAACGCATAAAGTCGCAACGCAAAAAAAAATTTTTTTTTCAGGAAAGCCATTTTTGTAAAGATTACTGATAGAGTTTATTTGTAATATATTTTTAACCGATGTTTTTACTTTATGCGATCAATAATTAGCTTAAGATATATTATTAGATTAATATTACCTATTGAATTCATTGAAAATAAACCAACTGGAATATAAATTGGTTAACGTAAGACCCAATAAAGAACTTTATGTACATCTCATTGATTCAGCTGAGCGCTTCAGATGAACTCAATCAAAATTAATCCCGTACACTACCGGCCATAATCGTCATCGAGTCGTGATAGCCTAGTGGTGGTGACCGTTGACTGGCAAGTCAGTGGTCTCTGGTTCGAACCCAAGACGCGCACCTCTGACTTTTCGTAAGTTATGTGCGTTTTATAAAATTAATTATCACTCTCCGTGCCTCGGATAGCACGTTAAGCTGTTGGCCCCGGCTGTCAATTGTAGATCTTTGACAGTCGTTACGGGTAGTCAGAAGCCCGAAAGTCTGACAATCAGTCTTACCAAGGGGTATCGTGTAACCCAGTATCTGGGTTGTGGAGGTCTGATAGGCAGTCGCTCCATGTAAAACACTGATATTCAGCTGCATCCGGTAAGACTAGAAGCCGACCCCAACATAGTTGGGAAAAGGCTAGGCAGATGATGATGACTACCGGCCATAGTAACAACACACGTCTCTCCCCAATTATTAACAAATTACTACCAACAGTGCACATTAAAACACAATAGTTTCCAATTAAACATTTTCGGTGGTTCGCGTTCGCAGTTTTTAATTAACAATTGAATTATATATCGTTTAATTTCGACTTTTCTGTACACTTACGTTTGGTCGGATCTGTAATTTGTGACTTTTGTACAATTAATGGCGCGTTGTACTTTCGACTCGGTAAGCATTTTAATAATCAAACTATATTGATGAGATAAATTTTGGATACGTGAATTATTATGAGCGAAATATAATAATGTATCAAGTACTTCGTTATTAATATTGAATCACGTAATTAAATTGAAACGGCTTTTCATACTTATATTACATACTCAGAATTTGTGCTTCATTGGAGAGTAAACAGCAAAAGTAGATGATCAAAATCAAAAATTCAATACTAATGAACGGAGTTTGCGTCAGAACCTTTGGCGTCGAAGTGATTCAAAAGTATGTGATTGTAAATTATACCAAACATTTACTACTAGTACAGCTGCCATATATTTCGCGAACTCCGTTTATTAGTATTGAATTTCTGATTTAGATCATCTACTTTTGCTGTTGACTGTACTTCAAAAAAGTAGTTAATATTTTCTAACTTAAATTCAAATTAGTCCGTAATATTTAAGTTAAGTCTACTAATGTGACTTAAATAAAATTTATGGTAAGTGTATTTGACGCTAATGATCAAATAACTTATAATGTGGAGTAATTTAACTGTTTTGAGAACTTAATAGGTACAGTTAGCCAAAAAGTGGTGTACACCCTAAGGTTGAATGCCGCTTACAGGTTCATAGGTTATAAAGATTAGTTTCGCTTGCATATCGATGTGACACTTCTATTGCCATCTTTTTAAATAGTTTTTATACACTTCTCATCAAAAAAATCGAAACACTTCTCAAATTTATGTTTTTAATGGATTATTAGGAAAATATTGTATTATAGGGAAAAAAATTGAAATGTGATATAAAAGTAGGTAGTATAGGGTTTTGAATTCCGTATGTTAATGTTCCAAATTCAAATTAAGTTTTCTCATGCTTCTTGTTTTGTTTAACAAGTCACTTTTCACCTTTATGGAGATCTTATGAAATGTGATAAATAAACCCCGTAAATTAAAAAAAATGTTAACCTACAGTTTATTTAATAATGTGTAAACTCCCCCCGGGCCTTTATTACTACTTCAATGCGGTTCTTTATGGATTTGATGAGCGTTACGACTACATGTTGTGGAATGTTATCCCATTCTTCTTAAATTGCCTTTTTCAGCTGGCCAAGAGTCTCTGGAGCGGGATCTCGTGCTCGAACTTGTCTTTGTAGTTCATCCCACAAGTGCTCTATGAGATTCATATCCGGGCTTCTTGCTGGCCATTCCATAATGGAGATGCCAACTTCACTGAGATAATCTCGTACGATTCCTGCGGTATGGGCCCTGGCCTTATCATGCATGAATATGCAATTTTCGCCAATAACATGTGCACAGGGAACCACGTGAGCCTCGAGACAATTTTGGATATACCGACGACCGTTTAATGTAGGCAGGCGTGGCCCAAATACGAAAGCAAGGTTAATTTTTCTGTCTGCATTAATTGCCCCTAAAAACTGTCCATGAACCGCCACCATATCTTACGTTTTCTTCAATGCAGCACTCTGTATAACGTTCTCCGTCTCTTCTGTATACCTTCTTTCTTCCATCATTACCATACAGCTTAATTTTACTCTCGTCAGAAAAGAGAACCTTGCTCCATTGTAGGTTCGACCAATTCAAGTGCTCACGTACAAACTGAAGGAGCGCTCTTCGATGGTCTGTTGTTAAATTCGGCCCATTGGGTGGGTTGTGTGGTACCAATCCACGTTCCTTTAATCTTTGTCTAATTGTAGAGTCACTTACATTCACCCTTTGAACAATACGGAGCTGTTGCTGCAGTTCAAAAGTGTTAAAGCATCGATTTTCCAAAGAAACTGTAGCAATAAATCGGTCGTCTTGCTCAGAAGTGGCCTGATTCCTACCAGATCTTGGACGTTACGTGAATGAATCAGTCTCCCGATAGCGTTTCTACACTCTATGAACACACGAGAGGCTTAGGTGTAGTCTTGCAGCCACAACACGTTGAATAAGACCAAAATCCAGCAACACCACTACTTGGGCGGCTTCTGCGGGTGAAGTATCCATGTGTGGTGAAAAAAGTCTTGGTAACACACGTCACAGAGCTTATTAATCAAATTACAAACAGTAAGATTTAAAGTAAATCATTATTTTGTGATTTTTCACACATCAATTAACTGTAGTCCGATTAGACGCTTTCCTTGAAAACAATGTTCCATTTCTATTTATGGGAAAAAAATCAAAAATTTTAATTTAAATTTGGAACTCTGTTACACCACTGAATAGGCCAAACTACCAACTAATAAAATGATGACTTTTTTTTAAAGAATTGTTCTTATATTTTCGTTATTTATCGCCAGAAAAAAAATGTTCGTAGTGTTTCGATTTTTTTGATGAGAAGTGTACTTTTAAATTTAGAAACATTTAAATTTTCTTTGTAGAAATTAATGTCTTATCCACTTATAATAAAGGTTAAAATGTCCTGCACTTATAAGTGACTTATGACGTATGAATACTTTTCAGTGATATCTTTTTAGTAGATATGAACCTTGTTGTCATTTTCAATGACTAGGATACTAAATCAAAACTGATACACCACTTTCTTGGCCGACCGTACCAACGAACTTTGTTCTAACGAAAAGATAAACTGGATTGAGCAAACTTAATTTTGCTGTTAGAAAACTGTTGTCCCCATATATCCCTATAGCTTGCAGTGAGTTTACCAACTGAAAATAAGTTTATAATCGTATACGTTTGATTCTCAGTAGCAGCACGGAGTCTGGAATTGTGCCCGGTAATGGCAATAGGCTCGCCCCCTATTACATGGGATTTATAACATAGTCGGCGTAATGTGGGTGTACTGCATACCTCTGCCTACCCCCTCTGAGGAATACAGGCGTTAGTCAAAAAAAAGAAAAGAAAAAAAAGTTTGATTTTATCACAGTTCTAAGGGATTGCAGACAGATATTTGATTTTCATTTCAACTCGATACCTTCACTTCACCCGTTCCTGAGAAAAAAAGGACAAGACATTATAATAATAATCATACATTCATTCACAGCTTGTATCAGTCCACTGCTGGACGTAGGCCTCTTCTCATACGGATCACTTATTTTGTGCACTCATTACAAGGTATTTGCCCTTAATCACCACGCTGGGCAAGATGGTTAGCGATCGCAATAGCAGATGGTTGCTATAGTAGTAGGATGCTGCTGCCCATCCTCCAGATTTTTCCCGTGGCGCTTTTTACGACACCCGCGAGAAATTATAAAATCATAATAAAAATAACCATATAATAATACGAGTTACTATTCTATATTCATATCAAAATTGCCATTGTCAGTTTGGCTACTTTACTTTTGTGCCGATATATGGGTCCCTTTTACCCTTTTGAGGGTCTCATAGACCCTAAAAGAGAGTCGGAAAATTTGGGTCAGGGAGATGGTTGCACTGTGTAACCATCTCCCTGACCCAAATTTTCCGACTAGATTTCTATAAGCATAAGTGAGCTTATAACCCTTCATATTCCTACTACACATAAGCTATCGTCTTAAACATTAGTTCTCCAATTACAATGGATTTAATACGTCAACGAAGGCCGTACAATTGCACACCTCTGCTTAATCTTTAGGAAATGGAACGGTTGTAGTTTGATATTACATCACGACTATGTGCTTAGAATAGGTACAAAGGGTGACTCATCAATATTAAGCTATGCTGAGCTTAGCTAAGCTGACTTTCTTGTGCTATGTTTTGTCTACATACAAGTTTGAGATACAGTGTCAGTGCGAGGGGGTCAGTTCCTACAGATTATTTGTGGGTAGAGTGATGAGGAGTAGTTTATTTATTTATTGCATACATGTGCAATTTGTAAACCAACACAACTAAGAGATTTTTAAACGGTGTGTAAAGCAATGTCAAACACCAGGTTGTTCAACAACCATACGATAAATTTTTAATTCTTTATTATATTTACACAGAAAACACACAATCAAATTATAGTAGGTACATGTACAAAGGCGAACTTAACTGCAAACTGAGTTTTCTACTAGCAAATCTTGGAGTGATAGAGAGATGGCATGAAAGAGGGCAAACTCAGGTGTACAGTAAAGTAAGAAAGATTTGTGTTAAGACATACACATACTAACATAGACTCACGCCTATATTCCCCAGAGGGGGTAGGCCGAGGGTGCAGTACACCTACGTTTCGCTGACTATGTTATAAGTCCCATGTAATAGGGGGCGAGCATGTAACCGGGCACAATTCCAGACTCCGTGCTGCTAGTGAGAATGTCCTAATAGAAAAACCCAATAACACTTTCCCCGAGGAAGCGAATCCAGGACCTCGTGCTCAGTAGTCCCGCTTGCTAACGAGGCATAAAAAAATACAAAAAAAGTCTGTCTACCTTTGTGGCAGTTGATTAACAATTAAGTAATGAGCAATGACTACTAAACCATTGAGCTAACAAAGCATTAGATATCTGCTCACTCCGCCGAGGGCTTCATAGCGACTAATGATAGATAACTCACTTTGCTGAAATCCGTTGTTACCAGCCCCGATCAAATGGCTACTATTAAAACTCGAATTTATGTGTTAGAGAGATTTAATTCGAGATCGAGACGTTCATAGTACAGCTCGTTTATTATGATCTCCTGATCAAATTTTGGTCACAGCGGCCAATTCAACGGAGAGCCAACTACGCGAGAGATATTATAGTGCACAAGTATGTGCGCAAACACAGGTGCACTCTTTACTCCCTCACTCTAATAATAGTCCAATGGCACGGCAACCGACACAAGCGGAAAGAGATCAGGCGTAGAACAACGACTATATGCTCTCCGAGGCACGCAGTAAATGAAAATTAATTTATAACAAACACATAACTTACGAAAAGTCGCAGCTGGCGTGCCTTGGTTTCGAATCTGAGACCACCTTTTTTGTGATATCACAGTTGTAACGATCCTCAAGAAAAAAAGAAAAAATAACCACAGAAACATTAAAACGCATTGAAAATCCGCGGCTAAAGACGCTTATTTTCTAAATTATTTAGAAAATCATTGCATTTTTTAAGGCAGAGGGTCCTTGCTTTATTAGGCAAAGGCCTTATAAGTTTGACCTTCTATAGTTCTATGGTGGATAAATAAAAGTAAAAAGAGAGAACATACAGGCTGGTCACTAGGTGGTAAGTGATAACTGTTGCTCATACGCACCGAACACCAGGGGAATTACCTACTTTTATCGTGGTATCCCCCTGGAGTTAAGGACGAATGCCCCAGTAACCTAAAGCCTTGTAAGGAAAAACAAATTGTTTGATAAAGGGTATTTAAATTCTACATAATATTGGAGCGGTATATTTTTAAATAGAAAATAAATTTTTCTTTTTAACTAATGCCATAACCAGGAAAGAGATTTTTTTTGTAGTGTAACCTCTTTATTGCTAAATCAATCAATCAGTAGGTAAAAAATACCAAGGAATTTTTTTCAAAGGGAATGTAATCCGATTACAATCAAATTAGTTCTCTTTTTATGATAAAAATCATAAAAAATAACTAATTTGATTGAAACCAGATTACAATGTCTTTGAAAAAATTACATTTATCTGTTCTCGGCCAGGGGAGGAAAAAAATATTAAATATTCTTTACGATTAGATGTCCATTCGAGAATCGTTGATACCGCCATCTGTCGAGGAAAAAGAAAGGTAAAATTAGTCGTGAAATTAAATAATGCAATTAGCCAGAGGGAGAAAGGTGTCCCTTTTTATTTCTTTCATAATTAGAAGTAGATGAATGGACGGCTGGATTTCATGCTCTAGATTTTGTTTGATAGATTGAAAAAAAAAGTAGGTAGAGGCTTTTTTTACATAGAAGTGTTTTTCAAAACAAAATAAGAGCCACTCGCTATATTTACATTTCAGTGTTATTTAATGTCGTGATAGCCTAGTGGTGGTGACCGTTGACTGGCAAGTCAGAGGTCTCGGGTTTGAACCCAAGGCGCGCACCTCTGACTTTTCGTAAGTTATGTGGACTTTGATGTGTAGATTTTGTTCTTGAGACCAAAAGGCTGGCCTTCTATTTAAAAAAAAATTGTATAAAATTTTCTTGTTATAATTTTTTTTCCTTTTTTTATTAAATTTTGTTTCTATTATATTCATGGTAATTCGGAATATTCGTAACTTTACTTTGTTAATTTGTTTAAATAACATCTTATTTTAATATGCCATAAATACAATTACATATGGACGCAATTACTGCAACCACAGCCGTTACTATGATCCAAAAAGGAAATTTGGAACGATCTGTGGCTTTTCACTTAGGTTTTTCTCGAAAAGCTATCTAAAATGCTTAGAATCACTTCTAAGAGATTGGCAATGCATTGGAAACGTATCTTCTCCTCCTCCATATCCTCAGTACCACAGCAACAATATACAATTTAAAAAAAAATAGTAGAAATATTATTTTTACCTGAAAGATTCGAGACTTTTTGCTATACCAAAAAAAAATCCAAAAGGAAAATCCCAAAAACACTTTTGCCGGAGAAATCAAACCCTAGACCTCGTGCTTTACAGCCGTACTTACTCTACACCAACAAGGCAACTCTCCCTAAAGTAACATCAATAAATCCTACCACAAAGAAGTGACTTTATTACGGCGACTGAATGGATGGGGAACCACTAAATTCAGTCTGGTTATTGCTTAAGTTTAAAACTTTGAATAATGATAATATTTTTACAAAAGAACAAAGATGGCTAGACGATTTTTTTATTATGAATTAGCGACCCGCCCCGGCTTCGCACGGGTGCAATAAATATAAACCTTCCTCTTCAATCACTTTATCTATTAAAAAAAGACATAGAGAACGACTTGGTTTTATACTATGTAGTGATAATATAAGTCAATTTTTTTTTTACGCAAAACGGTTTTGTCATCAGAACTAAAGCTATGTACACATCAGATCAATCTGTCAACAGAAAGGGGGTGAAATATCCATGACTAACTTTGAACCAAATAATAAACTGGTCAAGCTAAGTAAAACCGTTTAAAAAAATAGCATCTGACCACGAACCCACCTAGTGGTAAACGATGATAATGGTTTTTAAAACAGGTTACCCTTGAGTTATCCCACTGCTAGGCAAAAGCCTTGGTTTTCGAACCTGTCTATCTAAAGCTACATATAATGGCCTCCTGACCGAATTTCGTTCACTGCGGCCAATCTCAGCGGAGATTAGCCATCTAGTGCACAAGTGTGTGCGCAAACAAGTGCACTCTCTATTCCCTCATTCTCATAATCCGAGGGACGGCAATCTGACACACATCAGGCGCAGTGCCACCGGCTTTACGATCTTTCCAAGGTACGGAGTAAGTAATAATTAATATTTTAGTGATTTTTTTTAACATGTTATAGCACATGATAGCTTATTAAAAATAATTATTTAATAAGAAATATTTCTTATTAAATAATTATAAGTAATAATTAATTTATAATACGCACATTACTTACAGAAGTCAGCCTTCCCTCTTTGATTATTTGTAATTTTAGTACTTCTTAAAAACACAGATGAGGGTAGATCAATTTAACCTTGGATCTCGTACTGCAAACAGTATCTATGGGAAAACAGTAAACCCAGACACTAGCCAATAATAATTGATCTACGTCAACTTAATTAATCAATTCAGCACTCTACTACTCACGATATATAGTTGAAACTAATTTAGCATCGGATCGGTACGGCAGCGGTTGATTTATGCTGGTCGGGGCGTTCACCAAAACTACTGTCATTAGTCACTAGTGGATCGCTTTTTATGCTAACGGTACCGTGAGTGATTACTAGTGGTAGCTACTAGGTGCACAAGATGTATTGTTGTTGCTGAACGGGGAATAGTTTTTGGGATATATGTGGGAATATTGGTGGGAGTTCTCGGTTGGTTTTTAACAATTTTAATTTAGTTTATGTTGGGTCTACGGCAAAGTTTATAGACGGGATGGATTACACATATGAATGTGAAAAGTCAGAGGTACATGCCTGGGTTTTGAACCTACGACCTTGACAGCAGCTTAAGTTAATATTGTTTTCTAAATACCCTTCGTCTTGTTTAAAATTTCTCATTTAGCACACTAGTCATTCTACATAATAATCATTATGCGTGTTGGCGGTTTTGCATTTATGTCAATATGAGTAATGAAACCCGGTTTTATTTGGTGATTATCCGTTTTCGCTGATAGCCTATTGGTGTTGACCGTTGGCTGGCAAGTCATAGGTCTCAGGTTCGAACCCAAGGCGCGCACCTCTGACTTTTCGTGAGATATGTGCGTTTTATAAATTAATTATCATCTCCGTGCCTCGGATAGCACGTTAAGCTGTTGGCCCCGGCTGTCAATTGTAGATCTTTGACAATCGTTACGGGTAGTCAGAAGCCCGAAAATCTGACAACCAACCAACCAAGGGGTATCGTGTAACTCAGTGTCTGTGAAAAGGCTAGACAGATGATATCTGTAATCGCCGATTGCGTTAAAAATTACAATCTGACTACTTATTTGAGATTGGTCACTATGCATATTGGTTATAATGCGTATGATAATTATATTATAAGGTACAGTATTTCGGTTTTGTGGAAAGTTTGTTGAATAACAAATTTGATATAACACAAATTTAGCTTCATATCAGATCCAGGTCATTGAGCATTCATTTCCGGTTAATTGCCTTCATAAAATATGATGAAAAGTTATTTTTTCACAGACCTTATCTTGTTTACTGCCTCGTTTGTCTAGTGGTAGTAAGCGCGACTGCTGAGCATGAGGTACTAGGTTCGATAAAGTGTTATTGGGTTTTGTCGTAAGAAAATTCTCAATAGCAGCACGTAGTCTGGAATTGTGCCCGGTAACGTGCATCATAGGCTCGCCGCCTATTACATGGGACTTCAAAAAAAGACGGCGAAACGTGGGTGTACTGTATACACCTCTGCCTACCCCCTCTGGGGAATACAGGCGTGAGTCTATACTATGTTATAAAAAATAAAAATATTCGTTCAAAAATTTAAAATAATTATAGTAGCCCACTAGTATCGGGAACAAGGACAAAGTACCAATGGTCAGGGCTCCAAAGAAAGAAATCTCCTGACTATGCGTGCTGTATCCAAGAGTAGCCCTTGATCCAGCCATCTAACGAGAGCCTTTTGAGGTGTTGATCGTGGCTCTTGGACTGAAACAGCTATCGGCACAATGACAGCTGAGTCCATATTCCACATGTCGACACCTCGCGGATCAAGTCTAGATATTATATCTGTTTATCTTTCTCGGTCATAAAATAAGGCAAGAGGCGATTGAACACACCAAAATAATTTTAAAATAATGAAATATTACTCGCCCCTTCACAAGGGTCGAACGGAACCATCAAAACGGGGCGAATGTCATATTTTTCTAAAAGGGGCAAAATGTAAGGGGCGAGTGGTGCCTACACCATAATTTATCATAAAGTGCTGCAATTAAAAATGATAATGACCACATTTATAGTTAAAAGTTTCGATCAATATCAATGAATTTCTTGCAGCTCTGCGGTACTCTCTGTGGTTAGGGTTGGCACGAATATTTAATTTTAATTTTATTTGAAATGTAGGTTCTGAATATTTTATTACATACATATTTTATTATGTTTTATGTGCTTTATTTTAGTGTAGAATTTATAAATACTTTTTATTACATTTAATTTTAAATTAAATTTAACTTAAAATTAGCCGACTAAAGTAAGTTTAGTTTTAAGCTAATGTTTGAAATATTGTGAATGATTTCATCTTTAGCCAGCTAAATTTAGGCGTAGCCGTAATTGGACACTGAACTGGACGCCTTTTCTAGCACAACCGTGAGGTAATCAGTATAGCACTCATGTTCTTTTGTATTTAGTAATTAATGTATTAAGTCATTTTATGTTTCGCATGGTTCTCTTTGGGCTGAATAAATTATTCTTTCTTTTTTTCTAATTAGTTGGCTTTTAATTATAATGGTTGGTGAATAGCCTAGAGTCAGCATTGAAGTCACACGTAGTCCTCTAACATGGCTCTTGATACATCGTTAAAATTTAATTTACACCGCTAGTTCTTATAGGGTGTCGTTTCTCCTTATTGTTTTCATCTAAAAAAATATTGTTTAACATTTGAGTTCCTTATTCCAAAAACAGAGGTGCCGTGTGAAAATAGTTTTAATGGGCACTAATTCTCTATGATATTTCAAGCAAAATAAGTAGGTACTTCTCAATTAAGTACAGTAGTTACTCTAATATAATGTACCTAGCAAACTTTTATTACATTATGGCAAGAAAAAAATCTAACAAAAATATTCTAGATTCAAAAATCTCTTTAAAACATTGTGAAAATGTTACTAAAAATCATAGTTAAACGATGTTATTTTAAACTGGCAGCCCTACCGCCGGAACCAGTTCGAGCCAGCTGAAACCGGTTTTAACTAGTTCTCTCCGGTACGGTAGTGAAAATTTTCACATTAACATAAACATGTTATGTGTAATTGTGGGGAGATGGATTTTAATATTACGCTTTTACGTGTAAGGGATGGTTACTGTGGCTAGGGATGATCCATTCAAGAAAATAGGGTCACCTCATCTAATCCTGTGACTCTTGTAATAGGCAAGACGACATTATTAAAAAATTGACGATTTAATGATGTTAGGGGAAACATTGTATAAAAAAAATTTAAACACTGCTTCAGTTTTATTTTAAAATATTAGATTATTAAGATTTTTTTTGAGAGATTCTGTTTCAGTCAAAATTTTGACTGAAACAGCAATCACAGCGTATGACGTCACGCTTAGGTAAAATCCGTGGTAAAATGTCAACACTGTTTTGTTGTTCTGAATATTTGACATGTTTACTTAAGCGTGACGTCAGAATCGACGCCATGACACCTGAGAGCTTTTTTTACGCACTATTGAAAATATATTAGAAAAATGGCTTTATACTTCGTTAAACTAAAGTATATTACCGAAATAAAGGTGTTTTCGTAAATAGTAAACGTGTACCTACATTACGGAAGAAAATTTGAAAATCTATCGTCACGCCTAACTTTGATCTTAATAAAAAATTCTGTAAGTGGAATTAAGATAGTAAAAAAGATTTAAAACAATTACTTTCGTGAGTCATATTATATGGCTTTACTCACGCATAGATTTCGGGATGGCGGATAGAGAGAGGTCCGCGACGCCACCGCGTAATCACTCGCTCTTGAAACTGGGCTCCGTTAGAGTTCGAAACTAGTCGGGTATTCCCCGAAATCAATGCGTGAGTAAAGCCGTATCAATATTTAGTAAAAAAGTTAATGCTACCAAACATTTTTCCGGAACCCGTCAAACAAAATATATAGTAAAAAAACAATATTACGTAGTACCTACATATTTTTACTTAAATGTAACCTTTAAAAAAGGTTTAGCGTAGCCTTTCTGCTTTATTATAGGTATGGTTGATGATCAGCCTAGTTAAACTGCCCGTAGGCCTCTAACATAGCTTTCACAACCTCAAAAATCTCTCAGTTATGCTGGTTTCCGTGAAAATTTTTGAGAACAAGAAAAAAAAAAAGATTTCTTCAAACGAGGTTGTATTTACATAATTATGACGCGGTCCCGCGGGTGTCGTAAAAAGCAACAAAGGGAAAGATCCGGAGGATGGGCAGCAGCATCCTTCTGTGTAACAGTAATCATCTGCTACTGCGATCGCCAACCCGTTTGCCCAGCGTGGCGATTATGGGCAAATACCTCCAATGAGCGCGAATTAGCCATCGACGCGGAAGATATTATAGTGCACAAGTATATGCGCAGACACAGGTGCACTCTCTATTCCCTCACTCTCATAGTCCGATAGGACGGCAATCCGACACGACCGGAGAGAGATCAGGCGCAGGGCCAACGACTTTACGTGCTTTCCGAGGCACGGAGTAAGTGGTAATTAATTTATAAAACGCACATAGTCTTACGAAAAGTCAGAGGTGCGCGCCTTGGGTTCGAACCTGAGACCTCTGACTTGCCAATCAACGGTCACAACCAGGCTATCACGACTCTGATTTACATACAGATCGGCCAAACTACTGAACATTTATAAAAAAAAAAACAAAAAAAAATAAAGACAAATCCGCGGGCAACCATGAGTATAATTTAAGCTCCCAATCGCGTCACATTTGACTTTTACGTACCATCGCACACAAAAGTGTTATCGCATTTTTATTCATTGTACATTCGACATCAATTCTTTTTGTGAAGCCACCATAACATTTGTCGCTCACTGTACACATTTGTATAGGTTTATTGTTTCGCTTCGAGTTTTTTTTTGTTTGTTATTTTTTTTCAGAAAAGGGTTGACCTAGTTTTCGGAGACAATATGTACTTAGGTGAATTGTGTAAAATATATGAGTGTCTTATGTGAGAAGCTTTGGTCTATGAAGTTTTCAGTAATATAATAATGGTAGAGAATGCTTATGGCATTAAATCCGCCTTTGTACACTGTTTCTGTACATAAAGATTAAATAAATAATTTTAAAAAAATGTTTTTAAATGTCAGGCGCCACATCTAGGTTAAAAACGAAATATTTATTTTACTATTTTATTAAGTACATTTTTCTATACAAGATGACATGTGTCAATATTCTCACTTAGAGAAAAAATTTAATGTCACATAAGTTGAACTAGTTGAAAGAACCACCCCTGTAGTTTTGTTATATAGAACACTTAAATATTAGTTTCCAAGACTACATTTCTAAACTTTCAAACTTCTTCATCACAGCTCGAGTTTTAAAAAGTTTTAATTTTAAAAGGGAAATTGTGTTTGAAAACAGAATACAAAAAATAACGAAATAAAAAAAAAGACAGAAAACACTCAGGAGCAGACATTTTAAAAACTTTATATAGTTCATGAATTGTTTGGTTACCGCACTCTTTTCTGTAGAGTACAAGTAGCGAGGTTATTTTAAAAATAGAATACTGTTTTTTTTTCATACTGGCCATAATATCATTATTGTCAGAAAAACATTTATAATAAATCTAGCTTTACGTTTTACCTAGTGCGGCTTTTTTCGGGATAAAAATCCATAAATTACTTATATCTAAAAAAAACCGCGTGAAAGGTGCACTAAAAAACTAACATTTTCGCAATTATTTTAAGAGTTTGCAAAAATGCTTTGGAAAAAACTAAATATAATATAAATAAATAAATTAGCCTGTAACTGTCCCACTGAGAGCAAAAGCCTCTACTCATACAGAGAAGCTAGCTCACTGCGAGTTGGCCATTTTTGACTATTAAGTCCAGGTTTCCTTACGATGTTTCCCTTACCGTTAGCCAGTGGTGTCTTAGATTAACTAAGAAAGTATATAATGATATTGAAAAAGTCACATGTCACGTGAGGTTCGAACTCACAACCGCGTGCTTGCAAAGCGAGCCCGTCATCAATGCGCCACCACGGCACATAAAAATGTTTAACCAAAGACATTATTTTTCTGACGTTTCGTTCAACGCATAATAGGTGTCAAGTACCACAAACTCACAACAATTTTTTTTTAACTTTATTTTGATCTACCGCCAACTATACAAAACACTTCAACTTCGCTCAAGTTTCCAACATAATTGATGAAGAAAATATTCGTACACAAATATCCTTGTCAAGGTCATCTTTCACCCATTCCTCCAAACTTTGCGCCATCTATCAGGAAAAGAACAAAACTTTCGCCCAGGGGGCTCGCAAATTCAGGTGTTCTAACGATCCGCGCTGAACTGACGTGGAACGCGACGGGGCAACAAATCAATGCCCTTTAGGTGATAGAGGCTTAGGGTTGTCAAGGTGACATTATTACGTGAGGCCTCGTGGGGCACTTTTATTTTTGGTTCAATTTAAAAAAAAAACTGCTTCGTTAGCTTTTTCAGGGTTCCGTACCTAAAAGGAAATCGGACCCTATTATTAAGCTTTGCTGTCCGTCCGTTTGTCTATTTCAGGGCTGCAGTATCTTTGGAACCGTAAAAGGAGACACTTGAAACTTTGACAGAGTGTGTACTACTGTGTGACCGCGCTGTTACAATAAATAATGAAAATATAATAAAATTAAAAACTAAATGTACAAAAGTGTTTCTTTTCATCGTTGTTTTTTACTGTACGTTTCTTATGCGAGTCCTTAATTTTATTATTTGCTTTGTAGTCGAAGGCGCTGTTGTTTTTCTCTTGCAGAGCATACAATCCCAGATTACTATCACGTTGGGAAAAGTGTACTTAGTTGTGTTTAAATGAGAAATGAATTCTAAGTAGCAGAAGCAGCGAAGAGTACCGGGCCCAGTTCTAGATAGAGTCGAGAACTGGGCCCGGTATAATGGCAAAAGCTTTACTTCCTCATTCATGGTAAGGTTTTGGTTTTGAATTATAATACTTAATTATTATTTTAATATTTTCTTATTAAATAATTATATTATTTTAAGTTTATTGGTAATATAAATAAACCTTACAACCATGCATTGCTACGTCTACCACAGTTTAGATACCTACCTTGTCCTTACCCGTGGGTGACGTAAAATTCTTCAAATATCTAGGTTTGACATGAATATATTTTTGTTTATCAGTCATACGGGATAGAGTTTTCGCTTTTTGCTGTACACCAATCGTGACGTCATTAGAATACGTGTGCCCATATCGGTAGCTTACAAGATTTTTTTTTATTAATTATTTTAAAATGTTGGCAGTGACAACCCTATCGATAAGGTATGTACCACGCACGAACGATTTCACATGAGTTTGGAGGTTCAGTTTAAATGATCTCCCTTCATGGTAAGCTTTGAATTATATGAGGTTTTCGATATGGGGGTTGTATTTGAGTCAGGGTTTATCAGTGGCGTACGTAACACTTAACTATAGTGGTCTAACTACTTTTATAACGTTTCGTAGAAATATAAATAATATACCTAGGTAAAAATTTTTTTTTTACGTAAAACGGTTTTGTTATCAAAACTACAGCTGTGTACCAAATATCAGATCAATCTGTCAATAGGAAGGGGGTGAAATATCGATTACTAAAAAACCAAATAATAAACAAGTCAAGCTAAATAAAACCGTTTAAAAATGTATAATGTAGAAAAATAAATAAGGCACAGCGCGTATTGAAACATACTTTTGTGTCGAGCAACGTTGCTACAAACTAAACTAAATAGAAAATATTAAATCTAAATATAATCTAAATAGAGAATATTTATTTTCTAGAAAATTCTATTTTTTTTTCTTAAAGAAACACCTTAGAATTTCAAACTAGGAACGAACAAAATCTGCGACATAACGATATTACTGCTGCAGCGAAGCGAATTACGATTCAAAGCCCACAACACAACACAAATCCAACCCTATTCCCTCCAACAAAGACACAAAATCCCTTAACATCCCCCCGAGGAAAGGAAAATATAAAATTAGACTTTACATCTATAGTTCTAAAATTCAATTTTCAATAAAAGCAATTCCACTTCTGTTATGAAAAGGTAATGTTTTTTCGATTCAGAGTCGTATCGTTTTAGCATTAAGATGTAAAATTGTTTGTGTTTTTATTAAATGTTTATGCTGGTTGAATTTTGGGTACTTTTGCATTACTTACCTTCAGCTAAATGTTATTCAATTTCATTGTTTTCATAGGGTTTAGTGAGAGTGTTTCGTATCGTTCAGTTGTGCTGCTTTTAAGGGTTAAACTGTGGTTTATTTGCTTATACGTTTTATCTTCGCGCCGTGTGGTTTCCGGCCTAAGAATAGAACCACCCCTACTCGTCCCACGGGTGTCGTAAGAAGCGTGACTTTTCGTAAGTTATGTGCGTTTTATAAATTAATTATCACTTACTCCGTGCCTCGGAAAGCACGTAAAGCCGTTGGCCCTGCGCCTGATCTCTCTCCGGTCGTATCGGATTTCCGTCCAATTGGACTATGAGAGTGAGGGAATAGAGAGTGCACCTGTGTTTGCGCACACGCTTGTGCACTATAATATCTCCTGCGTAGTTGGTTAATCTCCGTTGAAATTGGCCGCTGTGACCGAAATTCGATCAGGAAGATATTATTATAATGAAAAAACCCAATAAAACTTTGCCCGACCGGGGACCGAACCTAGGACCTCGTGCTCAGCAGTCGCGCTTGCTACCACTAGACCAACGAGGCAGTCGTAGCGTGGTAGTAAAGTTGAAATATTGTTTTAAATCCCATTTTCCCAAGTAAGCAAGGAAGCATCCGTGCATATCGAATATCAGTACCATGCGGTATTCCGCAATCCTGACCATTATAACTGTAGCTTCACTGCCTCTCTCGATCAACCTAATTTCCTAAACAACAAGGGCGATAATTAACAAGTAAAGGGGTCAGATTAAATTGGTTAAGGCTTGAAATCTGATAGCTGAAGCCTCAAGAATGGTGTCCACTTGGGTGGGATGTGTACATAGTTCTACAATATTTTTTTTAAATATGGCGCCATTTTTTTTTAACCTTCCCAAGTTCCAAGTAGTTATAGCCTAGTGGTATGACCGTTGGACTGCCAAGTCATAAGTTCGTAACCTAGGCTTTTTATATTGAGAGAGAGAATTAAGACCTGAGAGATTTCAAGGATAAGTAAAGCCATGTCAAAGGCCTACTGGGGGTTTAAACTTTGATACCAGATTTGAGGTTGTTGATTGCCTAAATTATCTTTGTTTGTATGTGTTGTTGACAAACAAATTCCAAAAAAGTGGATAACGCAAAAATTCAGCTCCTTGGATAAGAGGAAGTGGTTCTAATTCAGCTTGTAAAATTTGATCAAAACGTGCTAAATAATAAAATATGGCTACAAGCCTTAAAGCACAAAAGCTACAAGCCAAAATGGTACTAAAAATAATAAATAAATAATAAATCAGCCTATAACCACAGTATAAAGAGCTCTTCTCTTTCCCTACAGTAGTCCAACGAACACGTCTAGACAGAGCAATCGTGCGGGGTGTGTGGAGCGGGGGACGGAGGGGGGGGGGGGGGCGCACCGTAGCTTGTATGGAATTGTTGGGTCCTAGGAATTAGCGGGTGTCGCATTTTATTTATTTGAATTTTAAATGTTGATTCAATTTTTCAACGGGTGGGTTGATTATGAATACTTATGACATTAATTTAGAGATCCAAGATGGCGGACGCGAGTTTTTAGTAAAAATCAATATGGGTATCGTTTTCTAAGTTTTCGGGGGCGGTGATCACGAATATGACATTAATTTTGAGATCCAAGATGGCGGACGCGAGTTTTTGGTAAAAATCAATATGGGTATCGTTTTATAGGTTTTTGGGGGAGGTGATCACGAATATGACATTAATTTTGAGATCCAAGATGGCGAACGCTAATTTTGAGTAAAAATCAATATGGATATCGTTTTCTAGGTTTTCAGGGGTGGCTTTGTACTTGGAGACCATGCGGACTCTCAGATATCGATTTTGAAAGCAATCGGTCCAGTAAATAAAAATTTCAAAATGGCGGCCACCTTTTCCAATTCTGACAACGGTTATGTACTTGGAGACCATGCGGACTCTCAGATATCGATTTTGAAAGCAATCGGTCCATTAAATAAAAAGTTCAAAATGGCGGCCACCTTTTTCAATTCTGACAACGGCTTTGTACTTGGAGACCATGCGGACTCTCAGATATCGATTTTGAAAGCAATCGGTCCATTAAATAAAAAGTTCAAAATGGCGGCCACCTTTTTCAATTCTGACAACGGCTTTGTACTTGGAGACCATGCGGACTCTCAGATATCGATTTTGAAAGCAATCGGTCCAGTAAATAAAAATTCAAAATGGCGGCCACCTTTTTCAATTCTGACAACGGCTTTGTACTTGGAGACCATGCGGACTCTCAGATATCGATTTTGAAAGCAATCGGTCCAGTAAATAAAAATTCAAAATGGCGGCCACCTTTTTCAATTCTGACAACGGCTTTGTACTTGGAGACCATGCGGACTCTCAGATATCGATTTTGAAAACAATCGGCCCAGTAAATAAAAATTTCAAAATGGCGGCCACGTTTTCCAATTTTGATAACGTGTTATACATACTTACAAAAAAAAAACACTATAAAAACATATTTTTGTTTTTAGTCCTGTGTCAACCCTAACACTTTTTACGTCGCGACGAATGTCTAGACGTTGTCGGCATTTCCGAAAACATCAAACGCGTCGACTGACTATATGATGTTTAGACTATGCTATAACTGTCCCACTGCAGGGCAAAGACCTCTCCTCATACAGAGAAGGATCGAATATTAATCACCACGCTAGCTCTCTGCGTGTTGGCAATTTCATACTATTAAGTCCAGGTTTCCTTACGATGTTTTCCTTCACCGTTAGTCAGTGGTGTCTTAGATTAACTAAGAAAGTACATATGACATTGAAAAAGTCACATTGGTACATGCCAGGTTCGAACCCACACCACTTGAAAAGAGGTAACATATTAGTGCTGATTCTCTTGTACATCCCGCTAAACTAATTTTAGTCTAACTATATCTCTTTCTAATAAACATCATCGAAAAAAACAGCAAATTAAACTACCAAATTAGAGCTGTCAAATTAGTCTACGTCTTTGCAATTGACGTAAAATTAGACGAGACCTAAAACATGCCGACTAAATTTTCGTTGATATCACGCAAATGGACTAGTTTGACAGCTCTAAAAATCTTTTATCCTTTTCTAATGATTTCTTTTAGAAAGAGAGATGCCGAGTCTAAATTAGTTTCGCTCCTGATCAGAAGGTCTAAGTAGCAAAAGGTCCATGTAGCAAAACGTCCAATTATCAGATGGTCTATATCGCAGAATGTCTAATTAGCAAATCGTCAAATTCTCAAAATGTCTGGACACTCAGACACAAAATTCAACATTGATGGAAGAGAATTATCACCATTGTATAAAATACATGGACAGAATTTGGATAGCGCTGTGCCCTCAATAAATACTCAATGTGTAGACACATATAGTATGTTACGTTATAGTTTACAGGCTTAAGTTTTTAATTGTGTAAGTTTTACGATGAGAGAGCATGCGAGGGATTTTATATTTGCTTACCAAAAAATATTTTAGCGCCTACAAATTATAAATAGCAATAACTTACAAACCTGCATTTTAACAATTTTTGCAAGGCACTACGCTCTGGAACTTTAATATAAAAAGAAAACATCAGAAAAAACTCACTGGTACGTGACGAAAACTAAATCTATATGTGTAAACTATATTGTAGATGTTGGTATATGTGTATATATATATGACGCTGATAAACAACCACACCCATTGACACACCACTTATCATTTCATATCATTCTTTCATGGAAAGGGTTTTTATGCTGACCTGTCCTCTGAAGCGAATCCATGAGCAGAAGCTGCTTAAAGGTTGTAAGCCATAGCGTAGCCGATGTTAGTGAATGCCTTATTGTATAAAAGTAGATTTTGTAATCCTGGTATCGTTGTTGAAAATAATTACCTACACGTGATGCTGCTATAGTGTGTCCACTAGCGCTATATCGCTTCCCCGTGGGTGTGAAGCAGCGCCTGACGAAGCTATATGGCTAAAGAGAGCAAGCTTTACTCATACTTATACTTCTCTTACACGTCTGGCAAAACTATAAGTGAAGAAAGGGAAATAATAAAACACTGAAATAATACTTTATTTTTTTTTTGTGAATTTTTTACATGTTATAGCACATGATAGCATCAATCCATCCGTATCAATTGTTTTTTCAAATTTTCTTATTAAATAATTATAATACTTTATTTTTATTCCATGAGAAAAAATATTTATTACTGGACTGTTTTCTTCAAGAGTATGGTGTCGCACAGCGTAACGCCTCCCCATAACAGAGCGTCCGCAACCAACACACACCATAGGGTGGCCGCAAACTCTGCCATTTATACCTTCTTCTAACCGTTGGTTCAACAATACATAACAGGCAGTACAAATTAATCCATTTGGGGGAAGCTAAAAAATATGAAATAACTATTTTTAAATAATTACCTACTTAAAGAATTATCTAAGTAGCTAGTTTTATTCACAGTATGATTTCGCAATTGCTTGACTAGTTTCGAACTCGAACGGAACTATTTCAAGAGCGTCCGTAACACCGCCGCCGTAAACTCTGTTCGAAACTATCAATTAGCAATCCTGGAATCATCACGTTAGTAAAGCATTTTCGCAGTTACTTTGCCAGTAAAAAATATATCAATGACAGGTAAAGTGAATTATGATTATAAATACCACTTGGTGCATACCTACCTCTAGTATACCAAGCCATTCAGACAATGTATTTTGTAACTGCGGTGTTAAAGTTGTTATATTATGCCTTCGCATTTGATTAGTAGATTACAATTCAGACATCTTGACATCGTGAACATCGAATCCAAACCATAAGCAGAGTAACAAGTCCAATATGCACAACAGAATATTAACATCAAAGGCGTAAACGAAAATCTAATAGGCGATAGCGGCGGGTCAAGTAATATAATATATAAAGGAGTCACAAAAAAATAGCACAGTAAAACGTGATCAGATCAGCTCAAGACTTTGCTTTTTTTAAATATTTTTTTATTTAGTTTATCCAAAAGCGCGGGAAAGGCAAATGAATCTAGTCCATACAGCCCGTGTTTTCCGTCGACGTTATGATATTTATTTTTATCTACTCTCACTTTAAATCCTCTATAAAAGATTAGAAACAGTTACATTATTGCCAACATTAAAACACCCAATGTAATTAAAACCCAATTAAAAGAACCAATAAATCATCCAAACGGATGATAATATATTGTTGTACTGAATTTCATTTTTTTTCGATCACTTTTGCGCAAAGGGTTTTAGCAGACAGCCACATTCTTACTTATCGATGCGTGACTATGTATGAATTTCAAAAAAAGAACATGGTCTTTCACGCGCGTTTCAATTTGAATTTGAAAAAAAAAACACTCATGTGATACCGTTATCACACCCACATTCGTGTTTTAATACCCCTTATTATACAACAGTTGCATAAAGTACTATTATACATAGTTGAGGCTAACAATATTGTTCAGCTTTAATATTATATTTCTACGAAGCTATAATAAATTGTTTGCCTTAGTTAAACTACTTATACTTTTTTTTGAACTTGCCTTGTCATCGTAAAATAATTATAGAATGATCAGATACACACATGCATAATGAATATCACTATCATTTTGTCACCGCACCGCGTTGTTTTAGGCGTGTATCCAAACACAAGTTCAAATGTAGAACCGTCCAAAAAATAAATCCTCTGTGGAAAAGTACGAATAGTTGAAGCCATAAACGAAAAAAAAATGACGAATTTAAAATCGTTCTATTTTTTATTAAAGGCAAACCCAATCAACATAAATACCACACAAATCAATTATCATATTATTATATTTTTTGCAATTTTTCCTCGCATGCTCTAGAGAAATATGAATGTTGCGATATATTTTATTTTATTATAAAAGTAATTATCACTTTATAGTCATTACTGCAGTCTCCAGCGTTCTGGATTGATTTTAAGGGCAGGAATTGGCCACCTATTTTAATTAAAATCATTCTAATTACGATGTTACGTAATGTTATAAATATAGTTTCCCACAGACGTGTTAATGTCAGTGCTACGCTTCGCTAGTCACCTCTGCTTCGAACCTGTGACCTGTTGGGAACATGTTTTTATCCACTTATGTGAATGTGATAATGAGAAGTTATTGTAAGGAAAAAAAAAGTATCATTTGAGGTTTCCCACAGATCTATCTGAGGGGATTTTGTAGTGTATGTATAGTCGACCATATAATTGCTTTACCACTTTTGACAAAAAGTTCCATCAAAATTAAATGTCGCTAAGACTCACTGTTCAAATGACAACGTTATCTGTCACCTGGTATTGTAAGCAAAAATAGACTTTGTTGTTTTGAGATATGCAAACAACATTAACTCTAAGGGTGGTAAAGCAATTTTATGGTCGACTATACCTAGATGTAAATAGACATGAAACTACCTATTTATTTTGACAAGAAAAATGGACGGTACATAAACAAAACACAATTAATATGGATATGGTTATAAACTATAGATTTTTAAAACAATAGACTACTTAAATATTCTTTAAAAAAAAACAATCCGTTCTTCTAATCGTATTGTTGATGAACAACCTGGTGTCAGAGTTTGAACCCTGTAGGCCTCTGACATGGCTTTACACGCCATTGAAAAATCTCTCAGGTGTGCTGCTTTCATCACGATGTTTTCCCTCACCATTTTAGCAACTGATAATTAATTAATAATACGCGCATAATTAACGAAAAGTCAGAGGTGCGCGCCTTGGGATCGAACTCGAGACCTCTGACTGGTCTTATCACTAAGCTATCACTAAACAATCCGTGAAAAAATGATTTGAATAATCCAAAAAAATACAAACTCAAAAGGGATTGAACATTCTTTGTTAGACAGAGATGGCAATTTAAACAGATGACGTCGTATGTTCTAATGTCAAATGCAAAGATTTGTCTTTGCTTACAATCTTATAATTTTCATCGTTGTATTATATTATTACATTTTGTGTTATGAATTCGGCCCGTACGGTATATTCGTCCCGTCCGCCCCACAGGTTCAAGTTCGAGCACCGGGTGGTTAGCGGAGCGCATCGGTATATTAATACTAAGCCGACCCGTGGGAACGATATCGTAACACCAACTAGTTTTTATCTTTCAATGTAGGTGAAAGTTGTTTAATTCATTATTTTGAGTCGTGAATAGTCGTGATAGCCTAGTGGTATGACCGTTCACTGGCATCTCAGAGGTCTCAGGTTCGAATCCAAGGCTTTTTCTTATTTCCTTTTTAATTTAAGTCTTTTTCTTAAGGTTTTTTTTAGTTACTTCTGTTTTTTGGTAAATTAATATGCGTCTTATAAATTTTAAATACGTAGGTAAATTTATTTAATAATAAGCATTAGTAAGCAAATCATGTGCATAAACATTCATAAAAATACGTATATATTTGTTCAGTTTGACCTATTTGATACCTATTCAATTATTTATTAACTAAAGAAAATTCAAATAAAATATACATTAATTATCACTTACTCCGTACCTCGGAAAGCACGTTAAGATGTTGTCCCTGTGCCTGATCTCTCTCCAGTCGTGTCGGATTGCCGTCCCATGGGAATTTGAGAGTGAAAGAATAGAGAGTGCACCTGTGTTTGCGCACACACTTGTGCACTATTCTGCGATGGCTAATCCCTGTTGAGATTAGCCGTTGAGACCGAAATTCGTTCAGGAGGACATTTTATTGTTAAGTATTTTCATGACAACAAGACGTGTAACGTTAAAACATTACGTTTGCAAAACACAGACCTTTCTCAATAATTTATTCCATGACGAAAATGGCGGTGAATATAAAATAGCATAGCCTGCACCACACACTTTGTAAATATTGATACAACTTCAATATTTTACATTACACTATTATACCATATTATTTTAAGTTCAAAATTTATCAACACTTATCATATTTGCAGATATTGTTAAATAAGAAAAATGTGGGAAATATTTTACGTGAACGTAATAGCACCGTGAATTTAAGAATATTATTTTACTTCTTTACTGCCCGGCGCGATTTTGTATGCCTGATTATCTTAACTTTACGCCTCTTTTACCCTACACAACCCTACCCTACCCTACTCCAACCCAGGGGCGTGCATTTTATATAGGCAAAAAGGCACTGCCTACCCTGACAACTGTACAAAATAGTGAAACTAATTAGGATTTGTAGGTATCCCTACCCTGTTGAAAATATCTATGCACGCCGCTGCTCCTGCCCTACCCAACTCTACCGTTTCCCTAATCATACTCTACCCCTACCCATACTCTACCTCTACCCATACTCTACCTCTACCCATACTCTACCACTACCCATACTCTACCTCTACCCATACCTACTCTATCTCTACCTCTACCCTACCCTACCTAGGGGTATAAAAAATAGCCTGCGACCTATTCTCAGTCTATGAAAGTGCACCTATGCAACCTGTGCAATATGAGGTCAGGAAGAATCATTATTTCATTTTTTCATGTTATTTGCACTTATTTATTGTCTGTTCTATTGACTGCCTCGTTTGGTTTAGTGGTAGCGAGCGCGACTGCTGAGCATAAGATCCTGGGTTCGATCTCCGGGTCGAGCAAAGTGTTATTGGGTTTTTTCATTAGGAAATTCTCAGTAGCAGAACGGAGTCTGGAATCGTGCCCTGTTAATGGCAATAGGCTCGCCCCCTAGTATGGGACTTATAACATAGTCAGCGAAACGTGGGTGTACTGCACACCTCTGCCTACCCCCTCTGGGGAATACAGGCGTGTCTTTAAAAAAAAAGTTTCTTCAAAAGTATTTTATCAATTTAGTCTACAATTCAGGAGAAGGTGTTCTGTATAAGATTTTCTTTAGCCTCAATCCGCTACTTCGGAGGGAGCACAATAGATAATATTCCATCTCATGTAGGTACAGTATGTTGTATTCCACGTGCGATTTTCTCTACCTCATTGCATTTTGAATGCGTATTGCGGTGTACTTGAATTTTATTTACTTGTGATATATCTGTTATTTATTTTATTTTATTTATCCTAGTTTTCATGTCAGTTCGATGGAGAAGTAAGTGTTAGGCTGCAAATCCGGAGTAGTGGTGTTTGGCGCGTGCAGCGTGGCGTATGTACATAAATATTGGCAAAGTTGGAGTTTAAACCGCCTATAAGGCTGCCTGTCCACCGGAGCGGAGCTAGGCTGCGGAGTGGAGAAACTGAGAAATATTAACCAATAGGATTGTACAAAATCTCCGCTCTGGAGATTTTGTGCTAATCTATGTGTCTGTCTGTCGCTCTGCAGATTTTGTCTAAATCTCTATTTTTGATGCTATCAAAAATATCCCTAAAGTGTGAGATTTCCTCAAGATGACCCTCTTCCACACATAACGACGATTTGTTTAGTCAGAAATGTATCAAACAATGAACCCTAGACTGCAGTTTAATGGGTTTTTACGTACAAGATCAATTGGTGATTTTGCCGTATTGCTACCAAAATCGCTGCCATATTGCAAAATTGAATAAATTTTTATTTTGAAGTCCGAACAAATGAATGACTAATAAAACAAATGAGTGTTGCCAAAAACAAATGAATGTCGGACAAAAACAAATGAATGTCGGATAAAACCAACCACAGAAATGTTTCACAGCAGACGTTAAAAATGTCTATTTGAATGAGGACCGCTGTCTAATTTCTTTACAATTCATTACTAGTCACAATTTGGCTACAGTAAATAATAACTTAGCTCTAAGTTTTACAAATACGTCATTTTTTCTAAGGAAACAACATGTTAGAACAACCCTATATGAATATTTATAAGTGCTTATAAACGGTTTGCGTAAATATAAAAAAAAACGAGTTTTGCACGAAACTGTCACAACATGTGCCAAAATATTTTTTTTACTTTCTACGTACCTACATCGTGTTTACTTTCCTAAGGTCAAGGTCAAATTACTGGAAAATTTATTGTAAGCGAAGAGCCAAAATACTAATATTTTTTTACATATTAGAGGCACATGTTAGCTTATTAAATATAATTATTTAATAAGAAAATTTGAAAAAATAACTGTCCCATCAAAAACAACAATCCCATCTGTATCAGCTGCTTTTTAAATTTTCTTATTAAATAAATATAGCCAAAAAACTTTTATATTGTTTTAGTATTTATAGATATTTTTTCATTATTTTAGTGCAGAACACAGCTGATATACGGCGATTTATCTAAATTCCGTTTCCGGAATACTGAAAAGAACAAAAAAAATTGTATAAAAACGGCATAGCTACCCGTCGCCATTTTGATTTTTTTTTTATATAGTGGCAGCGTAGGTTAAAGGTTAAGATTTCAAATCCCTTACTCAACATTTAAAAAAAATTAGAAACCCAAAATTTAAACATCCTATATAAGTTTTCCACATAAACTATCCAAACAACTGTATCCATTCCGACCTTGACATTACAAGGTCAATAACTTATACAGGGGGATTAAATCACAAAGCTAGCGAAAAGTGTCTTTGAAATAAAAAGGTAAAGAGCTTACATTCGATGTTGGCATCTCGTAAATCGTGATTCTTGAGTAAAAACGGGAAACATTTTTGTTTTATGAATAACTATTATTCTTATATATCTTTGAACTTTGGCGACGCAGTGGGGATGTTAACTAAATTTCTGGAATCATCTTTATCTTCTTGCTCTAGTCCTTACTTTATTTAGGGTGCAATAGGTTTTCTTCTTCCATTCATCTCTATTCTATCCCTGTCGTTTTTGATACAATTCATCCATTTTTTTGTCTACCTTTAGCTTATAACCATCCATATTCATAGGTACTTTAAACCTTTCTCATAACATGCTGTTCATCTCTCTGCATATTATAATTATATTAAAATATTGTATACTTAAGAAATATTATATATAGTGAATAAATTCTTCAAATATTCAAAAAAAATACTAGGTAAGTTAAAAGGATTTGAACATTCTTTACGAGACAGAGACGACACTGCGAACAGGATGTCGTCACTTGTTGTAATATCGCAGTTAGGGATAGTCTGAGCGTTCTTCTTCTTCAATTTTGACTTCTATCGAGACCGAAAAAGTCTTCAGCTGAAGCTTATAAACTAAACCTAAAGCAGCGCCTAACAGCGCCTCCTATTGGGACTTGGGCCACGGCTTGGGGCGTTGCTTGAGAACTTTGGTTTTTGGGATATGTTAATAGCTACAGGCTCAGTCCGGGCTGGAACATGCAAGGGTCGGGGATGTTGCAATATAGCAAAAACTCCACAAACTTTGGAAGCTTGTTACTTTTTCGCGTCATCAATTAATAAAATACTATTTATTTTAAACGGATCAATGCGTTCTATCAATTTGATACCCGCTTACGCATAGTTGAAAATGGTATAACTACTCCAATTTTTTTATTCAAGCGTAAAATACCTGAGTAATAGATATCCGTACCAGTAATATCAATATCAAAGTGGTTCCCATACATTTCTGAGTAAAGCTGTTACGATATTATAGTGTAAAAATATCAGTAAGTATGCTTAGGGTGTTGCGACCTTGGCGAGGAGGATTCACGCTCTGTTGCACGCTCCTTAATGTGGTATTTATAGAGTACGATACGGGGACGATACGATATGTTTATAGTGGATAATTTTATTTATATGTAAATTTTATCATTTTACGCAATGCTTTTTGACTCAGTAAAAGTCTTCTTCTTATCGTATGGTTGATGAACAACCTGGTGTCCGAGTTTAAACCGCTCATAGGCGTCTGACATGGCTTTACACACTTTTTTGAAAAATCTCTCAGGTTTGTTGGTTTCATCACGATGTTTCCCTCACCGTTTTAGCAACTGATAATAATTTTTTTTTGTAATATTTTTTTTAAGTAAAAATAAGCTATAAATTCATTATACATATTATATTAAACAATATATTTTCCAATAAACGATAAGCCACTTTGAGTATCACCAATCTTAATTATATTTTTAGATAACTTTAGTTATTTTAATGTTATACAATTAAGAATGTTTTATTATCATTATTTAGCATAATAATCAGTATGAACTAAAATTTGCACTGTATATTATCACAAATCCTTGAATTCTGACCTTGAACTGTATGTTTTACTAGTAACAATTGCACCTGACACAAGCATTTATTATTATTTTCAGCCTAAAGAGGATGGGACAATATTGTCCCACTGCAAGGCAAATCCTCCCTCGCTTTTTTTCATCCATACCTACCTATTATGCTATTTTCAGGACGATATCTACAAAAAAAATCGTCAATTATAAAAGTCCCAAAGTAAAACGTGCCCACGGTGGCGGATAACCGCGCCCCACGGACCAGTGGACACGATCTCTTTATACGCACAACATACAAATAAACACACACAAACCAACGGTTGACAATAAGCTTTATCTTATTGTACTGTGACCTTGACATTGGTATTCTTAAGTTAGCGAAAATAAAACATGCTGTAGATGTTTGGAGTTTTTAAATAAAGAATGGTTTCGTTTTTTGAGAAGATAATGGATGTATTCTCTAAGGCAAAGGTTTTTATTGTACAGCCTCAGCATGTTAGTGACGTTTAAGGATTTTTTAAGAACAAAAATAATACCTACAGTTTATTTTGTACTGAGACGTGAGTTTGGAATAGTAATGTTAGCTCAGTGGCAATCATAAACAATCATCAGATTGTATAAGTCCACTGCTGAACGTAGGTTTTTCCCAATGTGCGCTATTTTGTGCGCTCATTGGAGGTATTTGCCCATAATCGTCATGCTGGGCAAGCGGGTTAGCGATCGCAGTAGCAGATGATATTCTAGTAGTATATTCTAGTAGTAGTAGTAGAGTAGCTATTTCACAGAAGGATGTTGCTGCCCATCCTCCGCCATCTGCCAACCTTTTCCTTTGTTTGATTTGTATTCTTAGAAACCACACTGCACACCATCATATACAATAAATATCATCATAATTATAATAATATTGTGCCGTGTGGTTTCGGGCCTTAGATAGAACCACCTCTATTTGTCTCTCGGGTGTCATAAGAAGCGACAAAGAGAAAGATCCGGAGGATGGGCAGCAGCATCCTTCTATATAACAGCAATCATCTGCTACTGCGATCGCCAACCCGCTTGCCCAGCGTGGTGATTATAGGCAAATACTTCCAATGAGCGCACAATAGTGGCGAGCATTGGGAGAGGATTATGTTCAGCAGTGGACTAATGCAGGCTACTGATGATGATGATGATAGTAGGTTTGAGGAGCGTCTAAGAAAGTTGAAATGATATTTTTTAAACCACGTTAAAATCGACCATACATCTTCACTCGTCGTACCCTCTAATCATTCACGCGTGCTTCCTAGAGGGGTGAGCAGGAAACCGTTGGGCGCACTCAAGTGGAATGTCGAAGGTAACGAAATTGTCTTAAAAAAAAGGAATTAATTATATTTAAAGATGATTGAGTTTAGAAACGTTATTGAGTATAAAATTGCAGGTCATTTATTACACGATCAAAATTACAATATTATTCAATTAGTATTGGTGACAAAACCACATTTTGATGTAATGATCTTAAAATAAGTTGATCACCAGAACTTTATTTATTTTATCTGACGCTCAAAAGGTAGATTATTAAATTTAAAAAACATTTAATAACATACAAATTAATTCCATAATTCAAGGATGATGTCAGCACCGCGCTCAGCAAGCGCCATAACGCCAGCGTACAGCTTAGCTCTGATGAGAGTGGGCATTGCTGACGCGTCTACCACACGCAGTGACTTCAAGCCTTTGACAAGCAGCTTGTTATCTAATACCTTTCCCATTGAGCAAGTGCCAGCATAGTGCCACATAGTTGATGACATAGCCACACCGTAGCATTCCCAATACTCATCCTTGGTTTTCGCATCCTTGCACACACCAACATCGACCATTGTAGCGTTAATCTTTCTAAAGTAACTTGTATCTAATATTCTATTGAAATCTTTAAATACTTTTCCAATTAGGACAACATCAGCATTATCGTTGAAAACACCTGTGTATATACGAGGTGCTGCTGAAGCGTCAGAACTTGATAGAAGTACCTGTCCTCGAGACTCAGGCATCGCTAATCCTACGACAGAAAACATAGATTTCCGTCCTTTTGTAGCATCATAAAACTTCTGACAAATATCTTCTGTATATTTAAAATCGTTAATGCATAGTTGCAAGAGATCGCCCGAATTAGGTGGAATTAACATATTGATTGATATATAATCGGCATAGCTCTGTGAAGCATCAAGTGCGATGTAGCCGTTAAGAGATGGCGCTGGAAAGCCATGTGGATAAGAAGAGAGAGTGTCGGTACTTTCCTCCATTTGATACATTACTAGTGTAGTAGTGTGATCCTGCAAGTTCTGGCCAACTGGTAAATCAGCGATCACTTTTATTCCATGTGATTTAAGGTGTTGTTTAGGTCCGATGCCAGACAACATCAGTAACTTAGGTGTGTTAATTGCACCAGCAGATACTATCACTTCTCTGTTTGCATATAGCTTATTCTTCTTACCCGCAGAAGTGATCACTTCTACTCCAATGGCTTTTTTATTCTTGATTAAAACCTTTTTTGCTGTAGTAAATAGTGCAATGTATAAGTTAGGACGCTGTTTTATTGGTGCGATGTAGCCAATTGCATTGCTTTGACGCTTTTCGTTAGCATATGTAAATAATGATTTGGTGTAACCAAGAGCCGACGTTGATGAAGTCACGTCCATCACCAAGCGGTGGCCAAGTTCTGCAAAGGCATTTGCGTAGTTTTCATCAAAAGGATTTGTGTCTCTGGCTATTTTTATCGGACCGTCAGTACCGTGAAGATTTGCGTACGGAGAGGCAAGAAGCTCAGGGTCAATAAGCGTTTCCATTTTCTTTAGGTAATGCTGCATATTTTCGTAGTTCCAAGATGGGTCATTCAACAGTTCCGCCCAATGATTATAATCTTCAGGACCACCATGTGTGTGCATCATATGGTTAAGGCTGCTACTACCTCCTAACATTTTCCCCTGAGTCATGCCAACCGAATGCTCTCGAAGATTCTGCGCTGAATAGCCGTCATCTACAGATGTGAAGTTGTAATCGTATTGCGAACGCACCAGTAATGAAAACCAGCCAGGCATCTGTAGTAAAAAAATAGAATCATTTTAAACAGTGTGGAACTGGTAGAACTATGTGATTTTTACTCTTAAACAAATCTAGACTTGATTGATCCATAATTCACAGTATTTTAACACTTACCTCTGACTCAATTGGCGGATATCCTCCTGCTTCTATAAGTAACACACTAACATTGGGATTGGCTGAGAGCCTGTTCGCCAGAACACATCCTGAAGAGCCTCCCCCAACAATGATGTAGTCGTAACAATCACCATCTGTGGAATAATAAATTACCAGCTAAGACACGAAAACATCACGCGCATAATAAACAAATAAAACAAACAAATTGTATATGAGAGACTAGCCAGTTACAAGACTTCAAACGGCATTCATGGATGAAGGGCCTTCCAAGATAACCTTGTATCATTGGGATAACGTATTCAAGCGCAATCGACTAACTTTGGGAGATGAAGAAAAAAGTGGTCGCCCTTTGACGGCTGTTATGAAAGATAAAAAGTGCAAGTAGTGAAAATTTTTAATCAAGGCAGTAGGCGAGATACATATCGGGGGATTTAGCACATACTGCAGATTGGATCAGGAAGCATTCATGAGATTCTACACGTGCATTTTCGCGTGAGGAGGTTAGTTTCGCACTGGGTGCACTAACTCATCGGAAGCAGGCCCAGGTGGAATGGTGATGTGATATGAAAAACAAATTTAAAGCAGACGGCATGTTAACGACATCATTACAGGGGGGTTAGCCAAGTTGACTGTCTACAATCGCGAATAGAAAACGAAAGAAATGTATAGGATGACATTACCTTTTTCGTTATGTCACGTGACATATCGATCGAAGGGGGTCCTGCCGTTTGGCAAAATATGTTTCGTCAAATTTCACTTCCCAAAAAACTTATCGCATAGTTTCATTTCCTAAAAGAATGCATAGCAAATTTACATTTCACATTTTATTTACTTGGTCAAATATTCATTTGGCAAATTTTTACTTTCTCAAATTTTATTTAGTCAAATATACATTAAGCAAATGCTTTATTTTGTAAAAAAATATATTCCAAAAGGAAGTTCGTTCACATTTTAATTTTAATAAGGGTGAAAAATTGTAAATTAAAGTCTGATGTTTGGGTTGGGTTTAGAAATAAGCATCCAAAATTTGAGTAATCTAAAGGTGTGGGTTCAAGTAAGTTATTCTTACGCCCCTTCAATCATTTTTTTTTGACGGAGACGCGCCGAATTTTTTTTCAAAATCGCGTCTATACACTCGCAAATTCGTGAAATAGAACGTAATTTTGCACCCCGAGAATGGAATACCCCGACTTGGGTGCACCCCGACTTGGGGGCACCCCGACTTGGTTAGGTTAGGCTGCCCCCGTCATCATCTTCGTGGGTTTTTTTTAAACCACCCAGAAGTAATGATATGGAGATAAAACATAACCATTCCTTAACTAAGAGAAAAAAGTGAGGTTAGGTTGGAGTGGGAAGAGTATATTTTTCAAACCATATTTGACTACCTAATATTTGGTGAAATGAAACATTGCCATGTAATTATTTGCTAAACAATAAATTGCTAAAAATAGTTTTGCTAACTGTAAAATTGCGAAAAGATGGTTTTGCCAAATGAAAATTTGGGAAACATACTTTGGCAAGTGTCACTTTGGGAAATGTTTTTTGCCAAACGTCAGTAAACCCGATCGAAGATAATGTCATCCTACACATTTCTTTCGTTTTCTATAGCGTTTGACATTGTAGATAGTTAACTTGGCTAACCCCTTAGCCTTGATTATTTAGGTTTTTCGTTTTATCATTAGGTAATATGTAAATCACTTTATCCTTAAAAATTTTAAATAAATTAGTAAATCACTTTTGTCGGGGGTAATCTTAAGCGCCACTAAAAAACAAAACCGACTTCAAAAGGAACTATTAAAGCTTGAAATAACTTTAAGACGGTTTGGAGTCGGTTCCAAGCCAAGTTCTAATATCATCAAAATTAATTTCATCAAAATCGATCCAGCCGCTTTGAAGGAATGCGCAAATAAACATTTTTTGTTTCTAATTATATACATACTTAGGTACCTATCTTCAAATTACTTAGATAATAGTGGCTTACCTGGAGTTTGTTGCTTTACTGAATATAGTGAATGCAATCTTGTTATTTTATACGGACATTTTATACGTACGACAGAATCAAGAGGAGATCGGGCTAATGTGGAATCATGACAATTTAATTATTGAATGATGGGTGATATAATGGGATAATAAGAGCAGCAGTGGTCTGATAGTTTAAACCTGTATTCGTGATCAATATTTTACATGCAAGTGACAAGTATAAAGGTGGTTTTATACCGGCCGAGCGTGGCAGAGCAGAGCAGAGCAGAGAGTGAAATTTGTATGGCAAAATTTCAATCCACTCCCTACCCATCTTTGGTGTAAAAAGTCTCGATGCGCGTGGATGTGCGTGACGGGAATTGAAATATTTGTTAGTATAATATTGAACTTTATTTCTCTAAGAATAGAGTATGTATTTACTTTGAAAGCGCGAGCCCGCGCTGGCCATCGCGTGTCGGCGCGGGTCTGCCGCGGTCTGCTCGGTATAGCGATACAATATTGAACTTTATTACTCAAAGAATAGAGTATGTATTTACTTTTAAAACGGACACAAATCACGCGATGGTCTGCGCGGGTCTGCTCTGCCACGCTCTGCCTGTATACAACCATCTTAAATCACAAAAAAGCTGTAACTAAGCTTATTTAAAATTTTGACAGACACGTGTAACTAGGATTATTATAAGGCCAGTACTTATATATGCGACTTCCCATATGAATCAACCATACTGAGCGAGCCTATAGGTAGGCACTGGAAGGGGTCTGCGAAGTGCGCTAGCAGTACTCGGCCCCATCCGATACAGTGCGAGAAACACGCAGGGGGAGATGTTTTTAGTGGGTGCCAGCCCCACATAACCGTACGTTAATACACAACGTACGGTACGTGGTAGGAACATTTTTGCATCTGTGGGGGCTCCGCAAAGCTTCTGACGCCAAAATTACTGGTCGTAATAAAAACAAGTGCTTAAAGGGCGTAACAAATCCTCTTTCTTGCACACCATAAAATTCATTTTACATTATTAATACTTATAAATAGGGAAAAGTACTATTGGCGGTGTTATTATTTTAAAATGTAATTATAATCGCAGCTTTGCGATTTCTTCCTGACAACAGTCAATGGACTGAAATGTAAAGTTATCACAAGGGGCCGTCTGTGGCGTGCTTAGACTTAATAATACTCGTCGTCTCGCAGAAGGAAGCGCTGGAGTGGGTCAGGGAGAACGAAGTGCTGACTGACCCGATCCCTCAAGCGCGAAGGGACAGCCGCAGGCGGCAGTATGTTCGCTCGCATCCACCCTGACAAGAGCTGGCGGGCGGCAGAATCTGGTATACCACCCGCCTTGCCCGATGTAGGGGCGAAGGCCAAAAACCGTGTTAGTACGATGTCTAGGAACTTGGACGCCAGAACATCGACAAAGTGCAAAAAATGAAATTCAAGAAAATGATTAAGCGTGTTGGAGCAAATCAATAAACAAAAAAAGAACAATTTGTAGTGAAGAATTGTTGAATAGTTTTTATTAAGTGCAATCAAATACTTTCCATATTTGGCCACTTTCTTAATTTCATACTAATACTAGAGTACAAAAACATAGATGCTAATTTTGCGATTAATATATTATTCCATTTACTTATCTAATTACTTGAACAATAAATTATGTCGAAAAAAAACGAAACAAGATAATAGTTAATTAAAAATCCGGTCTTGAATGAGCTATATACCTTCATGAATTTTTATACATTAGAATGCATAATATGCATTCTAAGCTAACAAAAAAGTAAGTTTTTTTTTTTTAAATACTACCATTTCATTCGTTTAACATCTTTGTGTGTGAGCACTGGCATGAAAAACTAATTTATCTAAACATTGCAAGTTGCAGCGCACAATGATAGGTATTGGTGTGAGGCGTGAAAGCCTAGTGGTGGTGACCGTTGACTGGCAAGTCAAAAGTCTCGGGCTCGCACCTATGAGTTTTCGTAAGTTATGTGCGTTTTATAAATTAATTATCACTCTCTGTGCCTCGGATAGCACGTTAAGCTGTTGGCCCCGGCTGTCAATTGTAGATCTTTGACAATCGTTACGGGTAGTCAGAAGCCCGAAAGTCTGACAACCAGTCTTACCAAGGGGTATCGTGTTACCCAGTATCTGGGTTGTGGAGGTCTGATAGGCAGTCGCTCCATGTAAAACACTGGAATTCAGCCGCATCCGGTAAGGCTGAAAGCCGACCCCAACAAGTTGGGAAAAGGCAGATGATGGTATGAGAACACTTAAATAAACAAAAAATGTCGCGACATGATGCCTTAAAGTGTCACGTTTTTGAGATATTTGGAGTTCATGACCTTCATCACATGAGTAGATAAATAGAGATTTCAGGATTAATATACATTTCAAATAATATTTCTACTATCTTAGCACCTTAAAGGGGAGCAGTTTAGGTATTTACAATAAAAATTTGAAATATAATTAATTCCATTCTTAATTTTCAGTTACTCAATTTTTTTAAAGAGTAACCTAAAGTCTCTGACACCAGGTTGTTTATCAACCATACGATAAGAAGAAGAAGAACCTAAAGTCAGGTTGTTACATCAAGCCGTTTCTAAGGAAAAAATGCGCCGGGCGACGGAAGGTTGGAGAGGTAAGTACCGAAACCGACGGACAACAAGATGATCTTATAAGAGATCCTAATCACTCATTAAACCTTATGACGCAGAGATACATAATATTAACAGTGTTGATATATCTAAAAATTACGTAGACGAAGTCAGCGGGCATAATGAATTAGTTGACTACCTTCTATTATACAATTTGCAAAAAGGATGCTGCCCATTCAGCAGCATCCTTCTGGGTAACAGCAATCATCTGCAACTGCTATTTGCCAACCCGCTTGCTCAGCGGTGGCGATTATGGGAAAATACTTCCAATGAGTGCACTATATTGGCGCGCATTGGGAGAGGCCTATATTCAGCAGTGGATTAATACAGGTTGATGATAATGTTGATGATAGTAGGTAGGTTTGAGGAGCGTCTAAGAAAGTTGAAATGGTTTTACAAAACCACGTTAAAATCGACCATACATCTTCACTCGTCATACCCTCTAATCATTTACGCGTGCTTCCTAGAGGGGTGAGCAGGAAACCGTTGGGCGCACTTGAGTGGAATGTCGAAGGTAACGACATTTTCTTAAAAAAGGAATTAATTATATTATATAAAGATGATTGAGTTTAGAAACGTTATTGAGTTTAAAATTGCAGGTAATTTATTACACAATCAAAATTACAATATTATTCAATTAGAATTGGTGACAAAACCACATTTTGATGTAATGATCTTAAAATAAGTTAATCACCAGAACTTTATTTATTTTATCTGACGCTCAAAAGGTAGATTATTAAATTTAAAAACATTTCATAACATACAAATTAATTCCATAATTCAAGGATGATGTCAGCACCGCGCTCAGCAAGCGCCATAACGCCAGAGTACAGCTTAGCTCTGATGAGAGTGGGCATTGCTGACGCGTCTACCACACGCAGTGACTTCAAGCCTTTGACAAGCAGTTTGTTATCTAATACCTTTCCCATTGAGCAAGTGCCAGCATAGTGCCACATAGTTGAAGACATAGCCACACCGTAGCATTCCCAATACTCATCCTTTGTTTTAGCATCCTTGCACACACCAACATCGACCATTGTAGCGTTCATCTTTCTAAAGTAACTTGTATCTAATATTCTATTGAAATCTTTAAATACTTTTCCAATTAGGACAACATCAGCATTATCGTTGAAAACACCTGTGTATATACGAGGTGCTGCTGAAGCGTCAGAACTTGTTAGAAGTACCTGTCCTCGAGACTTAGGCATCGCTAATCCTACGACAGAAAACATAGATTTCCGTCCGTTTGTAGCATCATAAAACTTCTGACAAATATCTTCTGTATATTTAAAATCGTTTATGCACAGTTGCAAGAGATCGCCTGAATTAGGTGGAATTAACAAATTGATTGACATATAATCAGCATAGCTCTGTGAAGCATCAACTGCGACGTAGCCGTTAAGAGATGGCGCTGGGAAACCATGTGGATAAGAAGGAAGAGTATCGGTATTTTCCTCCATTTGGTACATTACTACTGTAGCAGTGTGATCCTGCAAGTTCTGGCCAACTGGTAAATCAGCGATCACTTTTATTCCATGTGATTTAAGGTGTTGTTTAGGTCCGATGCCAGACAACATCAGTAACTTAGGTGTGTTAATCGCACCAGCAGATACTATCACTTCTCTGTTTGCATATAGTTTATTCTTCTTACCCGCAGAAGTGATCACTTCTACTCCAATAGCTTTTTTATTCTTGATTAGGACCTTTCTTGCAGTAGTAAATAGTGCAATGCATAAGTTAGGACGCTGTTTTATTGGTGCGATGTAGCCAATTGCATTGCTTTGACGCTTTTCGTTAGCATATGCAAATAATGATTTGGCGTAACCAAGAGCCGACGTTGATGAAGTCACATCCATCACCAAGCGGTGGCCAAGTTCTGCAAAGGCATTTGCGTAGTTTTCATCAAAAGGATTTGTGTCTCTGGCTATTTTTATCGGACCGTCAGTACCGTGAAGACTTGCGTACTGAGAGTCAACAAGTTCAGGGTCAATAAGGGTTTCCATTTTCTTTAGGTAATGCTGCATATTTTCGTAGTTCCAAGATGGATCGTTCAACAGTTCCGCCCAATGATTATAATCTTCAGGATCACCATGTGTGTGCATCATATGGTTAAGACTGCTACTGCCTCCTAACATTTTCCCCTGAGTCATGCCGACCGAATGCTCTCGAAGATTCTGTGCTGAAATGCCATCATCTACAGATGTGAAGTTGAAGTCGTATTGCGAACGCACCAGTAATGAGAACCAACCAGGCATCTGTAACAAAATATGTAGAGTATCGTTTTGAATAATGTAAAGGTATAAAACTATACAGAGAATGCAAGTTGAAGTGGCAATGGGCATGCCACATCACTCGAAGAACCAGTAACCGATGGGGAAGAAAGTTTCTCGAGTGGCGACCACAAACCGGAAGACAAAGCGTTGGAAGGCCTAAGACGAAGCGTAGGAATGCCTCCCACTAGGTGGACTGACGACATCATTAAAGTCGCGGGTTACCGGTGGATGCAAGCGACAAGTTGCCGTTCGTTATGGGGTTCCGGGGAGGCCTATGATCAACAGTGGACGCTTTCCGGCTAATGATGATAATGATGATGATGGTGACTTAATGATTCATGATTGCTCACAATATTTTATCACGTACCTCAGACTCAATTGGCGGATATCCTCCGGCTTCTACAAGTAACACACTAACATTGGGATTGGCTGAGAGCCTGTTCGCGAGGACACATCCTGAAGAGCCTCCCCCAACAATGATGTAGTCATAAGAACCGCCATCTGTGGAAGAATAAACTACCATGAAAAAACATTTTTTTTTATAGACTCACGCCTGTATTTTCCAGAGGGGGTAGGCAGAGGTGTGTCTACACTCACGTTTCACCGGCTGTGTTATAAGTCCCATGTAATAGGGGGCGAGCCTATTGCAATTAACCGGGCACATTTCCAGAATCCGTGGTGCTAATGAGAATTTCATAATGGAAAAACCCAATAACACTTTGCTCAAATTTGGAATCGAACCCAGGATCTCGTGCTCAGCAGTCACGCTTGCTACCACTAGACCAACGAGGCAGTCAATAGAAAAGAATGAAAGAAAGTAACATGAAAAAAATTAAATAATGATTCCTCCTGACCTCATATTGGTCACAGTGGCCAATCTCAATGGATTTTGGCACTGACGCAGGTAGGTCAGTAACAGTAACAGTTTTTGTGAGATGGAATATCTTACGTACCTACTCAAGATAGGATAGTGACACTTACTATTTAAGTTACAAGCTGCTGGATAGCGCCAGGCTGTAGGTGCAGAAGTCTGTATCATTTGCAGTGCTATTTGCATAGACTGAATTGTAAGCAAAGCTGCTGCTGCCGCCGCCATTGCTGTGGAATAAATAATTAATAATAAAAATAATTATTTTTTGTTCGGCACCTGGCGTAGGCACACCAAGGACTGGTGATGGGGTTATGTCTGACTCGCATGGACTAAAAACCACACGGTGATTTTTCACGAATCTCTGGGTGGAAGTACAGGTCAATATTGTCGGCGGTCTGGTCACCACTGAATCCTTCGTAAAAGGCACGCACGGAACATGGCGCGCCACCTACTCGAGCCTGTTTCTAATCGGGCAACGCGACGGACTGCCCCTAAGCCCGATGCCCACAGGCCGGCAACTCATGGAGGCCAGAGGTTATTGGTTGCCCTCCGGGGCCCGGTGCGTCTTATGGATCCGTCGTTGTTATTTCCCTCTCTCACTTTGCCGCTTCTTTTGCGGACATCACTTTCTCGAAAAAGGTGGCATTCCATGCTGTCTCGCTCTGGATCATTGCTTGAATGATGGTCGAAACTGCTGCATCGAGTATTCAGTGCTGATCCGCCAACTCAGATACAAATAGTATTAACTGTTGACTTGTACTAGTCATAAGAGGCCGAAAAACAACCTACTTTAATTATAGAAACACCCGAAATTTTATGTTATTGAAAATAATATTATTATATTATTGGCTTACCTTGAGTTTGCTGCTTTCTGCTTTAAGGATAATAAAACGAATGCGATTGAGTTATTTTATTTAGTCATTTTATAGTTGAAAGCGAGTCTTAAGAGGAGTGTGGGCTAAAATGGAATGGTGACAATTGATTATGAACTTGCTTTTGCCCGTGGCTTCGCCCGCGTAGATATTAGACCGGGATAAAAAATATTATACATTTCTAGGTAAAATCCAGGACATGGTCTAGCTGTGTGCCAATTTTTTTCCAAATACGTTCAATGGTTTACGCGTGATTGTGGTATCTTCACAAACTTTTGTATCCATATTTATTTTAAAAAATTGAGAAGTGCGCCAGCCCCCATTTTTTATAGACATAATTTTTTTTTTTCGTCGCGACGTTTACGATTTAAAAATTTTTTTTTTTGTTTGGCTTGTATTTTTTTAGGTTTTTTTTTTTTGTATAATATGTATTATACATATTTGCCATATTTTGGCCATATTTTGGCCTCACACATCCACATCACATTTTTTTTGTTTATTTGTTATTTTTTTTGTATCTTTTGTGAGGTTGCAAAATAAAACTTTTTTCTTTCTTTCTCTTTCTTTCTTATTATGTATGTAAATCTGGCCAAGGGGAAATAAACCCTTTTTCTATTTTTTTTTCTTTCAGATATTCTAAGGTGCTTTTACACAGTAGTTATATAACGTTCTAAGACATTGTGTAACATTTAATTGTTATCAACATTACATATCAACAAACATTACTAAAATTACTAAAAAGATATTCCCCCTAAATTTTTGATATTTGACCAAATTCTTAATTTCACTCTCACTTCACGTTTTTACTTAATATTCATGTAAATAATTGTACAGTTGCCTGTTGAATGATATATATGGTATTTATATTCTTTACTATATTTAAATTCTTTATTTATTTGAAATTAGAAACAGTGACTTGCAAAAATATTATGTAGGCTTTTGCGCACGGTTTTACGCCATTGAAGAGTATTTTTACCTACCTACCTAAATAGGTAGGTAGGCAAAAATACACATCAATAATATCAAGCTAAATAGCTAGCATCAGTCCACTGCTGGACATAGGCCTGTTCTCAGACGCGTCACTTATTTAGTTCGGTCATTAGAAGGTTTGCCCTTAATCACCTCCCTGGGCAAGCTGGTTGGCGATCGCAATAGCCAATGGTTGCTATTACACGGTAGGATGCTGCTGCCCATCCTTCAGATTTTTCCCTATGTCACTTCTTACGACACCCGCGGGATGAGTAGGGTTAGTTCTATTTGTAGGCCGGAAACCACACAGCAGCATTATTTCCTATTTATTTTATTTCGGGAATTTTTCCAGAGAAAAGTAATCAGTTCAATCTATCAACAATTACGAGCCGATTTCACCACTGACACTAAACGCAATCAATCAAGTTAAACCCGGTTCCAGCGTTTAACTGAGTTCAGGACTGCAATTTGTGTATGGCTGAACTTAGTTTTATCAAATTCGGTTATTGATAATGAAATTGGGCCTTAATCTATCAATTCAGTCTATTGCAGTTCACCTCTTGACAGATGCTTTACTTAAGTAGCGCTAAAATACTATATAGGTACCTCAGCTGCTAAAGACCGAATGAATTGAATCTTTTTTGTGATCAAAAGCAAGTTGTTTGCAACACAAATAAATCCTACACAATACATAACAGTAACAACAAATGGCTTGAAATTCAAAAGATTCATTTACCTATTAAAAACTGTAGGAAAAGTACCGATTGAAAAGTTACGAACAACTCGCTTGAAAGTCCATCATTCATTCATTCGTTCGTTCCATTCGTTCTTATTGAATTCCAACAATTACTGCGAATTAACTGTTCGGAAAAAGATCTGCGTTGACAACCAATGGAATAATTTAAAGACTTTTAAGAGGCTCGCTAAAGGGGTTTGAACGTATGTGGTATAGCCGCCATTTTGTTTTTTTTTTTTCAAAGTGACAGCGCAAGATGGGACTAATACATATAGATAAAGAACATTTAAACAAACAAAAAATGTTAGCAACATGATGTCTTAAAATACCTAATTTCCGAGATATTTGGAATTAAAGATAGCCCTATGAAAACAATAATTAAATGCGTTAGATAGTATTCAAATAAAAAAATAATTGTTTCATTATTTTAGATGGAACTCGGCACATAGATAGACCATAATTTTAGATTAATACTAGGACATTATCAGACAGGTCGCCACGTCATGTGATTCTTAATTTTGACTTTTTCATGCAACTGTAAAGTAAAAAAAAAGTTAAGTTTAAAGTTTTAAATAATTATTCTATTTTAACACAAAATGATAACAATTCTATTCTTTACAGAATAGAATAATAGAATAATTTATTTTAAAACTTTAAACTTGAGTTTTTTTTTACTTAATAGTTGCATGAAAAAGTAAAAATTAAGACCTGGTTCGAAGTCCACGTGGACAAAGCCGTTAGTAAAAGGTAGTTAAAGATCTTTTTCTTTTATTTTGTTCACTAAAACCCTATTCAAGAACCCATAAACAGTATTTTTCCTTTCCATTATTTCTTTTGGAGCCGAGAAATTGAATTTAACTCTTAACTTGTTTTCATTCGTTGGAAGAAAAGTTTGCTGAAAACTTAAGATCAACTGCTTAGTTTTACTACAGATCTGGATTCAAAGAAAATAAGTAAGTGATGCTTACTTTTTATTGTAGACATTATTTATTTAAAAAAAGAAATAGAAAAGAAAAAGAACAGAAAAGAAATATTTTTTTATTATTTCAAAATTTTGTTAAGTAATTTACTTTATTTAAATTTATTACTATTGTAAATTTTATATTTTATTGAAATAGATAAAAGGTTGAGCACAAGAATAATAACTAACTATATATACATCTAGAAATAAACTATCTATATAAACTAATTAAAAAGATAAACTTAATCTAAAAGACCGCTACCTGTAGGCAACGTTCCCAAAATGCTGGCTGCGTTGCCTCGCTAGATGGCAATACTAAGCCTTTGGGCCAGATACAGACCAGCATTTTGTTACTTTTTATTTTAAACATATTTATTTATGAATCAAAATTTTTGAAATATATTTTTTTACTGCCTTGTTGGTTTACTGGTAGCGCGACTGCTGAACACGAGGTCCTGGGTCCGATCCCCAGTTCGTCCAAAGTGTTAACTAGGTTTTTCCATTAGGAAATTATCTTTTTACGGGTCACTATTGTGCGCTCATTGGAGATAGTTTCCCAAAATCGCCACGCTGGGCAAGTCAGTTGGCGATCGCAATAGCAGATGATTACTGAAGGTTGCTTCTGCCCATCCTCCGGATCTTTCCCTTTGTCGCTTCTTACGACACCCGCGGGCCGAGTAGTGGTTCTATCCTTAGGCCGGAAAGCACATACACCATTGTTATTTAATGTCAATCAGCCTTCAGGAACTACGCTATAGATGTATCTACTCTTGCAATAAAACGAAGATCTCCAACTAAATCATTAACAGGCCTACAGGAAAAATTGACGTGAAAAATACAGCGTGCATTTTCCTATTTTTCTTAAGTCTTCAAATTGTAAAACCCTCTCATAGAATAATAGAGGGGTAAACACAAGTGGTCCTTACGTCGAGACCGCCACTGAATGGCAAGTACGTACTTTAGAAAACCAGACATTTTCTCGAAATACGTTTTTTTTTTCAAACTAATTGGTTGGTGACAGTGTCGAGTTGGCTGGTTAATTTTATTTTTTTGTTTTAAATTTAATTAAGAGGAAAAATTGAATTAATGATGATTGTTGGTCAATTAACTCTGTAATTATGGTGTAATTAGAATTTTTGAATGGTGAATTTTATTAATTTGTTACAGAAAAGGTTTTATTGTTGTGTGCTTGTACCCTCATTTGTCTTAAACTAGCTTTTCGCCCGCGGTTTTGCCCGTGGTATATTGATAAATGGTAGCCTATGTATTATTCTGATGTTTAACCTATCATCTGCCTAGCATTTTCTCAACTATGTTGGGGTCAGCTTCCAGTCTTACCGGATGCAGCTGAATACCAGTGTTTTACATGGAGCGACTGCCTATCAGACCTCCACAACCCAGATACTGGGTTACACGATACCCCTTGGTAAGACTGGTTGTCTCATCTGATGTTTAACCTATATTACTATAAATTTTCATCAAAATCTACTGATACTGATACAGATACTGGGTTACACGATACCCCTTGGTGAGACTGGTTGTCAGACTTTCGGGCTTCTGACTACCCTTAACGACTGTCAAAGATTTACAATTGACAGCCGGGGCCAACAGCTTAACGTGCTATCCGAGGCACGGAGAGTGATAATTAATTTATAAAACGCACAACCTTGGGTTCGAACCCGAGACCTCTGACTTGCCAGTCAACGGGCACCACCTAGTGGTGGTGATAGCCTAGTGGCTATCACGACTCACATTTAAATCACACTGTATACACGTCGTAATACATATATCAGGGCCAATCTATTACCTGTAAGTACCTAAAAGTTAACAAATTGCGCTCCTATTGCCTACGCCCAGACATAAAACCCATTTTTACTGAGATTCAGTCTAGAATGAGGGCCATATATTTTATTGTCAAAGTTTATTGCCTGGACTATCGATTGGTTGGGTGAACGACCTACATAATGTTTACTAAGTAGTTGAAAATTAAGTACAATGAAAAACATTGACTTGAGTAACTTCTAAAGGTAAATGGATTACTGGAATTTTAGAAAATGTATAGTACATCCATCACTATTCTCTCAGCAATTTTTTTTTTACAAAAATGTACTTAAACTTTATTTTTAAAGAATATTGTACAATTATTGTTAACCTATAAGTTACTATATCTAACATATTTCAAGTATTTACAAACTAAATATAACTACTATTTACATTTGCCTATAAAAAAACAAAAATAAAAAAATAATAATAGAAAAAAAAGTACCTAAATATTATGCGTCAAATAAAAATAATATAAGTAAAATTATTTTTTTACGTAAAACGGTTTTGTCATCAAAACTAAAACTGTGTACCAAATATCAGATTAATCTGTCAACAGGAAGGGGGTGAAATATCGATAACTAAATTTGAACCAAATAATAAACAGGTCAAGTTAAGTAAAACCGTTTAATTACAACGTTTTTCACCAAACTTTTATATTGGAATATCAAAACTAAATTATTATAATTATGTGGATGTTTCTACCCGACTGCCAAGGAAGGATTATGTTTTTCACGCATATCTTGCACCTTTTTAGTTAGCAGTCGGGTTTTTGTTTTCCAATACTTTTTTTCTTTGATAATCTATTATTTTTTTACATTCCTACAGTCACAGCTGGACGTACGCCTCTTCTCATACACATTACTTATTTTGTGCGCTCTTTAGAAGGTATTTGCCCTTTATCGCAACTCTGGGCAAGCGGGTTGGCGATCGCAGTAGCAGAAGGTTGGTATTACACCGTAGGAGGCTTACTTATTTGCAACTTATAGAAACTGATTGCGCGCAAAGCAGGAGCGTAAGGCCCGGCGCCCACTGGCGGCACGGCACGGCAAAGGATTTTAGTAAACGCAAATGATTTGAGATCTTATTGTATTATGATTAGCGTTTACATTTTGGGATGCCACGGCATGCCGCAACGTGCCGAAGATTGCCAAGGCAGGCTGTGACGTATCATTGAATTGTGAATATTAACAGTGTTGAATAAGATTCAAAATCATCTGTAATACAAAAATTCCTTGCCGTCCCGTGTCGCTAGTGGGCGCCGGGCCTAAGTCGGTCATCTAATGTACCATCCCGTACATTTAGGTCCCTTTCTGAATTAATAATTCTAGCGTGACTGCCTCGTTGGTCTAGTGGTAGCAAACGCGACTGCTGAGCACGAGGTCCTGGGTTCGATCCCCGGGTCGAGCAAAGTGTTATTGGGTTTTTTATTAGGAAATTCTCAGTAGCAGCACGGAGTCTGGAATTGTGCCCGGTTAATGGCAATAGGCTCGGCCCCTATTACATGGGACTATAACATAGCCGGCGAAACGTGGGTGTACTGCACACCTCTGCCTACCCCCTCTGGGGAAAACAGGCGTGAGTCTATAAAAAAAAAAAATCTAGCGACGTAACACTGAAATCCACCTTAAACAGAAAAATATTCACACGTCACCAGAAATAGGACAAATTATTAAAACCTAACTCATCATTCTAAGTGGGTGGTATGAAAAACCGTTCAACCTTCCCCCCACTATAAGGGTGGGCTAAAACAAGCTATTCACTAATAACGACCACTCTAAAAGAGGAGAGGGTACTACAATTGAAAATTACAATGCCTGTTCGATTTTAAAATAATTTTGTTTTCAGTTTTTATTTTTTATGGCTTTTATTTTAGGTTTTTTAAATTTGGAATAAGTTTTTAAATAGTTTGTTTGGTATTGAGCGTAGAACATAGGCTTTTTAGTGTCTTTGGTCTTAATTATTGATGGTTTTATATATATGATCACCGGTTCAACTCTGGTATTAGCACCCTCTCATAGAATATTGGCGTGAAACAACATAAAAGTATTTGTACATTATATTATTCCTCTTTTCACTTACTTTTTGAAGTTTTTAATTTTTTTCTTGTTACGACCCCCGACACAAAAAGAACCGTTCAGGCCGGACGCCAATCTTGATAAATAAAATAAATAAATCGGCCTATAACTGTCCCACATACTTTTCTCATACTGAGAAGGATTGAGCATTAATCACCACGCTAGCTCACTGCGTGTTGGCGATTTCAGACTAGTAAGTCCAGGTTTCATTACGATGCTTTTCTTCAACCTAGTCAGTGGTGCCTTAGATTAACTAAGAAAGTACTTATTGACATTAAAAAAGTCACATTGGATGCCAGGTTCGAACCCACACCCACGCGCTTGGAAAGCGGGTCCATAACCACTACGACACGGTCGTTAAGATCATAACTTGATAATATAATATTGTGAAAAAAGTATCACTAGTCTCGATACCAACTACCAGTACCTAATATCAAACCCTGTACCTACACAACACTTCAAAATACATAACAAACCCCATTCATTGCTTTTCCCATAGGATTTTTCAATTAAACCCTATGAATCTTACAACAAAACATATGGGGTTAGTGTCTGCCGTTGAAGCGGTCGAAATGACCGGTGGGTTTTATTTTTAATTTCTGAATCCTTTTCAATGAGGGTTAATGAGATCGGTATGAGGGTCTATTGTTTGAGGGTTGATATAATAGGGTAGGCGACTACTGTATAAAATTAATATATATTTATAGTAAGGCTGAAAACTTATACAACATCTGAAACATAATATTGAAATTGGTTAATTAATGCTGTAATTATGAGCTCTCGTTTTTGGTGAACAACTACAAAAAATCGCTATCCTTTTCCCGCAAAATGAAAATCGCTTTGATTCGACATTATTTAGTAATGACGTCATTTCTTTTGAGAGCTATCTCTGTCTAGCCAACAACTTTCAAATCCTTTTATCTTCGTCATTAATTTGGCCAATTATTTATACATTTTGTATTATATTTTAACTTATCTTACATCAAATATGTATTAATACCTACTTGAGTAATTATACCTACTTAATTAATGTATTTTAAAAATAAGTCATCTAAGTATAAGCAAAACCTTTATAATTATAAGTAATGAAATACAATTAGACTTTTTTTATTGCCTAAATGTTATAATACACTGGCCACTGGTTACTTTCTGCCTTGAAGCCAAAAGTCAAAACTTTAATACTTTTTGCATTTTCTTCTATAGAAGTTAGAGTTTTGAATTAAAAAACGTTTTTTGCCAAAAATCAACTTTCTTTGAAGTTTTTATATAAAAAATATTAATCTTTTTATAATCCTTCATATTTCGAAAAAATATTTGGTGTATTTTAAAAGTAATTGCAATTTAAAAAATGTAACAGATACGGTTGCAAATCAATCTATAATTTCCAGTATAAGCTGACATCTTGTTGTATAAAGAGCCTATACAATGCAAGGTCCGTTCATACTGGTTTTGTATAGCTTGATGAGTAGGCGTGTGTACTATGTTTTCATGCCTAATAGATATTCAGTGCCAGGAAGTAGTTATTGTTTCATTCAATATTTCATTTCATCAAGAGCTACTGCTGTAAATTTTTGATGGAGAAGTCCAAGCGAAATTTCAATTCCATCCAATCCACTCCTTGCCTCGCCAGTGAAAAAGCACCTTTACTTAAAAAAAAACTTGCATTTTAATCCCTAAAGAATTAAATGATACTCGTATTGTCAAGTGTCATACATCCCTGCTCATCCAAACACACAAACTTGAAAATGAAACCATGATTTATAATTTAGTCTAGGGCTCTAGACTGCTCTAGACTGCTCTAGAATGTTTTTTAATGCTCGAGAGCTTTTGAGCCATCTTTATTTGCCCCTTTTATGGGAAGGGCTTTAACCCTTAGAGTATATAATAAAATGTAGAGCAACCCTATAGAAGTATGAACTGTGAGCACGGGTATGAACAACGCGGCCGCGACACGAGCTCCGTTTGCGATCATACCTCGATCGACTGTGGTTCAACTAGGCTCCACGAGCGAAAAAGTTACATTTTAGCTTATATCATGGTTAACTGCTGAGTTAAATTTTGAAAAACGTCTAGAAAACATAATTTGAAAAAATGACATTTTAACATTTATATGGTGAGACCTGCTTTCGCTCCGCACAAGGCAATGTGGTTGACGTTATCACTCTATATTTTCTTGAATACTCTATAGCTTTAACCAAAGTGTTATTATAATATAGGTAGTGTGTGTGTATGGTTTCTAGAGCTAGTTTAGTAGAGTCTTTATCCTTGTTTTTTACACCCGACGCAAAAAGAGGAGTGTAATTAGTTGATGTGTCTGTGTGTCTGTCTGTGGCATTCTCGTTACACGACTATTCTGGTATAGTATTTCCGTTGCCAATTATGAATGTGTGGCCTCCATATTACTTTATAATTTATTTTTTACATGCAAGCACGTGGGTGTGGGTTCGAACCTGGCATGTACCAATGTAACTTTTTCGATGTCATATGTACTTTCTTGGTCAATCTAAGACACCACTGACAAACAGTGAAGGAAAACATCGTAAGGACTTGGACTTAATAGTCTGAAATCGCTAACACGCAATGAGCTAGCTATAGCGTGGTGATTAATACTCAATCTTTCTCTGTATGAGAAGAGGCGTTTGCCCTGCAGTTAGACAGGCTAATTTATTATATTTTTATTATAAGTTGTGACAATGAAATTCAGCAGCAATTCAGCATGCTGCACATCACTGTTTCAAGAGAAACCAAACTTTATACAGAGTTATTTCTAAAACACCAGCATCATTAAAGGGTCATTAAACTCATTACAATGACCAACCCTGAATTCGCAAAAAAGAATCAGCTGTTCCATACATTTATGTTCACATGACTCAAAAAAATGTATGGAACAGCAGATTTTTTTTGCGATTTCAGGGTTAGTCCCATAGTAAAAGTTGTTCATAACGTTGAGTTAAATGACCTCTTTTAAGGATGCTGGTGTTTTACAAATAACCCTGTATAAGAAGTAACATTTTACCAGTAAACGCAAACAGCACCAGTAAGTTAACAAAACATTTTTACTGAAATTCAGATGATCGATCATTGGTCCTGAAAGTAGCTAGTACAAAATCCTGAAGCACGTTTGTTCAGCTTTTATAATACAAGATTGATTGGCTAACTTTACTCTGCATTGTGTGAAAATATTTTTCATAAAAACATGTCTTGTTAGTCAATTTGTCATGTTAGTATAGTATCTCGCACTAATAGCACTGATAGCCTAGTGGTATGAACATCGACTGATAAGTCAGAGGTCTTGGTTCGATCTCAAAGCGCGCACCTTTGACTTATCGTAAGATATGTGCGTATTATAAGTTAACTAGCGACCCGCCCCGGCTTCGCACGGGTGCAATATACATAATATAAACCTTCCTCTTCAATCACTCTATCTATTAAAAAAACCGCATCAAAATCAGTTGCGTAGTTTTAAAGATTTAAGCATACATAGGAATATAGGGACAGAGAAAGCGACTTTGATTTATTCTATGTAGTGATTATCAGTTGCTAAAACGGTGAGAGAAAACATCGTGATGAAACCAGCACACCTGAGAGATTTTTCAAAGGTGTGTAAAGCCATTTCAGAGGCCTACGGGCGGTTTAAACTCTGACACCAAGTTGTTCATCAACCATACGATAAAAAGAAAAGTATCTAGCAGATAAAACCGTTACTAGATTTTAAATGCGGTTCTATTTCACACTGTATAATCATGATATTGACTTATCAGCATACTTTAAAAGAGCAACCATGGAGTTTCTCGCCAGATTCTTCTTCATGACGGGTAGGCTGCTCTTGGAACTGGCACTCTTATAATAATATTAGAATTATGACTATTCTTAAGTGCCTAAAATGGTGTACATGTTTTTGTAAAATTTTTTACATGTTATAGCACATGATAGCTTATTAAATAATTATAATTATTTAATAAAAAATTTGAAAAAACAACTGATACGGATGGGATTTGAACCCACAATGTTCGACGTACCGTGTCGGTACTAATTATATGGTGTACATGAATAAAAATATTTTGATTTTGATTTTTGCCCAAGGTGAGTATATCCACGTTTCCGTGCCGTAATTCATTACGGGTAGGAAGTACAAACGTACTCTGTTACACTGTTACTCACTCTGTTATTTATTGAACACTTCGATCGTCATCTAGGTCTAACCTTTTTTTTTTTTTTTTTTTTTGTGGCCGGGGGGAGTAAAAAAAATTCCTTCCGCATACCGCACGTCCGAGGACATACGGTTATGTGGGGCCCGCACCCACTAAAAACGTCTCCCCCCTGCGTGTTCCTAGCACTGTATCGGACGGGTCCGGGTACCAAACGCGCCTCGCAGCCCCGTCCAGTGCCTGCCTGTAGGCCCGCTCAATCTAGATCTAACCTAAAAGTGTAGGTACTTAATAAAATAGCCAATCGTTATAAAATACGTCTAAAGGTCAGATCTCTTTTCAAGTCCTCAAATAAAGGTCAAGGTCTCTTTTAAAGTCCAGACATGTAAGTGTAAATCATATATTATTTTAATATAGTGCTTGTCTAGCCTATTCAGGCCTTTTGTATAAAATTTTCATTTAAAATTTGTTTTTGTGCACTAACTAGGCGTGGAGGTTTTTATGAAAATATTTTTAGGCTTTTCAATTCTGCAAAAGTCGAGTAATGGGACACAATAGGAAATCTATTGTTATGTACCGCTGGGATACAAAAGATCTTTCTTATGTTAATTACCTTACGGGTGAAGTTCACAAAGTGATTTAGGGCCTGTTTATAGTCAACAGATATAAACTTTTCCTTGATTATTAGAAATAACTACTAGGTAAATTAAAAAATATTAATCAAGTTACTTAATGACAGTGACAAGTGTTAGTTTGCTTGTAATGGTTTACCTCAAAAACTACTTAACTGATTTAAAAAATTATTTTACATGTACAAAGCTACATTATCAGCAATTATCTTGGGTTATATTTTATCAATAACTATAAAAGTATCGGAAAAATTTAGGAATATACCTACATACACTTACGGGATTTACCTATAGGCGATGACCGACTTTTCCTGAAATTTCTGTATCCTCTACTTGATGTAGGGGATACAGAAATTTCAGGAAAATTTAACCTAACCTAGCCGAGTTGAAGTTTTTTTGCTAGCTACTCAAATTATTAAAAACCAAAAATATAATCTCGAATACTATTAATATTTTGTCTAAAAAAATCTAACATTTTCTTCAAAATTAGTGAATGAATGAATAAGTGACATGAATGAATAACATCGCCCGCTTCATTCAAATGTAAATGACCGCATTTACATCCAAATGAGGGTATTCTAGAATTATTACTGTCAACGCGGCCAGACATTTTATTATATTAATATCACACCATTAAACCCAGAAGGGGTAGGCAGGGTTACGAGCACAGCTGATGACCAATATACACGCAACTATATGCGCTGTATTGCTATAATTCGTCGTGCAAATTTCGCTGGGGTGATGTAGGATCATGGGGGTCGATTTTTGTCATACGTATACGAAAATCGTAAAAGCGGATTTTCAAATTCATATCCTTGATTTATTTAACGAATAGTTCTGTACCCCGGAATTTAAATTTTTGCTGCTAGAAAATATTAAATTAATTATTTTTGCACCACAGATTATAAGTATATCTTTAGTAATATACCTTTACAACCATTTTTGTACATAAATTTTGCAACGATTACAAAATTTATGTACAAAAATGTTTTTAAAGTTATCAATTAATAAATAAAAACGACTATCTGGCTTACGTAAGATATTTTAACAGCTTCTTACAAAAAATATTCTAAAAAAAATATTGTAGAATTCTCAATTTTAGTCCTTTGCTAAATATAAAATAGCAAACTTGCTCAATACACAGAATAAAAATTCTCTCAATATGATTATTTATTTGATATAGGTACGTAGGTAAGGTATTCATTATGCTTGCCTACGAAAAGGTATCGAACGGTCTCTATTTTATTAAATATTATTGACTTACGATATTTTTTGAGCTAAAATACTTTTTCTTTTTCAGGTAAGTTTTGCTGAGTTAAGTGAAAATATTGGAATAACGTTATATCATTTGTAAGTACATTATATAATATTGAGTTATTGATATTGAGAAAAATATTCTAATAAAAAAATATTTGAATAAATTGGACTAATGATGGGACTAGTCTTAAATTAGCAGCGATAACAGCCAAGCTGCTTTGATTTTAGCTACTGATGATTGGCTATGGATGGGTACGACACTATTCGTCGGACAAAGCCTTACCGCGAAGCGATATCTCCATATTCCAGCATAATATTCAGTATGTCGTGTGGTTTCTGGCTCAAGAATAGAACCACCTCTACTCGTACCCTGGGTGTCGTAAGAAGCGACTAGAAGAAAGATCCAGACGATAGGCAGCAGCATCCTTCTGTGTAATAGCAACCATCTGCTACTGCAATCGCCAACCCGCTTGCCCAGCGTGGCGATTATGGGCGAATATCTTCCATGAGCGCACAATAGCGCGCATTGGTAGAGGCTTATGTCCAGTAGTGGACTAATACAGGTTGTATATCATGTATCAATACCAGGATTTTTGTACATTTATGTCATCATTTTTTTAAATTACCTTTTCGCCTAACCCTTTAATGCGGTTACAGGCAAAGTTAACGCACTAAAATCCAGACCTTTAAGCTGTTTGCAGTATGCTTTACAAATACATTATGTACTGTTATTTGCATTTATCTACCCACTATACCCTTTGGACAACCCTTTCAAAAAAAGGGCAAAAAACCTCCAATCAAGCCCGACTACCATCTGCCACGCATTCTTCAATGCAAAAATAAACTGTGATCCGTCACAATAACTCAAAAACAATGGATTGATTCTATGGAACGTTGCGACGGGTACTATTGTGGAGCATATGACTTGAATTTGTAATTTTTATATCTGAGATAGGGTACCGTAGGGTTTAAACAAATGACTAGTCTATTCTTATTTAATTCTCGTCTTTGCTTATTCTTTTAAGGTGGCATATTAGCATAAGTCTCGCCTGATGGTTGCTGTAACCTAATAATTAGATAGTTATTTAAAATTTTCTACTTTATCCTTATGACTAAATGAAAATAATTACTATTAATCAACAAATAAAAAATAAATTATTGATGACTTGTAATGTGATTCCGTAGTACTTACTAAAGTGGTAGAAAAAAAAAAAATATTTGCGAATAATTTTGATCAACAAAAAATGAGTTTTAAACATAATACATAAAAATACAGAGTTTAAGTCATACACGACCCAATAAAAAAAACATACAATCCACTGTTAAAAGCACATCTTTGCCTATCCCTAAAGATATCAACAGGGTTGATAGTTTGTTATATTTTATACTATTATTAAATTAATTACCATTTATATAAACATTTAATAAGAAATTTGAAAAAACAACTGATACGGATGGGATGTTGGATGGGATTGTTTTTTCAAATTTCTTATTAAATGTTTATATTTAATAAGCTAACATGTGCTAAAACATGTAAAAATTTCACAAAAATATTAATTACCATTTACTCCGTGCCTCGTAGAGCACGTAAAGAGGTTGGTCCTGCGCCTGATCTTTCTCCGATCGTGTCGAATTGCCGTCCAATCAACTATAAGAGTGAAGGAATAGAGAGTACACCTGTGTTTACACACATACTTGTGCACTATAATATCTTCTGCGTAGTTGATTAATCTTCGTTGTGATTAGCCACAGGAAAACATTGTAAAGTTTTATTCAAATCTTCATTGTAAATGGCAATGTGTGGCAATTTCATTTTGAGAATCGCTGATTTGATTCAGCTGTTAGGAGCGGCTGGAACTGTCTGACAAAATTGGAAGTCGTAATTTTTTATAGGGCCAAGCCACTGCCCATTTAAACCACTGTGTAGTATTATATAGGCCATAAGCCAGAGCGAACGATGGTTTCGACTAGAAAAAACGAAATATACAAAAAATAAAATATACAAAATGTTTACTCTGTAGTTAAATAACTGGACTTTTTTTTACGTTATGTATACATACTAGTTTTATCGTATTGGTAGAAATTTAACCGTATTTTTTAATTTAAGACTAAAGCTCGTCAATGGCTATTAAATAAAAGAAAAAAAAAGCTTTTACAAACAGACTAGAGGTTAGTACTGCAAACTATCAACAACTAACAAAAAATATATACAACAAAAATGTCTTTTTTTTTTGTTAAATTGCTTAGTAAAAAGTTGTAAAATTAAAGTTGTTGGGTTAAAATTATAAATGAACTAAAACAAAATAAAAATAAACAATACTAAATAAAACTATCTTTATACCTATACAAATCTAACTATCTAAATATAAATAGTTAGGTACTATATTATAATGTGTTGGCCGACCTCCTGCAAGGTGGACCGATGATCTCGTGAAAGTCGCGGGAAGTCGCTGAATGAGAACAGCGCTGGACCGACATGTATGGAATACGTATGGTATGTATCCTTGGGAGAGGCCTATGCCAAGCAGTGGGCGTCTTCCAGTTAAAACAATGATGATGATGATAGTAATACAACTCAATATTAGTCAATGTCTAATTGATACCATCATTGTACTAATTTTATTTTATTTATTTTAGTTACACATTTTTTTTAATTGGGCCTTGAAAAATTCTACAAGTTCACATTCATTTTAACTTTACAAAAGTTTAATGGTTTGTAAGTATTTTTAAAATAACCCTGTATAAAACTTACGTTTTCCACCTTATTCAGACTACATTCTAAGCCTTATTTTCACGCCCAGTCATACAGAACCGCTAACTTTTTAAAAGCTTTCGCTTGCCAATTTTTTCAGGAGCTCCCATTGTAAAACGTAACTAGATTTGAATGTGTTTACAATGAATCGGACGCCTGAAATTTCAACGGAACTGTAAAAATTTTCTCGCTTTCATCGCACATTGACTTCATGAATAAGTTAGTGATAAAATGAAGAAGTTTCGCTTCGTAGAAAATGGGCATTTGTGTTGATCGTGGAATGAAAATATAGGGGATAATATGGTTGATAACTTAGTCATAAATAACGGGTGCTTCGGCGTTTCGCACAGCGATGCGAAACGCCCAAATAACATTTTTGAATGGTTTATATTACTCCATGCTAAAAAACACAGGGTCGTTTCGCCACGTAAAAAACACCATGTATACGAAACAACAAATAGGTGACAGGTATTTTTAATCGTATTTAAGTCATTTTTAAAATTTATAATCTACAAAATAAATGATAAAAAAGTGATTTTAATATTTCAAAAAATTACAAGTATTTAAGTACCTATGGATTTAAACATTGTTTATTATGAGCAAGAGATGGCACTACGAAAAAAATGACGTTGCCACGGATAGTTCTCTCAAAATTATTGCACTAAACAAATTATCTCCTTAAAAAAGGTTTAGCATTCTAATTAAACCTTAAATGTCATGAATACTTTTCAGAAGATCCCAAAACCAATTTATAAATAAAAAAAAAAATTACAGTATAATAGATTTACTCTTCATTGTTTTTTTTTCGAAACCCAGCGTATTGTCAGAGCTCAAGCCGCATAAAAACAGCAATATAGATAGAAATAAAAAACAAAGTACACCATAAATTTTAGATTCCAATACTTTGCAGTATAAAAGCGAAATATTGGCAATCAAAACACAATCATACCAGTAAAAGACATGAATATCACTCACAACACCATACAAAGCAATAAAATAAAACATAATAATTTATTCTTTCGCCCGTTAATTTTTAACATGGCACCATTAATGATAACATTTTAGCTGGCAACCCCGGCGTTTGAATTTTTATGGCAACATTGGAATATTATTATCTGCACGTCTATTGTTATTTGTTTTTGTTTGAATTAATTTTAGTAGAAAAGTTTTTAGGCTATTTAAATTTTTTTTTACGGGTAACGCTGTTTATTTGATTTGAAATAAAAGATTACCGGCTGCTTGCCGATGTGATTTATCTGTGCACAATGTTTCAGTCACATATGTTCAATAATTAATAATATCTTCCTGACCGAATTTCGGTCACAGCGGCCAATCTCAACGGAGATTAGCCAATTACGCAGGAGATATTATAATGCACAAGTGTGTGTGCAAACACAGGTGCATTCTCTATTCCTTCACTCTCATTGTCCTATGGGACGGCCTTCCGGCACGATCGGAGAGAGATCAGGCGCAGGGCCAACGGCTTTACGTGCTTTCCGAGGCACGGAGTAAGTGATAATTAATTTATAAAACGCACATAACTTACGAAAAGTCAGAGGTGCACGCCTTGGATTCGAACCCGATACCTCTGACTTGCCAGTCAACGGTCACAACCACTAGGCTATCACGACTCGCAAATTTCAAGTTTAATAATTAACACGTGATTAAATAAACCAGCCTGTAACTGTTCTACAGCAGCGCAAAGGCCTCTTCTCATACAGAGAAGGATCGAGCATTAATCACCACGCTAGCTATTTTATTTAAAAGTTGCAGCTTCAACAAACGTTCTGAAACATGAATGAAAAATTAAATTTTATCCATAACATTTTTATAGATCACACACAATGTTTTAAAAGGCATAGGCAAAGGCATTCAAACTCCATTACGGGCTTTTCAACGACCATAGTAGTGCTGACGAATTTTTTTTTTACAAAATGCAAATGTTACACTCTACAGCCAACGTGACTAAAAAAACTGACAAAGCGCGCATATTTCCCTAGAATTTTAAAATGCGTACCGTCATTGCCAGTAAAAGAATACTCGTCGTGTTAATAGAACATTTTTTAATTTAGAACACTGACGTTGAGTTTTGGTCGTTCGGAATTCAAAACGCCAGATTCGTGTCAAATGGCCATTCGTTTTTCGAAATATTTTTTGGAATCGGATCATAATATAATACGACCGTTAGAAGTAATCGCTTCCACGTACGACCTCTTTGTAATAGGAAACCTTTATAATTTGATTGCGTTATAAAATGCCATTTTGTTTTTCCAATTGGCGGGGAATCTAGCAATAGTCGCGACATAAATAACTTGCTTTTGATATTGCGTTTGTTTTGGTTCTACAAGTTCCTACTTTAGGATTAATCAACAATCCTACAATACCTAAATTGCAAATCGAATCAAGGAATCAAGAGCAAAATGGGGCATCCATCATAATTTCTGCTTGAAGACGCCCACTATTGGGCATAGGCTTTCCCCAAGGATTTCCATACATGTCGAACCAGCGCTGTTTGTATCCAGCGACTTCCCGGGAGTCTCACGAGGTTTATACTTAGTCTTATCTGTCGTATCTGCTTAGAAGTCTATCTTGTATGAGGTCTGCCAATTTTAACTAATTTTTATAAAAACTATTTACTGAAATCTAAACATTTTCAGCTTCAGATACCCTGTATTATGACGTCACATTTTTCTAACACGTTGTTAAGAAACAGCTTACACTCTCATCAAAGTTTTCTCATACTTACTATCGCTCATATACTCAATCGCTGATCGCTTAAGATTGTTGAGCGACAAAGTTTAAGAGGACCAAGTTTAAGCGGAGTTAAGATTGTGTGGAAGTTTTTGAGAATTAGTAGGTTTTGTTTATCAAATAACATTTTGTTTTAGTTAGTGTTGTTTGTGATGTCACTTTAGTATTTTAATCTGTGGCAACGGCTTACCGTTGCTGCATTTTTGCTACAGATTAAAATTAAAACAAACAAAAATTTTCGTGTTTTTTTTTACTAACTGAAATGACTTTGAAATCTGAAACTGCTTTTGTGGCAAATAAAAAAACATATTTTGATATTATTTCTTCAAACATGGGTTTTAAACATATTTATTCATTTAGAACTAGCTTCCGCCCGCAACTTCGTCCGCGTGGATTTTGGTAACCCTATTTATTACAATACTGCTCATTCCCCTTAATTATTATGACAATATGTACCCTAAAATCTGACTTGGTTTTTAACAAATATTTTTGCCGAATTTAACCTAAATCTGTTCAGTAGTTTTTGCGCCAATCTCTGACAGACAAACAGACAGACAAATTGTCTAAAAACTATATATTCGGCTTCAGTTTCTTTCCCCGAACATGGAGCACTTACTTTTTTCCGAAAATATTCAATATACAGTTTTATAGTTGTTATATGTATAGATAAACCGTCCCTCATAACATCATATAGCACTGTTAGCCTAGTGGTATGACCGTCGACTGACAAGTCAGAGGTCTCGAGTTCGATCCCGAGGCGCGCACCTCTGCCTTTTCGTAAGTTATGTGTGTATTATAATTTAATTATCAGTTGCTAAAACGGTGACGGAAAACTCGTGATGAAACCAGCACACCTGAGAGATTTTTCAATGGTGTGTAAAGCCATGTCAGAGGCCTACGGGCGGTTTAAACTCTGACACCAGGTTGTTCATCAACCATACGATAAGAAGAACCGTCCCTCAGCAGAGTAAAAGCCTTCTTTCCCTCCATCCACTTGTCTTGCTTGCTGTCTGAAACCAGTCTCAGATGTGAGTCCAGTTCCAGAACCATCTCTTCCTAAGTCTGCCGTGAAGCCGTTCACTGATTATTGGGACTCACTGTTTGGCTGTTTGTGACAAATATTGGCAATTTATTTTATAATGGAGGTACCACACCATCGTCCAATAGTCCAAATGTTGGTTCAATCTTCCACATGTAGAGATTATTCTTCTTATATTTAAGAGGCTCTTGTCGGTGGAGCAATCACCACCTCTCTCTATCCTCCGCTTGTCTTTTGCCCTCCTGATAAGTCATGACTCCTACTTTCTCCTTCACTTGATGAAAAAAAATCTTTCTCGGCCATCCTCTACCTCTTCCTCCTTCAATTTTTCTTCTAATACTGTCTTAAAGAAATTATCATGACGCATCAAGTGGCCAAGCATCTTTCCTCTCCTATTGTCTATAGTACTCAACAACTGTCTTTCTTCGTTGACCAAAAGTAACACTTCCTCGTTTGTCTTTCTTTAGAGATTATAGTTCGTGCATATTTGACGATGTTGGATCGCGTTGGCGCGTGATCGGTCCGATGACGGTAAATCGTACTTAGATCGTTGAAAAGAGTTGGGCAACTTACACGAGAAGACCTTCCTTTATAGCGTAGAAGCACTTATCATCAATTCAACGTACTCCAAAGTGAATGAGGTAGGACTTTAGGTACTGCAAAGTGAAAGAGGTTACTCAACCTATTGCTGTGTGGAGGCTGTTTTGATCGATCACAAATTCGCGACTGTTTGACGACAGTGTGGTGCCGTCATAATAAACGTCCATCGAATGAAATTCACGACCACGTTCGAAATTAAGTTCTCAAAGAAATATAATTATCTTTATCACGATCCTCTCAAGCATCCACAATTTTCCTCCTAATTCTAACTTCTCCCACCCAAACATTAAACCGAAACGCACCGAAATAAAAACGCACATTAAAAGCAATAAAAACCTTCTACAAACACAACACCTATCTTCTACCGAAAAATTCACCTAACGACCTTATTTCTTGAACCCAAAGACCAATTTCGCGTGAATTTGATTTTCGCAACAGCAAATTAAATAGCGATCGTTGTATTGCAAATAAAGAACCCATTTTGAATTTTTACGCGAAGGAATAAAACATGTCTTTATGACTCATGTTTCCCTGGTACTTTTATGACACAATAGCTTTTACCGTCCCTACTTTTTTTCCGTTCGATTGCTACTTATGTGTTTTTAGGATCGAATGTGTTTATCTAAATGTTTCTGGGCGTAAAACGTTCGGAAATCACACTTAGATTGGAGGAGATAAGTTGCCGAATCAAATTTTTTGAGGCCGTTTTCGGGAGCCTTAAAAACTTACAATTTGGATTTTTATAAGTATTCGTATGCGAATAAACCAGAGTTTAAACTGCCTATAAGCCTCTGACATGGCTTTACAGACCGTTGAAAAATCTCTTAGGTGTGTTGGTTTCCTCACAATGTTTTCCTTCGCCATTTTAGAAAGTGATAATTAATTTCTTGGTTGATTTTCTGGTTTTCGAACCTTTGCTAACACTCAGAATAGAATATTTATTTTTCAATAAATAAAAACATCTTTAATCTTTAATTCCATAATTTGGTAATTTTTTTTTTAATTTTTTTTTCTTACATTACATTCAAAAATATGGGTAGACACTCTTTCTATCAACTATGTAAGTAAAACCCAGTCTCGAGACTAAAATTTCAACACAACTACACAAAAAAAGTGTGAAATGTCCTTAAAAAAAGTTATTAAAAATACGAACAAAAGCGTATAGAAACTTTTGTTAAGGCCCAACCACACTGTTACGCATCGTCAATGGTCCTCTTAATATTAGGTTGATGGTTTATTACTTTTCTGCAAGTTATTGCTTACGTAATGACGCGTAAACTCACGTGACGACCGTAAATAATAACTGTATACCATTTTTGGTCTTAATATCATAGCAATTGAGGTTATTTTCTATTGTATTGCCCCTGAATAGAGATGGGAGAATCGGATATTTGATCGAAATTCGGATTTGGAATCCGGAAGGGTCTGTTATTTGTGGAATGTCGGACATTTGTGATTCGAATAGTCTTAATAACTCCAAATTATTTCTGTTTTGAGGAATTTGCGTCTATTTCTGAGAATGCAGAATATTGTTTATGGAAAAATAGTTAACTGAGTATTTCATTAACGAGAATGTTTAGATTATTTCTCAATTTCCATTAAAATTGAATACATTTGCAACATGCCAGTAATTTAATTTTAATAATTAAGATTTTCCAAATTTAAATCTACGTCATATTCAACGCACATTTAAATTTAAAATATCGTAATGATTTTAGTTAGGGTTTACCAGTGAAAAGAATTAATAATATATTAATATTATTACATAATATTTCAATAAAACCACGCTATTCTTTCAGAAATTCATAAAATTTACCACAAACTGCAGCACCTTTTAATCATTGAGTTTTGTTTTAAATATCCGAAAAGTAACAATTTATCCGATATCCGAAAATACTCTACCCCAACACTAGTACCGAATATTACAGGGAACGGTAACGTACAATATAATAATGTTACGTACGTTACTTTTATGTTACGTACTAAATTGGCCGAAAGTTCCAACCTCATTGTAGTTTGACTGAAAGTATATAAGAAACATGTTTGTTTTTTGTACATATATACGAATATATGTGGAAGCAGTGATAGCCAAGTGGTATGACCGTTGGACTGCTAAGTCAAAGGTCTCAAGTTCGAACCCAAGGCACCTCTGACTTTTCGTAAGTTATGTGCATAAATAAATAAATAAATCAGCCTGTAACTGTCCCAATGTAGGGCAAAGGCCTCTTCTCATACAGAGAAGGATTGAGCATTAATCACCACGCTAGCTCACTGTGGGTTGGAAATTAGTTATGTGCATATTATAAATTAATTATCAGTTGCTAAAACGGTGAGGGAAAACATCGTAAGGAAACTAGCACACCTGAGAGATTTTTCAATGGCGTTTAAAGCCATGTCAGAGGCCTACGGGCAGTTTAAACTCTGACACCAGGTTGTTCATCAACTATACGATAAGAAAAATATCCAATATAAACTAACCACGTGACTACGCATTGTATAGGCTTTTTGTACAAAAATAACACACGTACTATACTATACGTATACTAGCTTAGCTTATACTAGAAATGTATAGCTCGATATGTTACCGTATGTACCCTCAAAATAATTTGCAACTCGCTACCCCCAATATATTTATCAAAGCCAAACTTTTAATACAATAAAACTGATTTGAAAATCAAGCCACCACCGCCGCCATGTTGAAAACTAGTCCGACACAAGCGAGCAAACCACTACACGATTTATAAGTTAGATTAGAATTTGTCAAGGGAATTCTGTCGTTTAATTTTAGATGGCATATCAATCAGGTAGAATGTCAATTTTCTAGAGGGTAGGTTAATATATCGGTTAATACTTCGGTAAATACTTAAATTGAACAGAATTTTAATTGATAAATATTTACTTTTGATTTTAATTTTGATTGTCATTTGATTTTTAATTTTAATTTTGATTTTCATTTGATTTTTAATTTTGATTTTAATTTTATTTGTAATTTGATTTTCATTTTGATTTTAATTTTAATTTATTCTCATACCATTATGGGCACTATGTCTGAAATAAATTATTTTTATTTTAAATATAGAGGATAAAATTTAACTAATGTGCGACAGTCGTTACAAAAATTTAAAACTAGCCTCTGTCTCGTATAATCATTCTGGTCGCTGTGTAGGAACTGTTACCATAGCATTGTTGTGGTAACGGTTCTTACACGGCTACCAAAATGGTTGTAAGGGGTTCACAGAAGAGCTGATAATAATTTATGATACGCATATAACTTACGAAAAGTCTGTGTGTGCCTTGGAATCAAACCGGAGACATCTGACTTGACAATCAACAATAAAATCACTAAGGCTATCCTTGCACACTGCACTTTGTTAATAAATTTTCACGTGTTTTTGAAATGTAATATGAGTATTTCAAATTTAATGTCATGTGTATTTCAAATTTAAAATTATGTGTATTTCAAATGAAATATTATGTGTATTTCAAATTTTATATTATGAGTATTTCAAAAGGTAATTTATTGTGTGATTTCCTTGTGATATAGCCACTCATAAAACCTACTCGTAACCTAAGGTTAAGATGTTACTAAGTAACTATTTTTACTTTGTAAGCTTTATTTTTAAGAGAACCACACAATGTTTCGTTTTAAATTTGATATAAGATTTATCTAGCTTTGTCCGTCTATTTTCTTTATTAAGAATACTAAGATCAGCAGAGTGCAGTGATAGCTTAGTGGTATGACCGTTCGACTAGCGAGTCAGAGGTCTCAAGTTTGAAGCCAAGGCACACACCACTAACTATTCGTAAGCGGTGGGCTTGTTCAGATTATACAGCAGTTCGGACACAGTATAATAATCATACAGTATGGAAACTACGTACAAACGCTCGAAAACGGCACACTCACACAAATGGTGAGCTTGGATTCGAATTTGCAACAATCTATCAGTCTATCTATAATACCTAATTTATCAAAATTGGTAGAGTAGTTCAGGAGCTACAGTGAAACAACACATTTTTACTTACAAAATTAACAAGACTGCAAAAACAATATCCTTCTTTTGGATTCGCGCATAAAAAATATTCGAGTACCGTTCTTATCCCTAAAATATAAAATTTAATCTTTACATTCTAATAAAGCGTAGCACTCTCAGTAAACGATGACTTTAATCTCGTCCACAATCCCCTTTTACGCATATTAAACACCAACATACAGTACACACATACAATTGTAAAAATTTAAAACAATAACAATAAACAAAGAATAAAAATCCAAACAAAAAATATCTAAAACACACTTCTGAACGCACTTTGGCACAGAGCTCACATTCTGCAAATTTTAATAAACCGGTGGAAAAATTTGGAACTAAAAGAATTCTTACAATCTCGTTACTTTATTAAGACCACTAGCGCCACGGTTGGGTGCAAAAATTATTTTGCAGAATCGTAGGTTATGACGTTCCCGCGCAGGATTATAAATTGTTGCTTTTAGCCAAATTAAATTCGGAACACTTAAGAATAAAGGAGATAGAGCGATAGTAAATTTGTTTGTTGGAAAGAGATGGATGTACTACCGTTGTTTCGCTTGAAATCTTGTAAATGGGTTGTTTATAGTAGGCATTTCGGAATGATGTCTTTTAATAATGTCGTTGGGGTGATAAAACTGTTCTTATATTATGCTTGTAAGACTTAGAAGGGGTTCCTCGGATGTTAGTGTACGAAATGGTGACAATATGTTCAGAGGAAAATTATTGTCAGCGTGATGTAGTAATCATTAGGGTGGTTCTTGAATTAAACCATTTATTTTGCAGAAAAACTTAAACCTTGGTAGATATTTATTTATTCTAATATAGCCTCAAACATTCGCGAACGTTTAACATAATGAAACAACTTTTTAACGGATAACTCGCGTAAATGTTCACTTCACTTCACTTCTTTTGAATAGCGAGTGAAAGCCTTAGGCCCACAATTACGCCAATGACAGGTGTTATTATCGGAACGAAAAACTATGTGACAGATATTCAAGGAGGATAAATACAGATACCAAAAATAAATTAAGGGAAAAGTAAAAAAGGGATTAACATGTTTATTTTTCAAAAACACACCTGACGTTTCATAAAAATAAACATTTACGCGAGTTGTCCGTTTAAAAGTTGTTTCATTATGTTTATTTATTCTTTTATTCAATTCTTGTGATATTGGCGAAAATGATGTTTGCATAGATAGATTTTACAATTTTTTTTTACTTTAGAATTTTTTTTATTGCTTCTTTTTATATAAACACATCAATACATGAATATTTCTTAGTTTTTATCTGTTGTAATTTTGGCTACTTATAAGTAATCTTACTTTGAAAAATATAATTTGTCAGATATCCCCCCGTTTTCTTAACAGAATCATTAATAATCTCCTTAACATTACATAACTACATCAGCGATGCTCCTCAAATAAATAGTCCACTCTTCGTCTTGTCAAAATAATAAATTTCCACCTCTTAACTGTAGACGAAACATTACGACATACACTCCTCTCGCTCTTACATTAAAGGTCCGTAAATCGCTATCCTTCTCTCATATTATACGACTAAAAGAAACGATTTGTACTGTATCTTTTGTATGTGAGAATGTATCAAACATCAATCTTGGAGTAATCATTTATTTGGTGTTATTTCCTTTTATATGGCTGATGGTGAAAAACTGTATGTTTTTATGGTGATATGTTGGTAAAAATACGTGATATTATATCTGTTTCCTTGTTCAGTAAGTGAACATTACGGGACAGAAATGTCATGATCATTCATCATGATTTTCCTGTGTATCATGGGTGCTATCACTATTTTCTGACGTCATCACCAGAGTGCGAATTGTTTGCGAATTGAATGAATGGTTTTTCTTTCTTTCTTTCTTGTTTGCATGGATGAGCAGATGTGTGTAATTAATGTATGAAATTTTTATAAAGATTGTACGATGATGCATTAGTATTTATTGTGTACTTACCTACCTATATTATGGAAAAAACCAATAACACTTGCCCGACGCGGGTATTGAACCTAGGATGCTGTACTCAGCAGTCGCGCTTGCTACTACAACAACAAGACACTAACTGCATTAATATCCTTAAATTACTTTAGTTATTCAACAACTGAGATACGAACTTACATTTCAATCCACGAAGCCATTAAAATTATCCTTTATCATCTTCGAATTGCGTGAAATGGTTGCAATATTGGCAATTTCGATATCTATTGCTGTGTATGTATGTAGAAGGGCAATCAAGGCGGCTAGGTAGCCTTCAATGGATATTGAATAACGCTATATAGCGTGTTTCAGGAAATGTTGTACTCAAATGTTATGCGTATTGGCAATATTCGCGTGTTGGCATTCGAATGCCATGATAGCCTACTAGAGGTTTAACTGTTGACTGGCAAGTCAGAGATCCCAGGTTCAGATGCACACCTCTGGTTTTCGTAAGTTATGTGCGTATTAGAAATTAATTATATTATCACTCGCGCCGTCGTATGCAGTGGTGGAGCATTGGTTATAAAATCGTATAGTAAGCGCGTGGGTGTGGATTCAAACCTGGTACCTATGTGACTTTTCAATGGCATATACTTTCTTAGTTAATTGTAAGACACCACCGACTAAACATTGAAGGAAAACATCGACAGGAAACATAGATCCCTATAATGACTGTCAAAGATCTTCATGACAACCGGGGCCAACGGCTTAACGGCTTATTCGAGGCACGGAGCAGGTGATAATTAATTTATAATACACACATAACTTACGAAAAATCAGAGGTCAAACCTAAGATCTTTGACTTAGCAGTCCATTGGTCATACCACTAGGCTATCACTGCAGTTCGTGGATGAATTTCATGAATTAAGTTAACTATTTTTTAACACTTTATTAGTGTAACACGTTGTTTATAAAACCAGGAAGGTCAAAACTTTTAAATTGTTATCTTATGATCTACTAGCGACCCGCCCCGGCTTCGCACCGTTACGCTAATATGCATGTATTATACATATATAAACCTTCCTCTTGAATCACTCTATTAAAAAAAAAACCGCATCAAAATCCGTTGCGTAGTTTTAAAGATCTAAGCATACATAGGGACAGACAGACGCGGGAAGCGACTTTGTTTTATACGATGTATTGATAAGGTTGTCTTGATAATATTTAGTATTTTATACATCTCACCTGAAATTAATAGGCTTCCTGTCTTAATTACGCGGTGACACGAATGAGATCCTTAACTTTTTGGTCAATTTTCGTAAAATTCACCCTCGAGCAACATATTTCTAGACAAATCCTATAGGTATACCATCCATGTTCTCTACCTCTCTTACAAACAAACGACAGAACATGAGTATCTACAGCATATTTCAGACGGTTTACGATTTCCTGCGGTCGTAAATAAACCTTAGTTCGTAGTGTACGATGCAACATGCATCACGGAGACAGGACTCATGAAAAAAGATGATATTGCAACGTAGTGTACGGATAGCTTGGTTGTAATGTCCTCCAAGTAGCACTGATAGCCTAATGGTATGACCGTCAACTGATAAGTCAGAGATTTCGAGTTCGATATAATTATTTAATAAGAAAATTTGAAAAAACAACTGATACGGATGGGATCCGAACCCACGATCTTCGACGTACCGTGTCGACGCTCTAACCGCTGAGCCACCGTATCCCACCAGCACCAGTCGAAATTTCAAACCTCTTTTACACGCCTAGGGTTATTTTTTCAAATTTTCTTATTAAATAATTATATTTAATAAGCTATCATGTGCATGTAAAAAAAAATCACAAAAAAAATATTCGAAAGAATATTCGATCCCAAGGCGCGCACCTCTGACTTTTCGTAAGTTATGTGCGTATTATAACTTAATTATATCAGTTGCTAAAACGACGAGGGAAAACATCGTGATGAAATCAGCACACCTGAGAGATTTTTCAATGGTGTGTAAAGCCATGTCATAGGCCTACGGGCGGTTTAAACTCTGACACCATGTTGTTCATCAACCATCCAATAAGAAGAAGAAGATAATGTCCTCTTGACTGAATTTCGGTCACAGTGGCCAATCTCAACGGAGATTAGCCAACTATGAATAATTATAGTGCACAAGTGTGTGCGCAAACACAGGTGCAGTCCCTCACTCTCACAATCCGATGAGATGGCAATCCGACGGAGAGAGATCTAGCGCAGGGCCAATAGCTTTACGTGTTTTTCGAAGGAACGGAGTAAGTGAAAATAATTAATTAATAATACGCACATAACTTGCCTTGGCTTCGAACTTGAGACCTCTGACTTGCCAGTCAACGGTCATATTACGACTTTTTTTACTACTTGAATCTAAGACACCACTGACTAACGGTAAAGGAAAACATCGTAAGGAAACCTAGACTTAATGATCTGAAATCGCCAACACGCAGCGAGCTAGCGTGGTGATGAATGCTCAATCCTTCTCTGTATGAGAAGAGGCCTTTGCCATTATGTGGGACAGTTATAGGCTAGTTTATTATTATTGTTTATTAGTAATCTCTAATCAATACGTAACATTCTTACAAAGTTTCAGTTACTAATTTAATTTGTGAATTAAACCCAGTATTAATCGTAATTTGATTTTACCTCAGTTAGACTAAAACTTAGGTTAAGCAATCAAAAGATAGCGTGAACATACAAGCGTGAACTACTCCTGGGAGAGTTAAATGTGTTAAGTTTAACATTCATGATGACTTTCAATTGATCTTCTTGAACTCAGGTTTAGTTCGGTTAGTTATTTGACTAACCGTAGATAGAGTACATGTAGGTATTTGATGACATAATCGTCGCTTATGTCATTAAAAGCAAGTCGAAAAATGGCCATGAGACGTTTTTTACTTTATTGGATAAGTTGATATGAAGCAGTGATAGCCTAGTGGTATGACCGTTGGACTGCCAAGTCAAAGGGCGTAGATGCGAAACCCAGGCAAGCACCTCTAACTTTTCGGATTTATGTGCGAATTAGAAATTAATATCACTTGTTAAAATGATAAAAGAAAACGTCATAAGAAAACTAGCACACTTGAAAGTTTTTTTAAGGATGTGTAAAGCCATGCCAGAGGAATACGGTTTAAAATCTGAAACCAGGTTGTTCATCAGCAATATAATAAATAGATTAGATAGGTTTTTTCAAAATAAGCCAATTATAGCGTTCTACCTTCGTGATAATACTGGCGCCCGCGCCGCTGTGTACTGGCGATTTAGGGCAAATATACAAAATAAGTGATGCATATCAGAAAAGGCCTATTAAGCAGTGGACTGATACAGGATCTGTATGTATGTATGTATGTAAAATCACAATGCACAATCTAACAAACATTCGTTTTTCAAAACTCTGTCAATTCAACTGATTGACAGATTACGCTCTTTTGCTAGAAGAAAAAAGGTGTGGCACTCGGGGACTGCCGCGGTAAAGCTATTGCATAGATATTTTTATCAACTTGTGCAATTATAATTATTTATTAGTCAATAACTTAAAAACTAATTACAAAATCACGTCTTGAAAAATCTATGCAAATAATTAGTTTTCGAAATTCGAATGTTTTTATTTCTAAATGTTTTGTTTTTTAATGTGTCAACATAAAAAATATACCTTATTTGTTACTTAATAAGGTTTTAAACACTCAATTAGATTACTATGCAATAAAGGGTGTTAGGTTTTATTTTCGTTACGGAATTTCTTGATTCGGTCGCCCGCCGCGCTCAAAGCCCGCTAAAAGCTATGAGATAGCTTAAAAAAATATGACTTTTGTACCAAGAAGTTTGGAGTACAGATAACAACATTGTAAACATAACCAAGGGTCGTAAACCTTCGGTTACATAGTAACTGAAGTAAAAGTTCCTTTACGAGCTAGCTGTAAAGTTACTTTGTACAGAACATGACTTTGTAGCTTATGTAGGTAGCTTATATTAACAGATTGCAATTTTAAATAAGTATTTATAAATACAAGGTCTTTAACGAAGCTATTATATTCATTCTTGTCATCCTCCTAGCCTTATTATTCCCAAACTTTGTTGGAGTCGGCTTCTAATCTTACCTAATGCAGCTGAATATCAGTTTTCTAAGCAGCGACTGCCTACCCCTGCAACCCAAAGGGATACGATATTCTAAGGTTAGATCAGTTGTCAGGATTTTATGAGGGTACTGACTCCCTATATCGACTGTCAAAGGTCTTCATGACAACCGCGGCCAACGGCTTAACGTGCTTTCTGAGGCACGGAGCTGGTGATAATTAATTTATAATACGCTAATGGGTTTGAACCTGAGACTTGGTAGTCTAACGGTCATACCAATAGGCTATAACTATTATATTCATTCTTGTGCCATGTAAAAATTTAACTCCGTTGGATAAGAGGAAGTGGTTCTAATTATTAAGCTTGCAAGATTTGACCCGAACGTACATAAATACATATATATATTGTGCATAGTTAAATACATACAAGTTGAATAACAGCTTGTAAAAATGGTAATTTTATATTGCTGCAGTGAGATTGGGACATGAAGTCCCAGGTTCGAATACAGAACGAGGTAATATCTGAAGTTGTGATTACCGTGGTACGTAACGAATTTACGGAAACATAGTGATTCTATAATCATTATGTTTTCTATGTTAATATAGAGTTGAAGAGTTTGTTCATTTTAACGCTTTGATCATAGGAACTACTAGTCCGATTTGAAAAAACATTCTTGCGTAAGATAGCTCGTTTATTGAGAAAGGAAACTGTGTAAATTTGACGCAGAAGATTTATTTATTTATTTATTTATCTCTATTCTTATATCTATCATTACAGGTGCTTAACCTAATTCGACAGATAAGAAAACAAATACTTAGTAATTTTAAATATAAATTAACAAAAATAAAATATTACAAATTACACGCTACTAAGTACGTGGCCCGTTTGAAATCACCCAGTGAACAACTGAACAGGTCAATTTTATCTGCCACCGTGTTGAGCGTGCACAGAGCGCGCGTCAGTGGTGCTTTCTCATATAAATTTGAGTGCGCGAACGGCACTACAAAGATGTCGCGACTGCTAGTTGAAATATAAAAATATTATCTTCAATGATAACTATCGAGCGTACACTAATATCCCCATAACTCAAAGAAAGCGACCATAACGATAATGTGATTCTTCATAAAAAACACCACGCCGTGACGTCACTGGAGAAGCTTCCATCATAAATCAAATACGCCATTATTATCAGGATTTACCAGAATACAAAAAAATGCAGAAGTCTCAGTCTTTGCAATGTTTAAAAAATACTTTACAAACACGTTTGTGTATTTATTAACTGATTTCTAGGCATCTAACTATCATCTGCCTTGCCTTTTCCCAACTTGTTGGGGTCGGCTTCCAGTCTTACCGGATGCAGCTGAATACCAGTGTTTTACATGAAGCGACTGCCTATCAGACTTCCACAACCCAGATACTGGGATACACGATACCCTTTGGTAAGACTGGTTGTCAGTCTTTCGGGCTTCTGACTACCCGTAACGACTGTCAAAGATCTACTATTGACAGTCGGGGCCAACAGCTTAACGTGCTATCCGAGGCACCGAGAGTGATAATTAATTTATAAAACGCCCATACCTTACGAAAAGCCTTGGGTTCGAACTCGATACCTCTGACTTGCCAGTCAACGGTCATCAACACTAGGTTATCACGACTGGTATAAGTATAACTCACGAAAATTATTATTTTAAATGTTTATCATTGGTTAAATCCACGGTAATTAAAGTTCTTCAATGGATTTTCTGACCTTTCTTACTAAGTGACACCAACAAGTCCAATCGTATTAGTTGATATGATAGATTTACTAACAAAGGAGCGTTGATTTATTATGTGATAACTTGCGATTTTGTATGTCATGGTAGGAAAAGATATGGCGGTGAGAAAATGAGTCGTTTAAGCTCTCGTAGCGCTAGAATATTGAAGAACATAATATGATATTATCAAGAATTGTTAGCATGTTTATGTTTGGCATGTCGAGCGTTTAAGCCTGGCTCGTTTTTAGCCGACTTCAAAAAAAGAAAGAGTTCTCAATTTTAAGTTTTGTCAGGTTTGTACACCTATTACTCGTTAACTACACTCTTACTTACTCTTACCTATTATAGACTCACGCCTGTATTCCCCAGAGGGGGTAGGCAGAGGTGTACAGTACACCCACGTTTCGCCGGCTATTTTATAAGTCCCATGTAATAGGGGGCGAGCCTATTGCCATTAACCGAGCACAATTCCAGACTCCGTGCTGCTACTGAGAATTTCCTAATGGAAAAACCCAATAACACTTTTGCCCGACCCGGGGATCGAACCCAGGATCTCGTGCTCAGCAGTCGCGCTTGCTACCACTAGACCAACGAGGCAGTCTTACCTATTACTCGAGAAAAGTGACATTAAGAGAATAAGTACTTTTTATCCAAGTGAGGCCAAAGCCGCGGAAAAAAGCTAGTTTAATTTCATAGTAGTTTTCAAATTAATTGTTAGAAACGGTCATTTATTTTATTAAATAGTCATAACATTAAAAACTGCCACATCTCAAACCTTAGTATCAGTCAATTTTAAAACAAAAAGTTTATAATTTAAGGTAGATAAAGGCAAATTTTGTCGCAAACCTAACCTGTTCTCTTCTATTAAGATATCAGTAGGGATGTCACATAAATAGTAGGTATAAGAGAGTCGGGGGTCGATCCATAAATCAATAGTTGCTTACATTGTCTCGTGATATAGATAACATATTTACCCTGTATTGTTACAGAGAATGAATTTATAGATGAAAAAGAATACTTAAATAAATAATTCACCTGCATCGCGTTACATTAGAAGCGGATAATTTGGGATAAGCAAGGTGGTCGAGCCCGCAGCATGCTCAACGAAATTATGGCAATTTTTATTTTTATTGAAATAATGATTAAATTTCTAGAAACCTACCTACTCTACCTACCTAGTCTACTCTAGAGCTACTTGGGTTTGTGTTAGCATTTAATTCATCATCATTTCAGTCATAAGACGTCCACTGCTGAACAAAGGCCTCTCCTATAACTTCCAGATTGGCTGGTTAGAAGATAATATTAAAAATATGTGAGTAATGCTTAGTTTAATCATGATTTTAATAATCAACCTAAATTTAGATGATAAACCCTAATTTTAAATGACTTTTTAACAAACTACTTTCAAAAACGTAGACATTATAATGTATGAGTTATATCATGACTTAATTTTAAATAAAAAAAAGTAAAAAAGAAATAAAAATCAAAATAAAATTTCACTTCAGTCAAACCCATAAACTTTCAAACCTGTTTGAAGTATTTAACACAGCCAAAATAGTATAATCATGTTGCACGGAATTTTGTAACAAAATATTATATTCAAAACTTTCAAAGCAGCAACCCTATACAAGTTGTAACTAGTAGAAACCAGTTTCAAGTGTCACTTCTAAGTTTTGTTGCAAGTGGCGCTAGCTGGCGAAAAAGTTAGGAAACTAACAAAATTATGGGGTTCATTCTCACACAAAGAGTTTCGTTTTCCAATGCTATATTATTATATTTTCTTTGAATGTATTTTGGCTTCGCTCGGCGAAAGTTAGCAGCCTTATTAAGTTATGAAGGTATTGTTAATGACTGGCAGGTACTTTTTATGCCATAGATTTGTTTTTCGTTTTTATGACTTAATAAATATAATAAAACTTTTTATTTTGTTTACGAAAAGAAATCTTCAAAAGGCACCCAGCCTCCGGGGTAAGGCAAGAGGCGATTGAACACACCAAAATAATTAAAAAATAATAAAATATTACTCGCCCCTTCACAAGGGTCGAACGGAATCATCAAAACGGGGCGAATGTCACATTTTTCTAAAAGGGGAAAAATCTAAGGGGCGAGCGGTGCCTACACCAAAGGCGGGGACTGTGAGTTTCTTACCTCACTAAAACCATATACATCAGCACAGAGGAAGGTTCCGAGCACGGAGTCTGGAATTATACTTGGTTAATGGCAATAGGCTCGCATCCTATTACATGGGACTTATAAAACAGCCGGCGAAAGGTGTACTGCATACACCTCTGCCTACCCCCCTCTGGGGAGGGCAGGCTTGAGTGTAAGTATGTATTAATGTTTATTTATTTCTTCCATTATTCTGTCATAGAAACCACTACAACCCAACCACTGTTACACTATTTAACACCATTTCCATTTAAACCTGAATTTCCATAAGCTTTCACTATATTAAAGGCAGCGAATATAACACTAAATACAATTGCTAACAATAAAGATCTTATTTCCAATACAATAGGGTTCAAATTTAATCGTTTGATGTGGATAATGGTATTTGTACGAAATGTGAGAAGGTCGCTATAATTCTTCAATTAACTGAAACCGTTGGGTGAAGTGGGCGTGGTGTGAGGTATAAGCGATTTTATCAAAATAAGCGCTTTCTTTATGCCGGAGGAGCTATGGGCAAAAATTACCACACAGTGGATCCCAGAGGGCAGAAAACGGCCGCGCGGCAGGCCCAGAAAAAGATGGCGGGATGAGCTGGACACTTATATGGAGGATTGGCCCGTCAAAGCTACGAACAGAGAGGAGTGGAAAGAGGGAAGGGAGGCCTTTGCCCTGCAGTGGGAAAATTTTGGCTAATAAATAAATAAATAAATAATAAGCGCTTTCTGAGTTTAGCTAAATAAAGCGCTTATTTAGCGTACTGCTTTCTAAAAGTGAACTTCTAGAATAAGTGTATAAGTTCCGGAGTTCAATTTTAGGGTTTTGAACTCAAAAAGTGGCAACGAGGCCCTATCACTAAGCTTACCCTAAGAAGTATTGGACTGACTGTCTCGTTGGTCTACTGGTAGTAAACGCGACTCATGCTGAGCACGAGGTTTTGAGTTCAATCCACGGGCACTGTTATTGGATTATTCCATTAAGAAATTCTCAGTAGCAGCACGGAGTCTGGGATTGTGCCCGGTTAATGGCAATAGGCTCACATATCATATGGGACTTTTAACATAGCCGGCGAAACGTTGTACTGCATACGCCTCTACCTACCCCCTCTGGGGAATACAGGCGTGAGTCTATGTTAGTATGTATGTTATACATAGCTACGCAAACACTAAAGTTGGAAATTTGTAGTATTAAAAAAAATGCGGATTTTTTTTATGTTCGAACTTTTTTTTCAAATTTCGAACTAAATCGAGTTTATAATTTTATTTTAAGCTCACAGCTCTTAACTTGGACCAAACCCTATACATCAACGACAACGCAAATCAGTCCTGAGGTAGCGATTTATGTCTCCCCCCTTTCTAGGGGATGTTAAATGATTACTTGTAAATAACCCTTAAATTGCTTTACAAAGGTGACATAAGGGGTGGATGCAGTTTATTAATCTTGGTACTTACACTAATGTATCTACATACAACATACAACTATAACACATATATTATGTTAGCTTTAAGTTTAGTTTTTTTTTTTTTTTATATGTTTATAGGTACTTACCTAATTATTTGTTTGTGTCTCTATGTGCTGTGTCCAAATAAACGTCTTTTCTTTCTTTCTTTCTTTCTTTCTTTCAACATAGCTATTAAGTTGGCAGGGCTGCTAATTAAGGATCAAGATTTTTGTAGAAGTTTGCAAGTGATTATGAAAAACTGTTTAGTTTTATATAGGTTTCCGTTATACATCATCTGCCTAGCCTTTTCCCGACTATGTTGGGGTCGGCTTCCAGTCTTACCGGATGCAGCTGAATACCAGTGTTTTACATGGAGCGACTGCCTATCAGACCTCCACAACCCAGATACTAGGTTACACGATACCCCTTGGTAATACTGGTTGTCAGACTTTCGGGCTGACTACCCGTAACGACTGTCAAAGATCTACAATTGACAGCCGGAGACAACAGCTTAACGTGCTATCCGAGGCACGGAGTGTGATAATTAATTTATAATACGAACATAACTTCCGAAAAGTGCCCTCGGTTTGAACCTGAGACCTCTCTCATTCCAATCAACAGTGCTTTTTCGTCAAAAATAAACAATATCCCAACAAAAAAGTCATAACAAAAATGCAGCTTAACCCTTGACATTTTGACCTCGTTTCTCCAATGAAACGATAAAAGCGACCCCAATAAAGCCCTTCCATACAAAATGTGCAATCCACACACACAATAATATAGAAAGGGTTAAACTGTGCAACAAGGAATAAATTATGCTGTGAAAAATACACAAAAGACTCTGGGATCCGACGGGAATTTAAGTACGCCTTATCTCGAAAGACATACGGGTTAGTAGGATGGGAAATAAGTCTAGACATTAAAAATTTTTTTTATAGACTCACGCCTGTATTCCCCAGAAGGAATATGCAAAGGTGTATGCAGTACACCCATGTTTCGCCGGCTATAAGTCCCATGTCATAGGGGGCGAGCCTATTGCCATTAACCGGGCACAATTCTAGACTCTGTGCTGCTACTGAGAATTTCCTAATGTAAAAACCCAACTTTGCCCGACCCGGTGATCGAACCCAGGACCTTATGCTCAGCAGTCGCGCTTGCTACCACTAGACCAACGAGTATTAAAATTTATTTTTATTAAAACTTGTCGTGGTGGCGCTTTGGTTACGGACATGCTTTACAAGCGCGTGTGGGTTCGAACCTGGCATGTACCAATGTGACTTTTTCAATGTCATATGTACTTTCTTAGTTAATCTAAGACACGACTGATTAACAGTAAAAGAAAACATCGTAAGGAAACCTGGACTTAATAGTTTGAAATCGATCCTTCTTTGTATGAAAAAAAGGCCTTTGACCTGCAGTGGGACAGTTACAGGCTGATTTATATTGAAATTTCTAACCACTTTAAATAGAAAGAAAAAAAAAGGAGAGAAAGAAACTAATACAGGCTGATGATGATGATTATGATGAACTCTGATTAAATTAGAAAACATTTGCCTCCTCTGTCTGATTGCATACATACGTGTAGTGTAACTATAGGCTTATTTAAATCAAGCGATTGTGAGCGAAACGTGTCCGCACTGACACGAGCCTTCATTGTTATACTGCAACTTAAATTAAACTCTATCATATCTGTCATAAAGTTGGAAATGAATTGACTCTGTCTGATTCCCTTTGCAAACAATTTGCATTGTTCTTAGTTGCCGCAACTATGTAGGTGAATCTTCAATTTAATTATAGGATAAGTATAAGTTATTGTCCAGGGGGGTTAGCCAAGTTGACTATCTACAATCGCTAACGAATAGAAAACGAAAGAAATGTATAGGATGACATTACCTTCGATCGATATGTCACGTGACATAACGATAAAGGGGGCTTAGCCAAGTTGACTATATACAATCGCTAACGAATAGAAAACGAAAGAAATGTATAGGAATATAATATACATTTCTTTCGTTTTCTATTCGTTAGCGATTGTATATAGTCAACTTGGCTAACTCCCAAGGAATGTCACCCTATACATTTCTTTCGTTTTCTATAGCGTTAGCGATTATAGATAGTCAACTTGGCTAAGCCATCAAGTGTTTAAACAAAATTAAACTAAAAAAAACCAGGCCAGTGTGAGTCTAACTCGTGCATGAAGGGTTCCGTATAATATTATAATAGAATTTTAATAAATCAATAGTATCTTACATGATTAATTAAGGATTACCTTAACTTTTCACTAAAAGTGTAAGTAGATATTTAAAACGTCGTTATAATTTTCCTTGGAAGTTTAGCAAGCTAGCTATTATTAAGAATTATTTCAGATTTTCCGGTCTGCAAACTTTGAAAATAGAGCGGTGCGGTAGAGATTTTTTCGACACGGTTTTTAGGCATAAGTTGAAAAGTAATAGAGTATGTAAAAAATATTTTTTTTTATTCTTAAAGCAAGCCTTTTTAAATGATATCCATAACGGTATAATAACTATACCTAATATCTGAAAAAAAATCCACCACATCACATGAATTGGACCCACTTTAAATAAATGATAGGTGGCACAAATCAATCTTTTTGTTAAATTTTATTTCTTATCTTTATCGGCGTTATAATTATGTATATTCATGGCGAATTTATTTATTTATAAACATATAATATTTATTAATAAATAAATAAATTAATATTCATGGCGAATTTGTGTATGTTTGTGTATGAATGTGTGAATGGAGCTTTCTGTCTTTGATAGTCTGCGCGTAAAATTGCTGTTACAGACAGACGGAAATAACGAATCTATAAGGGTTTCTAGTTTTACTATGGGACCCTAAAAAGTTGATCGTGAACATGAAAGCCCGTATGTCATCCGTTCTGATTATGTCACTTCCAACTAGATACTTCAACCCAACTTGTTGATAATGATCAGTCATCATTCAGAGAAGCCTTCGTATTAAGATGTAAGATGTCGTCCATTTTTCCTGTCCGTGAATCCAATTTTATCTCTACAATAACACTGCAGCCCGCGGCGCGACGTTTTCTTCTCAAATAACATTTTTGATTGTCATCCCCTTTCTGCAGACCCAGTGGGACAATTGTGATGTACACTTTTTACAAAAATGCTAAGTGGACAGTGGGTTTTGTTAGCCTTATTGTGGAAACAATGAATTGTTTGTGTTGTTTTTCTTTTTAGTGGTTTGTTCTTTTATATTTTAGTGGTTTATTCGGCAATAATTCTTTATTAAACATTAATTTTAGAATGATGAGTTGTTGTGGAAATTTTAATAGTACATGTTGTTGTATTTTGAATCAGAGATGGCGCTGGTAGTTGCTACATTTCACATGTAGACCTATCAAATGGAAAGTGTTTTATTTATAACAAACACGTACAAATTTGCGAGCTAACAGCCGAAGCTTCGACATTCTTATTTCAAAGTAATATCACTGTGTTTTTTTTAATAAATTTAACTAATTATTGTATTTTGATTGTTTCAGGTACAAAATCAATTAGAAAACTATCAGGAAGAAATCAGGCAGATATAGGAGCAAAATATAAGTATTCAAAACTTATTTTGGATTAAAAACATAGAAAATTATAACATAAATATTTTTCATCATCAAAAGTAAACCACATTGGATTGTCGTGATTTTTTGCACAGAGATAGTTTTTATCCCAAAAAATATAGTACCTATTAGAGCATAAACCTGTAATTACTAATTAAATAAAAGAGTTACTTAGCTTATCAATTATATTTATCTTCAATTCGCCTGTACCTATACAGGGATATTTTTAAAACACCGGCAACCTGAAAAGGGGTCATTAAACTCATCATTATGAACAACATTTACTATGAAACCAACCCTGAAATCGCAAAAAAATCAGCTGATCAGATTTTTTTTGACCTGGTGTCAGACCAGATTGTTAATCAACCATACGATAAAGAAAGAAAAATTACATTAACATTTTAAGTTTACAAGCTTAAAGTCCTAAAAAAAACTTCACAAACATCTTACACACAAAAACTAAGATAGAAACTTATATAGGCACTTAAGCAGGCTGGGTTTCATAAAAGCCTACCTCGGGTTAGCGTTCATTTGTCTAGATGGATTTAAAATGGCCGCCGCATAATGCAACCTCTCATATTTGCATTCCTGAAAGTCTTTTTTAATGTTTCAGTAACTGTAGTAGGCTTTTAGCTCTGAAGTCAAGTTGTAATGCTTAAAACTGAAAAGCCTGTTTCTTGAACCTATTTTGTGTTGAAATTGTGAAAAATGTTAACTTAAGTATGTAAATTATGTTGGTATGTTTTTATATGTCTGTGCATATATATTCAAAAAAATAGACAAAATAACATGCACTTGTTTAGTGTCTGTGACTTTGTATACACTTGACGAGATATCGAATATGGGTGCTGACTTTAATAATATCCTCCTGACCGAATTTCGGTCACAGCGGCCAATCTCAACGGACACTAGCCAACTACGCAGGAGATATTATAGTGCACAAGTGTGTGCGCAAACACAGATGCACTCTCTATTCCCTCACTCTCATAGTCTGATGGGACGGCCTTCCGACACGATCGGAGAGAGATCAGGCGCAGGGCCAACGGCTTTACGTGCTTTCCGAGGCACGGAGTAACCGATAATTAATTTATAATACGCACATAACTTACGAAAAGTCAGAGGTGTACCTTGGGATTGAACCCGAAACCTCAGACTTGTCAGTCGACGGTCATACCACTAGGCTATCAGTGCTTATTAAACGCGTTTCATTTAAATAAATGATTTATATTCGTACTGCATCAGGATTATATTTGTAGCTTTGATCCTGAGCTATGGGATAGCTTTACATAATTCTATTTAATTAACCACCGCTATTAATGAGCGATCTAGGTTATTAGTTATCTCACGTTTACAGACGGAAATTATAATTGTAACTAAACTAGTAGGTATTTGATTAAATCAAACCAACTGTACGTTCCCACCGCTGGGCAACATAACCATAAATTCACGTCTGTATTCCCCAGAGGAGGTAGGCAGAGGTGGATACAGTACACCCATGTTTTGCCGGCTATGTTATAAGTCCCATGTAATAGAGGGCGAGCCTACTGCCACAAACTGAGCACAATTCCAGACTCCGTGCTGAGACTGAGACTTCTGACTGAGAATTTCCTAATGGAAAAAGCCAATAAATAACACTTTTGCCGACCCAGGGATCGAACCTAGGACCTCATGCTCAGCAGTCGCACTTGCTATCACTAGAAAAAAAAAGCTTTCGCCCACAACTTGGTCCACGTAGTATGTGGATAAATAAGTGGCAAATATGTTATTCTAATGTTGCTAGATTACTGTAAAACTTCATCAAGATTCGTTCAGTAGTTTCGTGAAAAAGTAACAAATAATCATCTATCCATATATTCTCACAAACTTTCACTTTTTATTTATAACTAGCGACCCGCCCCGGCTTCGCACGGTTACGCTAATATATATAAATACATATAAACCTTCCTATTGAATCATTCTATCTACTAAAAAAAGCCGCATCAAAATCCGTTGCGTAGTTTTAAAGATCTAAGCATACATAGGGACAGACAGACGCGGGAAGCGACTTTGTTTTATACTATGTAGTGATATTAGTAGGATGAATAGGCTATCCTACTAAAAACACTAGGATTCAAGAATTAACACAGAGTGAACTCGTAAAATTAAATATTTTGTAAAGGGAATACCTATTTCGAACCGGATTAGAACCAAGTTCTTCTGGTTAGATATTTAGAAAAGTTTCAAGTTTTCTAGTGGCATTCGAAGTGAAGCCTTCCCAACTGTCAGAAGCAGAGCATTTGGAAGTATAAGCCAAATAACACGAACGCAGATGGGGCTACGAAAATAGCGATTTAAGACGGAGACACTCGCTAATCTGCTAGGTATCTCGCACATTAAAGATATAAAATCAATTAATATAATTATGAAAAATCGCAACAAGCAAAGTTAAGACAAAAATCTATAAAAATTTAGCTTCTGCCCGCGGCTTCGCCCATGCGGGGTGTGAGAGTAGGAGGGTCAAAAATATTTGCAAAAAAAAATCAGCTGTTCTATACATTTTGTTGAGTCGTGTGAACATAAATGTATGGAACAGCTGTTTTTTTGCGATTTCAGGGTTGATTTCAGGTAAAAGTTGTTCTTAATGATCTTGATGATTTTCTTTTAAGGATGCTGGTGTTTTACAAATAACCCTGTAGGTATGTATGTATGTATGGTAGGTATGTTTATGTTAAAAAAATATTATGAAACTTTTACGCGCGGGATACAGTAAATAAGTAGAAACAAGAATTTCTTATACGTATCGCTGTTTTTCTAGCCACACAAATTTACCTTAACAGCTAATATTGATAAAGGAATAAAAGGTATTTCTTTCTGTATGTGGCACGTGTGAGACATTTGACTGCAGACCTTGACATTGTGGGAAAGAAAGTTATATTTTATGTAAAAAAAATAACATTTTAACCCTTATTTGTCTTCCGCGCTTAGTGTCGATATAGTATAATGTAAGTCTCTTCAGTCTAAAGTCCGTGGACGACTTTAAGTCCAAAAAAATATTACTTATTTTCTCTGAAATTATTTTTAGCGCCATCTATGAACTTAAGTGGACATTAAATAAGTTATACTTATATTAAGATAATTCTGTGATCCAACAGACAAACTATGTATATAGTTTTGTTGGACATTTTATTAGATTAGAAAACCTACAATGTACCTTTTATTACTAAATAAATAAATAATTAATTTAAAATAAATTAAGACAACACCACTTTACGAGTAGAAATTATAGACAGCAGTGCCACAGTATATAGAACTTGAAGAACTCTTTGATATTTAGACTGTGGCAGTGCTACAATGCTCATTGATTATAAAAAAATAATATCTGAAGTTTTTTTTTTCTCGCCGCGTCTCGCTGTCCCGGACTGTCAACTGCCAAGTAGTTAATTTTTTTTTAAAGATAAGATTTAGTTAACAATTAAAAAATAATAGCCCTATTAATAAACATAATTCTAATCCTTCCTAAAAGACAACAAGTTATGATATAAGTTATGTAACTTAAACGCAACTTAAGTTTTAAGTTGTATTTATTGATACTTCGCAGTCCAAAACTATAAGCCGGTGTTTAAGCCGACTTTAGTAGATTATGAAGAGGTTTCCATGATATGCGGTTTATCAAAGCGACTAAACTTTGTCTATAAGAACTTTTAACTGCCTCTTTGGATAATAGTTGTTAGTATTACTGCAAAACACCTGGGAGCTTACTGTTGAATCACAAATCTAATCCCAATCTCGATTTTGCCGTACAAAAATTTCATATTTTTATCAGTATAAGTAAAAATTTTTTTTACTTCGTCGTATGGTTGATGAACAACCTGGAGTCAGAGTTTAAACCGCCCTTAGGCCTCTGATAAGGCTTTACACACCGTTGAAAAAATTTCTCAGAGTGATAACGTCAACAACAATGCCACAGATTACTAAATAGTTACTTCATTGCCTTGTGCAGACCGTAAGCAGGTCTCACCATTTGATTGAAATGTTAAAATAACATTTTTTAAATTATGTATTCTAGTCATTTTTGTAAAATTTAACATAGCAGTTAACTTTTTGAACGCCACGTCAGTCACCGGTGACTGACAAATAATAAAAATTGCATTGTGTCTGCGGCGTGGCAGTCAAAATGTCCATGATAATAAATTAAAATGTAACTTTTTCGCTCGTGGAGCCTAGTTGAACCGCAGTCGCTCGAGGCATGATCGCGGACGGAGCTCGTGTCGCGGCCGCATTGTTCATTGTATTTATTTATTTAATAATAAAAGGTACATAGTACCGCTGTGCAAGCGCGTGGGTGTGTGTTCGAACCTGGCATGTACCAATGTGACTTTTTCAATGTCATATGTACTTTCTTAGTTAATCTAAGACACCACTGACTAACGGTGAAGGAAAACATCGTAAGGAAACCTGGACTAATAGTCTGAAATCGCCAACCCGCAGTGAGCTAGCGTGGTGATTAATGCTCAATCCTTCTCTGTATGAGAAGAGGCCTTTGCCCTACATTGGGACAGTTACAGGCTGATTTATTTATTTATTATATTAGTAGGTTTTCTAATCTAATAAAATGTCCAACAAAACTATATACATAGTTTGTCTGTTGGATCACAGGATTATCTTAATATAACTTATTTAAAATCGTATCATACCCGTGTTTACTCTTATATTTTCTACTCTAAATTTTCGAGGCTCTTGTCTAATAAGCCATGGCTGACAAAATTATTATTATTATCACGACTGTAAATACAATAATATCATTGATATAACTTCGCTACATATTTTACTCGCTTAGTTTTAGAACATCTTATTATACACATTGCAACATCTATTATGAAACTACTTCAGTTGATCCCATCGATCCCGGATCAAAACTGTAAGCCTTTGCTTCGTAGGATTATGTAGCGGTTACAGAATGCATGAATATCTGAAATCCCCTTCTCTACTTACCTTGATTCAAGTTATGTAGGGATTAAAGGCTAATACACGTTTAGCTTGATGAAGTATTCAACCTAATTCTCTCATAAGTTTAAAATTCTTATAAAAATAAAAACTTGTAATTCAGAATTTTAGTGTTTACATGCCAACTATCTTTTATGCTGATATAAGTTATCATGATGATACGATGATAAAATCCTATTTGAGCCGCTTACATAAGCCTGACAATGGATTATTAAATGCTATGTACGAAGTTAACTTTTTTTCGTATATTATGACTATTAATATTCCAGCTACAATTATTATACAATAATAAAATAAAGATAGAATTGAATTGAATTGAATTTATTATACTTATTGAATTGTCTAAATTTATATTTCAGAATTGAATTGAATTATAATTATACCTACCTATTGAATTATTCGAATTGTATATGGGTTGATTTATATTGTATAACTATGGGTGTGTATTCCTGATATAAATAAATAAATGCTAGGGGGTGGATGTAACCATCATTTGAGATGGTCAAATTAGAAAATAATTTCAATCAGTAGGTCTTACAATAATAATAATGTCCTACTGACCGAATTTCGGTCACAGCGGCCAATTTCAACGAAGATTGATCATCGACGCAGGAGATAATATAATGCACAAATGTGTGCGCAAACACAGGTGCACTCTCTATTTTCTCACTCTCAAAGTCCGATGAAACGGCAATCCGATACGACCGAAGAATCATCAGGCGCAGAACCAACGGCTTTAAGTGCTTTCCGAGGCACGGAGTAAGTGATAATTTAATTTGTACGCACTTAACTTGCGAAATGTCAGAGGTGCGCACCTTGGATTCGAACCTGAGTTCTCTGACATGCCAGTCAACGGCCATGTCAATAGACTATTTCGACTCTCTTTTGCAGTTTTTTATAAACAAAATTCTTCAGTATAAATTGATTTAAATAATATTATACCGAACCCATTGTGCGCCAATCCAACTCACACTGGCCTGCTTTTTTCTAAAGTAATCATACCCAAAATTGCAATCTAAACATTGGTTTAATTAGTTTCGGCCTTATCGTAAGAAAAAGCTTGAAAATGCTCTTAAAATGTTGATGAAAAACGTAATGTTTTTTCAGGAAGTGCGTCTTATACGACATGGATTGTTCGTTCATTTCTTGTTTATGAAAGATATTCATCAGCAGCTCGGACTCATTTAAAAGATTTTTCATTCTCATCTTCTATTGTTGAACACGGAGTATTAAGAAATGGAGTGTTATATATTCACGCGTGCATCTATGACAAAAAGAAAGTTAAAGTATTTATTAAATTAGCTCGTGAACGGCAGTTAAAGAAACGTTTAATGATAAATAAAAATGTCTAAGGAAGATAAATGATTAAAAATATATTTGTTTAAAAAAATTTTTTTTTTTTTTTATAAAAGACTCAAAATGAACACAAAAAAACAACTTTAAATGTTTACCATTCACATTATGCCGGCTATGTTTGTAAAAACTTAACCTTAACTTTCGTTAATTATTATGATTACGAGGTCCCGTGGTATTTACTTTTACTTTTAAAAAAAATCTGAAGAACTAGCGCTCTGTCGGGATGTTATTGAAACATACCCTATAACACTTTTACACTAAATTTGGTGCAATAGCTACAATCGATGCATGTACCTAATGAAATATTAAACACTACCCTTCCTTTGCCGCAGTTGAATATCGAACACACTACAAACTAAAGTTCAAAATTGTTACCAACGAAAAAAGTGAACGAAAAAATCCACCTCATAATAAATTGTGTCAATTTTTCTTTTACAAAAGTTTTGAGCTTTAAAGCTTAGTAATATTATTGGGTTGTTCCATCTGGAAATTCTCTGAAACTGTGGCTGGTGTTAGGCACTAAGTTCAGTCTTTGTTATTGAAACTGCAACGTAGATTTAATAACACCTTTACTAAAACCTTTGGTGAAATACAGGAACGATTTTAGATTTTAAAATATCAGTTACCAGCTTTGTAGTCCAAATTTGGTTGTTATTTTAAAATATACAGCAGATATAGCAAAGAAGAAAACAAAATAATATGTCAATTATTAAAATGTCCATGCTCGTAAATACGTAAAAAAAATGTAAACTTTTTCATAAAATATTTATTCATTCTATGCGAAAACTAAATTTCAAAATTTTGTGGAAAGAAAAATTCTGCAATTTTTTTTTTTATTATTTACCTATTATGAGGAAAACCAACATTTTTAAAACAGGTTACCTACTAAACATAAAAACAGTTAGCTAATTAGAGCTCATCGCCTTATTTTAGTTTACTGTATACAATTTTGTCCTAGTAAAATGTAAATGTAAAATCCCACTTGTAACGATTTTTTCTTTATACATTTTTTTTAAATTTAATGTCTATGCTCGATGCTGTATGCTTTTATGAAGCTGCATAAAAATGATCGCCATCCATTAGCTATTTATGCTGTGTTTTACAAATAAGATGCTATTTATAGGCGGGCGGGGGAGGCTGTATTTGCAGCGTCGGTTTACGAGATTACGTTTTGAGTATACAACCAAAGATGTGAATTACAAAGATGTAGAAATTTCTAGTGAAACCTACAAATTGGTTTTGTATAAAATTAATAGGGTAATATTTAATTACTTTTAGTCTTTATTCAAAAGTGAAATAAGACAAAAATTTATGTTATTATACTTTTTTTTAAATATTTAACAATTGAAAATCGCGATTTTATGTTTACCTTTTCTTGATGTCAATTGCTGATTCAATGGTGAATGTCATACGATTAAATTTTGGTCACAGTGGCTATTCTCAACAAAGTTTATCCATATACGCTGGACATTAAAGTACACAATATGTATGTGCGCGAACACAATTCACTCTCATTATCAAATCGCAATTTTTTTTTGTTTTGTGGTTTCGAAACTGAGAATTTATGTATTTTTAAGAGTATATAGTAGGCAAACAAAAAGTACTCAACTCAGTTCACTAATTATGAAGAAATAACTCCAACTTTTTGGAAGTTGCTTAGTAGAAATGAAAAAAATTACAAAAAATTTACCTTGTTTTGATTATTGGTCAAAATCAAAATCAGTCCAACAAAATCGTCAACTACGCTTACCGAGCCCACCAAAGCGCTCAACCACATCCAGTTACCTTACATCTCTGTACAAACTCTAAGTATGTATACTGCCTGGCTTTATTAAATTTCAGACACTTACTCTGCCCGGCTGAAACTTTCAGAGGATTATGTACTTGTAATATACTAAGTTCTGAAAACATGCGACGATGTATCGGAATCTTATGTCGGAGTTTTGTAGAACAACTTCATTATGTTTAAGTTTTGTATAGTTTAGTGGGTGTTAATGTGGGTTGTGGTGATGATTAGCTTTGGCAATGTTGTGATAGAGTTGGGCAAAGTTATCAACTGTGTGGTGTTGAGGAAGAATATCACAGACATCTCTCATTCTTCGTGTAATAAATTTCGACTCTATCTGTCGTATGGTTGATGAACAACCTGTTGTCGGAGTTTAAACCACCCGTAGGCCTTTGGCATGGCTTGACACATTGGGATAAAGTAACTCTTCAACGGTCTATAATACAGACACTAATTTTTACATATCATCATCATCATCATCATCATTTCAGCCATAAGACGTCCACTGCTGAACATAGGCCTCCCCCAATGACTTCCAAATCGGCCATTTTTACATATAGGTACGTTTATTGTAAAGATATTGTATTGTATAATTCGTAATGTATTCCGATAGATATTACCACACGCCCTAGGCGTAGAAAGAGATTTGAAATTTCGACTGATTCTAATGGGATACGGTGGCTCAGTGGTTAGAGCGTCGGCACGGCACGCCGAAGATCGTGGGCTCAGTTGTTTTTTCAAATTTCTTATTAAATAATTATATACGTTTAGTTTAATATTCCAACTTAAAAGCTTGGTTAAAAACTTTGTTTTTATAAAATCTAATTCTTATGAAGGAAAATCGAGAATTTTGAGATCAAGTTGACCCAAAAAATGTGCTAATGAATTTCCTTTTAAGAAAAAATGGGGTCTTCTATCTTTTCTGTCCCTTTTAAGTGCAAATGTATTAAAAACCCTTCCTTTTTTAGTCGGGTAAAAACAAAATGTAAAGCTCAAACTGGGTGCTTCAGAATAAAAAATGTCAGTATCATGTCCACTTACATACATTAGTGGGATCGATTCCCAGCTGATGCATATGCAAGTAGCCTCTTTGTACTCAGTTAAGTGGCGCAGTTAAGGCCCCGGTTACGTCAGTAGTTCAGCACTGAAAGGTAGTTACGTTAGTTTTTTTAACGAAGCTTTTTTTTGCAGTATCTTGTGAAGTTGGCATAGTGCCAAGAGTAATTCTTTTTACTGAATTTATGAGTACCGCTTTTTAGATTTGATCTTCTGTGTACAAAGGTTTGGGATTCAATTTCCAAGTTGTGTTTAGTGATATTTGGTTATCATAATCATAATAGTAACAAACACACAGACAAACATAGCTCACATAATAATTATTTGGATAGCTTAGCTCTTAATCTGAAAAAACATATTTTTTTGAGTCGGTACTTTATTGATTAGATAAAACATATTTAACCCTCGGCATACAAGGTGAAAAAAAATCCTCTTCATACAACGTGGGGTTAAACTTACCCCAAAAGAGATTGTCTCTACTTCGTGTGTGCATCATGCGCAATAAGTTTGAATGGGTTTTTTGTTACGTAAATCAACGCAATTTAAAAGTGTTGGGTTAAACCCACCTTGTATGTCGAAGGTTAAATAAAACTATCTACATCTACAAATCTAACTACCTTAAAAATAAATAAAGAAATATAAAACCCTTAATCTAAAAGATCGCTACCAATAAGCAACGTATCTAAAATGTTGGCTGTATTGCCTCGCTGAATAGCTATACTCAGCCTTTGGGCCAGGTACAGACTAGCATTTTGGTTACAAGTTGCCTCGAGCAGACGCCCAGATAGGCCTTCGTAAATTTTACCAAGTTATATAAAAAATATATTTACTTTGAATACAAACTGCGCTTCAGATATAAAAACTCAAAAATACAAAATTAAACTCGTAAAAACTTTCATATCGCCATTTCTATCAAAGTTTATTAAGTAAATCTTCAATATTTACGTTAGCTAATGACTTCGGTGTCTGCCCACCCCGCAAACACGTCGGGAACATGATAAATAAACAGTTAGAGTGTGTTTTTAGGACAACATTTATTTTGATAACTCTAATCTTTAATTATAACTTGTTTATTTGGCTGTTAATTTAATAAATTTAACAATTTTTGTTAAAATAATAATCTCGTCATCGAATTTTGGATAGCGGTCGATCTTGATGGAGACTAGCCAACTATACAGATTATAATATATCTTACGTTAAGTTAGCCTAGTGGTAGTGATCGTTGACTGGCAAATCAGAGCTCTTAAGTTCGAGCCCAAGGCGCAAACCTCTGACTTTTCGGAAGATACGTGCGTTTTATTAATTAATTATCACTTACTCCGTGCCTCAGAAAGCACGTGAAGCCGTTGGTCCTGCGCTTGATCTCTCTTCGGTCGTGTCCCTGACGATGTATATACAAAATTTAAGGGTGATCGGTTCAGTTGTTTACGCGTAAAAACGAAAGAAACTTACTTTCCTATTTATATAATGTTAGTTAGGATTATATCAGTTAAGATTAACTTAACAATAGTGCTGATTCTCTTGAGTACATCCCGCTTAACTTATTTTAGTCTAACTATATCTCTTTCTAACAAACACTATCAAAAAAGGACAGCAAATTATTGGATTATCAAACAAGAACTGTCAAAGTAGTCTACGTCCTTGCAATTGACGTGTAATCAGACGAGACCTCTATGACATGCCGACTAAATTCTTGTTGATATCACACAAATGGACTAGTTTGCCCGCTCTAAAAATGTTCTATCCTTTTCTAATGATCTCTGTTAGAAAAAGAGATGGCGAGTCTATATTAGTTTAGAGCGTATTCAAGAGAATTAGCACCATTGAAATACAATTTAACATTTTATCAACAATATGTTTTAATAGCCTATGTCACTCTTCGTTCGGTAAACTGTTATCTACACAAAATATTTCACTGCAAATCAGAATTCAAAACTTTTAGTTACATCAACTATTCTGTTAATTATCTCGTTCACATTTAACCGTCTGTAGAAATACTATAAAAAACACAATTTTCAATTAGAGTTGTTTGTCACAAACGAACTGACTCCATACCGCTCGGTCAAAATAAAATTAACTACATCGAAACTAATCGTCCAGCTACCAAATGTCGATACCAATCATTGACCAAAAGTTCCTTCACAGTGTCCGGGACATGTCCGAAACTTTTCAGCCATTTTTGACTCGTAGTTCGTTCAGAAACAGTTTGGGAAAGTTTTTAGTCATTCTATGTTTAGACGTGGCACGGAACTGTAGTCTGCAATTATTTTAAAATTTAAACGCTGACGAAACCAACATTTTTTTAATAGTGTTGTTGGATTTTTTTTTAACCTCTGACACAAAAAGAGGGGTGTTATAACACCTAGTTAAACGTGTCAAGCAAGTCATTGAGTAATAAAACTTTACTGACTGATGCTGGTAGGATACGGTGGCTTAGCGGTCCGAGTCGACATGGTACGTCTAAGATCGTGAGTTCGAATCCCATCCGTATCAATAGCTTTTTATTAAGTAATTATATTTAATAAGCTATAACGTGAAAAATTCACAATAATATTAAAACTTTATTTTTTCTTCATAAATTATGATTCTTTATAAATAAAATCACGGGAATAGTTGGGAAACATCCATCCATATTATTTTGTAGGTATATAAAAGACAATATATTATTATGAAAATTTCTACATCACATTAAGTTCGACATATGGTAAGAAAAGCACAAAATTGCTGAATAAACGTTTTTTCTTTCTTTCTTTCACAAAAGCCACAAGATACAACTTTTTATTAGGTGGATTCGTGGCTGCACATGACTTTTCCATAGGTAAAGCTTAACCTACTCCAACTTGCAACTACAACCATAAATACTCATAAAAAACAAACTCAGAGCTCAAAAAATAGGTGCTCAAATTAACATCAAACCATTCGTATCGTGTCCCATTTTTCCGTCAGCAAATTGGTGTCAAAACGCGTCAAATGACGAACTGAGAGCCGTTAGTACATCGAGTGAACTGGATCAAATGTGTTCATGACGATTTGATAGATTTTCAGCCCATAAACGTTGGAGAATGACGGCTATGATGAATGTTGATTCATGTTTTATGGAGTAGCGAGAGATAGATGGATGCAGGTTCCAATTTTGTTGTATCTCGCTTGGTGCTAATTTTAATCCTTTTGAAATGTAATGCCTTGGATTTGGGTATTGTGGTCGCCAAGTTTCCAAGGTTTTTAAACTACTTGAGCGGGTTTACAGGCACTGGACGGGGTTGCAAAGCGCGCTAGCAGTACCCGGCCCCGTCTGATACAGTGCGAGGAACACGCAGGGGAAGAAGTTTTTAATGGGTGCGAGTCCCACATAATCGTAAGACCTCGGACTACGGTATTCGGTAGGAAGATTTTTTACTCCCCCCACAAACGAAAAAACAAACGTGTGGCATTCGGGGACTGCCGCGGTAAAGCTATTTTATAGCATTTTTTATCAACTTATGCAATTATAATTATTTATTTCTTTTTTATTTACGCAGTAATAGCTAATAGCTTAAAAACCTAATACAAAATCACGTCTTGAAAAATCTAAGCAAATAGTTTTCGAAATTCGAATGTTCATATTTCTAAATGTTTTGTTATTTAATGTGTCAACATAAAATATACCTTATATGTTAGTTAATAAGGTTTTAAACACTCAATTAGATTACTATGCAATAAAGGGTGTTAGGTTTTATTTTCGTTACGGAATTTCTTGATTCGGTTTCCGTGCTCAAAGCCCGCGATAAAAGCTATGCAATAGCTTAAAAAGGTTTCGATAGAATTCCAAAAAAAAATGTTATTATGCAAATGGACTAATTTGATGCTCATAATCACAAAGGAATAAAGACTATCATTATAGACACTAGTTTGTCTGGCATATCGTTGAGCTGGACCTATTTGGCAAATAAACATGGCCAGTTTTTTTATGTGATTAATTTTATTTAATATTCTACTGTGTGCTAAATAAACCCATTCTATCTTTCTTTCTTTCTTTCTTTGTTATACGTCATCACGTTTTTTCCCTTTATGTAGATAATTTAGGTGTAATATTTTGTTATCTTCGTCTGTATTTCTCTGTAAAAGTCAGAATATAAATTATTGTCGTATTATATGCTAACGAAAGTCAAGAGTGCGAGCTATTATTTCAAGTAACTATTTCTGTCTGCCACGAATGATGAAGAAATGGAGTGACATCTAATGAACTGTGACTTCATAATATGAGTCATAAAAAATAACTTTAAAGTTGTAAGACGTAGCATAATATTTATTGTATGAGACCTTTTGGTGTCATACTACTATGAATACAAACAATTTAATACTGAAATAAATTATTTAAGGAATGTCAAGCACTGAGCTACTTTTGATATTGACGGAATAAAAAAATTAAGAAAATTCAAACAGAGGTGGGATAGAACTAACTTTTTTTGACAATTTTATAATTTTTTTGTAACATATTAATAAAATATTATACGGCTTTAATCACGCATTGATTTTGGGAAAAACTCATCTAGTTTCGAACTCAAACGGAGTCCATTTTCAAGAGCGAGTATATGCGCAGCGGCGACGTAACGTGTATTTTAAATCAAAATATAATGACGTGTAAAGCAATGTTATTTTTTTAAACATTTCAGATACTAAGATAATTTTGATGTTGGCTGTACCACGAGGCAATCGCCACTATATGTATGTATAAGAAAACTAACTTTTATCACTGCATTTTATGTTTATTTTTGCTGTCATTGCGTCTTATCCAAATAAATAATACTGTCAATTCTTCTTCTCTGAAACATAACATAAATCACTCCATTTCTAGCTATTCTGTGGTACGAACATACATATCATACGCGACGGGCAATCTCTGTGAAAAATCACCCTCTCCGGGGAATAGTCGCGCGGAGTGGCGATTTGTCGACTTTTTGTCGTGACGTGTCGCAAGCCTGCTATAAATTATGTTGAATGGTATAATGCGTTTTTCGGTCTGGTTCAAAGTTTATTTTTGTCATTATTCGCTGTGGGTCTGGGTAATAGTTTTGGTACCAGTGACGTATTATTTTTTTTTTTTTTTTTTATTTTATTTATCCTTTATTTCGAGCATCTTGGCTCATAGATACACTTACACATAATTATACAATAATATTATACACTAATACATAACTAACATCATATAAAAATACTATAATAACATACAATATAAAACTTAACTAACATATATTAAAAAATACTATACATAAACAATAAGCTATGTCACACTTAATTCGGCGTCGTGTGTTTCGCTGTGTCGGGTATTCGGCCACGGAACCGCCAGAACACTACTCCTTTCGGCCAAAACTCTTCCTTGGTGAAGGTTGGAAGATGTTCAGTCGGTACTCTCACCACAAAGGAATTGAAGTTCACATTGTGACGAGAGTCCAACTGTTTGACCCTCAGGGTGAATTTGGCCTTTATGCGAATGTACTCTACAATCTCCTCGACCTTTGTAGAGTAATGCAGCCGGGACACGTACAGCAGCGTCTCTGGCACCGCAGGACGCAGCAGATGATTTGGCCCGGTCGGTGCGGTTCCACATTTGTTCTGACAAGCAGGCTTCTTCCTCTTCTTCTTCTCCACCTTGATGAAGCCATCCTCGTCGCATCTATCCTTCTCGGGACAACCCTGTGATGGATCCTTGCGGATTGTTTCACAACTCTGCTTATCCCTTTGTTGTTGTCGCTTTGATTGCGACGCAGCAGGTTTGCTCGTGGCTGCAATTGCAGCGTAGGCACGTTTAGGGGTCGACGTACCTACACGCGTCGATTCCTCCACCGGTGACAAGGCCGGAACGGCGGCGGCGGTGTGACACGATGCATCGTAAGCGATATCGGCGACCGGTGACGCAGTTGCACTCGCCGACGTGAAACTGCTGATAGACGCATTTTGTGCCCCGCGACGCGTGTTCACCTTTGAGGCGTCAGGTGACCTACTTAACGAAACAGCATTGCGCAACAACACTACTTCGGTTCGTAGTTCCTCTACGGTGTTATTTGACACCTCCAGTTTGGACTGCATCTCGGCTAGGCTCGCCTTCAGGGATGTAATATCCTTCAGCAGCCTAGTGACGTTGACATGGTCGAATGTGACGGGAGGCAGTCTATCTAACTCCTTCGCCACGAAATCGGGTATGTCGTCCGGGTCGGTCTTCTTCAACATATCTATGATGTCTTGAAGACTCTTGTCGGTTCCATCCCTCCTGCGGGACGGCATCTGGTCCAACTTGCCCAGTGACTGGAAAAGAAGCAGCTTGCCACTGCTTATCTCCTCTTCTTTAAAATTAGACCGGCAGATCTGCAGAATGCTGACCTCGTCCATATAATGTATGGCATGATTGAGAAATGCCAACAGTTCGTTAGCTATGAGTTGTTTAGCACCCATAACGGCGAAAAACGGGCAGCGGCCAAAGCCGCGCAACACGCGAATTAAATTCGTGCTATGCAGTGGAAACACGACCGTATTCAAGCGCGCATCGCACTGCACTGAATTATGCAGAATTATGCGACCCTGGTACTTTTTTGACATGGCCTATACAAAAATCTTGTTTAAAGTATTAAGAATTATTGAATTTATAATTAGGATTCGCTGTAACCTTTTTTATGCATATTTTTAACTATGCTTGTTTGGCTAGAATCTTGCAAGCAGAATTAGAACCACTTCCTTATAACCTACGAAGTGTTATGGATTTTTAAACGGTTTTATTTACCTTAGTTTTATTTAGAAATGTCGTGGTCGCGCATTGGTTACGGACCCGCTTTGCAAGCGCGTGGGTGTGGGTTCGAAACTGGTTTGTACCAATGTGACTTTTTCAATGTCATATGTACTTTCTTAGTTAATCTAAGACACCACTGACTAACTGTGAAGGAAAACATCGTAAGGAAACCTAGACTTTAATAGTCTGAAATCGCCAACCGCAGTGAGCTAGCGTGGTGATTAATGTTCAATCCTTCTCTGTATGAGAAGAGGCCTTTGCCCTATATTGGGTCAGTTACAGGCAGATTTATTTATTTAGCTTGCCCTATTTGTTTTTTATTTGTTTGGTTCAAATTTAGTGATTGAAATTTCACCCCCTTCCTGCTGACAGATTGATCTGATATTTGGTACATACATACACCATATACATACTTAAGTTCTGATGAAAAAATCGTTATACGTAACAAAAAATTACATAAATTATTTCTATTGAAAGTTTACTTTAAATAAATACATTACTTAAGCAAATTGCAAAGCAAATTCGACTTTAATATAACCTACCACTGAAACATCGCAAAACCTCAAAAGACGCAACGAATCTTCTCAGGTGGCAACTTGTAACAGATCCGACTTAATCCCAAATGAGATATTAATTTGATCAAATTGCTTCAGATATTATATTTGATACAGCAAATATTTAATCCACAGATTTTCATTGAGCGTGAAAATTAATTTGAAACAGTTGATAGTTTAAAACTATGTTCATGAAATGAATTTAGGAATTCAATTTATCGGAAATGTTTTCTGTTAGTGCTTTGTGTTATTACGAAACCGGTGATAGCCTAGTGTATGACCGTTGACTGCAACTCAGAGGTCTCGAGTTCGATCCCAAAGGCGCTCACCACTGACCTTTCAGAAGTTATGTGCGTATTACAAATTAATTATCACTTATTCCGTGCCTTGGAAAATACGTTAAGCCGTTAGCCCCGGTTGTCATGAAGATCGTCAGTGCCCTCACAAAATTCTGACAACTAATCTTACTTTAGAATATCATATCCCTTTGTATTGTGAAGGTCAGATAGGCAGTCGCTCTATATAAAACTGATATTCAGCTGCATCTGATTAGATAAGAAACCGACCTCCGATACATACTAGTTTATTAGTGCATCTTCCATGTTTTTATCTCTGCATCACCCTAAGGTCGACTGGGAGGAAATGCCTAAGGCAATTAAGTCCACCTTGTACACAGTTTTGTACAAAGAATAAATGATAAATGATGCAAAAAATTATATAGTATAGTTTGTTTAGGAATTAGTAGTAAGCTAGTTTAGTTGTTTTTATTTTTTTGTTTTTGTAAAGGTGAGTATTTGGAAGTGTCACGATGAGTATGGCATATTTTTTTTTAATACCCTCTATAATTAATAAAGAATAAAAAAATGGCATAAAATAAAAATGTATTTAAAGATATTTTTATATTTGAAAACATGTTTCAATCAAGCTGAAATTTTGGCTGAATCTTTGTAAAGTTGATCTCCTTCAATTAGTTAAGTTAGATTTTTCATAACTATATTTATTGATTTTATATCTCCAATGTGCGAATGAGATAGCAGATTAGCGCAAAAAGGCGCCTTAAATCAACTTAACTTTTAAACTCCACATCTAAAACATAACACTATAATTACAACCCTTTAAAACTGTAAATTAGCTAATTTAACCCTACGTAAACAAAACAAATCCGCCCGAAACATCGTGCAACTTGAAGCCCAACTTAAGTTTAACATATGACAGTATTTAAGTCTCCCATAACTTCGCTCCATAACTTAGCACTAACATAAGCACACGAAACTTGCCAAGTGCGTTTGAAACGAAGCTTAACCCCACGTTTGCATAATGTATAACAAAACGTAATTTACGACGCTGTCCGCTTTAGGGTTAAATTTTGGGATTGAGGTAATCTGAGGGTTATGTAATTGTAATAGTTTAAATAAATGAAATTAATTATGTAATAGAGGTTTATACCCACCTCTCCATTTTGGTTTTCAATTTTATTTCAATATTTTTGTGAATTTTTTACATGTTTTAGCACATGTTAGCTTCAAAAATTTCTTATTAAATAATTATAAATTTATTTCATTTTAAACACAGTGAAGTTATGAAAGATATGACTGATATTTTCTTGAATACTCTATGGTAGCAACTCAATGTCCTAATTTTTGGTTGTGACGTAGTTTCCTCCCTTCTTGCCATCTTGTCTCAGCAATGTACACGTTCCTTCCTTTGTGAATTTAAATAATTATAACAAGTCAAGTGCCGCTAAAATGTTTTCTTCCATGACCTATATACAGTCCACTCAAGACACACACCGTGCCCTCAACATTACTGAGACAAGATGGCAAGAAGGGAGGAAACTACGTCACAACCAAAAATTAGGACATTGAGTTGTTACCTTAGAGTATATAAGAAAATATAGAGCAACCCTATAGAAGTTTGAACTGTGAGCACGGGTATGAACAACGCGGTCGCGACACGAGCTCCGTTTGCGATCATACCTCGATCAACTGCGGTTCAACTAGGCTCCACGAGCGAAAAAGTTACATTTTAGCTTATATCATGGTTAACTGCTGAGTTAAATTTTGAAAAACGTCTAGAAAACATAATTTTAAAATATGACATTTTAACATTTGTATGGTGAGACCTGCTTTCGCTCCGCACAAGGCAATGTGGTTGACGTTATCACTCTATATTTTCTTGAATACTCTATGGTTGCTACTCTAGAAAAATGATTTTAATGTTACCAACACTGCGTGTTGGCGATGTCTTCCTTCACCGTTAGTCAGTGGTGTCTTAGATTAACTAAAAAAGTACATTATGATACGAAAAATGTCACATTGGTACATACCAAGTTGGAACCCACATCCACGTGCTAGCAAATCGGATCCATAACCAATGCACTACCACGACATTTTACTTTTTAATTCCATCTAACAGCCATCAATCAATGGACATTACATAAATTCCGCTCAACACTTGTAAACAACTCCTATTAATCATAGCACTCTGCGCACTCTTAGAAATCGAGGCTCTGAGATTAGCGAAGTTTATAAATTATTTTATTTATTAAGTAGGATTGAACATTAAAGGCTTAGAATATAGAATAAAACCAGAACCTGCGTTCAATTGTGTGTACTGCATCAAAAACTGCGAACTGTGTCAAAAACAAATCGTTTTATGACAGCATTTTTAATTTATTTATTGCATAAATGTGGTAAGTATCTTAGGTGGTATTATTTACTTTTATAGTTAGAACCATGCATTCCGTTAGGGCGCTGCATCTATACACAGGGTTATTTGTAAAACACCACCCTTAAAAGGGGTCATTAAACTGATCATTATGAACAACTTTTACTATGGGACCAACCCTGAAATCGCAAAAAAAATCTGCTGTTCCATACATTTTGTTAGTTGTAATATCTGAAAATAAAGAATTTATTATTATTAATATTGCGCTTGATTGAGGAGAGTGGAATGAGAATAGGGAGGGTTACCCAGCAGTGGGACAGTTTTAGCTCATAATAAAAATATCGCTTATTTCATGTCCCCTTCAAGATGCAAACATCAGATTTATGTTCCAAGATTAGCAGAGAATTAAAAGTTCACGAGAACTCCGCACTCGAAAGTGAAAAACTTTTGGATCGTCGTTTGATAAAAGTATTTCTGTGTTTATTTATGGCTTTTAAACGGATGGGTGTGTTTTTTTAAATAAATTCATACTTTTCTGTGTTGAGATATTATTCATGGGAGTAATTCAATGTGTTAAGTAAACCTTTCAGAGGTTTAATAGGTTTCAGGCGTAATAAGTCAATGAGATACAAACTTTATATCGATAAGCAATAGGTAGTTATAAAAGGTCGAGCACAATATATACACCTAGAAATAAACTATCTATATATAAACTAAATAAAAAGATAAACTTAATCTAAAAGACCGTTACCTGTAGGCAACGTTCCTTACTTAGCCTTATTCAATGTTGACTCTGTCAATAAATCCAATCGTCTACAAAAAGTAAAATATGAAGTAGTTGTTACTTACTGACCTCCAAATTGGTATTTATTGACACCCGCAAGGACCAGCGTCCCGTAAGAATTGATTTCCTTTGGTGTCTCATTTCTCGGTAGAAATACGGGTGTCAAAAGGTGTCACCTCAAAACAATGTATCCATAAATATTGTAAGACAGTATTTAAAACACCAACCATGGAGTTTCTTGCCAGATTCTTCTCCATGAGGGGAGGCTGCCCTTGGAACTGGCAACTAGAATCACTCTTATAATAATATTAGAATTATGATTATTAATTTGTGCCTAAAAAGTTTACATGAATAAAAATATTTTGATTTTTAAACATTATAATATTATCCTTTTTCCGTAAAATTAAAAACTGATGGAATAACAGCATTTTGACCTATAATTTGAATAATGACTTAATCTGTTTCTTATAGAATTTTCAATCTCTTATATTTTTTTTTAGATTCAATTATTAAGAAAATAATAATATTGTATCTGCAAATTAAAAACTGAAAGCAAGAAAAAAGATAGACTAACATAAACATGAATCAAAGATGATGATATAATAAATTCAATTTAACAATCAACCATAAAAAAGAATCGACTTTTCCCATCACTAAACGACAAATAGTGACGTAAGAGATGACGTCATGCACATTTTTCTTCCATTATCGCGATAACGATAATGTTGAGGCGCGCCCCAATTTGGTTTATGAAAGATGCCATGTGTGGTAAAAAACCTATTTATATGCGCAAACGACGACAATATTTCTTAGTGTTGTGTCATTACTGGCAAATAGGCTTTCACTCATGGAGAGTAAAAAGGCCATTTTCTTTTCATGAGGTATAAGTGAGTCGTGATAGCCTAGTGGTGGAGACCGTTGGCTGGTAAGTCAGAGGTCTTTGGTTTGAATTCACACGAGTACCTCTGGCTTTTCGTAAGTTATGTGCATATTATAAATTCATTTCTACTTACCCCCTGCCTCAGATAGCACGTAAAGCCGTTGGCCCTGCGCCTGGTGTCTCTCCGGTCGTATCGGATTGCTTTCCTATCGGATTATGAGAGTGAAGGTATAGAGAATGCACCTGTTTTTGCGCTCACACTTGTGCGTCACAATATCATGCGTCTGGCTTATCTCCGTTGTGATTGGCCACTGTGACTGAAATTCGGTAAGGAGGACATTATTAAGTGCACTGATAGCTTAGTGGTTCGAACTGATGCGCGCATCTCTGGCTTTTTCGTAAGTTATGTGCGTATTATAAGTTAATTATCACCTGCTCCGTGTCTTGGAAAGCACGTGAAGCCATTAGCCCCAGCTCTTTGACAGTCGTCAAAGGGAGTCAGTACCCTCATAAAAACCTGACGACTAATCTAACTTCAGAATATCGTATCCCTTTGGGTTGCGGAGGTCATAAGCAGTCGCTCCGTAGAAAACTGATATTCAGCTGCATCCAGTTAGATTAGAAGCCGATTCCAACAAAGTTTGGGAATAATAAGGCTAAGAGGATGATGAGGTATAAATTGGCTACTACTTACTTCGTATGATTTCCATCTTAATTTTATTTTTTTATTTTGAACGCCTACGGCGAAATTGAAAGTACCATTTTCAATGTTTTGCAATTGCCAAACAATTATTTTTGAGTTATGCTTATCTCCTGATTGTTTCCTTTATCGTATGGTTAAATAATCACCTTAAACCACCCGTAGGCCGCTGACATGGTTTTACACATGCTTGAAAAATCTCTCAGGGTGTGCTGGTTTTCTTACGATGTTTTCCTTCATCGTTTTAGCAAGTGATAATTAATTTCTAATTCGCAAATAAATCTAAAAAGTCAGAGGTGCCTAGGTTGCCAATCTACGACTTTTTACTTGGCAATCTAATGAGCATACCACTTGGCTATTACTGCTTTTTTAAATCTATACTAATATTATAAAGAGGTAAAGTTTGTATGTATGTGATAATGTATGTATGTTAGGGGTAATCTCTGGAACTACCGATCCGATCCTTAATTTTTTTTCTCCAATAGGAAGCTACATTATTCCTGAGTGCTATAGGCTATTTTTTACTCTAAAAAAAATTTTCAGTAAAAAATAACTATCGTGATTAAAGTCAGGACAAAAAACAGGCAATCTGGCTGCTTACCAACGTGTGTTTACGAGAAAATTTAATTTAACGCGGACAAAGTCGCGGGGAACAGCTAGTGTAATATAAAAAGCTTTTCAAACATGTCTGCTTACCCATTCAAGGCTTTTAAGCAAGGTGATACCAAAACAACATCAATTTCAAAATAACACAGCACCGAAATAACTGCTTTATTATTTCTGAAATAGATCATTTCAGTAAATTTCAGTTCACATTTGAAATATGGGAGAGATAACAAGTTTGTGTCAAACTGTGGTTGTTATCTTAATCTGTAGGGATGGGGTGTTGTCGATATTGTTGCGTGTTTATCGATGTTTGTAGTGATGGGCTTTGTGGTTGTTTTTTGAGAAAGTATACCGCCTTATGAATATAAAAGTTTGTGTAAATGTATGGTCTGCTACCTCTTTTTAATATTCATACATTAATAATAATTATATATTCCTAACCTAATTTCGGTCACAGCGGCCAATCTCAATAGAAATTAACCATCTACGCAGGAGATATTATAGTGCAACAAGGGTGCACTATGAGAGTGAGGGAATCTATTCCCTCACTCTCGTAGTGCCGAAACAACCGGAGAGAAATCACGTACAGGGCCATCGGCTTTACGCTACGTGCTGTTTTAGGCACAATTAATTTATTATACGCGCATAACTTAAAAAAGTTAGAGTTACGCGCCTTGGGTTTGAACCTAAGACCTCTGACTTGCCAGTCAATGGTATATCATGGCTCAATTTCACGGCTTGGGACTGTTCATTTTATATCTCATCCAATACCTAACCAAAGAAATATTACAGGACTCTCTCTGTCAATAACAATCCAAATAATATTGCAACGGACAAAAAATACATTAGCTCATAAAGAATATCACTAATTAATTGTTTGTCGTACAATTAGTCCCAAACAAACAGACAGACGTGACATCACCAACGTAAATAATGTAATGTACACAGAAATTTAGCGAAACAGGGACTCTAGTTGGAGAAAACCGGGTAAGTTTGAGTAGGACTCGCGCACGTAGGGGACCCGTATGATTTTATAATGGAATTTTAATAAATTATTAGTATTTTGCATTAATATTAAGGAGTAAGGCAGAGTTACAAATTTAACAGTTTTATAATATACTAGCGACCCGCCCCGGCTTCGCACGGGTGCAATATACATATAAACTTCCACTTCAAACACTCTATCTATTAAAAAAAACCGCATCAAAATCCGTTGCGTAGTTTTAAAGATAAGCATACATAGGGATATAGGGACAGAGAAAGCGACTTTGTTTTATACTATGTAGTGATTTTTTCATGAAATGTGTAAATATCTGAAACTGTGTTTTATTTTTTTTGAAAGTTTAGCAAGTCAGCAGTCATTAAGAATTATTTTATATTTTTTAGCCCTCAAACTTTCGGAAGTATAGGGTTGGGGAGGGATACGGAATTACTATGCACTTTTTAGGTTTAAGTCGAAAAGTCTCAAAAATATATTTGGTTTATAATATTATCTCTAAAATATATCGTTCCCACTTAACCTGTGTTTGGCCTTCGCTAATTATTTTTTAAAATAAATTTTATTGATGGCTTGACACAGCTAAAACTGACATGACAAAACCTAATTTTTGTTAACTATGATACCTTAAATAGGTGTTTATATTAACAGTGATACTAGGACCTCCTTTGTAAAAAATATTATATCATTGTTCTGCCATTTTTAAACAAAAGTTACACTTCTATCTCCAAAATAAGACATTGAAAGAATTTAAAATAAAATTCCAAAGCATACATAATGCATCCCGCTGAGCGGTTCCATTTCTTCGTTCATTTTGTAGAGAGCACACAAAATATTAACCTATTTTGTTGAAGACGCCGCTCAATGATTCTGTATAGATTGGTTTGGTATTCCTTGAGAGAAGAAAATATTCATGGGAACGGTTTACATACTGGCTGGCTTGCTCAGAATACAGAGTACATAAAGCCTGTGCCGAATTTGAAAAAAAAACGTCGTAAATAAACAAATAATAATAAATTAGCCTGTAACTGTCCCACTGCAGGGCAAAGGCCTCTTCTCATACAGAGAAGGGTCGAGCATTAATCACCACGCTAGCTCACTGCGGGTTGGCTATTTCAGACTATTAAAGTCCAGGGTGCCTTACGATGTTTTCCTTCACCGTTAGTCAGTGGTGTCTTAGAAAAACTAAGAAAGTACATATTATGACATTGATAAAGTCAAATTGGTACATGCCAGGTTGGCATGCAGGTTTCTACTCGTCCTCCTAGCCTTAGTATTTCTCAAGTTTTGTTGGGGTCGGCGTCTAATCTAACCAGATGCAGTTGAATATCAGTTTTCTACGGAGGAAATGCTACTGTTAAAAATGTATTTAATTTTATGATTTTGTCGGCGTTATATATAGATAATATAGATAAGAATATATAGAATAGAATAAGTTTAGTTGTAAAAATATAGTGCGAAAAGTTGTTAACAATAGGTGTAGTATGTTCATGTCGAATTTTAGCTTTCTAGAATTGATACTTTGTGAGAGAAATGTCTGTGAAAGATAGACTGCCATGACGAAACTATGAAGGTTCCTTTTTACCACGGAACCCTAAAAATAATTCAAATCGGTCAATTAATCGGTTAAGCTTTCAAGATATTTTCTCGAAGAGATTATTGCAATTTGACGTAAAAAGAAGATCTTTCACATTCGAATGGAGTTATTTCAAATTCAAATATGACGTCACATATCAATGGTGCCGTATCTTTTCATATTATGCTTTTTTTTTGTGTAGAAGGGAAATGCGCCTTATGCATACCGTCCCGCTCGGGGTATGCGAGACGGTTATGTCGGGCTCCGAGAGATTTTAATAAAAACTTTCTAATTTTTTTAGAAGGAAACATTTGATTAAAAGAGATATCTCAGATCTAAGTCAAATAATCATGCTCGCAATAGAATTTCTATTTCTACGAAAATTTGTACCTTCAAATTAATTTTATACTGTTCGTTCCGCAATATGGCTACTAAACAAATGAGAGCTAAAACATACGAGCGGCAGACAGTTACCTGCATCTGTTATCTGGAGAACACGTTATTACAGCACGAACCAGCACGCTGTTAGATCGGGCCACTAAATACGCGATCATCTTACTAATCCTACTTATAATCTATACAGGGTTATTTGTAAAACACCGTCAACCTGAAAAGTGGTCATTAAACTCGTCATTATGAACAACTTTTATTATGGGACCAACCCTGAAATCACAAAAAAATCAGCTGTTTAAATAACTCAACAAAATGTATGGAACAGCTGATTTTTTTTTGCGATTTCAGGGTTGGTCCCATAGTAAAAGTTATTCATAATGATGAGTTTAATGACACCTTTTCAGGTTGTCGGTGTTTTACAAATAACCCTCTATAATTAATACGTGAAGCAAAAACTGTGGATGCCTTAGTGCCTCGGAAGGCACGTAAAGCCGTTGGCCCTGCGCCTGATCTCTTTTATGTCGTGTCGGATTGCCGCCCCATCGGTCTTTGAGAGTGAGGGAATAAAGACTGCATCTGTGTTTGCGCATACACTTGTACACTATAATATCTCCTGCGTAGTAACTAGAGTCACTCTTTTATTAAAAATATTAGAATTACGACTATTCATAAGTGCCTAATGGTCTACATGAATAAAAATATTTTGATTTTGATTTAGTTGGCTAATCTCCGTTGAGATTTAAGATAGAAATCTGGTCAGCACATTATTAATATTTTTATGCTTCTTTTAAAAGTTCTTTTCTAAATTACCTTCACAGATTCAGCCTGTATAAAATTAACACAGTTGTCCAATAAGTTTGTCCTTTACAAAATTTCAGCTAATTTGTCAAGTTAAAAAGTCTTTGATTGTTTTCAAACTACGTAATAAAATTATGAACTCTTCTGTTCGTTTTGTCGTAAAGTATAATTACTTAATGAATATTCGTTATTAGATATAAACTTTTTGATCGTAATAAATTTCAGCTTCAGTATGCTCAAAAAATGTCCAGTAGTTTATGAGTTTTTTCGTGCTAAAAAAACACAAAAACTTATTGATAAAAACGAACTTGAAGACGCCCACTGCTGGGGATAGACCCAAGGTTTTTTTTATACTAGTTTGCCCTGCGTTTTTCTTATCCAGCGGCTCTCTTGAAATCATCGGTCCTCCTAGCAGGAGGTCAACCAATACTGCATCTTCCGGTGCGCGGCCGCTACTGTAAGACCTTTATGCCCCATCGTTCGTCAACTCTACTACCAATATGCCCCGCCAAATGACAAATGACTTAAGACACAACAGTCTCAAAACAGTTTTGCGCCGAGCATTTTGCGGGTAAATTTGTTTTTTTTTTTGACGATAATTTGATTTTTGTTTGTGGTACGCAAAAGTAGGAATAGTTATCTGCATGTGTGTTTAAAAAAAATTACCCGCAAATAGCAAAGCGCAAAACCGTCTTGAGTCTGCTGTGTCTTTAGTTTGCGCTTAGCTTTAGTGTTGTAACACTAACGTTTGGAGTCAGTGCTAAAATAAGTGGGGTAATTACACCAAAAACATTTAGGTATTATTTTCAGATTTTTAGCAGTTAAGCATCAAAGCTACCTGTCCGTTTAAAATCGCTCATTTCAAAGCTTCTCTAAACAAACAGCCAGGACAAATGAGTAAAGTTTTCTAATAAAAAACCCTTACAACGCTCGCGTGAACATACGATTTTAACTTTTTTATATATATAACGATATTATCATGAGTTCGTCTCATGATAACCCCTTTGCCTTTAGATACCCTTGGGTACGAAAAGTATTATTAAGGGTACTTTTAGATCCCTTTTATTTTTTAAGTCTTTTACTTATTACTTTTGTTTTAATGCTCTCTTTTTAATCATTTTCAATTTGTTTACCTTTTAAAGGTAGTCATTGATCATGTTGTCGGCCAAAACAATAAAACCAACATAATATTTTCAATAATAACGCAACTTTTGTTTGCGAATAAAATATGAATAATTAGATTGAAAGACAGATGCTAGAAAAAACAACCTTCTGTAAAATCTAATTCTAAGTTTATGTTTTAGTATCTTAATAATTAATCATAACAAAATAAATAATAAAATAACATGTAGTGCCGAACATTAATTACTTGAACAAATTTAAGAAAAATCTAAAGAGATTGCGCTCTTATCGAAGAAAAGAAACATACCTGAAACAGAAAACTTTAAGAAACAATTACAAATATAAAAAATCTGCTAATAAAGATAAAAATAATATTCCATGGCTGTCAATTAAGCGCACAGTATAGTATAGTATTTACCAATCAGACCGCAATAGTCTTACAAATTTTAAAACCAGCTCCCAATATAACTAATTTGTAATTTCTAATCGATTTTGAACTTGGTAGTCTAACAATCATACCACTAAGCTATCACGACTCTTTGTAATCCAGTTCCATCTTACAACAAACTTAGATAAGTACTCAAAACTTTCACCTCTTTTGCAAGCGTTCAATTCAAAGCTGCAACAGAAACTCCTATATAATTTCCTTCCATTATCATTCCTATAAATAAAAGTAGGTAGCTACTTTAGAAAACGAGCATCCAGTTACATCTCCCCTTAAATTTACCCCAAAACGGGGGTAAAGATAACTGCAATACTTTTCGTTCCATAACGCAGTAAATAATACGTAGTAGGGGCGGTTGGAGTGCCAAATCGCCGGCAACTTCGCAAATTAGCCGCACATTTATGTAGCGGTGAAACTTTTAATGTTGCGTGTAATGTACGATTGTCAGACGTTTTGCTGCGTGTACGAATTCATTGTTGTTCTGTTACTTAGTTGTTAGTAGTTTTTGGCTGAAGATGTTATTGTTGATGAGGCTCTTTCTTGTTTCCTTCAAATGTTTTGTTTTGGCGGATACAAAGATTATTAATCATAGAGTTTCTTTACAATTTCTTTGTTGCTATTCTTTAAAAAATACTTATGATTGACGTTGTTAATGAATTTATTGTCAGTCAAGATAATAAAACCAACATAATTTCAACAATAAATCAACTTTTGTTTAAGAATCAAAACATAATCTTCTGTGAAATCTAATTTTTAGTTTATGTCTTAGTATCTTAATAACACTAGTTTACACGATTTTGATGATGAATCACGAAAAAAAAACTTAAAAAGTCAAAATCTTTCAACTCCATCCCTCACTGCGCAACACAAAACATTTCAAACTAAGCAATCAAAACCTAAATTACAAAGAATAACTAAATTAATAAAATAATTCCTAACTTTTACCGTAACCATTAAAATTTCTAATTCGAACCGATCAAAAGAATCTGAACTAATACAATGAAAGACATTACAATTTTAACTTGGGAAAACCTAACAATTCTACGTAAATACGGTCCAATAATGAATTCAAATTTGATGCTAACAAGTTTGCTTAATTCCGTTTTGGCAAATTGAAATGGTTACCAAAGATGACATTTTAAATTGTTTCATAACGAGTGTTCTAATTATTTCTGGCGTGCCGAATGCTCCAATTTATTGCCAGTTCACTGGGTTGGGTATAAGCAGGGATCTAAGTGGGTTTGGTTTGATTTGGTTGCGCATTTCCCACACATCCGATGTATGTTGATGATGTTATAATTTTGGCAGTGATTTCTTTGAATGCGAGGTAGAAATGTAATATTATAACAACTTTATAATGTGTAATTGAATTTACTCAAAACCTGTAAAGGGGTCATTAAACTCATAATTAGGAACAACTTTTCTCGCTAAAAAATTAGTAGTTTTATACATTTTGTCGAGTTATGAAATATGATTGAGAGTATAGAACAACTATTATTTTCTTTTTCGTGATATCAGAGTTGATTTCTAAGTAAAAGTTCGTTCTTAAAATAAAATAAAAAAGTAATTTATAAAATTTGCGTATAAATTTCAAATGTTTTATTGAAAATAATAAAAAGTATTCCTGAAACAGATTCTATTGTGGATGAGTTACGAACAAATACCTAAGAAATTGTTACCTATGTGCAGCAACAGTTGTTCTAAACCACATAAAGACAAATAATTCAAAGCCATAAAAAATCTGTTGTCACAAATTCCAAAAATACTTTGATAAAACTGCTAAGTTTCCAAGGGACCCCATATATAATAGGAACATTGAACCTTTTAAAAACTATGACAATAAAAAAGATATATTAAAGTAGAAACTTGGACGATAAACGTGTAGCATGTAATTGGTCGACAATTTATGTAGCGATCGGGCCACTTCGGGACTCTTCGTGTGGAATCGGAAAGTTGAGAATTGAGTCCTTTTTCGGTTGATAGAACTTTGGTACAGTTAAATTGAGTGTTTTTTTATACTTTTGGCAATAATAGCTATGTTTTTTGTTACCATAAATTCTTATTCGATTTAACTTCATAAAAACATTTTAAATTTAGTATCCAAAGCGTGCCAACGATACTTGCATCTTACTTCTGACAAACTTCAAGTTTGTTTTTTTGTAATGATTTATTGCTATAACTTTCCGGCGTAAAAATAAAACCATCTTTACTCTGCCGTATGTAATATCCTGCGTAGTTGGCTAATCTCCGTTGAGATTGGCCGCTGTGACCTAAATTCGGTCAGGAGGACATCATTATCTTCTTTTTATTGTCGGTTCCTGTCGTGACCGAATCGTGACCTGTCTTCGTATGTTTTATTAGTCACGGCTTGTTGCCTAATGTGTCAGTCTTGAGCCATTTTTGTCGCCTCGTGAAATGAAAGTTCGTTTTCCATATTAATAACAATAAAATTCACCAACCTACTGCCCCAATGCAGAGAAAAAGGCTTCTTCTCATACAGAGAATGATCGAGTCTGAACTCACTGCGGGTTGGCAATTTTGGACTATTAAGACCAGGTTTCCTTTCGATGTTTCCTTCACCGTTAGTCAGTGGTATCTTAGATAAACTTAGAGGTATGAAAGAATGAGTCACATTGGTACACGTTAGGTTTGAACCCACAAGCAAGTGCGCCACCACGACATTTTTTTTATTTACCATCTTGTTATTATCATCATTAATAACCATTACACATCTTAATAGAAATCTAAACACATTGTTATTGAGATTTAGAGTCTATCATATTAAAGAAATTAATAACATCACATTCAAGTATTAAATCTTCGCAGAATCAGAGATGCTGTTAATACAAATTAATATCACTGAGTATTACTAAGTTAGGCTTTTCAGATAAGTTAAATTAAGTTTTATTATTAATGTTATATTAAATTATGATATTATTTGTAAATTATATAAGTTGTGAAAGTTTAGTAATATGATGGAGAAATTACTGGCAAATTAAATATTTCACAGGTAATGGGGATTAAATTATTTAATTTCATGCTTTATCTATGAGTATAATAAAAGCGGGCAAGTGCGATTCGGACTCGTGCACGAAGGGCTCCGTATGACATTTTGCATAAATATTTAAGGAGTAAGGCTGAGATATAAATACAGATTTATAGTTTTTTTACGAAAAATAAAAATATTTTAATGAGTATAAATATTTTAATTTAGAGATCGAGAACTATTTCGGATTTTTTGGCATATAAACTTCAGAAATAGAGGGTGGAGGCGGACATTTTTTTTTCTAATTCCTTGACCTCCTAATACGTCTCGACCTTTACTTTCTCTTTGATCTGCGTTACATAACTTTTAAAATCAATATCAAAATCAAAATATTTTTATTTATGTAGACCATAAGGCACTTATGAAAAGTCATAATTCTAATATTGTTTATTCTGACTGACTTTATCTTGGCCTACCTCTTCCTCTCTTTCCATTGCCAAATTGTATGGAAAACAATTTCCATCTTGAAAATAGGATAGAAATAAGTAAAAAATATTATTAAGGATAATGTTGAGAGTCATCATTCAAAATATTTTTGTGAATTTTTTTTACATGTTATAGCACATGATAGCTTATTAAATATAATTATTATTTTAATAAGTAAATTTGAAAAATCAACTGATCCCATCCGTATCAGTTGTTTTTTCACATTTTCTTATTAAATAATTATATCATCATTCAAAATTTCCGCGCTCTTTAAAAAAATACCCTGTGTAAGTAACATTATAGAATTTGAGTAATTTGATTTCATAAATTATTCCAAACTACGTTAGAAACTCGAGGTTCTAGCAAACATTAGCTTACGGTAATGGGAAAACTTATAATATGGCACCCATATATGTATTAGATATTAAAACTCTTAGCCTTAATGATTTAATATAATTAAATGAACGACTAGTTATTTCCAGGATATAAAGTATCCTATGTCACTCTCCGGTGCATAAATTATCTCTGTGCAAAAAATCATGACGATCTGTTGCTCCGTTATAGTGTGAAAGAAGCGTAAACTAACAGACACAATTTTGCATTTTATTGTATTTGTTGTTACTCTCCGGCGCATAAACTATCTCTGTGCAAAAAATCACGACGATTCGTTGCTCCGTTATGTGAAAGAAGCATAAACCAACAGACATACTTTTGCATTTTATTGTATTTGTTGTCACTCTCCGGTGCATAAAATATCTCGACGATCCGTTGCTCCGTTATTGTGTGAAAGAAGCATATTCAACAAACACTTTTGCATTTTATTGTATTTGTTATTAATGACACGCTTGTAATAGGGATGTTGACTATTGATATTTTTATTTAAATCTTCTATATTACTATAATAATAAAAATAAGTAAGTGAAATAAGTTTTATATAAAAACGTTTTTAACCAAGCTTTTTATTATAATTGGAATATCAAATCAAACTAAACGTATACGCAAATAATTGTTGTGTGGACTGTTGAAAAATTCCTTTACCTGGAGGTAATCCTGCAAGTCAATTCAAGTCATGCTTATCATAAAAATGCATTATTTTCGGAACAGCATCAACATATAAAAAATTATCTCCGTAATTAAGAGGGAGGTTCTAATTCTAAAGCAAAGGTTAAAGTTTAAAAAAAAAATCAATCTTAATACTTTAGGTATTAGTAGAACCTAAGGTAGCTTAGTGTTTTTGTATTTAGAATCGTTCGTGCACTTGAGAGACACGATGAAGCTGGCCTAAAATTAAAACCTTTCACAATAAATAAAGAAATAAAACCTCATTTGCCTATTCATAAATTATTTTATTCCCATTGACAAACATCTAAACACAACTCATTAAAATCAAAACAAGAAAAACATCTTCAAAAACATTCGCAAAGCCCTTAACTCAATTTATCTTTAAAAAAACATTTCGCAAAGACCCTAAAAATTATTCTTTTCAAACCGAAAACGAAATAATAAGCTTTTGTTAAATCGTTGACTGCTGGTCCAACAAAAGGTGTTAATTTAAAATACGCTCATTTGTTATTCTCAAACTGAAATCACAATTATAATACTGCCATAAAGATATTACAAATGTAATCTGAATCTTAAATGACCTTAAATTTTATTTATCAGTTCAGTCATCATTTTTAGGGTTCCGTACCTCAATTTTTTTTTTGTATAGTGTCGATTCAATGAGTCGTGATAGCCTAGTGGTGTTGACCGTTGACTGGCAAGTCAGTGGTCTCGGGTTAGTAAGTTATAAGTTTTTGTGCGTTTATGCGATTGGTTTCCGACATGGCTTTACACACCGTTGAAAAATCTCTCAAGTGTGTCAAAAGTACATGCCTTTGTTTCGAACCTACACCCTTTTAGTTGGCTTTCCAACGGTCATACCACTAGACTATCCATTTAGATCTACCTTGCTGCTGTGACAGAAATTCAGCTCAATTTGAATATTTCCCCGATTTTTTTCAAACACCTTCTCCCCCATCTTTTTTCAGTTTTCCAAAATGCGTTTTATACTAATGCTTGTGCCCACAGATCTTTAACAGTTCTACAAATATTTTTTTCTTCTATCAAACCAAAAATTGTGTTAAAAACTCCCGTAAAACCGTTTTACTTGTTCCACAATTCGCAAAGTATAAAATTTTCAGCATGTATAGAAGAGTTTTTATGGTGCTAAACCCGTCGGGTAGCGAGCAGAACTCTAGGATTACAGCGCATTTTTCTCGCAACAAAATTAGCAGTTGTTGGAAAACTTAAGCTTAAGGTATAGGGTTGGGTAGAAGCGGTAGCGAGAGCGGTTTGAACAATAATAGGATATACATTTTAACCTACTTGAAGAAAGTGTCCACACATATTTTTAGGGTTTCGTACCTCAAAAGGAAAACCTTAACCCTCATAGGCTCTCATAGGTTCACTTTGTTGTCCGTTTGTTTGTCTGTCAAGACTCTTTATCTCAGGAATGCGTAGGGATTATTTCGTTGTTAGTCTGTTTGACAAGTTCCTTTATCTGAGGAACGCGTGGAGATATTGAGTTGAAATGAAAACCATATACTCAAGACCATTGAAGCTGTGGAAAAATGAAATTTCTATGTTAATGTAAAAAGTGATATGGGCCGTTTATGTCGCAAGAAAATAGTCTTTATTTGGATATCCACAGTGGGCGAGGCGACTCGCACTTATACACAATTAACCTATACCAGCCATACTCGTCTATGTTCCTCGGAGCCCTAGAAATCTCTGTGGGGGCTTCGCAAAAATACTGGTCATAACAAAAAATGCTTAAGAAAATCGTATTAAAAGAGAGTATTTCTTTCTTCAATAAAAAAAACATATAAAACCAGTTTTTGATTATTTTAGGGCTTCATTAAATATTTTTGTTTTCCAAACGGTTTCTATCGTTAAAAATTTGAGAGCCATTTGCCTAAACTATCTATTTCTAATAACCAACTTTTTAAATAGGTAAAAAACCGCTTCTAAAACCGCTTTACTTACAGCTTACCCAAAAATTTAGCTTACAGCTTACCGTCAGCACACATGTTCTCGCGATATTAGGATTATGCAACTAATAAACGTCTTCCTAGCGAAAGAATAAAAAAAAACTTGAGAGAAATATTTTTTAAAAGGTACCACGGAAAGAATTTTTCATAAATTTCATTCTTATGTTTTGTTGAAGCAAAAAAGATCTCTTTTGTGTTATAACCTCCTGGTAGTTTTGTGAATGTTTCTTTTATAGAAATTGGATAGGGAATTAAAAGTAAATACAGTTACCTAGTACAAGTGGGTTTCCAGCCCAAGAATAGAACCACCCCTACTCATCACGCGGGTGTCGTAAGAAGCGACAAAGGGAAAGATCTGGAGGATGAGCAGCAGCATCCTTTTGAATAACAGCAATCATCTGCTACTGCGATCGCCAATCCGCTTGCACAACGTGGCAATTGTGGGCAAATACCTCCAATGAGCGCACAATAGTGGCGCGCATTGGGAAAGGCCTATGTTCAGCAGTGGACTAAAACAGTCTGATGATGATGGTGATATTATTATTATGTCCCTCGGAGACAGTATTTTTTTTCGGGATGAAAGATACCCTAAGTCCAACGTAACGTATAAGCAAAATTTCAGGATGATAAGTTCAGTGGTTTAGGCGTAAAACCGTAACAAACAAACTTACTGCTGATTCTTGAGCCAGAAACCACACGGCATTTTTTTTGTCGGGGGTATAAAATACCTTACAAATTCCGCTTAAATCTAAACCACCCAATAGTTTTTAATATAAACAAACATATACAACAAACTGAAACATATTGCCTAAAAAACTACAAACAAGCGTTACAATCTACACGTTTTAATTGAACTGGATTGAACCGGATCGAACCGTATCCGGGCCGGTTACGGCCGGAGGATAACCGGCTGATACCCGGATTACCTGAAATACTGAACAACGGTTAAACGCTTTTAAATATTTTGTTTTTATAGCGCTTTGATAAAATGTTTTATGTCGGTAGTCTGAACTTAACTAGTATGGAGTTTAGAAGTTGTTTTATAGTAAAAATTGTGACGATTAGTAATTACTAGAGAACTAATTAGAGATTACTAGCATTTGCTCACGGCTTCACCCACGTTTCAAGCAAAAATTTTGGTCGCAGTGTAGGAACTTTTACCTCGTCGTGGTAACCGTTCCTACACAACGACCAAAATTGTTGTATGGCGTTGGCAAGGCACGGAGCAGGTGATAATTAATTTCTAAATACGCACATAACTTATGAAAAGTCAGAGGTACCTCTTACTCGAGGCTTAGTTTCTAACCTGAGACCTTTTTCTTGCCAATCAACCGTCATAATACTACTAGGCTATCACTATTTCGCCATTAGCTCATTACGCCTGAGATACAAGTTCAGTACCTAGTTCAGGCAAATACTATGTTAGACCTAAGTAATACTTTGTACTTGTTATTGTATTTTGTAATCATTTAATTTGAAATAAATATTCTATTCTATTCTATTCTAAATATTCTATTCTATTATTGAGAATATTTAAATAAAAAAATAGTTAACATGCCAATTCCAAAACATATAAATCATGTTTAATTTTTAAAGTATTTTAAGTAAACGAAAAACAAACGGATTGTTTACAAATAATCAAGTACTTCATACTTTATTGTTTTAATTAGTGTTTCGGGACGGAATCCTGTTTTATTTTCATACATCGAAATAAATATTTGTTAAACCCACGAGTATTTGTTTGGGCGAGATCAATTGGTATAATTTCTGTACTTTTTATTTTTTTATGCTACTAATGTGGCAAATAAAGATACGGCTTGTCTAAGGCTTATCCACTGGAGCGAAGAGGAGCGGCGAAAATAGGTGTGCATGAGTAATATCGAATAATCTACAGTTCAAACCTGGGTTAAATCTCAAGGAATACTCTTATTTGTATTATATTCTTTTGCGGCACTAAAATTCTATCAATATAAATATATAGGTACGTACATTATGTAGAAAACAGCTCTGATAGCCTAGTGGTATGACCGTTCGACTGACAAGTCAGAGGTCTCGTGTTCGATCCCAAGCCGCACACCTTTGACCTTTCGTAAGTTAAGTGCGTATTATAAATTAATTATATATTGTAGCTAAAACAGTGAAGGAAAACATCATGATGAAACCGCACACTTGAGAGATTTTTTGATGGTGTGTAAAGCCATGTTAGAGACCTACGGGCGGATTAAACTCCGACACCAGGTTGTTCATCAACCACATGATAAGAAAGAAAGAGTAGATACCTAATAAAAGTATTTTTTTTTTACATAAAATGGTATTGTCATCAGAACTAAAGCTGTGTACAAAATATCAGATCAATCTGTCAACAGAAAGGAGGTGAAATATCAATTACTAAATTTGAAGCAAATAATAAACAGGGCAAGCTAAATAAAACCGTTTAAAAATATGAATGTTTATGTAAAATAATCATTACACTCACATTCCATTAGTATAATCTTTAATCCTGGCCCTCTGACCTGGGAATAACCAGATGTTGGTCCCCCTTTCAAAGTTTTACAAAACAATGGGTTACAACTTTTGTTTACCCAAGTTATAATCATCATTAAAATGTAGGATGATACTGCTAAATAAAACAAGATTGTAAACGAGAGGATATAATATTTTTATTTTATTTATCTTGCAATGAAAATATTATTTTTTTATAGACTCACGGCTGTATTCCTCAGAAGGGGTAGGCAGAGGTGTACTTATATAGTACACCCACGTTTCGCCGGCTATAAGTCCCATGTAATAGGGGGCGAGCCTATTGCCATTAACCGGGCACAGTTCCAGACTCCGTGCTGTTACTGAAAATTTCCTAATAGAAAAACCCAATAGCCCGACCCGGGGATCGAACACAGGACCTCTCGTGCTCAGCAGTCGCGCTTGCTACCACTAGACCAACGAGGCAGTCAATGAAAATAGATACTGGAAAGACAGGCCCTACGAATTTAAAAAATAAAATCTCTTTAGAGACAAAATTTCTTCAGTTCAAGCAACCTGCTCCTTTTAATTTTCAGAAGCCAATGCCTAACAAAAAACATTTTTTTATATAATTTACTAAGTAGTGATAGCCAAGTGGTATGACCGTTGGACTACCAAGTCAAAGTTTATGACTTTCGACTACATTTCACTGACACTGACTTTTCACACTTAAAAATTAATACCAGGTTGTTCATCAACCATACGATAAAGAAAGGAAGATAGCATAATGCTAACGTTATAAATATCATCTGCCTAGCCTTTTCCCAACTATGTTGAGGTCGGCTTCCAGTCTTACCAGATGTAGCTGAATACCAGTGTTTTACATGGAGCGACTGCCATCAAACCTCCACAACCCAGATACTGGGTTACACGATACCCCTTGATAAGACTGGTTGTCAGACTCTGTCAAAGATCTAAAATTGACAGCCGGGGTCAACAGCTTAACGTGCTATCCGAGACACAGAGAGTGATAATTAATTTATAAAACGCACATAACTTACGAAAAGTCAGAGGTGCGCGCTTTGGTTTCGAACCCGAGAACACTTGTCACCACCACTAGGCTATCACGACTCTAACGAACGACGCTAACATTATAAATAATATAAAGTAAATTATAATTTATCCTTTCTAAGACGTCATGACGTCACTAAATCAACATGGCACCCACGAGATACATTATTCTAACTCATTTTGTTTTTTTTTCCAGATCATGCATCAGCGATCGTCGGCACGACCGCGCGGCTGCGTTGTCGCATCGATGGACGGTCTTGTGGGGCGATGCACAGCATCAAGTGGTACAAGTCTGAGTCGAGGTTGTATGTGTACTCCATCTCGGGGGGCACTGCCATCGATAGACCCGAAGGACCTATGAAAGACAGGTTGGTGAATATTTTAGTTGTAAGAACTGTAGCCAAGTTTTTTTTTATTCTTTTTTTCGGCCTGCCATTTTAAAGAATGACACTTTTTTACTAAATGAAATTGTTTTATACAGGGTTATTTGTAAAACACCTATAACCTGAAAAGAGGTCATTAAACTCCTCCTCCTTATTTAGAAAAAAATATTGGAGTTAAAATCAAACTAAACATACTTAAAAAATAATCTTCTTTTATTTTCAAAATAAATAGTTAATTTTTTAATTACTTTAATTATTTAATAAGCAAAACATCTAATTTTTTTTTATTTCTAAAAAAAATGTAAGATAAAAAGTAAGTAATTATAAAAGTTTAGAACTAGTTCAAGCAAGCATTGATTTTGGTGACAAAATTATACCTCTTAAAACCCATGCAACATATTTTAGTCGCTGTGTAGGAACTATTACTACAATGAGGTAAAAGTTTCTACACAGCGACCAAAATACATTAATAAATAATGTAGCAAAAGTCACGTTCGAACCTGAGACCTCTGACTTGCCAGTCAACGGTTACACCACTAGGTTTTCACGATATCCAACCAATTACTATACTAAACTGTAAAAATAAATAAATGTTTTCTGCGTTATCTCCATTGAGATTGGCCGCTGTGAAATTCGGTCAAGCAAACATTAAACCCATTCAAAAGACACACCAACCACATAACTCACAAAATCATTAGCGAACAAACTAAAAACAACTCAACTATACCCTCTGACGTCACGGCTATTGTTCATAACGACCACACTTACCGGGCATTGTGCGAAATGACACGGGCGATACGTCTTGTCTTTTCACGTTTTGTGAGAAACGTAGGTACTCTTGTTTTATTTTATTATCGTCTTCGAAAGACACAAAAATAGTCTTGTGATGCGAAATTGTGTTGTGAAAGTAACATATTTTGTTTGATATGAAGACACTTGGATGTGCAGTTACAAATATTTACTGCATTGCAAAAAATTAGCTGTTCTATACATTTATGTTCACGTAACTCAACAAAATGTATGGAACAGTGTTTTTTTTGTGATTTCAGGGTTGGTCCCATAGTAAAAGTTGTTCATAATGATGAGTTTAATGACCCCTTTTCAGGTTGTTGGTGTTTTACAAATAACCCTGTATAAATACCTAAACACTGGACTAGGTACATAACATTTACCTCAAAAGGTTAGATCATATCTCTATGGTTGATGAACAACCTGGTATCAGAGTTTAAACCACCCGTTAGCCTCTGACATGGCTTTACACATCGTTGAAAAGTGTCTCAAACGGTTTCCTCACGATGTTTTTCTATCACCGTTTTAGCAAGTGATAATTAATTTCTAATACGCACATGAATCCGAAAAGTCAGAAGTGCGTGCCTGGGTTTCGAATCTACGACATTTGACTGGGCAGTCTAATGGTCATACCACTAGGCTATTATGACTCGTATTAAACTTATGCAAAATTACAATTAAGCTATCTGCTTGTTAAATAAAAGGCTTTCCTCTGTTACATTAAGTTGATAAACAGACTTTGAACGAATTTTGCGTATAACACCTCCACCTAACCCTTTTTTGGAATATAATCTAGACATAACCTTTCAAAAAGGTTCTTTTTTAATCCTTTTAAATAAAATATAGTGCTTAAACCCTCAAACGAGAATGTGATTCTCACCATTATCGAAACATTAGAAGGACCTTTTAAAATCTGATACTTTTATAAACTAAAAGTATCAGCTGATACCATTAACATTTCAATATGTTAGTCTAGACACTTACCGCTGACCACTCTAAAAAACATGCTGGCACGCAATACGTCAAATTTTCAACCTTATGTACATCTTTGTAAAGATTAATATCGTATAAATCAATTTTGTAAATCGAATTTTATGCTGGACAAATATTATTTTAATTATTAAAAAGTAGTTTATTTTTTAATTATTAAAAAGTCTTGTTTTTAAGACATTTGTGGACCACACCTACCTTTGAATTAGGAGGACAAGAGTAGGGTGATATCAGTCACCTTTTTGAAACACGATAATGTCAATGGCAAGCCTTTGTCCCGTGAGTGAAAACCCGCCACGGCGCCTTCAACTTAAAGCAGATTGGATATTGATCACTGCTAGTTTGTGACCTTTGTTCCATCATTAGTTGACTTTGAAGATACAAGTCCAAGATGGGCTGCCGACTGTAACCGCAGGTGACACTGTGGCTCGCCGTAGACCGCAGTGCTACTCGCGGTCGCAATAGACCGCAGCGCTACTCGCGGTCGCGGTCACCTCTATTCCAAACGCGGCGACATGCAGCTGCAGTCCGCTCTTATAACAATACATGAGGTAATACCTCGGTGGTTTTTAGGAGAAGAAGCTTTTAAACGCTCTGCGATCCTCGCAGCACCCGGTCCGTCGCGGTAGTGTGGCCACGCTTGGAAACAATTATAGATTTCTAGAAACTAGTGGTGTTGCTTGCAGTTTGCAATCTGCAACCCGTCTCGGAAATGTACCTTTGCAATACGCAGAACGACAGACGTTCGTGCTATATTTCTCCATACCACGCAGTAGGAACAATGATTATTACAAAAATTATTTATAAATAAATTTAAACCATAAACTTGTAAACTTAAGGTACACATTTGATTATACCATTCAATACCTATTACAATCTAGATTTCAAACCTTATTTTTATCACAACAAGGTACAAACATGTAAAGTACAAATTTGTTTTCATCGACAAATTTATTTTTGTAGCTGGCGTAAAAGAATTTGTTCATTATTTCTACCAAGTTAAGGTTCAATTGAAATGTAAATGCGAGCTGATCGTATTGGATGTAAAACTAATTGAATTTGAAATGAGCTGAAAATGAAGGTGTTATTACGTGCCGAAGTAAATTTTTAAATCGAGGAATTGGTTTGGAATTGTCGAAGATAAGGGTTTTCTGTTCTGTGAAATAAAGTAACATTTTGTAACTGGCGTTATATAAATAGAGATCTATACATATAAATAAAATAAAGTCGGGTTATTTACACGATTCTGCTTCTTCTTAGCGTGTCGATGACAATCTAAATTGTGACAGCCCAGAACTGGGCTACGAAATTGACGCCTCCAGTAGCATCCATCAGTTCCTGTAAAGAACAAACGACAGGGCATGCCGGGCACGATATTAAGTGATTGACACGATTTATAACTCAAGAATGAGTGAAGCAATTTTTTGTATTCGTCTTCTCGAAGAATAGCAGAATAAATATTAAAAACAATGAATTTATAACCTTACAGTAGGGTATGGTAAGGTTAGAGTAGGGGTAGAGTAGGGGTAGGGTAGGGGTAGAGTAGGGTAGGGTAGTGTAGGGTAGAGTAGAGTAGGCGCAGAGGTAGGATAATCACGCGTACAGAGTTGTGCCGAGCAACGAATACATAAAACAAAATCGGGATATTTATACCATTTATAACTCAAAAATGAGTGCACCGATTTTGGTGATCATTGTTTGGATTTGTCTCCTCCAAGAATAGCAGGATAAATATTAAAAACAATCGAATTATACGCCTAGGGTAAGGGTAGGGGTAGAGTAGGTATTTACATGTCTACCTAATCCCCTTTTTAAGATCAAGCTCGCTTAGTACATAATTTAATTCTAAATAATCTTCTTAGGATAAAATACTCGTTCAATTGAACATTGAGAGCCAATAATTAATTCCCTTTCACTAAAAGAAATACTTGAAGGCGATTTATCAGAAGGCAATAAAAATTGACTATATTTATGTACATATGGATACGTAATCCGAGCAGCTTGATCGAAAAAGGTGGATTGAGCTGCAGGGTGAGACCATATTGTATAGGAGCGAGCGATAAAAATAAAAATAAATAAATAAATCAGCCTGTAACTGTCCCAATGTAGAGCAAAGGCCTTTTCTTATTCAGAGAAGGATTGAGCATTAATCACCACGCTAGCTCACTGCGGGTTGGCGATTTCAGACTATTAAAGTCCAGGTTTCCTTATGATGTTTTCCTTTACCGTTAGTCAGTGGTGTCTTAGATTAACTAAGAAAGTACAGATGACATTGAAACAGTCACATTGGTACATGCCAGGTTCGAACCCACACCCACGCGCTTGCAAAGCGGGTCCGTAACCAATGCGCCACCACGACATATTAAATAAATAATACGATAATAATAAATGCGATAAAAATAAATATTTCTTAATTAATCACGTTTTAAAACGGTTTTACTTAGCTTGACCTGTTTATTATTTGGTTCAAATTCAGTAATCGATATTTCACCCCCTTCCAGTCGACAGATTGATCTGATATTTGGTACACAGCTTTAGTTTTGATGATAAAACCGTTTTACGTAAAAAAAATTACTTATATTATTTATTTAAGTTTCAATTTCTCCTAAACTATAGAAGGAGTTTTAAAATAAAAAACGTTTTATAATAAATTTCATCACATTTCTTTGAAGTTATTTTTACTGGGTTGGATCCCGGGGATACAAGCCAGTCGGGTAGTGTTATTGAGTTTTTCTATTAGGAAATTCTCAGTAGCAGCACGGAGTATGGAATTGTGCCCGGTTAATGGTAATAAGCTCGCCCCCTATTACATGGGACTTATAACATAGTCGGCAAAACGTGGGTGTACTGCATACACCTCTCCCTACCCCCTCTAGGGAATATAGGCGTGAGTCTATGTTATGTTATAAAAAAAAATAGTGTTTATTCTAATACACTTGATTTTTTAAAATATTTTGTGTTTTTAAAAAGTTATTGCAATTTTGAAAATAAGGTACTGAGTTTTGCAGTGTATTTAAATTTACTTAAAATTAATATCTGTTAAGTTAATAATATGGTTCAAATCTGATTGTGAGCCAATGCTGAGTTCTCAGTAAAACTTTAATATGTTGGAATTCTAATGCAACTACGCTATTTAATTTTTCCCAAGGGTCTAGTTGGAAACCAGTACCGACTAGCATAGTTGAACTGTATAACTTTATGACACTATTGTGATGCACTCCTATATATTTATTCTTTATTTTTGATTGAATGATCAAACAGTGGTAGCCTGTGGGAATGATACAGACTCAGGTTCGAACCCAAGTCACGCACTTCTGACTTTTCGGAAGTTATCTGTGATAATTATCACCAGCTCCATGCCTCGCTGTTGGCCCTGGTTGTCATAAAAATCTTTGACCATTTATAAATATTTAATAAGAAATTTGAAAAAAAATATTGAAAAAACAACTGATACGGATGGGATTCGAACCCACGATCGTTGGCGTACCGTGCCAAAGATCGTGGATTCGAATCCCATCCGTATCAGTTGTTTTTTCAAATTTCTTATTAAATATTTATATTTAATAAGCTAACATGTGCTAAACCATGTAAAAATTTCACAAAAATATCTTTGACCATTGTTAAAGGAAGTTAGTACCTACCTTTTTTTTTTGTTTTTTGTTTGTGGCAGGGTGGAAAATCCTCATTGATGTCCCCCGCCCTGGGGAAGAGCGGAGGGGTCTGTCAGACTCTTACTGACTAAAAACCACCCCGGTGTTACCTCTCGCACATTCTAATTCTAACTTTAGAATATCGTATCCCTTTGGGTTGCTAAATCACGATAATTATGGTTTTTTTTTTTAAATCGCTGGTCGCTCCTCCTATCCAACATAACAGCAGGTTATATAGGATTTATTAACGAGTGATAATGGAATCGGTGTTCAATGTTGACGTCATTTAGCATTAACTGAGTTTTTGCGCGATTGCGCCTGCGCGGTGGAAACGGTTTTATGCATCTATTAAGTATTCTGTTAAATTTGACAACACAAGCTACAAGATTGGTATTTATTAGTGTTTTATTTTAAACTGATTTTAATTTTAGTTTCCAGTTCTGATATAGGTAGTTGATAATTCCTTCATTAATGAAATAATAAAAAGCTATTTATTACTTTAAGGTTTTCTCCTAAAAATGAAAAAATAATAAATAAATAAAAATCCTGTCATATCCTACTAATATTTAAAAAGTTTGTGAGCATGTATGGATTAATGGATATTTCAAACCTATGACCTATGACTTGACAGTCTAACAGTCATACCACTAGGCTATCACTGCTTCATGTTTTACTACGAAATCCTCAAAAAGATTATTTGTAAGTGAACTTTTATTTCTTGTAACTATATACATAAACACACTTAAATAAGCTAAATTCAATTTTTACGAACTAAATATAACTACTATTTACATTTGCGTATAAAAAAAAACAAAAATAAAAAAATAATAATATTAATAATAGAAAAAAAGTACTTACCTAAATATTATGCGTCAAAGTAAGTATTTGTAAGTTATTTTTGAAATGTTAATTCCATCTGGGAATCGAACTTTCAACACTCTTATCACTGGAAGACGTTGACACCACTGCACCAACCTTAACATTTAAAGATAAGCAAAACTAAAGCTTCTTTAAAACAAAGTTTGAAAGTCATAAGCACGTATGTGACGCCATTTTGTTTAAAGTAATAAGAGAACCAATTATGAGCAGTGGTTTCGTCCATAAATTTTTAAATTACGTTTTTAAGTATTAAATATTGTTAGATGTCTTTTTGTATCATATTTTTCATTAGTATTAGAGTCGTGATAGCCTAATGGTATGACCGTTTGACTGGCAAGACAGAGGTCTTGGGTTCGAACCCAAGGCGCGCAACTTGACTTTTCGTAAGTTATGTGCGTATTATAAATTAATTATCACTCTCCGTGCCTCGGATAGCACGTTAAGCTATTGGCCCCGGCTGTCAATTGTAGAGCTTTAACAGTCGTTGCGGGTAGTCAGAAGTCCGAAATTCTGACAACCAGTCTTACCAAGGGGTATCGTGTAACCCAGTATCTGGGTTGTGGGATTCTGAAAGGCAATCGCTCCATGTAAAACACTGGTATTCAGCTATATCCGGTGAGACTGGAAGCCGACCCCAACGTAGTTGGGAAAAGACTAGGCAGATGAAGAATTTTTCATTAGTAGGTATAAGAGTTATTTGAGCGTTGAGATAGCCTATAAGTGGGATGACCATTGATACAAAATCCCACGCTAGAAAGGGATGGAGCATATTCAAAATCTATTCTTTGATATCTGTCTAAGTCTGTAATGCAAAATAATAAGCATACTGTTGTATAAAAAAAAACTCACAGAAGCATACAAATGAACAACAATATTACCCGACCCATTTACAAGAACACGACGATGACATCATAATAACTCTGCCAGTCACCTTTATGTCTTAGCGATGTAATACCGAACCAATAAACATGCATACGTTTTCATTTCAACCTTCTGAGCCTTTACGTGACAACGAATTGATCACGTAGCATATTACTACGGCGTAGCTGTCTCAGCTACGCCGTAGATCGTGCTACGCCGCAGGTCTAAGGCTTTTTATGCACGGTGAGAAAATTTGACGAATCAATATACGATTTTCACATAATCTATATGCGCTAGACATGGATAAGTTCTTCTCTGCGCAAGACCCGACAAGAAGGCGAGCTTCTACCTACGTCGCTGCGGGCGTCAAGGTTTCGTGCCTCATCATCATCAGCAGAGAGGCGTCCACTGTTGATCAAAGACTCTTAGAACACCACAATGAACAGCATCTTGCCTCTTGCATCTCTGGTTATTCGCGACTCTAGCGATGTCGTCGGTCCACCTGGTTGGAGGCATATCAAGGCTTCGTTTTCTGGTTGGTAGTCGCTACTCGAGAACTTTTCTTCTCCATCGATTATCGGTTCTTAGTTAAACAAAAACAATATTGTCGTGTAACATAGACACAATTTATCTTTTCTGCAGTACACTTGTCGGATTTTCTTTGCTTGTACAAGAACCTAAAGGTTCTTACACAACGAACGACACCCTAGCAACACAGTTGGTGAGTTAGGCTAGCGACGGCTTCACAAAATAAAACCAGGGGGCTTAGCCAAGTTGACTATCTACAATCGCTAACGCTATAGAAATCGAAAGAAATGTATAGGAGAAGATTCTATTCGTTTGTTTTGACCACGTGACATAACGATAAATCCTATACAATTCTTCCGTTTTCTATAGCGTTAGCGATTGTAGATAGTCAACTTGGCTAAGCCCCTAGGCAAATTTGCCGGCGACACGAGGGCCGTAGCAACTGCAACATTAATGATTGCTGTTATGTGTATCTTTTGAATATTTCAGTCAATATCTTATTTTTCTATATTTTACATGGGGCAACTATATAAATAACAGCTAGTGAAGTTTTTTATCACTGGGTTCTAGGCAACTCAATAAAGGATGAGAGTCCGCAAGGATCCCACCTGGGTTCATTTTTTCAAATAAGCCAGGAGCTTTTCCGGCGTCCTCCGTGTAAATAAATTGTTAAAAACTTTTGTCGTCAATTGTTGAGCAACTGTAGCGCGATAAATAGTTGCCTAGTGTATAAAATAAATAAAGTTAGGTTTAATTTGTCTCAATTTAGATTACTTGATAGTAAACTGATTGCCTAGGGTATAATAAGGTTGTATGGGCAAATGTGGACAAAAAGGCTTTTTCTTCAATCAAATTATAATTTGATTCAGGCTCATGAATATAAAAGCCTTTATTACAATAGTTTTAATAAAAATGCCAGACTTTTATAAATTTAGGTCTATATCTAAGCTATCTCGTTGATGTCATTAAAATGTTGATGCGTCTGGGTCGAAAGGTGAATTCTTTGTTTTAGTTTGTTAATTAGGTAAAAATGGCGGGCTTTTTAGATTTAGATCTATATCTACGTAATCTCGTTTTGTCATCATTTTAATATGTCTGGGTCAAAAATTTTTTTTTTTTTCTTAATTTAGTGAAAAAAAGAAAGGAATAGAAATCGAAGATCAACAGGAAGCTTTTGGTCAGTAGTAAGTAGATGTAAGTTTACAGTAAAAATAATTAGGAAAACATGGTATTGGTACCTATGTATGTCCAGATTTATATGTATATCTACAATTTTATTTTATATATTTTATATTTTTTTTATTTTATTTTATTTTATTTTACAATTCTCGTGCTCGACCTTTTATCTATTTCAATAAAATAAATTACATTTTTCGTTGATGACATTACAATTTTGACATTTGTATAACGTTTCTAAAATAAAAATAAAACATTCAAAAACAAAACAACCGCACAAAATCACGAAACCACAACCACTCATCAAAAAATATTCACAAAAAAGGTAAAATATCTAATAAAAACGGCTTTCTTCGTGGAAAAACCTTTACACCTGCCAGTTACCTTGAAATACAGTCACTTTATACAGGGGGAAGCTTCCTGAAATTTTAATATAGCAACCCTCGGAATAGATCTGACAACCTTTTTGAAATTAATAAATCTTTCGCGCAACTGTTTGTGCCTTTTGTCTCTGTTTGGAGTAGACAGTGTTGGACTATTTTAAAAGCAGCTGTTTGGTTCCCATGTACTTTTTAAAAAGGTATTTTCTTTATACAGATTGTAACAGAAGTCTGATATAATAAATAGAAGGCGTATGAGGTACCCTATAAACAATCGTTGAGCAGAGGTTTTGGAACTGAACCCCTAACAATACTTGAGTGAACCACAGTCAAAGTTTTCAAAATCTTTTAAACAGCCGCTGACAGATGGATAAACTCAAACCCAGTTATTAATCTTCAATTTATTCTTTAAGTAAACACTAGGCACGCGTTGGTTAATGAAATCTGACATTACTGAAGTGTGATGTGTAATGAAATATGTCATACTTCTTTTTTGAAGTCGGCTAAAAGTTAACGCAAAAAAAGTTAGTCTTACTAAAGAATTAAAGCCAACTGCTTCGTCATAGAGTAAATTGTGTAAAATTTTATCATTTAACGATGATATGACAATTTTTCCCCCTCATCATTAATCATATTCATCAATATCGAATAGGTAACTTTGTCACGTACAACTAACAGTTAACTTTAACTGCGATGACGCGGTTACTATTAGCGGTAACGATGTTAAGCCCAGTCACGTAACTGGAATGGGTTTTAAAAATGTTAGCGGATTTAATTATAGGTTTTAGTTTAGGAATAAAATTGGGGAATTGTTAAAAATATAACTAACTAACTATAATTAAAAAAAGTAAAATAAAGTACCTATGTGCGTTAAGAATAGCACCACCCCTACTCATCCGTAGGTGTCGTAGAAAGGGAAAGATCGAGAGGATGGGCAGCAGCATCCTTCTGTGTAACAGCAACCATCTGGTATTGCGATCGCCAACCCGCTTGCCCAGTGTGGAGATTATGGGCAAATACCTGCAATGAGCGCAAAATAGTGGCGCGCATTGGGAGAGATTGGGAGAGAGAGAGAGAGAGTTCAGCAATATACAGACTTTGGATTTATGTGCATGTTAGAAATTAATAATTATTAGTTACTAAAACGGTAAAAAAAAACATCGTGAGGAAATTATCACTTCATAATTTATAAAAAACTTTACAGGCTACGACCCAGTTGGCTCTCCAGAGATGTCATCAACTATCACTGCTAACAAAAAACCGAATGTGTTACATAACACCAGTTTTTTAATTACAATAATTAACAAAAATAGGTCCATCTGGCGTTATCATCCTACAATCATATAACCATACCAATTGAGGCTTCCGGAACCCGACAATAACATTCTGGGCCTTAATTGTGCGTAGTTTCGCGGTGGCTCTAATTAGCCAGAATTTGCGTCAACTTAGCGCAGTTTCAACCTTAATAATTATAATTTAAACCGGAAACTTCAGTAAGATCCGGTATATTGCACCGAAACCGGTAGTCTGGTAATTCTGTACCGGTTTTAGTGGATTAGAGATATTGTTATTATGAAATTAAGTCGACAAGTTTGGTTAAGGTTTTTGAAGGGTTTTCTGCTGCACTTTGAGATTGCTATTATTAGTGTGAAAATTGTTTTAAATACCTTTAATAAAATAATTATAAATTAAAATTATAATAACCCTTGCCACCAAAACAATCTCTAACTTTTTTGTAGCTAGGAACACTTTCAATTAAGTCACGTTTCAAACATAAAGAACTAAATCAAAATAGGTTCATCCATTTAGAAGCTATGATGCCACAGATAGACCCACAAGTTCACACATTAGACTTATAATGTCCCTTTGTTTTTGTCGGGGTAATTTAGACCAATTTGGTAGCAAACAATTGATCATACAACCTGCTTCATTGTAACCGGTTACCGTAAGCTATCATCACTAGAAGTTACTGGAGCGGTACCGACCTTGTAAATATTTTTCACGCCCTTTTTGCTGAGCCCAATCTCTTAAGAAATTCTTAGTGGGAAACAGATTCCATAATCTGAGCGTGTACGTGATGAATTTTTCGGTTTCGGATAACCGGTTTTTATTTGATTATTTAATAAAACTTTACACAATTTCATAAAGGTAAACAAGGTCCCACAAAATTGTGTTTAAAGTTTGTCTGTGGAAGCAGCTCATTCTGTTTTTTTTTTATATTGGCTTATATGATACACTGGTTAAACATTATTATTAAAAACAATCTTCAATACCATTTTTATGGTAGGTAATATGGGTTCAACTCTTTTTCTATACACAAATAATAATGACAATCATTAACAACTATCATACACCTTATCTCAATAGTAATAAGTATGATTTTCAAATCAAACTGTGTCCACTTATATTCTGTCGACTGTACCCACCCCACTACTTGCACCCAACACTGATTTGTACCGGTCGTTAAGCGTTTTTGGAGCGTAATGGCAGCATGTAGGTCAGGGATTGTAAACCTATGGCGCGCGTAACAAATGAACTAACAGTGCGGCATACATTTTAGATTTTGTTAGATTGAATAAAATGGACCACCTGCTCGCTCGTGTATTTATAATGTCATGGTTGAATTATTTAAAAAGATAAAACAGAGGTGCTTTTTTATAAATTTTTTTTTTAAACTTAGATTAAATATACATACCTACCTAATATGTTGGAGGGATAATCGAAGTGAGGAGAGAAAAAACAGACCAATCAACGCCCGCGCACCCGACTTTTAAAGATTTAAAGTTGCCCAGATTTAAATTTGTCTGTTATTTCAGCCTGCATTAGTAGCCCAGTAGAAGTAGGATTCTATCTTATAATTTCATTAAAGTCATTTATTTTTGCACAGGAGATTAGTTACGTGTATTTAAAGCTTCGTTTAAAAAGTTAGAAAATTTAGACCAATGCTTTAGGTATAATTTAAGTTTCTGCAAAATCCATTACAAACGGTGAACACATCGGCAGTCTTCGGGTTTCCGTATTTACCCGAATGTATTATCTCCATGTCTAGTAATTTTTATATTTATTTGTACTCAATTCTTTAAATATTTAAATTTAGAACTACATACTTTATTGTTCTTTTGTTTTTGATTTCCATGTGAACTACATAAAATTATAAAACCTATAAAATCTCTTTATTAACCAACGACGGAAAATAGGAGGAGGTTCTCAATTTGACTTGTACCTAGGTATATATATTTTTACAATTGCTTTTTTATTCAATAGACTTTACAAGTTTTCGAATATGTTTCAACGCCAAATGTCCGACCAGCTCTCTTGACGAATATTGACGATCACCTAATTCTGTAGACTCTATGTACAATACTGTGAGAGTTTTACGGTTTTGTTTAAAGTTTTGTTTGTATATTATATTTATCAAAAATATTTTTTTTGAGTTTTATTTTTGCTCCTGATCAGAAAGTCTAAGTGATGAACAAGGTGATTCGTATATAACTAACGTACAATTCATCCCAAACACAGTTGTTCAAAATTAATAGTAAATATTTATTACTATTTGGGTACCAGGTTGTTCATCAACCATAGAACAAAGAAATCTAATTCGGGCAGAGCTTCATTTTAAAGGTTTAATTGAAAGTACACTGAATATAAAAACCGGTTTTTTTATATCGCACCGGTTTTTCATTCCCTATCCTTGAACTCCGCGTGGCTTTTCTTATAGAAACCATGTTTTTATAATAACTTTACCCACACAAAATCTTCTGTAGGTATGACGGTATAGCATTTTATAATTGTTAAGTAGCCTCTAATTTCTGAACTCAATTAATAATATTACTCAGACGAAAATAATTTAAAATTCACGTCATTTATAAAAAAGGATTAAGCTTAGTTAATTAATTAATTTTGATTGGCCATACCAATTAACCAAAATCAAATTATTCAGATTAAAAAAAAACTACTTTTCATTAAGTTATAAGTAATTTTATAGGCCGTACTGGATGATGTATCTTTAACTGATCTTATAGAAAATGTTGTCACATGACAGTGTCACTGTCATGTTTTGATATTGTTATATAATGCACTTCTGCCTGACACATTTGGATTAAGTTTATAAAATTTCGGACATAATTAATTTATTATTAGCCTGTAACTGTCCCATTTCAGGGCAAATGTCTCTTCTCATACAGAGAATGCACTGAATTAATTGAATGCATTTATCACCACGCTAGCTCAATGCGGGTTGGCAATTTTAGACTATTAAATCCAGGTTTCCTCACGATGTTTTCCTTTACTGTTAGTCAGTGGTGTCTTAGATAAACTAAGAATTTACATATATGACATAGAAAAAATCACGTTGTTACCACCACCTCCTTCTTGACTTCTTTCTCTTTGAATAATTCTAAATAATTAATTAATTACGCTAATTCTTCTTAAAGGAGATTTTATCCTATTGTAATTAGACAACTTAATAAAAAAAATATTTAATTTCTAAATAAATATTTCTTAAAATATATTTTTGATTTTTATCTGTTGTTGTTTGTCTTTCTTTATATTACTCTTTCCTTTTGTTTTTTACACAAGAATATTCTGGATTCAAATATCTATAATAATACTCAAATATACCTCATTTTTAACTAAGAATATTACCCCTAAATTATATATTTGTTTCAAATTTCAATAAAGGTTTGAATGTATACAAGATTTTGATAAAACCGGTATTGGTTGAACAAAATAAAAACCGGTTTTTATATCGATATATTTTGTATATTATATTATTATCTTTAGTAGCATCTAACTCTGGAACAAATTTTTTTATATTACACAGACTAAGAACATAAACTCATTAATATTATAATTTGTAAAACTACATTTTTTTATAATGTTGTTGTCAGCGATTCGAAAGCACGGCGGCCGGCTACGAAGTAAGCGCGATAAAACCCCCTACGCCCCGCACAACCCCTCGTATTATTTTCGTATGCCGTGCTAACAAATCTTAAGTTTTCTGACAATTCCATGGACCAATTTTTCTAATCTTTTGTATAATGATAGAGTACATAGTTATGGTCAAATAGCCACCAACTTCTGAACTCAAATTTTATATTACTCACTTAATCAGACCATAAAACTTTGAAACTGAAAACTCAAATAATTTGGAAAGCTGTTTAGATAATTTTCTAAACTTTTTGTAGTAGGTAAAAATATACAATACCAATTCATTAAAATTATTTCCAGACACTAGAATAATTTATTGAAGGCACAATTGTAATATTTAGTTTTTCAATGTTTGGCCTTATAACATAGGTTCCATGTATCCAATCTTTCTAATCTTTTGAATGATGATAGAGTATATTGTTATGGTTAAATAACCACCAACTTCTGAACTCAAATTGTATGTTACTCACTTACTCAGACCATAAAACTATGAAACTGAAAACTCAAATATTTCGGAAAGTTCTTTTGATAATTTTCTAAACTTTTTGCAGTACGTAAAAATATATAATACCAATTCATTAAAATTATTTCCTGACACTAGAATAATTTATTGAAGACACAATTGTAATATTTAGTTTTTCAATGTTTGGCCTTATAACATAGGTTCCATTGTATCCAATCTTTCTAATCTTTTGAATGATGATAGAGTATATTGGTATGGTCAAATAACCACCAACTTCTGTTACTCACTTACTCAGATTTCATGTTACTCACTTACTCAGACTATAAAACTATGAAACTGAAAACTCAAATAATTCGAAAAGTTCTTTAGATAATTTTCTAAACTTTTTGTAGTACGTCAAAATATACAATACCAATTCATTAAAATTATTTCCAGACACTATAATAATTTATTGAGGACACAATTGTAATATTTAGTTTTACAATTTTTGGACATAAAACATCGATTCCATCAGTTCCATGTATCCAATCTTTCTAATAACTTAATAACTATAAGATAACATTGTCCTTAATCTCACACGACTAGAATTTTTGACTTAAATTTTATATTCACGGTTTGTCATGCAGTTTTGCAAAAACTTAAATTGTACTTAAAGCAACGGTCTAAATTTTCTAACTTTTTAATAGAAGCTCTAAATATACGTAATTAATCTCCTGTGCAAAAATAAATGACTTTAATAAAATTATAAGTTACGGTCAAAATACGACGTTCCGCTATCGGTCTATAGTCCAGTGCTGAACATAGGCATCTACCAATGCGCGTCACTATTATGCGCTCATTGGAGGTATTTGACCACAATCGCCACGCTGAGCATGCGGGTTAGCGATTGCAGTTGCAGATGATTACTGTTACATAGATGGATGCTGCTGGCCATCCTCCGAATCTTTCCCTTAGTCGCTTCTCACGACACCCGCGGAACGAGTAGGGGTGGTTCTATTTCTTGGTCATAAACCACACAGCACATCGTCTGTTATACTAATTACTAAATAACATTTTCCGTTTGAGACATTATTTGTTAACCAAACCTCTAATTATTTTTTAAACGCACGTCTACAAAAAGGTTCGCTACCCCTGAAGTAGGTCGTACAGACTATATTGGATGGGCTGTAAGCTGTACTGATATTGCTCATGCGTTATATCATGACATATAAACAGTAATAATTGAAGTGATTTCAATCACATGTGATTTATATTTTGGAGTGATTGCAGCATTTAGTTTAGAGTGTTTGACTATTATGAGAAAATATATTTTATGACGTATTTGGGTGTTTTCTGTTTATTTATTGTAACATACATGCTTACTTACAGAAACATATTATGATTTATATTTTAGAGTGATTGCAGCATTTAGTTTAGTGTTTGACTATTATGAGAAAATATATTTAATGACGTATTTGGGTGTTTTCTGTTTATTTATTGTAACATACATGCTTACTTACAGAATAATATCTACCTGACCGAATTTATGGTTACAACGGCAAATCTTAACAGTAATTAGCCATAACGCAGGAGATATTATAGTACACAATATGTGTGCAAACATAGTTGCATTATTTATTCTCTCACTCTCATAGTCCGATAAGACGGCAATCCGACGCGACCATACAGAGATTGAGGCGCAGCTGCGCAGGGCAATTGTAGATCTTTGACAGTCGTTACGTGTAGTCAGAAGCCCGAAAGTCTGACAACCAGTCTCACCAAGGGGTACCGTGTAACCCAGTATCTGGGTTGCGGAGGTCTGATAGGCAGTCGCTCTATGTGAAACACTGGTATTCAGCTGCATCCGGTAAGACTGGTAGCCGACCCCAACATAGTTGGGAAAAGTCTAGGCAGATGAGGCAGATGATATGATTATAGATAAGAATAAGATGAAAAGATCCATGCTCGCGCTACTGGTTAGATTACAAGCTGACCCCAACAAAGTTTGGAAATAATATCAATTTACATAATACTTACAATAAGTCAGAAATAATTGCATTTTCCTTGCCATAAACGTCGAGTGAGCTATATTTAATAAATAATAATTCATTGCTACCATTACTTTTACATAAAAACGCACAATAACGCAATTTTTATTACTTTACACTTTACGAGGGCGTCGGAAACCGGTTTCAACTGGTTTCGTCTAGTTTTTACCGAATGAAGGCGGTTAATGGATTATTTAATTTCATAACCTCTTAGTTTGGAAAGCAGTTACAGTCTAAATGATCCGGATACGGAATCCTTAAAAACCGTATTCCTAAAATATTAACAAGCAGTGACTGCCTCGTTGGTCTAGTGGTAGCAAGCGCGACTGCTGAGCACGAGGTCCTGGGTTCGATCCCCGGGTCGGGCAAAGTGTTATTGGGTTTTTCCATTAGGGAATTCTCAGTAGCAGCACGGAGTCTGGAATTGTGCCCGGTTAATGGCAATAGGCTCGCCCCCTATTACATGGGACTTATTACATAGCCGGCGAAACGTGGGTGTACTACACACCTCTGCCTACCTCAGGCGTGAGTCTATATTAACAAGCAGTGTTAGTCTAGTGGTATGACGGTTGGACTGCCAAGTCTCAGATCATAAGTTCGATCCTAATTCTCTCTGACTTTACTTATTCACGTGCGTATTAGAAATTAATTAGCATTTGCTAAAAGGATAAAGGAAAACATCGTGAGGAAACCAGCACACGTGAGAGATTTTTCAATGGTGTGTAAAGCCATGTCAGAGGCCTACGGGTAGTTAATATTATATTATTATTGACACTAGGTTTATCATGAACCATACGATAAAAAATTTAAGAAAAATGACACTCAAAAGTAATAATAATTAATAGTTACCCACTTAAAATATGTGTCAAGTACCAGTAATAAATATAAACTATATTTTTAGAGCACTTGCCATATAAATTTAAGTTAATGCAATCATAATTTGGCAACACCAACGGGTCTGATTTCCATATTCCGATCCGCTATTGCCATTTAATGGTTGAAAACTATGAATATACAGTGGCAATATTAACACACTTGGTATAACCATGATGATAGCCTGATTGATATATTAACTAGAACATGCCTAAGAGCCTGTTTGACAGGTAACGGGTAAGTTCCTGTTACCTTATCTAACAGAAAATTTCATACAAATGGTGTTTAATTTTTTAATTTATCTAGTAGGTAGAGCTAAGTCTTAGCCTGTGAAACTAGGCCTAAATTAAGTGTTTAATATAGAAGTTAAAAATTTCGTAAAAAGAAATAAAATAAAATAATAAAAACTAAACCGACTTCTAAAAGAAACTAAACCAATATGAAAAAAAAATCCAAATCGGTTCATAATTGAGCGAGTTTTGAGGTAACAAACATAAAAAAACACAATCGAACTGGGAACCTCCTCTTTTTTTGAAGTCGGTTAAAAATGATAATTTTTTTTAGTAAGTTCGTTCCTGTACACCTGACAATTTTTATGCAAAATTTAATGATGATCAGTTCAGTGGTTTAAGAGTGAAAAGGTTACAAACAAACTTACTTTCGTATTTATAATATTACTAGCTGCCCCGCGCGACTTTGTACGCGTGATTATTTTACCTCTACGCTTTTTCTACCCTACCCTACGCTACTCTACCCTACCTACCATTCTCTACCCCTACCCTACCCCTACTCTACCCCTACCCTACCCTACGCTACCCCTACTCTACCCTACTCTACCCCTACCCTACGCTACCACTACCCTACCCTACTCTACCTGTACCCTACTCTACTCTACCCCTACCCTACCCCTCTATTCCTACCCTACCCTACTCTACCTCTATCCTACCCTACCCATACCCTACCATACTACCAAGGGGTATAATTACATTTTTTTTTTCTTCAATTCTTCTATTATAGGCGGAGACTAATCCAACAAATATCAAATACCATGAAAATCGGTCCAGCAGTTCTCAAATATACCTACTAATTTTCATAGCTTTAACATTAAAAATGGCAGAATTTCATTCAAACTATTATCTTCTATATTTTCTCCCCAAAGTGATTGAATATCGAGATATACGTGCATAGTTATGCAACTTGGATGTCTCTTACTAATACCGAATTTCTTACACAAAATATTCGCTCCCCCTTTCCCCCTAATGGGTAGAGTTATCAAAAAGCTGAAACACGTCTTATTCGTTAACCGAAAAGCTAATTATCAAGTTTAATGACGGATTTTTATAACTACAAACTTTAGTCCCCTTTTATATCTCCTTAGGGGAAAAAAAAAAAATTTTTTTGATACACGTCTTTTATATTTTTAGCGCATAAGCTTAATACTCATTTTTACATCTGTAACTTAAAAAATAATGAATCTTCCATACAAACTTTCACCCCCTTTTTTATCCACTCAAGTGTAGATTTAAAAAAAAAACAATGCTCGTCCTTTCATTTATCAACCGAAAAGCTGAACACCAAGTTTCGTACATTTAACGATAAAAATGACGGATTTACATACAAACTGTTTCCCCCTTTTTTACCTACTTAGGCGGGGAGTTTCAGAAAATCCTTCCTTAGTGCACCCCTACGGTATTTAAAAAATATTGTCTCAAAATTTCAAGTCCCTAGGTTCACCGGTTTAGGCTGTGCGTTGTCTGTCAGTCAGTCACGTTACCATTTTATAAGTATAGATTAGTTTTTGTCGCAGCTTCGCTCGCGTTACTAAAATTCAGTCATGATTTAGACACATGGCGCCATCTAATTATTATAAGAACGTTATTATTCGGGAACACTCCTTTTTTTCGATTATGTCCATTTCTGTATACCTATTTTTTTTTGTGGCCGTGGGGAGTAAAAAATGCCTTCCGCATACCGCATGTCCGAGGACGTACGGTTATGTGGGGCCCGCACCCACTAAAAACGTCTCCCCCCTGCGTGTTCCTCGCACTGTATCGGACGGGGCCGGGTACTGCAACCGCGCCTAGTGCCCCGTCTAGTGCCTGCCTGTAGGCCCGCTCCCTGTAGGCCCGCTCAATTACCTGACAACCTATATGCAAAATTTCATGATGATTAGCAAACAAAAAAGTAGCAAACAAACTTACTTTTGCATTTATAAGATTATAGTCAGGATAGGATATAACTTAAGAGGAAATAGGCAATTAGTAGCTAACAGTTCCACAATCTCCGAGCTAATTATGCTTAAATGAGAGCATCACACACCATCTCCCTCGTTTATGCACCAATTTCATAGCGAGTGTTGCAACGCCCAATTACGTTTGCACCATCGATGTTAGCTGGCTGCGAATTTCTGATTTAGGTCAGAGGTACTCAAAGTTTTCCTTTCAGGGCTAACAAGATAGAGCTAATTTTTTTTTTCGAAAAAAATCTAGCGATTACATCAATGTAATGTTATTGTTATTTATTTTGTACTTGAATAGCAATGATGAGCTAGTGGTATAGTATGTAGATGACTGGTAAGTCAGAGGTCTCAAGTTCGATTCCAAGGTACAGACTGTCTTTGGAAATAATGTGCGTATTAGTGACTTGAAACACGTTGTGTCGTTGATACTGGTTGTTATGAAGATCTTTGACGACGATGTAGGAAGTCAGTACCCTCATAAAATCCTGACAACTGATCAAACTTTAGAATATCGTTAGAATATCCCACTGGGTTGCGGAGGTCAGATAAGCAATCGCTCCATAGAAAACACTTCATACCTTCACACCGAATAATCTTAATTTTAATAAACATCTTTATGATTACTAGATGTCAAACAAAAATTGTTATTTGCTAATCATAATAACTAACTTATTATGATTAATTTCTTGTGAATATCCTGATATCCTATAAGGATTTCCAATTTGAAAAAAAACATGTTAATTATCAATTAACAATTTTGTGATATAGTCCAGTCATTTGGTAGTTTTACCTGGAATGTTTTTAGGGAGTCATGAAAATTGGTATCTTTATAGATTTTGATGTGCTCTTTCCGAATTTCGATTTTGCCACCTCGTAACTTTTGCGCATACGCCGCCATCTTGGAAAAAGGGCGCCAAATTGCAGTTTTTCGACAATATCTCATTTCCTACTCATTTTACGATAAAAATACTTTAGACAACATTAAAGCTGAGAAAATTTCCTACAATTTATGCCTTAACATTATTTTTCTACAATCAATAGTTTTAGCGTACGAGCGCCGCAAAATGTACTAATGAATTTCAACTTGTCGCTTGCAATTTGCATCCAGCGGTTACCTACGACTCTAATAATGTCGTCGGTCTACCTGGTGGGGGGGCTTAATCGGTTATCGGTTAGGCCTACCCCACCATAGAGTATAATAGCATCCACTTATAACATCCCAAGGGTGACATAGAAAGCGACTAAGGGAACAACTGCAACAACTACTTTGCGATCCCCAAGATCCCCTGCCCCAAGCGTTGGGAGAGACGTTTTTTTTTTTTTTTTTTTGCAAATAGTCCACGGCCCCAAGCAGCAGTGTCGTAAAAAAAACGCGCCGTGTACCGTTAGTTATAAATAAAGAAATATGGAAATACGTTTTTTAGCCTAAACGCATGGTTAAGTATACTTTGCGGCGCTCGTATGCCAAAACGATTGATCGTAGAAAAATATTGTTTTTGCATAAATTGTAGGAAATTTTCTCAGCTTTAATGTTGTCTAAAGTATTTTTATCGTAAAATGAGAAGGAAATAAGATATTGTCGAAAAACTGCAATTTGGCGCCATTTTTCCAAGATGGCGGCGTATGCGCAAAAGTTACGAGGTGGCAAAGTCGAAATTCGGAAAGAGCACATCAAAATCTATAAAGATACCAATTTTCAAGACTCCCTAAAAACTTTCCAGGTAAACCCCTTTTTTCGTACCAAATGACTGGGGTAATAGTGGTTTAAAATTTCTTTAATACGATAACTAAACTAACGAAACTGTCTCAAGCTAATTTAGGTTAGAGAATAGTTCATAACCTAGCAGGCTGAGGGTGGCGTGAGGGGGCTCAATGCCTAAAGTTTGGAAACCACTGTTATTTGTGTAGCACAGGAATTTCCAAATGGGTCATTGTGCCTCAATTAAGCTGATTTACCTACATTTTGTACTTTGTTGAGAACTAGTAACAGTTTAAAGGTTAGCGTGCACATCAGTCGCATCGCACCGGACGCACCGGCCGCATGCGGTTTTGGATAGGTTTGGTTCATTCACTTTGGGTCCCTATTCGCTTTTTCAATTGACATCGGTATTAGGGGAGAGGTGGCATGAAAGAGCCAGTTTACTAAATGGAGCAAAAAAAATATATTTAGGTACTTTTAATGAAAGAAATGATGTTTTTATCTCTTCATTTATTATTTATTTTAATTTTAAAGGAGGTAATAAAAATATATATATAAAAAACCTCAAACACTATAAAAATATCAACAAAATAGTCAGTTTAAAAAAATGAGAATTTAGGCTCTTTCATAACATTTTTATATTGAAAGAGCTACTAATATTTATGCAAGAGGCAGTCTGTATTATAAAGTGTAAATGTGAATAATAAAAAATAAGACAACAATCACTAACGTCCCGACGCGTCGGGCCAGTATATTCCTCGCCCGCAGCTCTAGACTATTGTTAATTATTTGGGTTATTAGGGCTTATTCTTACACATACTCATGTTAAAATATGTTTGTATTGTGTACGAATGTACCCCTTGTAAGTAATGGTTGGTTTACCTATAGTAATATTATTTCAGAGAAATTCCGCGTGTATTTATTATAAAAAGGGATTAGGTCAGAAGAGATAGATAAAAAAATGACGAAAGTAACTTTAAGATAAAGCGGCGGTGTAGTTAAGATACCTAGATCTTATCTTACATCTTCTTCATTATTTCTCGAAAGTAACTTTAAGATAAAGCGGCGGTGTAGTTAACATACCTAGATCTTATCTTACATCTTCTTCATTATTTCTTAATCGTATGGTTGATAACCAACCTGGTGTCAGAATTTAAACCACCCGTAGGCCTCTGACATGGCATTAAAACCTAAAAAAAAATCATAAAAACATAAAAACCTATAAAATCTCATTGATGTTTTCAGGTTTTCATACAGAAGCTTAGATATTATTAGCTTTTATTTTGGGGTGGTATTTAATACTTTAACTGTAAATCCCCTTTTTTTCAATTAAAATATTCGAAATTACCACCAAAAACTTCGCTCGCTCCTACTTCTGGGTGATTTGTAAATAAATAACCACTTCTAACCTAACCTGTCAGATTTGATGGCTTCAAAAATATCACCTTAAAATATTTCTAAAAGAACCTATATAAGGTTTTAAGAAATTATAATCTTGAAAATTAAAAAATAATATTCAAAAATTCAAAACTTAAAAAAATCTAAAAATAGCAGAAGAGATAAAGAAACAAGAGCAAGAAGAAAAAAATAAAGTTGATAAAGTGCTGTTAGTTTTAATTTTACAAGGATGAGGAGTAAATATTGTCCGAAGACACCCATCTTCCCCTACTGTGGTTCCCAAACATTCCATCAGCTAAAAATGTACAAATATTTTTTTATATTCTTATTTATTATTTTTCATTAGTAAGGCACCAAAGCCAAAGTTGGTTTGGTTAGGTTGGTTGTTTCTCAAAATTGCTCAGTTGTTCAAAGCAAACACATTATTCTTATAAAATAAACATATTGATTCATTTATAGTATTTTGTCTTTACGCACGGTCTGAAATAATTTTGTACTTTAAGTTCATGTTCAGCATAAAGCGGGCAGTGCTATTTTTTCAACCAATTTTTCGTCTCACTTAGTTAACTGTAAAGCAGATAGACATAAAAGTAGATTCGCTACGATGCAGTTGTCATCTCTGGATTTTAGAAGATGCAAGAAGATGCAGGAATGCTCACAAATCGTAAATTAGTAATAATTACTTATGTAGCAACTTTGCTTTTGTTTATTATTAAATAAACAAAAGCAAAGTTGATTTTATTGAAATCCAAATTTTATAAGATTGTACAGTCATGAACTTTAATTTGGGACCCATTTGCATAAAATCTTGTTCGAATGTTCAAATTGCAAGAAGATCGAAAATGTCAGTTCAATAATAGTGGTGAAAAGTAAAGTTTTCAAATTAAGTCATGTAAATATCGAATTAACCTTTTATTATTTTTTATTTGCATTGATAACCTCTATGCACAAAGCTACCACGGTTTTCTAATTACGAATTTGTCAGTCACTGACAGTCAGTGTCTGGCAAGAAAATTATTATTATTTAATGGTTTAAAAATTTTGTCTTTCATTAGAAAAAAGCTTGAAGATATTTTACTGCACATTCGTACGTAGCGTGCTCGAATATGCTAGGCAAGAGTGGAACCCTCGCTATGACATTGATTCATTATATTTGTAAATTAGTAAATATTCAGCGAAAATTTAATCAATTCTACCATCAATTGTTACCGGTTTAGACTTAGATTTATAACTCAGATCATTAACTTCAAGTTTTATGTTATGTTCCAAAATTCAACTTAGCCGTAAAAAAATGAAAATAATAATGTGATTTTGCTGAACGGAATGTTATATTTGGGAACCACAGTACGTTAAGTGAAATAGCGCTATACGTATGAGCGGTACAAACGAATGTCAGCGTAAACTGTGAATGAGATTGGTACTTATGTGTTGCCACTATGTGTAATTATATCACAGACTTAGATGACGGGATGACTATGATTATAGTCAAATTGACAGTGTTGGATAAATAATAAATCAGCTCCGAAGTGGATTGCCGATTTTTCTAATATAGATATTAACTAAATCGTGTTTACGCAGCTTCCATCTATCTATCCGTCTCCCATCGTGTAACAACAGCAAGTAAGAATAATGATTTCCGAAAAAAGACCAATGTTCTCTAAACCTGTTCATAACGCAATGCCTACAACGGCATCACGCTTAGAACAGCTCGATGCAAAGAGATTCGTTAAAGTAGACCACAAGAAGAAGAGGAAGCCTTGCCGTATTCACCCAACACCCTGCTGTGTCCTGCAACACTTGTGACACAGCTGTATTATGTTTCTAGAACCGCAACAGTCGTTTGTGTTTCATGTACTATCTGAAAACTCTCCTTAACCAAGAGTTCTAGCCGGAGGATTTCCATTTTGTGAAAGGTTACGCTATATCATTAATTAGCATAATGTTTATAATTATGATTTTGTTACCTGAATTAAATAAATAAACGATTATTATTTACCTGTTTGCGACTTCGCTTTACTTATTCTAATTCTACATACCGACCTTAAAATAACCATTTGCAATAGTGTTTTAGACTGTCTTCAAAATCATAATTGTGTTATTGACCAATTGCGCATTGTTCATTTTTTTTACTCAGACAGTTACTGTTGAAAGAGTGCACACAGCTTAAGGTGGTGGCTTCTAATAATAAAAATAAGTACCAGTTAAAAGAGTTACAGCTGGTGGCTTCTATTATAAAAATAAAACAATAATGTACCAGTCATGTATTTTATTATGCAAAGCTAGAAAATGATTCTAAAAACTCTGCCTCTATTTCTTGCTCCTCATCGGATGAAGAGGATTGGAGGAAGAAAGGAGGTTTAGGTAATAGTATTTCGAATCACATATTTTCACAAATAAATCACAAAACTCTCCAAATGGATTTTCTTTTATCCTAGTTCCTTCTCTAACCAGGCGCGAAAAATTAACCGTGGTTCACATGTATTCAGTTACGACTAGACACTCCTGTAAATAAATCATACTATTAGTAGGTTTAAACTCGAACACCAGGTCACCAACCATACGGTAAGGAAGCTAACTTGGAAAAAACAATTATACCTTATAAGGTCTACTCGCTCTAGCGAGTATCAAAAATGATGTAGCTTATACCAGTTATCAAAGACATTTCACCACATATTTCTCATTTTTGATATAGTAGTTATTTACTTAATATTCAAACTCGCAAATGATAATTTTACCAACAAATCCTTCCAGTTTGATTCCAATTCTTCAACTTGTTTAATTTGTCAAAATTGTTACTATGACATTGCATTCTTTACTTTTTTTATGTCATCACTTTATGGTACCTACACGACCTATTTGTGTAAAATAATTGCGATTTATATAACATAATTATTTTTAAACGTTTTTATATTTCAAAGTGCGTAATGTATGTTTCGGATAGTACCTACCGACCGATAAACAGATTTTACAAAAAAAATAAAAACAAAATTGAGGTTTACCTTTTGTCGCGGGTTTTAATTTTTTTAAATATACCTTTAGTTATCTAAAAATTGTAGGTCAGGTTGTATTTCACCCACAAAATAGTAACAATATAAGAAAACATATACCTACTCAGCTTATAAAATGTAATAAGAAGCCCTGAAGGTCTAGAACAGTATGGATAATATTAGTTCAGAATGCATTATGCTCGGGTTTTTTAATTAAGTCTAAAGTGACATTTGACCAAGAAGTTTATAATTATTTCCCTGAGCTTGACCCTTGATAAAATTACGAAGGCCTTTCCTCCAAGGCTTGACCAGGTTTATTCTCCTTGCCCGATACAAGTTACGTTTTGTTATAGCCACTAAGCTGGTACTTATGGTCTTTTACAGGTCTTCTGTCTTTCTTCTTCTCTCTTTATCGTATAGTTGAAGACAGATTTTAAATCGGCTTTAGGTCTCTGATATGGCTTTACACAGCGTAGAAAAATCAGAGTTTGAAAGTGCCTGGGTTTGACTTGGCAGTCCAACGGTCGTACCACCATCAAACCTATTGCTTCCAAGAAAAAAAATCTAAAACTTAAATAATCATTTTTTAAGCCCCGTACAATACGCCTAATTGTTAAGTCTATTATTATTATTAAAGGATATATATTATAGATGTATATATTTATAGTTTTTACCTCTTTTTATCTCTTTTTTCTAGTTTTTTTTTACCTCTTTTTAAACAAAGTCCAGCTAAACCGTGGCGACCGCGGTCGCAGCAATCTGAATACGAATGACCGTTAACAAAAGTGTTGTCATCCAAGACCAAGAATACAGTAGATAACTCCAATAATGGATGGCTTAAAATTGCCGTATTAGAATAAATTAATATATAAGCCTAAATTCAATATTTTACAAAGCAAATAATATGTAAATTTACATAAATATTTTTAAGAATTCATCAATGAATTATTTAAAGTAAAAGTATAGTTTTTAAATAAAGAAAATAATATTTTACAGTTTGACTACAAAGAATTTGCAAAATTGAGGGCGCCACTAGCGCACTTTTGATAGGTACTACAAACTACAACTCATTACAATAATAAAAAAAGACACCATATCTAGCAGCTAAATCGTTAAAGTGGCAACTCTGAGTCCCACGTTCATTCCGGGTGACGTCACGGGCCATTTTTGTTCACTCCCTATTCGGATTTGCTGATGCAGTGCACGCAGTTCTATAGGATTCAGTACATGCTTACAAATCCGTCCGCTGCGACCGCTGCGATGACGACCCGGTGCACGCGCACCTTAATTATACATTTATTATAGGTACTTAAAACATAGTCCATAGTTTAGGACAGTGTAAATTATATTGTTTGGACTCTGAGGATAATGATATTCAATAGATACTATTATACTACTATTATATTATATATATTACTATTACATTATATATAACACATACATCTATACTTATAAAATGGTAACGTGACTGACTGACAGACAACGCACAGCCTAAACCGGTGGACCTAGGGACTTGAAATTTTGAGACAATATTCTTTAAGTATCGTAGGGGTGCACTAAGGAAGGATTTTCTGAAACTCCCCCTCTAAGTAGGTAAAAAAGGGGGTAACAGTTTGTATGTAAATCCGTCGTTCTTGACGTTAAATGAACGAAACTTAGTATTCAGCTTTTCGGTTGATAAATGAAAGGATGAGCATTGATTTTTTTTTTAAATCTACCCTTGAGTGGTTAAAAAAGGGGGTGAAAGTTTGTATGGAAGATTCGTTATTTTTTAAGTTACAGATGTAAAAATGAGTATTAAGCTTATGCGCTAAAAATAAGAAAGACGTGTATCAAAAAAAATGGATTTTTTCCCCCTAAGGAGATATAAAAGGGGGCTAAAGTTTGTAGTTATGAAAATCCGTCCTTAAACTTGATAATTAGCTTTTCGGTTAACAAATAAGACGTGTTTCAGCTTTTTGAAAACTCTACCCATTAGGGGGAAGGGGGGGGGGTGAAAGATTGTGTAGGAAATTCGGTATTAGTAAGAGACATCCAAGTGGCATAACTAATGCACGTATGAGATATACGTGCATTAGATATTCAATGACTATGAGGAGGTATACTCGAGAACTGCTGGACCAATTTTTATGGTTTTTGATTTGTTGGATTAGACTCTGCCTAAAATATAATAGAAGAATCGAAGAAAAATAAAATGGAATTATACCTCTTGGATATGGGTAGGGTAGGGTAGGGTAGAGGTAGAGTAGGCTAGGGTAGGAATAGAGCCGTAGGATAGACGAAGAGTAGGGTAGGGTTGGGTAGAGGCAGAGTAGGGTAGGGTAGGAATAGAGCCGTAGGATAGAGGAAGAGTAGGGTAGGGTAGGGTAGAGGCAGAGTAGGGTAGGGTAGGAATAGAGCCTTAGGATAGAGGAAGAGTAGAGGTTGGGAATGGTAGGGGTTGGGTATGGTAGGGGTAGGGTAGGGTAGGGCAGGGTAGAGTAGCGTAGGGTAGTGTAGGGTAGGGTAGTAGGTATAATAATCACGCGTACAACGTCGCGCGGGACAGCTAGTTATACTATATTACTATTATACTATATTACTATACTACTATATACTACTACGATACTATTATATAGGGTTCTAACAAAAGCCTTTGCAATTTTTTTAATTTGAACTAAAATCGATAAAGGAAAACATCGGTGCAGTAAAATCTTTTATTTTTACTTTTCAGTAATTTTATATAATCTGTGCACTTATGCACACATAAGTAACAATACTAAAGGTCATGAACTCGCAAGTTTAATAGTTTGATGCAAATCTTTGAAATATATTATTGTTTTTTTTTTATTATTTATTTATGACTAGCTTATTTATGACTTATAATGTTTGTAGGTATATTATTATGTTTAGGTCAGATCTTGCAAGCTGAATTTGAATCACTTCCTCTCCGTAGGATAGGAGTTGAATATTTACATATTGGTTCGGTTCAGTTCCGATGACAATGCATTTTTATGGTAATCCCCTGATCGATATCCAAGATTAGCTCCAGATAAAGAAACTCTTCAATGGTCAACAGCATATACACAATATTTTGCATAAATAGGTATGCGTTTTGTTTTGATATTCCAATTACAAAATTTTGGTTAAAACCGTTATCTTTGATTTTTTTTTCATATTATTTTATACTAGCTTCCGCCCGCGGCTTCGCCCGCATGATATGTTGATAAATTGTAGCCTATGTGTTATTCTGATGTATAAGCTATATTGTGGTGAAGTTTCATTCAAATCCATTCAGTAGTTTTTACGTGAAAGAGTAACAAACATCCATACATCCATACATCCATACTTACAAACTTTCGCCTTTATAATAGTAGTAGGATAACTAACTCTATTTTTGATTCAGAATAGGTCGTGTTATAGTAGGTAAAGTAGTTATAATAACCCTGTAAGTATATTATTAATTAAATATTTATCAGATAACTTCCCAAAAATACATTAAAGTCGTATGTTTTACAAAATGTAAATGAAAAAATATAGTATAAAAACTAAAACCCGACTACTTAAAATCTAAAAACAAGCTTCTTAGATTTTAAATAAAATTCTGTAGTCGGAGGCCACCAAATTACAAAGTATTTACCCTTGGAAGATTATCTAGTACCTATTTACCTATAATACATTAAGGCCTCCGACTACAGAATTTTATTTAAAATCTAAGAAGCTTGTTTTTAGATTTTAAGTAGTCGGGTTTTAGTTTTTATACTATATTTTTTTTCAATGATTTTTAGTGGTAAAGAAACCAATAAACTTCATTTTAATCACAATTTTTTAGAATGTGGTAGTTCTTAAATAGGTAGATTTCTTTAACTGTCAACTTCGGTTCAAACCTTTAGTCAATGTCATGTATTTTTTAAATTAAATTTATTTCAAAGGTGTCGTCCGCGACTTCGAGCTATTAAAACATGGCCTCATATATTTCTTAGAAGTATACATGAAAAGTAGTAAGAAGTACAGCTTGGCAAAAAAGAGTCTGGAAAAATTGGGGGCGCCGCTGTCGCACTTTTCACACTACAATTCAAATTACAAGTTATTAAGTGCTTACATATTTCTATGACGAGTTTTTTGTCATTAATTTTAATCAAATGAATCATTTTTATGTTATTTTAGTACTCACAAACGTAGTTATTTAAGATTTTTATTTTTAGTTCCAGCTGTCACCGCCTCAGACTCTTTTTTGCCAAGCTGTATAAGTACACATGAAACCTTTTTTGTGGGATATCATCATAGATAGAGTACATTTACCTAAAGTTCGAGGAAGTAAGTAACATAGAGTTGATAATACCTGCTCTAAAATCCCGAAATCATAAACATTACAATTAATTCCCGGGAAATAAGAAATTAATTTTACGTATAATTATTTAATAAGAAATTTGAAAAAACAACTGATACGGATGGGATTCAAATCCACGATCTCCGGTGTACCGTGCCGACGCTCTAACCGCTAAGCTACCGTATCCCATCAGAATCAGTCGAAATTTCAAATCTCTTTCTACGCCTTAGGCGTGTGGTAATATCGAACGGAATACATTAATTATCCGACTCAGTGTTCTAAACTTTGCAGTTTTTAGAAGGCACCGATAGATATTACCACACGCCCTAGGCGTAGAAAGAGATTTGAAATTTCGACTGATTTTGATGGGATACGGTGGCTCAGCGGTTAGAGCGTCGGCACGGTACGTCGGAGATCGTGGGTTCGAATCCCTTCCGTATCAGTTGTTTTTCAAATTTCTTATTAAATAATTTATTATATTTAATAAGCAAACATGTGTTAAAACATGTAATAAATTCTCCAAAATATTAATTTAACGTTTTAAATACATATGGACTAAATTATTACAATAAAAAGTCTTTATTATGTTTTTAGACATCGGTAACAGATAATGTAATACTTAAGTAGTTCGGTACTAAAACTGTTAAATTAATGAGTTTTATTTTACATACAAAATTAATTCTAATAAAAACTATAGGTCAAAATCCAGTCCATATTAATAAAATCCCGGGATTTAATTGTTATGTTTACGATTCCGGGATTTTTGAGGAGGTATTTTTAACTCTATGTTACTTATTCCACAAAACCGCAAACCAACGCCATCTAGTTACGAAAAAGAAATCTCAATTTAATTAACATTATTTTAAAATATAATCATAATTTAATAGGCAGTGATGTGTAGAAACTTTAATTTAATTAGTAAATATTTATTGTTATCACGTTTTCACATTGTATGCAGTGTTATAATCACATGTATTTATGATAGTCGTAACGGGTAGTTAGAAGCCTGATATTCTAAGAAGTGGTCCAGAATATATAGATAATATATACATATTCTGAATGTGCTCATCAAGACCTTCCATTTGATATCAAACACGATAAATTTACCTTAACTTTATTTTTTTCGAGCTGACTAATTTATTTTTAAAATCCATCTTATTTGATTTTACGAAATTTCATAAATCCTATAACCCGCAGACCATTAAGACGCATCGATAGACACCTTATTTATTGAATTACAACAAATAGTTTAGGAGCTACGAGGGAACAGATGAACAAACTTACATACATACAAACATACATACATACATACATACATAGACTGCTAAAATCATAACCCTCCTTTTTTTTGTAGTCGGGTAAAAATAAACATAAACTAAATAATTCCAAAAAAGTTCCCATCATACCGCTTCGAAATACACCCGTTCCGGTTTGAAACCACCTCAAACCGGATTCCACTGGTTACCGCCAGTATTTTCCGGCCGGTCGCCCTAACTGTGGGGTCAAAGGGTTAATATTATTATTAACTTATTATAAACAGAATGTAATAAAACAATATTTAAGTCTTTTTCGAAGAAATATTTTTTTTTAACCTTTATTTTAAAAATATTGGGTCTTTTTGACGCAAATGGTACGGTATTACTCGTGTTTTTTGAGTGATTTTCCTTACGTAATTGATATACGGTAGAGCATAAATTCAACCCAAAGATGAATATAAAATTTAAATAATGTGCTCCTGACCGAATTTCGGTCAAAGAGGTCAATCTCAACGGGATTAGCCATCTACGCAAGAAATATTATAGTAAACAAGTGTGTGCGCAAACACAGGTGCACTCTCTTTTTCCTGTCACTCATTGTCCGAGGAGTAAAGTAGGGTAGGGTAGGGGTAGGGTAGGGGTAGAGAATGGTAGGATAGGGTAGAGTAGCGTAGGGTAGAAAAAGCGTAGAGGTCAAGTAATCACGCGTACAAAGTGATGGGACGGCTTTTCAACACGACCGGAGAGAGATCAGGTACAGGACCAACGGTTTTTTTTTATAAAATAAAAAAGCTGAATCAAACAAATATTTGTTCCGTACGAATCATAACCTACAGACAGCGAATCGCTTAACCGTTAGCAAGTATCGTCTTTATTTAACTACGAGTACAATATGATGTAACAAAATTGCATTCCTCACCAGAGGGCGCTTCGCAGTATTTCATATTTACGTCACCAACATAGCGGAACACAACAGTAATACGGTACAGTATTGCATTTTTGTGTTATTGACTAGAACAAAAGGTTACGTTGAAAACTATCTTCTCTTTCTATTGAAAGAAAAAGAAAGAGATAAAGAACTCTATTTGTTTAGTTTATAGTAAATAAGTCTTTATTACACACTGTTGACAGCACTGATAGCCTAGTGGTATGACCGTCGACTGACACGTCAGAGATCTCGAGTTCAATCCCAAGGCTGACCAGCTACTTTTCGTAAGTTATGTGCGTATTATAAATTAATTATCAGTTGCTAAAAAGGTGAGGGAAAACATCGTGATGAAACCAGCACACCTGAAAGATTTTTCAAGGGTGTGTAAAGCCATGTCAGAGACCTACGGGCGGTTTAAACTCTGACCAGGTTGTTAATCAACCATACGATAAGAAAAAGAAGAAGAAGTCTTTATGCAGTGACAGCCTAGTGGTATGACCGTTGGACTGCCAAGTTAGAGGTCGTAGGTTCGAAACACAGGCATCTCTGACTTTTCGGATACATGTCATCATCATCATCATCAGCTTGTATTAGTCCACTGCTAAACATAGGCCTCTCCCAATGCTCGCCACTTTTTTGCGCTAATTAGAGGTATTTGTCATCTGCATTATGCTACGCCACGCTGGGCCAGCGGCTTAACGATGGCAGTAGCAGATGATTGCTATCCAGAAGAATGCTGCTGCTCATCCTCCGAATCTTTCCCTTTGTCGCTTCTTGCGACACCCGTGGGACGAGTAGGGGTGGTTCTATTCTTAGACCAGAAACCACACGGCAGCGGATACATGGGTGTTTTGGATATTAATTATCACTTTTAAAAACGGTGAAGGAAAACCTCGTGTAAGGAAACTGGCACACTATCAACAGCGCGTAAAGCCAAGTTAGAGGCCTAAAGGTGGATCAAATTCTCATAACCTCTGACCTTTCGTAAGTTATGTGTGTATTATAAATGAATTATCACTTACTCCGTGCCCCAGAAAGCATGTCAAAGCCATTGTCCCGATCTGATCTCTCTCCGGTCGTGACTGCCGTCCCATCGGACTATGAGAGTGAGGAAATAGAGCTGCACCTATGATTACGCACACGTTTGTACATATATCTGCTGTTTAGTTGACGAATCTCCGTTAAAATTCGGTCAGGAGAAGATTATTACTAGCTGAATAAAACCTCTGATACATTGAACAACAGCCTATCATCTTGGTACAACGTTGACCATAGCCTGGAACTTTGCCAACACAGAACTGTATAAATCTGGAACTCATTATTTATGCTCCACGCGTTTGCAAGCACTTCGCCACTAATTGTGGAGTTACCAATAGTCTATTGTGTAGTCAGCGAGATAAGTGGGCCGAAACTCTGATGTAGCGACTTGTAAGTCGTATAAGTCATTGTATAAGTCATATACTTCAATAATCTTGAGTATTACTTAAATATTACACTGTATTATCACTACATAGTATAAAACAAAGTCGCTTTCCGCGTCTGTATGTCCCTATGTATGCTTAGATCTTTAAAACTACGCAACGGATTTTGATGCGGTTTTTTTTAATAGATAGAGTAATTTAAGAGGAATGTTTATATATATAATACATGCATATTAGCGTAACCGTGCGAAGCCAGGCATTAAGTATAAGTATAAGTATACGTTTGTTGGCACTTGCACATAAAGACATTTATATCTCGCGGTTAAGTATTATATTGTAACGTTGGGTTCCTGCTCGCCCCGGTAACGGCAGGCTTCCCAAGTCACAAAAAATATAAGATGAGAAGAAGAGAGAGACCTAGGTGTGTTAGGGAGAAATAATAATAACCGTTATAGTATATTGATGGTACATATATTGTTAAAATACAAGTTTACATTTAAATGTTGGTCGGTATATTGTTACACACACTAGGCTACCTTAAAATGTTTATATAATATTATGTTAACAGTAGACAAAGTCCTACTTCTAAACTTTACATTATTCTAACTCAACGGTAAAGGAGGTTCGGAGTGAGTTATTCAGACATAGAAACAGATTCCGATGCCAGTACAATGTATACTTTAAATTAACACACAGTATTCTTAACAATTCGTTCTTGGCATCGTAATAGTACTAAGAAGTGACTAATTACACATAAAAAAATATGTCCTACGAACTCACCGTTTATTCACACCACATGAACATCTAATATTTATAATTGAAACATGTGAAAACCATGTAGTCCTATACTACATTATTATCTTAAATGTTTACCTAAGATTTTATACCATAGGTAGGTACCTAAATGTACACCATCCCTAAATGTATACCACCGACCTAATACATGTAGGTGAAATTTTGAGTTTAATACGAAATTAATAATGAAATGTGCATCCAACCTCAAGCAGGAGCTGTAGAAGCAGAGAGTGATTCCTTACACCATTATAAGCTTGCCTTTTATCATGCTTTTATTGTCACGTGGACGACATCCATGAAATTATATTTTTCTGGTATATTATTTTAAGTCATCAAGCGATTTACCTCATGTTGTATTAGTAATATGCACAGCGGCCTGAAATTTGCAGAAAAACTTCCAGTAAGAACAAAGAAAGAATGAAATAGCTCAAACCGAAGAAATACAGCACAAGCAATGAACTTACCATATATGAAGTTTTCTATGACATAATATAAAATAAGTCGGAAGATTCCTTCACGACATTGAAATACAATCCAGGTTCCTTCTTTGGACCTTAAAATATATCCATTTCAACAGATTTTATCCGTTCCAATCCAAAATTCCAAATTGCGTACGAGCAGCTTGGCGGATCCAATTAAAAAGAATGTCAGATCACAGACTACAAAACCTACCAACATTTTTGACAGCTTAAAACTATCGAAACGTTTATTTACGATTAAATAAAATCCCTGGTATGGAAAATTGTTGAAAATAACCTTTGGAAAAGAAAATTATATTTCCATGAAAAATGTAGCTTATTATAATAAACTAACATGAAATTCTAACGAAACAATTGACTCCAAGATAACTACCAATCCCACCATTTGAAGTATAAATATTACCATCGACAACAATTTGAACTGACAAACGATACGATTGGTGTTTTCACCTCCAATCATAAAAAATGATGTATGATTGGCAGATTTAACCGGCACATGGTTTTTGAAATATTTATTTACCACGAAATAAGTGTTTTATGTATTATATATCGTTGTTAAAACTTTGTAAATAACGAACTTTGCTATTTATCAATAAAAATATATTTTAGAATTTAATATTTTGGAAATCCAAAATCGACCAATCAGAAATGCACCAATGACAACAACTTCATGGTAGCTTCACAATGAGCGCGAACATTCAAATTGTAGTAGAAATTAACACCACGTTACAATACCCCCCTTCCAATGAAAAGGTTTAGAAGGTAAACCGAGCGCTGCCCTCAGCGTTCAACTAAAAAAAATGTTTCAAAGAAAAAACAAAACAACCAGCCTAATATTGTTTACAACTATAAACCAGAATAGTAATTGTAAACTTACAACAACATACCAAAAGCATGCCAACAATATACCAACAACATGCTAACAACGTACCAACAACATACCATCAATAACTAAACAAGATACTATAATTAACTCGTCTGTTACCTAAACAAATTTTAGGGAAAAGGAAAAAGAAAATTATAAACTAAATGCAGAACGCAAAGCTTCTGCTATGTTTATGCACAACCCTCTGAACAATCCAACTGCTCAGGTGGATGTACAAAACAACTTATCTTTCCAGTAAGACCAACCATAAAAGAAACCAACACGTCAGGACTGATGACACAAACCCTTCTACTCCCTCCTGTCCGGACGATAAGTAGTCGACAAACAACTGCTAAAGAACGAAAGAATTGTTATATAACCTAACACGAATTCTGATCCAGTGAACTGCGCTCCATTATCCGCAATCACTGTTTCGGGAACCCCGTGAACAAGAATAACTGAATTTTCAAAATTCTTCGCTACATTCGCACTAGTTGCACGACGAAGAGGAAATAAAAGACTGTACTTCGAAAAGCAGCAAGTAACAACCATTAAAAATGTAAATCCCGACAAAGAACGAGGTAACGGACCAACTAAATCCACAGAGAGAACCTGAAATGGTCTGTAACAAACCTTGGGTTGACCCATAAAACCTGGTGTCGCCTTAGTAGAATGCTTGTAGGCAGAACAAGTATCACAATTCTTAATGAACTCAACCACATCTTTGTACATACCAGGCCAGAAATACCTTAGACATAATCTTCTATGAGTTTTGAAAACTCCTAAATGTGCAGCAGTAGATTCACTATGATTTTCTTTAATTAGTACATCTCTGTTCCCCTTCCTTACTACCTCTTTCCAATCAAACTCGCTAATTAAATTATACTTGCTTTTTGAATACCTGAAAAGTTTACTATCCTTTAAACAAAAATTTGGAAAATTTGTAGGGAATTCTTGACATCCCTTATAAATACGATCATACCACTCGTCAGCAACTGTGAAAACATTAACAGCGTCAACCTTCATCAACCTCGATAAGGCATCTGGAACAACATTATCGGTACCTTTTCTGTGTTCAATATCAAAATTATATTGTGACAGCCTGCAACCCCATCTTGCCAGTCTCCCTGTAGGATTTTCTAAGTTCATAAACCATTTTAAAGCAGCGTGATCTGTAATTACTTTAAACCTACGCGAACCTACATATGCTTGAAACTTCTCAACCACAAACACTACGGCTAAAGCCTCTCTCTCAGTAGCACTGTAATTTTGTTCGCTTTTCGACAGTGAACGGCTAACATAAGCAACAGGATGATCCAAGCCATCTATGTTCTGAGAGAGCATTCCGCCTATACCGTACGCTGAAGCATCACAATGAATTGAGAATGGTTTCTCAAAATCAGGAACTGCCAAAATAGGTGCTGAAATTAATGCATTTTTTAAATTATTAAAAGCTGTCTCTGCTTCCTCACTCCAGGAAAAAGGTGGAGCCTTTTTACCTTTACATGTAAGCTTATTAAGTGGAGCAGCGATACTAGAAAAATTCCTTATAAAACGACGATACCATGAGCATGTACCTAGAAAAACTTTAACATCCCTAGCACTCTTTGGTGTTGGAAAATTTAACACAGCAGCAACCTTTTCTGGATCTGTACGAAGACCGTACTCATCAACTACATAACCAAGATATTTCAATGAACTTCTAAAGAATTTAGATTTACCATAATTAATAGTTAAATTTGCATACCTTAACCTGTCCAAAACCCTATTTAATAACCGTAAATGTGTCTGAAAATCAGAACTAACAATAATAATATCATCAATAAAACAGAAAACCATGCCATTTACAATATCAGCACAAAATCCGTGTCCAAACAACTTATCCATAAGACGTTGTTGTCTTGCTGGAGCACCACATAACCCAAAAGGCATAACTTTAAATTTGAATAAACCTCTACCAGGAACAGTGAAACTAGTCTTCTCTTGCGAGTCAACATGTAAAGGAATTTGCCAGAAACTACAACTTAAATCAATGGAAGATAGATACCTTGCCTCCTTCAAGCTATCAAGAATCTGAGGGATATATGGAATAGCATAAGCATCACCCTTAGTTATTGTATTCAGCTTTCGGCAATCAAGGCAAAATCTCCAATCTCCATTTGATTTTTTCACAAGCAGTGCAGGATTGTTCCATGGTCCTTCACTAGGAGTAACTACATCCAATGCCAGCATCCTATCCAACTCGATACTCAAAGCTTCCCGCTTCTCTGGTGATAATGGATACTGCCTGGTTTTAATAGGAGCTGCATCTCCTGTATCAATATAATGTTCAGTTAAAGTAGTTCTACCTAACCCTTTAGTTTCAAATGAAACTTCATGAAAATTGTTAATAATACTTTCTGCTAGTTCCCTTTGTTCACTAGACAGACTATTAAAAGATTGTAAAGAATTAATTTGTTCTGAACCAATTGAACCACACTGTAAAAAAAATTGCTCCGGAGGGACTATATAATTTATACTTTTAAAAATATCTGGTGCTAAATCAAAAGTTTTCCAAAAATCACAACCTAGAATAACATCAGAAACGATGCTAGGAATAACATAAAACTTTATTATTTGTTTTCTGCCATTTACCGTCAATGGTAGAAACATAAAACCAATGGTTTCCAATTCAACCCCATTAGCAACACTACAGGAATTACCTATACCTGCATGCAAAACATACCCAATTTTAATAAATTGGAGGTGTGAATTGTTACCTAATATAGAAACACATGCACCAGAATCTAAAAGTCCAAAAATTTCAAAGTCTTCCACTGAACACTTAATATATGGCCTAATATCATTCTTATCAGGGGCAAAGTGAACCGAAGCTAAAGAATTAAAATGCTTAAATTTAGAAATTGATTCTGAATCCTCATCGGACAACAACCAACTCCGGTTCACACTACCTAGTTTTTTGAGCTAGGTAATGTTTCCTTATTACACTTAGGACAATTTCGAACCGTAAAGTCCTTCTCACCACACTTGTAACAATGATAAGATTTATTACCCTGACACTTCCTGAAATCATGGTCACTCTTACCACACTTCCTACAAATTAACTTGGGTTTTTGAGAATTAAATTTATTATGATTATTCTTGATGGGTTGGTCAGACTTATTCGGCTTTTCACTATTATAGACAGAACTTACAACTGGCTTTTGTTTAGATTTATAACATAAATCCTGATTCAAAATATTAGGACCTGATTTGGGAGGTTCAACAAAAAATTCAGCTCGCTGACGCGCAGACTCTAAAGTACGACACTTGGCTTTAAGATCAGCAACTGAACTAATGTGTGTTAAAGCTAATTGTTGTGAAAATGTAGGTCTAATATTGTGAAGTAAAATTTCTAACATAGCCTCATCTTTCAAAGGGTTTCTTAACCTGGAAAATAACCGAAACATAACCGAAAAATAAATATGTACTGGTTCATCAGCACCTTGCGTCCTAGCCCTAATCTCCCCCATCAATCTGTAATCATAGTCAACAGGATCAAATTCCTCCAACAATAAAGTTTTTAATTCTAACCATGAAGAAACTTGTGACTTAATACCTCTATACCATAACAAACCCTGATCCACAAATAACAAGGATGCAGATAAAAAAAGTTTCTCATCAGACACACCAAACGAAATTTGATACTCCTCAACACTTTCAAGGAATGAACGAGGATCGGAAAGACCATTAAACTTGACTTTCCATTTTAAAATGTTACTGTCACCCCTACATGTAAATGTGGGTGCAGCACTAGTCTGATGAGCACTAACCTCTACAGCACTCGACTGAGTCTTCAGTTCAGATGCACTAAACCTATCATCAACCATTTTCATCAGCTCGTCAAAACAAGACCTTAAATCCTTTTTTACAAGTAAATCCGCAGGATCATATGCATTAACCCTTAATAATCTATGATATATATGGTTACCTAAAGCAAGTGCACGGGTTGCAGCGTACCTATCTTCAGGAACCTGAGTAAAGGTGTCAACCAAACCTTTTAACAATTCCAATTTCTCAGAGATAATTTTTAACTCAGATGAAGCTGGTATATCAGTCTCACAAATTGCTTCTGATGGACATTCAACTAATAAGTTTCTTAATTGTTCTTTCAATTGTTTGACTGTGTTAGCAGGAGTTACTGAACGAATGGAAACCTCATAAGCTAACTCATCCTTAAGGAGAGAATGAAATTGAATAGGTCTATCCATTTGATTGGTGGTACACTTACAATTAAACTCAATAAATTAAATTAGTGACTTTGTAGTACACAATACCTAAATATGTAAATATAGCAATCACTGACAGTGAGCCACTAACATAAAAATAATTGCTTTAATATTAAACTTATAGTATCAAAACACACAACTATGTTGATCACCTACAGTATATCAAACTAAATGAATACAGACCTTAATTATAATATAAGACCTTATTTATAATAAGCAACGCTTACAATTATAAAACAATTATAAAATTATAAAATTGAGCAAAACATACTTCAAACAGATTATAAATAATAAAACTTAGTTTTACTCATTGAAAAGTTATAAAGTAGATAGATTGGTGGTATACTTGATAACAATTATGGTGTGATATAATAAATATTTGGGCGCCATTTGTAACGTTGGGTTCCTGCTCGCCCCGGTAACGGCAGGCTTCCCAAGTCACAAAAAATATAAGATGAGAAGAAGAGAGAGACCTAGGTGTGTTAGGGAGAAATAATAATAACCGTTATAGTATATTGATGGTACATATATTGTTAAAATACAAGTTTACATTTAAATGTTGGTCGGTATATTGTTACACACACTAGGCTACCTTAAAATGTTTATATAATATTATGTTAACAGTAGACAAAGTCCTACTTCTAAACTTTACATTATTCTAACTCAACGGTAAAGGAGGTTCGGAGTGAGTTATTCAGACATAGAAACAGATTCCGATGCCAGTACAATGTATACTTTAAATTAACACACAGTATTCTTAACAATTCGTTCTTGGCATCGTAATAGTACTAAGAAGTGACTAATTACACATAAAAAAATATGTCCTACGAACTCACCGTTTATTCACACCACATGAACATCTAATATTTATAATTGAAACATGTGAAAACCATGTAGTCCTATACTACATTATTATCTTAAATGTTTACCTAAGATTTTATACCATAGGTAGGTACCTAAATGTACACCATCCCTAAATGTATACCACCGACCTAATACATGTAGGTGAAATTTTGAGTTTAATACGAAATTAATAATGAAATGTGCATCCAACCTCAAGCAGGAGCTGTAGAAGCAGAGAGTGATTCCTTACACCATTATAAGCTTGCCTTTTATCATGCTTTTATTGTCACGTGGACGACATCCATGAAATTATATTTTTCTGGTATATTATTTTAAGTCATCAAGCGATTTACCTCATGTTGTATTAGTAATATGCACAGCGGCCTGAAATTTGCAGAAAAACTTCCAGTAAGAACAAAGAAAGAATGAAATAGCTCAAACCGAAGAAATACAGCACAAGCAATGAACTTACCATATATGAAGTTTTCTATGACATAATATAAAATAAGTCGGAAGATTCCTTCACGACATTGAAATACAATCCAGGTTCCTTCTTTGGACCTTAAAATATATCCATTTCAACAGATTTTATCCGTTCCAATCCAAAATTCCAAATTGCGTACGAGCAGCTTGGCGGATCCAATTAAAAAGAATGTCAGATCACAGACTACAAAACCTACCAACATTTTTGACAGCTTAAAACTATCGAAACGTTTATTTACGATTAAATAAAATCCCTGGTATGGAAAATTGTTGAAAATAACCTTTGGAAAAGAAAATTATATTTCCATGAAAAATGTAGCTTATTATAATAAACTAACATGAAATTCTAACGAAACAATTGACTCCAAGATAACTACCAATCCCACCATTTGAAGTATAAATATTACCATCGACAACAATTTGAACTGACAAACGATACGATTGGTGTTTTCACCTCCAATCATAAAAAATGATGTATGATTGGCAGATTTAACCGGCACATGGTTTTTGAAATATTTATTTACCACGAAATAAGTGTTTTATGTATTATATATCGTTGTTAAAACTTTGTAAATAACGAACTTTGCTATTTATCAATAAAAATATATTTTAGAATTTAATATTTTGGAAATCCAAAATCGACCAATCAGAAATGCACCAATGACAACAACTTCATGGTAGCTTCACAATGAGCGCGAACATTCAAATTGTAGTAGAAATTAACACCACGTTACAATATGTATAGGTACATTATCCCGTTGCGCGGCTCATTTGCAACTAACAAACGAGTGATGCGCTCCAGGGGTGACCTTTCACTGGCGCTGGCGCCTAAATGTCGCCGCGCGTGTGAACAGGCCGTGTTGTCGACAAAATAGAAATCAATTTAAGTTTTTATTTTATTTATTTAATCACACTATGTCCTAATATATTACTATTTATTTATTTGTCTTTTAATTTCACATTATAACATTATTATATTTACTTTTGTTAATTATATTTAGTTTTTATTATAACGAGTCATTACACACACTTTTCACGTAAACTCAACACGGAAAGACGATTGGCTGCTTGACATCCGTGAAACCTAGGCTCCAGATGAAAATCAGCGTCAAGTACCTTCCAGTACTTGACATTAAGCTGATCTGGAGACCTGTTTGGTGCAGCCGTGGGACACAAACCTCATGATTTATTTTTCTTTTATTTCATGTTTTTTATTTTAATTTTTTTTTATTTCTCTTATTTTGTTTGTTTGTTTGTTTTATTATTGTTTGTTTGTGTTTTTCATGTGCTGTGTCAAATAAAATTTTATTCATTCATTCATTCAAGTAGATAAAGCGATGTATAGGGCGATATTTATTCCTAATGGAATTTCTACCAGCTCACCCGCGATAGGAGATAGTGATTTAAAAATGTAGATCCACTTTTATTTAAAGAATATTTTCCTCAATCGTAAATTATTCGAAAAGAAAATTTTTTTTTCACGATTTTTAGTGGCACCTAAGATTACCCCCTCCCCCTGACACTTGTGAGGCTAATATTTAAAATCAATATTAAAAGCCCTTTCAAACGATACCTTACACGATATTTTTTGAATTTTAAATCTTGGATAGTGATAAAAAACGGGGAAGGGGGTGACCAGGTATCCCCACTCTTCCTCATTACTCGTTAGCCATCGACCGCACGTATGAACAAAGCAATATTACTTGTTACGATAATTCTGCTATTATCCTACCAGGAGTTCCTTTCGATATCTTCTAACTCCATGATCAGATCATTACAATATTTCTATGGGCCCAATCTGGAAACACAGCCTTTCAATTGAAAAAAAAAAATCCAAATCGGTTCATAAAAGCGAGTTTTGAGGTAACAAACATAAAAAAAACATACAATCGAATTGAGAACCTCCTCCTTTTTTAAGTCGGTTAAAAAGGATATAAATATTTTACAATTTATCTGAGATCAATTTATCTTTTAGATACCGAAGCAATTCATGCATCATATTTCACCATCACTTTTAGGACATCAATAAACCGCTAAAAAGGGTAGGTTTAAATCGTTCTTATACAAATAGTATTGGTTATTCTGGTCGCATCCAAACTGTTTGGCCAACAGTGTTTATTGTCGCCCTTGGGGTGAGGCTAAATAAATTTGAGCGGGGAACCTGGTATAAGATGTGCGTGAATTTTGAGTAGGCAGACATTTTTTTTTCTCTTTTTTTATCATATGGTTTGATGAACCTCGTGTCAGAGTTTCAACGGCCCGTAGGCCTCTGACATGGTTTTACACACCATTGAAAAATTCTCTCAGGTGTGCTGGTTTTCTCATGATGTTTTTCCTCACCGTTTTAGCAAGTTCTAGTTTCTGTTGTCAAGCCTGTGGTAGGATATGTCGCTCTCGTATTGGTTTATTTAGCCACCAAAAACGCTGTCTCGCAGACATTACGCCATGAATCGTCTGCAATAGATTCAAAGGCTTTATATATATTAACAAGTGATAATTAATTTCTAATCAGAGGTGCGTGCCTGGTAGACTTAAGACTTTTTATATCGGAGTTCAAAGGCCATATCACTGCTAATTAATTTCAATAATAATTATCGGGACATTTTTGCACGGCATTTATAAAGTGCTGCTATTCTAAATTCTTACTTTATCTAGCAATTATTGTACTTAATCCCTTATAATTGAATCTTTCAAATTTTTCATTCCCTATTTGACCCATTTAGGGGCGGACTTGAATAATCGCCTGTCTCTAGCAATTGTCCTTAATCCCTTACACTAGAATCTGTAGTGTAATATTTAATACTAGTGCTTTGCTCACGAGTTTATCTGCGTGGATTTCACTTACTATTTCCCTATTTCACCCACTTAGGGGTGACCGAAACCGAAAAAATTCTTCCTTTTTATTTGAAAGGTGACTTATTCGAGAATGTTCTTAGCTAAAAAAAAAATATATCAGGGGTTTTACATAATATTAATTATTAATAATCACTACATAATATATATAAAACAAAGTCGCTATCCGCCGTCTGTCTGTCCCTATGTATGCTTAGATCTTTAAAACTACGCAACGGATTTTGATGCGGTTTTTTTTAATAGATAGAGTGATTCTTAAGGAAGGTTTATATGTATATTGCACCCGTGCGAAGCCGGGCGGGTCGCTAGTATAAATATATATTACTACATACTACTAGGTATATTTTATATTTTTAAATGTACCTATTTTTTATTTTTTATGTAAAAAATGTATTTTATATGATATTTAATTGAATAAGTAAATTAAAATATTATTTATACTTGTTATTTATGTGCTACGCTCTTGTCGGTGAAGGCAATTGCAATTCTGAATTGTTAGAATTGATAATTGAAATAATATTGTATTTGTATTAAACAAATAATTTCTGTTTCCAGTTCTGAGCTTAACGCAGGATCAAGGTAAAGTTTTCCATGTACTTCCTTATGACTATTTTCAAATATAAAAAAGCTTAAATACGTTTTTATTTCTATTATTACTTGATGTTTATTTGCATTTCTATTTAGTAGATTTTTATAATTCTAAATGTTGTGATTCGTAATTTTAAGAAGGTATGTTTTCTTAAGAAATCATTTTTATTAATAATTGTAAAGATTGTCTTCATTGTTAATTTGAAAAAAAAAATTAATTGGTCGTACACACGGGTGCATATCAAACTATACATTTCCAGTATAAGCTGACATCTTGTTGTATGAAGAGCTTATAAAATGCGAGGTCAGTTCATACTGGTTTTTAAAGCTTGATATGTAGCTATGTGTACTACTTAGTGAACCTACAGATGAAGAAAACACATTATTTTACTTTTAAGTAATTTTAATCGAGACTCTTCTTCTTTCCCAATTTATTTGGAGTCGGCGCAGTATGTCCTCTTTTTCCACACATTTCATTCACACATCATTTTAAACAAGACATTCTATCTAAACATCTCATACTATTCGCAAAACGCTAATAAATATCAGAAAAAGAAAATATTACCCAACCCTAAAAGGACCACAAATACCCCGCGGTAAGGACTGAAGGACCAAAATAAGTTTATGTATTAGACCATCTCCGATAACCGAGCCTAAATAAATAGCCCGCCGCGATCAGAATACAAAACACCAGGTCCCGACGTTGGCTCAACATTTTATCACTTCCATATTGATATCAATATGGATGGTCTGTCATCGTGGCGCATTGGTTAAGGACCCGCTTTACAAAGGCGTGTACGAGTTCGAACCAATGTGACTTTTTCAATGTCTTAATACTTTCTTAGTTAATCTAAGGCACCTCTGATGAACGGTAAAAGAAAATGTCGTATCAGAATTGTCGTTCTTGAAACGAGCGAAGCCAAGGTAGTTATTTAAATCTTATCTCGTATGAAATTTAAACTCTTAGCAATAATTCTGGAAGGTGAATCGATTTTTTTAACAAAATCCTGATTCTAGACTGCAATCAAAACCCTCATTAAAAACCTAATAACTTTGCTTGATCCGGAAATCGACCTGCAGTGCCTCAGGCAAAGAGTTATCTAAAGTACGTTTTGGATCTGCTTTTTATACTAAAGGGAATAAACTTCGTGGGTTCGAATTCCATCCAAATTAAATCAAATTTTCTTATAGGATATTCTATAGGAAAAAATGAACAAACATTACCTATATAATATATTAATTTAATTCTGTGTCTTATAAAATAAATAAGAAAATCAGTTTTTTGAACTTACGCGGTCTCATAGACCGCGCGCGTATATAAAGGAATTCGAAACCAATACCTATACTTTTACGCCGTGTGGTTTCTGGCCTAAGAATAGAATAACCCCTACTCGTTCCGCGGGTTTCATAAAAAATTAAATGAATGAAAAACAAAAGGAAAAGATCCGGAGGATAGGCAGCAGTATCCTTCTGTGTAACAGCAATCATCTGCTACTGCGATCGCCAACCCGCTTGCCTAGCGATTATGGGCAAATACCTCCAATGAGCGCACAATAATGGCGGGCATTGGGAGAGGCCTATGTTCAGCAGTGGACTAATACAGGCTGATGATGATGATGACCTCTCTTATTAAATCCTACTCGACATTGATATAAAAGTTAGTCGAAACCATCGGATAGTTTTGCATCAAAAATGTAAATCCTTTATTGAAATATTAACAAACTTGATATAAAAAGTTGTAATGTATTCAATAGGAAAACTTGAGAGCGCCGAAGAAACGTAGTTTTGTCAAGTTTAAATTATCAAAGTTTTTAATTTCATATTTTTGTTCGTGTATTCCTATTGATTTTGTGTTGTAGATGTTTTAGAAACTTTGTTATAATTGTGAAAACAGTGGTTGGGCAATTTGGTTAAAAAACTATATTAATTAAGAAAAATGGTTTGTGATTATAATTGAATATTAAAACATAAATTACACAACATTTTTGAAAGTATTTATGCGTAGAGTAGAAAGAAAAAAATGATTACTAACGGTTTGATTCCGCCACCAATTAGGTAAAGCGCACAGTTGGTCTGCCACAACATCAACCTGCCTTTTCTTCTACATTCAACCAATATAGAGATAGTAGTTTCTATATAGAGAAAAGGCAAACTCAAAATAGTTTGGTACCATTTTCTTTTCTGTTTTTTCTTCATTAACAAATATAAAAAAAATATGCTGTCGAATTATGATTGAACGTGATCTCTAGTAATAAACAAAATATGTAATAGGTATTCATATTTGTTATAACTAGAAATCGCGTACAATCGGTACAATCGGTAATATTAATTTTACTAAATATTAAAATTACCCAAAGCTACATGTTCTAATTTTTACATACTTTATACATCTTTATCACTTCCACATTCTAAAAAAACGTAGAACATATAGTTTTAACATCTATCTATCTTCTTGTTCATCCATATTCAATAGCGCAGCATTTCTTTAACTTCCATCCATTATAACATTACCGAACAATCTCAGCCCACTTTAATATTGAATAATTTCAGCCTAAAAGTTATATTGTCCATAACTACCTTTAAAAGCGTTATACTATGTTTCCTAAAATCGAAGTCGTCATAACCCATTCTCATACGAAAACCATTAGAGCTTACTATACAATCGGCACGTGCGTAGTAAAGGACCAAAATGGGTCCCAGGACCAACATACAACAGTATCGCATTAAGTGTTATATTTATACGATGCTTGGGTCAACCGATATTGAAAGTAAAAGGATATATTGTAAAGAATATTTTGTATTTTTTTTCTATACGTTGGTACTAGAAATTACTTTTAAGATTTCTGGTGGGTTATTATAAAAAAATCACATTCAAATTTCAAAAGCTGAAGGTAAATTTTCAACGTCTATGAAAAAAGAAAATACAAATTTTCTTTAGCCGTAAATGTTCATAAATTTTATTTAGTAAGGAATATACAGCATTATTGAATAAAACTAAAACCTAAATAACTTATAAATAACAACTAAACTACAAATAAAAAACTGGATTTAAGTTGCTGCTGGTATTGGAGATGCTAGCGGCGTTATCTCCTTGAATAGCCAGACTGAGGCGTTATTTTTAACATAAAATTACAACATAGAAGAATAAGACATAATTAATGTTTTCCAGATGGAATTTCGGTCACAGCCAATCTTAAAGGAGATTAGCCAACTACGCAGGAGACATTATAGTTCACAAATATGTGCGCAAACACAGGTGCACTCTCTATTGACGGCAATCCGACATGATCGAAGTATTTTTTATTGTTTTTGATTTAGTGAAGTACAGATGTTATATACAGGGTGGAATGTTGTAATGCCACCTGGAGGGGAAGTACTCTTAATACTTTAGATAGAAAATTTTACTCAAAGGAAACATTCCTTTATTTTTGAAAAGAAAAAAAACTGCATTAAAGATTTTTAAAAATTCGCTTGCCGCACACGGTAATCGAACCGACTAAAATCTGTAAAAGTTGCACCGTGTACTTTTATTGCATTGATTGTTAGGGTCAATAAGGATGAAATCTCTTTAACAAACTTCATAAATTGAATAACATGAAAACAATTAAATTTTAAATTAATTTAATTATGCACAAAAATTTAAACTAACTTATTAATTGCTCGAAATGGGCTCCATTTTCAGAAGTTCGAAGAATAAATTTGTGTATCCAAGAAAATGGAGCCCATTTCGAGCAATTAATAAGTTAGTTTAAATTTTTGTGCATAATTAAATTAATTTAAAATTTAATTGTTTTCATGTTATTCAATTTATGAAGTTTGTTAAAGAGATTTCATCCTTATTGACCCTAACAATCAATGCAATAAAAGTACACGGTGCAACTTTTACAGATTTTAGTCGGTTCGATTACCGTGTGCGGCAAGCGAATTTTTAAAAATCTTTAATGCAGTTTTTTTTCTTTTCAAAAATAAAGGAATGTTTCCTTTGAGTAAAATTTTCTATCTAAAGTATTAAGAGTACTTCCCCTCCAGGTGGCATTACAACATTCCACCCTGTATATACTTATGACAGTGTTACGTCAATCAGCCAATTTTGAGCAGACAATAATTTTAGGTAAACAAACTGAACAGAAAAGAGTGGAAGGAAGGAAGGGAGGGAGGCTTTTGCTCTGCAGTGGAAAATGATTGGTTATAATAAAATAACATAGAAGAATTTATACTAATAAATATATAATAAATAATAATAGAACCAATGTAAGTATCATCGGTTTACAAAGTAAATTACCGAGGCTTTTTTTTTTATTCCAGAAATTTCTTAGCAATGTAGAAACATTTTTCTGCTAGCCATCTTTTTAAGTGTTGCCTTAATATTCTTAAGAGTAATTCTCTTAGAAACTGGGTTACTTTATTAAACTTTTAACACACATAAACATGCTATTTTTATGGAAAAGGGTAGTTGTATTCTGACATCTGTATCTTTGTAAAATCTCTTGTTGTCGACCAACAAATTGTATAAAACAATCTTAAAGCATAAACAACACATTTTACAAAAGTTTTACCATCCAACAATTATATAAACATATTCTGCTATTCAGGACACCAAAATAAAGGGTCCTTATAAATCTTAATACTCAGTTATACCCTCCCGGGGTAACGTTATATTGTTATGAGTATGTATGTACTGGACATGTCTGAATTATCTTTGTGTCTGGTCCTTCGAGACGGCAAAGAGTTAGACAGATATTTTTATTATTCTTTCTAGGTTAAAATGTGTATTTGCGAGCGATAAATTTTAAAGGTCCCCAGATGCGAGGCATTTAAAAGTACTGTCACTATTTCCTAACAAAAGTTTTTAGAAATACAAAATAGGTTAGCTGCTAAATATCCTCTTTACCGAATTCCAGATAGCAAAATCTCTATAATTATTTGACAACTATGCAAGAGATATTAAAAGGCACAAGTATGTGCGCAGAGGGACTCTCTATTTCCTCACTTTCATATTCTGATAGGATCAGCCGCATAGAAGAAGGATCAGCCGCAAAACCGACGGCTTTTAAGTGCTCTTCCAGGTACAAAGAAAACGATAATTAGTTTATAAAATGCTCAAAAGTTATAAAAAGACCGAGGCATGCCTTAGATTTGAATACGAGACCTCAGACTTGCCAGTCAACAGTCAGACTTCTTAGAATATCTCTGCCTATGTTCTTTCTTTATCGTATAGTTGATAAACAACCTGGTGTCAGAGTTTAAACCGCCCGTAAGCCATGATTTTACACACCGTTGAAAAATCTCTCAGGTTTGGTTTCCTCGCGCAGTTTTCCCTCACCGTTTTAGAGAGTGATAATTATTTTTTTAATACGCACATAAATTCTCAAAAGTGTCACCAGGCAGTCGAAAGGTCATACCACTAGGCGTCACTGCTTCAGTCTAGGTAGGTAATAAAAATACTTAGTTAATATACATTACACCTTTAACTTGTTGACTCTCCAAATAAGCTGGATGGTTGTCTCCTCTTGCTCGACGCAATCACATGTAGAGCAAGATTGATTCTAATGTACTGTCGCGGACACGAACGGTGCACCACTTTGCGATCAAAATGCTTTGAACGATGCCATGTGCGTAGGGCGAGGCTAACGTTACGTTCAGACGGCGGGTGCAAGCGATTCTAACCTTAAGAGTAGTGCACCGGCTTTGTCCACGATAGTAGACGGCTATTTATAATACCAGAATGATTTCGATAGTTAGGTTTGTTTTAGATCCAGAACCTTCGACTTGGCTGTCTACGGTCCTACCACTAGGCTATCACTGCTGTAGATTTAAGATATGACCTTAATAAATAAACATATTTAACCGCCATTTTGAATAACGTAACTTCAAAAGGCATACAGTAAAGCCTTGTCTTGTGTCACGTTCCACTTTTATGTATTTCCGGTTTCAGCCAAATATGTGCGTCGTGAATTGTATATTACTCGGTCCTATTGTCCTGTTGGACACAAAGTCACGCATTTGTGACGAGGGTCCGCAGTGTTAATTTTTAAGACCCTTTTTTGAGGGTTAGGTGTATAAAGGTTGTGTGTGAAAGAGATTGGAATAGAATGTTAGAATGACTAGCTTTAGGCGATGGCTTTGTTTGTAAAATTGTGTAAATAATTAGTGTTTTCTCTTCTTTTTGTCGTATGGTTGTTGAACAACCTGGTGTCAGAGTGCCAGTGGCATAGAACAAACCCTATTCGACCCGCGGGAGTCGTAAGTAGCGAGAATGGGAAAGATCTGGAAGATAGCATAGTAGCATCCGTCTCAGTTGTTTTCTCAAATTATTTTATTCATCATCATCATCATTATTTCAACCCTATGACGTCCACTGAACATAAACCTCCCCCAATGACTTGACTTGGCTGAAATGATGAAAATTAATTTCTTATTAAATAATTATATTTAATAAGTTAACATGTGCTATGTATGTATAAAAAAATTCACAAAAAAAATAATAAGAACAATAAATTGGTAATATCGCATCGGTGCCTTCTAAAACTGCAAAGTTTGGAGCACTGAGTCGGATATGTAATGTATTCCGATAAATATTACCACACGCTAGGCGTAGAAAGAGATTTGAAATTTCTACTGATGCTGGTAGGATACGGTAGCTTAGCGGTCACGGACACGGTACGTCAAAGATCGTGGATTCGAATCCCATTTGTATCAGTTGCTTTTTTTATTTTCTTATTAAATTATATAAACATAGTTATTACAATGTTTATAGCCAAATCAAATGTTAACTGCGTACAGGTTAGATCTTGCTTAGATAACCTAGATGAGTTAGTGGCTGTTTATGTTATTATTGTACTACTAGGTAATTATTCTAGATATATTATTGTGGCCTAGATTGTGATCTTAATGTTATGGTATATCTTAGGCTAGCTATTATGCTTGTAGCTATATTGCGTACTAGCTAATCGAGTCTTTTTAAACGGTTTTATTTAGCTTGCCCTGTTTATTATTTGGTTCAAATTTAGTAATTGATAGTTCACCTTACTGTTGTCAGATTGATCTGATATTTGGTACACAGCTTTAGTTCTGATGACAAAACCGTTTTACGTAAAAAGAATTTTTTTTTTTATTAATACAAGCTTTTATTTAATTTGCAATGTATGTTTGTTCGGGTGGAATCTTGCAAGCAGAATTAGAACCACTTCATCTTATCCTACGGAGTTGATTTTTTGCATGTTAGTTCAGATCTAATGACAATGCATTTTTATGGTAAGCATGATCTGAATCGACATCTAGGATTAGCACCAGCTAAAGGATTTTTCAACAATCAATAGCACAGATACAATTAATTGCATATACGATTAGTTTTGATTATGAGACGAAAATGCCTACCGCATACCGTACGTCCGAGGACGTACGGTTATGTGGAGCTTTATAGTCGTGATAGCCTAGTGGTGGTGACCATTGACTGGCAAGTCAGAGGTCTTGGGTTCAAACTCAAGGCGCGCACCTCTGACTTTTCATAAATTATGTGCGTTTTATAAAATTAATTATAAATTACTCCGTGCCTCGGAAAAGCACGTAAAGCCGTGGGCCCTGCGTCTGATCTCTCTCCGGTCATGTCGGATTGCCGTCTCATCGGACTATGAGAGTGAGGACCTGTGTTTGCGCACACACTTCTGCACTATAATATCTCCTGCGTAATTGGCTAATGAGATTGGCCGCTGTGACCGAAATTCGGTCAGGAGGACATTATGTGGGGCTCGCACTCACTAAAAACGTTTCTCCCTACGTGTTCCTCGCATTGCATCGGAGTGGCTGGGTACTTCAACTGCGCCTCGTAGCTCCATCCAGCGCCTGCCTGAGGCCCGCTCAAAAACTTTGCACTCGGGGGGCAATGTCCTGGCGTTTAAGTTTCTGGACATTACCCCAACATCGTTAAGAAGCCTAGATTCAATAGTCTGAAATCGCCAACACAGTAAGCTAGCGTGACATAAAAAAGTAATTATCTATAAAAGATCACTCATCCGTTACATGACCTACAGTAAGCAGATCTAGATGATTGATAACAGCATCTTTTTTCGAAGAAGGCTAGCTAAAATAGGGGTGTGCCAATTACTATTTCAATCAATCATACATGACACGATTGGTTTATCGGTTAACGACTACACTTTTGCGCTTAATGTCACAGGTTTGATTCTTTTAACGTCATCTTCCTAGCCTTATTATTAACCTAATCTTTGTTCAACAAAGCACAGCTGAATATCGCAACACCACTTACCGAGTCCTATTGTAAATATAATAATTTATATTAAAAAAAAAAATATTTATTTAAAAATTTTTGTGTGTGTCTAAGTGGGTCCTTGGATAATTCCAAGGACCCACTTAGACACCGAAAATTTCATCAAAATCGGTCCAGCCGCTTGAATTGATGCCGCGGACAAACATGAGTGAAATTATTTTTTATTTAAACAGATATAAACATTTACCAATAACAATTAAAAAAGTTAAAGTTATGTCGTATCAAGAAGTTAAAGAACACCGACAAGAGTTCTTAAATAAAAAAATAAAATAAAAAAAAACCACAAAATTAAACAAAGAATCGAATCGGACTTAACGTACATAAAAAAGAAATTACCTTAGTATGTTCAACAAAACAGCTAAGCGTTGTACGTCCCACAAAGTGGCAATCTCATGAGAGAAGATTGAGTAGGTTCTAAATGTGGGGCCTAAATATACCTAAGCCTTTTTCCTCTTTAGTGTTTACGACTTACATTATATTTTTAAATAATAATTTTTGATAGTCGTACTTATTTATCATCATCAGCCTGTATTAGTCCACTACTGAACGTAGAATATCTATCCATCATATCTCCTACTTTTGCTGTGCCCGACAGGGTCCATGATGATCTCATAGTTTAAGTACCACCTAAGAATCACATTGTGGAATACAATAAAAATTTGAATTTCACCTCATCCAATGCGCGCCACTATTGTGCACTCATTGGAGGTATTTGCCTATAATCACCACACTGGGCAAGCGGATTGGCAGTCGCAGTAGCAGATAACAGTTACACAGAAAGATGCTGCTGCCCATCCTCCAGATCTCTCCCTTTGTCACTTATTACGACACTATTACGAGTATATAAATCTAAACGACTATCGTATCGTACCCGTTTCGCAGGTACTAAAATAACTACCTTGTTCGGACAATCGAAGTGCAATTAGATGCGCCGGTACCGTCAGCATATTAAGTATGTCAATTTAATTGTAATAAATGTTTTTTTTTTAATAATAATAAATATGTAGAAATGAGCGATAATTTCCCAAGCTGGGAGAAATGAAGGAACCCCAAACGTTGGTTTTTACCCCCGAGGGTAAAAGAGAGTAATTTCTGTTTGTGTAACTGTCAGTGACCTTTTAGTTCCTTAAAAGATATTGTGATTTATTTTTGGTTTGACATCTGGTTGATAGTATGTTCTTTAGCTATTAAAAAAAAGACATTTAGATAGTATTTTATTTCATTCACGGCTGCAGGGAATCGTTGGATGGAGGCGGCTCAAGACTGGTTATTGTGGAATTCTAAGGGCCTATGGCCAGCTGTGGACATCTATCGGTTATTGATGATATTTTACTTAACTCTAGTAGATAATACAATACAACAGACTGCGAACCTGATCAGTTTACAACTTACTTCTTAGAATTGAATCCAGGCGTGGCTGACCTCGCCCTAAAGGTAAAACAAAAGAAGACTACTCTTCGCAGCAGGCACCTTCCTCTTCTTTAAAAAAGTCCCGTCTTCTTCTTATCGTATGGTTGATGAACAACCTGGTGTCAGAGTTTAAAAACACCCGTAGGCCTCTGACATGGCTTTACTCACCATTGAAAAATCTCTCAGAGGTGCTGGTATCATCACGATGTTTTCCCTCACCGTTTTAGCAACTGATAATTAATTTATAATACGCACATACCTTACGAAAAGTCAGAGGTCTGACTTGGGATCGAACTTGACACCTCTGTCTTGTCAGTCGACAGTCATACCACTAAGCTATCAGTGCCAAAAGTCCCGTAAAAGCAAAGGATGTCTACTTTTCTCAGCAGGCACCTTCCTTTAAGAAATTAAGAAGTTAAAAAATTCAAAGTCAAAACTGAATTCAAATTTTACTCGACCATTATGTGGCAATCTTAATAGCCCTGATCGTTACCTCATTAAAGTCTTGTCAGGTACTAATTTCCTCATCGCAATGACCCAATTACTTAAACAGTCAACTTGAGTAATGACTATTTATAAGTACCTACCTGTAAACGGTCTAAGTTAACAATATTTTAAACCTTAATATAATAATGAATAATAAATAAAAATAAAAATATTTAGTATTATAAAAACTCGCAATGACAACTGACCCGGGCCGGACTTAGGTCAGTTATTAATAATTTTAATTTAATAAGCAAAACAACTTAATAATTTAAATATTAAGTAATAAAAAAACTCGCAATGACAACTGACTCGGGCCGGACAGGTCAGTTATTAAACATTTTAATTTAATAAGCAAAATATTTGCATAAACATCAAAACCTACTTAGTTATACTTAAAAAGTCAATTTAGAGCGTTTAAAAATGATTCTTAAAAAAAATCTTCAAAATAATTCCATTTAAAATTCTGAACACCTTTTTCTGCAAACGCTACCAGCAATTGATACATCCACACGTCAGTAACGGCTAATTGGGGGTGGGCAAGGAAAAATCGATTACATCCCCCATTTAGGGGGTAATTCGGGCCTTTATGCCGACTCTTAACTCCATAATACAAGCCCGTCGGAAGTCATTGGATTATGGACAGCTCTAGTTTCGAAATTCGAAGGTACAATGCATATTTGAGGTGTAGTGCTGTTCCGGTGAAATATCGATACTTTGATTGTAAATTGTAATCAGTTTGAAATCAAGCAAAGGTTGTGGATATAGAGAGTGCATGATAAATGTTTGCACACACATTTGTGCACAATGATGTCCTTAGTTGGCCAGTCTTTATGATATTGGTCACTGTGACAGTAATTTAGTTCTGAGAGTATTATTATGTGAATTGAGCTTTTCAGATCTATCCACTTTTATCAGAGCCGTGCCCGGAACGTGGCCTGATACCAGGCTTGGTATAAATTGAGCCCCGGAAATGTTCGTGTATGAACGAGTTTAAATAGAATGTACGCATTGATATTTTTTAAATGGTTTTACTTAGCTTGACCTGTTTATTATTTTGTTCAAATTTAGTAATCGATATTTCACGCCCTTCCTGTTGACAGATTGATCTGATATTTGGTACACAGCTTTAGCTTTGATGAAAAAACCGTTTTACGTAAAAAAAAATACTATTTTTCTTGAGCTCCTGATGGAGCATGGTCCGTTCACGTTTCGGCGATGAGTCTGACCCCTAAGCCTGTTATAGACCAAAGCAATCTACACTGGTTCTGCATCTGCATCTCAGTGTGTGCCCTTCCATAATAGTGTATAAAAATATAGTCTTCCATACGATACAAACGTCCACCGCCGTCGGTCCTCCACCGGATAAACTGCATCAATCTGTAACAGACTGTAGTCTTGTGTATGTTCTTCTAGTATTCTAAATCATACGATAACATTAAATATTATAATATCGATATACCTACTCAACCTAGTACAACACTAGTTAATCCGAAGCTCTTTGTTTTGTACCCATTAGCGATGTTTTTGATAATGGCCGAGCATTGAAAGGTTTGATAAAACAATAGTTTCTACGCATGTAAATACAAAATATTGTACGTTTTTTTTTTTAAATATGAACGTGCCAATCAACCAAATGGCCGTTTATGTATTGAAAAAGTATTTAAATAAGTTTCGTTTTTGTTTGAATGAGCGTAAAATATTTTTATTTGAACAATTGAAATATTATAACTAGTCAAATATTTAATCGCATGCTAAAAGGTTTTCTGTTTATCCCATTTTTAAACGGTTTTATTTAGCTTACCCTGTTTATTGGTTCAAATTTAGTAATCGATATTTCACCCCCTTCCTGTTGACAGATTGATCTGATATTTGGTACACAGCTTTAGTTCTGATGACAAAACCGTTTTATGTAAAAAAATGTTTTTACTTATATTATTTTTTATGGAAATTCTGTTCCAGTTTGAAATGATCTAGTTATTACAACCTGTAGAACTGGGTCTTAAGTTTAAAAACTGATACAGGAAGGTTCTAAATGAGAGAGGAAGTGGTGAACAAAAAATTAAAATAAAAACATATAAACTTTGTCGTACGAATCGAACCTTTGAAGTAGACTTATGGCACTCTAACTTAAGTAAAATATACATAAAATAAACTCATGCCTGTATTTTACAAAAGTAGGCAGAGGAGTATGCAGTACACCCACGTTTCGTCGGCTATGTTATAAGTCCCATGTAATTTGGGACGAGCCTATTGCCTTTAACCGGGCACAATTTCAAACTCCGTGCTGGTACTGAGAATTTCCATGGAAAAACCCAATAACACTTTGCCCGACCCGGGGATTGAACCTAGGACATCGTGATCAGCACTCGCGCTTGCTACCACTAGACCAACGACGCAGTTCACATAAGTAAATCACTATAAAAATACCTAGACCCCATAAAAATTATAGGCATAGCTATATTTCTACTAACATAACCATAAATTATCTTATAAAAACGTTTAAAAATAACATGCGAACGAAACGTTTATTATATGTTATTTATTGCTGCTAATTATGCTAATGATGTGTGTAATTTACACGCCACAAAGCTTGATGAAGTTAAACTAAGTAATTAATTTTATTGTACTGAGTAAGCTTTTAATTTTAACAAGTAATTGTTGTGTAATTGCCAGGCAGTAATTGGGTCATACACAAAATTACAGTGACCATTCTCGTTCGGTAACACCTCCCCGTCTCGTTCACACTATTGACGAGTGAGATTTTTTTTTAAGTATTGACAATCCTTCCCGACCGTTCATACCTCGTGAGTATAAGATTCAAGACTTCAAAATCAAAATCAAAATATTTTTATTCATGTAGACCATTAGGCACTTATGAATAGTCGTAATTCTAATATTTTTAATAAAAGAGTGACTCTAGTTGCCAGTTCCTAGGGCAGCCTACCCTTCATGGAGAAGAATCTGGCAAGAAACTCCATGGTTGCTCTTTTAAATATAGTGGCTTACAATATTTTAGGTTACATTGTTCTGAGGTCTTATGTGAGAACAATGTCAGTCGGCTAAACACAAGTACACCTTAAATATATTTATGCTTTTGATAAAATTACCGCAGCAGCTATGAGCTGACCAGTCCCAACAGACGGCACCCGTTCACGAGTATGACGCATGCATCAGCCATCGCCTAACTCAACCATATTGTAGGGAATCAAACGACCCGACACACAACGCCACCGCTATCAGAACATTTCTGTGAGCATGACATACTCAAGCCGTACAGCAATCATCACGTTAATAAAACTAAGTTAGAAGGACTACTTAGAAAATTAATTTTAACCTGATTTTCGAAAGGAGGGTTATTTTTATGTTGCCGCCATGGTTTAGAATCGGTTTTATGGAAGCATGCGTTATAGAATCTCATAAAATTTGAAGGAGAAAACTTTTGGATGATATTATAAGGAGCTGTAGCATTTTGGTATGATTGTTATAATGTCTTGCTGAGGTTAGCCAACTACGCAGGAGTGCACAATTGTGTAAATACAGGTGCATTCTTCCTCACTCTCATAATCCGATGGGACAATATTTCACCCATCATCTGCCTAGCCTTTTTCCCAACCATGTTGGGGTCGGCTTCCAGTCTTACCGGATGCAGCTGAATACCAGTGTTTTACATGGAGCGACTACCTATCAGACCTCGACAACCCAGATACTGGGTTACACGATACCCCTTGGTAAGACTTGTTGCCAGACTTTCGGGCTTCTGACTACCCGTAACGACTGTCAAAGATCTATAATTGACAGCCGGTGCCAACAGCTTAACGTGCTATCCGAGGCACGGAGAGTGATAATTAATTTATAATACGCACATAACTTACGAAAAGTAGAGAGCCTTAGGATCGAACTCGAGATTTCTGACTTGTCAGTTAACGGTCATACCACTAGGCTATCGGTGCTTAACATTTTTGACACCGAGCCATCCCGACATTTTGCAACATTTCATCCCACGATCATAATATCCTAACTAGAACACGAAAAACTCGTGTCGTATTCGTTGGCTTACTACTTTCACCAACTTGGTAACACGTCGACAATAGCAAATCCTTTAAGCCGACCTCTATGAAGTTCGGCTCGGAGTTCTGAACTCGGATCTCGGGTTTAAAACGTTACGTGACCGGGTCGGATAGTGCGGTCGTAGCTGAAAGGTGTAAATAAATCTTTTTGGTAAGTTTTTTTTTCGCTTGTAGAGGTGAAGCGCTCGTGGCCTGGTACCGCGGGGATTATTTAAACCAGCCTTTCCCAAAGTGTGCGATAACGCCCCCTTGTGGGTGCTGCTGGCCTAAAGGGTAACCCAGAAAAAAAACGTGTGGCACTCATGGACTGCCGCGGTAAAGCTATTGCATAGCATTTTTTATCAACTTATGCATTTATAATTATTTATGTATTTTTTATTTATGCAGTCAATAGCTTAAAAACTTAATACAACATCACGTCTTCAAAAATCTAAGCAAGTCATTAGTTTTCGAAATTCGAATGTTTATATTTCTAAATGTTTTGTTTTTTAATGTGTCAATATAAAATATACCTTATTTGTTAGTCAATAAGATTTTAAACACTCAATTTTGCAAAAAAGGGTGTTAGGTTTTCTTTTCGTTATGGAATTTCTTGATTCGGTCGCCGCACTCAAAGCTCGCGATAAAAGCTATGCAATAGCTTTTATAATAATAATTAAAACTCTAAGTTATAGTGGTTTTTAAGTAGGTGAAAAAATGGGACAAGGCAAAAGCTTTGCTTACGATGTTTTCCTTCACCGTTTTAGCAAATGATAATTAATTTCTAATACTCACATGAATCCGAAAAGTCAAAGCTGCGTGCTTGGGTTTCAAACCTATGACCTTTGACTTGGCAGTCAAACAGTCAAACTATAAGCCTATCACTGCTTCAATATTTTCCATAGGAACCTGAGAGATTTTCCAACGGTGTGTGAAGCCATGTCAAAGGCCTACGGGCAGTTTAAACTCTAACACCAGGTTGTTTATCAATCATACGACAAAGCAGACTGAAGAATAGGACCTCCAAAGCCCCCATAACAATCAATTTGATAAAATCACAAACCTATGCATAACTTATCCGGAACTTAACGTAACTTACACGGGGTTTAACTACGGAAATAAATAAACTAATACAATTAAGATTACACACGCAATAAAAACATTAATTATTATTATTTATTGTTACTGTTTTTATTTATGGTCGTGGGTATTCGTTACGAAGTAAATTCTTGAGGTGCGGTCAGGAAAAGTTAATTTACAATATTGATTTACCTAGTTATTTAAACCTAGTGGTGTGACCATTGACTGGCAAGTCAGAGGTCTTAGGTTGGAACGCAAGGCGACCTCTGACTTTTCGTAAGTTATGTGCGTATTATAAATTAACTAGCGACCCGCCCCGGCTTCGCACGGTTACGCTAATATGCATGTATTATACTTATAAACCTTCCTCTTGAATCACTCTATCTATTAAAAAAACCGCATCAAAATCTGTTGCGTAGTTTTAAAGACCTAAGCATACATAGGGACAGACAGACGCGAGAAGTGACTTTGTTTTATACTATGTAGTGATTATCACTTAATCTACTCCGAGGCACGGAGTAAGTGATAATTAATTTAAGAATAATACGCACATAACTTACGAAAAGTATGAGGTTTTTGGGTCTAACTTGCAAGTCGACAAGGCCATGCCACTAGGTTATCACGAATTATTTTATAGTAAGTTGGCAAAAACGCATGGCAACATGGTCGTCTATTTTTTTTAAATGGTAAAGTTTCTACTTAAAATATATAAAAAAAGAAAAACACTAACTCGAATAGCTTCAAAATGCCTACAATAAACCATACTTACAAAATATACTTGATAATTTGACATGTACGAATATAATAATGCTTCAAGTGCTTATTAAAAGGCTTTTCGCAAATCTCACGTAATACTCGAAATAATAATCTCGCACGGACGAAGTCGCGAAGAACACCTAAAATATAAGGTCTTACTATTTTATTGTGGAATATTTGGGAAATAATATCTATAATAGATCTTTGCAACGTATAAAAAGTAGCAAAAATGCTTTATAACTAAATAAATCATAATCTTATTAAATTATTTTATATAGAAATTAAAAAACACGTTATTGTTTTCATTTACCAGCTCATGTGATCATGACATCATAATTTGATCATGATCGTCCAGTGCTCGGCATTCATAAAAAAATAAATATTTTATACAAATTATAAGCACAATTTTTTGAGTTAATAAATGTTGTATTATTTTATGTTTATATTGTGTGTTTTTTATTATGTATCATGTTGGCTTCACTGATTGGTTTGGACAACAGTCTCGCATTTGAAATGGACACAACAATAATACTACTACTACTAGTAATAATACTAAAAATAAATGGCAACAAAGTACTTTTGCAAATAATTAAAAGTAACTTCTTTGTTACCATCTTAAATATTTTCGCGTATAAAACATAAGACCTTATAATTCACTTGACACATTTCGAGTCTTCTTGTCACGTCAACTCAAATATATTATGCAGGAGAACAGGCAGGAACTCATATGATCCTTTTAAAAACATCTCTCATATGTTATTACTGAGATGTGAGGGTCCCAAAATATGGCAATCGCTCTGGAAAATAGGTTACTGGTAATGGTAGAAACGAAAGACATTTTTTCTTATTTAGGAAGCGCCTCTTTTTGAGAGTTAGTCATTGAGTTATTTATGTAAAACCTTATATTAACAATCTGTCATTGGTTTTTGACAGTGATAGCCCAGTGGTATTCTTGGACTAGCAAGTCTTAGGTCGAAGGTTCAAACCCAGGCACGCACCTCTGACTTTTCGGCCTTTGTTTCATTCCAATTTATGTAAAAATGTATTAAAATATATTTTATTGGTTTTAAATATTTAAATTTGTTATTACGTTTTTCTAATTTCTTTTTTCCTCTTCTTTTTTACAAACTGTTAAATAAATTCCAGAATTTCCCAGAACCAACCTCTAAATATTCAGAAGGTATGCAATTTCAAATTACTTATTAGGTTTTTCTAATTTTTTTGTTTCCTCTTCCTTGTTGTAATCTAGTAAATAAATTGCAGCATTTCTCGTAACCAACCTCTAAATATTCGGAAGGTATGCAAGCTAAAATTAATTTCTCAAACCCCGTTCCGAAGTAACAGAAACCTTAATTGAAATTACAAGACCACTGGTCCGAGTGTAACAAATCATAAAATTTTTAACAAAAAACACTTAAGTTTGTAAACTCAATTAAATTTCTTATCACTACGTATCGAGATAAGGCGCAAAGTTAAAATTAAATTAATCCTACCCTCTTTCAGAGGATCTAGTGAAATGAATCTTTCTTTATCTGTGATTATGAATTTTGGGATTTATTTTTGGTCCTTTTGAAATTATGGTCCTTAGGTACCTACGTATTTTTAATTAATTTTATATTGGAGATTGATAAAGGTTTAAACTTTAAACAATGACTTATTAAGGGATACATTCGTTAGATCAGCACTCATAAGATCAACATTCAAAACTACAACACCATTAAACCAACAGATTAATATAAATAAATAAAGCCTTTAACTGTCCCAAAGTAGGGCAAAGGCCTCTTCTCATACAGAGAAGGATTCCTTACGATGTTTGCCTTCACCGTTAGTCAGTGGTGTCTTAGATTAACTAAAAAAGTATATATGACATTGAAAAAGTCACATTAGGTGTGTAACCAATGCGTCACCACGACACTTTTGACGACTAATATGTCAATTTTTTTCTGTCATCAAATTACGAGATCAGTAGATCACCAAGTCATTATATCGATGAGTTGGCAGTCTAACGGTCACACCAGTATCTAATACTGGTGCCAATTTTCTTGGACAAGCTCTAAACTAATTTAGACTCACTATCTCTTTTTCTAACTGAGATCACTAGAAAAGGATAGAAGATTTTTAGAGCTGTCAAACTAGTCCATTTGCGTGATATCATCGAGAATTTAGTCGGCATGTCATAGAGGTCTCGTCTATTTTTACGTCAATTGCAAGGACGTAGACTAATTTGACAGCTCTAATTTTATATTTGAATTTGCTGTCCTTTTTTATGGTGTTTATTAGAAGAAAGATATAGTTAGACTAAAATTAGTTTAGCGGGTTGTACAAGAGAATCAGCATCACTGCTTCTGTATCAAAAAAATGTTAATACTATTATAATTTCAATCAATTTTAAAAGAAACCCCTAGGGAAATATAAGTAACATCGTAATATCCTAAAAAGTCACGTTCAATCAAATGGAAATTGAAATATAACTTAATTCAATAATTTCCAAAGTCTTTTCTTTGATAATTTCTTTAATTTTCTCCGATCATCCCCGTATTACCCCCGGGGCCGGGGGCGGTAAGAGAATATTCGTCATAATTGGTTGCGACCAACTCCTGCTTGAATTTATAAGTAATCTTGGATATTTACTTGGACTTCGGGCTGAGAGACTTGACTGCCTATTATACCGAATTATATCTTGGAGATATTATAGTGCACAAGTGTGTGCGAAACACAGGCGCACATTCTATTCCCTGACTATCATAGTCCGATGGGACGGCAATCCGACACGACCGGAGAGAGATCAGGCGCAGGGCCAACAGCTTCAAGTGCATTCCAAGGCACGGACTAAGTGATAATTAATTTATAAATATGCACATAACTTACGAAACGTCAGTCAGTCAGTCAGCCTGGCACGTACCAATGTAACTCTTTCTATGTCATATGTACTTTCTTAGATAATTATCTAAGGCACCACTGACTAACGGTGAAGGAAAACATCGTAAGGAAACCTGGATTTAATAGTCTGAAATCACCAACCCGCAGTGAGCTAGTGTGCTGATTAATGCTCAATCCTTATCTTTAAGAGAAGAAGCCTTTGCCCTGCAATAGGACAGTTACAGGCTGATTTATATTATATACAGAGGTGCGCCGCCTTGGGTTCGAGCCTGAGACCTACAACATCCCAGTCAACGGTCATACGAAGATATTACTCGCAGTCACAACGACTATCTTTTAAAATAAAATTCGCAAACAATTCCTTGAACAGTATTGTTATCAAACCTATTGTTGCAATCCAATTTCCTATTCTTATGAAACACAAAAGTTACGCTTCGGTGTAACAGACGGCTACAAAGTACAGAGATACAACTTAGCGTCGAGGAATTAAAAAGTTTTTTGATTTTTTGCATCTTCTGTGGACTATTCAGTCCAGTTCAGTGGACATCTTTGTGTAGTTATACGTTTCTGTGTTCCTGGTACCAATGATTAACGTCCCCCTTTTGTTTGCTAGTTTAATGAAAGTATTCTAAGTGTATTTTTAGATCTTAGTGTATTTTTATGTTTTATTTTATATTATGTCGAAGCTACGCGGGATCAAAACGCTGGCCTATACCTAGCTCAAAGGCTTAGCATTGCCATTCAACGTGGCAATGCAGCCAGCATTTTGGGGACATTGCCCACTGGAAGCGGTCTTTTAGATTAAGTTTTTCCCTTTTTATTTTATTTTTTGTTTTAGCGTTAGTTTTAGTGTTAGTTTTTAGTTTTAGTTGTATTTTAATAAGTTTAATGTTTATAATTGAAAATTGATAATAAAACATAAGTGTATTTTTAAACGGTTTAGCTTGCCCTGTTTATTATTTGGTTCAAATTTAGTAATCAATATTTTGCCCCCTTCCTGTTCACAGATTGATCTGATATTTGGTACACAGCTTTAGTTCTGGTGACAAAAACGTTTTACGTAAAAAAAAATACTTATTAGAATTAAAATCTTATTAAATTTACTTAGTGTATTTTTAGATCTTAGTGTATTTTTACGTCTAAGGGGTTTGAAAAGTATTTAGTTTTGTGTGTTATTATTTTTAATTACCGGCGCAAAATAAGGTTGTTGTAAGATTTACGTATCCGTGTGTCTGTCTGTGGATCGAAGCTCCTAAACGAATTTAATTTTTTTTTTTTTTTAAAGGTGAATTGTAAATTAAGTATACATTTTTAAACTGTTTTACTTAACTTGACCTGTTTATTATTTCGTTAAAATTTAGTAATTAGTATTTCACCCCCTTCCTGTTGACAGTTTGATCTGATATTTGGTATACTTATACCTTTAGTTCTGATGACAAAACCGTTTTATGTAAAAAAAAAATAATATTAATATTATTTTATTTACCGTTGCTTCCGTTAAAAAGTCATCCACATCAATATTCGTGACGTCACAATATTCCGTTTACCTACCCTCATTATACAAACTGTAATCATGAACATAATAGCATACGTGACTATGAAAACCATCTTATTTAACTACTTTAGCCAAGCAAAAATAGCCTTTATACCAACGTCTTAAGGTTCAACGCAAGTTATACGATTAAGTTTGTTTATATACAACTTAACATGACATGCAGTACCAATATATCTTGAGCTCTGTTTTTGAAGGAAACAGGTAAGGAGAAAGGTTTAGTTGGACTGGTGTAGAATGCGGGTCACATGTACGTGCAGTAAATCATAATAAAACTTGACTTTTATTGTTATACTGTTTTATCCTGCGGTGTCGGTCGTTTTGATCTCAATAAATATTTGGTTTGTTTTACTGTAGACAATATGGGCTCCACTATGTCCATTTAAACGTCTTTTATTAGGCACGAAGATGGAAAACCTGGTTTGGAAACGATTTGACATAAAACGTATTATGAAGGTCTCTTAGGATAGTTTTATTTGATATAAAACGGAAATAAAACCTTTTTTTTATTGTAAATGCTGAATACGGTTTGCTTATATGAGCTTTTGTCTTTGGCAGAGTAGCTTATAGTAGCTAAAATTAGTAAGTCGCAGCTTCAAATAAAAAAAAAATTAAACATGAACTAAGTTGTAAATGTAAGGTGTTATTTAATACTTGCTACGACGTAGCGCTACGCTGTCCTACGGCTGGCTATTGTGCTACGAGTGTAGCTTGTGTATTGCTACGCAATGCTACGGCTGGTTTATTTGCTACGAGAATAACTTGCGTAGCGCTACGTAATGCTACGGCTGGCTATAAGCTACGAGATCAAGTACAGTAGCATTATTTATACAGTTCTTTTACTTGTTTATGATATTTTGAAAATCACAATAAATTTTAAGTTAAGTTGATATCTTAAGCTTTTTTAATACAAATTCTTAAAAATTCCATCCACTTTGTTTATTCATCCAACTGTCTTGAATTTTTATCCCTCTGGTTACAAGTGATTCTAACAAAAAGTATTATAAGTGCAGTTTTGATTAGGTAGCGCATAAGTATATTTATTTTTTAGAGAACTAAGTTTTTTTAAAGAATAAGTTTCAGGAATACGCCACTGATAAACTAAATAGAAAAAACAGGCATTAAACATATAAAAATAGGAGGAATTAAAAAAACGAGTGGGGCTTTGAACCCACGACACTTGCAGTACTGTAGCAATGCTCTTACCAACTACTCTACCAAAGCTTACAGCATTAACATAAAATCATACAAACCCAACAACCCAACCCTTCCACCCAATCATCGGTCCAAAGGACCAATCACAATTCATCACATGAAAGCAAAAAACAGACCACTTCACATATAAATCACCACTGACACACATACCTACATATCTTAGAGAACCCAAGTAAAATTCACAATGGACGTTAGGATAACCTGACAATAATTCATCCCCCCCAATATTAGGGGGGAGGATTTACATACCACATTTCATTCGGCCTACCCATCGGTTGATTTATACCGCGTCTCTTGGTCTTGAGTGGTGTGGTACGATTTGAGGGTTAAAGCGACTCAATGGGGTATAAGCACTGACAGCCTAGTGGTATGACCGTCGAGTGATAAGTCAGTGGTTTCGAGTTTGATCCCAAGGCGCGCACCTCTGACTTTTTGTAAGTTATGTGTGTATTGTAAATTAATTATTAATATCAGTTGCTAGGAAAACATCGTGATGGAACCAGCACACCTGAAAGATTTTTCAATGGTGTGTAAAGCCATGTGAGAGGCCAATGGGTAGTTTAAACTCTGACACCAGGTTGTTCATCAACCATATGATAGATGAAAGAAGACATGAATTTGAAAAGTCAAAGGTGTGTGCGTAGGTTTCGAATCTTTGCCTTAGCAGTCTAACGGTCATACCACTAGGCTATCAACCTTTTTTGTTAAAACTTTTATACGCTCGTCGACTGCCTCGTTGGTTTAGTGGTAGCAAGCGCGACTGCTGAGCACGAGGTCCTGGGTTCGATCCCCTGGTCGGGCAAAGTGTTATTGGGTTTTTCCATAAGGAAATTCTCAGTAGCAGCACGGAGTCTGGAATTGGGCCTGGTTAATGGAAATAGGCTCGCCCGCTGTTATATGGGACTTATAACAGAGCCAGCGAAACGTGGGTGTACTGCACACCAGATCTCTGCCTACCCGCTTTGGGGAATACAGGCGTGAGTCTATAAAAAAATACTCGCTATCTCTTATCTCTTGGACCGCTTGTGCCTCCATTTGCGATGGACGGTGAATAAATTTTATTTTTTCTCACCGTCGGCCGACGGCCCGTTCGATTGTACCTTGATTTATGTCATATCGGATGGATTTGTAATTGGACGATGCGGTCGTATTTACCTTTGGTAACTAGATGCTAGAAAAAGGGTTTATACATGATGTACTGGCCACCTGAATTTTAGACAACCTTACAAATAAGATACTTGATTTAAGAGATTCCTTGTTCACTGAATCACATTTCGCGGGCTTCAAGCCAAAGAGACGAATAAGTAATACCCCTTACCGCCTTTTGGCATGAAAATAATATGTGACTTTAGGTATACGAGTACGTCTAAAAGTATTTTATTAATATCTTCTAAAGTATTAATTACTTTACAGTTAAAAAAAACAGAGGTGGTGTATCAATAAACTTAGAAATTATTGACGTAATAAAAAAACTCATTTTTTTCTTATACGCCCCTCTGACTTGACGCCCGCGATGATGTGGTCTTTGTTATCCGTCTGTTTGTATGACAAGACCCTTTATCTCAGGAACGCGTGGAGCTATCGATTAGAATTTAAAACCATATATACTCAAATATAGAAAAAAAGATACGGTCGTTTATGCTACAAAAAACGTAGGTATATCGAACTCAAAACAATCAAAATTTTTAAAGTACTTTCCGTTGCCCTAGAACTATGAAATTTAGCAAGTAATATCTTATACTACAAATACAGGGAAAAGTCTAAAAACTACACATTTGTAACTAAATAAAAAAATATATAGCCTTTATACGGAACCTTTGTTGCCACAAGCACACTGTGCTGTTTCATTAGCTAATTAAAAATTCTCACCTCATTCTTTAAGCCTCAAGAGAAAACTCTACGTCATTATAAATGATAATTAATGGAGCCTTCATTATTAAAATCCTCAGTGTTATCGCGATGGCTGCCATTTTGAATAACGTCGCGTCATCCACCCACATCCGCGTCGTTTAGTCGCTAATATATTAAAATCAGGTGGATAGGGGTTTAGTTAAGATTTATAGGTTGGACTAGGTTTTAGATTTAGGGTACCGTAGCCAAATGGCTAACTTAGAAATGCATGTATGTCCGTTTGCCTGTATGAACGTTTTTACCTACATGAACCCTTCACTGTGCGTAGTCAGATACACACTTAACTGGTGTTTTGAGTTTCGTATGAAAATCAGAATCAAGCCATATGGTTTCCGGCCTGAGAATAGGACCACCCCTACTCATCCCACAGGTGTCAAAAGAAGCGACAAAGTGAAAAATCTGGAGGATAGGCAGCAGCATCCTACTATGTAATAGCAACCATCTGCTACTGCGATCGCCAACCCGCTTGCCCAGCGAGGCGATTAAAGGCAAACACCTATTGAGCTCTCAAAATAAGTGATGCGTGTGAGAAAAGGCCTATGTCCAGCTGTGTAGGTATTAAAATCAGAAAACTTAATAGTTTCATTAATAATAAAGTTCCAAATTTCGTAAAAAGAAAAAAAGATAACGAGCGGGACTTGAACCCGCGACCTATTGGGTAAAGTCCCTAGTCACGACAAAAATTTCGAACTTTAGGGTTCACATAGTATGCATAAATCCTACTAATATTATAATTTTGATAGTTTGTGAGGATGAATGAAGTGATATTTGTAACTCTTTCACGTAAAAACTCCAAAACGGATTTTGGTGAAAATTTAAAATCATATAGCTTATAAATCAGAAACTAGTACTTAATTAATATACTATCCTATCCATTGAAATACAGTAATATCAATTTACAGTAATATAGCTTACATAATTATACATCAGTAGCTAGAACTTAATTAATATAATATCCTACCCTATTAATATTACGATAGTGAAAATTTGTGAGGATATATGGATGTTTGTTACTCTTTTACGCAAAAACTACGGAACGGATTTTGATGTAATAATATATAAGCTACAATTTATCTATATTATAAGGTGCTTCTAAATTATCTGCCACGGCTGCAATGTGAGATAATATTGGTTATTTATATTACAATAGTGAAGTATTTTTTTTTATATAGCGTCATAACTTTTTTTTCTTTTGCCTGCGTTTTATTGCGTAGGTCTAATTCTGCTCCATGCTCCAATATTTTTTTTACTGTTCCAGGGTACGAAATTTCTTCACTATTGTAATTTATATACCCAATACTTTCTCCCATTGCAACCGTGGCAGATAATTTAGAAGCACATTATATAAGCTATAGGCGAAAGCTAGTTTATCATATAAAATCAAAACCAAAATCAACTATCACAAGAAATAATTCAACATAACACTACGTAAGTCCAAAATACCACCCCTCTACCACATCCATTTACAGACGCACCCCTACAAGGGGGTAATAACTCATATTTTCACGTTCAACCCTAATCGTTGTGAGCCCTGCATAAATTATAACTGTCTTGTGTCATAGGTTTAAGTACTTATGATAGTTTTAGGTACTCGTATGCAGTTGATATGTAGGGTTAGTTAAATACTGTCTTGATATTGCGTCTAAGGAGCTATTATGTTTAAGTTGAGTTGTGATAGCTTAGTGGTATGACCGTTGTCTGGCAAGTCAGAGGTCTCAAATTCGAACCCAAGGCGCGCACCTCTGACTTTTCGTAAGTTACGTGCGTATTATAAATTAATTATCACTTACTCCGTAATGGACACATTCTTAGTACATAACATTTTTATATTTTAAGTTAAAAATGAACTACTTATTAGCATAATTATAAAGCTAGATTGTAATAATATTAGGATGCATTTTTACACAATGTACTCTAAAATAAGGAAAAAAAAAACTTGCTCCGTACCTCAGAACGCACGTAAAGCCGTTGGCCCTGCGCCTGGTCTCTCTCCGGTCGTGTCGGATTGCCGTCTGATGGGCTATGAGAGTGAGGGAATTAATAACTTATTATTATTAATATTTTTTTTATTTTTGTTTTTTTTTTTTATAGGCAAATGTAAATAGTAGTTATATTTAGTTTGTAAATACTTGAAATATGTTAGATATTATAGCTTATAGGTTAACAATAATTGTACAATTTTTTTTTTTGAATTAAAACGAAATTATTTAGATAACTTATTCCATTAGAAAATGTTCAGTAACTTCCATCTAAAATTGGAATAATCTACTAAAATAAAAAATGGAATTAGGTTCGGAGGGCATTATTACAACTGTTATGTTATTTTTACAGTCGGAATACTAAAAAATACACAAACACCCTAAAGAGATAAAATAACAAACGCCATAAAAAAAACTATAACCAAGATTTTTTATTTCCTTAAATCGCAAAGATGGAAAGGTCTCAGTGTCATATTTGCTTAAACCTGTCCTTACTGCGGCACGCAATTCTTAAAAAGATAATCCGAGGATAAAGCCTCCCATTTATATTGTGAGGCTTTGAAAAGAGCGGAGGTTTTGTTAAAAGTTCAGCCAAAAAAGAGGAGAAAAAATTGGGTTGCATTTTTCAGTTTTGAACGGATGGTGAATAACCCTATTCTGTTCCTAGACTGTTCACTATATTATAGTGTACTATCGTGGACAAAGCCGGTGTACCACTCTTAAGGTTAGAATCGCTTGCACCCGGCGTCCGAACGTAGCGCTAGCCGCGCCCCTACGCACATAGCATCGTTCAAAGCATTTTGATCGCAAAGTGGTGCACCGTTCGTGTCCGCGATAGGTATGCATTAGTGTGCCGTGTGATTGGCTAAGAATAGAACCACCCCTACTCGTCCTGCGGATGTCGTAAGAAGCGAGAATGGGAAAGATCCGGAGGATGGGCAGCAGCATCCTTCTGTGTAACAGCAATCATCTGCTACTGCGATCGCCAACCCGCTTGCCCAGCGCAGCGTTGCGATTATGGGCTGATTATAATTATATGTATTAATGTGGGTATGTTAAAATACTACAGTATTCATTGTGATTGATAGTTTCCTAGTTTTAAAAAATCATTCATAATAAGAGGAAGTTAGGTAGTAGAAAGAAATATGTAAGAGAAAGGTAAGTGTTATTCTTCCCCAACTCAACTCAGTTAATAAAATGCTGATGCTGTTAAAAAAATGTGTGTGTCATGACATATCTAGATTGGTAGCTTAATCTTTAACCTCGAATACTTATTCCAAATTTTCTAGCAAGAAATTCAAAAACACTGCTAAATCAAAACTAAATTATAATTCTTTAATCACGACTATAAATAAAACCAAATTCTCAAACCGCTTCTTTAGAGCCCTCCACTTAAGTTTAATCTCAACAGACAGTTCGTGATAGGTGCCCCGCTCCCAAATCCTTAAAAATGACGACACCGTGTCACCACACAGCGGTTTTGTCATATTAACGTAGTACTACGGCGATATTTTGAGCTTACACAGAATTTTGTAGGAAAACCCAACGTTCATTAGAAGGAATATTTTGGTGTGATTGTTTGCGGGAAAAAATTGTGGAGTGACGTATTTTTTATGGGTTTTGCGCAGTGGGGATATTAGATACAACTCTGTTATGTTCTATTTTTATGGAAAAAAATGTTTAGAGAACACTTAGTAGGCTAAATGGCTATCTAAAAGTGTTATAAATATTATTTCGAGTCTTTCGCGCACAGATAATTTAAAAATAATTATTATTTAACTAACCTCGACGTTTCGGTCTAGTTACATTGACCGTGGTTACAAGAAGACTGCTGTTTATGAGTGTAATCTGTATATAATGGTGTGTGTTTAATAGTGATTGACTATTAGCCTAGCCTAGTTGTATGACCGTTAACTGGCAAGTCAGAGATTTCAGGTTTGAACCCAACCTCTAACTTTTCGTAAGTTATGTGCGTATTATAAATTAATTATCACTTCGTGTCTCGGAAAGCAGGTAAAAGCCGTTGTCCCTGCGCCTGATCTCTCTCCGATCATGTCGGAAGGCCGTCCCATCGGACTATGAGAGTGAGGGAATAGAGAGTGCACCAGTGTTTACGCATACACTTGTGCACTATAATTTATCTCCTGCATAGTTGGCTATAATTATAATCTCCATTGAAATGGGCTGCTATGACTTATGCCATTTATTGTATTTTTTGTTACTGTTCAACGTATTATACTATTAGTATTTACATACTGTAATGTTTTGTACGTATATTTGAATGTATAAATAAATAATAGTTGTCCAACATATATTTTTATTAATAAGCTGCAAACGATTACTTAATTACACAAATCCGATTACACCTCCGTAATTCTGTAATCGGTAAAAGCGAACCGAAAATTATATTAATCGTAACTCCCGTTAATGCTTTAAGAAAATAAAAATTTAACTTAAAACCTTTTATGGTGGAACTTTGCCGACTTATTCCGGATTATTCTTAATGCCTTTTTTTATCTGGCTGTCGTGCCAACAGCCGTGTTTGTGTATCTCGAGTTTTTTCGCTTTGAAAATGGTTTTCAATGTTTAAATTTCAATTGAGTAATACGCAATTTAAAGCATCTATCACGCTGAACCACTATCTAGCTCGCGCATTGAAGAAATATTAGAAATACAAAATTGCCTGTGAAGAAACTAGCACACCTGAGATTATAATAACGACGTTTATAGCACTGATAGCCTAATGGTATGACCGTCGACTGACAAGTCAGAAGTCTCGAGTTCGATCCCAAGGCGCGCACCTCTGACTTTTCGTAAGTTATGTGCCTATTATAAATTAATTATCAGTTGCTAAAACGGTGAGGGAAAACATCGCGATGAAACCAGCACACCTGAGATATTTTTCAATGGTGTGTAAAGCCATGTCAGAGGCCTACGGGCGATTTAAACTCTGATACCAGGTTGTTCATCAACCATACGATAAGAAAGAAAGAAAAGAATAACGACGTTACATCCTTTAAGATTTAATTATTACTATGTAGTTTCACTTCTCATTGTACCTGGCGACGCACATAATTTTTAGAGCTGTGGAAATAAAAATAAAATTATAAAATTCAAATTCAATCCTTTGACCACAGCGCCCCCTGCCGCTGAACTTCATTCCTCTCTGACACCAGGTTGTTCATCAATCATACAATAGAAGAATCAGTGTCATTATAAAATCGACTTCGAGCAGTTACGTTTACAATCAACATTAGCGAAGCATTCGAGTCATTAATATTTGAAATGTAATTTCTTCGTCTAAAATTTCAATTTACAGTACAAACATTCCATTGCCACGTTTCATTATAACCCGCGCTAAATTCCTGAAATAAGTGTCATGTCATAAACATTTTAGTGTCGGGGATAAACGTGACATTCTTTTTACCGCTATTTCTGGTTATTAGGTTTAGCTAAGGATTGTGGTAAATAATAATAATATTCTCCTGACCGAATTTTTGGTCACAGCGGCCAATCTTAACGGAGACTAGCCAATTACGTAGGAGATATTATAGTGCACAAGTGTGTGCGCAAACACAGGTGCAGTCTCTATTCCCTCACTCTCATAGTCCGATGGGACGGCCTTCCGACACGATCAGAGAGAGATCAGGCGCAGGGCCAACAGCTTTACGTGCTTTCCGAGGCACGGAGTAAGTGATAATTAATTTATAAAACGCACATAACTTACGAAAAGTCAGAGGTGCGCGCCTTGGGTTCGAACCCGAGACCACTGACTTGCCAGTCAACGGTCACCACCACTAGGCTAACACGACTCATACAGATACAGGTAAATAATAATTAGAGTACTGAAGTGAATTATGGTAAGGAATATTTGACCTCTTACGTATGATCACTACATAGTATAAAACAAAGTCGCTTTCTCTATCCCTATGTATTTTTAAATCTTTAAAGTTACGAAACGGATTGTGATGTGGTTTTTGTAATAGACAGAATGATTGAAGAGGAAGGTTTATATGTATATTGCACTCGTGCGAAGCCGGGACAGGTCGCTAGTTCATTTATAATAAGCACATAACTTACGAAAACTTGGGTTCGAATCTGAGACCTCTAAATACCCACATACATACATACAGGTCAAAATCATAACCCTCCTTTTTGCTTTGCCGTAGTCGGGTAAAAAGACCCACAAAGATTTGTTAAAGTCCAATTTGATTCGCTTTAAATTCAAATTAGGTCCGATTCTCACTCGTGGACATTATCTAAATTACGCCACTCATACCCGGGCGGGAATTATGATTGATGACGTCACAGCCCGGTCCTTTTGCCCCGGGTCCTTCTGACCGGGGTCTGATTGGATGGAAAATGTCCTTGTTTGGTAGGTAAAAATATATCATTATGACCATGTCCCCCTAATGGATTAAGAAGAATTATTCGCTTGGGATGTTGATCTTTCTACGGGACTCATATAACAGCCTTTTTTTCTATACATTTGTGATGGCATTAAGGTTTTTTGTTGTCAGTAGGTAATAGGTAGGCTCACCTAGGTTCGAACTTGGTATGTACCAATGTGACTTTTTCAATGTCATATAGTACTTTCTTAGTTAATCTAAGACACCACTGACTAACGGTGAAGGAAAACATTGTAAGGACACTTAGGCATAATAGTCGGAAATCGCCAACCCGCAGTGAGCTAGCGTGGTTATTAATGCTCAATCCTTCTCTATATGGGAAGAGGCTTTTGCCCTGCAGTGGGACAGCTCCGGGCCGATTTATAGTAAGTAATTATAACAACAAAAATATAAATATCTAGCTCACGCAAAGGTTTCTGAGGTGGAAAAGAGATATTATAGTGCACAAGTGAGTGTGTAAACACAGATACACTCTATTTCTACATTTTCATAATCCGATGGAACGGCAATCCGAGAGGATCGAAGAGAGATCTGATCCAGGACCCACGGCTTAACGTACTTTCCGTGATAAGTAATAATTGGTTAGGTTGGCGATTGCAGTAGCAGATTAGTAGCAGTTACACAGAAGGATGCTGCTTACGACACCCTAGGGACGAGTAGGGCTGGTTCTCTCCTTAGGCGGGAAACCACAGGACGCAAAAAGAAGCTAGCTTAGTCCAATTTAAATCTTAATTACCTATTTTTTGGCATATATTGTTCCTACCAGTACTATACACCACGAATTGGCAACATGTTTACTACTTAACCCATTAATTTGATGCCAAAAGTGTACGCTAAAGCAATAAAGAAGCGATACATGTGGTTTGTATTGACTCGTGATAGTTAAGTGGTATAATCGTTGACTGGTAAGTCAGAGGTCTCAGGTTCGTACCCAAGACTTAATTTTCGTAAGTTATTTGCGTTTTATAAATTAATTATCTTGCTCCTTGCCTGGGAAAGCACGTAAAGCCGTTGGCCCTACGCATGATCTCTCTCTAGTCGTGTCGGATTGCCGTCCCATCGGACTATGAGAGTGCACCTTAGTTGGCTAATCTTCGTTAAGATTGGCCGCAAAATTCGGTTAGGAGGTCATTTCATAACATTCTGAAATGTCGGTAAATTTTACACGAAGATTTACGCAGGGGGTACAGCAAAAGCCATTTTTGTAACAAGTCGGATCAAAAGATCAATGACCCATTTTCCGAATTGCATTTACCTTAACATACCCTAGAGTGTCAGCTCAAATTTACACCCGTAACCCTCAGAGCAGGGCTTATTTATGGGCCCCATAAAACTACCCATAAAACATGGTTACTGAAGGCTGCTTTTCACGCACATCTAAGATATAATAAGGTATATTGTGATGGCTTATTTACACCAATTTGTTGCTCTGTGGTGAAACTGTTGGATTGCTAAATCAAAGAACATAGGTTCAAATCCAAAGCACACATTCTTGAATTTTCGATTGCTTTTTGCAACGTCCTGGTACAGTATAATATATTTTTTGAGTTATAATAGAACGTTTTTGACTTATTTCTAGCTTTTTAGTGCTTTATTCAATTTGTCATTTTCAAAAAAACATACAACTCGAAAACGGCACACTCACACAAACATGCGCAACGACACGTTCGTTGATACTGCGAGTACCGCGACGTTCGCTTAGGAGTCTCGTTTTTACGCAATATTACGCATGTTTGAGTGAGTGTGCCGTTTCGAGCGTTTGTACGTAGTTTCCATACTGTATGTTTATTATACTGTGGTCCTGGATTCAATCTGCGGGTCAGGTAGTAGGTAAAATTACCTACTATAACAGTTATGGGCTGACCAGTCCCAACAGACCGTTCACCAAGAGCACCCGTTCACGGGTATGACGCATGCATCTGCCCTCGCATGACTATAGAACATATCCCATGGTACTACCAGTTGTTCTAGTATGGGGAAAAAATAAATTCCCCATGGTATTAACGAACTCTTTGGTAGTACCGAGGCAAATTTATATTTCACAGGCAAACTTACCCCATCTAATACAGTAATAAGCCTTACTTTACTGTTTATGATGTAGTAAACTTAACTTGATATTCAAGCTGTAGCTTAGAATAGTCTAGCTTTATATACGTTAAACTGCATATAAACGGTTAACCGGATTTTACTCGGTTAAGGGCAAGATAGGAAATTTGCTGAAATTTATTATAAGCATAATAAATTAATGAATCCAAGCCAAGTATGCCGGAGATATTATAGTGTACAAGTGTGTGCGCAAACACAGATGCACTCTCTTTTCCTTCACTCTCATAGTCCGATGGGACGGCATTCCGACACGACTAGAGAGAGTTTAGTTGCAGAGCAACGGCTTTACGTGCTTTCCGAGGCACGGAGTAAGTGATAATTAATTTATAATACGCACATAACTTACGAAAAGCCAGAGGTGCCTTGAGTTTAAACGCATAATTATACATGTATATATAATTATGTATACATGTGTATATAATTATGTATTATTTATCTATACTAGTGGTCCAATCAGTGGTCAAAATTGATCGTATTTTTTTAATAAATATTAGCCTTCTGCACTTCTTCTCAATATATTCTTCTTCTTCTTTTACTATGCCAAGTTTCACACTCCTCCGTGCGCGCAATATTCTTAAAGAGGAATTCACAGTTTTCGCTATATCTATCTATACATAAAAATTAATCACCGAAATGTAGGTACGCGCTTAACTTTTGAAGTTAAGCGCGTACCTACCAGCTGTACCGATTTTGATATTTTTTTTGTGTGGGTTTCTTAATAGTTAACATTCACAATTGAACCCAGTACGTGGCGCTGCGATTTAGTTAAATTAGAACCACGGAGGGAAGCACCACGAATAGCTAGTGGTATCTACCGTCCTATTCTAAATTATTGTTTATTAAATCATTCAAAGACTCAGTCAAACACAAAAAAATAATCAAAACCGGTCCAGCCGCTCTGAAGTGAAACGAGGCAATATTTTTTTTTTATAAAGACGTTTCCTGAACTCCAGACTAAAGCATTCCTTGACATGAAATTCCGCAGAAATTCTTAAGATATGTGTCTGTGACAAATTCCCATACAATATAACACTTGCCCTTAAACCGTGCTATCGTCATCCACCATAAAGGGGTACTATCATCCCTTATGGAAATATAAAATCAAGTAGTTATATTAGGCCAAGGGCGGTATATTTTATGACTATATATCATACTAAAGACGCTGACATATCCATCAAAGAAATCCCAACTTTAACTACCAGTAAATAAAGTCGAATTTCGTATGTCAGATTTCGATTTTATATGCGATATTTGTTTTATTAATTCCGACTCTATAAGGAAAGTAATTAGGTTGAATGTTGAAGGGTAGTTTTGCAAATAAAATGCAGTTTAGTAGGTCATGGGAAGTGATTTGTGGGGTTTGCGTATCAATATTTCTTGGTTATTTATTAAATGTACCCGTGATATCTCTGATGTTCAGCATACATGTCATATCAATGTGTTTTATTTAGAACTTCAGCACGCAAGCTACTGAAACATGGAAAGATGTTAGCTTTTAAGCTATTGTATAGATTTTATCGCGGGCTTTGAGCGCGGCGACCGAATCAAGAAATTCCGTAACGAAAATAAAAACCTAACAACCTTTATAACAGAAGTGTTTAAAACCTTATTAACTAATAAAAAAGGTAATTTTATGTTGACACATTAAAAAACAAAACATTTAGAAATATAAACATTCGAATTTCGAAACCTAATTATTTGCTTAGATTTTTCAAGACGTGATTTTGTATTAAGTTTTTAAGCTATTGACTGCATAATTAAAAAATAAATAAATTTAATAATTATAATTGCATAAGTTGATAAAAAATGCTATGCAATATGCTTTACCGCGGCAGTCCCCGAGTGCCACACGTTTGCATATACGTTGACAGGGCTGCCATAGGATATCTTTTAACTGTACCTTTTCCAGTTCCCAAGGAAAACAACAATAATGTTCTTCTAATAATAGATGGCGCCACGTTTCTCTCGAATCATAATCTCAAATACCTACACCACTAGACTACCACAGCTAAGATTATAAAATAAAATCACGAAAACATAAATTAATAGCCAAGCATGTGGATAAACCGCAGTTTATGAGAAACACTAAAAATATTACGATCGGAAGTAATTTCCTTGGTGCAGAACCCATGGTCTTTATACCATAATGTTTTATGGGTTATTTCCTCGTTAGCAAATTCTAATGTCTGAAAAACGTGTTGTGAACTACTGTTATTTTTTATAGCTGATTTTTAACGAATTATTTGTTTTAGGTTCGATTCTTGGTGCAATATTATGTGCAATAGTGGGTAATAAACTTAAAATCTTTCAACTTCTTTTTATCGTATGGTTGGTGAACAACCTGGTGTAAAAAGTTAAACCACTCGTAGGCCTCTGACATAGCTTTACACACCATTAAAAATCTCTCAGGTGTGTTGGTTTAATCACGATGTTTTCCCTCACCGTTTTAGCAACTGATAATAAATTTTAATAAGCACATAACTTATGAAATATCAGAGGTCATTCGGATGCCGATTGCAAGCGATTCTAACCTTTAGAGTGGTGCACTGGCTTTGTCCACGATAGTACAAAATGTCCAAAATGTGCTGTACACGTTTGAATCCTGAGTTATCGATAAATATGCTTTGAAGAAAATATTCCCATCATTCAAAAGTACAGAATTCTTAAAACAAAAACTCTCACAATTCCATAAAATGAAAACTGTATCTCTCAAGTGAAGTAGAATTATATTTCATTCTTTTAGGGTAATATAAAATTTTGAGGTTGCAACCCCGATTTTTCTTGACGTTTGTAGGCAGGGAGCTGGTGTTATTTTTGTATTATAATTTCATTAAAGTTGGCATTGATAAAAACAAATATTGTTAAAAATATAGCTGAGCTTAGGTGACCGCTAAATAAATCTGAATTCATTATTATGTCAGCACGTGGTTTTGTATTATTTACTTTAAATGTTATCAATATAGTGATAAAACAACTTCATACTCCACTACAAATTTTACCTTTTTTGATACAACATTAAAAGAAAGGTTCGTAGAAGTAGGGGCCGAAGTAGCTTATTATTTATAAATTAAAGATAATGTAATATTTATATTATATAACATTTATAGAATTTAAAAAAGGTCTAACTGCAATTTTTTTTACTCCTTATTTTCTTACACAGTTAAACCACCTTACAAATTATTAATGACGGTAAAATTTTCACCAAACTTGCCATCAACTCCCTGCCTACAAGCCAGGTTTTTTACAAACAAAAGTTGAATGTCAGTGAATCCATTTGCAGGCCAGGGTGAACTTGTAATGTCTCCCATAATATGGTAGATAAGTGTTTAAATGTCAGTTTTTTATACTTTTATTGTTGAGAAAGGTTGTGGTTTAGAAACTTTGAGAAAGATTGTCTATTTTGGTGTTGCCATTTTTGCGTATTTAATTTTTTGTGGTAGTATTGTCTTTTTTGTTGGTTATTGTGTTTTTTATGCTGAATAACGCTCTTGTAGCTATATTTTTTACAAGTTATTGATAGGTTTTTGCTGGAAACTGTTTGACCTTAGAGAAAGATATTTTTTAGTTAATATTGGATAATAAATCATCTAATTCAATGCTAGATAGGGTTAACGATAGATAATTAAACTGTCATGCCGCGAAGAATTAGTTTTAATTTTGTTTTTTAAAGTGAAACTGTATATAATATATAGTCTCAAACTTTCGCGAACACTCGTCTGCCTGTGAGTGCTGCAAAGTACTCGAAACGTCAGGATTGTATTATCAAAATAAAAACGCGAATTATATCCGTTAAAAAGTTGTTTCATTATGAAACTGTATATTTTTATGTACAATATAAATCAATTATTTTTGTGATAGATCGATTGCTATTGCTAGAATGCAAGTTTTAAAAATAATAAGTAAGTACTCCAAACTTAGTTTTTAAGTTTTTTATTTTTAGTTCCAGCTGTCACCACCTCAGACTCTTTTTGGCTCGCTGTAGTTAGATTTCTATCAGATAGTCGTAAGTCTTAAAAGATGAGTAGATTGTTATTACACACATAAATAAATACTTTTTAGCCTAGAAAAAATACAATCAAGAGAGCGAAACCTCTCAAAACATACAATATATAAATATTGATACGGCTTTACTCACGTATTGTTTTCGGGGAATGCCCGACTAGTTTCGAACTTAAACGGAGTCCATTTTCAAGAGCGGGTGTATACGCGGCGGCGTCGCGGAAACTAGTCGGGCATTCCCCGTAAACAATGCGTGAGTAAAGCCGTATCAATATTTATATATTAGTATGACTCACGAAAGTTATTATTCTAAAAAACATACAATCTGTTAAATCTGTCCAAATGTAACAATCAAAATAGAACTTTTATGAAAATTTGTTTGGATATTTATTCTACGGTAGCTGTAACAGGAAAAAAATAAATACAATTTATACAAAACTTATACGAATCAAATCGTAATTCTCACTTCGCCCTTATATAAGACTAAATCTTCACCTCACAATCCGGTACTGATATTTTGTACACAATTTTCCGGCAAGACGATTATCTGTCTTGCAGGTGACTTGAGACTGGCTTACAGGAGTTCTGCAAGTCAGTCGCAAGTCTTTAAAGTTTTTTTTTAATAATTTTATTGAATTTTTAATTCCGGACGAAAAACGAATATATTGTACACTATTATATTACATGTGATATAAATGTACACTATTAATCAATTTTTAAAATTTAGTCAACAAGCCTATTAATATTTTGAGATTTTTTTACATGTTATAACACATGTTAGCATATTGAAATATAATTATTTAATAAGAAATTTGTAAACACAACTGATAGATACGGATGGGATTCGAACCCACGATCTTCGGCGTACCGTGCCAACGCTCTAACCGCTGAGCCACCGTATCCCATTGGAATCAGCTAACATTTCAAATTTCTTTCTACGCCTGGGACGTGTGGTAATATCTATCGAAATACATTACGTATCCGACTCAGTGCTCCAAACTTTGCAGTTTTAATTTGAGACAGCAGAAGGTCGCTCCATGTAAAACACTGGTACCTATTCAGCTGCTTCCGGTAAGACTGGAAGCCGACCCCAACATAGTTGGGAAAAGGCTAGGCAGATGATAAATTAAAGACAGCAAAGAATAAGCAATTTGCATTAGTTGCAAACCGTCTACAAACTTTGGCAAGTTAAGTAATCACCCTATAGATATTTTATACAATAGTTTTTCCGAACGCCGTTTACGCTCCGATGATGCACGAAATCGTCCGAAGACACCCGATTGTTTTTCTTACGTCATAGAAGATTGAAAACAGGACGCTGTTTTGTTTAAGCTGAGAATAAATTGATGTTTATTTTAGTAAAGTTTGTATTATAATACTGACTGTCATTTGTGGTACAGCCCAGGCTACTGGATATAAGGTCTTTTAGGTTTGATACTCAGGTCTGGTATTATTATTTTACTGTCTTAGTTGATCTTAGATGAGAAACGGTTAAGGAAAATATCGTAAAAAAAATCTGGACTTAATAGTCTGATATCGCCAATACGCAGTGAGCTCGCGTGGTGATTAATGCTTGATTCTTCTCTGTGTGAGAAGAGGCTTTTGCCCTGCCGTGGGATAGTTATAGGCTGGTTTATTTATTATTATGTTATGTTGATTTTCCTTTGCACTTTAACTAACACACACACTAAATTAGTGTCTGTTTATATATTTGTAAAGTTTATTAATTGTAATGGTTACGACTATATTCCAAATGATTCAATTTTTCCTTCTTTCTTATTTCTTTATCGTTTGGTTAATATTATCATGATGAACATCGATGATGGTGTCAGAGTTTAACCCCGTAGGCCTCTGACATGACTTCACACACCTTAAAAAAATCTCTCAGATGTTTCCTTACTACATTTTCCTTCACCGTTTTAGCAAGTGATAAATTATTTCTAAAACGCACATAAATCCGAAAACTCCGAGCCGTAATCTTACGACCTGCGTGAACCTGATTTGAACCTAAACCCTTTGACTTGCAGCCCAATAGTCATACCACTAGGTGATCAATGCTTCCTAAATTAAATCATTAATTTACACCTTTTGTAAGCAGGTTTTCCTAGGAAATGTTCAACCCTGACTGAGATGGGCAGGTGTCTAAACCGCGTATTAGTCTTCTGAACAACGTTGTACATTAGAAGCCGCAGACATGCCACGTCAGGCTAGATAAAACTAGCCATTTAGAAGGCTAGATTACCTTCAGGTAAAATGTTACCATACTTAAACTAAGTTAATAAGCAGTGATAGCCTAGTGGTAGGACCGTTGACTGGCAAGTCAGAGGTCTTAGGTTAGAACAAAAGGCACGCATATCTGACTTTTCGTAAGTTATGTGCGTATTAAACTAAAAATCACCTTTTTTTGTGGCCGGGGTAGTAAAAAATGCCTTCCGCATACCGCACGTCTGATGACATACGTGTGATGTGGGGCTTGCACCTACTTAAAACTAATTATCACTTACTCCGTGCTTCGGAAAGCATGTAAAGCCGTTGCCAGCTGTCATGGACATCATAAAATTCAGAATATCGTATCCCTTTGGGCTGCGGCAATCAGATAGGCAGTCGATAGAAAGCTGTTATGCAACATCCAGTTAGATTTGAAGCTGACTCCAACAAAAACGTTTGGGAAGAACAAGGCTAGGAGCATGATGACTGAAACTAATTTACTATAACTGAAAAATCGCCTGACCTACCTACCTGCACAGTGTAACGAAAAACCAGTATGAATATTAAAAGCCCAACTAAAAGCAGTATGAAAAACTCGTTGGAACTTTACCCACTGTTTATTAAAGTAACATTAGTTACACTGTGGTTATGTTTCGCCCGTTATTAGTAAAACAATAATAAAGTACTAGTGGCTTGTATGGGACGCTTTTGTTTGTGGTAGTCCAATGTAGTGGGAGTAAAGTTTTGATGTTGTATTTAAAAAAAATTAAATAATATACTAGAGTAAACATCTTTTTACGTAAACAGGTTTTGTCATCAAAACTAAAGCTGTGTACCAAATATGAGATCAATCTGTCAACAGGAAGGGGGTGAAATATCGATTACTTAATTTGAACCAAATAATAAACAGGTCAAGTTAAGTAAAACCGTTTAAAATCTGGTTAAGTGTGCGCCGGACACAAATAGATGTATATATATAAACAAGGAACTTGAATCCTCTTAATTTTTTTTTACTTATTTTATTACTATAAAGTGTTGTGGTGGCTCATTAGTAATAGACCCGCTTTGCAAGCGCTTGGATGTGGGTCCAAACTGGGTAATGTAACAATGTAACTTTTTCAATGTCATATGTATATTCTTAGTTAGTCTAAGACACCACTGACTAACTGTGAAGGAAAACATCGTGAAGAAACCTGGACTTAAAGTTTGATAACGCCAACACGCAGTGAGCTAGCGTGGTGATTAATGATCGATCCTTCTCTGAATGAGAAGAGGCCTTTGCCCTACAGTAGGATAGTTAGAGGCTAGTTTATTTATTTATAAATCAGTCTGTTACCGCCCCACTGCAGGGCAAAGGCCATAGGAGGATCGAGCATTATATTAGAGTACCTTACCTCTTTTTAAATTTCCTAATTTTTTTTAGGGTTATGTCCGTAACATGTACCAAAAACCGATATAATATATTATGATGAACTTTTTAAAATAGCTCATAAACACCATACTTTATTTTAAAAAGTCGGTTGAGTTAAAATTTTTAAGTAACCCTGTATTTTATAGAGCTTTTAAGTCAATGGATTTTTATGATAATATAATGTTATAGCCAATATTCATTAGCTAGTCTATGGCCAAAGTCTAGACTAAGTCTTTAAAATATTAGTTTTAGAGTTTATGGTATTCGAAGGTAAGAATTACGTTTATGAGGGTAGTTTGGCTTGTTCTAAAGATAATGTACGCCATAAAAGGGATAGATATCAATAACGACTGGAACGGTAGAATGTAGAAGATAATTGTAATAGAATTTAGCAGAGTTAGCATCATCTGCCTAGCCTTTTCCCAACTATGTTGGGGTCGGCTTCTAGTCTTACCGGATGCAACTGAATACCAGTGTTTTACATGGAGCGACTGCCTATCAGACCTTCACAACCCAGATACTGGGTTACACGATACCCCTTGGTAAGATAAATTGAACGTCGTCGTGAGTCGTGATAACCTAGTGGTGGTGACCGTTGACTGGCAAGTCAGTGGTCTCAGGATTAAACCCAAGGCCGCACCTCTGACTTTTCGTAAGATAGGTGCGTTTTATAAATGAATTATCACTTACTCCGTACCTCAGAAAGCACGTAAAGCCGTTGGCCCTGCGCCTGATCTCTCTCCGGTCGTGTTAGATTGCCGTCCCATTGGACTATGAGAGTGAGGGAATAGAGAGTTATATATATAGAGACTATATTATATCCTTGGCTAATCTCCGTTGCGATCGGCCGCTGTGACCGAAATTCGGTCAGAAGGACAATATTATTATTATTATAAATTTAAGTCCCCTTTCATATCTACAAGGATAAATCAATTCTTATCTACAAGGTTAAAATAATAAAGACAATTTAAAATATAAAAAGCATAAATAATTCAATAGATACAGTCGGCGACACAGGTGCAACATTAGCTGCGCGCATTGTTGCCGAACAATACAAAGTTAGTTGAGTATTGTGTGGTGTACTGTACACAGTTCAACTTATTGTAAATGTACTACTGTTGAGAAGTTAAAGTCAGCGGTTATATTGTAAAGTTTGTATAAGATTATCTGATGAGTTATTTTATCTATAAGTTTAATATTCATACAAGAAAAAGCAAAAGCATAAATATATTTAAGGTGTACTTGTGTTTAGTCGACTGACATTGTTTTCACATAAGACCTCAGAACAATGTAACCTAAAATATTGTAAGCCACTATATTTAAAAGAGCAACCTGGAGTTTCTTGCCAGATTCTTCTCCATGAAGGGTAGGCTGCCCTAGGAACTGGCAACTAGAGTCACTCTTTTATTAAAAATATTAGAATTACGACTATTCATAAGTGCCTAATGGTCTACATGAATAAAAATATTTTGATTTTGAAGAAAAACAGTTATAATATCTATAGTCTTTCTTTCTTAGTGTATGGTTGATTAAAAACCTGGTGTCAGAGTTTAAACCACCCGTAGGCTTCTGACATGACTTTACACACTGTTAAAAAATCTCTCAAGTGCGCTGGTTTCCTCTCGATCTTTTTCTTCACCGTTTTAGCAAGTGATAATTAATTTCTAATACGTACATGAAACCGAATGTCAAAGGCGCGTACTATGAACCTACGTCCTTTGACTTAGCAGTCCAGCTATATAGGATAGGATATACCAACGACACTTCCTTTTATTTCCCGTTCTCAGTACCAAGATAAGCACTGATAAGCCTTAGTATGACCGTCGACTGACAAGTCAGTGGTCTCGAGTTCGATCCCAAGGCGCACTTTTGCAACACTGTGCAAGAGCTTTTACACGATTTTTTTTTTCGTTTTTTTTATTCCTTAGCTCATCCCCCTATCCCCAAATTGTTTAAATATTTTTTGTCCAAAAATACGTCTGCAATCGTACTTGATTTCTTTTATATGTTAAGGATTAAGCACTGATAGCCTAGTGGTATGACCGTCGACGGACAAGTCAAAGGTCTCGAGTTCGATCCCAAGGCCCACCTCTGACTTTTCGTAAGTTATCTGCGTATTATAAATTCATTATCAGTTGCTAAAACGGTGAAGGAAAACATCGTGATGAAACCAGCACACCTGAGATATTTTTCAATGGTGTGTAAAGCCATGTCAGAGGCCTACGGGTGGTTTAAACTCTTACACCAGGTTGTTTATTAACTATTCGATAAGGAGGAGTACTAAGATACGTTAAACAAACTATAGACCTGCAACGAATAGACAATACATTAGAGAACAATGTCCAGGACATTCAACAATTAAAATGGCGAACAGCAGCGTGGAGTTGGCGTGTACAAATTAACTGGCCGTCGCCAAAGGAAGCCATTTTTTTACTTCCACTCTATTTAGCGCAGGTAGAGACGATTTATTTATGTAATTTATTGTCCAAGATTGAAAAATTGGATTAAACGAAGTTTTCTTTATTGTTTTGGTATTGTTTTGGAGGTTTTGGGAGCTTAGGTATATTTTTTGGAGGGCGAGAGACCAAAGAAAAGATAGATGGAGTTTGATAGGAATTATAACAATGAATGAAAAGGAGTAAATACTTAGGTGACGGCTGATAAAAAAGAATAGAAAAAGACCATTTGCGCAGCCCCCAAATAACAAGAGAACAGGGTAGAGGAAAGAAAGTTTTGTTGGGGTTTTAAAACAACATAAAAGCAACCATAGCAGCCTATTACCATCCTCTAGTGAACATGGCTAACCTCCCCCAAAGAACGCCAAGCATCCCGGTTTTGGGCAGCCCGCATCTATAGGCTTCTTTCTCCAAATTGTCGGTCTATCAAGCTGCAGGCAGTAACTACTCAATTAGTTAGAACTTATTCAATTATTTGCACTTTGCATTAATTTTGCTGAAAAGCAATTCTTCTAAATTGTCTACCAGATCAGATTTTAGTACTTAAACAAAAATATTGAACCAAAATATTAAAAGTTTAATTTCAGGCTTCAGTGGCTTAAATAATAGACACTTAAACTTTAACTTTGCTTTTATTTGTCCAAAACTATTCAGTGAGTTGAAAATATAAGTTGAAGTTATTTTAATGTATTCATAAAACATAGTTTTACATATTCTCGTTTCTTAAGAAAAAACCAAAAAAACCAGGTCGATATACAGGGTTATTTGTAAAACACCAGCATCCTTAAAAGGGGTCATTAACTTTTACTATGGGTCCAACCCAGAAATCGCAAAAAAAACAGCTGTTCTATATAATATATATTATGTTCTCATGACTCAACAAAATGTATGGAACAGCTGATTTTTTTTTGCGATTTCAGGGTTGGTCCCATAGTAAAAGTTGTTTATAATGGTGATTATAATGACCCCTTTTAAGGATGCTGGTGTTTTACAAATAAGCCTGTAGATGTGAAATAGTGCAACTTTATGCTATATGCCTCGTTGGTCTAGTGGTAGCAAGCGCGACTGCTAAGCACGAGGTCCTGGGTTCGATCCCCGGGTCGGGCAAACTGTTATTGGGTTTTTCCATTAGGAAATTCTTAGTAGCAGCACGGAGTCTGGAATTGTGCCCGGTTAATGGCAATAGGCTCGCCCCCCACATGGGACTTATAATATAGCTGGCGTAATGTGGGTGTACTGCATGCACCTCTGCCTCTTACAGAGCAATACAGGCGTGAGTTTATGTATTAGGTGACTGTTAAAATATAGGTTATTTTATAGCATTAATATAAAATAGGTTTATATTTCTCGTTTTATAAGAAAACATAAAATAAACCAGGTCGGTATAAATCTGAAATAGTGCAAAGTTTATGCTTTATTCCGGGACTTATTAAATTTTCTTGAGATTACGAATATTTAAGTGCTCATATCAAAACAAGTTCATGACACATAAGAAAATTGTGTTAATGGACTATCAAAACGGATATCTAGAAATAAAAAGAAAATATTCTTACCTAACTAATATTATAAATGCAAAAGTTTGTTTGTTACCTTTTCACGCCTACTAATTCTTCATACATTACTGTTTTTACTAAAACATGCTAATTTTACTTTTAACTTTATAACCTCAAAGATGTAAATTACTCGAAAAAATAATGTTAGATATGAGATATTGACACTTCGTCGTCGATATACATCGCCAGGTGTACAGAAACGGACGTAGGGTACCTTTCATCCCAAAAAAAGTACTGTTCCCGAGAAAAACAACAATAACGTTCGTATGATGATAGATGGCGCCACGAATCTTTTAAATCATGAATGATTTTTAAATTGAAGTACCATGCAAGCTCAGCTGAGGCCACAATTCAAGAAAAAAAAATGAATGCTAATTAATTAGCGGAATTAACATTACTTACATATTGTTTTCCATTATTCTTAACAAATTAATTATACATTTGTTATGCACTGGAAGCATCTTTTAGATTAAGTTTTTCGTTTTAATTTATTTTTAGTTTTAATGTTCGTTTTCATATACTATTAGTTGTAGTTAAATGTTATTTGTATACAATTATAAATTGAATTAATAAACGTGACTTTTGTATAATTTCTTAACTTTATTTCTTTTATTTATTAGGTTTAGTGTAAATACAGTTATATTACTTTATTAATATTTGTATCTACATATTATTGTGTAAATGTAAATAAATAATAATACTATAAATTAAATTTAAATTACTAAATATTTTATCATTAACATTTTCAAATGACATTTACTTTCTATCATAATTGTACACATTTAAAAAATGTCAATTTGCTGAATAGACGTTCTGCTATACAGACCTTCTGATAGTTATTTGCTACATGAACATTTTGCTAATTAGACTTATTACTCATTAGACGTTTTGCGCTGTTGGACATTTTGCTACTTAGACCTTCTAAACAAGAGCGTTAATATTTAACTTTCTTTTCCCAAACTTTCTATTGCCAAACTATTGAACCAAAAACAAATATGCCAACTTCACTCCCATAGACCTATCAATCTATCAGACAGTCCACTTAATTAACTAACAACTTGCACTATCACCGAATACCCATTAGCCGAAGTATTTCGTCGAAAAAAAAACATAAATACCCGTTTTAGCGACTAATGAAGTTTCCAGATTTAGCTAAATGTTTCTGGTTAATGACTGGCTGTTTTAGGAGGAAAAGTCGGGTCTGATTTTAGGCCTAAATAAATGGTTTGAAGAAGAATGATTATTGGGGTTTTTAAATGTTTGTTTGACCGCCTTTTGATGTACTTGTGACCTGACCTGACAGAAATAGAAATAATTTAAGTAATTTTTTTTACGTAAAACGGTTTTGTCATCAGAACTAAAGCTATGTACCAAATATCGGATCAATGTGTCAACAGGAAGGGGGTGAAATATCGATTACTAATTTTGAACCAAATAATAAATAGGGCAAGCTAAATAAAACCGTTAAAGAGACCGTTATTCAAAATATTTTATTCATGTAGACCATTAGGCATTATGAATAGTCATAATTCTAATATTGTTTATCGTAAGAATGACTCTAGTTGCCAGTTCCAAGAGCAGCCTACCCTTTATGCAGAAGAATCTGGCAAGAAACTCCATGGTTGCTCTTTTAAATATATGGCTAACAATATTTTAGGTTACATTGTTCTGAGGTCTTATGTGAGAATAATGTCAGTCGACTAAACAAAGGTACACTTTAAATATATTTAGGCCTAGTTTTGATAAAATTACCAAAACAGCTATAAGCTGACCAGTGCCAACAGACGCCACCCGTTTACGATTATGACGCATACATCAGCTAGCGCCTAACTCAACCATATTGTAGGGAATCAAACATCCTGACACAACGCCACCGCTATCGGGACATTTTCGTGAGCATGACATACCCAAGCTCCACAGCAATCATTACAATCAATTAATATTAATATTGAATATATTAATTGTCCACAGAATAACAATATCCTACTCGAAGAACGTTACGTTCGCGGAGCTGGTGATCAGTGACGTAAAGCCAGAAGACGAGGGGGTGTACCGCTGTGAAATCACCTACCTGCAAGTGGGGGAAGATTGTAATACAGTGCAGATCACCGATTTTCATACGTACAGTGAGTATTTAGATTTATACAGATAATTATAACAGATATTTTCTGATTCGATTTTATGTGCCGTGTCTATCTTTTTATAATTCTATCATCTATGTTTATCTATATTTTTTATCAATGACATGAGTGTCTTTAATAAGCAGTGATAGCCTAGTGGTATGACCATTGGACTGCCAAATCAAAGGTCTTAAGTTCGAATCTAAGGCACCTCTGACTCTTCGTAAGTTATGTGCGAATTATACATTAATTATTATCACCTGCTCCGTGCCTCGGAAAACACGTTAAGCTGTTGGCTCCGGATGTGATGAAGATCTTTGACAGTCGATATACTGAGGCAGTCCTCATAAAATACTGGCATCTAATCTAACTTTAGAACACCATAACCCTTTAGGTTGTGGAGGTCAGATAGGCAGTGGCTTCGTAAAAAACTGATATTCAACTACATATGATGAACAAAGTTTGTGATTAATAAGGCTAAGAAAATGATGATGACATATTAAGTGTGTTTAAAAAATAATCAAACTTTAAGTGAAAAGTAAGTGATTTAGTGATTAGATGCTCACAAAACGTTTTCTAATGAAAACAATACCTAAAACAAACTTATAAACTACTCTAACTTATTTGTTACAATTTTCTTCGAGGTGTAAGTAAGTTGTAACACCAGTGGGCGACATATCGTGGCCATAACTTGTGTCACCGTGACAGACAATCAGCGGATGGTGACATAGTGTTGGGACGTTTGTCAATCGAATATCGACTGTTCATAAACAATTTATTTTTTCTTTAACTATTGGAATAGATATTTATTTCTGATTTAAATACTACTGCATATATGCCTGCACTTAAAGCAGATATAGCCTACTAATAGACTGCCACGTTAAAGATTCAAAACCTAGACACGTGCCACTGAATTTTCGAGTTAATGTGCGTATTAAAAATTTATGATCATTTGCTAAAATGATGAGGGAAAACATGATGAGGAAACCATCACACCTGAGACATTTTTCAATGGTGAGGTAAAGACATATAGGTTTGCCATGCTTATCAACCATACGATAAAGAAAGAAAATGAGAAAGATTCAAATACTTTATTTATTCTTTTATGTACACAGATAATGGGACGAAAGGCGGACTTATTGCCATAAGGCATTATCTGCTAGATTCGGGTTAAAGAGGAGACATAAAAAATTTAAGTATAAAAGTAATAAAATCGAATTATTTAATAAGCTAACATGTAAAAAAATCACAAAAATAGTAACAAAATTGTTGGTAATAATAAAAATGTACAAAATATTATAAAAACGAACGGCGAATTATGAAAAAAAAACATTTCACAATTAATCGAAAATAAAAACAATTAGATAAATATCAAAAGGGTTGAAACAGCCTTGTTTAATCTTTGTCGGAAGTCCACTTGTCAAGTTGTCGGATAAAACCTTTGTCCGACCGTTTGTTGGCTACCGATTATGAATTAGCTTTTAAAATATTTGAGGTTTAAAGAAAAAAAAAATGACTTTCAATGTTCTTTGAGCCTTTAAGTAACTGTCAGTGAAATAAGTCTGACAAAGAGTAATTGTTCAAGTAAAAAATGTTATATTTACATAAAATGTAATTTAAAATGTTGATGTTGCAAGTGATCTTACAAATATTTATTTTTTTCAACTCTTTTTAGGAGTTTTTACTTAATAGATATGATTACCCCATAATCATATTTAGATAATAAATAAATAATAAAATTTAGTACTTAAATATATAAAAAAAATAAAAAGGACCTTTTTAAGCCTTTCTCTACCCTCTAAAACAAAATAAAAATTATCGAACTTTCCCATCCCTAGCCGTTCGTTTCACACTACTATATTGCATCGTCCCGCCTCGGGCCACTCGATTCAGAGGTGCCATATCATCCATCTCTGTCTAACACAAGTAACCAATCATCTTGCGTCTCTCTCTATCGTTAGAGCATACATCTTTTCTATGAAACAAATGGACGGACGATATTTTATTAGATACTCGGTTGTTTACGATGAAGGTTTTTTTTCTGTTTTTTCTTCATATATTTTCTGGTGTTATTATTGGAGATACTATATTTTGATATAATATATTATTACTTGTCCTTATAACTATATGATAAGGCGAGTCGTGATAGCCTAGTGGTGTTGACCGTTGACTGGCAAGTCAGAGGCCTCGGGTTCGAACCTAAGGCGCGCGCCTCTGACCTCTGACTTTTCGTAAGTTATGTGTGTTTTATAAATTAATTATCACTTACTCCGTGCCTCGGAAAGCACGTAAAGCCGTTGGCCCTGCGCCTGATCTCTCTCCGGTCGTGTCGGATTGCCGTCCCATTGGACTATGAGAGTGAGAGAATAGAGAGTGCACCTGTGTTTGCGCACACACTTGTGCACTATAATATCTCCCGCGTCGATGGCTAATCTCCGTTGAGATTGGCCGCACTGACCGAAATTCGGTCAGGAGGATTATTATAAGATAAGGCAACTTCTATGTCGTACTTGTAAGTATCAATAGGCTTTGATATGCATAATAGACGTGACGAAAGATTTTCAAATCTTCTTCCGTAATGTAGGTACACATTTACTATTTACGAAAAAACCTTTATTTCGGTAATAAACTTTAGTTTAACAAAATATAAAACCATTTTTCTAAATATTTTTTCAATAGTGTGTCAAAAAAGCTCTCAGGTGTCATGGCATCAACTCTGACGTAACTCTTAGGTAAACTTGTCATATTTAATGCGGAGTCAGTATAATATTTACAACAACAAAACAGTGTTGACAACGGATTTTACCTAAGCATAACGTCATACACTGTGATTGCTGTTTCAGTCAAAATGGCGGATTGCAATATTTTAACGTTTTATTTTAGTGAAAATCTTAATAATCTAACATTTTAAAATAAAACTGAAGCAGTTTTTTAATTTTTTTATATAATGTTTCCCCTAACATCATTAAATCGACGATTTTTTGATATTATCGTCATGCTTATTACTATGGCTATCATGTGTTAGGCTACCGAACTAAAGGCGCGTGCGTCACTCTTGTGCGCTCATTGGTGGTATTTGCCCATATCGCCACTCTGGGCAAGCAGGTTGGCGATTGCAGTAGCACATGCTGCTGCCCATTCTCAGGCCCATCCCTTTGTCGCTTCTTACGACACCCGCGGGACGAGTAGGGGTGGTTCAATTCTTAGGCCGGAAACCCATGGTACATTAAATATGCCATACTCATATATGCAAGCCTACCTACAGCTTGCTATCTCCGTCCACAATATTGTGACTATCTTTTGGTACCTATGTAAATATCGCCCGATATGTTTGTCCACAAATATTGTGAATATTCTGATAACTGTTTATTTTTCATTGTTACAATGCAGGATAAATAGCTGGGAACACGAGATAAATTGCATTTAAAGTATATTTATTTTCGAATATTGAGGCTGGAGCAATATTGACCTGAGATCTGGTATTGTTTTTTTTTAAAACATCAGACGCTAGTTTATAGGCTGGCATGAACCAATGTGACATTTTCAATGTCATAAGTACTTTCTTAGTTAATTTAAGACACCACTAACTAACGATGAAGGAAAACATCGTAAGGAAACCTGGTTTTTATGCGGTACCTACACTAATAATTTGCCAATTTCCATCAAAATTCGTTAAGCATTTTAGTCGTGATTGAAAAGCAGACGACGACAAATAAGTAAGTACCTTAAGTACCCACATAGTATTTTGCACAAAATCATGAACTACCTTTCTATTTTACTTTTAAAACCTTTCATCCCTCACCCTAAGGGACATGCAGGGCACTTCAAAGATCCATTACAGGCCGACTTAACCCTCCACTATACGGTATCGTTTTTAATTCCGAGCTTAACACTCAAACGCTGCCGGCAAAATTGGGTTAGCTAAGGAAATGGGTCGAAAAGAACCTAAGGCGATACGGTAAAATCTCCAAAATTGTAGCGTTAATTATAGCGTCAGGATGCTAATTAATTAATACTTTTTTGTAAGAACGTACAATTTGAAAGAAGATTCCGTATTGTAGATTTGGTTTTACAATATAGATACTTATAATTATTTAATAAGAAAATTTGAAAAAACAACTGATACGGATGGGATTCGAACCCACTATCTTCGACGTGTCGACGCTCTAACTGCTGAGCCACCGTATCCCACCAGCACCAGTCGAAATTTCAAATCTCTTTTACACGCCTAGGGCGTGTGGCGACATCTATCGGAATACATTACGTATCCCGACTCAGTGCTCCAAACTTTGCAGTTTTTAGTAGACACCGATGCGATAATACCAACTTTCTTAATATTTTCAAATTTTCTTATTAAATAATTATATTTAATAAGCTATCATGTAAAAAATTCACAAAAATAATATAGATACTTTTATAGTATAGGTACAAGTAAGTAGGAAGGTAAAAGTGGGGGGGTTGGCCTCTCGCTTTGAAGTTAATGCTACTCAAAGATGAAGAAAAAATAACTTAAATAATAACGATTTTTAAGCAATTAAAAGCTAGAAATAACTTTCAATCAAGCAAGAATTTGATAAGGAGTCGGTGCCAAGCTAAGCGGCTTCCAGAACCATCTCATCTTAAGCCTATAGTACTGAGTATACTTTAGAACAAAAAATCCATCTCAAACCGACGCATTAACCACGAAGAATAATCGTTGTACGGTTATCAAAGGAATTAAGTTACCAATGGCATATATAATAGTCTATATGGAATAATAATCACTATCACTACATAGTATAAAACAAAGTCGCTTCCCGCGTCTGTCTGTCCCTATGCTTATGCTTAGATCTTTAAAAGTACGCAACGGATTTTGATGCGGTTTTTTTGTAATAGATATAGTGATTCAAGAGGAAGGTTTATATGTATAATACAAGCATATTAGTATAACTGTGCAAAGCCGGGGCGGGTCGCTAGTATATAATATAATAGTAATAGTTAAGGTTGTAATTTTTCCAAGATGCCATCAATACAATTTGATTTTACCACACTTTCTTGAAAGGTATGACTGAAACCTATACAAAACTAAACAATTTGACATAACCACATGTAAACTTCTACAAAAAACTTTATTTTAACTAGCATCGCTGATAACTTAACTCTGCTGACTGGACTATCGAGGACAAAGCCGGTGCACTACTCTTAAGGTTAGAATCGCTTGCACCCGGCGTCCGAACGTAGCGCTAGCTCCGCCCCCTACGCACGTAGCATCGTTCAAAGCACTTTGATCGCCAAGTAGTACACACCGTTCGTGTCCGCAATAGTACATAAAAACATTTTTTTAATACGCATTAAATTGACAACCTCTTCCTTTTCGAAACTCTGTTGAAATGGTCAGAAACAATTAAATATTTATATAAATATCTCTAGACTAAAACAGGAGTCAAACATGAAATTTAATTAATTGTAAAGATCCTAAACTAATATTAGCTTTGTTTAATGAAGTGAGAACCATTTGTCTGGCTCGCTTTGTTTTCGAGAATGTTTTAATTCATTAATTAGAAAAATCAGGAGCCTGTTAATTAGATTAAGTGTTTTATTTTTGAAAATGTAATTATGTTTGAATATTTTTTTCAACTGAGAACTTTCGTTTTTAAATAGGTACATAAACATTTGTATATATTAATACTAGCGATCCAGTCGGTGGTTGAAATTCGCGACGATTTGAGCGGAATTCGAACCCGCGACCAACTGAATAAAGCCAGTAAATTAAATTATATTTAATTAGTATAGAAGTTATAAATATAATTATGTTTTTGTGTGGACTGGATTATCCTTCTATCTTTGTTACATAATTGTTTTAGTAACTAAGACTCTATGAATATTTTCGACACGACTTTAAGCAGAATAACCTATACAAATTTGCCTTATGTCCGACGCCTATAAGCCGGCAACTCATAGAGGCCAGAGGTTGTTGATCTCCCTCCAGCGTGTAGTACGTCACCTTTGAGATAGAAGTGAGGTTGTTACTTCCTCTAGCTCTGCCGCCTCCTTTGGGGACATCACATCTTCCCAAAAACAGGTTCTCCCAACTAGCCTGAGGGTGTCGTACAGTCCCTTTGTCGATTTGTGGCGTCCACTAGCCTATTCTAGGAGTATTCCATACGCTCATAATTAAATTTCAGACATGCGTGCCTTAAACTCAACCCTGCGACCTTTTCGAGTCCTATGCCTTTTAAAATTTAACCCCTAAATCGAATTTAGGGTCTAGACGTCCCAATTTTAATTATTATCTACTACATAAGTAACCTAACAAACACATGACCTTATATCAAACTACCAATTAATATTTTCACAATATTCTACAAAATTCCTTGTACAAGGGAATCTAATAATAAATATTCACGATCTTGCAAAGAATGGTTAACGCCTTTATTGTTTAAAAGGATTAAGGGTCGAATAGACCCCTAGTTTGAAGTGTGGCTCAAACAATGGAGGGTTATAAAATTCAGCTTAGCTGGCGTCTGCTGTATATCAATTTTATAAGGGTTATGTGTGGTGTAAAAGTTAATGAACACATGAAATGAGTTAAGTGTTAAAAGTTGTTAACTGACATTATCTAACTACTACTCTAGTCCGGTGCTTGAACGCAGTTACCTCAGCTTTTATAGCCGAAAGACCAGAATTATGTCGTACAAGGATATAAGGACCTGTAAACTTAATCCTAATCCTAACTTCGTAAATAATTCATTATTACGCCTTTACTTACGAACCAACTTTTTCTTTCTGCACCCTTGCCTTATTATTCCCAAACTTTGTTAGGGTCGGCTTCTAATCCAGATGCAGCTGAATATGAGTTTTTCACGGAGCAAAATCAAATAAAAATCATGTAGACCATTATAGGCACTTATGAATAGTCATAATTTTAATATTAATATAAGAGTGACTTTAGTCGCCAGTTCCAAGGGCAGCCTACCCCTTATAGAGAAGAATCTGGCAAGAAACTCCGTGGTTGAGCGACCCAAAGGGTTACGGAACTTATACGATATTCTATGGTAAGATCAGTTGTCAGGCTTTTATGAGGGTACTTACTCCCTATATCGACCTGCCAAAGATCCTCATGACAATCGGGGCCAACGGTTTAACGTGCTTTCCGAGGCACGGAGCAGTTGATCATTAATTTTAAATACGCACGTAACTTAAGAAAAGTCAGAGGTGCTTGCCTTGGGTTCGAACCTGAACGGTTCCAGTTCCAGGTTCCGGAACCACTAGGCTATTAACTTTTTTTTATTTTTAGACTCCCGCCTGTATTCCCCAGAGGGGGTAGGCAGAGGTGTGCAGTTCACCCACGTTTCGCCGGCTATGTTATAAGTCCCATAATAATAGGGGGCGAGCCTTGCCATTAACCGGGCACAATCCCAGACTGTCAAAAAAGCCAAAAAAAAGTCAGAGAGACTTTTTTTTATATAAAGCAATAAAAGTCTACGCTTATAGAGTTTAAAAATGATATTTTTATCAACCAATAAGGACCAAAGAGTAAGGATATAACAAAAATCGTTCCTCCATAAACCAAAAAGTGATGTCAATTTATATATTTGATCCTAGCAGCGCCCTTTATGGCACTTCAAACGAAAATGCCCGATCTTTACCGAGAAAACACGACCTCTGAACCGTATACACCATTACCTAAAATCCCTAAATCCCAACCAATTTGCATACGCTCTTACAAAAATCTTGTGTGATACGTTTTTTTTCAAATAACATGACTAGGGTTGCCACGTGTAGAATAGAATATACAGGGTTATTTGTAAAACACCAGTATCCTTAAAAGGGGTTATTAAACTCATCATTATGAACAACTTTTACTATGGGACCAACCCTGAAATCGCAAAAAAAAAACAGTTGTTCTATACATTTTGTTGAGTCATGTGAACATAAAACAAATGGTATAGTCCCATAGTAAAAGTTATTCATAATGATGAGTTTAATCACCCCTTTTAAGGATGGTGTTGTTTTACAAATAACCCTGTATAGAATAGTAGATATTATGTACACCATTGAAATTACAAAAGGAGTCTTGTTACTAAAATTAGAGGTACAATGGGCGGTCTTAGCGCTAAAAGCGATAAGACGCTATGTGTACTGTATTACACGTTTAGTATTGTACAGTCAAGTGCAAAATAAATTAGTCAATGGTCTTTTCTGGCGACTCTATGGTCTTTCACTGTGTTATGAATGAAACTACAAGCGTTCGTACAACAAAACGTCAAGTTTCATGAAAAGTAATCTATACATATAAAATGCTTTGTCCTGAATGACTGACTGATTGACTGACTGACGGATCAACGCACAGCCTAAACCGCTGAACGTAGAGACCTGAAACTTGGAGGGTGTGTTCTCTGTATGACGTAGGGATCCGATAAGAAAGGATTTTTCGAAATTCCACCTCTAAGAGGGAGAAAAACGGGAGCAAAGTTTGTATGGGACAACGTGATTCCTTGGTTCAATCTACTTCAAATTTTGCATAAACATTCTTTTACAAAATTGATGGAACACGTGTTTCGTATTTTCTTTAAACTCATCGCCTAACGGGGTTAAAAAGGGGTAGAAAGTTATTTTGGGGGTGATTTGCATCGAAGTTGATATCAATACTCCTTAGTGCTTTTGATTTAAACTGGCTTGGTGCAATATATTACCCTTTAAAATTGGAATGTCAAATATAAATCAGATTCGAATTCGATATTTCAATTTTATTTGTTTTTTTATATTTGAAAGAAAAACTTACCTTATACAGCTTGGCAAAAAAGAGTCTGAGGCGGTGACAGCTGGATGGAACTAAAAATAAAAATCTTAAAAACTAAGTTTGTGAGTACTAAAATAGCCATAAAGTGAGTCATTACATAATAATTGATGACAAAAAATTCGTTTTAGTAATACGTAAGCACCAAATAACTTGAAAATTTGAATTGTAGTATGAAAAGTGCACCAGTGGCGCCTCCAATTTTTACTCTCTCTTTTTTGCCAAAGTGTACCTTGATTTTCCTTTGAAAATTCCTTGAAATCTTTTAGAATTAGATTATTATTAAAGGCATTTGTGATTGTTATACAGACATTATAATTGACTGTTATTCGCCCTGTACCTAATTCTGCTTATACAAGGACACTAAAAGTAGTGACTCAAAGCTGAACAAGTTGTTCTCATGAGCAGTAAGTACTACCTAGATTATATTAATTTGATTTTAATAAATAAATTCTATTCAAAATATTCTATAGTCTACGTGAGCGAAGCCACGCGGGAAAAACTAGTCAGGAATAAAAAATCACTCTGTTTTTATCGAATGTATAAGTACTGTATGAATCTCCTTAAAATGACATTAAGTGAATTTAGATATAAAATCAACAGAAAAAATCTAAAAAAAATCTTGGATTTATACACGTTAACTTTTTTTCATAACTTAAGTAATGGTTACTAAAGAAAATGCTGTAAGCTTAGACCCAATTGGACTATCGGATTAAAACAAAAACAGAAATAATTGTAATAACAGACAATAACTACAAAATACTAAAAAGCTAGTAAATAAAAAAAAAACATTAAAAAGCAAACATCGACAACTGGCACGAAATAAAACTAATAAAATAAAAAGAAAAAAGAATTACGAGTTCTTAGAAAAATAATTCAATAGATATAGTCTGCAAATTCAGTCATTAACAAAAAAATTCTTGTGAAGATAAGACTTGTTTTGCAACCTGTAACTTGGAACTTACCAAAGGTTCTAGTGAAAGAATATAAAGAACGAGCCAAAGGCATATTTTCTTTAGCCTCAAGTAATCCGTAAAAGGACATATTTTTAAAGGGAATAGCCGTTTTTAATCCTGGTTCTCTTTTAACCCAAGGTTTTGATGCTACTAGTTTTAGAACGTACGATTTTTTAATCTCGGATGATTGAGAAACTATTATAAATTTCTTTAAATTCTCTCTCTCTCTATTTCTCTATTTTTTTAAAATACACAATAATTAAATACTAACTTTACTCACGGATTGATTTCGAGAATGCCCGACTAGTTTCGGACTCAAACGGAGTCCATTTTCAACAGCGCCCGCAACGCCGCGCGACTTCACTCGCTCTTGAAAATGTACTCCGTTTGAGTCCAAAACTAGTTACTATTGATAAACAAGTCTAATTTTTAATAAGTTAATAATTGTACTATTTATTTTAACTTCCTACTATTTATTTTAAGACGTGTCAGTTATTTTTTTTTTTCAAAAATTGAAATCCTATAAATTGTCAGCTTAAACGTCTTGAATGACTTGAATTAAAAATTGAAGTGTCGTCAACGCCTCTGATGTACACTATTTAAGAACTTTGCGAGCGAAACCTTTCGTTTACAAAAAAATTAAGGCATTTTGGAGATAAATACTAATAGATATAATTACAAATATCTTGTAGGCCAAACGGATATACCGATCAGTTTAAAAACATAACTCAAAATATCTACAATAAGGAATCCAATCGACACACGAATACGACACGACAAATCGTATCGTATCATATAAAATCAAACTGAAAAGTTTTCACAGAAAATATTGGTTGAAGCTGAAAGGCTTTCCGGTGGCATTCGGGCGATGAATTAAAATGTCGCCGACTGTACCTGTGAGACGTACATTCATCACTAGTCACTTGGATCTAGGTTCTGAACCCACTTTTGTGCTGAATTGTACCTTTAGCTCATTTCGCCTCGTCTTGAACTTAAAAAAAAATAACCGAAAAAAAAGCAACTAAAAAGAAAAAAAAAATCATTTATTTAAATATTTACAAAAATCTGATTTTTTTGGAGTCGGTGCTTTATCAGCTTAAGCATGTTTTAACTAAGTTGCTCATGAGCTTAAGTTAGATTAGGTATTTGTGTGTTTAATTTTTGTTTTGTGGTTTTAGCTGGCATCGACTCCAAAAAAATCAGATTTTGGTAAGTTGTTTTTTTTTTTGTCGGTTATTTTTTTTGTTAAAATGTTTTTTTTTTTCAATTTTTTAGTGATAAACGTTTAATTTTTAAAACTTTTAGACTCACTATCTCTCTTTCTAACAGAGATCATTAGAAAAGGATAGATGATTTTTAGAGCTGTCAAACTAGTCCATTTGCGTGATATCAACGAGAATTTAGTCGGCATGTCATGAGGTCTCCTCTAATTTCACGTCAATTGCAAGGACGTAACCCAATTTGATAGCTCTAATTTGATAGTTCAATTTGCTGTCCTTTTTCTATAGTGTTTATTAGAAAGAGATAAAGTTCGACTAAAATTAGTTTAGCTTGATGTACAAGAGAATCAGCACCATTGGCACAGTAAAATAAACATAGAGTACGGAAACTACTTACAAACGCTCGAAAACGGCACACTTGTGACCAACGAGAACCAACAAACATACAAAAAATCTAATCTCTTCTCTTTATGATATTAGTCGAGTTTAAATATCGAGTGTAATATGAATTTTCTCATGTCTAATTAATTATTAATTACAAATTACTAAAATAATTCCACATAATTAACTCAGATTACAATGTAGTGTATCAAAAACTCAATCTAAATTACAAGTCAGTGTGTTTAACCGTTTCATTAAAACGCGGCGTAATCAAAGGGATTGGGGCTTTGATCTTACCGCTTGCTTTGTTGGGTAGACAACAGGTTGGTAACCTGGTATAGCGCTTTATTGTGACCTTGTAGATTTAATAGATATTTGTAAGGGTTTATATTTAGCGGGAAAATTATTATCAAAGATTTGAAATGAATTAAATTTATGATTAACAAGATTGTTAGCTGATGAAAAGAGCTGAAGAATATTGGCTCACGACTCATGGGAGTCCTTGGGTTCGAACCCGAGACCACTGACTTGCCAGTCAACGGTCACCACCACTAGGCTATCACGACTCATTTCTACCTTACCTTCTTTATTTTTATTTTATTTTATTTATAGACTCACGCTTGTATTCCCCAGAGGGGGTAGGCAGAGGTGTGCAGTACACCCACATTTCGCCGGCTATGTTATAAGTCCCATGTAATAGGGGGCGAGCCTATTGCCATTAACCGGGCACAATTCCAGACTCCGTGCTGCTACTGAGAACTTCCTGATGGAAAAACCCAATAACACTTTGCCCGACCCGGGGATCGAACCCAGGACCTCGTGCTCAGCAGTCGCGCTTGCTACCACTAGACCAACGAGGCAGTCTTTACCTTCCTTACCTTCTTACCTATCAATATTTCCCTTAAAAAGAGTCATAACAATACATTATTTCAGTAAACTCCACCAGAAATAAACAACCGAATTTTTCATCCCAAAAGCGGGACTTATTATACGCAAAGATACAGTAACGTAACACTTTAACCGACTGTACTGAGGAAGGAAATGTCCTACATATCACAGTTGTACGGAGAAAAATGCACTTTTAGCTGCTCGATTTATTCTCAGTATAAGGTATACATTGCCGGGTGGTTGTGTTCAGGAAACGGGGCGCCGGAACAGAAGCTACAATGGTTATGATACATTGTGTTTCGCACGATAACGCTAAAGTGATGTAGTGTGGATGGATTTATTGAGGATGTGAGGAGCTATTGTTTTTTTGTGATGTCGACTTTAAAGTTGAAGGCAGAAGGACCAGATTTGAGTGGTCTTTTGATCGCGGAAGTTTAACTTGTGAAAAATATAATTATTTAATAAGAAAATTTGAAAAAACAACTGTAAAGGTGCGTCTAGATTATATAACATGTTATACAACTTTTGTTATATATACTGGCTCATCATCTGCCTAGCCTTTTCCCAACTATGTTGGGGTCGGCTTCCAGTCTTACCGGATGCAGCTGAATACCAGTGTTTTACATGGAGCGACTGCCTATCAGACCTCCACAACCCAGGTACTAGGTTACACGGTACCCCTTGGTAAGACTGGTTGTCAGACTTTCGGGCTTCTGACTACCCGTAACGACTGTCAAAGATCTACAATTGACAGCCGGGGCCAACAACTTAACGTACTATCCGAGGCACGGAGAGTGATAATTAATTTATAAAACACACATAACTTACGAAAAGTCAGAGGTGCGCGCCTTGGGTTCGAACTCGAGACTACTGACTTACCAGTCAACGGTCACCACCACTAGGCTATCACGACTCTCTAAAATATATACTGGCTATATGAAGAAAATGACTATAGGCCTAGTCAACCTTAGGGGGCTGCAAGAGTAGGAACATGAAGATGCACAAAAAGTAATTTAGGATTGTAACCTAACCTAAACCTTATATACTAGCAATTAGAGTCACTCTTACTTTAAACAATATAAAAGTTATGACTATTCATAAACACCTAATGGTGTACATGAATAAAAATATTTTTATTTAGAAATATTTTGACTTTAGTCGAGTGGACTGGAATAAAATTTACACTACACGAATACGCTTATACAGCATTCTTCAAGTATCATCAAAAAACAAGAGCGCAAGAAATTTAATATAGTAACATTCAAAATATTACACACATTCAGAATTTCAAGATTTTCTAGCTCCCCCTAGCGTTTAAATAAACATTTTTCCTTCAATATAAAGAACAAAAATCCTATTCTAAATTTAAAATAAATTAAAAACAAAATAAGCGTTAAAATAAACATTTTTCCTCCAATATAAAAAACAAAAATCCTATTCTAATTTTAAAATAAATTAAAAACAAAATAAGCGTTAAAATAAACATTTTTCCTCCAATATAAAAAACAAAAATCCTATTCTAATTTTAAAATAAATTAAAAACAAAATAAGCGTTAAAATAAACAGTTCTCTTCTAAAATCAAAAACAAAAATCCTATTCTAATTTTAAAATAAATTCAAAAACAAAATACGCGACATTTCCATGTTGAAAGCAAAAGAACACCTGGCTCCCATTCCTTTGTTATGGGCACCCATAAAATGCCACACTCTGGTCAAAGATACTCCACCTCCAGCAAAGGTCGCAAACCGCAGCCTTATGGGCAACATAAAAGGTACCTTTGAGTTTCATTACACCATGACGTTACAAAGGTATAATGTGATGTGACCTTTGTCCTAAAATTGGTAATAGAAAACAGAAATCAACTTTATTGAGTACTTGGTTTCTTTTATTTAAAAGGATGTGGAACTTCAAAAAGATGTTTTTTACAAATGTTAAGCTGAATGAAAATTGTATAACATAATTTGTTATATAGTATGTAAAACACATGGTTGTATAACAAGTCTAAGTTATTTTTTTTTTTAAATTTGATTTTTATTATGTGCATAAATATTTTATAACTTTTGAGACTATCATACGACGGTTACATTTTTTTTTTAAATAGGACATTTCCCATACTAGGATTTTCTCCTTCGTCATCGGTGCAATTACGACACAATATAATTTGACAATGCACAAACACCCAAACTAATACAAATTTCTGTAGATTATACAATAATACTATCAAACCGGCGACATAATGGCGATTCTCCTAACCACTAAACCAATGGGCACCATTGTTTAATTACACTATAACATATTTAAATATAGGGAGGCTTGTCATATTATATTCCAATGTTATACAGGGTGGCCCGTTTATAGTGGTCCAAAAATTTTTTTTACATCTAGGACATCCCAATGATTAATCTAAACACAACATATTTTCCGTGAAAATCAGTAGTTTAGAAGTTATGATTTTTTAAATTTAATTTCTTAAAATTTCTACTTTAGTCATGTAAACCTCTTTAGATTGAAAGTGATTGCACTAAAACGAATCAAATTTGGTGTGTAAGTACTATAGACATGTAGCAAGCAAGCAATGAGCTATTTTTAAGGTTAACCTAAAATCGTAACATGGTTTTAGACCTTTCGGTGAATTATTTGTAATTTTCGATTGATTAAGCACATTTTTCAAAAAATTCTAAAGATAAAAAAATGTACTACACGAATTTTGCTTATGGTTGTAAAAACTACCTTGAAGTGTGAGGATAACATAAATAAAAAAATACTGCGGTGTAACTACAGTAAGCTCTTCAGAAATCAACATTGTATGCACTAGGTCATTAAAAACTTAAAATTTTAATTTTTGCCTAAAACATCATTTGAATAAATCCAACTTTATTATGAAAATAAAAACACTGGAATTAGTTAAATAAAGGATATTTATTTAAAATAACAACCCACAATGACAAAATAAACGCTATTACAATAAGTGAAATGTCTGCCTCTATTTTCAATGCATAAACATTAAACAGCAACGTCGCAAAAAAATCCTTTTATGCCTGTTGAAAAGCTGTTTATTTGCTTTTGTCGTGATAGCCTAGTGGTGGTGACCGTTGACAGGCAAATCAGAGGTCTCGGGTTCGAACCCAAGGCGCGCACCTCTGACTTTTCATAAGGTCTGTGCGTTTTATAAATTAATTATCCTCTCCGTACCTCGGATAGCACGTTAAGCTGTTGGCCCCAGCTGTCAATTGTAGATCTTTGACAATCGTTACGGGTAGTCAGAAGCCCGAAAGTCTGACAACCTGTCTTACCAAGGGGTGTCGTGTAACCCAGTATCTGGGTTGTGGAGGTCTGGTAGGCAGTCGCTCCATGTAAAACACTGGTATTCAGCATCCAATAAGACTGGAAGCGGACCCCAACATAGTTGGAAAACGGCTAGGCAGATGATGATGGCTGAATTACAAAAATTAAAGCAAATAGACACCTTTTCAACAGGCATAAAAGGATTTTTTTGCGACGTTGCTGTTTAATGTTTATGCATTGAAAATAGAGGCAGACATTTCGAAAACTTATTGTAATAGCGTTTATTTTGTCATTGTGGGTTGTTATTTTAAATAAATATCCTTTATTTAACTAATTCCAGTGTTTTTATTTTCATAATAAAGTTGGATTTATTCAAATGATGTTTTAGGCAAAAATTAAAATTTTAAGTTTTTAATGACCTAGTGCATACAATGTTGATTTCTGAAGAGCTTACTGTAGTTACACCGCAGTATTTTTTTATTTATGTTATCCTCACACTTCAAGGTAGTTTTTACAACCATAAGCAAAATTCGTGTAGTACATTTTTTTTGTCTTTAGAATTTTTTGAAAAATGTGCTTAATCAATCGAAAATTACAAATAATTCACCGAAAGTTCTAAAACCATGTTACGATTTAAGGTTAACCTTAAAAATAGCTTATTGCTTGCTTGCTACATGTCTATAGTACTTACACACCAAATTTGATTCGGTTTAGTGCAATCACTTTCAATCTAAAGAGGTTTACATGACTAAAGTAGAAATTTTAAGAAATTAAATATAAAAAATTATAACTTTTAAACTACTGATTTTCGCAGAACATATGTTGCGTTTAGATTAATCATTGGGATGTCCTAGATGTAAAAAAAATTTTTGGACCACTATAAATGGGCCACCCTATATAACAATTCAAGATAATATAAACTTGTTATACAAAAATTTTATTACATAACATTACATAATCTGGAGTCAACAGTCAGGAGGCACAACGACAGAGAAGGAACTAGCATCAATCGCCACGCTAGCTCACTGCGTGTTGGCGATTTTAGATGTCCAGGTTTTCTCACAATGTTTTCCAGTAAAACGGTAAACCGTTAGTCAGTGATGTCTTAGATTACATAAAAAAAAAAATTATAATAATATTAAAATATAATAATAATAATAATATAAAAATATTAAATTAAATATTATAAAAATATTTTTTTTAGTATTTTTTTTATTATACAGGGTTATAAATGCTATGCCAACCTCATCGTGACTCTCATCATGAACACCAACCCTTCCAAAAACAAAAATATAAAAACAACAAAACTACCTTACTACAAACTCTACGACAATTTACAAAAAAAAATTGTTATTTAGTAAAGATAAAAAAATATTGTATGAAACTATATAACTGATTCTAAAAATTCTTTTAATTGTAGAAAGCTGCACTATATAATTAAAGGCTTTTATATGGGCTATTACTGGGCAATCAAACACGCAGGCTAAGTCGCAACCTCGCCGTCCACAGATAGTATATAATAAAACAGAACTGTATTCCCTATTCCAAGTCTTTATGGACGTCCATGACGTCATACTATGTTTGATAGCCTAAGAACAGTCGTAATAGCACCTGTAATTCATAGGCTACATCACGATGTAATAGAGGTGCCGTCATTACAAGCGAGGTGGTGTTACGAGCGTCATCAACGGTGCGGTTACATTGTCAAAGTAGTGATGTACTTGAGATTATATCGATAATATTCAATTTTAATTATTTAGCACTAAGTTTGGACTTTGGACGTTATAAGAGACATTGATTCATCATAAATCCTAATTAATTTGTTGCTGCAAATACACTTTTAAAAGTTTTTTTTTTTTAACTAGACCGAGTATTAGCGAGTATAAAAAGCCATAAGTAGAAACGCCGAAATAATATTAAAGATCTAAGTTTCTGTCAGTATTTAATGAATTAAATTTTAAGCAATGTGGACTGAATTGGTAAGAGCATCAGCCATGATTCGGTGAGTGTTATTGGCTTAAGCCCAGCGCGTATCAATTTTTTTCTCAGTATCTAACTTTAAAATGTTGTAATGACATTACATGACCAAAACATGTTTAGTTAACTGTAAATTAAAAAATGTAAATAAGCCCTTGTCACAATAAAAACTATTTTTAGCTAAGAATACTTGATTAAGTCTCCTTTCAAATAAAAAAAAATCAATCAAACTCGGTCCATTTGTTAGGAGCTACGATGCTACAGACACATTAATGTACTTATACCTACTCTTTTTCCGTCGATCAGGGGTAAAAAATAGTTGACTATCGATACAAACGTACAACTGCAACCCATCCCTATAGAATCGAAAGGGTCCTACCGTCCTATACTCATTTCACGTGACATTACTCGAGTTGACCCCTCCATAGCCACTGTAGAATGTTGTTTGTATCGAGTCACAAGCGATAGCGATTATGATCACTTAATGACTGCAAGCTTAACAGATTGCACTGATATTAAGTCCGTGAAGTAAGCTGTAGGTGGTTTTTGAAAGAATACTCACATTTCAATGTTTGTACTTGCGTGAAAACACGTAGGAAAAATGCGTGAAAAAAGACTTATCGGTCTCTTTTTTTGATTTTGGTTGGTAGACAACAAGTCTTAAACAAGACTATTTTATTATTTACTAGCTTTTGCCCGCGACTTCGTTCGCGTGGAATAGTGACTTCCGGCATTTTTGGTTTTACCCACATAGCATTTTCTTTGTACTAAAAGTTGTATTATATTATATTTTCATACCTTTTTACTATTTATTTACATTTTTCCGACGAATTTTCAGTACTGAATTGATGCCGACTCTTGACCAATAGATGGCGCTGTATGTCCGGAATAAATTTTATTTTTTATTTTATTTTTTGTAATAAAAACTATCCTATGTCATTTTTCAAGTTCCAAACTATGCCTGTACCAAATTTCACACAAATCGGTTCAGTAGTTTAGGCGTGAAGCAAAGACAGACAGAAAGACAGACAGAAAGACAGACAGAAAGACAGACAGAAAGACAGACAGAAAGACAGACAGACAGAGTTACTTTCGCATTTATAATATTAGTTTGGATGTGCGAAGTCTCCGCGCAGCTAACTTCACAGACTTAAAGATCTATGGAGCTATATATGGGTTATTGTTGCATCACCTCTCAAAAGATGATGTAGCGGATTTTTTTTTTGTTATATATCACTTTGGTATCAACATAGTTTTTATTTACTACTGAACCCGTTGATTAAAACTTAACGTAACCCTTCAACTATCAAAAACCCGCCGCCACTGGAAACTCGTAACAATAGATTTCCTTTTGTTTCATTTCTCGAAGTTTGCCGGGTCACACATAATAGAATAATTAATAATACTTACATAAGTGTGTGTTGTACCCTACTGCATCTTAGTAGCAGCAGTAGCATATACAATTCTCGCTGCCCACCCATCTCTTAAACCCTATCATTACACGAATATTCTACAATCATTGCTCGAAGCGCGCGCATTTTTTACAAATGTCCCGGATTTGGCCCGGGGGATCAAAATGGACCACTTTTCATCGTCGTTTGACCGGTAATGGCAGATCTTATGTGGGATAGCTAGAATGTGGAATGTTAGATTGTGGTGTATATTATATACGAAGTAAATAAAAATACATAAAGTAAATAAAAGACTATCCATACAAAGCCATACTTGAGATGTTATGATAAAGTTTGAATTTTATGTAGAAAGAAAAAACTTTTATGACCGGGATATGAACTCGCGACTTACTGCGTGAAGCCCCCAATTGCAGTTTGCAGGGCAAATGCCTTCTTCTCATACAGAGAAGGATCTAGCACTAATCACTACCAATTATGCATGTGTCGTGGTGACGCATTGGTTACGGGCCCGCTTTGCAGGCACGTGGCTGTACCAGTGTGACTTTTTCAATGTCATACGTACTGTCTTAGTAATTCAAGACACCACTTACTAATGCTGAAGGTAAACATCCTGAGGAAACCTGGACTTTGGTCTGAAATCGCCAAAATGCAGTGAGCTAGCGTGGTGATTAACGCTCAATCATTTTTTGTATGAGAAGAGGCCTTTGCCCTGAAGTAGAACTGTCCTACTAGGCTACAGGCTGGATTTTATAAATTTTTTTATACTCAGCATCTGTGCTCGCAATCCTAAAAGTCCCATCATAAGATCGCACTGCACTTATACAAAAATACTTCTTCAAATACTTCAAAGAAATTCATTTTTCTCTCAACTTTCACGAATTTAAACTCGAAAATCAATCACAATTAAAGTTACATAGAGGGAACTTAGTCGCCACCCATTATTCAAGATTACTACCGTTCCACAGATAAGCCACCACTATGTCGGGAAAGAGTTACTTTGTAAAATAAAACGCTCATTTTCAAGCCATTTATTTAAGGATTCGGTGAGCAGGACGTATGGAATGGTTTGTGTTATTATTGGATGGAAAATTGTTATTGGGGAATAAATTTAAGTGCGATTTGGGAGTTTTATTGTTTAGTTATATAATTTACAGTTCTTTCGCTCAAAATGGTTTGCAGTACACCCACACACAATTTTGGAATCAAGTGAAAATAAATAAATATTTTTAAACTATTTTATAACTAGTTTCGAACTCAAACATTGTCCATTTGAAAACCATCCCGCGTCTTATTTTGCGGCTGGGGGGAGTAAAAAAAATGTTCCCCACCGTATACCGTATGTCCGAGGACGGTTATGTGGGGTTCGCACCCACTAAAAACTTGACCAAACAACAATATACCAAATAGTGTTTTAATTGAAGCAGTATTAATATACCTACATATAATATTAATCACCGATTCTATTTTAATTATAAAAACATTATTGAATTAAGTATCAACTACGACCATTTTTTGTTACAAATAACAATTTATATAAAATTAAAAATGAGATAGACCGCTTCAGAAACTGAAACTACACAATTTATCATTCGAAACTGAAACGAATGTTAATACACAAAGCCTTCACGAGGCGTCGGCGTCTTCTCGCCCCATTTCGCTCCCGTCCCGTCCTCGTTCGCTACCGTTTCGCTCCCATCTCGCCCGGACGCCTTGGACAATAAACTCGCTAGCCATTTGTCTCGAAATATTTTATGAAATGTACTTGATATAGGTAAACTTTTGCAGTGTGAAATGCTAATGTATTAAATTCTTTATATAAACTGAACAAAGAACAAAGGCTTCTTATCATAAAAAAAAGGATCGAGCATTAATCACCGATGGCGATTTCTGATTAATTATTAAATCCAGATTTCCTCTTGATGCTTTCCTTCACTGTTAGTCAGTGATGTCTTTGATTAACTAAAAAGTATGTATGACATTGAAAAACTCACATCAGTACATGCCAGGTTTTAACTCACACCCACATGCTTGTAAAACAGGTCCGTGACCAATGCGTCACCACAACGCTTATTTCCAAAATGGCTGATAACTAAATTATAAAATAATATTCAAGGTAGAATGCAGTAAACACTTAAATCCTCTGCAAAATAAACCTGACATTGCAATATTATATTAAAACCAGAACCGCTGAATTACAAAACTAAACTATTAACTGAAATACAAAAACAGAATGCATATTTCCTAACACCATAAAAGCCTAACATTTGCATTTAAATTCACATTATTCCACAACTAAAATGAACACGAACAAACATACCAGGGTAAATTCCCGCTGAATCTAGCATCGACAAAATTCTGTTTAAAATAAATATCATTTGGAAACTATACAGCGTTTCAGACAATGCCAGTTCGACAGTTTTGTCGGGCGAAACACCACAACGAAATATAAAACAGTTTTGGGTCTCACGCCTTCCCTGGAAAGAAGCCAGGGTGAAATAAATATGTATAAACCATTGGGTTGAGTTATATTTTCTGGTGGAAAACATTTTAGTTGGAAATCTTATTTTGGAAACGTGAGGGGTTAAGATTCTGCTGATGTTAGAAAGAGGGTTAGATCAGCTGATGTCAGTTTTTTAAATGGTAATCGATAGTTTAACATTTCTTTCTTCAGCTGTAAATATTTAGAAGCAGACCGAAATAGTGAATGGCCCCATAGGCAGAATCGCTAACACAATGATTTGTGTTACGAGTTTATGATATCAATGATTCCTGTTTTTTAATTTAATAATCTTATTTCGTAATAACAAATCTTATTCTCCGCTGAATAAAATAATTAAAAGTCTTATAAGTCGTGGTGGCGCATTGGTTACGGTCTCGCTTTGCAAGTGCGTGTGTATGGGTTCGAACCAGACATGTACCAATGTGACTTTTTTAATGTCATATGTAAAAAAAACAATGAAAACCTCACACCCAATATTTTAGTAATGTACAAATTGTGTTGTGTTCTAAACATAAAAGTATTAAGTTATAACTAATTTAAAATTCATCTCACAAAAACGCGGCAAAACGTCTCCACACGCATACGTAATTAGCTCCATTCTCATCCTAAGCACGACCAATTAAATGAACTAACAGGAAATTAATTAAGCAACACGCGTTTCTTCTCCATTTCCTGATAGAAAACTCCCTCCAAAGAATTTAAAAAGTTTTCCCTTTTAATTAAATCCAAGAAAGAAAAGAAAACTCGAGGAAATATATTAGGTTCAAGTTGAATTCTGTTTTCTGATCAGCGAGCAGAAAAATAAATGAATTTGTTAGACTTTGCCCGTAATTTATCTAATTCTTTGGTGTAGTAGCTATTTGATAAGGTTTTTGCTTTTGCATTGTATTTGGATCCTAGAGAGACATTTTTTCTTTTAATTTTGTTTTTTAATTTTTTTTTTATTGGCAAATATGTAATACTTAGTTATATTTAGTTTATAAATAATAGAGTCAAAAATTAGGAATTTCAGTTTTGTTCGTATGGGTTTCATGCTTTGCAAATACGTGGGTGTAGGTTCGAATCTAGCATGTACCAATGTGACACCATTGACTAATGGTGAAGGAAAATATCATGACGAAACTTGGACTATAAAGTCTGAAATGGACAACATGCAGTGAGCTGGCGTGGTGATTAATGCTCGATCCTTTTCTGTATAAGAAGAGGCCTTTACCATGCAGTGGGACAGTTACAGGCTGGTTTATTTATGTATTGTGTAATAATTAATTTGTGAATCCTACTAATATTATAAATGCGAAAGTTTGTGAGGATGAATAGATATTTGTTACTCTGTCACGCAAAAACTACTGAACAGATTTTGTTAAAACTTTACAGTAATATAGCTTATACATCAGACTAACCCATAAGCTACAATTTATCAATATACCACGCAAGCGGAAGCCGCGGGCGAAAGCTAGTAACTTATATAAAAAAATTCATTGAAGCAACGGTCGTTGTCGCTTTATTTTTTGTACACAAGTAAAATACACATCATCATCATCAGCCTGTATTAGTCCACTGCTGAACACAAGCCTCTCCCAGGTATTTGCCCATAATCGCCACGCTAAGCAAGCGGGTTGGCGATCGCAGTAGCAGATGATTACTGTTACACAGAATAATGCTGCTGCCCATCCTCCGGATCTTTCCCTTTGTCGCTTCTTACGACACCCGTGGGACGAATAGGGGTGGTTCTATTCTTAGGCTGGAACCCACATGGCAATGTAAGTAAAATAGACAAACAGTAGTAATTATAAAGCTTGAATACAGCGAAATGCTTCTCAAAGAGTCCCAATAACATACAAAAGTAGGTCCTAATTAACCCAAAAATCCGAAATTCGAGCTCAAAACAGAAATAGAGCATCCCGGCTTATTTCAAAGAGCTTCATAAAGGACTACTGAACATATGGGGGCGAAGTTTATAGTAAGCAAATAGTAGTTAAAATTTAAACTGTAATTAAGATGAAAACTTGAAACTTGTATATTTCTAGAGTTTTTAATTACGAAACTGAAATTAGTTGGAGTTTCGGAGACTGTGCTCTTTGATAAGAATTAATGAAACACACACATCTGTGAAAAGCCGTTCAGTAGATAAATGCGAATTTTCTGGTGACTTTGAATTAAATACTGCATGTATTTTAACGATCCATAAAGCATTGCGAACTTGATTGACTGAAGACTACCTCGTTGGTCTTGTGGTAGCAAGCACGATTGCTGAGCACGAGGTCCTGGGTTCGATGGGTGGGCAGTGTTATTCAGTTTTTCCATTAAGAAATTCTCAGTCGCAGTATCTTCCTAAAAAGGAGCCGGGCGAATTTAGGATTAAAAGTGAAGGAATATGGAAAGATTCTCCCTCCCACATAAATGTTTAGTTTCTAAGAAAACTATTTTAAGTTACTAATATAATGCTGCAATATTTAAATGGCCCAAAACATTTCTGCCACTTCCAAAGTATTTTAAATTTCTTTAAGAATATAAGGTAACTCTAGAACGAAAGTAAAAATATAAAATGTGGAAGTTTGTTACTCTTTCACGCAAAAACTACTGAACGGATTTTGATGAAACTCTACAGTAATATAGCTTACACATTAGAAATACACATGGCTATAATTTTTAACTTACCATACCTACCGTAAGCTAGTTAATCAAAATTCAGTTGAATATGAATGGAATCCCGATCATCATTCACTCATTGTAATTTGAAAGCTGAAATTTTCAGTCTGAGTCTAGTCGAGACTAGAATTTTGATTGACGTATATTGACCTGCATCAAATACTGCATTACTCAAATAGATGAACACAGTGACTCTGTTATTTTGAGACCAATATTCAGTGGTAGTGGTGTCCAATTGGTTACGGACTCGCTTTGCAAGCACGTGGGTGTGAGTTCGAACCCGGCACGTACAAACAGCAAAGCTATTAGGTTGGCAGATAAGGTTGTGATTTTATCAAGATGTCATCAATACAATTTTATTGTACCATAGCCTAGCCTTTTCCCAACTATGTTGGGGTCGGCTTCCAGTCTTACCGAATGCAGCTGAATACCAGTGTTTTACATGGAGCGACCGCCATCAGACCTCCACAACCCAGATACTGGGTTACACGATACCCGTTGGTAAGACTGGTTGTCAGACTGGGGCTTCTGACTACCCGTAACGACTGTCAAAGATCTACAATTGACCATATTCTTTGAAAAGTTTTATTGGAAACCTGTACAAAACTAAACGATGTTTAATAGCTCTGCTGAGTGTACCAATGTGACATTTTCAATGTCATTATCTACTTTCTTAGTTAATCTAAGGCACCACTGACTAACGGTGAAGAAAAATATCGTAAGGAAATCTGGACTTAGTAGTCTGAAATCGCCAACACGCAGTGAGCTAGCGTGGTGATTAATGTTCAATCCTTCTCTGTATGAGAAGAGGCTTTTGCCCTGGCTTCGACCCCGTGGTTTTAATTTTACCCGACAGCAGTGCTACCGGGTCTAAATGTATTTTTAAACCATCGAGGATCCCAATGAAATACACACACAAAATTTCATTCAAATCCGTCTAGCGTTTAGGAGTTAGGTGATAAACAGACGTACATTAAAATTATACAAATTAAGATGATGAAAACAATAAGTTAATTAATATTCGGTATCTCAATTCATCTTATTCACCTTTCTCCAAAAATTTACTACGATTTAGCCTCAATCTCGAAGAGAATAATGAAAATTTTAAAATCACAACTTTAAGTTTTGAAGCAAAAAGTTTAAAATCAGTTAGCAAAGACATTATTTCAAACCTTATCAGTGACAGCAAAACTGAAAAGAATAGATAAAGTCATGACTTTTGCCAAGAAGTACGTTGGTCCCAATGATAATCTGTTGGCTTCGGGTCCGAGGTTCTTTCCCGTAGAACTTTCTGGATGAATGCCAGAAATATAGACATGGACATTTACATTAATTGTGTCGGATGTGAATTTATGTTTGTGGATGTTTTAGAATATTATCACGTACGGATTGATTAATTATACGCCATGACACTCTTGTACCTACAGGGAAAATTCGAAAGCGAGATAAAATAGGTTTTTATGCAAACAACGTTTTTAACCAAGCTATTATATAAGTTTGAACCATAGAGTATTCAAGAAAATATAGAGTGATAACGTCAACCACATTGCCTTGTGCGGAGCGAAAGCAGGTCTCGCCATAGAAATGTTAAAATTTTAATTTTTTCAAATTAAGTTTTCTTGACGTTTTTCAAAATTTTACTTCGCAGTTAACCATGATATAAGCTAAAATGTAACTTTTTCGCTCGTGGAGCCTAGTTGAACCGCAGTCGATCGAGGTATGATCGCAAACGGAGCTCGTGTCGCGGCCGCGTTGTTCATACCCGTGCTCACGGTTCATACTTCTATAGGGTTGCTCTATATTTTCTTATATACTCTAAGGTTTGAACCCAAGATCTCTGACTTGCCAGTCAAACGGTCATACCATTAGGCTAACACGACACTTAAATTAAAAAAAAATGCAAAAAGTAAAGAAATTTCTTACATTTTCCGTCAACTTCACTACCTTTCATAACATGATTCTACGAAAGCACCAATAATTTTCCTTCAATATTACTGACATTAAAATTTGAAATCTTTTCATATAATTTTCCTAAATCCCTCGATATTTTCTTTTGAGCAAATATTTTTCATTTTATAAAATGCTTTAGGTGCAAGTAGTGGGTAGTCTGATGCCCACAAATAGGTACGGATAGAAATACTGATACATCATTATGTCATGCGCTTTGAGTTCAACTCTGTTCATCTCATTATGGAATTGCACGGTTTTACAGTCGACGATACGACTAACGAATTAGCTTATAATTCATAAAAACATAAACCAAACATAAATTAATGAAACATTCATTTAAAAAAATATTTAAAATTTATTCCATTAAACTTGTATCGTTCGAAAAATTTTGAATATTAAAAAAGTTTTTTTAAAAGATTAATTATGGATTATGTGTAAAGAGGATTTGTGTAAAATGATATGGCAAGAATGGCGGTTAATGGGGATAAAATGGAAGATGAAATTATATTGAGCCTAGCATATATAAAACTGGTATATCAACAGGAGAATATTTCTACCATAAATTAATATGGACAAGATTAATGAAACAACTTTTTAACGGATATAACTCGCGTTTTTATTTTGATAAAACAATCCTGACGTTTCGAGTGCTTTGCAGCACTCGTGGTCGCAGGCAGACGTCAGGATTGTTTTATCAAAATAAAAACGCGAGTTACATCCGGGAAAGTTTGAGACTATATTCTGGACAAGATTGTTTATTAAACGACTGGTAGGTAATTTAGCCAAAGCTTTGGCCAAACTAACAGTTATTCCTATAACGTAATACTTAACTAACGTTAACAGTTAATTATTAGCCGTTTCTATTTATTTAATTATGCAACGTAATTTTTATTTTCACTCTCACTTGTAGATCTTTAAATTAAACAAAAGGAAAATATAGCATGTATCATTCTCGTCTTTTGTTTCTCTATCTAATTACCCTTTTTATTAGCTTGCACAATATGTTTTCTTTTACCATTCATCCCCATTACCCTTCATTTCTTTGCTAACACCTTTTCTTTCCCTATCGTGTCGTATCCTTCCCGTTGCAACTAAAAACCATCCTCAATAACTACCCCGGATTGAAAGTATTTCATAAATAACGAGACTACCTAACGATGTCCCTACGATACTAGTTCGACATCATTAAAACGAATTAGACCGAGCCGGGTTTTATAAGTGATCTATAAGTTCATCTTTGAGTAAAAATATGAAGATTTGATCTAAAAAGTTCTTTTTTTATTTATTTTTTCCTCTCTATAGATTTCCTCCTCTTAAGTTGGTTCTTAATGTTGGCCCCTTGACTCCTTCCCGTAATTTTATGGATTGTTGATCTTCATTTGTTGCGTTGGTTTTTGGAGTATCATATTTACCGCCTCTCGTTTGACCGCCTTTGGACTTGCCCGGTCTTCTGCTTTCTGTTATGACCGGTAAGTTTCTCGATATTATTGACAATGTCTGTCTGGTTGTGTTTAACATGTAAAGGTTATTAAAAACGCAATCTTCTTTTGATCGTATAAGCTTTTTAGTGTCAGAGTTCAACATAGCATGACTCACCTTCAAAAAACACCACAGATAATGATGACAAATTGATGAAGGAAAATTTTAAAAATAATGGTCAATGCGATGTAAAAGAGCATACCACATAAAAACCGAGTCATGAATGGCTTAAAAGTGTAAGTAATGAAATGACGGCTCATAGGGACTTAAAAAAGCCATCAATTTTGACAAAAATATCATAAATCATACCCTAATCCTAAAGAAAACCAGTGGTTTCATGAACAGAAGAGTCGCATAAAGCTGGATTGCCCAAAGAAAAAACAAGTTCGATCTTTTATGAGAGAAGTCAAAAATTAAAGACAATAAAACAGGGATTAAAAATTAATATATTGGTTTATGAAGCTTTAAACCATTGTCCTCGAAAGGAATTCGTCCTGGCTGCAGCATCAGGTTATTTATATCGTTTTAGTATATTGACATAAAAACTGAACAATCATACAAAATTTAAAACTTGTAAATTTATTTAGTTATTTATTTATGTACACACACACAATAAACATAAAAAATAAAAAGGCATTTTAAAACTATAAGTACAAAGGCACTGCTTATTCCAATTAGAAATTTCTTCCAATAGGCCTGTGATAGGAAAAACTAATAAAACATTTGTAGTCACTGCGTGTATGATAAAAAATTCAAATTTAGAGTCCTATTTGCATCGATTTCGTCATAGTTGAAGATCACCTTGTTAAAAAGACTTTGATTAAGCGTCAATTTTGGTTGACACAGAGTTTAGACTCTAAACTCTTAAATTCACAAGATTTGACCGAAATAAACAAACATAAAAACACTGCTAGTTAAATAAAAGCTTTTTGTAATTATTATTTTCATTTATTTATTTTCAATACATTTTTAAATATATATAAAAAAAATATACATTTAAAAATATAAAATATCGCCCACGGTATCGGGAATAGGTTCCAAGCTACCGGTGGTCAGGGCTCCAGAGAAAGGAACCTCCTGACTATGCGAGCCGTGTCCAGGAGTACCGCCTTCTGCATCAAGCCCTTTATCCAGCCATTTAACGAGAGCCTCTTAAGGTGTTGATCGAGGCTCTTGGGTATTAAACCATGGACTGAAACGACTATCAGCACAATGATAGCTAATTATTATTATTATTAATGTACCATTAATTATTGGCTGCTATAGCTATGAACAATAATAGGTTTAATATCATCAAAACTTTAAATATAATTTGTAAACAACTAATTTTGAGATGCAAATTGAAACAAATTAGAACTCCAATGACTATTGAAAGAGAAAAAGTCGTGAATACAAAGTTTAACGAAAATCCCTTCAATTTTTATTGAAGACTTAACAGAATCAAACGTAAAAGAAGCCATTAAGAGCTCAGAAAAGTTTTTTTTATTAAAATCTACGAAAGTGAAAACGTTGGAACATTATGAAATTATTTGAAATGAGTCTTTTAATACTTACATTTATTGGAATTGAAAATTTTCTGAAACTTACGAATCTAACAAAAGTTTTAGAGTGTTGCCAGCCAGGTATATTATTATTTTTTTAATTAAAGATATTGATCATTTTGCAATAGTTTTTGATTAATATGACTTGAGTTCTGTAAGGAGCAGATATTAATGATCTACACTTGCACTTGAATAGAAAGCAAATACTAGTCATTTCGTGATGGATATTAATTATAATAGATCATTTGATAAAATGGCTACAAATAGTTACGAAAACTGATACATGGTGTAAAACTATTCTAGAATGGACAGTATGGACACCATGGGATCGCAAAAAGACCGATAAGAAGACCACAAATGACATGGAAAGGTGACGTAGACAAGATGGCGGGCATTAATTGGATCAAAATAGAACGGAATGGTGATTGATTGTTGAAGGAGGTCTACACTATTTTGGTAAAGAGTGGCTTAAGATGATGATGATGATAATATTTGACGTATACGACTACTTTTGAATAAATTACAAATTTAGCCGTTCAGCCATTTTGCAAATCTTATCTCTTAGAGACTTATAAATAAAATAAAAGACAAACTTTTAAGTAAGTTTTAAGTCGACTCTTATCCAATTAAACGATAGCCAAATTCATCTTTTTTTAACTGTTTTATGAGTCCGGCAGTACGTCAGACCTAGAAAAAGATGGCGGGATAAGGTTAACATGGACTTACGCCTGTATTCCCCTAAGGGGTTAGGTAGAGTTGTATGCTGTACACCCACGTTTCGCCGGCTATGTTATGAGTCCCATGTAATAGACGCGACCCCATTGCCTTTAACTGGACACAATTCCAAACTCCGTGCTGCTACTGAGAATTTATTAATGGAAAAAACCTAATAACGCTTTGCCCGACCCGACATCAAACCAAGGACCACGTGCTCAGCATTATCATTTATTTATTCAGCCAATAGCGTCCCACGGCTGGACAAACGCATCCCTATTCTCTGTTTATTTCTTTCAGTCGAGTGCAATAGAGACCCCCAAAAAGTCTGCCCTGATATATTAAGTTTAATCATCATCTCAATTGCCTAGCCTTTTCCCAACTACGTTGGGATCGGCTCCAGTCTTACCGGATGCAGCTAAATACCAGTGTTTTACATGGAGCGACTGCCTATCAGACATCCACAACCCAGATACTGGGTCACACGATACCCCTTGGTAAGACTGGTTGTCAGTTGGTTGTCCGTAACGACTGTCAAAGATTTACAATTGACAGCCGGGGCGAACAGCTTAACGTGCTATCCGAGGCACGGAAAGTGATAATTAATTTATAAAACTCACATAACTAACGAAAAGTCAGAGGTCGCCTTGGGTTCGACCCCGAGACCACTGACCTGCCAGTCAACGGTCACCACACTAACTAACACGACTCTTTAAATTTAATCTTCTATAATAAAATTATTCAACCATACAGCAACTCCGTCGCGGGTGTAAAATTATTAATCTTTTAAATTCACAGTGTTGGTGAGTAATGGTTTCCTTCCCTGCTGTTTTCTTGGTAAAAATTCAAGATATATATTACTGTTTAGATTTACCAATGGCAAAATACGATGCATTGTCGGCTTGCCACTGACAGCGCGCGCTTGCCAAACTTGAATAGGGAAGACCTAGTACTTATCGATATAATGCTTAAAGCAAAAATCATCGAATGATTTTATTTTTGGTTTAGTGTTGAATCGCAAAACGGAGAAAATTTCTTTAAAATGAATGAAAATGATTTTTTTCTCGCATTTGAGCTATCATAATTTTGTTCTGTTACAACTTGTGCTTGTTACAACCAGTATACGTATTTAATTAATTCTATTGGAGTATAATTTCTACAAGAAAAAAGAAAATAATGATGGTACATGACAAGTATAGTCAAGGAACGAAATGTACAGTCAACCGCATGACAGTAGTGACACTGAACTACAAAATTAGCCTTTACTGCTACGTAATAAGGGTGCTGTCAATGTCAAATTGTTACTACTGATGTACGGTTGACTGTACGTTACTATACCTCCTACATAGATAGAGCAAAATTTCTGAAGATGGATAGATCAGCATTGTAATTGAAACTCACACGTCTGGCACGAATATTTCTGTGTCGAACTTAACAAGTTTACGTACGCTTTTAAGAGACAAACGATTCAGTATTTAATTATTCCGGTGCCGGTATTCGTGCATAACACCGGTATTTTGTGTGCTCGGCTCTTGCATATGGAGTGCAGAACAGAACAGAATTTGTCCATAGTATGGACAAATACAATGTGTACCTAATATGAACAGAATTTGTTTATAATATGGACATAATAAATGGTTTAAAATGGATAGTTGCAAACCTTTACTTAAAAGATATTAAATGCCATTAGGCTTATTTTATGTTCATAATACCTATAATTGAATTCAGGACTTCAGTAGGAAGTTTCACACTTTTTTGGAATGAACTTCCTTTCGAGCTCAGGATGGCTACCAGTCGAGACTCGGGATTTATTTAATAATAAACTTTGCAAATTTTTATTTTATAAACTTTTGGAAGAATCATCTCAATAAAATCAACACACTATTGTTGACTAGTAAATATTTCCCAAGGCTTGCATGAATTTAAATATATAAATACTCCAGTTTATGCCTTTTTTCCAGCGCGAGCAGTAGAAACTTTAAGGCAGATTTTTTAAATATCAATATTTGAAAAAAGATCAAATAATTTTGGAATGTTCCTTACTCGATATGCTTGTACTTTCCCTTCACTACTCAAAACGCCGTTCCCTTAAATAAATTCAACTAAACCACAACACAAATTCTCGCAAGCATCGATAAATTACATTTCATCGATAACCAGCCCCACCCATCGCATTAGCGAAGTGCAAGACGTGGCGATAGGCCAACTCGATACCCTGAGTTATCGATACATACGGCACTGCACTAATGTGTTTGCGATCCGGAGGTTTCGCAGTTATTTGTTCCGAATGAAGTATGTTTGTATTTTTGTCCATTGGTATTCAATTTACTGTTTTAATGTTGGTTCAATGGCTGAAGGTATAAAATTTACCTTTAAAAAAATATGCGTTTAACTAACTTAAAAAAAAACAAACATAATAGTGTTTTCACCTTCTTCTGCTTCATCGTATGATCGTATACTCTAGTGTCAGAGTTTAAACTGCCGCCGGTAGGCATCTGAAATAGATTTACACACCGTTGAAGAATCTCCCAGGTACATAGGTATGCTGGTTTCCTCACGATGTTTTGCTTCATCGCGATCACTTTCCGTGCCTCGGATAGCACGTTAAGCTGTTGGCTCCGGCTGTCAATTGTAGATCTTTGACAGTCGTTACGGGTAGTCAGAAGCCCAAAAAGTCTGACAACCATTCTTACCAAGGGGTATCGTGTAACCTAGTATCTGGGTTGTGGAGGTCTGATAGGCAGTCGCTCCATGTAAAACACTAGTATTCAGCTGCATCCGGTAAGACTGGAAGCCGACCCCAACATAGTTGGGAAAAGGCTAGGCAGATGATGATCATATTTGAAGTTGAAGATAATTACGAGTATTATAAAAAGTTGTATTTATTTTTCTTTTTTATTAAAAAACATCTCCCCAGTAACATCCCCCTTAGTATCCTCTTATCCCCGCTAGGGGATATAAAGGGGGATAACATTTTGTATTAAGTTCATCCGTTAAAAACTTAGTTTCAAGACATCACAAAATGTTCAGATTTTAGTGGATACAAAATCCCAAATACAAGCAAAGTCACAGGGCGAAGCGCTTGTCCCATATAAATATCTTCAGCTATTCTGAAACTCAATAATGGGACTCGAGGAGTCTTTGACGTAACATCCGGTAGTGACGTCACAAGCATGTAGGATGCGCGCAAATATTCCTACAACATTTTTACACAGACAAGATGTGGAAGGTATTCTGATAAAGAAGTTGGTGAGTTATTTTGTTGTTACTTCATAGAGTGAGTGAACGTAAACAATTTTAGCTTGAGTATGTTATGCTCACACAACATGTTACATGACATGAATATTTGCTTCATAAGGAAATTTGTACTTTCTTAATTAATCTAAGACCAGCAGCGTGCACAGATATTTTCGACAGGGTAGGCATACATACAAATCCTACTTAGTTTCACTAATTGGACGTCATCATCTGCCTAGCCTTATTCCCAACAATGTTGGGGTCGGCTTCCTGTCTTACCGGATGCAGCTGAATACTAGTGTTTTACATGGAGCGACTACCTATCAGACCTCCACAACCCAGACTGGGTTACGCGATACCCTTTAGTTAGACTGGTTGTCAGATTTTCGGGCTTTTGACTACCCGTACCGACAATTGACAGCCGGGACCAACAGCTTAACGTGCTATCCGAGGCACGGAGAGTGATAATTAATTTATAATACGCACATAAAACCCGAGACCTCTAACTTAATTTTGAAAACGCACATAACTTACGAAAAGTCATAGGTTCGCGCCTTGGGTTCGAACCCGAGACCTCTGACTTGCCAGTCAACGGTTACTACTACTAGGCTATCACGACTCAACAGATAAACCACATAATACCCGGGTTATTTCATCCGAATATTCTGGAAACGTGCATACCCGGGTAATTTCAGTTAAATACTCTCAATGCGTGTATTTTAGTGTTGCATTGTATTCGCTGTTGACTGTCCGCTATTTATTAGGTGACATGGCTAATTTGCATGTTTGGATCGCGTGTAAGCTTGTACACAGCTTAGGAACAGCTTGGTCACTTTATTGTATTGAGAATTTAGAGCTAGTGGAAATCTAATAAAGATGCAATAGGTAAGTATTTGTTAGATGAGACGTTACTGATAAAAGACACAATGGATAAATCATAATAGGAAAGTTGAAAGGGTTATGTGTGCGAAAAAGAAGCTTACCTACACTCAACATTGGGTAGAGTTACAATGTGGATGATAGATAGACTTTCATTCTTATAAGATTATTTAAATTTAAATAATATGATACTACATCCAATTCTGACTGTTTCACTCCTGACTAAAAGCTTACTTCCACAAATAGAGTTATCAATCAAAGAAGTAAGAGAGAACAAGCGAACAAGTTACGCTCTATTTATCTTTTGAGAATGAACACCGAGTAATCACAGTACCAGAAGTGCCTCTTACAAAAATAATAATACTTACAATAATTTAATTCTAAGTCAGTAGGTATTTGTCTCACGTCAATTGATAAAAAAAAGTGTGTTCCTAAGTAAACTGCAAATTAAATGAACCAGCTTAAACCAAACCAGCTGTTTTCAATGAGCTGTGGCTAATGTGAAAGGTATTTGTAGAACGGGATTCAGTTTTCGATTCGGATTTAGATTCATAAAATAACGGCTTATCCGATAAATGATGTCCAGCTTATTTAGAATCTGGTTACAATATACATTATATAACTAATTTAGTATACATTTATACACAAAAAAATTACACCACTCATCATTGTATGGTTGATGAACAACCTGGTGTCTGAGTTTAAACCGCCCGTAAGCCGCTGACATGGCTTTACACACCATTGAAAAATCTCTCAGGTGTGCTGGTTTCCTCACGATCGATGTTTTCCTTCACCGTTGTAGCAAGTGATAAATCATTTCTTATGCACATGAAAAGTCAGGCATGCCTGGGTTTCGAACCTCTGTCCAAGGGTACTACTACTAGAAATCGCTGCTATAATGCACAAACCCACGTGCATGCTAAAATATCATGCATTTATAACATGCTATAAAAAAATTATGCTTCATTATATTATGCCAACAATATTTATGGCAATAAACATAATTTAATTTGTCGTAAGTGTGATCGCATATGTGGCTCTCGTATCGGCTTGATTAGCCATGAGCGGAGGTGCAAGCAATCGGACGCTATATAAATCATCTCTTGTAGATGTATAAAGGCCTTTGATGATGATGATGAAACATGGTAAAATATTTATGCTTTTTTGGGAATTTTTTATATGTTAGCTTATTAAATATAATTATTTAATAAATTTGAAAAAACAACTGATACCCATTTGGGGTTTGAACCCACGATGATGACGATAATGATTCATAATTGATTCGATGTCAGAGCTTCGACACGGTACGTCGAATATCGGGAGTTCGAATCCCATCCGTATCAGTTGCTTTTTTTTTTTTTAAATTTTCTTATTAAATAATTACAAATATTTATTCCTAACTAGCGACCCGCCCCGGCTTCGCACGGGGCACAAACCTCCCTTAAGAATCACTCTATCTATTAAAAAAAAACGCATCAAAATCCGTTGCGTAGTTTTAAAGATCTAAGCATACATAGGGACAGACAGACGCGGGATGCGACTTTGTTTTATACTATGTAGTGATAATATTATGAATTGCATTACGCCAATGTAAATTATGACTATATATTTAAGCCTATCATTAATAAACCTATCGACAGACTTTCGTGTCAGGACCTGTATGTCAGAGGCCTAAGGGCGGTTTAAACACTCTTCTTGATAAATAGAAAGACTAAAAACTCGAGTTACCTAACCATCTGTGAATTCATTAACTTCCAAACGACCTTAGAACTTTAGTTGGAGTAATGTAAAGATTTTCAGCGTATAATTTGTACGGCTTAAGTATTTAACGTTGCGTTGCTTTTAATGTTTCGAAATAAATTTAAGATTATTACGTCTGTAGAATTAAGATAACTATGCTATTGGACTTAGCAGGTTTGGGACTTCGAGATTAATATTAAGACTATCTGGGACCGTGGGGACCGGGAGCCTGGAATATTTACAAAGACCTATCTGGGCGTCTGGTCGAGGCAACTCGTGACCAAAATGCTGGTCTGTACCTGGCGCTAAGGCTGAGTATACTCAATTCAGCGAGGCAATGCAGCTAGCATTTTGGGAACATTGCCTTCTGGTATAGCGGTCTTTTAGATTCAGGGTTATATTTTTCTGAGGCTGATAGCTGGAGCTAAAGATAAAAAATGTATAAGCTAAGTTTGTGAATGTCGTGGTGGCGCATTGGTTACGGACCCGCTTTGCAAACGCGTGGGTGTGGATTCGAATCTGGCATGTACCAATGTGACTTTTTCAATGTCATTTATGTACTTTCTTAGTTAATCTAAGACACAACTGACCAACGGTGAAGGAAAACATCGTAAGGAAACCTGGACTTTAATAGTCTGAAATCGCCAACCCGCAGTGAGCTAGCGTGGTGATTAATGCTCAATCCTTCTCTGTATGAGAAGAGGCCTTTGCCCTATATTGGGATAGTTACGACATAGTTAAGATAGATTATTATTTAAGTTTGTGACTACTAAAACAACTTAAAAGTAAACAATTTAATTACAAAAAATTCATTAAGTACCAAATAACTCGTAATTTTGAGTTCTTGTGAAATACGCTAGCGGCGCTCTAAATTTTTGCAGAATTTTTTGCCGAACTACCGTCCTCATAACAAAATGTATTATAAATTTTAAACAATAATTGTCTATCCTACATTAGTACAAATTCGAGCATCGATAGCCTAGTGGTATGACCGTCGATTGGCAAGTTAGCGAGCAAGATCCCAACACCTCTGAATTTTCGTAAGTTATGTGCGTATTATAAATTATTTATCAGTAGCTAAAACGGTGAGGGAAAATATCGTGATGAAACCAGCACACCTGAGAGATTTTTCAATGGTGTATAAAGCCATGTCAGAGGCCTACGAGTGGTTTAAACTTTGACACCAGGTTGTTCATCAACCACACGATAAGAAGTAAGAAGAAGTACAAATTCGAATCGTGAAGCTTTGTACGTAGTAGTCCATTTTTTTGGTTACGGGGGGAAACCTTCAAAAGGCACCCGGCCTCCAGGGGAAGAGACCGGGGAGTGTGGGATTCTTACCTCACTAAAACCACTCCGGTGATCACCATCAGCACATGAGGATCCCGGGTCCTCTTAAGAGACCAGCTCCGGAACCTCCCCTGCGCAACGCCTATTAGGCACATCCCCGGAGAGACTGTAAAGGGGTCTCTCCTGACCCTCACTGTGCAGTCACGATAGCATGTGGTACGTAGCAGTCCTACAGTCACTCTACAATTCAGTTCATAGGAACTTGAAAAGTTCATTATGAGTTTACTGGCGCACTCATTACACGTACGCTTACAGGAATATTCAAACAAACTAGTGGACTAGTACGCCGTAGTTCTTACACAGTAAAAAACATACAGTACGGAAACTACATCCTCTTCTTCTTTTCCCAATCAGGCAGTGTCCGCAACTTGACGACTTTTTGCGCCTGTTTTGCGTACAGGGAAGTTTGGCTAGATCATTCCAGCTTTTCTCAAGGCCGTCAAGGTTAGGGTCATCATGCCATATTGCAATGTTGGCTGCAGGGATGATGGTCATCACTATGGGACTCCACTGTTGCTTTCCATCAGGCAGCATGGAGTCAATTTGTGCGATAGTAATAAAAAAAAAAAATACAGTACGGTAACTAAGCTACGTACAAACGCTCAAAAGGGCCACACTCTCACAAACACGCTAATATTGCGTAACGACGAGACTTCTAAGAGAACGTCGCGGTACTCGCAGTATAAACCACGCGTCGTTGCGCATGTTTGTGTGAGTGTGCCGTTTTCGAGCATTTGTACGTAGTTACCATACTGTATGATTATTATGCTGTGATATTACGCATGTTTGTGTGAGTGTGCCATTTCGAGCGTTTGTACGTAGTTACCATACTGTATGATTATTATACTGTGGTTCTAGCAACTAGGCAAGGACACTAATGTATTCCAACACAAACCATGTGTTTGGCACTAAGCCGACAGCTCATTGCGATCTGCCCATTTGGGGTAGGTGGTAGTGTTAGCAGGTAGCGATTTTATGTAGATTTTAATTAAAATTTGAGCTAATATCAAAAATGAAATTCGAAATTTTGAAAAAAAAAAAAAACATTGTTATGAGCGGGATTTGAAACCGCGACCTACTAGGTAAAGCCTGTAGTCACTCTACCACTAAACTATTCGTAACCCCGCTCGTTATTAAAATACTCTTCTACAGTCAACAAAAAAAAAAGCATTGAGATTACCCACTACGCCAGAGATATAATAGTGCACAAGTGTGGGCAAACACAGGTTCATTCTCTATTCTCTAGTCCGATGGAACGGCAATCCGGCACGACCGGAGAGAGATCATGCACAGGACCAACAGCTTTACGTGCTTTCCGACAATTCTAAACTCCGTTGAGATCGGCTATGACCGAAATTCGGTCAGGAGGATATTATTATTATAAGTATCCGCTTCTTCTTCTTATCGTATGGTTGATGAACAACCTGGTGTCAGAGTTTAAACCGCCCGTAGGCCTCTGACATGGCTTTACATACCATTGAAAAATATCTCAGGTGTGCTGGTTTCATCACGATGTTTTCCCTCACCGTTTTAGCAACTGATAATTAATTTATAATAGGCACATAACTTACGAAAAGTCAGAGGTGCGCGCCTTGGGATCGAACTCGAGACCTCTGACTTGTCAGTCGACGGTCATACCACTAGGCTATCAGTGCTATAGTACCCGCTATCCGCTCAACAAAGATTTTCGCCCCACACTTAAGTACCAACCGCTACTACACGGGCATCACAAGAACACACAAAATGGCCGCATCAATTGTAAATGAAATGCCTCATTTAACTCGCTATATTAAATCTGGCAACATTTTGTTGTTGTTAGAATTTTTACGGCTTACAAGACCTATTTAAAATGTGTTTTATTTTTTTGTAATTAAGGTTATAATGGTTTAATTATTTAAATTACTATTTTTCTTATTAATGTATGTCTATTATCATCTGCCTTGCCTTTTCCCAACTATGTTGGGGTCGGCTTCCAGTCTTACCGGATGCAGCTGAATACCAGTGTTTTACATGGAGCGACTGCCTATTAGACCTCCACAACACAGATACTGGGTTACACGATACCCCTTGGTAAGACTGGTTGTCAGACTTTCGGGCTTCTGACTACCCGTAACGACTGTCAAGGATTTACATTTCACAGCTGGGGCCAACAGCTTAACGTGCTATCCGAGGCACTGTGAGTGATAATTAATTTATTTATTAAAGTATGCCTATTAATGATTATACTATTGGCTTGTATTTCTGCTAGATAATTATGATTATCGTATGGTAGAACAATAACCTGATCAGAATTTAAACCGCCTGTAAGCTTTTAACATGGCTTTTTGTTTCCTCGCGACGTTTTCCATCACCTTTTTTAATAAAAGATAATTAATTCCGAGATGTACAACGACCGACCTTCTCACCCTTTTCTCAGGCATCTAATATAAGTCAGACATCGAAATATTCAAACCTATTTCATGTCTTTCTATCGCTGTCTTCTCTATTTCAAGTTTCCTTGCTACATCCGTCTTAAAGAAGACATTCGTGTGTTCAACTGTTCATGTTTTACAAATTATTTAACTCAGCAGTGTGACATTATAGGTATGCAGATATTAAGGCACAAAAATATTACCAATTCTTATCTAAGTTAATTTTTGTTTTCGTGTTACATTACAACCAATTTATGCTCTTAGATTAAGAAATAAATAGAAGAAGCGATACATTATTCTTATCGTGTGGTTGATTACCAGGGGGCTTAGCCAAGTTAACTATCTACAACCGCTAACGCTATAGAAAACGAAAGAAATGTATTGAACAGCCCCTAAGCCTCTGACATGGCTTTACACACCATTGAAAAATCTCTCAGGTGTGCTGGTTTCATCTCGATGTTTTCCCTCACCGTTTTAGCAACTGATAATTAAGTTTTAATACGCACATAATTTACGAAAAGTCAGAAGTGCGCGCCTTGGGATCAAACTCGAGACCACTGACTTGTCAGTCGACGGTCATACCACTAGGTTATCAGTGCTTAGCGATAAATTGATCAACGAAAATTTACAAGTCACAGTAGTTTCTGAATTTGCAGTCGAAACTACAATATAAGGCTCCAAATATTAAATTACTGGTCAGCCCATAGCTGTTAAAGTAATTTTATCAAAAGTATATTATTTAAGGTGCGTACCTATGTTTAGTCGACTCGCATTGTTCTCACATAACATCTCAGAACAATGTTTCCAAAAATATTGTAAGCCATTATTTAAAAGAGCAACCATGGAGTTTCTTGCCAGATTCTTCTCCATGAGGGGTAGGCTGCCCTTGGAACTGGCAACTAGAGCCACTCCTATAATAATATTAGAATTATGACTATTCATAAGTGCCTAAAATGGTCTACATGAATAAAAATATTTTGATTTTGATTTTGACTAATAGCCATAACTATAACAATAGTGCAAAACTAATTTTCTTCTATGATCAGTCTGGATTTCGCTAATAGTTTTGAGTCCAAAACTCATACACAGTAATTCAGGGGAGACCAAAGTCCACTTAATGAAAACAGAAGCCCATGTGCGGGCCTAAAGTCCGCGAGCAACAGCCCGGCTCTTGCTACTAGGTAAATTATATTTCAAATCTAAGGCGCACCTCTGACTTTTCGTAAGTTATGTACGTTTTTAACTCCGTGCCTCGGAAAGCACGTAAAGCCGTTGGCCCTGCGCCTGATCTCTCTCCGATCGTGTCGGAAGGCCGTCCCATCGGACCACGAGAGTGAGGGAATAGAAGAGAGTGCACCTGTGTTTGCGCACACACTTGTGCACTATAATATCTCCTGCGTAATTGGATAATCTCCGTTGAGATTGGCCGCTGTGACTGAAATTCGGTCAGGAGGATATTAAGATGAAGCTTTTTGATGGCTATTAAAAATACTGTATATTTTTTACAAACTGATTGAATTATCGATAGCCAAGACAGTTTTGGATCACTGAGTCAACGTGGTAAAAAATATCTAGAATAACTATCAGACAACACATCGAATAAATAATTTTACTAATTTAAAAGTTTTTATAAAAACAACATTTTTTAACCTATCTTTTATATCGGAATATAAAAATTAAATGTATGTATAATATGCAAAAATTTGTATCAGTGCTGTTGACCGCTGAAAAGTTCCTTTATCTGGAGCTAATCCTGGATGTCGATTCAGATCATACTTACCATAAAAAAGCATTGTCATTGGAACTGAACTAACATGCAAAAATTCAACTCCGTAGGATAAGAGGAAGTTGTTTTATTCAACTTACAAGATTCCACCCTGTCTGGGTAGACATATATACAATTATACATTGCAAGTTAAATAAAAGCTTGTAATAAAAATACTGTATGCCATTTGTGTGATTCAATTGATGGTTGCATCTTCTTAGCTGTACAAACTGCTGGCCTTCAATATAATAATTAATCAATCAATTGGCGACCCCAACATAGATGACAAAGCCAAATAACAGCTTTGCAGATTATGAAAAGAATAAAATTAATGTAGGAAGAAAACCTTGTACTCTGATAATCGCGGTTTTCAAAGCCCTACCAAAGCGTCTACTTCGGAAGACGCAACTCGGGAGTTCGCTAGACGTTATTGGGATAAGTTCTGCTACCGTGTTACTCCACCACCCAATAATACCAGATTTAATTAAGCAACTCTCTATCTTGTAGAAATCATACTAGTTTTTAGAGTTCTGCCAAAGTATTATTTGTAAAATATAATATTGTCCTCCTGACCGAATTTCGGTCACAGCAGCCAATCTCAATAGAGATTAGCCATCGACGCGGGAGATATTATAGTGCACAAGTGTGTGCACAAACACAGGTGCACTCTCTATTCCCTCACTCTCATAGTCTGATGGGACGGCAATCCGACACGACCGGAGAGAGATCAGGCGTAGGGCCAACCTTTACGTGCTTTCCGAGGCACGGAGTAAGTGATAATTAATTTATAAAACGCACATAACTTAAGAAAAGTTAGAGGTGCGCGCTTTGGGTTCGAACCTGCGACCTCGGGCTTGCCAACACCACTAGGCTATCACAACTCACAATTGTAAAATATACTGTCGAAACCGTAGAGTATATAAGAAAATATAGAGTGATAATGTCAACAACATTGCCTTGTGCGGAGCGTGAGCAGGTCTCACCATTGAAATGTTAATTAAAATATATTTTTTTAATTATGTTTTCTAGTAATTTTTGCAAAATTTAACACAGCAGTTAACCATGATATAAGCTACAATGTAACTTTTCGCTCACGGAGCCTAGTTTAACCGCAGTCGATCGAAGTATGATCGCGAACGGAGCTTGTGTCGCGGCCGCGTTGTTCATACCCGTGCTTACGGTTCATACTTCTGTAGGGTTGCTCTGTATTAAACGGTTTTACTTAGCTTGACCTGTTTATTATTTGGTTCAAATTTAGTAATCGATATTGCACCCCCTTCCTGTTGACAGATTGATCTAGATATTTGGTGCACAGCTTTAGTTTTGATGACAAAACTGTTTTACGTAAAAAGAATTTTTACTTACATTCATCATCATCATCATCATTTCAGCCATAAGACGTCCACTGCTGAACATAGGCCTCCCCCAATGACTTCCAGATGGACTTACTTACATTATTTTTTTCTATTTCTTCTTATTTTCATTATTTATTTTGAGGAGGCTTTTGCCCAGCAGTGGGATGATGTAAGCTAACAATATCAGTAAGTATTTTCTTCTACACGATAAGGTTAAAACAGTCTTTAATGTGTACTAATTCCATACGAAATTAGAACCAAACCATAAAGAGGGAGAGATCATTAACACAAAAACACTCATAAACCACTTCAAAAATGTTAATTAACATACCTGTTAATGACACCAGCTAATGAAAATCCAGCCGTTACACAAGAGATGCTTAAAAAACTTAATTATCAGATTATACTCCGCCGACCCACGTCAAAAGTGCCTGACAAGTTAGCACCTTATTAAATAGGGATATGATATAGGGTAATAATGTTATGGGAGATTCTATTTTTCCATGTTTTTGGTTAGGTTTTTTTTTAAAGCTATTGAATATAAATATCGTGGGCTTTGAGCGGTGACCGAATCAAGAAATTCCGTAACGAAAATAAAACCTAACACCCTTTGTTGCAGAATAATCTATTTAAAATCTTATTTTTTAATAAATAAGGTATATTTTATGATGACACATTAAAAAACAAAACATTTATAAATATAAACATTCGAATTTCGAAAACTAATTATTTGCTTAGATTTTTTGATTTTGTAATAAGTTTTTAAGCTATTGACTGCATAAATAAATAATTGTAATTGCATTAGTTGATAAAATTTTAATATGCTATGCAATAACTTTACCGCGGCAGTCTCCGAGTGCCACACGTTTTTTTTTCTACTAGGATAATAAACATACGCCCCTCTTAATTGTCTCTTGCAATACTAACTGCACTCGAGCTCGTAACTGCATTATTGTATCTTAATATTGAGTAAATTTTTTAAGCATGCAATTGAAGGCTTCAACTAGTACGTAAAGACAGAACGTCAGAAAGACATTATTTTTTCAGACTACATGGCCGTTAAAAGCAATTGAGTCATGATTGGTACAGGATTAATAAAGGTATTTCTAAAGCTGTTCTAAATTCCATACTTATATTTTATAAATTTCTGGTTAAAACAATATCTATAAGCATCTATCTCGAAGTTGTTCAAAGGTGAAGGTCTATGGAGGATTATAGGCATCCAATTTGATCCTGCTACAGTAAAAGCTAAGCCTGTTGTAAAAACAAAATATTATTTATTAGATAAAATATCAATATTTGAAATATTCGAAGCAAAACCTTTCAAGTAACCTTTTTTTAGATGGTTTTTACTAGATTTTTTCCAAGCAATTGTTTTTATTAAATCATCTAGGTATTTGATATAGATAGGTACTATAGAATATTACTATACTTAACATTTAATCTGTCTAATATTTTATCAATCGTGACCTATCCTTCGCCCTATTGTATCTGATAGTGATTTAAAAAAATATAATATTATTTTAATGAATCGTGTTTCAAAGTAAGTCAGTAACTATACCACTGCAGGGCAAGGATGTCTTGGTTATTTGTAAAACACCAGCATTCTTAAAAGAGGTCATTAAACTCATCATTATGCACAACTTTTACTATGGAACCAACCCTGAAATCACAAAAAAAACAGCTGTTCCACACATTTGTGTTCACATGACTCAACAAAATTTATGGAACAGCTGATTTTTTTGCGATTTCAGGGTTGGTCCTATTGTAAAAGTTGTTCACAATGATGAGTTTAATGACCCCTTTTAAGGATGCTGGTGTTTTACCAATAACCCTATAAATTCATTACAAAGTTTCTAAAAACTACATTTATTCGGCTTCAGTATTGTTCATCAAACATGTAGCACTTACTTTTTTCCAAAAATATTCAATGTACAGTTTTTACTTCGTTACGATTTTACTATATGTATAGATAAATGTATACTGTGTTTCAATTATTTGTTTATATTTATTATCTACATAAATAATTATTAAACAAATCACCATTAACACCACCTGTCCTGTCTTTCGTAACAGCAAATTAATATTGCGGACCTGACTTGTAATCAAAGTTGGACAAAGTTTACATAAGTTGCCAATATTAGTGTATGTTGTTCAGTAAGGGTCCAAGGATATTGCCTTGAGGAACTCTTAAGTAAGCAACAACCTGTTATACGAGTTTGTTGGATAATTTAATAGATTCTTTATATCTTTTGGTGGACCATTGGGTGGAGATTGGTAGAGTAGATTCTATTTATAACTAGCTTGCCAGCGCGACTTCGTGATTATCTTACTTCAACGCCTATTCTACCATACCCTATCTAAACCTACCCCACTCTACCCCTACCCTACCCTACTCTACCCTACCCTACTTTACCCCTACTCTACTCTACCCCTACCCTACTCTACGCTACCTCTACAAATCAAAATGAACATCGGTCAAAATCAAAATCAAAATATTTTTATTCATGTAGACCATTAGGCACTTATGAATAGTCGTAATTCTAATATTTTTAATAAAAGAGTGACTCTAGTTGCCAGGTCTAGCCGTTCTCGAGTATAAAAAGTATCCTATGTCTTAAGTGCCCTGGTTTTAAGCTACCTCCCCACCAATTTTCAGCCAAATCGGTTCAGCCTTTCATCAGTTAAAAATAGTGTAACAAACACTATTTTCGACTTTCTTTTATATAATTAGATATATATAAGACTCAAGATTTGCCAACGAGCAATGGAGCGCAGCATACTAGACTCAAGATTTGCCAACGAGCAATGGAGCGCAGCATACTGGGTGTAAAATTAATGGATCGCATTAGAAACACCACCCTGCGCTCCTTAACTCAAATAGCAGATGTTGGAGAAAAAACAGCCAAGCTAAAGTGGGAGTGGGCTGGCCACGTCGCTCGAATGCAACCAGACAGATGGGCCAGGATTGTCACTCATTGGACGCCCGAGGGAGGACATCGCCGTCGAGGCAGACCGCGGCGAAGGTGGTGTGACGACCTGGATTCGTTTGCGGGACGGGCGTGGCATGAAATTGCAAAAGATAGGGAGGTTTGGAAAAAAAGGGGGAGGCCTTTGCTCAGCAGTGGGACATCACTTAGGCTATTAAAAAAAAAAAAAAATATAATACTCGCCTTAGTAGGAGTACAGGCATCGTACATAACAGCCAACACTCTCAATAGTTAATGTACCTAAGTAACTTAATTAAAGCGATGGTGTTCTGCAGGAAACTTGAACCTAGTTAGTTACCTATCTACAGTATATGTGACAATTTGACCTTTCAATTATCAGTAGCACAGTGATTGTAAACACGACTAATAATACAAAAACCTGACAGCACAGTGGTATGATCGACCGACGACTGACAAGTCACAGGTCTCGAGCTCGATCCCAAGACGCGCACCTCTGACTTTTCGTAAGTTATGTGCGTATTATAAATTACTTATAAGTTGCTAAAACGGTGAGAAAAAACAACGTGATGAAACCAGCACACCTGAGAGATTTTTCAATGGTGTGTAAAGCTATGTCAGAGGCATACGGGCAGTTGGAATTCTGACACCAGGTTGTTTATCAACCACACGATAAAAAGAAGAAGAATACGAAAACCTAAGTTTTATTCTCGATTTGTATAAAGTCTTCAAAAGTAGGGATAAACAAAAGATAAAAATCTAATCAGGGGGCTTAGCCAAGTTGACTATCTACAATCGCTAACGCTATAGAAAACGAAAGAAATGTATAGGATTATCGTTATTTATTTTTATTTATTTATTTATGCACACACACAAAAATACATAAAGAAAACATGTATGATAAATATGTACAAAGGTACTGCTTATTTCTAAGGAAATTTCTGCCAGCAGACCTGCGATGCGAGAGATGATTATGAAAAATAGACAACAGTGTGTAAATCGTTATGTCACGTGGTCAAAACAAACTAATAGAATCTAATCCTATACATTTCTTTCGTTTTCTATAGCGTTAGCGATTGTAGAACTTGGTTAAGCTCACAGAATTGTAGAAATTAAACTGTCAAGAAATGCTAGAATAAACTTATCTTCCCCAATAAAAACCAGGCCAAGGACTGCGTAAGTAACTGAAAACATTGACTTCGAACTCACAAAAAAATTCTCAGCGTCTTCATAAAAGCTTATCTCTTCCCCAATGATCCCCTTAGGGCCATCTGCTACCGATAGCAATTCTCCATTCCAAAAAACTGGCACATAACCATTAGGTTCTGTCATTAACCTTTATTTTCATGAAAATCCTATAGATGGTTCATTATGATTGTTTAATCAGGGTACAGGGAGAGAATGTAATTTTGTGGCTATGTCTCTTTAAGTGGGAGCTTTCAGTAATTTGCAGTTAATGGTACTAGACATAAATTGAGCAGATTCGATAGGCGTCCTTTTTTAGAGAACCTTAAGCTTGTATTAAAATTCATGATAATGAGATGAGATCAGAAATGTAATTTCTCTGATAAACACATCGTAATTACGATTTTAATGACCAATAATTTGCGTTGTAATCCTCTGCCAAATAGTTGAGAAAAATAAACCATTTCATTTTTATTATCAAATCATTTATTTACTGAATATGTGTATACATAATAGGTGTAAGTCACTGATAATTTAAATATTCAACTTCAATTTTTACTTGTGATTAATTTGTTATATGTACAATTTATTATAAAACAGCAAAGTTTGGAGCACTGAGTCAGATACGTAATGTGTTCCAATAAATTACCACATGCTCTACGTGTAGAAAGAGATTTGAAATTTCAACTAATTCGGGTAGGATATGGTGGCTTAGCGGTCAGAGTGTCGACACGGTACGTCGAAGATCGTGGGTTGAAATTGGATACATATTATTATCAGTTGCTTTTTCAAAAAATTTCAAATTTCTTATTGAATAATTCTATTTATAATCTAACATATTTTGTGCTATAATTAATGTAATACTTTCACAAGAAATGTAGGTATACTACTTTTGTAATTTTTGTAATTTACTGTATTAATTATGATATCAAAACAGTGATAGCTTAGTAGTGTGACAGTAACCGCTAAGTCACTGTACACCTCTGATTTTTCGGATTCGTGTACGTTTTAGAAATTATCACTTCCTAAAAGTAAAACATTGTGAGGTAAGCACATCTATGATCTACGGTGTTCAAAACCACGTGAGAGGTTTTCGTCAACCATATGATATAAAAAAAGAAAGCTATTTTTTTCTGACCTTTGTTAGGTTATACCCACCCAATAGACCTTGAAATAAATCTTCTTTATCCAAAAATAACCATACCAAAATGTCAGACTGGACATACATACTGGCTTACAAAAGTTTGTTACCGTAATTAGGAAGAACGTTAGAGGCACATGGCGCCTTCCAAATTTATGTGGAACCCCTAAGTGGGAAGATGGTGGAATATATATAATATTAATATATGGGTAACCGTTTTCATTTTCAAGTCGATGTTCTATGAGTTTTGATCATTTAATTTGGATTGTCGCGTTGTGTATTGTTGATACTTTGTTTTAAAAACAACCGCTTTAGTTTTCTAGTCTAAACTGATATTGTAAAGTGTATTTCTTAAAAAAAATAATAAATTTGTTGTGCTTCATGAAAACCAAAATAAAAATAAAAGGCAACCTAATATTTTTAATATTATAAGGAGAAAAGATATGGTTTTTGTATGTTTGTTTGTAATTAATAAACTGTACTTTTAAGTCAATGATTTTGATAGCTTAACCATAAAAAAGTCGCTTTTGCCTTATTAATAAGGTACTTTAGTAGGAGTTATGATTCTTATGTTTATTGCAAATCCCATTAACCATAATATTGTTTTTCCTAATCCTATATAAACATGTCCTGTTAACATAGCAACAAAAATCTACACCACATTATTGCAACCCTACCGATTTCATGTCGATAGATACCTAATCCTCTTAGGAAAACTCCTCAATTTTCAGTTCCTCCAAAAAGAATTTCACTCCAAAAATATGCGTAATCTAAAACTGTATCGTGCATTTTCGAATCGATTTCACTAACATTTTATTTTATTTCGGGCAATACCAAAATACAAATTCTTGCTACACAAAAATAGCTTTTATCTATCATGTAATAAAATTCAAATCAAGTTGTAACACATTGCTCCTGTTTTCGACGTGCATCCAACCACTATAACTCAGTCGGGGACTTGACAAAAGTTGAAATTTTATCGTAAACTCGAAATATTCCCAAAACTTATACGAATATCGGAACTTGAGTGATTTACTGTACAACTTGAGAATATAAATGAGAACGCCGTGTACAGTCTGCCTCGCAGTTTGCGTATTGCCAATTCCAATGAATATTACAACGGCTTTTTTTGTGATACCTAAATAAATTTATCTTATTATTTATTTCTGACTTTTATTTTTCTGAACTTTTCGTACTAACCTACTTTTATTATTTTAAAGTCGTGGAAGCCTTTAGCATTTTCAAAGCTAGATGAAAGTTTGAAAAATATGAGATAAGTTAAAAGTAGATTTCTTTGTGATAATTGTACACAAAATGCAGCATCTTTTAAATAGAGACTATAAAATAAAATAAATAAAATTTGTACCAAGTAAATAATTATATTACATAATCATTATTAGCCTGTATTAGTCCACTACTGAACATAGGGGTCTCCCAGTGCGCGCCACTTTTGTGTTCTGAGGTATTTGCCCATAATCATCACAGTGTGCAAGCGGGTTGGCGATCGCAGTAGCAGATGATTACTGTTACACAAAAAATGCTGCTGCCGATCCTCCGGTTCTTTTCCTTTGTCGCTTCTTACGACACCCGTGAAACGAGTAAGGGAGGATCTATTTTTAGGCCGGTAACCACACGGCATGAAGTAAATATATTTACACACTTTATCCTTTGACTAATGTGATTACAAACAAAATAAATCCTTTAATTATCCACTCATAACACGAAAATCAACATCCAAACCTAGCTTCACAAACGCAAATTTAACATGCCACGAACAATCGGACAAAATAACAATTAAACATACCGAGTGCTCCTCTCATAAACGTTCCCTAACTGACAGACGTCAACGCTGTCAGTTTTCCCGCCAATTTCACCATCATGGCGGCTAGGTGTTTTCATTGTACGTTGATTTATTTGCAGTATGAGTAGTTTAGAGCATTTTGTGGTATATATTTCGGTTGTGCGTTATTTTTTTTAGACGGTGATGAATTTAGTAACTAGTCCATTTAGACAGCCACTATTTCACAATAAATTTCGAGTAAGCTTTTATAGCTTTTATATTCTATATTCTTAAAATAGTAACAAATTCAGTCCGGATTGTTAGAAGCATTTATTTCTGTCAATAGATTTTATCCAAATATTTTTTACTTTTATTTTTGAGTTAGATGGAACTGTCATTCCTTATAAAGATACGCCAACACAAATTCTAATAAAAAATAAAAGTAACACTGTCCTATTTGATATTATGATCCAGGACTTCTTTTTCGACCGCCGCGCTTGCGATCTGTCAAGAGAAGGAGAAGACCATCATCTATTATGTCGTAAAACAATATACAACGCAGCTAATAAAGTCAAATCATGATAATTATGGGACCAATGCATGCATTTGGTGTTAAAGAAAATGTATTATAATAATAAATGTGCCGTGTGGTTTCCGATCTAAGAATAGAACCACCCCTACTCGTCCCGCGGGTGTCGTAAGAAGCGACAAAGGGAAAGATCCGGAGGATTGGCAGCAGCATCCTTCTGTGTCAGCAATCATCTGCTACTGCGATCGCCAATCAGCTTGCCTAGCGTGGTGATTATGGGCAAATACCTCCAATGAGCGCACACAAGCGGCGCGCATTGGGAGAGGCCTATGATCAGCAGTGGATTAAATACAGGCTGATGATGATGATAATTAAAATAAAATAGACCAGTCTGTAACTGTCTCACTGCAGAGCAAATGACTCTTCTCAAACAGAGAAGGATTAAGCATTAGTCACCACGTTAGCTTATTGCGTGTCAGGAGAACATTATTATTATGCACATCTCTAAAAATATCTCAGGTGTGTTGCTTTTATATTCAGTGCAAACACACCTTTATAGATATTGCGTAGGTTCTATAGATCTATCAAAATTCCCGCGCTAATTCCCAAACTGTCATGGCGTCGCAATACCTGTCAAAAGTGACGTGTTTATTTTATTAACACGGTGACAAGGGCAAGGTAAAGGCAAAAAGATATTTATTCAGATTTTTATTAACATAATTCCTCTTTTTATTTTGGCCGAAATCATTAAATGAAGATTTGTCGGTTTATCTTCTAGCTAAGAGATTTTAGAATCCCGGGAATTGAGATTTTTAATGCCTGCGAAAAAAACGAAGAAAATGTAAAATGTGTAACTCAGAAAATTATAATCGTTGGTTTGATGACCTGAATTTTAGGCAGATATTAGAGCTAAATGTCCTAGAAGCAAAGATAATGGTTATAGATTATATTCGTAGCCTTAAAAAACAGGACAGTGCCGAACATAGAGCTTGGCAAAAAAGTCTGAGGCGGTGACAGCTGGATCTAAAAATAAAAATCTTAAAAACTTAGTTTATGAGTATTACATAATATGATTCATTTGATACAGCACTGATAGCCTAGTGGTATGACCGTCGACTGACAAGTCAGAGGTCCCGAGTTCGATCCAAAGGCGCGCACCTCTGTCTTTTCGTAAGTTATGTGCGTATTATAAATTGATTATCAGTTGCTAAAACGGTGAAGGAAAACATCGTGATGAAACCAGCACACCTGAGAGATTTTTCAATGGTGTGTAAAGCCATGTCAGAGGCCTACGGGCGGTTTAAACTCTGACACCAGGTTGTACATCAACCACACGATAAGAAGATTCAATTGATTATATTTGATGACAAAAGATTCGTCATAGAACATGTAGGTACCAAATAACTTGTAAGTACGAGAAGTGGTGTTATTTATGAAATGTTTCTGTGGATTCAAGTATGGTTTGGGTTCAACCAAATCTGTATGGGTTCGAACATGGCTGCATGTACCAGTGTGACTTTTGCAATGTTATATATTATTATGTCCTGCCAAATAATTAATCTGAGACATCACAGATTAATGTTGAAGGAAGATATCGTGAGGAAACCTGGCCTTAATAGTCTGAAATCACCAAGACCCAGTGAGCTAGAGTGATGATTAATGCTCGATCCTTCTCTGTGTGAGAAGAGGCCTTTGCCCTGCAGTGGGACAGCTAAAGGCTAATTTATTATTATTACATTCTGATTCGAACAAACAACAACTTTCCAATAACTTCTTCTTCGCATCGTATAGTTGATGAACAACCTGGTGTCAGAGTTTAAACCACACGCAGGCCTCTGGAAAAATCTCTCAGGTGCTTCACCGTTCTAGCAACTGATAATTAATTTATAATACGCAATATATAACTTAAGAAAAGTCAGAGGTGCGCGCCTTGGGATCGAACTCGAGACCTCTGACTGGTCAGTCGACGGTCATACCACTAGGCCATTGGTGCTATTAAAAACTAATTTCGCTTTAACCGATACCAAAAATAAAGTAAAGCTAAACCAAACATTGATTTTGAACGCAAACACTAAGCCAGACACTCTCAACATTTCTTAAAAAGATTAGAAAATAAATCCAGAGTATACTCTTTCAATAAAATTTAATTCACAATAATGAGAAAGCGTTTACCGCGACAAAATGGAACAAGTTAAAACGTTGCTTTTCAAACCAATCTCCAATTCTTTCTATTACTCCAAATTATAATAGTGTTGCGATTTATTTTTATCGATGTATTGATAGGATTATCTTGTGAAGCTACTGCGCTTGGTCGTTGATTCTTGGAATGGAAACAAGTATATTTTTTTCTTTCAAGGATTTGAAAAGGCTTTAACTTCGATAAGATAGATTGTATTCTACATAGGAGGTACAACTTAATAGTACAGTAAATTAAAAGCTAGTTTATACCTTATACTTACAAAAAACACCAAAATATGTTTTCTAATCAAAATATTTAAAAAAAAGACGTAGCAATTGAAAGCAATTGACGTAAAAATAGACAAGACCTCTATGACATGCTCACTAAATTCTCGTTGATATCACGCAAATGTACTAGTTTGACAGCTCTAAAAATTTTCTATCCTTTTCTAATGATCTCCGTTAGAAAGAGAGATAGTGAGTCTAAATTACATAGTTTAGAACGTGTGCAAGAGAATTGGCACCATAAACTGTCAAAACAGTATTATGAACATTTCCTATCTTTGAATCTCAAATCTGCAAACGACATTTTCATTTCCTTAAATATTTAAATTAAACTCACTAAAATTTTCAGTCAATAACACGATAACAAGATGCAACGGAATATCGATAACCGCAACGTTGAGGTCGCTTTCGAAGTTCATCGATAAACTATATCGACATTTCTCCACCACTAGCAGACGACAGATAAGCATCAGTTGCACAAAGTTAATTAAAAGTCGGTCTGTTTCAAATTAATTAGATAATACAGGATGTCTTGTTTTTATTTTCAATGTTTTAAAATCTAAGTGCAGAGATGGACTTAAAAACTTAACTTCGATAAACTATTTCGACAGACGATATTGCGACATAAAGGAACTCAGACATTACGATATGTAATTAATGCTAGTTTTTAGGACCCCTATCCAAATATATTAACAAAGTTTTTGAACCACACCTTACGTATATTTGATTTTTGTTTATGGTACAATCGGCAAAGGAGATAGGTTAGCAGGGCGGCTAGTTAAGTATGAAGTTTTTTTTGTAGAAATGTACATGTAGTGGTGTAAAATTGTTTAGTTTTCTATAGGTTTCAATCATACCTTTTCAGAAAATATGGTAAAATGAAGTTGTGTTTATATCATTTTGAAAAAATACAACCTTAACTAGCGCCCCTGCCTAATAACTAATTTGCAAAACTTAAAAAAAATTGTGTGCCTTTTTGACTATAACCGCAGCTGTAGTAGGTAATAGCCTAGTGGTACGACCATTGGTCTGCCAAGTAAGTCGTAAGACTGGTCATAAGTTCAAAATCAAGGCACCTCTGACTTTTCGAATTCAAGTGCGTATTAGAAATTAATTATCACTTGCTTAAACGGTGAAGGAAAACATCGTGAGGAAACCAGCACACCTGGAAGATTTTTCAACGGATGTATAAAGCCATGTTAAAGGCCTACTTAGCGGTTTTAACTCTGACACCAGGTTGTTCACCAACCATACGACGAAGAAGGACCCGAGTTTACGCGATTCAGCGTCACCGACCCGAACGTGACGTCTTATTCAGTGACGGTTCATTCAGTGTCAAAAAAATATCCAGAAAAAAAAACCTTCCCTTGAAAATTCTACTTTATTAAAAAATCTTTCTATTAATATTAAAAGCGGCAACACATAATTTAAGTTTCCTGTAACAGAGAACTATATTTTATTAAAAACTAAGGCGGAACATTCACGGCGCGAACGAGCCCGACAATTTAGTATGCACGTAATGGTATGTCGCTATGTCTCAGACCGAAGCAGCGTAATATTTTATGTGCATATTAGCCATACTTGTCTTATTATTTCTTGGTATGCAGAAATGTGGCTGTTAGGTAAAACTAATGTGGGAAATGGAATCCGAGTAGCATTGCTAGAGCTACACCTAGTTTTGGCCGGTTAAAGCCGGTATAGCCATGTTTTGCTGATGATTTTACATTAGATATAGAGTCGTGATAGCCTAGTGGTGGGTACCCAAGGTTCGAACCCAAGGCGCGCACCTCTGACTTTTCGTAAGTGATGTGCGTATTATAAAATTAATTATCACTCTCCATGCCTCGGATAGCACGTTAAGCTGTTGGCCCCGGCTGTCAATTGTAGATCTTTGACAATCGTTACGGGTAGCCAGAAGCCCCAGTCTGACAACCAGTCTTACCAAGGGGTATCGTGTTACCCAGTATCTGGGTTGTGGAGGTCTGATAGGCAGTCGCTGTAAAATACTGGTATTCAGCTGCATCCGGTAAGACTGGAAGCCGACCCCAACATAGTTGGGAAAAGGCTAGGCAGATGTAGTTGTGATTTTGCATTAGATATACATATAAGGTCACAGAGCGATACACCCCGTGTAAGTTAGTTCAAATGGAATTAAATCGTCTGCCGTTTGATTACAAATTCAGATAGAGATGCGGTCCGGTGAAATGGGGTTCCGTCAACTTAACTTTTAATCATGGTCTTGAAGTAAATATTTTGCTCGCATTTTTAAGGTTCCGTACCTAAAGGAGTCATTGGGACCCTTCTTTCTTTCCTTATCCATTGGTTGATGAACTAGGTTCCCCTATTACTAAGCTCTCATTGTCAGTCTGTGTTTGTCCATTTTCTTGTTTCTGGGCTGTATCTTAAACCGTAATAGGTGGACACTTGAAATTCACAGAGTTTATACTACTATGGCTTCTGTAACAACGAATAACAAAAATAAAAAAAGATAGTATAAGGAAATTTTTTTTTTCAGATTTTTAATTTTATAATACGCACATAGTTTTAGAAAATCTACGTAAATTCCGAGCCGGGTTTTGACCGCAAATATCGCACTTTGACTGGGCATTTCAAAGGTCATATTGTTACTCCTCCTTCTCGTTCATCGTTTGATCATGACTGAGGGTCGTAGCCACATGAAGTCGTAGCTTTTTCCACCACAGCTCTTCATGTGGAATGGTTTTCGGCCATCAGGACAGATGTCTGAATGTCCTCTTTGCTGTTCTCTTTCACCACATCCGTCTATCGTGGTGGTATCCTACCACGAATCCGTTTACCTTCCACGTGACCAACCACAATAAGCTTCTCTAGGTTATCAGGCTCCCTCCTTGCCACGTGTCCTTATTATTACTAGATTTTAATAAAAATCACTTACGAAAGAAAAATATTTACACCTTTTCCCAATTACACACAGACCAAATTACAAGTTCCACCCTATTAGCGCTCTTTGATTACATCTGACTTTTGCGTCCAAACGTTAATACTCTTCAATTTCGACTTTATTTTTCGACGAAAAGCTGAATGCATCGACTTTTCAAGGCAACATTTCAATTAAGCTTCGACCTGTATTCAGAACAAAAGTCTACTAATGAACAGCGAGCTTTACTGACAACTTACGTACAGTCGCGTCGAACAGTAAGTAGACAATAAGGTAACGTTGTTATGCGATGCGATTGTATCAGTTGTGTACAGACGAGAACATAATTGTGGCATAAATTTTTTTAAACACTTATTTTTAACACTTTGACTGCCAGACTGCAGACACAATGCAAATTCTATTGTTTGTCGGACACCATGTGTCCCCCATGGCGTTATAGCTGTTAAGAATTTCGTATAAATATTAATAATCTACGAAATAAATATTATTATATTTTGACGTGACAACGTCTTAAATTAGGTTGCGGCTGGGAGTCACTTATGAAAAAGTGTAACGCTCGGTAACGTTACGATGACGTTACGTTACGTTGTCACGTAAAATCTTCGCCCGTAAAACCGACTTTACAGGCAACCATTTTTTTTTACACCCGTAAACGGCCTTAACAATCTTTTAACAGCTATAACGCCATGGGGGACACATGGTGTCCGACAAACAATAGAATTTGCATTGTGTCTGCAGTCTGGCAGTCAAAGTGTTAAAAATCTCTAAGCCCAGGCTGTCGCCGCTGCACTGTGGCCTTTATATCTATCTGTCCCAAGCTGTATCTTTGTAACCATAATAGTTAATTAGACGATTACGCATCTAGACGCATAATTGACTAATATGATCAGATTACAAATTCAGACTTTAAGTCATTTCGGAGTCGGTTCCAAGCCAAGTTTTAGCCTTTTTAACCTTCTCATTAAGAACGTGGCTTAGAACCGACTACAAACCGTCTTAAAGTTATTTCAGGCTTTTTAGTTCCTTTTGAAGTCGGTTTTATTTTTTTATTAATTTTTTTTTATTCGAGAAAATTTTGAACCTCGTCAGATTTTGCTAGAATATAAAGTTATAATATTTTATTCTCCAGCCCATAACATATCTTTAATCCAAAAATTCGATTCCTTTTTCCATTTCTGCGTGAAAAAAAGACAATGAAACAAACACACTTTCGCATACAGAATATTAGTTTCTCAAACACTTTTGTACACACATGTCTGATAAAGAGAATAATATCGGCATATTTCATCTGAATAATATTTCACCTTGCCAGCAATATGTATGTTAAAATAATGAGAGGCTGAGTTGATTATCCCTTGTTAACGAACACATTTTTGTTTAAAATTTTGCAACATTTTACCGTTTTTCATCGATGGCCTGCATTCTCATTACTAGTGATTACAAAATTCTATAAATCCAAAATAAAAATAAATAAATCAGCATGTACCTGTCCCACTGCAGGGCAAAAGTCTCTTCTCATACAGAGAAGGAGCGATATCAGGCTAGTTAGTCCAGGTTTCCTCCCGATATTTTACTTTACCGTTAGTCAATAGTGTCTTAGATTAACTAAGAAAATACATTTATGACATTGAAAATGTCGCATTGGTACATATGCCAGGTTTAAACCCACACCCGCGTGCTTGTATAGCGGGTACGAAACCAATGAGCCACCACGCACGACACTTAACGTGTAATATGTAATCTATTATATATAATATATGGATATGGATAATTAGTTTTCTAAATTTCTATATATTTATAATTGTTTAAATTATTGTACCCTAATTCAAAAAAAATCTAAATCAAAAAGTATTTCGTTCTCTCCGCTAGATGGAGCTGTACAATTAAATTGTTAAACGTGCGGCTGCGGATTTCCGCAATTATTTTCCGTTGTTAGTGATATATTGGGTACATATGTTTGAGATGGCCATTAGTAACAGACCCTAAGGGTCAAATTAATGGGTGTTACGTTTCTATTTCAAAGCTATTTTTGTTCCGAAACCACCTGGAATGGAAATGTTTTGTGGAAATATTTGCTGTTGTCTATGATTTTTCTGCGAGCAGTATCTGAAATTTATAGTCACCTTCCTATTCCAGTAGACAATTTATTTCTTTTCTTTGAGATTTTATTGCTATATCGTCTTAATAATTAAGACATTATAAGACACATATTTTAAAAAAATATGTTTTTTATCACGAATTTACGTGATGAAATGACAGTAAGTGAATTATTGTGGTCTACAATGGAGTACTCTTGAATTTAAAGCGAGAAAACGTTAGTCGGATGTTATCATCAAACAGCAATGTGTACCACGCAGGACCTGAACGAGGCTACGGACAAAGCTATTGAGGTTGCCACATACTGGTCAAATAAAATTTGAATTGGGTCTTGACTCGACAAGTAGAAGAATCATCCAAACCCGTCCCCCATATAGCCAAGACACGAATTAAACGGTACAAAGAATTTAATCGAGTATTTACTCTTTGTTGCGGTAGACACATTTAGTGGTATGCTTTGGCCACCATTTTATGCGGTCAGCCGAGGCTTAAGTCACTTTTTCATGGAAAAAGGGTTCAATAATGAAAATTTTAAATTATCTGTACGCGAATAGACCCGAAACAATAGGTATTTAAAACAGTTGGTACGTCATATGGTAAGTGATCATCGTTACCCATAGGCACCACCTTGAAGATGCATTGTTGGCCTGAAGGGACAAGGCTGTCGCTTAATTAATTTTTAAGCGAAATATAATTTCTCCATAATATTTATTTTCTCTGGATTTCCATGTTTCTCTTTAACCATTTATTTAGTAAGTTTTAATTTTTTTTTACAATATTTTCTTTTGTTCACAGTAAAACCCAAATCAGTGGAAGTGATAACTGGTGAAGGCAAGACTTTAGCTGACAATTCCATCTTCGGACCCCTGCTAGAACGGGCTAAAGTGAATGTCAGCTGTACTGTCCACGAGGGTAAACCCCAGCCAAAAGTCGTGTGGTACTTCAAGAAAAATAGGGGGGATGACATGAGAGAATTAAACGGTAAGTCTAGATTTAATACAGCGCCATCTATTGGAGGAGGCAGAAGTTTTGTTTTATTAGAAGCGCCATCTGTTGGATAAATGATAAAGGTCTTAATTTATTTAAATGAAAGCCAATAAAATAACCTTCTGTATTGCCCTGCAGCCACATTTCTTGTCGATTTGCGTGCATTTGCGAAACTTAAGACATTTTAGGTTTCTTTTTGAGACTACACGTACAACAAGCGTACAGCTGGCCTGATGGCAAGCGGTTACCTTAACCTAAAAAACCTCGCCACCAAGCGCAAAAATCAAATCGCCGAACTGCCTCGCTAATTCTGTCGTCAAAGGGGTAGATTGGACCTCCGCAGCAACCAAGGTTTTTACGCTAATACCTAATACTTTGTAAAAGGGTACTACTACCCCAGTTGATCCCATTTTGCTAATAATATTACCATCAGTAAACATTTTTTAAATCCCCCACGAAAAACGAGGTGTTCTAAGTTTGACGTGTGTATCTGTGTCACTTATTTTGATTTAGTTTTTTTTTATTTGAAAACTGTCATAAGCCAGTGTTGTTAACAAAAAAAATAGAGGGCTATTGTTTGATTCATTTTTTAAATTTTATTAAGTTTATAAATAATTTTTGATACTTGAATAAAATTGTTTCAACCAAATAATCATTAGTAGAAACGTACAAATACTAGTTTAATTATTTCTTCTATACAAATCAATAATTTAATCAAACATTTCTCCATTGTATAACAAATTCTAGTTTCAACCGCCAATCTAATTTCCAACCTACAATTAATAAACAGAGTTGAAACGACATAGAAATACCAATATCTAACTAGTGCTGTCTCAACTAAAGTTTGGTTTTGGTTTCGGTTTTGGCCAATTTTGAGTCAAATAGACTTTTGGTTTCGGCAATAAACCTACATGAGAAAAAAAGAAAATAAAACGCACAAACAATATAAACAAACTACAATTAAAACAAAATATTGTTTTAATTATTCTTTAAGTGTGTAGGTATCTATGTCACTGAACTATTTAAAAAATCAACCATGAAATTTCTTTCCAGATTCTTCTCCTTATAGGCTACGCTGTCCTTGGAACTGGCAACTAGAGTCACTCTATTAATAATTAAATGATAAGTATTATAAGTGTTTAATGTTCTACATGAATAAAATTATATTGTTTTGGAACTTCTAAAATCAGCTGCAGGACCAATGGCTTCACGTGCTTTCCGAGGCATGGAGATAATGAATTATATCCATCAACCAAAAATAAAAATAAAACAAGTATAGTACAGACAGCGTCATTAATTAGTGACCCCTGCCAAATATAGAATATAACCCTCCATCAAATCTGAGTGAATTATCAAACTAATTTTTGTGTACTTTTAAAAAGTTTTTTTTTCTAACGAAGAGCAACAATATCGCAAAATAAACATTTTAAAACAAGCTAGTTCAATGTTATAGCAATATTTTTTAACGAAGGGGGTTACCAATTAGTGACGTCTGTAGGTACAATAATAGTTATAAATATTTAAGAAACTACGGAAACCGAAAAACAAATTCCAATCGGACATCACTGAATGGGAAACTCTAAAATTTTAGCTGGCAACCCATCAATTAATCTAGCACGGTTATCGGGGGTAAATTAGCGCGGAATGGAAGCTTTGCCCAGATTTGTGGTGAATGCCAGGTATTAAATCAAAATGTAACCGCATTTCGGAACGTAACGGTTTAGAACATTTTCAAATATGTACAGACAGATTGCTATGAAATATTTATTAACTGCATTTTGTAAATTCTATGTTTATATTCTTGAACAATCCATGATGTTTCGAATAAAACTGCTGGTCACGAAAGCATAAATTGTTCAACAATCATACGAAAATAATTAACAAATAATATAAGTAATTTTTTTTTACGTAAAACGGTTTTGTCATCAAAACTAAAGCTGTGTACCAAATATCAGATCAATCTGTCAACAGGAAGGGGGTGAAATATCGATTACTAAATTTGAAACAAATAATAAACAGGTCAAGCTAAGTAAAACCGTTTAAAAATTAATTGTTCTTTAAAACAAAAAAGCGGAGTCGATGCCAAGTGGATTCCAGGTTTCTATAAACTATCTAATCTTAAACCTTGGCACCTATTCCAAACGAACGTTCTGTATCTACTACTATCGCCAACGCACTTGCCCAGCATGGCGATTAGGGGCAAGCAAATACCTCCAATGAGGCCTATGTTCAGCAGTGGACTAATACAGGCTGATGATGATGATGATGATGATGATGATCAAGGAGTAATCGGAGGACAGTTATAAAAAAATACGCCTCGAATGAAAAACTTTCTCTTCTTGAAAGTTGGTTAAAAAAGAAGATTTAAGCGGGACGTGAAAATGCTTTTCTCAAGGTCGTCAAGGTGAGAGCCATCATGCCACATTGCTATGCTGGCTGCTGGAATGGTGGCCATCACTATGGGACTCCACAGACTGCTTTCCATCAGGCAGCATGGAGTCAATTTGTGCGGCAGCAGTAATAAAAAATAAATAAAAAAAAAGATCCCTAAACTGATTGCCTCGACTGATGACTGCCTCGTTGGTCTAGTGGTAGCAAGCGCGACTGCTGAGCACGAGGTCCTGGGTTCGATCCCCGGGTCGGGCAAAAGTGTTATTGGGTTTTTCCATTAGGAAATTCTCAGTAGCAGCACGGAGTCTGGAATTGTGCCGATTAATGGCAATAGGCTCGCCCCCTATTACATGGGACTTATAAAATAGCCGGCGAAACGTGGGTGTACTGCATACCTCTGCCTACCCCCTCTGGGGCATACAGGCGTGAGTCTATATAAAAATAAATAAAGATCCCTAAAACACCTGTTCTATAAAATAAAAGCCTAAACATGTTGTATTGATACAAGAAAAATACATAGTATTTGATCTCATACAATCTTTTCCACAATCACTTCAAAACTTGGCTTCAGAACAAAACCTATCGGATCAGTAAGAAAACCAACTATCAAGACTTGTGTATTCAAATCTTGTCCCAGTTTAACCTCAAAGCAAACGTTTAAACGCTAGTCGGTCGCGGATTCGATTCCCGGCTGTATTTATTTATTGTTTGTGTCCCGGTTTGAATGTAAAACGGTATTGATTTTTACTATGACTAGGATGAGCGTGGATTGTGGGGTAGAATGTTAGTAGGTCAGCGTTTTGGTCGTTTTGAGGGTATTTCGAGAAGTGGTTTTCATTTTTAACCAACTTCCAAAAATGAGGTTCTTAATGCGATGCATATTTTTTTCAGTATGCCAATTTGAGTAATTATTTTTTGTTCATAAGTGTATGTTCTGCACAGACCAGACCAGACTGCCTCGTTGGTCTAGTGGTAGCAGGCGCAACTGCTGAGCACGAGGTTTTGGGTTCAATCCCCAGGTTGGGCAAAGTGTGTCGGGTTTTTCCATTAAGAAATTCTCAGTAGCAGCACGGAGTCTGTTATTGTGTCCGATTAATGACAATAGGCTCGCCTCCTATTACATGGGACTTATAGGCGGCGTAACGTGGGTGTAGGTACTGCATTACACCTCCGCCTACCCCCTCTGGGAAATACAGGCGTGAATTTATATTTTTTATGTGAGTATGTTATATTACCATGTTGAGCACTGATAGCCTAGTGGTATGGCCGTCGACTGACAAGTCAGAGGTCTCCAGTTCGATCCCAAGGCGCGCACCTCTGACTTTTCGTAAGTTATGTGTATATTATAAATTAATTATCAGTTGTTAAAACGGTGAGGGATAACATTGTGATGAAACCAGCACACCTGAGATTTTTCAATGGTGTGTAAAGCCATGTCAGAGGCCTACGGGTGGTTTAAACTCTGACACCAGGTTGTTCAACAACCACACGATAAGAAGAAGGTTACAATGATCTGATTATGAATTTCGGAGATGCAAAACCGAACTCCTCATCGGACGATAATGGTGCTAATTCTCTTGTACACCCTCCAAACTAGTTTAGACTCTCTTTTTCCAACAGGGATCATTAGAAAAGGATAGCAGATTTTTAGAACTGTCAAACTAGTCCATTTGCGTAATATCAACGAGAATTTAGTCGGCATGTCGTAGCTCTCGTCTAATTTTACGTCAATTGCAAAGACGTAGACTAGTTTGACAGCTCTAATTTGATAGTTCAATTTGCTGTCCTTTTTTGATGGTGTTTATAAGAAAGAGATATAGTTAGACTAAAATTAGTTTAGCGGGATGTACAAGAGAATCAGCACCAATGTCTAGTTTATAGTTGTGCGCATAAAAAATAAATGTATTTCTTTCCATCTTCCTTTTCAATTCTCTATCTTCAATCCCAAAATATAAATCTAACCTGAACCGTAAGCACTCACCTCAAAAACCGTGGAAAACATGAAAAGCTCTCGATGTGACAATCCAATTGGTTTTAGACATTTGAAATGAAATCAATTTGTTCGTCCGCTCTGCAGATTGAACAGATATAGGTACGTGAAATATCTAGGATTAAAAATACGGAATAGAATTCCTAGACCAGTATTGACATGTGGTAAGAAAAAACTAGGTTGAATTAATTAAGCAGTTTTGTTTTATCGTACCAGTATTTCCCGTATTTAGTGAGCGTGATAGAAAGAAAAAGATTTTATTCCCACTCGGTGTCGTGGTGGCGCATTGGTTACGGACCCGCTTTGCAAGCGCGTGAGTGTGAGTTTGAACCTGGCATGTACCAATGTGACTTTTTCAATGTCATATGTACTTTCTTAGTTAATCTAAAACACCACTGACTAACGGTGAAGGAAAACGTCGTAAGGAAACCTGGACTTTAATTGTCTGAAATGGCCAACCCGCAGTGAGCTAGCGTGGTGATTAATGCTCAATCCTTCTCTGTATGAGAAGAGGCCTTTGCCCTATATTGGGACAGTTAAAGGCTGATTTATTATCCCTCTCGGCAGAGATACACAAAATTATTTTAAAAATTAATTAATTATCATTTACTCCGTGCCCCGGAAAGCACGTAAAGCCGTTGCTTGGTCTTGCGCCTGATCTCTCTCCGGTCGTGTCAGATTGCCATCCCATTGGAATCCGAATGAGGGTGTAGATAGTGCTGATGAGGAGATGTTTGCGTACACACTTGTGCACTAAAATAGGTTTTCTTACGATATTTTCCTTTATCGTTAGTCAGTCAGACATTGCAAAAGTCACATTGATACATGATAAATAGGTACTTTATAAAAATATTTATGTAATTAATCCGTCAAACAATAAAAAATGAAGACACAAAAGGAAATCACTAGTCTTCGAGTGATTGTTTTTGTGGAATACCCACTTTTTGTTTTGTTTTATACAAAAAGTGGGTATTCCACATTTTTTTTTTGTATAAAGTAATTATCGTGTTTATTTTAACTTTGTACGCTCATTTTTAAGATTATAATATAAACATAGTTTCTCAGTAAGTGAATTAATGTTAATTCTTATGAAAAAATAAAGTTCTTAAACCATAATCAATCGCTATGCGACGTTTTGTTAAAAGTTTAAAAAGTAATTTATTTATAAATTCAGCTTTAATCAAACATAAAACCTCATGTTTAGCTTCGTCTAGACGAACGTCAGGCAGACGCTGATAGTATCCTCCATCAAACTCGAATATGCCCCACTTCAGAATTCCGTAGCCATCTTCCGCCATTTGTATGCAGAACCCGCTGTCTAGTGATAAATTACATGCTCGAAACGTGAGCTCTATGGTGCATTCATATCGGGTTTTTAGAGTTCCTGGGTTTAGTTTATTCATTTTTAACACTTGAACGACTCATAGTAGATATAGATAATGTATCGTTCGCGCTTTGTTCGTCTAGTTGCAAGCACAATGACTTGATTTAGTATCCCTGGTCGAATAATACTGTAATACCTTTTTTAATGTCATATGTACTTTCTTAGTTAATCTAAGACACCACTGACTAACGGTGAAGGAAAACATCGTAAGGAAACCTGGACCTTAATAGTCTGAAATCGTCAACCCGCAGTGAGCTAGCGTGGTGATTAATGCTCAATCCTTCTCTGTATGAGAAGAGGCTTTTGCCCTACATTGGGACAGTTACAGGCTGAGTTATTTATTTATTTAAGTTGCATTGACAGAATCGAATATTGTTCAGTAGCTGGGTATAGTTTTGTACAAGTGTAGTGTACTGTGCATTTTTAATGTTGCCAAAACTAGGTGCATATGTCGCGCGTCAGTATTGTTCGTTGTCTCTCCATGATATTTTTCGACTTCCACGCGAACGAAGTTGCGGGCAGTACTGTAATAATCATATAATAATATCCTTCTGACCGAATTTCGGTTACAGCGGCAAATCTCAACGGAGATTAGCCAACTACGCAGGAGATAAAGAGCACAAGTGCGCAAACACAAGTGCACTCCTTATCCCTCACTCTCATAGTCCGATGGGACGGCAATCCGACACGACTGGAGAGAGATCAGAGGCCCGTAGCAAGTAACAATAAATTTATAATACGCCCATAACTTACGAAAAGTCAGAAGTCCTTGGGTTTGAAGTTGAATCCTCTGACTGACAAGTCAACTGTCTCATCATCATCAGTCTGTATTAGTCCACTGCTGAACATAGGCCTCTCCCAATGCCCTTGTCGCTGTCCCTTTGTCGCTTCTTACGACACCAGTGGGACAAGTAGGGGTGGTTCTATTCTTAGGCCGGAAACCACACGGCATTCAACGGTCTATGCTATCAAGAAGGAAGAAAACTGTTTATTAAGAACTTGCACAGGTAAATACATGAAAATATAGACACAGACACATTGAACTTGTACGAGGCCAAGAAAGGTACCCATCTCAGCATTATGCCGCAGCAAGAATATAAAATACTGCAGTGTTGGTATTCTGATGAGCCCTGTAACTAAATCTAACATCACGAAGTTGTTAGGAAATTAAAGTATACTTAGGTAGTTAGGTCCTATTTCACAGTCTGCGAATAGGCTCTAACTGTTAGGTAAATTCATAAATGGAACAGAATTTGTATACTTACATAAGATATTCTGTCAGAGGTAAGATAGCATTAAGAAATTATGTCATAGACAAATCGTTTATAAATCGGTGCAATAAGTTGTTCTTCTTCTTATCGTATAGTTGATGAACAACCTTGTGTCAGAGTTTAAACAGCCGGTAGGCCTCTGACATGGCTTTACACACCATCGAAGAATATCTCGGGTGTGCTGGTTTCATCACGATGTTTTTCTTCACCGTTGTAGCAACTGATTAATTTATAATACGCACATAACTTACGAAAAGTCAGAGGTGCCTTGGGATCGAACTTAGGTTCTTTGTCTTGTCAGTCGACGGTCATACCACTAGGCTATCAGTACTTATTATTAGTACGTATTATCAGTGCAATAACTATAATTATGGTTCTGCAACTTACATACAAAAAAAAACCATTAAAAATCCAGATTCACCTATAAAACCTTTTCGAAATAACCTTCAGACAACTGCGTACCCATTTAGAATCGCTCTGATAAGATTACGCCAATATAAAGCCATTGAAATAGGGACCCGGGAGACCTCAAGAATGTCTTTGGTCCAGTCATTTTCAGTCAGATTAGAACTTAGATTAGATTAAACAATTCCAAAGTCCAGGTTTAGAACTATGTGATATTCGGGTTAATATTAGTCTTGGGATTTAAATCTAGATTAAGACGTTTACAAGTACAGTTTTAGAATTAATGGTATTGACAGAATTCGACAATTCTCTGTTTACAAATAAGTTTAAATTAAAAATTTTAAAAATCCCCGATATAGAAAACCTTACCTTTGGATACGTAATGTATTCCGATAGATCCACACGCCCTAGGCGTAGAAAGAGATTTGTTTCGACTGATTCTTATGAGATAGATTATCAATTGTTTTTTTAAATTACTTATTTATTATTATAATTATTTTAAATTTTCGTGGTGGTTACAAATACCTAGCTTACTGGCAGTGGCTTTACCCAGTAAGTAGCGGGTTTAGATCTCACAAGATAATTCTAGAAATCAAAGCCACAATCATCCTGCTTACCCTAGTTCTAACCAGGTCAATATTCCACTTGGGTCGTCCAAACATATAGGTATTCCGAATTAAATAAATGGTTACCCATTTCATACTAACCGAGTGGCTCAGATATTCATAGAAGACTGTTAGATATAGACGCTACATCCAAGGAATATATTAGCTCTTGTATCTTATAGAGTAAGAGAATTTCAACCCTGATCGCTGTATATAAGGTTTGAAATTGAATTGGAGGTAGTTAAAAAAAATCGTTATTGTTCGTTGGAAATTTAGAATAATGATTGGTTTATTGTTTTATGTTATGTTTTTTGAAAGACTTACAGCTAGAATAATCATTGTCATAATCATAATAAAATTACAAAAAATTACAATTGTCGAGTCGTGATAGCCTAGTAGTTGTGACCGTTGACTGGCAAGTCAGAGGTATCGGGTTCGAACCCAAGGCGCGACCTCTGACTTTTCGTAAGTTATGTGCGTATTATAAATTAATTATCACTTACTCCGTGCCTCGGAAAGCACGTAAAGACGTTGCCCTGCGCCTGATCTCTCTCCGATCGTGTCGGAAGGCCGTCCCATCGGACCATGAGAGTGAGGGAATAGAGAGTGCACCTGTGTTTGCGCACACACTTGTGCACTATAATATCTCCTGCGTAATTGGCTAATCTCCGTTGAGATTGGCCGCTGTGACCGAAATTCGGTAAGGAGAATATTATTTAAAATTACAAACTTAAAAGCTATTTAAAAGAAGTGATAGTCTTAATTTAGCCAAATATTAGTTACAAATGTTATTATTAAAATGTAAATTTGTACCTATCTTAATTTAGTGAAATAGCCGAATTTTGGTCAAAGCGGCCGATATCAACGGAAATTGGCTATCGACGCAGAATATACAAAAACAGAAGATACAGAATATAGTTAACAATTAGTGTGTGCGCAAACACAGGTGCACTAATTACAATACAGTAATGTCGTTCGCAATATATAAATATTGATACGGCTTTACTCACGTATTGTATTCGGGGAATGCCCGACTAGTTTCGAACTCAAACGGAGTCCATTTTCAAGAGCGGGTGTACGCGGCGGCGTCGCGGACCTCACTCAGTGAGGCCGCGTACACCCGCTCTTGAAAATGGACTCCGTTTGAGTTCGAAACTAGTCGGGCATTCCCCGAATACAATACGTGAGTAAAGCCGTATCAATATTTATATATTAGTATGACTCACGAAAGTTATTATTCTAAAATATGTCGTTCGCAATATCAAATTGACGAAAATCAACATGAAATTTATATCTAAGTGTCATCGCTACAATAAAGTAAAAGAGAGAAAAAAAGAAACCTATATTATATTTTTTTAGAAGAGTGGCAAAAATATGTACGACAAAAAAAAATCCTAATACACACATGAATGATCTGGGTCACAAAATAATTATAACAACACAATCACTAAAAAGATAAAACACGAATCATAAATACAAACCCCAGGTTAGAAAAACTGTGCCCATATCATCTCTATGTTTGATTTAAAAAAAATAAACACTGCAAAAAAACTGAAAACAGATTAGAGTCCAAATCCGCCAAAAAAAGCTATACTATACACGAAACAAAGCAGTTGAATCGTTCCCAATCTATTCTGGCATCGGAATGAGTCCCCACAGGGCTATATCACTAAATCTGAACTAGTCCATGTGGATGTGTGACGCGTTCAGAATCCTGATGCTGATATCACTTGTCACAGTTGAAAGCGTATTTTTTAGGGTCCCGTATCTTGAAAGGAAAAAACTGAACCCTTAGATCACTTCAGTGTCCATCTTGTCAAGACCCTTTGTCTTGGGAACACGTGAAGGTATCGAGTTGAAATTATAACTTTATACGTAAGTCTTCAGCTCCTTGAAGCTGTGAAAAAATCAAGCTTCTAAGTTAACGTAAAAAAAATTTTAATGGGTTCTTTCCGTTGACCTAGAACTATGAAATTTGGCAAGTAATATAATAGTCTTATAATACAAATACAGGGAAAAGTCTGAAAACTGTACATTTGTAATTAAATCTTTAAAAAACGTCTTTATGCGGAACCTTCGGTGGGTGAGTCAGACTCGTACTTGTTCGGTTTTTTATTAAAATTAGAGTATCTTTCAATATACGTATCAATACCTACGTTCAGAGAAGGATCGAGCATTAGTCACCACGCTAGCTCACTGCGTCTTGGCGATTTTCAAGTCCAGGTTTCCTCACGATGTTTTCCTTTACCGTTAGTAAGTGGTGTCTTAGATTAACTAAGAAAATACATATGACATTGAAAAAGTCACATTGGTACAACCCGCACTCATGTGCTTGCAAATCGGGTCCGTAACCAACGCGCCACCACGACCTGTGGTTATGTTAATCACTTTCCAATTTCGTTAAATTAGACTCAGTAGTAGATACGTCATTATACGTTGTTATAGAAGTTCCGTTTAAAAATATCCGGACATTGTTCAAATTATCCCTAGTTCTGCCATGTCATTCCAATGAGTCTCCACAGAGCAATATCAGTAAATCCAAACTGTATATTCTAGTATAGACACGGGAATACGGTCAGCAAAACATTAGTAGTAAATATACACCTTAATACGATAGAAATAAGTACGATTTTCCAATTAAACTGTTTCCAATGATGTGCTTCGCCGGTACGTCAGTCGTGTTCCGAATCGTTAGTGTTGCTATCAATTGTAGTGGATAGCGTCAGTCATTGTAACTTTAGTTTGGTATACATCTGAATTTGGGTAAGTTATAGAACAATCAATTTAGATGTGAGAACTAATGTATAGACTATACTAGAATTTTCTTCTATATTGATAATGATGTAAGAAAATATCGTATCGGAAATATCGAATCTTTTTGTATTGCGGAGGTCAGATAGGCAGTTGCTCTGTAGAAAACGGATATTCAGCTGCACCTGGTTAGATTAGAAGCCGACTCCAACAAAGGGAATAATAAGGCCAGGATGATGAACGATGTTAAAAAAATTATTGTTATTGAACTAGTCTTATAAGCTAGGCTCAGTCTAAAAAGCCTTGACTAAATGACCCAATAGGTCATGAAACCAATCGAGTACACAAGAAACCATGTCAGAAGCCTTCGGGTGGTTTTAATTCTGACACCAGGTGGTTTATCAATCATAGGATAAAAAAAAAATAGTTTTTGAAGCTATTACAACATGCTGCTGTAATTAGCATGCTGAAAGCGCAAAGCATGCTCGCATTTTCGGCTCACAAGGGGTAGCAAGGCAGGTGTGACGGACAAATGGACAGCCAAAGGGGTAACAAAACAAAACTGTCGACACAAATTTAGAGCAGTTCATACACTGAGGCACATTTTGAGCACAGCCTACTTACCGACAAATAATGGTTAAGCTCCGAGGCAGTGCCCCCGTTCAACCTCGATGCAGACTCCACACACTACCACAATTATAAACTAAAATACAAAATGAATATTCTTCCAAAAAAGTAAATACCCTTCTTTCACTACAAAACATAACTATTCACAATATTCCATCGGTGACAAGCCTGCGAGACAATTCCGTTCAATAGACGAACGTAGCCAGAATACACAATGAGCTACTTCCAGTACACCTGCTATGATGTCATCGAGATAAAACAAGATATACGTTTGAATTCTATAACATCTTGAATTTCTTTTCCAGAAAAGTATTGCAAAGGAGCACATCCTAATTTTATATTTTTCGTAAGGATAAAAAGACCTTGTGTCAGAAAATAAACAAAAACAACTCTCAGGTGTGCTGATTTCTTGAAAATGTTTCGGCATGTATATCTCGAGCGTATAGAGCGCTAAACACAAACAAAGTTTGATTGAGCCTTATATTTGTAAACAATATCTCTATCTATTATCTGTATCTGTCAGATTTCTATTATATTCTTTTTTTTTAATAACGCGACGCAAAATGAGGGATGTTATAAGTTTGACATGTCTGTATCTGTATATATTTGCTGTGTCTGTCTGTAGCATCGTAGCTCCTAAACAAATGAACCGATATTTATTTCTTTATCGTATGGTTGATGAACAACTTGGTGTCGGAATTGAAACCACCCGTAGGCCATACATGGCTTGACACACCGTTGAAAATTCTCTCAGGTGTGGTGGTCTCCTCACGATGTTTTCCTTCATTGTTTTAGCAAGTGATCATTAATTTCTAAATCACACATGAATCTGAAAAGTCATAGGAGTGGGTGTTGAAGCTACGACCTTTGTCTTGACAGCCCAACGGTCATACCACTAGTCTATCACTGCTTATAAGTGATAATAAAAACGAACTAAAAAATCCTGCAAGCCTTAAAAATAATTGTGATATCGATATAAACGACCAAATTGAAAATCTAAATGCGAATTTTAATGCGTAACATAAGATGAAAATTAAAATATGGTTTATCTTAAGCCAATTATAATCATACAAAATAACGTCTTTCCTTTGAAAAATTTACAATTCACAAAACCCAAAATGCCTCAAAGAATATTTCTCAACACAAGCATTTTCAACTTAAAGCATCCTCAAAATTTACTTAAAATCTCTTCACAGACGAAGCCGCGGGCGTAGGCATGACAATTTGCACAGTAAAAATTTCCCCAAACCGGGTATATTTGCAGAGGTTTGTTTGGGCTTGGAATGTTCGCAAACTCCCAGCTGTGGGAAGGGTAAGATTCCATAATGCTGCCAAAATTCCAAATAAAATTTTACGTCGGATGTTTTGATTTTTCATATTTTAGCTTCTGTGTTGACGTGATTTAAAATTTTGTTTGAACTTTTCATCAGAAACGTTTTTCAACATCATTGTGAAGAGTTGCTTTTTTTATTTATTTGATCTTTTTGTTATCTGTTCGTTTAATTTAGCTTGAAAACCACAATATAATGTTACAGACACCTCGCTTAATATATCTTTAAAAGTACTACAGGCTCAAAAGAAATATTTCTTCTTTATCGTATGGTTAATGAACAATCTGGTGTCAGAGTTTAAACCCGTAGGTCTCTGACATGGCTTTACTTACCGTTGAAATATTTCTCAAGTATGCTAGTTTTCTTACAGTGTTTTTCTTCACCGAGCTATTAATAATTTATTTCTAATTTCACCATAAATCGGAAAAGTCAGAGGTGCGTGTCTGGTTTTCGATCCTATGACCTTTGGCTTAGCAATACAACAGTCATACTACTAGCCAATTACTGCTTCAATCAAAAGAGATGACGTAACAGGTTACAGATTTAAATATTTTTGTCACGCTTCAAAACGTTAATACTGAACTGTGATGAAATAATTTAAAACTTTCTAAATCCATCATTGTTACTATTCAAATCAGAAACACAAAGAATTTCTAAACACAAACAAAATTGAATGTCTGCAGCAAACTTTATGAAAAATAAATCTAACTCAACTCCATATGCCAAAATTCACTTTTGAGATGAAAACTGTATTTTATTTAAACGTCGACTCCAAGATAAATATGGTGAAGCCTAAGTAAGACGTCAAAGAGCATCAGCAGAGCTATTTCTCACTGTCGAAGAGCCAGACGGTCAAGAGCTACATTAAACAAAGATTTTTCAAAGTCCCGAGTTCACGGTATAAATCCGTTCGATTTTGTGGAGTTACTTCATTGTTATGCAAATATAGATGTTTGCTGTTTTGATTTTGTTTTGATAAAAATCTTTGTTGAATTTGAATTTTGTTCAGATGTAAGTTATACAGGGGGGTAATTCCGCTATTTTACCAAAAGTGTCCATTCTGACACCATGCTATTGCCATTGTTCTATAAATGTCACTGGCCTTAAAAAAGTACTTGAGGAATACCATATGACGTAAAATAATGCCATTGTCATTACACTGCCACTCTATTAAGACGTTTTGTCGTTACGTGAATCAGCCCCCAGGTTGTTTGGAAGGTTTATGCAAAGCCGTAAAGCGGAGCTAGTTAAGACTATTTATAACCATATGAAACAAACTTGTATCAGACATAGTGTGTCAGTTTTCATAGATTTTTTAAAAAAACCATTGATTTCAAAATATCTGTAAAAAAATAATGCAGATTGTGAATCATGTGTAATTAGATTATTTACACATACTTTAAAAAATAAAAGAAAATAATAATGATTTATCTTTCAGACTGCCCATTATTTGCAACAAACTGCAAAATTTTGGGTATTGTCATCAAATCACTTCGTCTATGACAAGTATGGCTCAAATGATTCTAACTAGTCTATACTAGCTTCGCTTTTTGGCTTTGCTTCCTTCCAAACACCCTGTATAACAAAATAATTTAAATCATAATTAATTTTAGAAACTTTGTTCAAATAGTTTTGAGATAGGTATTTTACGTTAAAATGTTTTATTTTAATAACCTCGTTTACTAGAACGTCTTTTTCCAATCCGACGGTACGTGACAATAGATTTTCAATTGTATCTTATTTTTGCTTTAACGAATTACTAGAATGTTATTTATCATTTTTGTCATAGCATCCACCATTACAGCAATATTTTTATTGTTCATCATTTCTTTGAAGTTTTTTATTTATTTATTTAATGTACACACAAAAAAAAGTTACAGTAACATGATACTTAGGTAATTAAAATTATGTACAAAGGTACTGCTTATTCCATTTAGGAATTTCTGCCAGCAGAAATTGTTGTTATTGAACAAAGTAATATTAAATATCTTAATTCTGCCTCGTTAGTCTAGTGGTAGCAAGCGCGACTGCTGCGCACGAAGTCCTGGGTTGGATCCTCGGGTCGGACAAAGTGTACCTAATTGGGTTTTTCCATTAGGAAATTCTCAGTACCAGCACGGAATCTGGAATTGTGCCCGGTTAATGGTAATAGGCTCCCCCATATTACATGGGACTTACAACATAGCCTGCGAAACGTGGATGTACTGCACACCTCTGCCTACCCCCTCTGGGGAATACAAGCGTGAGTCTATAAAAAAAAATCTTAGTTCTAGCGGTCGAACAAATAGTACCAAAAGTGGGCAAGGTTAATACTTTGGCCAAACTTTGGGATTCCTTTCCAACGTTTCCAGTGCACTTTAGCTCTGGAATCTGGCTTTGGGAATAGGTTTCCTTTGTTTCTTTGCGGTTTGTTTTAATTCTTTATTGAAGGAAAACATTGTTTTAAATCCAAATCTGAATAGTTTTTGAGGAATTTGTGTCGGCTTGAAAGAAATGTATAGGTCAAAGATATAATGATAATGGAATTTTACTCCGCTATCATGGTGATTTGGTGGTGTAACTTATTGATGATTTAAAGATAAATGTTAGTTTAGTATTGAACTCTCCTGAAATATTAATTAAATATAACTTAAAGCTAAAATAATTGTAGTAAAATGCTCGTTTGTATTAAGACTAATCACTAGAGTGATGGTTGATTGGCAAGTCGGAGGCGCACACTTTTGTCTTTTCGTAAGTTATGTGCGCATTATAAATTAATTATCACCTACTTCGTTCCTCGGAAAGCACGTTAAGCTATAGGCCCTGCGCCTGATCTCCCTCCGGTCGTGTCGGATTGCAGTCCCATCGGATTATGAGGGTCAGGGAATAGAGAGTGCACCTGTGTTTGCGCACACACTTATGCACTATAATATCACCTGCGAAATTGGCTAATCTCCGTTAATCTCGTAGGTCAGAAAAAGGACATTTTTAATCACTTCAAAAACAATTGTCTTGTATACTATCTGAAAATGAAGATAAAGAGCTCAATAGTTTACTAAAGATAGAATTTTCTTAACCATTTCTTCCAAATAATAGTCTATTTTATCAAACCAGATACAATAAATTATAATAATTGAAACTCTTTTCATAAAAACGATTGTGCTTTATCCATTACCAAAAAATAACAACATAAAGCTTCGAAACCATCTCTCAGATATCTACAGAATATAACAAAAAAAGTAAAACAGACAATATTGGAGGTAAAAAAAAGGTAGTCGAATATTTTCTACCCAATCTAGTTTATGGAGAAAAACCTCAAAATAAACTGGCGTTGTATGAAAAAGAACAAAAATAGAAACTATTACGTCTGATAGAGAAAAACGATAGGAACCGGCAACTTTAGAGCCAGTGTTATTGGCAGTTTATTTACGGGCGATTTGAGAACGGAGAAACGGTATAAACAATATAAAATTGTCAGTTATTGTATGTAAATAATGTAGTTTTATTAAAACATCTCTATTTTGTGATTTATGTAACTCCGAGATTGATCTGTTTTATCATCATCTCTACGTAGTATAAAACAAAGTCGCTTTTTCTGTCCCTGTATCCCTATGTATGCTTAAATCTTTAAAACTACGCAACAGATTTTGATGCGGTTTTTTTAATAGATAAAGTGATTAAAGAGGAAGGTTTATATGTATATTGCACCCATGCGAAGCCGGGGCGGGTCGCTAGTAAATAATAATAGAGGAATTTTATGTAATTGAATTGGATTTGGTACAAATAGCAAAATTAATAATTATTTATTGAATCCACACTATTGACTGGAGTACTTGTATAATGAATTCTCCCTTAGGTCAATTGTTTTGTGTCAATTCGGTACCAAAAGTTTAAAAATCTCTGTCACAACCAATCAACGAGCCGTCAACTACGCGACATGGACAGGTTGCGTATCGTTAACCAATCAGACGTCAGATACTGGCCGATTTCGAACATATTTTTTCCTTTTTTAATTTTTTTTTTCATTGCAATCGCACGCGTGATCAGTTTATAATATTTCCGTGTTCCCGATTTGAAAATGGCTGACGAAACCTTTGATAGTCGAAAGCATGGAGTTTATCGGATGCTCTGAAAACGGTGAAAGAAAATTGATAGAATTTTTCCTATTACTAAGACTCCACTATCCGTATGTCTGTCTGTCACTAGGCAGTATCTCATGAACGGTTATTATAATAGCTAGACAGTTGAAATTTTAACAGAAGATGTATTTCTGTTGCCGCTTTAGTAACAAGTAATAAAAATAAAATAAAGTAAAAAATGATTAAAGGAGGTCCTCACACAACGTGTTTTTTCCGTTTTTGTACGGAACTTTTTGTATACGAGTCAGACTAGCTCTTGAAAAGTTTTTAATGTGTTAGGTCAGTCAGGTTTTAGATCTATCTAGAATAGAAAAAAGAGAAATAGGATAAGAGAGATAGGAGAGTAGGATGCTGCTGCCCATCCTCCAAATTCCACTAAATTATTCGCTCACAATTTACAAAAAAAGAAAAAAAAAGTGCAATATCTCTGCTGAAATGTTCCACCAAAATTCCACAATGCAGGGGTGACAAACTATTAGCGTTTTAATTTAGAAAATTTAATTAAACTCAACCCTTACGGGGGACTTAGTTTTGTAGTTAGTAAAATTTAACCCGTTACGGTCGAACGTCGATTATATTTTAATAATTAATTTGTTTTTTAATTTGTTTTTGTACGCTTATGGGGGTTGTAATGGGTGTTTTGTGTGTTTATGTAACTATGTTGTTTGAAGGTCGGTCTTTTTTTTATGCTGACTATTTTTGTTTCGTTACCGTTAGTCTAGTGTTTGCAAGCGTGACTGCCGAGCGTAAGACCCTAAGTTCGATTCCTGATTGGGTAGAATTTATTAGTGCTGTTGAATTTCTCTTTTACATTGAACTTTGTGTGTAAAAGTCCAATGGATCGGCAATCTGACACGATCGGAGAGAGATCAGGTAGGCGGCCAACGGCTTTACGTACCCTTCGAGGCACAAAGCACTTGATATAATAAATCAGCTAATAATGATAATGATGATGATGCACATTAACGCAATACTCAAAAATCGGAAGACGTGGTTCGAACCTCTGACTGGCCAGTCAACTGTTGGACGCTGCATTACATGTACTTGATAGTAATCAAGAACGCAGTAAGCAATCAAAACAAATTAAAAATGGAACCAAACACTTAACTGTCACAAATGAAAAACAAAAACCGTTATAACAGTTTCTCATTCTGGATCTAAAAACTTGGTTCTATTAAAACGAGGACGCAAAAAGGACAGATATTTACAGAAACAGTGAGATAGAGCGAGACAGCGATAGCGGAATAGTTGCAGAAGTGGCCGTACATTTCACGATTTAATTAAGCATTTTAATTAATTTAAATTAAAGTTGTGGACCGTGATTTCCCTTGTCGCCCGATGTTTTGCTTGGATCAAACGCTCTAGACTCGTTTGAACTTGATCTTTGGGTAGATACTATCGCTATACATTAATTATTACAATTATATCAGTGGTAGCTTAGTGGTATGACCGTTGATTGGCAAGTCAGAGGTTCAAACCCAAGACACGCGAGGTGAGCGCACAAAAGTGGCACGAATGGGGAGAGTGCAGTAGACTAATACAGGCTGAAGATGATGATCTAAAAAAACAATTTTTTATTTCATCCATATACAGCGTGTAACAGAAGTCCGAAATAATACTTAAAGGCATGTATGTATATCATGAAGAGAATCACCTGTGAAAATATTGAATGCAAAAGAAGCATTTTTTTTTTCTTACAAAATAATTCTTTTGATTTCATTTTCTTCAATAATGACAGATTTCATTACCATACGCGTGCCTAATGCTAACTAAAAGAATTTATTGAAAGTAAATAAGCGGATTCGTGTTGATTTACCTTTCAGCTGATGTCTAGGGCTGTATTTGAAAGATTTTGGTTAAAATTTTGACCGTGGTTTTCTCGAGAATTGTTTGGGGTTCGGTTCCAAAACCTATGCTCAAGGATTGTTTATAGGGTACCTTATACGCCCTTACTGTATTATTTCGGACTTTTGTTACACGCTGTATACAGGGTTATTTACAACCATATATACAACTTTTACTATAAAAAAATCAGCTATTCCATACATTTATGTTCACATGACTTAACAAAATGTATGGAACAGCTGATTTTTTTTTTGCCATTTCAGGGTTGGTCCCATGGTAAAAGTTGTTCATAATGATGAGTTTAATGACCCGTTTAAAGGATGCTGGTGTTTTACAAATAACCCTGTTTACCTAATTCAAAACATTAACAAACATTTCATTTCAGAATTATCACATAAAATGTGTATGAATATTAGTTTTAATTAAAACATACTGTTTGTGATTTCCCTTGTCGCCATTGCTGGTCACTGGGTTCTAGAATAGTCTCATTTATAGGTCAACTACTGGGTCAGTGAATTGATTATTTAACACTGGCTCGCATGAGGTCCGGTCGGCCAGGATTTAGGAGCGAACATGTGTGTAATTCACTGACTTAATTATGAAGTAAATTTTTAAACGAAATATATTTTAAGAGATCTCTTCTTTCTATATCGTATGGTTGATGAACAACCTGATGTCAGAGTTTATACCACCTGTAGACCTCTGACATGGCTTTACACACCTTAAAAAAATCTCTCAGGTGTGCTGGTTTCCTCATGATGTTTTCCTTCACCGTTTTAGCAACTGATAATTTCTAAAACGCAAATGAATCCAAAAAGTGAAAGGTGCCTGAATTTCGAACTTACGACCTTTGAATTGGCAGTCCAACAATCATACTTAGGCTATCACTGCTTCAACTTCAACGATTAAAATATTATGTCTGTTGATGCGTCCACGATACACAGAACTATCCATATGTCTAACAACTTAAACTGACAATTTAGTGGACACAATAAAACGTATTATACAGCGTGTAACAGAAGTTCTAAATAATACTTAAGGGCATGTATGTATGTCATGAAGAGAATCACTTGTGAAAATATTGAATGCAAAAGAGGCGTTTTTTTTTTATACAAAATATTTCTTTTGATTTCATTTTCTTCAATAATGACAGATTTCATTATCCTACGCGTGCCTAGTGATTACTGAAAGAATTTATTGAAGGTAAATAACCGGATTCGTGTTGATTCACCTTTCAGCTGATTTCTAGGGCTGTATTTGAAAGACTTTGGTGAAAACTTTGACCGTGGTTTACTGGAGTTTTGCTTAGGGTTCGGTTCCAAAAGCTATGCTCAAAGATTGTTCATAGGGTACCTTATACTATATACTACTATATACTATGTATTATTTCGGACTTCTGTTACACGCTGTATATCTCCGACTGTGCGCTTCCACGGCTCTAAACTTCAATATTAATAATTTAATTATCAGAATCGTATTGCAAACAGCAATAAGCTTCTGTGCAATATCAACCAATAAAGATGCCATTTTCTGAGTGGCTCTCGAGAAGAACATAAAAATACAATCTTCTTAGAGACTCCAGTCCTCACATAGCGTCTTTTCAGACAGTTAGTACTTACAGCGAAACATAAAGCTGTATAAAACCAGTATGAATTGACCTCACATTGTATAGGCTCTTTGTACAACAAGAGGTTAGCTTATACTGGAAATGTATGGCTTGATGTGAAGTCGTGTGTACCACGTACACTTTTAATGGTAACTTCATAGTTTTTCAAGCAATGATACTAGCCTAGTGACTGCTAATTGGCAAGTCAGAGGACTCAAGTTCGAACCCAAGGTGCACTTGTGACTTAACGTAAGTTATGTGCGTAATATAAATTAATTATCATCTGCTCCGTGCGTCTAAAAGCACCATGAACATCTTTGTCATCTAATATAGGGAGTCAGTACTTTCATTAAATGCTGACAACTGATCTAACTTAGAATTTCGTATACTGGACTTAATAGTCTGAAATCGACAACACGCAGTGAGTGCGCTCGGTTATTATTGCTCGATCCTTCTCTGTATTACCCTTACCCTGCAGTGAGACAATTACAGGCTAATTTATCTGTTTAACAAAATATTACGTCAAACAATTATATATTTTTCAATCTAGTGCAAGTGTCATTGGATTGAAAAATTAGTGACTTCTGCATTCAAGTCTAGTGCTGGATACTGAATGCTGAACTGGATTGAAATGTGTTTACATCGGTCGGGAAAGAATCCATTGTCACCGCGCATATGACATTGTACGATATTATACATATATATGTATAATATCGTACAATGTCGTGGTGGCGCATTGGTTACGGACCCGCTTTGCAAACGCGTGGGTGTGGGTTCGAACCTAGCATGTACCAATGTGACTTTTTCAATGTCATAATTATGTACTTTCTTAGTTAATTTCAGACATCACACTGACTAACGGTGATGGAAAACATCGTAAGGAAACCTGGACTTTAATAGTCTGAAATCGCCAACAGGCAGTGAGCTAGCGTGGTGATTAATGCTCAATCCTTCTCTGTATGAGAAGAGGCTTTTGCCCTATATTGGGACAGTTACAGGCTGATTTATTTATTTATATAATATATATAATATATTGAAATACTTGATCGATGTAAACCTGTCATACTGCATGCAATAAAAACAATACAAAAAATCAATATAACTACATAAAATGCTGAAAATAACACAAAGGCGTTAGTTGTAACACAAAGGAGTCGGTGACAAGCCAAGTAGATTCCAGATCCATTATGAGCCTTAGCATTAATTCCTAAACAAAAAATTTTTTGTGTTTTGTCAGTTTTTTTTTTATAAAAAGTCTAATTTTCAATTTTAAGTAATATGAGATACCCGAACTCCTCTTTTCGGCAATCAGTTAAATAAACTAAACAGCTACCTAAATACTGGAACGCTTTAACTGTACTCATTTCTTTTTAGTTCATGAGACGCCCAGTTTTAATTAGTTCGGTTCGCTTATAATTGTGGAAAGTTCCCGACTGTTCTCAGCATTCCAGTTTTTCAGTCACCGAACTAAATAATCTATGTTCATAATTTAAACGCGGAAAGTTTTTTGAAGTTAAAAAGTTTTTTAAATGGTTCTTCTATCCTGTTGGTTTTGGTTCTAATTTTCTTAGTTTAAGTTGTAATTGATGAATTGGCTCTTTAAAAGGTTTTTTCAATGCTAAATAGATGACGGTGTATATAGCAAAGCAGTGATTGCCTAGTGATGACCGTTGGAATGCAGAGTCAGAGATCGTAGGGTTAAAACTCCACGCTCGCACCTCTGACTTTTCGGATTCATGTGCGTATTAGAAATTAATCATTACTTGCTAAAACGATGAAGTAAAACATCGGAAGGAAACTTCACAGCACAATTGAAAGATTTTTCAAAGGTGTGTGAAGTCATGTTAGAGGCCTACGTGCAGTTTAAACTCTGACACCAGGTTGTTCATCAACCATACAATAAAAAGACAAGAAGAGACGGCTAGGAATACAACGGCAAACTTGTTCTTTGTCTCTCTCTAGCTTTACACACCATTAAAAAATATCTCAAGTGTGCTGGTTTCATCACAATGTTTTCCCTCACCGTTTTAGCAACTGATAATTAATTTACATAACTTACGAAAAGTCTTACGCGCCTTAGGATCGAACTTGAGATCTTATCAGTCGACGGTCATACCACTAGGCTATCAGTGCTATTTGTGTCTCTACGATCACTTTACCCAAAATAATTATTAATTTACATTCCCTCACAAGGATATAAATTAATCTCGCATCTTGTAAACAGTGTTGGTCGCTGTTGGTATGTAATTGAGTTGGTCTGCAGCGGCTTTGTCACCAGATTCCTGCGGCAATACTAGAGTGTAGGGACGAAGGTAGGAGCTGTAGCGGGGATTAGGGGTGACTTTTGAATTTATACAGTGTTGTGTTGTGGGTAGAGTCGAGGGCACAAGACCGCGTCATCACCCATGAGATGGACAGATCAAATAAAATCTGCAGTGGGCGATCCCTTCCATGAATGCACTCAAAAGACCAAAAACCGGAATAGATGGAGAGAAATCGTGAGGCGAATCACATCAGCCCCTTCACATGATACTACATGATGACCATGAATGCTCTGACAAGAGTGCTACGAAGAAGAAGAAGATTTGTAAAACACCAGCATCCTTAAAAGGGGTCATTAAATTCATCATTATGAACAACTTTTACTATGGGACCAACCCTGAAATCGCGAAAAAAAAGCTGTTCCATACATTTTGTTCAGTCATGTGAACATAAATGTATGGATTAGCTGATTGTAATAACCTTTTTAGGATTCCGTAGCGAAAGGGTAAAAACGGGACCCTATTACTAAGACTTCGCTATCCGTCTGTCCGTCTGTCACCAGGCTGTGTCTCATGAACCTTGATAGCTAGACAATTGAAATTTTCACAGATTATTTCTGTTACTACTATAACAACAAATAAAATAAATATTTAGGCGGGGTTCTCATACAACAAACGTGATTTTTCATGATAATTCAACGATTTTTTGCTCGATATTAATAACGACAAGAGGTAGACGCTTGAGTGTCTAATGTTGTTTTGATAATGGTACGGAACCCTTCGTACGCGAGTCCGACTAGCGATTGGTCGATTTTTAAATTTACTCTAATATTTCGAATTGCTTTTTAGGAGTCATGATAGCCTGGTGGTGACCGTTGACTGGCGAGTCAGAGGCCTCGGGTTCGAACCCAAGGTGCACATAACTTACGAAAAGTTAGAGGTACCTCTGACTTTTCGTAAGTTATGTGTGTTTTATAAATTAATGATCACTCTCTGTGGCTCGGATAGCACGTTAAGCTGTTGGCCCCGGCTGTCAATTGTAGATCGTTGACAATCGTTACGGGCAGTCAGAAGCCCGAAATTCTGACAACTTTCTTACCAAGGGGTATCGTGTAACTCAGTATCTGAGTTGTGGAGGTCTGATAGGCAGTCGCTCCATTTAAAACACAGTATTCAGCTGCATCCGGTAAAACTGGAAGCCGACCCCAACATAGTTGGGAAAAGGCTAGGCAGATGATGATTTCGAAGTGCTTATTATATGTAACCGCTACAGCGTTTAACTTACACCACACCCTAAAACTTGGCTAGATTTTAGCTCGTCTCGTAAACTTAGAGCAGTGTGTTTAGTCCTGGTTATTATTGGACCAACACTTATGGTGTACAACTAACTTGGTGTATGTACATTCTAGTTTGTTTTACATACGATTGTTGTTTCAGTTTTGAGTAATTAATACTTGATAATTTCATATTATAGTACTATTTTAGCACTGTTAGCCTAGTGGTATGACCATCAACTGAGAAGTCAGAGGTCTCGAGTTCGATCCAACGGCACCTCTGACTTTTTGTAAATTATGTGCGTATTATAATTATAAATTAATTATTAGTTGCTAAACGGTAGGGGAAAATATCGTGATGAAACCAACTCACCTGGGAGATTTTTCAATGATGTGTAAAGCCATGTCAAAGGCCTACGAGCGGTTTAAACTCTGACACCAGGTTGTTCATCAGCCATACGATAAAAAGAAGACCTACTTATTGTGTTGTTGGTGAAACTTTTGTCAGAGTTTAAACCGCACTTAGCGAAATCTTTAAAAAAATCGCAAATATCTATAAAATTAAAATTTCATGAAATTATTTAATAAGAAACTCACAAAAACAATTGAATTAGGCGGGACTTGAACCCGCGATTCCTGGCGTGCCGTGCCATCTCTTTACCAACTAAGCTACCGAGTCCTCCCCGCTTCAGTTGAAATTACGAATCTCTTTATAAACGCCTTAAATGCGTGTGGTGACATCTACCGGAATACTTAAGCACTGCCGGTCCCATGTTCCAAACTTAAAAGCATAGATACGATATTACCAATTTTTAAAAATATATTTTATGTCCTATGGTTTTAACATGAAAACTCTAACACTAGATTGTGAATAGTTTTAATAAAACCATTCACTCTTAACTCCTTCAGCCAAACACCATCAAACGAAACCATTAAAACTCAACGATTTCTTGGCAATTTGTTACAAAATCCCAATTTTCCGAACTTGAGCCGACGGGCGACGCTTCACCGCCCAAGGAAACTTAGAAACGTAGAAAATAAGAGAAAAATCAATCACAATAAGTTCACAAAACTTGCTACTTAAGGGTTTTCAGTCAGTTTAAATGCTGGGAAAAGGACCGAATGGTTCGCAGACTTTTTGTTGAATGGTCTTATGCGAGAGCGAGCAAAAAAGTTTTGAGTCACAGTTTTATTACGTCAGAAGTGAAATTTTCCGTGAAGTAAAACGCCGGGTGCCGTGTGGTTTCTGACCTAAAAATAGAACCACCCCTACTCGTCCCGCGGGTGTCGTAAGATACGACAAAGGGAAAAATTCGCAGGATGGGTAGCATCCTTCTGTCTAACAGCAATCATCTGCTACTAAATCGCCAACCCGCTTGCCCAGTGTGGTGATTATAGGCCAATGCTAAAGTGGTGCGCATTGGGAGAAGCCTACGTTAAACAGTGGATTAATATAGTCTGATGATGATGATGATGATGAATCGGGACGTAAGTTGATTTTTAAGTCTAACAAGTTTTATTGATTTCATATTATGCAAGAATAAGCCAACCTGGGTAGTACCACTCCTCAGAGATATAGGCGTCCTCCTGACCTAAATTGAGATTGATCAACGCAGAAGATATTATAGTGCACAAATGTGTTCGCAAACAAATGCACTCTCTATTCCTTCACTTATTCGCTGAGAAATTAACTGCAATACGGATGGTTTTATGCACTCTCCAAGCAATTTCTAGAAAGAAAGGAAAAGTTTTATTCCCTCTTGGCAGAGATACACAATACATACTATACACAAACAAGACAAAAATTGTTATTTTTTACTTCAACGTTCCAGTTTTCGACATTAAAAGATCAGGTTTACATTCAATAACTGCAACTTATCCGATAATGTCATAGAACTGAACCAACTTGCATACAAAAGTTGAAAGGTTGATCCGTACGTTCAATAAAAAAAAAAGTTGATATACTAAAAAATCGCCTTGTGAGAACACCGCTTTACCCTCAATAGCTACGCCTGTAAACGATTAGCCACCTTATCCACTAATCATATAGCTTATAATTCAAAGCGAGCAGCTTTCACAAAAGGCTATATTATGTTTATTAGACGCGTAATATATTGGTCTATAAAAATGGTAATTTAGCGTACAAAATGAAATTAAAATGGCGCGCGGTGTTCAAAGATTATCTGCCCGATGAATATGATATATTACAACAATTACTTATGACTTGAGAAAAGTAATTTCAATGCTTTTGCGTCGTGGAAATTTTTTGCGGAGTTTAATAAGTTGAAGTATAATTTTTGCTTTGGCATAAAAAACTGTGAATTTTATTACTATAGTGAACATTGCCGTATGCTAAATGAATGAAATCAAATGAATTCTTGTTTATGCAATTTTTATGTATGAAAACTTGTTCTGATTAAGCTGAAAAATACGTTTTTTTTTATGGGGACCCCAATTTGTAACTTGATTTTGTTTTTATTTTTTATTCTTAATGCGGCAATAATGTATAATCTACACACTTTGTGAAAATTTCAAGTATTTACCCATTACGGTTTCAAAGATACATCTCAGAGACAGTCGGATGAATGGGCAGAGGGCGAGGGCTTATCAATAGGCTCCCGTTGGAAACCTTTGGAAGTCTAAAAAAGTAAGTAACTGTCTTTAGCACCCATAACACAAAAAAGTAAATGAAATATTCTCGATTCTTAATTCAAATTCAAAAACCCAATGTTCTTAATTCAAATTCAAAAATGTTCTTAGTTCTCTATCGCATAATAACAATCCCCACTTGGGCTAGTGTCCGCCTCATTGGACTGTGACGTTACATACGAGTCGCGAAAAGGATTTCTGTGTCTTCTACTGAAGACAAGGTTTTATTTTTATTCTTGCAATCTTTAGAATTTATTTAAAAAGCTGAACGAGAGAGGAAACTAGGTCATCAGCATTAGGTACATGTTGGAATTGTGTTAATTAGTATTTTCTTTCTTTCTTTATTAAATGGTTGATGAACAACCCGGTGTCAGAGTTTAAGCCCGTAGGCCTCTAACATAGCTTTAAACACCGTTGAAAAATATCTCAGGTGTGCTGGTTTTCTCACGATGTATTCCCCACTGTTTTCTTGTGTAATTAATTTTTAATACGCACATGAAATCACATGAAAAGTCAGAGGTGCTTTGCTGGGTGTTGAATCTACGACCTGTGACTTGACATCAGTATGACCGAAGTTTGGTCTTATCCAATGGCAATAACTCCAAAATGAACATTTTTGAGTAATTTCTAGTTTTGTGAGTTTTATCAGGTATAAAAAAATAAAATACATTTCACATGTATGTATGTAGCAATGTACATTGTACAGTACATTGTCGTTACCTCATCATCTGCCTAGCCTTTTCCCAACTATGTTGGAGTCGGCGTCCAGTCTTACCGGATGCAGCTGAATACCAGTGTTTTACATGGAGCGACTGCCTATCAGACCTCCACAACCCATGTACTGGGTTACACGATACCCCTTGGCAAGACTGGTTGTCAGACTTTCGGGCTTCTGACTACCCGTAACGACTGTCAAAAATCTACAATTGACAGCCGGGGCCAACAGCTTAACGTGCTATCCGAGGCACGGAGAGTGATAATAAATTTAAAATTGTCTTTTCCTACATGTGAATATTAACTGCCAATTTTTTTGTTAAAAAACTTTTTCTAAAAGTCCTGAGTCTTAATTAATATCAAGGTCACCCACGAACCCAAAAGTACCCCGTAGTGATCAAGAACGACTGTTTATTTTAGGGAAAATTTAGCTCCCAACAATAAACATTGCCAGCATAAATAAACAAAAAACCAACTAGCCTTTATTGAAGTGAAACAGTCACGCATTGAGCACAATTCTCAATTAGGATATTTCCTAAAGCACCTATTAATTTGAGTTGCCAGCCATAAATTCTTGTTACCCCACTAAAGGTAGTTTCGGGTTTTCCTGTTTTTTTTAAATGGTAGTTGATTTCCGTACTGAATTGAATGGAGTTTTAGTGTTGCCAGAAAGAAATGTGGTTAACAATTGTTTTTGTTTTTTTTAATGGTTTTTCGGCTTATTGGTATTTATTTTGGAAGTTTGGTAGGTTGGTACCTAGTACTTAACAACATAAATACATCGTAAGGAAACCAGCACACGTGAGAGATTTTTAACGGTGTGTAAAGCCATGTCAGAGGCTTCCGGGCAATTTAAACTCTGACACCAGGTTGTTCATCAACTACACGACAAAAAAAAGCAGTTTGAGTCAAGATAGCCTAGTGGTATGACCGTTGACTGAGGAATCCGAGGTTAGGGTTCGAACCCTCTAACTTTTTATAAGTTATGTGCGTATTATAAATTAACTAACTCAATCACTTACTCCGTGCCTCAGAAAGTACTTAAAGTCGTTGGCCTTGCTCCTGATCGCTCTCCGGTCGTGTCGGATTGCCGTCCCATCGGACTATGAGAGTGAGGGAATAGAGAGTGCACCTGTGTTTGCGCACAAACTTCTGCTCTATATTATTTCCTGTGTAGTTAGCTAATCTCCGTTGAGATTAGACACTGTGACCGAAATTCGGTCAGGAGGATATTATTATACCGATAAGCTTAAGATACCCGATAAGCTTACGATCTCGAATAGCTTAGTGGTAGAGCGACTGGGAGCTTTGTAGGTCACCGGTTCAAATCACGGTCGTGATCGATTTTTTCTTTCCACAAAATTTTTTGTTTGTTCTTAATTATTCCATACCTTTTTCGCTAAGCAGCGATAACTAATTAATTTTAAACAAACCTTCACAAATACAAAAATGGCGAATATGATTAAATTCTCAAATTAGGCAGAAAGGCACCTGAAAACTCGTAGGTAGGTAGGTAGAGGCTTTATAAATATTTCATGAGACCATTCCTCAGTAATATCTGGGCGTTTTCACTTCATTGGCTCAGATTTTGCGTTTCACCTGACTCGGTAAGAGTAGGGATGAACGGGTTTTATTCCAACTATATTTTTTTTGTAAAATATATTCGTTCAACATATTGGCATCTACCAATGTGACTTTTGTAATGTCATAATATGTACAGTCGGCTAAGAAGTTGGGTTGGCAAGGGCGCTAGTTAAGGTTGTAATTTTTTCAAGATGTCATCAATATAATTAAATTTTACCATTTTTTGTGAAATATTTACATGTTTTAGCACATGTTAGCTTAACAACGCCCTAGGCGTATAAAGAGATTTGAAATTTTGACTGATACTGATGGGATACGGTGGCTCAGCGGTTAGAGCGTCGGCATGATACGCCGAAGATCGTGGGTTCGAATCCCATCCGTATCAGTTGTTTTTTCAAATTTCTTATTAAATATTTATAAATTTTATCATATTTTCTGAAAAGGTATGACTGAAACCTATACAAAACTAAACAATTTTACACAACCGCATGCAAGCTTCCATAAAAAAACTTCATCCTTAACTAGCGGACCTGTCAACCTAACTCCTTTGCCGACTGTGCTTTCTTAGTTAGTAAACTAAAACACAGGCTAATGGTGAAAGAAAACATCGTGAGGAAATCTGGAGTACCTAAGTCTGACATCGCCATCCCGCAGTGAGCTAGCGTGGTGATTAATACTCGATCCTTCTCTGTATGAGAAGAGGCCTTTGCCCTGCAGTGGGACAGTTGCAGGCTGGTTTATTTATTTATTTGTTTTATATTCGTTCGAAGTCTTGTTGCAAATTAATATTTTGAGAAATATTTTAGCGTAGATTATAATTATCATATTTTTAGGGTTCCAGACCTCAAAAGACAAAAAAACGGAACCCTTATAGAATCCCTTTGTTTTCCGTCTTCTGTCTGTCTGTTTGTTTATAGATATTAAGGCTAACGATATGAAAGCTTAGTTAGCACCACAATCACATTTCAGCGAATGTTACGAGTTCAAATCTCGTTTGTAACTATCTCTTTGACAATTACTTTCATCAATTTTAGGCACCAAAACAACATCATCAAACTGCAAAAATTGGAGCCTATTACCAATGGATCTTCAATAAGATAATATAGAAAGGGAACTAGCATGACCGTCTGCCAATAAAATATTGCCTATAGTAGATAAATGAAATCATTTCCATCAACCCTAATCCTTTCATCAAAAGATAAAGATTCGATTCTGAAAACAATAGTTTTATGTATATCCATAATGCCTATAAAACTAAATTTACTTTTAATTTTATTTTGTCTAGACATTTTGCCATTATTCTGATGTTACGTAAACTATGTCTGAATATGTTAGTCAATTTAGTTACATTCCAATCAAATATGGGAACAAAGTAGTTGCTTATGCTGGTGATTTTTGCGTGTCAAAGTTCTCAGGTACGAACCCAAGACCTTTAACTTTTCGTAAGTTATATGCGTATTATAAACCAGCTAACCCGTGCCTATGTCGTTGAGCGGTAATCATTTTTCGGATTAACATTATGTCCTCCAGACCAAATTTTGGTCACAGCGGCTGACCGACGCGGGAGATATTATAGTGCACAAGTGTGTGTGCAGACACAGGTGCACTCTCTGTTCCCTTACTCTCATAGTCCGGGACGGCAATCCGACACGATCGGAGAGAGATCAGGCGCAAGGCCAACGGCTTCACGTGCTTTCCGAGGCTCGGAGTAAGTAATAATTAATTTATAAAACGCACATAATTTACGATTATTCAGAAGTGTGCATTGGGTTTGAACCTGAGACCTCTGACTTGCCAGTCAATGGTCACCACCACTAGGCTATCACGACTCTCAATGATATACATGGAGTGATATACGATCGCCCTGTTATGACGACGACGCCAGACAACCCCGTGTCTGACGTCCATGATTCTCTTTGCAACAGGACAGATGAGTGTTTTCATGCCAAAGAGCTTCACCTGTGATCTAGCCTGCAACTAGCTTCACCGTGGGGATTCATAGTATCGCTACTAAGCCCCCGCCATGACTTGGCGAAAATCCCTAACGGGGTTTCAATTGTAATTACCTACCTAATAAATTAATCAAATCAATAAATTACAATAAACTTTATAATTATTAATCGAATGACCATAAGTAAAACTACAAACAATCCAACCAATATTCTCACACAATTCATACGATATTCACAACAAAACAGTAATATGAAAATTGTACCCAAAACATATATCACAAATAGATTTGAAACCTGCTCTGTTTACCCCAAACCGGGCGAGCGTGAATCACATTTAATATTTTCGGATCCAACCCCCTGCTGTTGTCCAAATACCTTCCCATTTCGTGTTATAAACGGGGTCTTTTGTACCCGTATCAATACAGGGTTAAAATACGAGTGGTATCTATCAAAATGATCTATAGTCGGGAATAAGGTTTGAAGAGGGTTATTTTTTGTTTTTTAATTATCAATTACTTTTGAGCGATAGGATTGATATGAACCTGATTTTCAAGGAGTCTTAAACTGAAATCTAAGGAACCTAAATTAACCTAATTTCAATGTTGTCAGTCTTTTGCCCTTTCCCTGGTGACAAATAATACCTTTCGTTTATATTTTTTTTACTCTTTTTTGTGAGCAAGTGTTTTTAATTTAATTTTTGTAACTTTAAAAAAAAAATTATATGTAACGTTAAAGTTATAAGTATGTAACTTTGAAAAAATTAAATATATAAATAAATTATTATTGATCAAAAATCAAAATCAAAATATTTTTATTCATGTAGACCATGTATATCATGTATATCGTTGATGTGTAATTTTTTTTGGCAAAAGTAAACCTCCATTGTGATTTTACAGAGATATAGTTTTTGAGCTGAATAGTGACAAATATATACATATATATACATATATTTTATCCTGGAATAACTAACGGAAAATAGCTAGTATTTATTTTATAGCATTCTTCTGACTAATTTTCTCGTCGGCAAGTTTACGAGCAGATTGAATTCAGATACCAGGATATCAGAACACAAAAGGCGATTTCCTGCAATTCGCTAGCTACTTCATAGTTATATCAACTGTTTTAATACTACCTTTCTAGAATCTTACTGACAACTTCCCTTTAGGATCTCATTTCAACGTTTCACTATAGAAAATTTATAATTTTGAAACTGAAATTCCGTCAAGAAGCGAAACTAGTAAGTTTCGTCTGTTTCGCAGTTTCAGCGCATTTCGTGCTGAAAACTAGGCGTTTTGTAAGTCAGCTGAATTCAGTTGCTAGTTTGTAGATCGTTATCTAAGGCTCTGATGATATTTTCAGTGTAAATATGAGTGTTCATTTTTGCAACGCTGCGCTGTGGTTGCTGTTTCTCTGATTGGTGCGTGGCGCCATGTTTAATAGCGAAAGGTTTGGTAACATTGTTATATATAATAGTTGATAAAAAATAAAACCGACTTTAAAAGGAACTAAACAGCTCGAAATAACTTTAAAACGTATTTTGGAGTCGGTTCCAAGTCAAGTTTTTAATGAGAAGGTTAAAAAAGCTAGAGAACTTGACTCTTGTGAGATGTTCTTTCAAACAAAAAAAAAATTTCAAAATCGGTTCACAATTGACTGAGAAATCGGTGAACATACAAAAAAAACATACAGCCGAACATAGAATCTCCTCCTTTTTGAAGTCGGTTAAAAAAATACATACAGCCGAACATAGAACCTCCTCCTTTTTGAAGTCGGTTAAAAACTGACCAAGTTCGACTCAGACTCGCACACAAGGGTTCCGTACAGAACCGTTTGAACTCGTTGATAACAGAACCCTAAAAACCAAAAAGTTACGATAAGTTTATCTGCAACTCTATGTTTAAAAAACAAAATTTAAAGCCAGTAAAATTTAAAAACCGAACAGCGAAACATATCGCATCTACCCGCCTGTTTGATCAGGGTAGGCAGGGGTCATAAATCTCGTACTACCCGGTTTGTGGTGAACATTCATTTTGTTTTTATGCCAATACCTTGAAGCTTTTAATCACTGAATTCAGGTCCTTTTTGAAGTTTAATTCTGTGCAGGTGATGCGGTATTTTTTTCTGGCAATAAAAGGGTAAATTTCACTAAAAAATTACCAAAAAGGTAAGGACATTCGTGTCACCGCGTAATTAAGATAGGAAGCTTAATTTTAATTGTGCGGCGAGCTTCAATTTATTTATCGAATATCAATTTGATACGTCAAATTAAAGACAGAGATGTCAAGGCGATGTAACAAGGGAATTTATGTGATAAGTGCGTGCAATACGATAGAGTTGGTTAGAACGCTGTCACGGTACGGCGAGTGTTGTGGATTCAAGTCGTCAGTTGTTTTTGCGAGTTTCTTATTAAATATTTTCATTAAATAAGCAAAATATGGCTTACCACCAAGTCCTGCCCGCTTCAGTTGTAATAACGAAAAATTTATTTCTTGACGGCTTATAGGGGTGTGGTGACATCTACCAGGTAGTTTTCGCACTGCCGATCCCATGCTCTAAACTTTTCAGTTTTGAAGATAGAAGGAGGGGAGGAATATCTCGTAAGGGTCAACGATACACAAATGTCAATCAAAATAAACATATTTTTATTCGTGTAAACCATTAGGCACTTATGAATAGTCATAATTCTAATATTGTTTGTTGTAAGAGTGACTCTTAATAAGCCAATCGACCTTGTTATGTTTTAGCTCCTTAACCAAGCTATTGATAGCCGCCATTCCTCCTCCTTGTTATGCGTGCCTTATCCAAGCTGTGGCTATTAATCCAGCCACTAAGCGAGGATCTCAAGATATCGAACAAGCTCTCCGCTTAACTAGTCATTGAGAAACAGCTGTGAACGTTAAAAATTGTTGTTGATAGCTAAATAACTTTCTTCATATAATTATTTATTAAAATTTGAAAAAAAAGGGTAACGTGCTATAAATGTAAAAAAAAACATGAAAAATTCTTTTTTCATTTTTAATAGGTACCAGACGAATATAGGTGACGTTTTTTTTTTAAAAAAAATATTTCACAACACAAGCCTTCAAAACTTTGTGCCACACTTTTTGAATTTCAATTTCTCCTAAATTAAATGCCTAAGTTAGATTTTTAAACGGTTTTACTTAGCTTGGCCTGTTTATTATTTAGTTCAAATTGAGTAATCGATATTTCACCCCCTTCCTGTTGACAGATTGATCTGATATTTGGTACATAGCTTTAGTTTTGATAACAAAACGTTTGATAAAAAAAATACTTATATTAAACTATTTATAACAAAAAAAATAAAATTTTCTAATCCTTTTTATTTCGAAAATATCATCATCATCTTCCTGCCCTTTTCCCAATTTATTTCGGGTCGGCGCAAAAAGAATATATAAGCATTTATTTCGAAACAATATCGCGTTTAAATATTTACGTTTTCAATACATTATTTCTATCAAAACTTATGCACCTTTTTCCTTTGTTCCAGGCGAAACCATAACTCCAGATAACACCACCATCACCCGAGTGCTGCCCCTCACGGTGACACGCGAGGAGCTGGGTGGGGAACTGATCTGTGTGGTTAGCTCGGCGGCTCTGGACGCTGATATCGTCAAGCGAATGAAGCTGGATGTTAGAGGTATGTATATTAATTATCCTTTCTATGAAAACTTATTTATAGCTAGCGTGAAACATATCCCACCAGACATATTTTCATGTAAAATGCTCCCAAGAACTCACCATATGGCTTGCACTGTAAAAAGTTATCAGTTCTCATGTAGAGCCAAGCTTCTAACACTAGACGCCCTAACTCTACTTGCCCTAACTTCACAAACTTCACACCTTAGTCAAAATATGAGGTTTAGTAATTTCGCTACATTCATATAGGCGTAAGATGAAAAAAATATTCACTGTTCATTACTTTTCTGTTTTAAATTAGTTCGTGTAGTAACACAGATTTTGAAAGTATAAATTATTATTTTTTTACCTAAGTTGTTGTTGTTGTTGATTTATTGAATAAATTAAATAATTATCAAATCAAACTAGAAGACAGTAAAAAAATTTATGAAATAGACACTCAGCACTTACAGGCTGAGATTAAGATATTAGAGGAGTCATTAAACTCACTTTACTCTAAATATATGACTTCTCAAAAGCAAATAGATGAGCATATATTAGCAGCAAATAGTTTGATTGATTTGTGTAATTATAATGCAGACAGAGTGGATTCATTAACACTCAACACCACTCCATGTCCATGTACTTGCATTTCCAACACAATAAATAATCTTGGTCCCACCCTAGAGACTTCAGAGGGCTTGTCCAGGGGTGCCTTCTCCATCCCTTGTAATGACAGCTCAAATAAAACTACACCCACACCATCAAGCATAGATTCTAGTACCACCACAACATGTTATAAAACCATAATGTACTCAGATAATATAGGAAAAGGTATTGGAGAATTACTAAATAATGGCCTGGGTCATTCTGTGACAAATTACTGCATGCCAGGGTTATCCTATAATCAGATAATTGAATCAATTTTATTAGGAAAACTTAGTTCCAATACAAATTTAATTGTATTTGTAGGTAATAGTTTAAATGTAAAAAAAAAAGACATCACAAAATCAGTATCTCAAATGTTGAGCCTTGAATGTAATAGAATAGTATTGTGTGCCTTACCCTATTATGACCATCTATCAGATACCCAAAATAACTATATTCATATGATGAATAATCATATGCTGTTTTTAGCTAATCACCACAGTGATAAATTTTTATTTTTTGACACCAACAGTTTTGTTGGAAACTTGAAAATGACAAGGGGTAATGAATACCTGCCCAATAGATATAAGCGTGAAACAGCTAGATTACTAGCATATACTATTTACACAGTCATAGGTAATATGACGAAGTTCCCTTCTTCCTCCACTGTAGTTAGTAGTGATACTAATAATGATGTGGTTAATTGTAATTTAAACTGACTTGTTCGACAACAGAGAAGAAAACTAAGTTTTTACTACTGTCACATCAAAATATTAATCACTTCTCTGGCAAAATTTTAGATGTAGAATTATTTATTGAAAAATTTAATGTCGACATTTTATGTTTTACTGAAACATGGCTTACGCCAGACACAATGTTGTTTAATATTAATGACTATCATGTCGCTAGTTCGTTCCAGAGAGTGTCAGCAGAAGGCGGAGGCACTATGATTTTGTTAAATAACAAATATGTTCATAGAGAGCGACGAGATATTTGCGACCTCTCTGTTGAACGAATCTGCGAGCTCGCATGTGCAGAGACGGAGGAGTACATTATCTTGTGTGTATACAGGCCTCCTAATTCTAAAACCTCACATTTTTTGGAAGTTATGGAGGATGCCCTCCGGAGGATAAAAATGAACAAAAACATTATAGTATGTGGTGATTTTAATATTGATCTTTTAGTAGATACCACCGCAAAACTAGACTTTATATCTTTATGTAAATCATTTAATTTAAATTTTAATTTCTTTGAGCCAACTAGGGTGACAAAAGATTCTGCTACATGTATAGACAATGTCTTAACCAACTTTAAAATAAAAGGTAAAAACCTTATATCAGGGGTTCGCTCTGATCATAAGTGCCAGATTATTAAATTAAGTCATAAAATAGTCAATAAGCACAAGGCGATACAATGTAGGTCACTAACAAATAAATGTCTAGAAAAATTTAAGAAAAATTTTGAGGTACAGCTACATACATTAGAACCACACTATGACGATCCTAATATGATGTACAGTTCTTTATTTGATGCTATAAATAAAGAATTCCAGAAAGCATGTAAAGTCAAAATAATAAATATTAAAAATAAGGTCCCTTTTAGTGCCTGGGCAACCCCAGGTATCAGGCGCAGTAGAGACATTATGTACGACCTATACGATAAAAAATCCTATACCCCTAACAATGACTTTCATATTTACTTACGGAACTATTCTAGAATTTTCAAAAAAGTATGTCAACAAGCTAAAGCTACTTTCATAAGTCAACAAATTAAAAAATCAAAAAATAAGGTAAAAGCAACGTGGAAAGTAATAAACACCGAAACTGGTAATCGTAGGGCCACTGATAGTATACCTGTATTAAAAATTAACGATAAACTAGTTTCTAATAAATCGGTGGTTGCTGACTATTTTGAGCAATTTTTTACAAACATACCCACTGAGACTACTAAATGTCTTCAGTCGTGTCCAGTAGCTGCTGAACTACTTTTAAAGAAAAACTTTAAGTTTAATAGCACAACTAGTTTCGAATTTAGTTCTGTTACATATATTGACATTATAAAGGCATTTAAAACTATAGCTGTTAAAAGTACAGAGGACTTGTGGGGATTATCAATTAAAGCCATTACGCCCATAATAGAAAATATTGCGCCAATACTGGCATTTATTTTTAACAAGTGCATCACAGACGGTATCTTTCCCGACCTTATGAAGCACAGTAAACTCGTACCCATTTTTAAAGCAGGGTGTCAAAATGACGCCTCTAATTATAGGCCAATATCTGTGCTACCTGCCTTAAGCAAAATATTTGAAAAATTAATACTTAGCCAAATGCTAACGCACTTTAATAAAAATGAAATCTTGCACAGTAAACAGTTTGGATTTACTAGAGGTCGATCTACTGAAGATGCCGGTTCAACTCTAATCAAAACTATCTTAGAAGCCTGGGAAGAAGAGCGGGATGCTTTAGGAGTGTTCTGCGATCTTTCAAAGGCCTTTGATTGCGTGGATCACCGCACTCTTATTTTGAAACTAAAATATTACGGTATCCAGGGTAAATCTATTGATCTCGTAAATTCTTACCTGTCGAATCGGGAACAAAGGGTGACAATCGACAACGTTACCTCTACTGGCTCATTTGTTAAAATGGGAGTGCCCCAGGGATCAATTTTAGGTCCATTTCTATTTCTCGTATATATAAATGATCTCCCTCACATGATTAATGATACCATGACAAATATAGTCCTGTTTGCTGATGATACATCACTCATATTTAAAATTAATAGGAAAGATAGGAATATTGTTGAACCAAATATTACACTTAATGCATTATCAGATTGGTTCTCTGCTAATAATTTTTTACTTAATGCCGGAAAAACTAAATGTATCAGATTCTCGGCACCTAACGTAACCCAAATAGGTACAAATATAAAACTAGATGGGAAAATGTTAAGCCTAGTTCCCTCTACCGTATTTCTCGGTGTCACTGTAGACTGTAAGCTGCAATGGGGACCTCATATAGAGGCACTTGCAGGTAAACTGAGTTCGGCTGCGTTTGCTGTACGGAAAATACGACAGGTGACAGATGAGGCAACGGCTAGGCTAGTATATTTCGCATACTTTCATAGTATTATGTCGTATGGTATTTTACTATGGGGATCGGCAGCGGATGTCGACACCATTTTTATATTACAAAAAAGAGCTATCCGAGCAATTTACAACTTAGGCCCAAGGGATTCACTTCGTGAATTTTTTAAGAAGATAAATATACTTACATTCCCATCCTTGTATATATTTCAAAACATCTTATACACTCGCAAAAATATAACTTCCTTCCAAAAAAAGAGTGATATTCACAAACATAACACTCGTCATAAGGACAATCTTGTGGTACCTGGTTATAGACTTTCTAAAACTAAAAACTCATTCATGGGTAACTGCATTAAGTTTTACAACAAAATACCCTCTATAATTAAGGATCTACCGGATGCTAGGTTTAAAACAGTTATTAAAGGTATCCTAATATCAAAGGCTTACTATAAGTTGAAGGATTACATTGAAGATAAAGATGTGTGGCATACTACTCCCTCCTGCACACTGCGACCCACTAGCGCTGATTGAACTTTACTAATATTCAAAATCAATTTTATTGTGCTTTGACATCATATTGAATACTTATTTTAGAATAGGTACTTAATATTTTTGAATACTCCGACATGTATTTGTATTGCTTACTATGTAAGTATGTTTGTAATTATGTGAGCACCATGTAGTCCTTCCAACTTAGTTTTTATTAACGTGATGATTGCTGTACGGCTTGGGTATGTCATGCTCACAGAAATGTTCTGATAGCGGTGGCGTTGTGTGTCGGGTCGTTTGATTCCCTACAATATGGTTGAGTTAGGCGATGGCTGATGCATGCGTCATACTCGTGAACGGGTGCCGTCTGTTGGGACTGGTCAGCTCATAGCTGTTACGGTAATTCTATCAAAAGCATAAATATATTTAAGATGTACTTGTGTTTAGTCGACTGACATTGTTCTCACATAAGACCTCAGAACAATGTAACCTAAAATATTATAAGCCATTTATTTAAAAGAGCAACCATGGAGTTTCTTGCCAGGTTCTTCTCCATGAAGGGTAGGCTGCCCTAGGAACTGGCAACTAGAGTCACTCTTATAACAAACAATATTAGAATTATGACTATTCATAAGTGCCTAATGGTCTACATGAATAAAAATATTTTGATTTTGATTTTGATTTTAAGAACACTCTCGATCAAGACACTTTTGGGAGCTATGATGCCATAGATACCTACATATTTTAAACTTGCAACACCCCTCCTTTTTATTGGGGGTTAAAAACACATAAACCTTAGACTTGGCACCAACTCCAAAATTAACGTTTAAATACACAATATTTTTTATGCGAAAATTTTCACATTCGCTTAAGCCACACAAAATTTAAAACACTTAAAAGATGGAAATATTATTTTTAGCTTGTTTTATTTTTAGTTTATTGTTTTTAAGTTGTTTTTTTTTTTTAATTTTAACTAGCAAAAACTTACCTATATGACAATCAACAAACAAATCTTCTTCTTCTTATCGTATGGTTGATGAACAATCTGGTGTCAGAGTTTAAACCGCCCGTAGGCTTTTGATATGGCTTTGCACACCCTTGAAAAATCTCTTCATCACGATGTTTTCCCTCACCGTTTTAGCAACTGATATTAATTTATAATACGCACATAACTTATGAAAAGTCAGAGGTGCGCGCCTTAGGATCGAACTCGAGAACACTGACTTGTCAGTCGACGGGATGCGACTATTTTCGTTCCGTTCTAAACAACCTATAAAAACTTTAAAATACATCTCCAATCTTTAGAAATGTAGCAATATTTCTTCTCTAAACTCAATAGACATTATATTAGACCAATTTTTCTGCCAACCACCATCTTACGAGCCGTGTCTGTATAATTGAAGCCATTTATAAAATGGTATCAGTAGACTTAATGAAAATTTATTCCTTCACAAAATTAAACACGAAAAAGTCAGCGAATTAAATTCTGTAGCTTGTGGGACGGATTTGGAAGTTTAGGGATGAAGTGGTTAAGGGTTGAGTTGCGATTTAGTTGAGTTTTTTGTTCCTTTTCTCATCATCTGCCTAGCCTTTTCCCAACCATATTGGGGTCGGCTTCCAGTCTTACCGGATGCAGCTGAATACCAGTGTTTTACATGGAGCGACTGCCTATCAGACCTTCACAACTCAGGTACTGGGTTACACGATACCCCTTGGTAAGACTGGTTGTCAGACTTTCGGGCTTCTGACTACCCGTAACGACTGTCAAAGATCTACAATTGACAGCCGGGGCCAACAGCTTAACGTGCTATCCGAGGCACGGAGAGTGATAATTAATTTATGAAACGCTCATAACTTACGAAAAGTCAGAGGTGCGCCTTGGGTTCGAACCGGAGACCTTTGACTTGCCAGTCAACGGTCACCACCACTAGGCTAACACGACCTTCCTTTTCTGTTCAGCCAAAAAAAATACTACTTACATTACTCTCTTTGGGACTGATGGCGAAAGACTCTTTGAGTGTTGAAACACAACGTTTAAAAGCACATTCATACAGCAGCTGTAATTAAAAAATCAGCGAAGTCGAATTTGAGTCGTGATAGCCTAGTGGTGGTGACCGTTGACTGGCAAGTCAGTGGTCTCGGGTTCGAACCCAAGGCCAACCTCTGTATTAACGAACGGGTGTATTTTAAGATATTTTTATAAAATAAAATCTTAGTTTTTTAGTATTTTATCTTTTTATTCCCGTCCAACAATAAAACAAAAAAAACATAACTCCAATAGACAATAAAAAATTAAATATAAAAAAACATAGATAATATCAAAAAGGTGCCAATCGGGCACACTTTGACTTTTCGTAAGTTATGTGCGTTTTATAAAAAATAAATATATATAAATTAATTATCACTTACTCCGTGCCTCGGAAAGCACGTAAAGCTGTTGGCCCTGCGCCTGATCTCTCTCCGATCGTGTCGAAAGGCCGTCCCATCGGACTATGAGAGTGAGGGAAGAGAGAGTGCACCTGTGTTTGCGCACACACTTGTGCACTATAATATCTCCTGCGTAATTGGCTAGTCTCCGTTGAGATTGGCCGCTGTGGCCGAAATTCGGTCAGGAGAATATTGTAATGAAAAAATATAATCATATTGCAACTCTTTACCAGCCCACGTGTTTCCCTCCACTTATGATCCTGGGTCCTTTAAGCGGAGCGTGAAAAAGCTTTTCTTAAGGCCGTCAAGGTGAGGGCCGTCATGCCACATTGCTATGCTGGCTGCTGGGATGATGGCCATCACTATGGGACTCCACTGACTGTTTTCCATCAGGCAGCAAGCAATAAAAAAAAAGTGCAGTAATAGTATGATAAGCAAGTCTAAAGTATCAGGTTCAAACCCAAGACTCTTCTATCTTTTCGTAAGTTTTGTAAGAATTATAAATTAATTATCACCCGCTCCGTACGTCAAAGGGTGCATCAAGGTCGGGTCCTGCGACTAATCCCTCACTGGTCGAGACGGATTGCCGTCCCTTTGGACTATGGAAGTTGGGGAATAGAGAGTGTAACTGTGTTTGTGTGTGCACATGCAATTGTGTACTTTAATATCTCCTGTGTAGTTGGATAATCAGTGTTCACCATGCTAACTCACTACGTGTTTGCGATTTCAGACCGTTAAGTCCAGGTATTCTTCGATGATTTTCTAGTCAGTAGTGTTGATTAGTTATAAAACTACGTATATATGTATTAGGTATAGATTTTCGTGCCTCGGAAATCACATAAAGCCGTTAGTTCTGCGCCTGATCTCTCCGATCGTTTCGAATTGCTGTCCCATCGGACTATGAGAGTGAGGGAATAGAGAGTGCATCTGTGTTTGCGCACACACTTGTGCACTATAATATCTTCTGCGTCGATGGCTAATCCCCGTTGAGATTAGCCGCTGTGACCGACATCATGTCAGAAGGATTATATTATAATTATACTTTGTATATTATGAGATTAGCAAAGTCACATTGGTACATGCTTTTCGAACTCACGCCCACGCGCTTTCAAACCGGAATATCAACCAATGAGCCACAACTAATCGCACTCCCATCCGTAACTAAATACCATAGCAATTTTAATTAATTAATTCGAATTTCGCCTACTACAGAATACACATCACACCCAACTTTCATCCATACAATAAATTCCTTACACATCCTAAACTACTACACGTAGTAATTACCAACCATTTACCAACTACATACGTACTCATTTTGGACTACATACGAAGTCATTTCCAATGAACCCTCAAAATCAAAAGGACAAACGGGTCCGACTCCAATGGCCAGAGTTTGGGAACTTCTTGTTTATTAATTGACAATTTATTGGCTAATATACCGTTATTGGGGGACTGGGAGGATTTTGGGAGGGTGTAATCTTGGGGTGGATTGGGAGGCTGTGTCTAAAAGCTGTTAGTGTATCGAAGTGTTAGTTTAGTGTGCAAGCGTGGCTGGTGGCTGAGAAAGCCATCTATTTAAAAGAGCAACCTTAGAGTTTCTTGCCAGATTCTTCTCCATGAGGGGTAGGCTGCCTTTGAAACTGGCAACTAGAGTCACTTTTACATTAATATTAGAATTATGACTGTTACAAGCGCAAATAAATTTGAGTAAATATTTTTTGGGGATTTAGTTTAGGATATAATATTATGTTTTTTATTATATGGAACTCTAATAAATGAGGCATTTGACCTACAGTGGGACAGTTACAGGCTGGTTTATTTATTTCTTTTTTATGAAACTGTTCACATTATTTGGCAACAATTAAAATTTTTCAACAATTCAAATAATATTCACATATTTTTACCTTAAATCCAATCTAAGGCATATAAACACGTGATTAGTTCAATTTTCATGATTGTCATTGTTTTCGTAAGATGATCTTTAATTTCAAATATCTCCGAAACGTGATAATTTAGGACATCATATTGCTAACATTTTTTGTTTGTAAAGATGTCCTTTATCAAAATATACTAGTGACATCTTGCGCCGCCACTTTGAAAAAAAATCAAAATGGCGATGACCCGCTATGTCAGCTCCCATACTAAAATGTTCGAACCCTTTTTGATAAACACTTTCGGATTTAAGTTTTTTTAATTAGACTCCTAGATGCAGAAAATATGTTACTGGGTTTGGATTTTTTTCTCCCATAGCTCGGAGTTTGCCCGGAACGTCGTCTTCGACTGCCGCGATTTAAACTACTAGATCAATCAAAGAATTTCCTTATATTATGTTTGTCTGTGTATTATCAAAGAATAGGTATCCAATAATATGAATTATGATTATCACGTTAGATACGATATTATAAAACAAAACAAAAAAAAATCTTAATTATTTTACAAAAATAAAGGAAAACTCCCAAAAACAAACTTAACCCTAAATTACTCCAAAATAATTAGTCTCGGCCCACTCAACCCTCCAATATTTTACATGGGCCACATTGAACCAATGCTTAACTAACTTCGGTACTACACTGGCGCCCGCAATTTTCAGAGCCCACCCGATAAATTGCGAGACCATACAGCTAATAAGTGGCAAGATAGGATAGTGTTGGGATAAGAGATATCGATGAAGATAAACATTTTCTTTAATGTGATAAAAAAACTGCAAAAAAAAGGAAATTTGCATTAAAGATAAAACTTTTTTTTTATATATAAAACAAGATACAAAACAGACACGAAAAAAAAACAAGACAAAATTACAAAGAATTTTTTTTTATAGAAAAATTTAGTTTTATTGAACTACAGACTAGCTTCTGCCTACGACTTCGCGCCGTGAATTGAAACAATTTGTAGCCTATGTGTTATTTTTATGTATTAGCTATATAACTGTAAAATTTTATCAAAATCCGTCTGGTAGTTTTTTCGTGAAAGTGTCACAAACATCCTCACAAACTTTCACATTTGTAATATTAGTAGGATTTTGCATTTTTAAGGCGCTGTGCACAGTCAAAATAGGCTTAATTAAACAGTTTTTTAGCCTAATGTATACATTTTAGAGTAGCAAAAAAAATATATGTTATTCTCGATCATATTTATGAGAGAACTCACGGCTTCAAAACACGTTTTTGGTATTTTTTTTCGATAAAAAAAAATCATAAAACAACCATTAAAATTAACATTCCTGCAATTTTATCTCTATTATTTATAAACCAATCTTGATGAAATTTATAACAGTTACGTAATAAATAATAATAAAGGGAGCCCTCACTTGTATTTATCGATTGAAATAAGATATTAGTAGGAATTAATATATTTACTGATAAATAATTCGGACGAGTCGAACCAAACGTCACGCCATTATCCCTTCTCTTTCATTTCTACGCGGAGCGACAGTGACCGCTGAGGCGCGCTGCTAGATGGACCTATGTCATTTTGTTCCGCCCCCGCTCAGAAATTATTTACGTATCTTGTTTGTTGTTGAAAGCTGTATATTGGGAAATGTAATTTCGTCACCGCCAATATCGTCCAATTGGTTTAGTGGTCTTGAACGTTGCACATGCGACCTACGAGAGCGACCGGTTAGGAGTTCCATCCCCGCATCGAGCGATACTTTTTGTTGATTATCTTATTTGAAATAATTGTTATTAATTATTATTTTACTTTTTTTTCTATTTTCTTGTCTGAAATAAATGTTCAGTATTTATTTTTGTTGATTTTCTTATTTTTAAACAATTATAATGCAATTTTAATGGCTTTTCTTTAGAGTACCTAAAAAGTTTTTTTTTAAATAAATAGTTTTTTACTTTTTGTCTATTTTTAGTTTGATAAATATAATATAGGCACATAAAATGATTGTTTATACAATTTTACATTTTTTTTAATTTTGCACAATTTTGATATAATCTTTTCTAGAAAATAACAATTATTGTTTCATTATTTAACATAAATATTTTAAAAAATAACAAAAAGAAAATATGTAGGTGTAAGTACCAACTTATTATTATATTGTGTATTATAAAAATACAAAAATGTACGATGTCTGACATAGACATCTACCTCAAGCTTCTGACCGTCAAGGAGAAATGTAATTTGGTCACTACCATTACTATCTAAATGGTTTAGCGGACTTGAATGTTGATGTAGTCAACCACTATAGTGTATGAGTAGAGTTCGATCCTGCATCAAGTATTACTTATTGCTGATTTTCTTATTTGTTATTTTACTTTTTTTTATTTTTTTTTTTTTATTTTTGTTGATTTTCTTATTTTTTAAACAATTATAATGCAATTTTAATGGTTTTTCTTTGGAGTAAAAAGATTTCTTTTTTAAATAAATTGTTTTTTTACTTTTTGTCTATTTTTTTGTTTGATATAAATATAATATATGTACATAAATAATTATTTTTAAAATTTTACAGTTTTTTTTTCAATTTTGCACATTTTTGATGTAATCTTTTCTAGAAAATAACAATTATTGTTTCATTATTTTAAAAATAAGAAAACAAAATTATGAACATAAATATTTTAAAAAATAACAAAAAGAAGATATGTAGGTAATTACTAATTATTATATTGCGTATTATAAAAATTCAAAAATATACGATGTCTGATAGGGTTCGAACCTAGAGGTAGCCGCGGGCACGCTCATTTCAAGCGGGCCATTGCCACGATAGGTCAAATGCACTTGTGCTATTATTGACGAAATTACGCTTTTATTTATAATGGACGTTACGCAATGGCGAGTTTTGCGCGATGCCTCGCAATCTATTATTTTGCTTCAAGCTTGCAATAGACGGAAGGGGCGGGACCCATGGGCGGGGCGGCTCGTTCCCACTTCATCCTGCTTCACCCCCTTTGCTTGACCAAACTTGACTGTGCACAGCGCCTTAAACAGTTTTACTTAGCTTGACCTGTTTATTATTTGGTTCAAATTTAGTAATCGATATTTCACCCCCTTCCTGTTGACAGATTGATCTGATATTTGGTACACAGTAGTAGTAGTGATAGTTTTGATGGCAAAACCATTTTACGTAAAAAAAATTTTTACTTATATTATTTAAATTGATAACTCCGACAAATTTTGTAACCTTTAAATTTAATTTTTGATGTCCGAGAGAACAACATTTCCTAAACTCGTATCTAAAAGGTTTAGAAATTACAAATTCAGGGCAAAATCAGTTCAAATTCTATCAAATCCCTTGCTTAATACTAAAACAACAATTAGGTTAAGTAAATTGTAACTGTGGCGGTAGCCGCAACATGACATTTTGGATCTTGGCTGTCATGCCCACGTCTTGTGGCGATTCCACGCGGTCATATAATAGTCCTGGAATTATTAGTTTTGGGAGCCATTTTGGGAAAGATAATATAGGTACAAAATTGAGTAAGATTGTGAGAAGGATAAATTGGTATATTGTATACTAGCGACCCGCCCCGGCTTCGCACGGTTACGCTAATATGCATGTATTATACATATAAACCTTCCTCTTGAATCACTCTATCTAATAAAAAAAACCGCATCAAAATCCGTTGCGTAGTTTTAAAGATCTAAGCATACATAGGGACAGACAAACGCGGGAAGCGACTTTTTTTTATACTATGTAGTGAAGTGTATTGTATGTAGTTTAAGGTTTTTCATCATTTATATTAGCCTTTTAGAGTGGTAATGGACTGTTACGCCGCAGACACAATATAATTTTTATAGTTTGCCGGTCAAGGCTTAATTACTGGTATTTATAAAAAAAAATCTTAAGATTTCAAGTCTCAGATCCACCGGCTATGCATTGTCTGTCAATCAATTCTATTAACCGTGTTCAAAAATTGGAGAGATAAAAAAAAACTTAAATCAAGTACATGGTACTACAGATTACGCTTGCTTGAGTAGGCATTGAAGCTGCGACCTTCTATTTAAATACTATTCATATCTCAGTTATCTACGGATCAAGTTTTAGCCTTGAATTTTTTTTTATTATAGCAATTTTTTTTTGTAATACCGATAAATCAATGTTTTCCTATTAATTATATCGATATTGAGATCACATCTCTAAGAGTAATGGGATCGGGAATTTTACCACCTTGCAATATTGGGGGTCGATAGCATCTCAGGGGTGGCTCGTTGGACACCACACGAATATGGATGTATGAATATGAGCATGTTGGAGTGCAAGTGTAACTTATGTTTATAAAAAAATTGACTGGGATTTTTTTTATTAATGCATTGAGAGATAAGAATCCCAAATAAAGTCTTTTTGACCGATTCGGTCATACGCAGGAGATATTATAGGGCACAAGTGTGCGCGCAAACACAGGTACACTATTTGTTCCCTTACTCTCATAGTCCGATGAGACGGCAATCCAACACGATCAGGCGAAGGACCAACAGCGTTTGGTACTTTCCGAGGTACATCATCCTCCTAGTCTTTATTCCCAAACTTTGTCGGGGTCGGCTTTTATTCTATCTAGATGCAGCTGAATATCAGTTTTCTACTAGCAACTCGAGCGGCATTACCTCCGCAAAGTAAACGGATACGATATTCTTAAGTTAGATCAGTTGCCAGAATTTTATGAGGTACTGACTCCCTATATCGACTGTCAAAGATATTTATGACAGCCGGGGCCAACGGCTTAACGTGCTTTCCAAGACACGAAGCAGTGATCATTAATTTATAATCTTCTTCTTATCATATGGTTGATGAACAACCTGGTGTCAGAGTTTAAACCGCGTAGGCCTTTGACATGGCTTTACACACCATTGAAAAATCTCTCAGGTGTGCTGGTTTCATCACGATGTTTTTCCGCACCGTTTTAGCAACTGATAATTAATTTTTAATACGCATATAACTTACGAAAAGTCTGAGGTACCTTATCAGTCGGCGGTCATACCACTAGGCTATCAGCGCTTTTATTTGTATTAATTTGTAATACGCACATATCTTCCAAAAAGTCAAAAGTGCGTGCCTTGGGTTCGGACAAGCCAAATGGTATTGGACAGGACAATCCAATCATACCACTTGGCTAAATCAGCTACGATATTTTAAGTAGCAAACTTTTCCTCCGGGGGCGAAAATAGTGTTTTTAAATAACATAAAAACTTGTTCAACCTACCAATTTGCACACCATTTTCAAGTACCTACTAAGTTTCCTCTACACATTCTTTACAAAGTTACCCCGTACCAAGAATACTTATTAGCTGAATAGAAGTTAATTATGCCACGTAAATTACTCGTCTGAGAAAATAGGTTACTATAGCAACCTGTTACTTGAGCGTCTAGTGCAGTGAGTTTTTAAATGGTATAATATTCTTACCATTTGGTTTTCGAACCCAAGACCTCAGACTTTTCGTTATGTGCGTATTATTTATCGTTCTCCTTAACTTCAAAATTTACAAATTTTCCATAAAAACTTTTATCCCCCTTTTACCCCCTTTTAAGGGTTAATTTTGCAAATGTTTTTTCCTTATTTTATGTTTGAGATTTATAACCTGTCATTAACTATCACCTTCTCGGAGAGTACTTTAAGCCATCGCTGCTACAATAGATGCATACTAGTATCATTAACAAATGCCTAAATTCTCAACATAACAGCGACATTATATAGAAAGCTGTAAGGATAAATTAATTAGGGTTCTCGACAGAAACCAATTTGTCGTTAATATAATACCAACTTAATTAAAATATTTCTAATTATATATTTATATTCATATCTTATTACATATTTATGGTGTTTGAAATGTCCCAAAGCCATTAATATGGTTGGGTTAAGCGATGATCGAGGCATCTCGTGACTGCTGCTGGTCTGTACTTGGCCCAAATGCTAAGTATAGCCATCAAGCGAGGCAATGCAGTCAGCATTTTGGGAACGTTGTTTCTGTAAGCAAGCTACCAATAGTTTACAGGTAGCGGTATTTTAGATTACATTTTTCCTTTTTATCTTATTTTTAGGTGTAGTCTATAATTATTATATGTATAATTAAATATTATTATAGTGCCAACCACATTGTTCAAATTGTCCTTAATAAACATTACTTAAAATAAATAATAACAAAATCATTAAGAATAATACAACGCACTTAAAAAGAGTCATATAAAAATATAAAAACATAATAATTTAAATATTACTACGAGTAATATAATTACTTTTACCAGGCGAGGCTTGCTTGTATAAATACGAAAAAAAATCCACAGATGACAGCTAGTTAATTAATAAAAATCCCACGGTCCACTTTCACGAATACTGCGGAGTCAGTTCCACATCACTACAAAAGTGTCTATATCAAGCACAAAAGAGAAAAAAAATACCCAATATTTTCCAATACTCTCTGTAAATGAAATAACGTATTAATTACAGTATTTCAGTAACATCAAAAGGTAATTTTTCCTTTCAATAAAGGTATATGATGTCACGTACAAATTGGTGATCAGAGTCAATCTATAGACGGTAATAGGTGCTCGTACCCTATTAGTGTTTCTGTTGCTGCTAATATGTGAAAACCAGTAAAGGAAGAAATTATCTAGGTATTTTGTTGATTACCTAAGTGTGTTGGATATAGTAGAAATTAGGGGTAGTCATTTTACTATGTTATATAATTATGGGCACAGCTTAATTTCCTCCTGACCGAATTTCGGTCACAGCATCAACGGAGATTAACCAACTACGCGGAAGATATTATAGTGCATAAGTGTGTGTGCAATCTCTATTCCCTCACTCTCGTAGTTCGATGAGACGGCAATTTGACACGACCGGAAATAATAAATAAATAAAAAAGCTATTGTATAGCATTTTTAATCAACTTATGCAATTATAATTATTTATTTATTTTTTATTTATGCAGTCAATAGCTTAAAAACTTAACCTAATAACCTAACCTAAACCTAATACCTATAAAATCACGTCTAAGCAAATAATTCGTATTCGAAATTCGAATGTTTATTATATTTTTAAATGTTTTCTTTTTTAATGTGTCAACATAAAATATACCTTATTTGTAAGTTAATAAGGTTTTAAACACTTGCAATAAAGGGTGTTAGGTTTTTTATTATCGTAGCGGAATTTCTTGAATCGGTCGCCGCGCTCAAAGCCCGCGATAAAATCTATGCAATAGCTTAATAATTTTATATTTGTACTTGTATTTAAGTAGTTTTACTTTGTAATTTAAGTAGATATTAATATAAAACTATAAACGCCCTCTTAAAAAAATATGGGTTGGGTCGCTTTACGCAGTACGACACAACACGACACTCGGCATTTAGTAAATTCCACCTTTACGCACATTAGCGGTAACATATTAGCTATCAATTACTTATTGATCACGTCCAATATTGTCATTGGTTACAATATTATATTGTTGTTATCAGAACATGTAGGTATATTTATAGAATTATATTTGATCTTAGATACTACTTATTTCTTGATTATTTTTGATATTGGTTTCATGTTTTGTTCGAAGTGTATAGCTTTGTTTTTATTCACTTAAACGCATAGGTATGGCGTATGGTGCGGACATGACGCAGATGTCTTGGTGTTTCATTTAAAATTCATACTTTAGTATAATTATGGAAATAAAGTGCAATTTACAATGGAAATAGAGTGCCATAAAGCAGCCTGCATCAGGCCATTCGATGTATCTTTCAGCTCTCTCCGTCCATGTTCGTTTATCGTCCTATACAACTGTGAGAGGAAAGCACCTTTGCTTGCACACTATAATATCTCCTCATCATCATCTTTCCTTGTTTTAATTTTATTTAGTGTCGGCGCTATAGGTTTTCTTCTTCCATTCATCTCTAATAGCCGTCATGTCACTGCTTACTTTATTTCCATCCATGCCTTTAACACAATCCATCCATATTTTCTTTGGTCTACACATGAAGCAAATACTTGCGTCATAGGTCTACCTCTACCCTTATAACCATCCACATTCATACTTAAAACCTTTCTCACTGCTAAAATTAGCGTGTATTTATTGCAAATAATTAATTAGTGTAATAGATACTGGCTAAGAGAGATAGGTACAGGCTGTTGCTCGCGACTTCTTCCGAAAAAATAAACTTTCTTGTTTTTCTCGTACAACCTTCCACAATAAACTGGCTTCTAAAATCAAAAAACTTACCTTTCTACTAAGTCTTTACGGACCAATCACAATTTAGGGCCAAACGACTATCGATATAGACATTTTCTCAACAACCTTAGCCATAAAAAGACATACTGATCAGCCATTTTTTTTTACTACTGCCAAAAATTAGATGGGCTGTCAACTTACGAGCATTTTGAGCCTTTAAATAGTTATGCCTTGAAAAATGCTGATAGTAGAATTGAATTTTCTTGGGACAAAAATGTCTGCAAGGGATAAATGGATTTTTAAGTTAAATTGGATTCGATTTATGTAATTCGATTGCTTTCGACGTGGACTACGTATTTTTAGAGGATTCACCCTTTTTTTTAAATTATGTTGTATAAAATTTCCATCGGCCCTCGGCTTTGTCTCTGGAAATTTTATTATTTTTATTTTTTTAATTGTTAAAACAATTGCATTTTTAAAAACGATGGCAATAAATACAAAATTAAATAAAACTATCTATTTAATAAGTACAAAAATACCTTAAAAATAAATAAGGAAAAATAAATTTTATATTTTTTTTAACGATGGAATTATTTTTCTAAATTTTACAATTTTATTGTTTTTCTTAATACAATTATTTTTCTTTTTTCAATTATTTTTCTTAATTCAATTATTTTTCTTAATTCAATTATTTTTCATTCAATTATTTTTCTTAATTCAATTATTTTTCTTAATTCAGTTATCTGTTATATCTCGTACATTGTATGTAAATCACAGCTCAAAAAACACTAACTTAGCTTTGTCACGATGATAATAACTCTATTGAAATCTTTGTTTCAGTTCCTCCGAACAAGACCTTCATCCTAGGAGTAGGAGACCACGCGACACAAGGCACTTTTCTCACTCTCTCGTGTGTGGCTTCGGGAGCCCGACCTGCCGCTAAGATTGAGTGGTACAACGGCACTCAGAAGATCATCGATAGAGACCAGAATATCTACGTAAGTGTTTTTGAATCCTTATTTTTGTTTATCAGAAAGAAAGCTATGGCTACCACTGACGTGTCTCAGGCTAAAGTGTTAGGACATATGTTTGACACAATCATAGTGATGTTTATCGTCAAAATATTCTAAACAGAGATGTAACATCCCCCTTCTGAAGTCTAAGACATACCCCTTAACAATTGGAAATATTGGAATATACAAAAAAAATGTGTTGACCAATGAAGAGTTTCTTTATCTGGAGTTAGTTCTGGATGTCGATTCAGGTCATGCTTACTATAAAAATACATTGTTATCAAAACTGAACCAACTTGCTAAAATTCAACTCCGTATGATAAGAGGAAGTGGTTCTAATTCAGCTTGCTAGATTTGACCCGAACATACATGCCTACATACATTGCAAGTTAAATAAATGCTTGTAAAAAATATTCTTCATGAGACTATTTAAATGTAAATATTTAAAATAATACTTTAAAATTACAACTGTTCATGTTTCAAAGGTTTTTTTTCGCAAAATCTCAGTAAATTTTGCTAAACGGTGTAAGAATATTCATTATAGAAGCGCTGACAAGCATATTAGGCAGTTCTCTCCCCGATACCACTGTTACCTACCTAATTGACTGCCATTTCCGTTTCCTGATTAAACAACAGCCTCTTTGTATGCCTTAGAGTATTAATAAAACGAGCTTAAAAATAGTTCCTTAAACATAGTCAAAAAGAAAACATTTTTTTGTAAAAAAATATTATTATTATTATTAGCCTAAAATGTCCCATTTCTGGGCAAAGGCCTTCCTCCTTTTCGTCTATTATTGTAAAAAATAATGAATAAAAATCCTCTTCAACAGTAATTTTTAACTTTCTAAGAATTTTGAACAAATGAGTTGATAAAGCGGCTATGATTTATTTAATCAAAGACGTAGTTCTACATTGTAACTTATTAGTTGTTGGTTTTCCTATAAATAAATAAATAAAGCCCGTAATTAATTTTCATTTGGCAGTAATTTGCACATTTTGTTTTATAATTCAATAGATGATATTTAGGATTCCCAAGAGACATGTTCTTTGAGTCATAAAAAAAGAGTCTAAAAAGCCCATGATTCGTGTCAGGAGAGACATCTGTAGACAATGTGCTCCATGGTATATTATTTTTTATCAGAATTTAATTATCAGTCAATATTTATCTCTATTCTATTAATTAAAATCAATATCAGATTGAGAATTCGTTACAATAAATTGAATTCACCACAAATTAGAATCTGCAAAAAAAACTTTTGTTTTCACGCTATATGTATTTATCTAAGTCTAAATTAGAATAAAATGTTTTTAATATTATTCTGCTAAACTCTAACAACTTTTATCACCATTTTTAACCGACTTCAAAAAGGAGGAGGTTCTATGTTCGGCTGTATGTACTTTTTTGTTTTTTTTTGTATGTTCACCGATTTTCTTATAAAAGCTTGTCACATTCATACTCAAAGGCCTCCTCTAAATATTTGAGCAGACAAGAATTAATTAAGCCTTCCAAATGATTGTTTTACTTGTGAAAAAGTTTCCCGTTAGCTCTACGCACTGAATTTGCAGGTGCGTTCGTAAGTTACCGAGTTTTTTCACGATTCCGTACCGAAACGAATCCAATTTCAATTTTTCCGTTCCGAGAAAGTTTTTCGGAAAAAAGAAAATAGAGGATTTCGTGAAGTGCTCGCCGCGTTGAAATAGGAGTTTAGCAAATCTAGTAATTTTAGTATTACGTATTGCAGAAAGTTTAGGTGTATTGGCAATCTATAGACAGCGTTTTGACTTACAATTTAACATAACGTAGACGCCTGTATTCCCCAGAGGGGGTAGGCAGAGATGTATGCAGTAGGTACCTACACCCACGTTTCGACGGTTATGATATAAATCCCATGTAAAAAGGAGCGAGCCTATCGCCGTTAACCGGGCGTAATTCTAGATTCCACGCAGCTACTGAGAATTTCCCAAAGAAAAAACCTAATGCCCGATCCGGGGATCGAACTCTGGACCACGTGCTCAGCATGTTGCGCTTGCTACCCCTAAATCAAAGAGGCAGTCGAATGACCAAAGAGGAAGATATATGTATAACTATATTTACTTTTCCTATATAATAGACGTAGTACTTATAACTTAGCTGGCGAAACGTAAGTGTACCTACTGCATACACCCTCTGGGGAATACAGGCAAGAGTTTATGTTATGTTTTATGTTCCTCCCACCTTTGTACCTTGACCTTTGTACTGAACATCCACCCAAAACAAATAATGTCTAATTTCCCCCTCTGTGTGTCACTACCAAGGAACAAATTTGTCTTCATTACCGAATTTAAACTAAGTCACGTATCTCATTGCAATACCAAACGACTGGAGCGTCATGAACATTCTGTATAAGGTTGTCAACTGTCAAATTTCATGTAGTATAAATTTATGAGACGGAATTTTACGTAGATTTATTGTTTAAGAAGGGAATTACTTTACGCAAAATATTGTTCTTTTAAGAGGAAGTACCATAGAGTATTCAAGAAAATATAGAGTGATAACGTCAACCACATTGCCTTGTGCGGAGCGAAAGCAGGTCTCACCATAGAAATGTTAAAATGTCATTTATTCAAATTATGTTTTCTAGACGTTTTTCAAAATTTAACTCAGCAGTTAACCATGATATAAGCTAAAATGTAACTTTTTCGCTCGTGGAGCTTAGTTGAACCGCAGTTGATCGAGGTATGATCGCAAACGGAGCTCGTGTCGCGGCCGCGTTGTTCATACCCGTGCTCACAGTTCATACTTCTATAGGGTTGCTCTATATTTTCTTATATACTCTAAGGGTTAAGTACAATGTTTTGTTTAAATAATGAAATAAAGGGCTACTTTTTTAAATTTAAATAGGTATGTACGCGACCGCGACGGCCCGCATGAGTATTAACTTTACAGAGGTACCATAACGATTGTCTCACTGAATGTAAAAGGTTGATATAAAAAACATACAATCGAATTGAGAATCTCCTTCTTTTTTGAAGTCGGTTAAAAATACAATAAGTTTTGATAAAAACAAAGTTAGAATGTAAAAGTTTGATATAAAAAACATACAATCGAATTGAGAACCTCCTCCTTTTTTGAAGTCGGTTAAAAATACAATAAGTTTTGATAAAAACAACGTTTTTAACCAAGCTTAGTTGGAATATTAAAATAAACGTAATATTTATGCAAACATTATGCACTTCATCATCAACACCATTTTAGCCGGAAGATGCATACTGCTGGGCATAGGCCACCCCCAAGGATTCCCATACATGTCGGTCCTGCGCATTATGCACTTTAAAGAAGTAAACTCTAGTAGGTAAAAAAATAGATTTTACATTATATTAACTTTACATGAAAAAGAAAAAGTAATAAGATACAAAAGACAACTGAAATACAAATTAAAGTTTTTCTTAGAACTAGTTTGGCAAAGTCTAAAACGATTTCTTTGGATTAGTTTGATGAATAAAAAAGTTAGAAGTAAAGTAAGAAAGTTACAAAATATAAATATAATTTATTTATTGAAATAAGCATACTCAGTGTCACGTTTCGAGACTTCTTTTAATTTGTAAAAAACGGGTAAAAAATAAAGACCGGTTTTATATTTTTAAAACCGGTTTTTAGAACTACCTTTATTTCCTGATAATTTGTTGTTCTTACCAAATAGGGGTTTAAGACTTAATAACAAATCAAACTCATGCCAACCCTGTCTCTGCGCTGCTTTGTGCGATATATCCAAGACTCCGGAATTCAGACATCTCCCTATTTTCCGATCTTCTAGTGTTGTCTATCTATCATATAGACACCTTTCTGTATATGAGACGAAGATGACAATTTATGTAAAGATACATGTATATTGTATACGTTTTATACTATACAACGAATGTTGTGAATTAGGGATCTGTGTTAATTTCGCTGTTATTAACAAATACTAATAGTAATAAACGCAGCTTATAACTGTCCCACTGCAGGGCACTGCAATCACCACGCTGGCTCACTGCGTGTTGGTCATTTCTATTAATTCCGGGTTCTCCCATGATTTTTTCCTTCACCGTTAGTCTGTGGTGTGTGACGGTAGATAGCCTTGTCTTCACCTTAAGCTGCTTTCACAATGCCACTTAGGATGTACTATTTACTAAACATTAAAAAAATTGTCTTTATTAAAATATATCCAAGTGAATTATATTATTAATCTTCGCCACACCGTCAGCTATACTATGAGAGGTTGTATATCTTCGCTGTTGTAATTTCAAATGGCTGAGGAGTGAAATTCTCGCAGACTGCCCACCTGCCACCGCTACTGGACTTAGAACAGAAATTGGAATGGAGTGGCTAACATATTTTGTTTTTATACATTAAAATACAATAATGTTACTGAACTGTCGTTCTCACGCATTACCTACGGACCCGCTTTGCAAGCGCGTGGGTGTGGGTTCGATCCTGACATGTACCAATGTAAATTTTTCAATTTCATATGTGTACTATCGTGAACAAAGCCGGTGCACCACTGTTAAGTTTAGAATCGCTTTCACCCGGCGTCCGAACGTAGCGCTAGTCCCGCCCCTACGCACGTAGCATCGTCAAATCAAAGCATTTTCATCGCTGTGGGCACCGTTCGTGTCCGCGATAGTACATTCTTAGTTAATCTAAGACACCACTGACTTACCTATGGTGAAGGACGTGGCAGCACACCCCCTCTTCCACTCCCAAAAATATATTTTTTTATAGACTCACGCTTGTATTCCTTAGGAGGATAGGCAGAGGTGTGCAGTACACCCACGTTTCGCTTGCTAGTATAAGTCCGATGTAATAGGGGGCGAGCCTATTGCCTTTAACCGGGCACAATTCCAGACTCCGTGCTGCAACTGAGAATTTCCTAATGGAAAAACCCAATAACACTTTGCTCGACCCCTAGTTCGACTCGAATAACACTTTAAGACCTCGTCCTCAGCAGTCGCGCTTGCTTACCACTAGACCAACGAGGCAGTCATTTATTTATTTATTATCATTTATTTACTAGTTAAAAAAAATTAAACTAAAAAATTAAAATACAAATCAGCTCCATGCCACTCCAGACAAAGGTGGCTACTCGTATAATTCAAATTCAATAATTCTCACAAATGAAACAGCCTTCCAGGCGGCACCGGGCGAGTCTACGCTTTTATATTTCTCCCAAACGTCTGGGAAACTTCAGATCTTTTTTGACCTGGACTTTGAAATGGGAAAATGTTTTGAAGTTTGTTCTAGAATATTGATTTATAGTTAGATTTGTTTTTTAGGCTCCGTCGGATTTTATTATGACTTTCATTATTTTAAACTGAATAATTTATCTCACAACTTAATTTGAATAAATTTTTAGATTTATAACTTTCGTCAGTCGTACTAATCTATAATTATATTAATAAGTGGAGCGAAAACTGTGGCCCCCTTTTCAAGAATATTGCGCGCACAAAGGAGTGTGAAACTTGGCATAGTAAAAGTTTATATGGAGAAGAAATGCAGAAAGCTAAAAATTATAAAAAAAAACGGTTGAATTTCTATCACTGACTGGACCACTAGTAGTTATTAAATACTATATCGGCTTTAGTCACCGATTACTCGCGGATCTCACTGACCTCAGTGACCTTACGTCGCCACGTAACTACACTCGCTCTTAAAAATGGACTCCGTTTGAGTTCGAAACTAATCGAGCATTCCCGAAATCAATCCGTGAGTAAAGCTGTTATAATATTGAATTTGTTACTAGCTTTTCCCGCATGGCTCCGCTCACGTAGACTGTAGAATTTGTACAGATTTTATTTACTTAAATCCAATTATTATAAATATAGAATCATATTGTGTGTAATGGTACTGTGTGTGTTTATGTGTCACTTTTTTTAGTGTCATTGTATAAGCAGACTTAGGTACAGGGAGAATGACAGTCAATTAAATTGTTTATTTGTTGTTTTTGACACGATTGGCTTAGCAGCTGAGCGATTCCTTGCACTGCAAACACCTTTTATTACAAGATTTATTAAATCATACGATCTTACTCAAAATACGTCACATTCTACAGCAAGACAGACACTCCCAAATCGCATTAACTCGTCAAATTAAGCTATCCAAACAAACGGGCACCCATCCTCAAACTAGACGCACGGCTTCAACACTCACACACACCGCGACATCGCTTTGACTTTAGTCAAAGATTTATACGCTTACTTCCTCTGAAATTTTTTTTCCCCAAAAAATGGGAATTAAATTTTTCAACTAAAAGTCTTACGGAACTTTAACAAATAAACGGGGAAGGAATTAATCCAGCAATTTCTCACTGTCTCCCTCGGTTTAACGTAAAAACTGCCACCTCTAGTATTATTTTATCATCAATCCTGGCCGACAGGGGACGATCAGGAGAATTGTTATTTAAAAAGATTTTTAGACTCCCTTTTTTGAGGGAAAATAATTTAGGGTATTCCTTTTTTTATAATAGATTAATGTTCAATTAGGATAGACCAGTAATTTAGTTATTAACAAGGTTTACCTGAGTTTTATAGGTTCCAGTGAGGTCCGCGACGCCGCGTATACACTCGCTCTTGAAAATGGACTCCGTTTGAGTTCGAAACTAGTCGGATATTCCCCGAAATCAAAACATTACACCCAACATTATATACATAAACATCAACGTTCGATTTTCGAGTTCGAGTAGGACCCCTCAGCATCTATAAAGCTTGTAAGAACACAGTATACTTCAATAAAACCCAACAATAGGACCTAACTAATAAATACAAACTTATATCACTCAACTTTACAAAAAGCCTCGAAAAAAAATCCATTACAGACTTAAATCTAAGAGTTTTAATCTAAGTATCTAAACAAGAGTACAAAGGGAGTACGTCGTAATTTTATAGTCTGCGATGGAACGCTTTCGAATGGTAATGCTTTCGTCACAAAAAAATAAGAAAAACGAGCAATTGTCTCGATTTTAGTACAATAGTCTGCCATTTTGAGACTGAGAAGTAAGTGAATAGCGGTTTTTTTTAGATTATATAAAAAGGCATAATATTCATCATCATCTGTTTAGCCTTTTCCCAACTATGTTGGGGTCGGCTTCCTTTAAACTACTGCACCGATTTTCACGCTGTTTTCACTAATGGATAGAGTGGCTTTTGAAAAAGGTTTTAGTATATAATTTGTCAAGTAAATAAATACATTGGCTAAAATATAAAGACATTTGTTGGAGGTGTCGGAAATAATTAGCCCGGTTGCGGGAACGGGATCAAAATTTTATGATTACTTTTGCGGTATTCACGCGGGCAAAGCAGCGGGTATCAGCTAGTATAAAATATATTATATTTTTAAAGCGTTTCCAAAGCTATATACACAAACTACTCAAATGTTTGGCCAACGCAATCGCCAATGCCTTGGCCCACGGCTTTCAGTACCTCTCGATCTCACGATATAGATTACACAGACGAGCAGAGAGTGACAGAGTGAAGAAAGAATGAATGTTAAGTGATGTCGTCTATTAAAATAATTGCGCAAAAGTTTGCGCAGTAAACTATGCGTTGTTATCTTTTAGTGATGGGACGAGGTCGATAGAATTCAAGGTCGATTAGTTTTGCGATTATTTTTAGAAAAAAAAGGAAAGGAAAACCCGTAGGACGAAATGGGGTGGCTCTATTCTTAGGCTGGAAACCACACAGCAAGAAATGTATAATATAAAAATGTATAACTTAGCTCTGCAATGCCCCATTATCTATGACCTCCTATCTTCATTCATCTTCTAAACGAATGTCTACAACTATTTCATGAAATAAATTTCTACACACACATGTCTGATCCCTTTCTTTTTATCTTCAATGTCTACCAAGTCCATTAGATTAATTAATTCTACTCACGCAGATGTAATTAAGAGATAAAATAAGCTTCAAGGTATCATATATCATGGCTAAAATCTTGAAACATTTACGTTGATGACTCGCAGACGTTACAGAAGTTCTTGTAAATTTACCTTGGTGCATTAACTAAGTAAACAGTAAGTACATGAGCTTGAATCTCGCATATGGTCACAGCGGCCAATCTCAACAGAGATCAGCCAACTAGGCAGGAGATATTATACTGCACGTGTGTGCGCAAACACAGGTGCACTCTCTATTCTCTCACTCTCATAGTCCGATGGGACGGTGATCTGACATGACTGGAGAGAGATCAGGCGCAGGGCTAACGGCTTTACGTGCTTTCCGAGGCACGGAGTAAGTGATAATTAATTTATAAAACGCACATAACTTACGAAATGTCATATGTGCGCGCCTTATGTTCGAACTTGAGACCTCTGACTTACCAGTCAACGGTCATACCACTACGCTATCACGGTTCATAAACGCTAATAAAACAGTTCACATATTATACCTACATAAACTATGACAATAGGCTGAACCCGTCTTATAGAAATTACCCCATACCTTAGAGTATATAAGAAAATGTAGAGCAACCCTATAGAAGTATGAACTGTGAGCACGGGTATGAACAACGCGGCCGCGACACGAGCTTCGTTTGCGATTATACCTCGATCGACTGCGGTTCAACTAGGCTCCACGAGCGAAAAAGTTACATTTTAGCTTATATCATGGTTAACTGCTGCGTTAAATTTTGAAAAACGTCTAGAAAACATAATTTGAAAAAATGACTTTTTAACATTTGTATGGTGAGACCTGCTTTCGCTCCGCACAGGGCAATGTTGTTGACGTTATCACTCTATATTTTCTTGAATACTCTATGCCCCATATCTTAAGAACCGTAGGTGAAGGAACCTTGGCGTACGATATTGTTATTTCCACAGATAACCACACTTCACCTAAGAGGTCTATTAACGTAATATTTTCTTTCATTTTCAATTTAACAAAGAAACAAGGTTGGAGATTATTTTATCGACATTTTTATAACGTTATTAGGGTAGTGCCCTTAGGCACTAAAATATTATTACTCGTTCACTTTATATAAGGTTGTATTTTATAAATATAAAGCCTTTGTTAAATAACCTTTCCAATCTTCTTTATTGTTTATATAGTATCTTCAGTCAAAAGAAATCAACGGAAATAGATTGACGAAAAAATATGTTTTTGTTTTTTTTTTTTTGTTAAACTACCAGAATATTGAGTCGAAGAATCTTCTTATATTATAATGTTTTTAGATAGCAACGAATTTTAATAACATTAACTTTATTTTGCAAACCACGAAAAGTGTAAAAAAACGTAACTTAACCGTATCTTCTTTATTGTATGGTCGTGATAGCCTAGTGGTGGTGACCGTTGACTGGCAAGTCAGTGGTATCGGGTTCGAACCCAAGGCGCGCACCTCTGACTTTTCGTAAGTTATGTGCGTTTTATAAATTAATTATCACTTACTCCGTGCCTCGGAAAGCACGTAAAGCTGTTGGCCCTGCGCCTGATCTCTCTCCGATCGTGTCGGAAGGCCGTCCCATCGAACTATGAGAGTGAAGGATCAGAGAGTGCACCTGTGTTTGCGCACACACTTGTGCACTTTAATATCTCCTGCGTAATCGGCTAATCTCCGTTGAGATTGGCCGCTGTGACCGAAATTTGGTCAGGAGAATATTATTATTATTGTATGGTTGATCAACAACTGGTTGTCAGAGTTTAAACTACCTGAAAGCGTCTGACATGGATTTATACACCGTTTAAAGATCTATCGGGTTTGCTGGTTTCCTAACGATATTTTAGTCTGCATGTTAAACAGCACAGGCCCTTCATCCGAATAATAATTTACAATGTTCAATGTTAATGTTCAATACTTAATTGTCAGAGAGGATTCGTTTAAACTTAATGAACTATGTTTTACTAGTTTACATGAACATTTTTTTCACAATATACGATTTTCCGCCTTCCGCATAGGAAGGTTACAATAGATTGGGTTTATAGCAACAAAAAGCTGTTTTTTCTTAAGAAACAAAAGCCAAACCTTTTTGTTTACCATAACCAAAGCAATAACCATTTTGTACAAAAAACCTAAATATTAAAAACCTATTTCCTTTCTCATTATTTCGAAGTTTCGTTAAACCTTTCTTATCAAATTCCATTTTTATTTCTTTTATCGAACTGGCAACAATAACATTCGATCAATCATCGATAATAATGAAAGGCACATCACTATTTTTAATTTGATCACACTTCGCAGCGGACAACAAAGGCTTTCCTCCACTTTAACGCTTATTTGACTCGGGACCATGAATCGTCGTATCTTTTAACTTTTTTTTTCTTTTCTTTTAACTTCGAGTCTCGATAAGAAATACCCTTGTAGAATTATAATGAGATTTTTATGTTTTTTTAATTTGTACGCTCTACTTCGAAAGTAGCCCTGAAATAAAGCCAAATAAATATCTTCATTCATGTAGATCATAATGTCCTCCTGACCGAATTTCGGTCACAGCGGCCAATCTCAACGGAGATCAGCTAAATACGCTGGAGATATTATAATGCACAAGTGTGTGCGCAAACACTCAGAGACAGAGAGATCAGTCGTAGGGCCAACGGCTTTACGTGCTTTCCGAGGCATGGAGTAAGTGATAAATTTAAAATACGCACATAACTTACGAAAATTTAGAGGTGCGTGACTCTCGATATAATTAATATCATGTAGATCATTAGGCATAAGCCGTTGGCCCTGCGCCTGATCTCTCTCCGGTCGTGTCAGATTGCCGTCCCATCGGATTAAGAGAGTGAGGGAATAGAGAGTGCACCTGTGTTTGCGGCACACACTTGTGCACTATAATATCTCCCACGTCGATGACCTATCTCCGTTGAGATTGGCCGCTGTGACCGAAATTCGGTTAGGAGGACATTATTTTTTTATTCCTACATAAACTTTTCTGTTTAAAAAAAAACCATGTCACTTGGCTATCGCAGCAAAAAAAAAACCATAAGTACACAAATACACAAGTACACTCACAAGCAAACATCAAGTAAAACCTGTTTCCATCCCAAACAAATTCTCGACAAAATTTTCATTGCATTTGAAAATTTAATAATATCACACACAACGTTAGAGGAGACATCAATCGCCGTATATCGCGGTATCTCTAATTAAAACATCGTGCCACCAAGGAAAATTGAATTTTGCAAGAATAAGGCCTACCATGGCTTAAGCCAAACTGGATATGGCTTATAATCAGGTCAACAAAAACGTTGTCTGCCTCGTTGGTCTAGTGGTAGCAAGCGCGACTGCTGAGCACGAGGTCTTGGGCTCGATATTTTCCATCGTTTTTCCATTAGAAAATTCTCAGTAGCAGCACGGAGTCTGGAATTGTGCCCGGTTAATTGCAATAGGGTCGCCCTCTAGTACATGGGACTTATAACATAGGCGGTAAAACGTGGGTGTACTGCATACACCTCTGCTGTTATAAGTGTTCGAACAAACCCGACTTTGTTTTATATATACCTACAATATTTTATTTATCGTAAGGTTGAGGAACAACCTGGTGTCAGAGTTTAAACCGCCCGTAGATCTCTGACATGGTTTACACACTGTTGAAAAATCTCTCAGGTTTGCTGGTTTCCTCACAATGTTTTCTTTCACCGTTTTAGCAAGTGATAATTAATTTCTAATACGCACATGAATCCGAAAAGTCAGAGATGCGTGCCTACATTTCATAGTCCATACCATTAGGCAATTCCTATTTAAGATTAAGAGGAGAAGCCTTTGACCTGCAGTGGGTCAGTTACAGGTTAGTTAGTGTATTTTTTTAAAATCTCAAAGCCACTTCTGAATACTTTACATCAGCGTTCAACTAATGGGGACGAGAATTAGGTCGCTCTCCGCAATTTTTCATTCTGTCACCGCGCGTTCTTTCACACGGGCCGAGAAATTATGGGATCCGATACTGTACGGTAACAGGTATATGTACCTGTTCTTGATATAAGAAGCACAGCTTACTCCCAATACTTTGGAGAGTAGTCTAGAGTAGAAGAATCGGGATATTTTTATCTATATTGTCAAATATTAATACGGATTTACTCACGCATTGATTTCGGGGAATGTCCGACTAGTTTCGAACTCAAACGGAGTCCATTTTCAAGAGCAAATATATAAGTATGACTCACAAAAGCTATTATTCTAAAATTTTAATGTATATTTTTATCAGCGGTGTAAGCACTGATAGCCTAGTGGTATTACCGTCGACTGAGAAGTCAGTGGTCTCGAGTTCGATCCCAAGGCGCGCACCTCTGTCTTTTAGTAAGTTATGTGCGATTATAAATTAATTGTCAGTTCCAAAAACGGTGAGGGAAAACATCGTGATGAAACCAGCACACCTGAGAGATTTTTCAAGGGTGTGTAAAGCCATGTCAGAGGCCTACGGGCGGATTAAACTCTGACTTCAGGTTGTTCATCAACCATACGATAAGAAGAAGATCAGCAGAGAAAATAAAATTCAGTGCAGTTGTTCCGTAGAAAACTGATATTCAGCTGCATCTGGTTAGATTAGAAGCCGACCCCAACAAAGTTTGGGAATAATAAAGCTAGAAGGATGATTTTGACCCTAAATTGTACCCTGAAATCCGATCATTGATCACCGAGTTTGCGGTAACCGACTTCCATAAAGGAGGTTATTTTTCCACAATTTATAGTTTTTAACAAACAATTTTTAACTAGTCCCTATAGCCTTTTTCCACAACATAAAATACAACAGGTTGATCTGATAACCAACTAAAGCGGTCGTACTCCTGCTCTGTGCATAATTAATTGTTTAATTTAGTGTACAAGGCACTTGTAGGTTGCATACATGGTTGATTTAGAGTCGTGATAGCCTGGCACAACCGTTGACTAGCATGTCAGAGGTCTCAGGTTCGAACCCAAGGCATCTCTGACTTTTCATAAGATAAGTGCGTATTGTAAATTAGTTATCACTCTCCGTGCCTCGGATAGCACTTTAAACTGTTGGCCCCGGCTGTCAATTGTAGATCTTTGTCAGTCGTTACAGGTAGTCAGAAGCCCGAAAGTCAGACAACCAGTCTTTCCAAGGGGTATCGTGTATTTCCCAGATGGGGTAGGCAGAGGTGTGCAGAACACACAACGTTTCGCCGGCTATGTTATAAGTCCTATGCAATAGGGCGAGCCTATTGCCGAACCGGGCACAATTCCAGACTCCGTGCTGCTATCAACAATTTCCTAATAGAAAAACCCAATAACACTTTGCCCGACCCGGAGATCGAACCCAAGACCTCGTGCTCAAGCTAGTCGCTTGCTACCACTAGACCAACGAGGCAGTCTAAGGTCTCTAAGGTGATTGTTAAATTCTAAATAAACTCGAGCGAAGCCACAAGCAAAACTAGTCACAAATACACACAACTCTTTACCTAATTTTAAAGCAAATATATTCGGGGTTTCTTTTAAAATCATAAAGGGATACCCTAAGGGCGCTATTCGCCAAATTTATATTTTCCCTTCATACACAGATGACTACAAAGCCTTTTCAGTATAAGCGCCTTTTAATTCTCGTTTGTTTCACGTGTTTAGATAACGCGCCTATCTCGCTAAATATCGTGCAGTTCATAATAGGCGAAAAGGCAGATATGACGCAGGCGAGAAATTAGTGTAACTAAGTAGCATTTGGATAAGAATAGAACCACCCCTACTCGTTCCACGGGTGTCGTAAGAAGCGACAAAGGGTAAGATCTGAAGAATGGGTAGCAGCATCCTTCTGTGTAGTAGCAATCATCTGCTACTGCGAGCGCTAACCCGCATGCCCAGCGTGGCAATTATGGGCAAATACTTCCAATGATCGCACATAAGTGACGTATAAGTTCAGCTGTGGACTAATATGGGCTGATGATGATGATGATGAAGTAGGATTTTTATTGACTGTCTACTCTGTCGAAAATGTCTGTATATGCCCCTGTAAACCGCTATCTTGCTCGAACATTCAAGATATGAAATCACATTTTTATCGTTTGGTTGATGAATAACGTAGTGTCAGTATTTAAATCGCTCGTAGACGTCTGACATAGCTTTACACATCGTTAAAAAATCTCTTAGGTGTGCTGGTTTCCTCACAAATATATTTCTTCACCGTTTTCATAGTCAGTAATGTCTTAGATTTCTTACTGACTAAGAAAGTATATATGACATTGAAAAAGTCACATTGGTATAGGTTCAAATCCATACCCACATGCTTACAAAGGCGTCCGTAACCAATGCGCCACCACGACCCAAAAAACCCTAACCAAAAAACAAAAGCCCAAAGACAGTTATATTCAAAAATTATTAAAATGTTAAGTACAAGTTAAACATGTTTAATGTAAATATTAAAGACAAAACAATCGCGTCGTGATGTAAAAAGTATTAAATGCTAAGTCTAACTACGGTAATCCGATTACACAGTAGTGATGGGACTTGTTGTCGATGATTTGTCACGATAAAATAAAATTCTGATTTAATTTTCTTTTTTTTTTGTAGAACATAGGTAAAAATAAACGCTAAGTTTATTAACTGCGTACGGATATCACAAAAACAAAATATTAAATATTGTATTAATTTTATCAAATCACAAATTAACGATTATTCTTAATTATATTGAATTTCGCGCCACTTGCACCAAAATATTAAGTCAAATTAACGTCTTAGCAAATAATTTGACATTTACTAATTACATTTTTAATAGAAAAAAAATATTATTAAAAAACAAAAAACCCGACTGCTAACTAAAAAGATAGAAACAAGTTGGTTATAGATAGCTGATCATACTTTACACAGTGTTCACAAACGCAGTCGGAGGCATCCTTTAGGTAATATTCTTCTGGGTTTAGAGAGAGAAAGAGAGAGAATGAATAGTTAATGCCTCCGACTGCGTTTGTGAACACTGTGTAAAGTATGATCAGCTATCTATAACCAACTTGTTTCTATCTTTTTAGTTAGCAGTCGGGTTTTTTGTTTTTTAATAATATTTTTTTCCCAAGAGGTAGTTTAAGAACTATATTATAATATAGTCGTTAAACTATGTATGTACTATATATTATATAATGGCAATCATTTATCACGAAAAAATGCATAGTTCCTGTAGGTCTCACGGACGAAATCGCGGGCTATATCAAGTTTAAACATATAAGTTGTATATATTTTTGTAATCACCTTTTAAAACTCTTCATTTTGATACCCCTTACGATTGGTTTGGGGGGACTTTTTTTTTATTAATCACACCTTTTGGCGCCAAAAATCTGCCATATCGATTTTTTTAAATTTGTATATACCCAGTGACACTCGCGCAATAAAGACGAATCCAACGACATATCATTCATCAAAATCGCTTTAGCCGTTTAGTAGTTACGAGGGAACATAGGGACGGACATACATACATACAGGTCAAACACATAACCCTCCTTTTTGGCTTCGCCGCAGTCGGGTAAAAATTGAGGAAATTGAAAAAGAGATAGAATTTGCTGCTGATATACAACAAGCACCCATAACATAGTTATTAATAAGGCTTCCATTTTTTTTTATTCATTCCTCCTAGCTACGAGCTAAACTTTAATCGCTATAACGTTACTTAAAAGGTTATATCGATAAAATACCGTCAAATTCTATCGCCTCATCCCGTCACCACACCGACAAAAACTCTCAAAGTGAAAATTCTAACCAATTAAACGCTTAAGCGAAAAATTTTCGCGTCAAAAAACGGAACATAAAGTAAAATAATCTGCGTTTATAATTCCGCTTTGTAAAAAAACTCGTTGAAAAACATACAAATAAAATGTTTTTAAAAAAGAAATTTGATATTTAAGTGAAAAGCTTTAATTTAAATGAAAATTTTTGTGAAGTTTTTATTGGAGCAAAAAGAATGATGTCTAGACATTTTCGATTGGTTTAAAAGAAAATTCAAATGTTGCGTTTTGTTTGCGGCATTTCCGCAAGATACTTACATTAATTGTATACAGCCAGTTATTAATAAAATAATATGAATAATTTTGGAGAATTTGCTTTTTTTTTCAAATTTTTTTTATTTCTTTTTTCTTTCTTTGTGTAGAAAAATATTTTATAGCTTTCTTTAACGTTCGTTCGATCGTTGAGTCTTTAGGTGTTTTAATTAGATGTTTTTTTCTCACTACAGTCCTAATTATGCCAGTTTTGTTTTTTGTAATGTTACCAGCAGCTAAATAGTATTGTCCATTATTATCATGTTTCACTTGTTTCTTTTTTAGTTTTTGATGGGATTATTTTTAATTATTTTTTTCTCTTGAACGTGAACCTGTAGGATTTTGAAAGACTTTTGACATTTAGTTAGCAAACGATAAGCTTAACCTTCAGTCATTCCTGTTTCAAAACTCACACAGGTATATTTTATACATAAGCGTCTACAGCGTGTAACAGAAGTCCGAAATAATACTTAAGGGCATGTATATCATGAAGAGAATCACCTGTGAAAATATTGATTGACATACAAATGAATGACATACAAATTAATTCTTTTGATTTCATTTTCTTCAATAATGACAGATTTCATTATCCTACGCGTGCCTAGTGCTTACTTAAAGAATTTGTTGAAGGTAAATAACCGGATTTGTGTTGATTCACCTTTCAGCTGATTTCTAGGGCTGTATTTGAAAGATTTTGGTGAAAACTTTGACCGTAGTTTACTCGAGTATTATTTGGGGTTTGGTTCCAAAACCTATGCTCAAGGATTGTTTGTAGGGTACCTTATACGCCCTTAATGTATTATTTCGGACTTCTGTTACACGCTGTATATAGGTACTATAAGGTCCAAAACGAAATATCACCCTATCTCCTCTCATGAGAGTCGTAAAAAGCGACTAAACATTATAATATCTACCGGATAGGATAAGGGTAGTAACGTGTACATTATTATACATGTTTATAGCCCCTTGTTGCTCATGACGTAGTTTTATGAAGAAATAACGTCTATAGTCCTAATTAAAACTAAGATCGGGTTCATATTGGTTTTAAATTTCGATTCAAAGAAAAAAGTTTCGAGTTAAAGATAGTTTTTTTTATGTAATTAGGATTGACAGACGAAGATCAATGAATTGTCTCTGGTTCTTATAATTATTTTCTAGTAGGTAGGTAAGTGATTTTACATCAAATAAACAGTAGAATGCCCGCTGGCATCAATACATAATTATTTCTTTTAAATAATAGTTTTAAATAACATTGTCATTTAAAGAATATACTTAACTTAAATAGACAAGTTTTTTAAACTATTTTTAGATTTTTTTAAATAAATTATAAATGCATCTTTATCATAGACATATTTGGCGATATTATTTAATAAGAAACTCGCAAAAACAACTGACTCGGGTGAGACTTTTTTGTTTGTTGTTTTGCGAGTTTCATAAACTACTAAACGCATGTGCATAAACATGTAAAAAACATAAATAGAACATATTTGACAGTTGACAAATAAAGAATGCTAATTAGTGCCACGAGTGTTTCGAATCATGATTAAATTCCAAATTAAAACGAGTAAAGCTACGGGCTAAAGCTAGTAATACTATAAAACAGTAACTAAATACAAAAAACACACAATCCTTTGGCTTTTGAGCAAAAGAAATTGAAGCCTCCTTCTTAATTTTAGCGGGGAATTTTAAAAAGAAAAAAAAAACAAACATGGCCGCTTCCCGCCTTTTCCGCGTTGCCATTTATTTTGTGAGTCGCGTTCGTTTCACCGTTCACGACATTACGTTACTCTTGCCAAAAAAAAGCTGCAACTGACGTCTTTATTTTTATGATTGAAGTGATATTTAAATGACTGCGTCGTTAGACTAGTGGTATCAAGTGCGACTGTTGCGACGAGGTCCTGAGTTCGATCGTTTTTTCATTAGGAAATTTTCAGTAAAAGCACGGAGTCTGGAATTGTGCCCGGTTAATGGCAATAGGCTGACTATGGCAATAGTGGTAGCAAGAGCGACTATACCAACGAGGCAGTCAAATACTATTTTAGTAACAAAATCATTTCTGTTTCCAAACATTACATCGCTATTTTAAGCTATGAATATTAAATGCACTCATAATAACAAAACGCATTAACTACTTCTAAAATTATTAATTTCAATTGCTACTAAAATAACACTTTAGCTAATTTAATTTAATAATTAATGTTTGTAAAGCGTTTAATTTTATATTTAACTGTTTACTTTAGACTTAGCAGTAATTATAGTTTAATGAAAATATTGTTTTAAATAAACGTTGAATGTTGATAATAAATTTAGTAAAATACTTTTGCATTCATGACGAACTAATGTCATTTGTAGCTCGTGGCAGAAAATTATTGGCATGTCAATAATTAAGAAATGTATAGTAAGTATTATACATAACTTATAATAAAACTAGCCAAGCAGCAAGCAATTAGAACCACTTCCTGTTATCTTACGGAGTTGAATTTTTACTTGTTAATTCAGTTTCGATGACAATGAATTTTTATGGTAGGCTTGGCCCCAATCAACATCCAGGATTATATCTAGATAAAGGAACTCTTCAACGGTCAAGAGCACAGTCACGAAATTTTTATACCTACGTTAAGTTTTGATATTCTAATATAAAAGCTTGGTTGAAAACGTTGTTATTATAAAAATATAATAAATAAACAAGTCTGTAATAATGTTCTTCTGACGGAACTTTAGTCACATCGATCAATCTAAGAGAACGCAATGAGATGATTTATAATGCACTAATGTATACGCAAACACAGATACACTCTCTATTCCCTCACTTTCATAGTCCGATAGGACGATAATCCAACACGACCGGAGGAAGATCAGACGTAGGGCCAGCGGCTTTACGTGCTTTCTGAGGCACGGATCTTGTGTGTATAATTAATGTTATAATATAATGTTATTGCAAGTAACGTCACAACAAAAACCATAAGACATTTTTGACAACTTAAATTCAACACAAACACAAATGGTAGCAAATTATTTAGTAGCTTGGCTACTAACTAAAGAATTTATATATTTTCTGTGACCAGTGACAAAATTACTGTGTTCATTTTTAATTGTGTTTGTCTCATAAATCTTACATTTTATTATTTTTAATTTGTTTTTGATTTTGTTTTTTTTTATGTTGCTTTGAACTTTGTGTAAATATTTAGCTTCTTTCTCTCTTATAATAAAACAACTTTATCATATACCACTTTTTTCTGAATTTTGTGTTTAAAAATTTAAAATTTTAATTTGTAGCTGTACCAAAAATAAAATATTCGAAAATTAAATTCTGTTTTACATTAAAATTTTACTCACAACTTAACTTAACCCTTCACATAAAAAAACATTGAAGAAAGTATCTCTACATTTATTTTATTAAAGTAATGTGCTGACACTTTGTGAATTTTCATTGCATAAAATGAACGCGCTTTAAAAGTGAAAGCCATTTTCATTACTTTGATCTTTAGTTTTATTTTATCGCATCAAATAATTTTAGAATTAATTAAAAGATATTTTTGCTAACATCAAAAGGGAATAAAGCACTGTTGCTGGGAATTTTAAATGAGAATTCTTAGAGAATTTCACTCCTATCTTTTAAAAGTCGTTTTAAAACTATGCGAGAGTTAGTGCTTAGTGCTGTCTGTGGATAGATGATAGACAGAGACACTGTAAATAAAGTCGAGAGGTGAAAGGATTTTAATCCTTTTTCCTCCCACTATGTGAAAAACATCTCCCCTTCGTGTTCCTTGCACTGTATCGGCCGGGGCCCGGGGCCCCATCCAATGCCTGCCTGTAAAATTTCTGCCGCTCAAAATATGCACTCGGGGGGCAATGTCCTGGCGTCTAGGCTCCTGGATATCGCCCCAACATGCTCCTTGGCGTTCGCTTCTACGTTGGGCAAGGCAAGGCATACCGGGTTTAGCCCCCAGCCCGTTGTTAGGGTGGGTGCAGGATACTGCCGCTTAAGCCCACCATTTCGCGCGCGACGGATCGGGTCAGCTGGGTACTTTTGCATAACATAATAAAAGTATCAAGGCACACCTGAATTATGACAAATACCTACCCCTAATTATAATACATTCAATTGCACATCAGTGGTAACAATTTGACATTAACAGCACCCTTATCGCGTTAAAGTAAAGGTGCTTTTCGAAGTGCAAGTGTTACTACTGACATGCGGTTGACTGTATATTAACATCACAATTTTTTTGGTTTATATAGCTATGTTTTTAATAACTGTAAATTTTCTTTTGTTCCATGTTCGAAACAGCAAAGAGACGTCGAAAAGGTGAGTTGAATATTTAGATTAAATCAACTCAAGTCTACTTAATCTTAGCCTGTAAGGTTTGACCTTATTTTCATGCCAATTCATCGATGGTACTTCATTTAAAATCTCTTCATTGGCTAAGAATGAAAAATCAACCTTCTATTCAAGAGAATTAGAATTCTACTTCCAAGGTAGAAGGTATAGACGCAACTATAACAAAAGATACAGTTGAAATACTTGATTGCAGTATTATTTCTCAAGACCTTTCTTTTCGATTGGATCTTCCGAGAATCTGAAACTTTTGAAAATGTTACGAAGAATATTTCTGTAAAGGTCGTTCTCTGAATGCTTGGATAAACAGCCGACAAAGTATTCAATTGATATGAAACAGAAAATTATTTCTAAAAGAACAGAAATAACAGTCAAACAATATCAAACAAAAGGAAAACGGTTTATTTTGTATAGTCAGTATTTCGGTAATTACAAGATTTTTTAAACTTAAAGCAGATATAACAAAAAAGAATTTCTCATTAACTCACTCTCACTTAATTAGAAAATATTATCTTAGCCAAAAAATACTAACGATTGTTAACACCAACAATACATACAGAAAGATAATTTAACAGAAGCAACAGTATACAATCACATAAAAGCAAATACTATGTGAATAATTATCTTGTTTTAAAGAAAGCTAACATGTACTAGGAAAAAATGAAACTAAAGAATAACGACTGCAAAAGTATATACACAAAACAACCAAAAAGGGATGACAACACTCATAAACATTTAACAACATCTTTCAACAAAGACGATTAACCCAAAGAAAGTTTTAAATATAATTAGTTTACAACAAAAGACACACACGACGATTACTATGGCTACAGACTAAGGCCTTCTATTTTCTATGCATATTTAATTACTTAGCATTTACATTGCAAATGTTAAGCGGGATAAGTCAAGGAGTTAGTTTTGGATGGAAACGACGTTGGTAGTTAATCTATTGGCAGAATTCCAATAAAAACGAGATTAAAAAATTGGACAAATAATTGTAGTAATAAATAGGCATTGCTACAAAAAAAATCAAAGCAGAAATGTCAATAACACTGCCTAATTGAAAAGTTTCTTTTATTAAATCAGGATTTGATTAGAATTATTGGATAGAGAAAAGCTATTTCAAGAAATCTGTACTGATTCTATTAGTCCTTTCACGTTTGAAAATTTTCCAACTCATTTTTTGTCGCTCTTCATTCTTATTATTACAAGCTTCAAATTATATACTAGAAGGAAAATATTTCCAATATTTTCCCACTACGTTTAATACCACTTCAATAAACTTTACATCCAAACTAACTTTATTCAAAGAGGCCCTGTCAGTTTGAGATTGTCGCCTCGTGGGGTAAGACGAATTTAAAATTTCACTGCCTCTTACTGCTACAATAATTATGTTATAGCCCTTTTATGAAAGATAAGTAAAATGGCTATATTTTAGTGTTTAATGAAGTTAAGCTTCTGTTAAGTGCTTCAAGTAATTTGAAAACGTTTATTAAGTAATGTAAAATGAGATTATTGAAGTCAGTCATTTGAAAAGCACTTTAATCTTAATTGTCAATCCGCTTGAGTACATTCCAAATAATAATATAAATAATACAACTTACAATACCTATACAATCAAACCACCTTGTAACTATATAAAACCCAATTTTACTAACAAATTAAATATAAAATACTAGCTTCAAAAGCTTGGATGAAGCTCTTGGGTTTTATCAGATCCCTTTACAATTTCAGGAGGACACCACATTTGAAACTCGATCCAACCTGACCTTTGAGGCGACTCGCTTTGAGAACGGTCAGAAATTCCACTGCGAAGCATCCAATGAAGTAACTGTCGAGACTAAAGATCAACCGATGCATGCGACACAAGAGCTCGAAATTTGGTGTACGTGTATTTGGATGTTTTTTTTTTTTCGTTTTTTGAGCACATATTTATTGAGCTTACTTTTAATGCTGTAACTTTTACATTTTGTGGGTGACACAACAAGTGACAAAATTGTTACAGTAACAGAAATAATTGGCCACTTGAGATGTTTTACAAGAATTAATCTTTTTTTCGTTGAGACACTTTCCATTCATTAATAAAGTTTCAGTCAGTGGGTCGGCTTGATTTAATCAAATATTAATAACTCCCTAACAACTTTTTTTTTGCTAGCCTACTGTGTCCCACTACTAAGCAAAGGCCTCCCTCATGTCCTTCCAAGGACTTAATTAATTTTAACCTAACAACATACTCAATTAATTCCAGACAAGTTCATCCTATTTTCACATCATATTTTGTAACTTTCCAGACCCACCAATCGTACGAGTGGCACCAAAAAACATAACAGTAGTGGAAGGAGCCAAACTGCTTCTCAAATGTGAATATGAAAGCAACCCATCTTCACTGAATGGAGTAATTTGGTAAGTTAAACTTGTCCTACAAATACATTTTTTTCGTAACATTAAGTAACTTTCTTCTGCTACGTAATGTTATTAGTATTTAACATATTTAATCTGTCGTTAATATAAGGTTTTACTCTATTCATTAAAAATATTTCAATAGATGCTTTGTACTTAACAAAACAAAAACTATGTTTTATTAATGTTTTTAGAATTTAAATTAAAAATCATTCAATTAATATTGTTGTCTCCGGTGTAACAACAAAAGTGACATAAACCCCATTGAAAGTTTTTATTTACTTTTACCATTTTAAACAAGTGATAAAGAAACAGTAATAGCTTAGTGGTATTACCGTTCACTTGCAAGTCAAAGGTATCAGGTTCGAACTCAAGGCACGCACGACTTTTTGTATGTTTTGAGAATAATATATCATCACCTGCTTGGTGCCTTGGAAAGCATGTTAAGTCGTTGGCCGTCATGAAGATCTTTAATAGTCGAGTGGATATAACTGATCTATCTATAAAATGTCGTATCTCTTTAAGTTGCGTGGGTCTGATAGGCGTTGTTTTGTAGAAAACAGATAGGTATTAGATGTATCTGGTTAGATTAGATTAGATTATAGCATATGCATCGAGGATGTTTTATTCTGAAATGAAATATCTCTAAGCTAATTAATACTCAAAAATCTTAAAAATGAACAACTAACATCATACTTTACTACATATTTCACAGTAAAATAGTTTTCATTCATAGTTATATTCATAGTTATTCATTCATAGTAATATTCATAGTTATATTTATAGTTATTTATTCATAGTTATATTCATAGTTATTCATTCATAGTTATTCATTCATAGTTATATTCATAGTTATTCATTCATAGTTATAATAGTTCAATTCATAGTTTACAACATATTTCAGGTACCGCAACGGCGAGCGTGTTCCCGTCCACAATACTTCCCACTACGAGGGCGGTACCACAGACCAGCACTCTCTAATCATTCTGGATGCTAATGGCGGAGACATGGGAAACTACACCTGTGTACTAAGCAATGCTGTCGGCAATGGAACCAGCGAAGATAGTATTGATGTTAATGTGCTATGTAAGTAAATGTTTTTTTATTATATACTAGTGCCCCGGCTTCGGTGTTTTCTATTTTCGTCACACTGCAGAAAAGGATAGAGTGATATTCGCCACGCTAGCTCACTGAATGTTGGCAACTTTAGAGTATTCAATCCTAGATTTCCTTTCTATGTTTTCCTACACTGTTAGTCAGTGGTGTCTTAGATTTCGTTTGAAAGTACGTTTGACATTGGAAAATTCAAATTGGCCATACATCAAATTATACAAAAACCAGTATAACCCCTAGGCTTCTAGGCTCTTCGTACAACAAAATATTAGCTTATACTGGAAATTTATAGCTTGATGTGTCTGTGTGTACACAAAGCAGCTCCGTAACTATTGCGTCACCACCACACTTTTTTTTAATAAAATAAAAATTATAAGAAGTGATATTTTTTTCTTTTCACAAGTCCCAAGTCTTTGCTACAAGTTTTACCGTTTTAATTTCAGTCAAACCAGAAGTTCGACTTATAATGACTCCAGCGAGTCCCATCTTGGAAACTGACCACAAGAACGTGACTCTACTCTGTAACGTAGAGTCAGGCAACCCACCGATCCTTGATGAAGTCATCTGGTTCCTGGATGGGGAGGTGCTGAAGCATCTTCCTGAATGCAATGGCACTGATGGTGATGGTATGAATAATATTACTTGAATTTTCAGATTGTTATGGTAGGAAATATAATGACACCTATAATACTTATTTTGTATTAAACCAACAGTACATGAAATAGTGTAAGTTGTAATACATTATAAGTGGCAAAAAGCCAATTAAAGGCTAAGAAGCACTAACAACGAGCATCGTTAACATAATTGTAGATAATAATAATGAAAAAAAATCCAACATGGAACTTCATTATACAATGCAGAAGGTTATTTTAACAGACTCCAAAACGTGATTCTATAATTAAAGTTGTCCACAAGTTGTAGTTAAATCTCTCAAGGATATTTGAAATTAAACTTATCGTTTCCTCTTTTCAGAAAACCTTTGCAATGAAGTAGATCCCTCAATGCTGCTACTCCAGGATACGACGAAGAGTTTCCACGGGAACTACTCTTGCAAGGGCAAAAATTATGCTGGATGGGGTAACGTCAGTGCCAAGACTGAGCTGGTAGTCAATTGTGAGTTTTATTGATTTCTAATAATAAATTAAAGTGTTTTATTGCCAAGATTGAAAATGTTGCTGTATCACCGCGATTTTATTTGAGCATGTAGGTCTAAATCCCAGGTTTAAAACAGTAAAGTCTAGTGGGCTAGAACTTGGTGCACTGGTTCCACATGGTTGGCGATCAACCGTGTGTCTGATTTTGATAAACCACGGACTTTTTCTAAACAAAAAAGCTCTTTCACATTCGATAGCTCTTCATTAGTACGGGCGGGGCAATGGATTAGTGGCAAATTGGCAAGTCGATTCGATTCGAGTCGTAATCGATTTTTTTTCTGCAAAATTGTTGAACTTTAATCTTCGCATAGCATGCAAATGCTTGTTGTAACCGAAATTTGTTTAAGAGAACATTATTATACTTATATTCCATTTAAAATTTTAAACTAGGATCTCATCTTCGAGGACCGAATATAATTAATGAACGGTGTTAATATTCCTCTTACAGATCCACCTGGTCCTGCCAAACTGCAATATTCTCCATGGCGAGTTGTGAAGGGCAAGAGTTTGGTGCTTAGCTGCAGCATTAAGGAGAGGGGACGGCCTGAAGCTCATAGGTGAGGTTTCAAAACGAACCATCTTAAATCTATATATTAATACGTAAAACGAAAACATATTGAGCGCTCAGAGGAGTGTGAAATTTGGTGTAGTAAAAGTTTATATAGAGTGCAGGAAGCTAAAATTTTTTAAAAATACGGTCGAATTTTGACCACTGACCACTTTCAGTACCTTTCTATTCTGTTTTTGAATGGACTTTTTTGTTTATTAGCCATTGACGATCCTCAGTACTAACTATAAAAAAAAATAGGTAAAATATTTAAGGATCATTTTCTTATCTGTTTTGAATTATTATTTAATTTTATATATTTAATATATTTTGGTTTATTCATAGCTTTTTTATACATTCCAAGACATGTCAGTTTAATTTTTCTTAACGCCTGAGGTTATATGCGTTTCTTTTTATTAAAAAGAAAATGTCATTGATTATTATTATAATCAATTTCCTCTGCCCTAGGTTCCGTTGGACTCGCGGCGGCCGGTTAGTCAGCGACATTGTCTCTCAGAACTGGACGATCGACCCTGTGACCCTGGACCACAGGACCAACTTCTCTTGTTGGGGCATCAACGCTGGTGGAGAAGGCGTACCAGCTAATGTTACCATTGATGTTTTAGGTAAGAATATAATAATATTATTTACCAAGCATTTTGTTGCTTAAGCAAACAAGCAATTTGTTGCTTAAACCACCCGTAAGCCTCTGACATGGTTTCTCACTGATGAAAAATCTCTTAGGTATGCTGGTTCTCTCACGATGCTTCCCTCACCAAGTAAGCAAGTGATATTGAATTTCTAATACGCACATAACTTACGAAAAGTCATAGCCTAGATTACGATCCTAAGACCTTTGACTTGGCAGTCTAACGTTCATACCACAAGACTATCATAGCTTCAGGGTTAAAAATTATATTCTTTATATTACAGCTCCACCAAGCTTCAAATACGCAATGAATCACTATAGCGGTGCGTTATACAAATCCCAGGTGAGTTTTAATAACATAGATTAATATTAGATTTTTTTTAAGCCCTACAAAGACTTGATAATCACATTATTGTCTAAGCCCGACTAACTACCAAATTTTTAATTATGGAAGATGAAAATACAAATGTAAAATCGTATTAAGCTATTCTACTAAAAGTGGGAGCGCTGTATCTTAATGTCAGTTTCTTGAATTTACCTGGTACATTACATTTGTTTATAGATGGCAATTAAGAGATACGGCTCTCACTGACCATACAAAATCAACAGTATTTATTATTTTACGCTTCTTTTATGCCAGTTTTCTGAGCCAGCCCATTCGTACTAATAACTCTATCTACCTACTCTCTATCTCCTCTACCACTAAATAAATTAGCGTGTCTGTAACTACTATAATATTTTTGACTGTTTCAGAATATTTCTCTCTCCTGCACGGTAGAATGCGCTCCGCTTTGCAGCGTGCAGTGGCTCAAAGACGGACAAGTAATAGAACCAGATAAAACTGATAGATACTATCTAGTAGAGAGGAAGATTGATCCTCAAGGCAACAGAAATGATTTTGAAGCTACAGAGTCTACCTTGGTAAGTATGGAAGGGAAAGATGGCTTGGAAGTAAAATCAGTAACATGTTTTCCACAAAAACAAGACACAAAATGTTGTTAAAATCTTATAAATAAATATAAGACAAAAAGGTTCATGGTCCCCGGATGACGTACCAAATTTTGTCGTGAACCAACTGCATAGGCTGCCTACCATCAGACTGGATAACTGTGAAGTCACCAGGCTGTTAATGAAAATAACATCCTTGATAAGACGCCTGGATAAGATACAATCAAAATTAGAGACGTCAGATAACATCATAGGTAAATTACATGCCGAAGAAGTGTTGACTTGTAACGCAATGCTGTTTCAGTTAGTAGGCTAGATGGCTCAGAAGTGGACACAACAAGCAACGCGCAAACTGTACAGATAGACAGTTTTGCTGACATAGCATCGCGCAATATAAATATGCGTGCAATAGGCGGTACAGTGCAATTCACTTTCGTCAGCTAGAATATAAATACTAACAGTGAGCAACAAGCACAGAGCAATGACCGTAAGGAGCTATTACAGTCTGAAAAAGCAATAAAAACCAAACAACATTTTGAGTTTTGTTTTTGTAGATATGAAACTTTACTGCAGCAAGCTGAGGACCGGGTTATTAGGGAGAGGTCTAGCCGTAGACGGCGATAGATTACACATAAAGACTAAATTTATTAATTCACCGCATCGCGTTTCTCTAAATCTTTTATAGTTTTGGTTAATCTCACTAAAGAATATAAATCTATTAATTTATTTCCCTGTAAAATTTCAGCACTGGAATATGTCGGCTTGGCCAGGTCATGCATTAGACAGAACTGCAGACACAGCCAGCTATACCTGCAGGTCTTCAAGGAACCTGGCAGGGCCACCAGTTAATAGTACTACTAAGTTTGCTGTTGAATGTAAGTATTATGATTTATTCATTCTTTTTATCCAAAATTGTAGTTATATGGCTCGTTAATAATATTAATTCATAATTTAAGCGTCTCTCGTGACCTATAAATTTTTGGTTAATTAGTAGGACCTATTAGAATACGCGTTTTAGTATCATAGCATTAAGAAAAGCTTTTGGCCTCGTTCACATTAATTTTATTTGATCTCTTTTTGTTTTGTAGTTTAGGTAAATAACTTGATTTGTAAAGATTCAGAGATTCAATTCTACAGAAATGGCACATTCAAATACGTTACGTAACAGAGACGACATTGCACATAATATCAACTTCTCATCGTTGCTTCTTATGACTTTTTTGCAGATGAACCAGAAAACATCACAGTTACACCTAAAATAGTATCAGTAACTGAAAATGAGATTCCAGCTAAAGTTGTGTGCTCAGCAAGGTTAATATGTTATTATTCTATTATGAAGGTTTAATTCTTGTATAAATTAAACCCAAAATTCAATTTTCATTTTAAAGGAAAAGGCTTCTGCTAGATTTTAAATTGACTTCCATAACAAAAGCAGTGATTAATAAAAACCAAGTAATACATTTTGCACTTTCTATAGATGATCTAAAATAAATAACACTTATATTTACAGAGGCTTCCCCATGCCGTCTTATTCGTGGCGTCGTGAAAACCCTAACAAGGCTACAGCCAAAGAACACGGAAATAATTCCCTTACACTGTCATCTTCTAACACTTTACTTTTGGGGCCGGTGCAGAGGAAAGATGGAGGCAACTACGTATGCGAAGCTTACAATAGACACGGTTCTGTTAACACTACTGTTTATCTGGATGTAATGTGTAAGTATTTAGCAGATTTTGTATTTGAATAAAGCTTTTGATTGTGTAAACTCAGAAAGTTATCAAATTATCTAGTAGTTATGCATTTTTTTATTTTAGCAGATATTAAACATGACGAATCAAAGCACAAATATATTGTTTTGAATTGAATTTAAGTCGTGTATTGAAATGAGTAGATAATGTGAAAAGAAAACAAATGCGGGTCCCTCAGGGGACCACCATAAGACCATTGCTATTTGAAGAGAGGTTTATTTATTTTCTTCAAATTAGGCCGCTTTAGGTTTTGATATATTGTAAAATAATGTTCTAATAAAACATATTTCAGTTATTCCTGAATGCGGCATTAAACAGACCGAAATCAATGGACAGCAAGTACTTGTTTGCACAGCACACGCCAACCCTACAGAGGTATGTAAATGATGTCTATATTATTATTTAACCCCAATAAATCAAATTAGTTAACTGACTTACTTAACACCAAGACAGTTGAACTTATTCTTAACTTAAAGCAGGCTCTACCTCAGTAACTAAAGCTAAAAATTAAAAGTAAAGTGATTATAACTAGCATTTAATGGTAAAAAAAATATGTCGCTGCTGCGTCGTATTGAAGAAAGATATCTAAGCTAAAAAGAGGTCCTACGTATAATTATTTAATAAGAAAATTTAAAAAAAGCAACTGATACGGGCGGGATTCTCCAACAATCTTCGACGTCCGTGTAGAAGCTCTGACCGCTAAGCCACCGTATCTATCTCCCACATACTTATTGTGCTTAATGCGTAATAAAAATATTATTTTAAAAAATTGTTCCTCTATTAAGCATAACTTTGATAAGTTAGTAATCTAAACTAATCTAATCCACTTTTATTTTTACCAGGTCACATTCTCCTGGCAGTTAAAGAACGATAACGACAGCCTCACAGATGAAGAAATCAAGAAGGTTGGAGCTCAAAGCTTCCTAACACTAAGTCCTAGCGTCGACGTGTACAGAACATACTTGTGTTACGCCACCAACTCTGTCGGAAAGTCCAGGGCGTGCGAGCGTGATGTTATGGGTAAGTTTAAATGTTGTAAAACCATTGAATTTAAACGATGGATTAACAGTTAGTCCCGTATTATAACTTAGAATTTTCATTTGTGTGATATCAACAAAAATTCAAGTCAAGTCGCCTAATTCCATAACAGTTTAAAAGGCATAGACTAATTCGTTAGCTCTAATTTTACTGTTCTGTTCTTCCATGTTTTTCTTCGTCCGTTTTTGATGGTGTATGATAATTAATCTGCTACATAGTGTAATGTTCAATGTTGATAGCTGAACTAGTATTTAGCATACAGTTAGATTTGATAAATATCATTGTTAGTTTTATAATTACTTAAACAATATTGAGAATCTTAATAATAAAAAAGGCGATAGTATTTTGGTTACCTACCGAATCTAGAAAACCAAAGTATTTGGGAAATAAAATCTCTGAGAATCTCTCTCTTAAATTTTTTTTGTGAATTTTTTACATGTTATAGCACATGATAGCTTATTAAATATAAATATTTAATAAGAAAATTTGAAAAAACAACTGATACGGATGGGATTCGAACCCACGATCTTCGACATACCGTGTCGACGCTCTAACCGCTGAGCAACCGTATCCCATCGGCACCAATCGAAATTTCAAATCTCTTTAACACGCCTAGGGCGTGTGGCGACATCTATCGGAATACATTACGTATCCCGACTCAGTGCTCTAAACTTTGCAGTTTTAGGAGACACCGATGCGATATTACCAATTTTCTTAATATTTTTGTGAATTTTTTACATGTTATAGCACATGATAGCTTATTAAATATAAATATTTAATAAGAAAATTTGAAAAAACAACTGATACGGATGGGATTCGAACCCACGATCTTCGACATACCGTGTCGACGCTCTAACCGCTGAGCAACCGTATCCCATCGGCACCAATCGAAATTTCAAATCTCTTTAACACGCCTAGGGCGTGTGGCGACATCTATCGGAATACATTACGTATCCCGACTCAGTGCTCTAAACTTTGCAGTTTTAGGAGACACCGATGCGATATTACCAATTTTCTTAATATTTTTGTGAATTTTTTACATGTTATAGCACATGATAGCTTATTAAATATAAATATTTAATAAGAAAATTTGAAAAAACAACTGACTGATACGGATGCGATAGATGTCGCCACACGCCCTAGGCGTGTTAAAGAGATTTGAAATTTCGATCGGTGCCGATGGGATACGGTTGCTCAGCGGTTAGAGCGTCGACACGGTATGTCGAAGATCGTGGATCCCATCCGTATCAGTTGTTTTTTCAAATTTTCTTATTAAATATTTATATTTAATAAGCTATCATGTGCTATAACATGTAAAAAATTCACAAAAATATTAAGAAAATTGGTAATATCGCATCGGTGTCTCCTAAAACTGCAAAGTTTAGAGCACTGAGTCGGGATACGTAATGTATTCCGATAGATGTCGCCACACGCCCTAGGCGTGTTAAAGAGATTTGAAATTTCGATTGGTGCCGATGGGATACGGTTGCTCAGCGGTTAGAGCGTCGACACGGTATGTCGAAGATCGTGGGTTCGAATCCCATCCGTATCAGTTGTTTTTTCAAATTTTCTTATTAAATATTTATATTTAATAAGCTATCATGTGCTATAACATGTAAAAAATTCACAAAAATATTAAGAAAATTGGTAATATCGCATCGGTGTCTCCTAAAACTGCAAAGTTTAGAGCACTGAGTCGGGATACGTAATGTATTCCGATAGATGTCGCCACACGCCCTAGGCGTGTTAAAGAGATTTGAAATTTCGATTGGTGCCGATGGGATACGGTTGCTCAGCGGTTAGAGCGTCGACACGGTATGTCGAAGATCGTGGGTTCGAATCCCATCCGTATCAGTTGTTTTTTCAAATTTTCTTATTAAATATTTATATTTAATAAGCTATCATGTGCTATAACATGTAAAAAATTCACAAAAATATTAAGAAAATTGGTAATATCGCATCGGTGTCTCCTAAAACTGCAAAGTTTAGAGCACTGAGTCGGGATACGTAATGTATTCCGATAGATGTCGCCACACGCCCTAGGCGTGTTAAAGAGATTTGAAATTTCGATTGGTGCCGATGGGATACGGTTGCTCAGCGGTTAGAGCGTCGACACGGTATGTCGAAGATCGTGGGTTCGAATCCCATCCGTATCAGTTGTTTTTTCAAATTTTCTTATTAAATATTTATATTTAATAAGCTATCATGTGCTATAACATGTAAAAAATTCACAAAAATATTAAGAAAATTGGTAATATCGCATCGGTGTCTCCTAAAACTGCAAAGTTTAGAGCACTGAGTCGGGATACGTAATGTATTCCGATAGATGTCGCCACACGCCCTAGGCGTGTTAAAGAGATTTGAAATTTCGATTGGTGCCGATGGGATACGGTTGCTCAGCGGTTAGAGCGTCGACACGGTATGTCGAAGATCGTGGGTTCGAATCCCATCCGTATCAGTTGTTTTTTCAAATTTTCTTATTAAATATTTATACTCTCTCTTAAATTTCTATAACCATCAAGGAATAAATTTATAGGAGAGAACAATTTGAAAAAGAGAATAATGACCTACTCTTTCTCAAATATGGTTATCTACTCTCTTAATTTTATAAAAAACGAATTATGTATATAAATATTATCTTCTGGTTTACAGCCAACTTGGAAAGTTTTGGTAAGTGATGTGGTAGTTTGAATTTCATCAGAAAGAGCTAAATTTGTATTTATTATATGTAATGTAATTGTTGTAGTATAAAATTGACAAATATAATCAAAGTAGCTGAGTCGTATCAAATTGTAAAAAATAGGGCAAAAAATATAGATAGAATGAGGTAACTTCATCGACAAAACACAGCTCTTAAATTAAAGAAATCAAAAACAATATTAATATTCATTTTTTATATTTAAAACTAAGTTTAAAATTATATCTATTTAATATTATAAACTAAACACTAAAACCAAAATAAATGAAACGGAAAAACTTAATTTTAAAGTAAGCAACGCCTCAAAATACTGACAAACCTTTAAGTTAGGCATAAGCCTGTATTTTGAACCCGAGCAAGACCGACTAGACGCCCCGCTAAGTCTTTAAAAATTTATTGAGCCCACAATCCCAGCGTCTAGACCCCAAAAGGCCACTATCTAGAGTCTGAGTGCTGTAGTATTTATTTAAAAGATAGAATTGATAAACCATTAGGTATTAACATATACATTTAATGTACAATACATACATATCTAATACATAATTACGTACAGTCAATGATTTTGCCAAATACTTACGTATTGTATATGAATAAACTTGTATATATTTTATACTTATGTTGTTTTTAATATTATAAAATTATTGCACAGCAAAATATTGAAGGTTTTGGAGCACATTATTTTTAATGATTTGTTTATTTAATTAAGGCTTGATTTTAGTAAAAATACCTATTCTATTAAATTTAAAGTATTTGTTTAGAGGATTTATTTATATTTGCCTTTAAATATTTATGTAATTTTATTATTTGCCATAAATGCCTCTCACAATAAACAATATTTTTTCTTCAGGTACAAAAGTATGGTGGCGCGACCAACAGAAGTTAATCCTCATTGGGGGGATCGCTCTCGCCATATTGGTGATCACTGTCATCCTATGCATCATCATCATCTGTATCTGCCGTCGAATGAGGGCTAAATCCAAGTGTAAGTCATCACTTAGTCAGTTGTTAGTCTGTGGGACAAGTTGTATCAAAATTAAATATACAAGACTTTAGAACATTTGTAGGTTTGCTCATTGAAAATTCATTAGAAAACTATTTTTCTGTAGCATTATTTTCTGTATTTTTCTTTTAAATTTAATTTACTGAAATTGTTTTGTCAATGTTATTTTACATTATCATGGTATACTCAAGTTTAATAGACACAGTTTTGTTTTATGTAAATTTTTGTTGAAAAACCTTCTTAAATTTGAAATAGAGAAACATTTTCTGGTAACAACGTGTCGTATAGACTAACAATATTTTTTGCTTGATTTTAGTGTTGTCTTTCGATATAATGTTGTCTGTTATTTGTAACATAATTAAATCTTACTGTTTTTAATAATAGTTTTAAAATATCATTGTTGTTAATCAAGTATCAAGATTCGAATTAGTGTTTTTCATATCTTTACAATTCATCATATTTTTACAAATTCATGAGTAACTTTTTTACAATTTTTCTCATTGTTACCGTTCATTCCATTATCATGTAACGTAGTAACATTTTTGCAATTATTTTTGTTATTTTTTATTGTTTTGCTATAACTAACATTATTTTTTCTTCATCTTTGCCCGGATGCTGCTACTAAACACAACATCGTCAACTAACATACAAACATATAGACAATAATCCGGTTGAATTAGAGGAGCGCGAGAAGTAAGTTTTTTTCTTATTTTTTTTTATTTTTTTCTTCTCTAGAATGTCTAGTTTAGTCATTTTATACATTTATCTAGATTTTATTTATTGAACCTTTTAGGTATTGTTGGAAAGTTTATTCATTGTTTTATTCCTTTTCTCACTTCACCGATTATGCATTTTTTTATTTAAAATGTTTCTTCTATTCTGAAAACATTCTAGCAATAAATTATACACCACTAATTTCAGATTTTAAAAGAACAAAATGCATTGATTCCTTATTATATTTCCCTTTTGGTTTTTTATAAGTGTCCAAATATCGACTGTAGTGTTAGTTATAGGTAAAATCAATATAATTTCTAGCAACTTTTAATTTTATTTGATTCAAAATATTCTTTTAAAATATATCATTAATTATTTTTATATACCTATAATATGTAATAAATATATTGTATTTTATATTAAAAAAATATATATTCTGTTATTTTATTAAGTAAAAAAACAATGAAACATTTTGCAGCTACGCCATTGGTCCGAGCAGATTCATGGCATACGTTATCAATGCCTCCGTCAAGGTCACCTGTAGTTGTGCCAATGCCGAGACCTTGTCATTAGAAGGTCAAGGACATACCCAAGGTCACTGAGTTTGAGTTTGAGTGAAACGCTATATTATTATGCTTGGACCAACGGCTGATAGTTTTTGGGTTTTAATTAGCGCAGAGATTAGCGCAAAAATGTGCTGATGATTTATGGTAATGATTTGACAACATTTCACATATTATATTATGTCTCATAGGCAAGAGAATTGGCAACAAAAAACAACAGCATTTAAATTTTAATTGCAATTTTATTTTTTATTTCATTTTTTAATTATGAAAATTGTCAAATCATTAAAAAAATTCAGCCACATTAAAGAAGCTATGATCGGCTTGAAGATAGAAAAAAAAATAGAAGCATGTTTTTATTTTGAACTCTTGACAAATTAACACTGGTTTTCAAAAAAAAAAGTATTTATTATTTTATTATTGTGTACTATTATTAATAAAAATTAATGTGTAGGTTCCTAACCGCACTAACCCCGGATGTTCTCAGATTGACTACAATTAATACTTCAGGTACATTTTTACTAACAGAAAAAGTAAAAAAAGCAGTATTGAGATTTTTTTAGATGGAGGATGCTTTCTTATTTTTTTAATGCTGTTTGGCTATTTGTTTTGGATTTTTGGCGTAAAGTGTGAACACGTAGATATTTTCGAAGTAGACAGAAAAAAATTAAAAATTGTAAAATATGTTATTACTGGGTGATTGCATGCCACGATTTCGGAAAGCATTCTTCTTGTAATATATATTATTTATTCATTTTTATTTTATCAGTTATTATTTTTATATACAGTAGTGTATTTATGTCTTGATATTATTAAAATATTATATATATTTTTCTTGTATTGAAAAAACTAAAAAATAATATTTAATTTCTTAACAGTTCGTCATTATTTTCATAAGTTTTGAATAGATTAGGTTGACAACTAGTATATAATTATTTATCTTTCTGTTATTTTATTCTTAATTTTTTCGCTCCTTAACGAAATTAGAATTAGGATTTTCTTAAATATTTATCTTACATCACTCAATGCCAAGTTGAAAAATTCTCTTTTTAAAAAACAATTAGAAATACTTGTGAAGCATGTACTCAAACTTCATTATTTTTATTTTTAATACAGTCCAGACGGTAGCTGTTTAAATGAAGTGTCTATTGCGCAATCCATAATATCACAAGCCTTGCCTACCCTATCACCACGATTAAATCTATCGTTTAGCCCAAAAACATGTGACAGAACTAGGCTGGTTGATTCCCAAAATTACCAACACACTTTGGAAATGACAAAAATTGGAGATAATCAGGCAAATCTGCAAAATACCACTCAAACAGAGACGAATCAACAAACTGAATTACAAACACCAAAAACTGAACCTAAAGCTGATGCAAATAAAGCTCAGACTGTTACAACACCCAGCAAATGGCCTTTGAAACCAGGGGTTTTAGTGCATGTTAATTCAAATCATACTCTGAGTCCTAAAAACCAAGCAAAAATACAAACTACAACTGAAGAATCGAATTTAGGAATACTTGAAAGGAATAAAAATGAATCATCAATGACAAAAGTTGAATATTCAAAGAAAAACGGAAAGCCAAGACAGAATGTTGTATCTGGTATTTTTAAGAATCTCAGGAGAAAAAGTCAAGATTCTGATGACGATGATGACAGTGGTAAATATAAGAAAATTAATAAAACAAATAAAAGAGCGATGTCTTTGGTTATTGAGTGTAAACCGGGATATGTTTTACAAAAAAACCGACTGAAATCTTTGTTTCAAAGCGAAAAACCTAATATTATTGTTACTGAAGGAGGTAGATATCAATTTGAAAAAATATTTTGTGGTAATGGGTGAAACAATATTTTGGAAAGGATACTTTTGTAAGGAAAATTACATTTTATAGATTTTAATTTTCTTTATTTTAACATTAACTTCTTTTATTTTGATTCTATTCTGCATTATTGTATCACGCATCATCACTAAACACTACACTGAGTCACTGAAACATTTCAAAATTTTCTTCATTTTGAAAATCTTTGCTTTCTACCTCATTTGCTTCTTCTTAGACACACAATTTTTTTAAATTAATATGTGTTAAAGTTATTTTGAGCTATATAGATTGTTTTTTTTTTCAAGACTAATTTATGTAGGTATAGGTATCGCAATTTGAAAAATTCAAGCATGATGACAAGGCATTTTTAAAACACCATTTCCTAAACGAATATTATGTATAAGAAGAGATAATAAAAATTATATACACCGAAATAGTTCAACATAATTACATACACATAGTTCACAATAGTTAAACACATATATATTCACAACCACCTAAACTTCAGCTTTTAATTTAACATTTTATGCTTTTACGCTTAAAGCACGATTTTGTTTTGCGATGTTTTTCAATGTGAGCATGTTTTTAGTTGTGTCATTCAAAAGGCCTGATAGAATTACTACATCTAGTATAAAGCCCTTTAATGACGAGGAACCAAGAAATACGAGAAAAAGAAAAAAACCCGGCGATAGTAAGTACTAGCATGATTTTTATTCGCTTTGTTTTATGGACGTTTGTTTTTTTTTTGCTTATTGAAACAAAAAAGGTAAGAGTTAAAACTTGTAAATAAAGCATTGATTTTAAAGAAATAAATTATTTTCTTTAAAAATATGGTACATCTTAAAAGAGATTTATTGTTAAAACAAGAGTTTTATCTTTATTATCATAAAAAATAATAATTGTGTAAGATAAACAAATCTAAACATTAAAATAAATGGCAATACATTTCAGTTTGCCATTATTGTACCTAATCTTGAACAACGAACATCTGATCAATAAATTGATTGATGTTATCTCGAGTTCTACTAAAATAATTTCCAAAAATACGTTTATTAAAAATATATTTACTCACGCTTGATTATTTCTTACAGGCCCACCTTCGAATGGCGTAGATAATGCAGCAAACGGAAATATTGGAGCGGACAACCCAGGACTCTACGAGAACCTGCCGTTCCATGGTCTACAGCAACCACCCAATAAGGTATATTTTACATCCATTTTATTATAATCATAACATTTTATATCCATTTTAATTTTATTAATCTCAATATTATATGTTTGGTCTTTATGGATAAATTTAACAATTAAAGATATCAAAAATGACATTTTTATCGAGTCTTAAATGAATACTTGGATTAAAACTACTTAAAGACCAAATATAATTTATTAATATTATTATAATTTACAAAAACTTACCATTTAACTTTTATTTTATTGTGTTGTTTTGCTTAAACTATAATTTGCATTTGTTTTTTGTTTCATGTTTATTAATTTTGCATGTAAAGCCTGTGCAAGCGATACAGCCCAGGGTTGTTGAAACTAACCCTAAAATTTCAAAAGGCATAGAAGCTTTACAAAAACAACTGACTACAAACCCATCGTTCACGCCAAGGATCGTATGCCCACCATTCGTTCAAAATGCCATAAGATACCCAGTGGCATCGAACTCGCAGTACTCTTATGAGATACCAGTATTATCTCCCATACAGCAAATGTATCCATTACATCAAACAGTTCTTTTAAATCCATACTTACCACCAATGCAGACTTCATTCTTAAATCATTTTCCAACGATCGATGAAGAAAGCTCTGAAGGAGACAGAAGAAGATTTTCTTCCTTGAATACAAGAGTCCATAGAAAGCCTCCACGATTCCAATCTATGAGAGTAGATAGAAAACGTAATATCGAAAGATTTTATCCTAACACAGAATATGGAGATAATTTCCATGAAATCAATAATAATAAAAATGAAAATTCTCAATCAGACAATGAAGATACAATTTACGTCAATTGTCCTTCTGTACTTAAAGTCAAATCCAACATAAGTGGTGTTGAACTTTTTGAAAATCTAACAGATTCTATTCAAGTTTGCGATGAAACTAATCAAACTAAGTCGAATACTTCTTTAAATAAACCTGTGCCAGCACCACGAACTAAAATTTCACCTACTGCTTCACCACTCAAAACTGATCATGTTTACGTCAATCTGTCCATGCCTCTAATAAATACAACATTTTCTAAATCAATTGACGTGATTGATGCTCCAGTACGTCCAACTAAATCTGCAGAAGACGTATCTAAACTTAAATTCGTAGATATAAAAACCGAAGAAAAATGTAAAACTGATGATGAAAATGATTCAGATGAAGCCAAAGCTGATTTCTCTAAACCAAATATTATAGGAGCAACTCCAAAAAAAAATCTATCGGTAATATTACCATCTACTTCATTAGTTAGGTCAGTGGCGAGGCAATTGAAAGATGAGGGTATAAACAAAGTTGGTGTGCCAAAGAAACAAGTGATACCACCAAATAAAACGTTACAAATACCAAAGTTGACTGAAAAACCGGTACCAAAACGATCAATGGTTAAACGTAGTCATTCAGTACAAAGTAATCTAACAGTGGATAGCGAAAGCAGTCAGGTATAATGCTTCTTTTTTTATTTTCTTTTTTATGTTCCTTCTGGCTAACGTGTGTGTTCTAATAACTAACAAACTAATTTCCTTTTCAGAATACTAACATACTCCAACAACAATATATGCAAAAACGTAATCACTTCACAAATATAAGCAACAAAGGGAAAAACAAGAAAAATTTTCAAATTCCGCTACAAAAACACCATAGCTTTTGTTACTTCCAACCTATTAGAGTTGACAAACGAATCCCTGTCGATCAGGAGAGGTCATACAACAATACTATAGGACCTCTTATCTACCAGCCTTCAGAAGCACAATATTACACAAAAACATTAAACAGGACAAGAGAAAAGAACAGTCAAAAATTGAATCGTTTGAAAAAATCTGAAAGTTTAAGAGAAAAATTATCGTGTGTCGGAGTTTATGATAACTATCAAAAACCTGATTACCCTGAACCAGAATATAATGAATCAGAAAGGAAATCCTATCTACAATTACTTAAAGGCAATTACATATCAAATTCAACGAGAAATTTGGGTCCTGAAAACTTTAGTTCAAATTATTCTGGCCCCAAAGATGATAAGCCTAAACAAAAAAAACTAGTGTATGCCGATTTAGCTTTAGGTAATCATAATATGAAGTTTAAAAACACTGTCAATTCAAATAGACATTTGTATGATACTTATACAGTAGGTTCAGATAGTGCTAACAAAGATACTAACAATAGTTATAAGAATGTGTCTAGTACTCAGAAAAAGAGTGGTCATGGACAACCTAGAAGTGACTACGCTACTCTGAAATTTAATGAGATCGATGTCTGAAAGGTGAGTTTCTCTATTCTGTATAAAAATATCAAGGTTAATTCTGACGCTTTATGCTTCTAATTTTTTTTCGTTTTATACGTAACTGGCTTTTGTTTTTTTTGTGTCCAGTTAATTACACCGTTATAATTGGCATCCCAATTATAACTATTCATTTACAATTACTCCATTATTTAAATTGATTCAGATTTTTACTATTTGATATACTGAAGCGTCAGAATTATATAAATATATATTGATAAAATCTTGTATTGTGTTTCGGTATTTGGTCCAGTTCTGATGATCAATATTATCGTCACGAGTGACACGTGCCGCCTAGCGGCACACGACACGCAGATTAGTGTAGCATTCATTCCCAGAATTATATGATTTTTTTTAAAACATATTAATGGTAATATGTGCCTAAGTGGAATCCTACCTGCTTTTGCAGCATGTAATTTCCGAAACACCATGAAAAAAGCCTTAAATAATGCCTAAATACAGTATTAATGCTCATACATTTACAATTTAGTAATTTATTTACATAAAAATTAATCAAATATACTAAACAGAATTGAAATATAATAAAACTGAAGTAGATTCCGAAATTCTCTACCACAAGACCACAGTGTTATTTAGTTACTTTTTTGTCAAGCCAGTAATCAAGTAATCTGCTTATAGCCATAAATATTATTAATGTTTTAGGTATAAAACTTGCATAAAAATAAAGAAAGGGTTTTTTCGATGTAAATGTATGAGTTTCCAATTAGCATGTGATTGCAATGTTGTGACGTTTTTTTTATATTTTCTTCTAGGAACGCTTTACCAAGAGTGACACGTACATTTTTTAAAAATAAGGTAATTTTTCAAAATTCATATTCGGTTTTACTACGCTTCTCTTGTTCATCGCTTTTTAAAATTACTAATTCAATTTAAGTTAAAAAAAAAAACTAAATAAGAATATTAAATCTAATACTTTAAAAAAATGCTAAATCATAAATCTAAAAAAAAAACTTTTCATTTTTTTTCAAAAAACATTGGCTTTACTAAATTAATTTTATGCCTATGGCACTTAACACATATTACCATTGTATTTCTTTATTTATGTTTACTGTTGTTATTTTAAACAATAAAAACAAAAAAAAAACAACAATTTTGACAAATTTTGTAAAAATTTTTTTACAGCCATTCAGACCCGAAGACCAATTCATATATGCGGACGCTGACTTAAAAGACTACGGGCCCATAAACTATAAGCAGGCATCGATTTACGCTCAAATGAAAAAAGTAAAAGAACAACAAAAATTACAGGAAATATACGATAAACAAAACGAAGACATGCTGTGATTACGATTTGGTTGTCAAAGAAAAAAACAATTTTTTTTAAGTTTTTTTTCACGAGATGTTGCGAGTTTTCAAAGAACTACAGTGGTGGTGGTTGAAAATGTAAAAAAAAAAACTTTTTGCCAATATTTATTTTCGGTGCTTCGACCATTTGTATTTTTAAGGCCCGCTTACTGATATTTCTTATTAATATTATTTATTTTAAAATATTTGTTTTTTTAAGTACGCAACGAATGTTTGTTTTTTTATTTGTGTATAAGTTTTTTCAAATTGTTCAGTTGTCTTTTATGTAAGTGATAAATTTTCTTGCCTTGTCTGCTATTTCCTTGTCTTTAGGCAACCAAACAATCAAAGTAATTAGTAAAAAAAAATATGTTAAAAACACACTACTACTTAGATATCTGTACTTGTACATTTTAGAAGGTTGTCGTATAATATTGTAAATAAAAATAGATTTCTTATATAAAAAGATCTAGTTGTCGGTTTAGTATGGTTTTTGTGCTAAATCAAATTTTATTTTAAGCCGATTTGATTCCAAATATTTTTGGGAGTTGACGTAACTAGGAATTTGAACGGAAAAATGAAATTGTTTTGTGTACTTAAGTATTTTTTATCCAAATTCTTTGTATAACCAAGTAAAAAGCAAAGTTATATAAATAAAAGCAACGGTTTTACAACAAGACTATGTATTTTAATAATGATAAATAAGTTAAATTAATTAGGTACAAAGTCTCATTCGCAAATCCAGAAAATATTACAAAAGATAAAGTAACTATTAAATTGCAATCAAGTTAAAATATAAAAATAACAAAATTTACATAATTTGAATATAAATTAACAACACTAATAAATTAAATTCATAATATTATTGAATAAACAAAAATAATTATTCGTAATAATAAAAACTTTCCTAAAATCTTAGCAACCTATTCACAAAGCATTAACTAATTTATCAAACGTTATCGTTTTCTCCAAACTCGTGATATTATCAGCAAAAAGAGTCCAAAGGTTGGCCGTTAAATCGCGATTTTTCGTTGCGTGACGACTTTGTGGATGCGTGACAATTTTACCTGATATAAACCCGAAAATGATGAAACATTTCGCATAATCATGTTTTATTTTTATCAGCTAAACTTCTAAGCGTATTGGTTTAAAAATGTAGTTTTGATAACAGTTTAATGTGTTACTGACCTAGTGTGGAGTGACATACGTGTTTTTTTATCTCTTTGGGATTACATCATATCGCGAAAATGTTTCAATCACGTGGCGATTTTTTCTTTATTTTCCTGGTTTTTATTTTTATAATTAAAGTTGGCACCATACGAAAACTTTGTCTTTTACTTGGATATTTCTCGAATTGTTTAAAATATTTAATTTTTAGAGAGTGATTCTGTTGAGTCCCTTTCGTATTTCTAATCAAGAAGTCTAATTTTATTCTAGCAAATCTATAATAAAATGTTATTTTTATTACATAATTTAAATATAATTATTATCAGCGGATGAGTAATGAAAATAGCCAATTACTTACTTCAAAAATTGATTTTGTAGTTCACAAGATTGTTTACATTAAAAAAAATATTTTTTGAACTACAAAATTAATTTTTGTAAACAGCACTGCAAAGCTTCAAGTAGTTTGAAAACACATAGAGATTTTAATATCCGTCCAAGCGGGAATGTCTACAAAGATAAGTTGATTTTTAGCTAAAAACCTTAACTATGTAAATGTTAGTGTAAATTACAATTATCGTGTAAATTTATTAGTCAGAAGACCGAAGACTATCCAAAGATAAATGAGTTAGAGAGTGTATTTGCACAGCATTGTGTGAAATTGTAAGATTGAGTAGATGTATTCACAGAATAAAGTTTAACGGTTTCTGGCCCGTAGCACAATCGGCATTTATTTTATATAATTTTATTTTCTCACCGATTTTTTTACGCTACAACGAACCACATACTTTATTGTATTTTTTTTGTATTTAATAAGTATTTTCTTTTTGTAAAGTAACTTTTTAATAACATTGTTGATCTAATGTGATAATATTCTGATGAACTTTTTCGGTTCTATTACTTTTTGTTTTTGGGTCATTTTGAGAGAAAAAAACTTTTGAATAAAATCATCTACATTTACTTTATTGGTCATTGCAAATATCTTAAAGGTTAGGTTATTAATTTATATTTATATAATTGTGTAAAAAATTCCATCCTATTTTTATCAGAATTACCCTACAAAATGGTGTCTCTACAGCTTAATTTTTTTTAAGTTTTAACCATTATACACTCGTGATTAAATCTTTGTGAGACTAAAACAATCTTTCGTACTTAAATAAGTGTAATTGTCGTACTAATGTAAATATAATGTGAACTGAGCGAAAAAAACAAAAATATCGGCGGACAGCTTTTTCCAATTTTTAAAACAATATCTGAATATTGCTTATTTTTAGTGTTTAGTGATTTGTTTTGGAATTGGAAAATAATATTTTCCTAAGAATATTATTTCGCCGATATTTTTTTATTTTTTCTTAATAAGTAAAGCACTAGAGACGTGCTCAAAGGAGTACAGTGAAGAGCGGAATGAGATTTACTATTACAAAACTTTTTATTTTTATCATAAAAAGTTTAGCTTTGGTTTAAAATTGTTTTAAAGACAAATTTGACTACAATAATATCAGAAAAAATATATAAATTACTCCATTCTATTCTATTGTTAATTTTATAATAATTTTAATTAGTTCCCTATCAAATGAGACTGTGAAATTCCAATGAATATCCAAATAATAATAATTCTCCCAAGCTTTTATCTTTTTAATAGTTCTGTCATTCCGCTCTGTCACAAAATAGAAACAAAATATAATAAAAATATTAGAAGAGGTTTTGTACATACAAACTTGTTATAATTTTGTCGAATAGTGTTATTAAATTAATTTATGGATTTTTTATTGTAGTTTTATTTATTTCTATAAGTTAACAAAATGCCTAGTATGACTGTTCGACTACTAAGTCAAAAGTCGACTTGAAACCCAAGCACGCACTTCTAGAAAAGAAAACCTAAAACGCTAGCTAAAACTGTGAAGGAAAACATTGTGAGGAAACCTGAGAATTTTTTTAATGATGTGTAAAGCCATATCAGAGGCCTACGGACAGTTTAAACGGAATGAATAGGGGTGGTTCTATTCTTAGGCCGGAAACCACACGGCATTTTATCATGTACAATCAGTACAAAATTAAATAAAACAATAAAAGTTTATATAAAGTGAATTATTTTATTGTGTATCTGCTCTTACAGTTAAAACCTTACTATACAATATTTACAATTTACAACTTATTTTACATAGTATAAACTATTTACAAAAAAAAATCATATCACAGTTGTATTTTTGAAACGAATCGTGTTTCATTTGTTTTAGTTTTTTTTTTAGTTCCAAAAATATATTTACATTAACTGTGTAGTGATTTGAGATTTACAAAAACGAAAAAGAATTTTACAATAAAAAAAGACATTAAATTTACAACAAAAAACCAATCAGACAACAAATTAATTATCTGTAATACGACTGAGCAAAGGTTGCTTATTAAAATAATCTAACTCAAATTAATTAATATTAATTTATGTAATTATAACACATGTGACTTAATTGAATAATTATGTTTATTTAAAATGATTCATGTTTTAACTATGCAATTTACAACGTGTATGGAAAGGTGTGATCTTAAGGTCACTTCTATCTGATAAGGATTCTGTACAAATACCGAGATCAAAACAGTCCAAACTATATTTTCTTGGCAATGAATCATCATCATCATCATCATTTCATCCAGAAGACGCCCACTGCTGGGCATAGGCTTATCTAAGGCAAAATCAAAATCAATATCAAAATATTTTTATTCATGTAGGCACTTATGAATAGTCATAATTCTAATATTGTTTGTTGTAAGAGTGACTCTAGTTGCCAGTTCCAAGGGCAGCCTACCCTTCATGGAGAAGAATCTGGCAAGAAACTCCATGGTTGCTCTTTTAAATACCTATAATAATATATTACGGCCTAAAATATTTTAGGTTACATTGTTCTAAGGTCTTATGTGAGAACAAAGTCAGTCGACTAAACATAAGTACACCTAATATATATTTATGTTTTTGATAAAATTACTATAGGCACTTAATTGTTTGAATTGCTGAAGTCGTTGCAGTAATAACAATTACTGTTATTTTTTAACAATACAATATTTTTTTTATAAAAAATAATAAAGTATAGTTTAATTAAAATGGTCTGTCATAAAATTACATCGTATTTCTTTAAAAAATTGCGTGCGTAACCTTTTAACTTGTAAAAAAAGATTTTAAAAGTCATTTGCGTCATTCTAAATTGTGTAGGATTTTAAAAAGCAACCTACAAAAGTTTTCATTATTAAATACATTAATTATTACCTAACTTATCATCTATAATTATGTACATTGACTCGTTATTAACTATAACTAAATTTTAATGTATAATTATACATACTCAAATTTTTTATTGTAAAAAATATGTTTAAATTAGGTTTGACTGACTGAAATAATGTTTAAGAATGAACTGAAATTATTATCATTAAACAATTTTTTTCGTTTTAATGTTGAAAGAAATGTTATCTTTTATGATATAAGTAAATAACATAATAGTAAAATATTTCTTTAAATGCAAAAAAATAACATAATTCTACTTAGGCTGTGATGACTATGATCGATAATATTATAAGCACAATCATGTTAGCTTATTAAATATAATTATTTAATAAAAAAATTGAAAAACAAAAAATAAATCACAAAAAATTTAGGAAAGTTGGTAATATCGCATCGGTGCCTTCTAAAAACTGCAAAGTTTGGAACACTGAGTCGGATACGTAAAGTATTCCGATAGATATTACCACACGCCAGGCGTAGAAAGAGGTTTGAAATTCACAAACACAACTGATTCTGATGAGATACGGTGGCTCAGCGGTTAGAGCGTTACGCCGAAGATCGTGGGTTCGAATCGCATCTGTATCAGTTATTTTTTCAAATTTATTATTAAATAATTATATTTAACCAGATTTGTCGCGGAGCTATTTGCTTATATTAGGCGACTTTATCTTCGAGAATATTATCTTACCTTTAGTCTGTATTGAGATAGTCTTAACTATAGTTTGAGCATGACTTGAGCATGGTAACTACACGGTTAATTCTCAGCCAGGTTTTCCTTCTGATAAGAGGTTAATAATATATAAAATAATCAATCACTATCAGTCAGTCTAACTATTAAACTAAAATACAGACTACGAATTTAGCACTTAGTAGAAATCAACCTGGCCCATATTAGGGACTAGAAATCAACCTGGCCCATATTTGGGACTAGTAGAAATCATACTGGCCCCTGCCGAAATACACGTAATCTGAACACCACTTTCTCGCTTGAAGATCAGTGGAGCAGCATGCTGGGTACGCTAGTTTGGATTTGGTGAGCTTGGCACATCTCTGGCAGAGATCTAGAAGTTCGTCCTGAAACAAATATTTTGCATGGTAAGTTAGAAAGTAGGAACTGAAACTAAGTGGTAATAATCTTGCACCTTCATACAATGGTAATAAAGTACATTTTCTATTGTATCTTTGGTCAAGCGTTGTAGCAATAGTTAGTAAAAAAATCTACTTACGTCTGTATGACATTCAGCAGACTCTGTGAATACTCCACTGCCAGGCGCCAGCCATGGTGGACGCGCGTTCGATTCCCGGACGAGAACCGCCAGGCAAAGCACCAACAGGACACATGCTATCGTGCACTTCTATAAACAAATGAGAAGAATAATTAAATAAATTATGAAAATATTTTTCTAAGACTTTTACAGTGAATGTTTCTGTAAATAAAGTTTGATTCCTGAACGAAAAGTATTAAATTCTATATTAGTGGATTTATCTATGGATTAATAAGCCGTGACTCTAGTATTACAGCCAAAATAACCTTAGAGGAAAGGTACCAAGTAAATAATACGTCCCTAATATATCTATATTATAATATAGCGCCACGAATATTCCAAACCTAAATCATGTTATATCTCTCACTATTCACGTTCGATGGCTAGTGCACGTGCGGCGTTCGGCGGCACTAGATGCTAGTGAGAGTGCAAACTGCTGACGCAAAATCAATCGAAAATTTAAGTAAATTTGACGTATATATTTTCTTTTAAATAAATTGTTAAGTATCTAACCAAGGTGTGTAATTTTTAAATATTATTGTTATTCTATGAATATTTAATATTTAAAAAAAAAAACATTTATTTTCCTCCCGCCATTATATTGTTCGTAATATGGAATATCGTTGAGATCCTAATATGGAATAGTATTTCATAGTAAGCAAGTTTTTAATTACTATTTTTAAGTGGTGACTGATAACTATTTTTCTCTTTTATGGATACACGGATATTACTTTTTATTATTTTATTATTTTTTGATTTAATTACTATTTTTCAAGAGTGATTGCATTTAATTGTAACCCATTAAAATGAATAAATAAAAACTTTTGTATTGATTTTTTAAGGAATTTGTTTAAATATTCCATTCGGTACTTTTTCTTTAATATTAACTAGGCAGTGTAGTGTTGCTAAACCCAACCTTTTTAAAATAACAAATCTGTATTTGTGTTTTTTTTTTAAAAGCGCTGTTTATGCTGTGAGCTAACGTGGTAATTAATACTCGATCCTTCTCTATATGAAAAGAGGCCTCCGTAGAAAACTGATATTCAGCTGCATCTGATTAGATAACCCTAACAAAGTTTAGGAATAATAAGGCTAGCAGTATGATGATGACCTACGACCCCCAAAACCCTCCACTTCAACCATCGATAACCCCCTTCACAATTTTGTAATGAACAACATTGTTTATCCAAAACAATAATTTATAATAACCATTTAACTTATTAATAATAACAATAACATAACAACAATGATAATAAATGATAAAATGCTACTTGTGAATATAGGCCATGTTTGTTCATCAAATAGGTTATTTAAACGATAGAACCATTGGTCAAAATGACGTGAGTACTTGGCCATATCGGTATAGGTACTAACTAGGTCAAGAATATTTTAATTTTGTCACAGTGAACGAGTATTTGGATCACGGAAAAGTTTTGGTTTTGTACGTCATTACCTGGCTCGATTAGGTAATGACATTTAAAATCGACAAGGGTTAATGATATTTTTAAAAGAGATTGCCCAATCGACAAGGGTTTTAAACTTTTAAGCAATGAACAAGCAATTTTATTGTGACACAATGAAATAATTTTTGTGAATTTAATTTTTTAATTTAATAATATTATTTAATAAGAAAATTTGAAAAAACCACTGTCATGAAAAATCCCATCCGTATCAGTTGTTTTTTCAAATTTTCTTATTAAATAATATACAATGAAATATGTTTAAATCTTAAGTGATTTAAGTTCTTTTTAATAAAGTGAACAGTTTTATAATGACTCCCCGAATATTAAGTTTTATAATTTACCCTAAAATTCGAATTTTCTGCTCAAAACTTTGTCAAAGTTCACCTTTTTAGGTTTGAGACAGACGTGCGTAACTACGCACTGCTGCGCATGTTGACGGGTTACTATGGTGACTTTGTCAAATTCTTATAAAAATAAGCCTATCTACTTCAATATGCCCATAATATAAAGAATTTTAATTTTATTAAATTATTTTAATCCGCGGAGAATAAAATTTGTTATTACGAAATTAAAATTATAAAATTTAAAAAACAGGATTAATTGATATCATAAACTTGTGACACAACTTAATATTTTAGTGATTCTGGCTATGAGCTTTCACTTTTAATAACTACAAAATAAATATAAAATGCAGTAACAATTAACGGAAATTTGGATCATTTTCACGGAAAAGTTAAGTTTTAAAAGTCATTACCTGGCCTACCTAGGTACCTGTAATATAATTATACTAGCGACCCGCCCCGGCTTCGCACGGTTACGCTAATATGCATGTGGTATACAATAAACCTTCCTCTTGAATCACTCTAATAAAAAAAACCGCATCAAAATCCGTTGCGTAGTTTTAAAGATCTAAGCATACATAGGGACAGACAGACGCGAGAAGCGACTTATTTTTATACTATGTAGTGAAGTTATATCAGGTTTTTAATAAGGTAAGTACCTTTTAAAAACCTGAATTAACTTATATATTTTTATATAAATGACGCTTCTTCAGCCATAGTAAACAACTTTACAATCATAACATGAAACGTCGGCCAGTTGTAACCTAGTGACATTTTAGCATGAATGTAAACACTATTAGAGATAACTAGGGCTTTTTGCAATTAATTGCGATAGTACCTACATTACTGATTAGATTGGTACTCGTATCAATATAACCTAATTCGCGACAGTAGTCTAAGTACATTGTGTTTTGATCGACTTTGATCTTTGAAGAGAATTATGTTTTCTTACTATTTTCTAACCTATATTCCTCTATTTTTGTGATTTTTTTACATGTTATAGCACATTAGCTTATTAACTTTAAGTTAACATTAGGTTAGAGCATCGGCACCATGGCACGGTACGCCGAAGATTGTGGTTTAAAAAACCCATCCGTATCAGTTGTTTTTTTTAAATTGCTTATTAAATAACTATATTCCTCTATTTTTGTGATTTTTTTTACATGTTAGGTATTTGTATGTTAACTTATTTAATTCACAAAATTATTAAGAAAATTGATAATATCACATCGGTGCCTTCTAAAACTGCAAAGTTTGGAGCGCTGAGTCGGATACTATTACGTATCCGATAGATATGACCACATGTCCTAGGCGTAAAAAGAGATTTGAAATTTCGACTGATACTGGTAGGATACGGTGGCTTAATGGTCAGAGCGTTGACACGGTACGTCGAAGATCGTGGGTTTAAATCCCATCCGTATCAATTGTTTTTTTCGAATTTTCTTATTACTTAAATAATTATACTATATTATATGAAGACTATTTTTTTATGATTTAATTAAAAATGTATAGTTTTCAGACTTTTCCCTGTATTTGTACTATAAGACAATATTACTTGCCAAATTTCATAGTTCTAGGTCTACGGGAAGTACCCTAAACATTTTGATTCCCATGAGTGTCGAAATATACGGTTTTTGGCGGCATAAACGGCCGTATCTTTTTTTAACGTTAACCTAGAAGTTTGATTTTTTTTACAGTTTGAAGGAACCGTAGACCTGATTAATTTAATTTAATTTCAACTCGATACCTTCACGTGTTCCTGAGATAAAGAGTCTTGACAGACAGACTGTATGGGTTCCGTTTTTTTTTCTTTTGAGGTACAGAACCCTAAAAATAACTAACAGTTCAAGTGGCTCGGTTGTCAAGCACGATATAACTTATCTTACATGATATAAGGGGTTATAATGGACATCTATATTCAGTAAAAGTTGCATAGTAACAATTTATTTATAGATTTTTTCTGTAATTAGGTGAACTGATTAGAGAAGTCGTAAGGGCAATCTATATTTGGTAATTTTTGGTGGATATCTTGTTGTGGTGATATTTATAGCATTGGAAAGTCTAGGATGATATATATTTTATTTCGTATGCAATGATAATAGTGTTATTTATTGATTTAAATCATGTTATTTCTTTAATTATTTCCAGAATATGTACAAAGCCGGCTCAGATAATAATGTTTATACTATTAGGACATAGCCAATCTCGAACAAACAACCTTAATTATAATGCAGAGATAAAATGTGGTAGGTAAATGTCGTCATCATCATCATCAGCCCGTATTAGTCCACTGCTGATAGGCCTCTCCCAATGCGCGCCACTATTGTGCGCTCATTGGCTGTATTTGCCCTTAATCACCACGCTGGGCGGGTTAGCGATCGCAGTAGCAGATGATTACTGTTACATAGAAGGATGCTGCTCCCCATCCTCTAGGTCTTTCCCATTGTAGCTTTTTACGACGGAACGAGTAGGGGTTGTTCTATTCTTAGGCCGGAAACCATACAGCACCCGAAAACCACACGGCAAATTAATTATAAATAGGTAATTATAATATATTTTTTATTTTTTTTTATAGACTCACGCCTGTATTCCCCAGAGGGGGTAGGCAGGTGTGCAGTACACCCACGTTTCGCCGGCTATTTTATAAGTCCCATGTAATAGGGGGCGAGCCTATTGCCATTAACCGGGCACAATTCAGACTCCGTGCTGCTACTGAGAATTTCCTAAAGGAAAAACCCAATAACACTTTTGCCCGACCCGGGGATCGAACCCAGGACCTCGTGCTCAGCAGTCGCGCTTGCTACCACTAGACCAACGAGGCAGTCAATTAATTATAATATGTATAACAAGTAAATATAAATAAGAAAAATATAATAATTGGATATCTTCAAATTCCTTCCGTTCCTTTCAAATTCTTAGGTAAACAAATATCTTTAATCGCCGGGAAATGAGACACAAAATCAATAACTAGGTTTAGGATTTATGCTTAGGTACTCCAAGTGTAAAAGTGAGTGTAAAAATTCCAAAAATAGGTCGTGTAGTTTAAAAAAATCGCTTTTTTTCTGAAGTCGGCATATGAAACGTACTAATAGGTAATTTCGCTTCCAACCCACATCTATTCTGATAACGACTTGTTTTTTTTACCTTTAATTAGCAATTAATAAGAATAGTTACTTACAAGACCTCAATGACCCTGTTAATTAGTGTTTTAATAATTAAGTAGGTAGGTATATTTTATTTTTTGAGTAGTGGCAAATTTTAGTAGTGTCGATAGGATATTAATTTATTATACTTTAATTTAGGTAAATTGTTGGTTATTGAGTGGCGAAGCCTAATATACAATTTTAGGTAGGAAGCCCATCATCTGCCTAGCCTTTTCCCAACTATGTTGGGGTCGGCTTCCAGTTTTACCGGATACAGCTGGATACCAGTGTTTTACATGGAGCGACTGCCTTTCAGACCTCCACAACCCAGATACTGGGTTACACGATACCCCTTGGTAAGACTGGTTGTCAGACTTTCGGGCTTTTGACTACCCGTAACGATTGTCAAAGATCTACAATTGCTATCCGAGGCACGGAGAGTGATAATTAATTTAGGTAGGAAGCCCAGCTTGATTTAAATCTGACACTAGGTTGTTCATCAACCATACGATAAAGAAAGACTTTCGTCATCATCGTCATCATCAGCCTGTATTAGTCCACTAATTTAATATAAGTCCCCACTGGTGACAAATGGGAATCCTATTTAAAAAATCCCGTTTGTTACCAATGGTCACATGGACGGTGGAGACATAGGAATGACTCCAGGACGGCAATCCGACACGACCGGAGAGAGAACGTTACCGTCTTATTTGGTAAACGGATAATTAATAAAATAAGTCCCTACACTGACACCTACACTACACTACACAATACTACGCTTAGTGGCATAACTGGGGGCTTTACTTACATAGTAACTATTACTAATCTGTGGCTTTAGTCAATAAATCTCGGGTTTAAATCCCACTCCTGATCGATTTTTTCTTTTAAACAAATCGAGTTTATAGTAATCGAAGTTTAGTGTTCGCTTAGTACGCATAAATACCTAATTTAAAAAAATGTTTACGTAAGTCATTAAAATTTATTTACTAATTAATGTTGTCGATGTCGCAACAGCGATACAATTCGGCGCAAACGCATGTGCCGGCCGTTAGGCGGAGTTTATGTTTGAGGGGCGGGGTCTAGCTTTCGCAAGAGATCAATATTATATTGCTTAATTTTACTCTGACAACTTTTTAGAGTGTGTATTTTCTAGCTTGTGGTTTTAAATCTGAGACAAGACTCCGGTGACCCGCCGCCATTTTGTCAAACTTCTAAAAATCTGAAAAAAACCTGATGGTATAATCAAATCCTACAAAAATATTAGCTATAAAAAAAATACAGTGTTGAATTGAGAACCACCTCCTTTTTTTCTTTAAAAATGATACGCTACGTAGGTAATAAAAAACTCCGCCCACACTACGCCCCGTTACCGCCTACTAAAGACGTCATAATTATCTTGCTACCACGTGTGTTGGTCAAAGATCATAAAGCGTAGGTCACACTGCGAGCTAAGCTCACGTAAACCGCTTGTCTACGACTTAGCGCTGTACGGCAAGCGGCGCACTTAACGATTTCTTCTCTATCAAAACCGCTCGCACTGGACGGAGCGATTTGTGTCATGCGCAGTGAACTCTATGTTATATCGCTCGCTGCACCGCTCCCCGCCCCGCGTTGAGTCGAAGCTGAGCTTAGCTCAAAGGGCGAGATTCATTATCCCCACTTAGACTTGGAATAAAAGTCCACTTGATTTATTGTAGTATTGGAGTAATAGATTATCGTGACCTTTTGCATTGATTTCAAAGTTTTTGCGCAAGAGAGATATGCAGTTTTATTCTGAAAAAAAAAATAGAGTCGTGGGGAATGAATTAACTTTATGTCTCAAAAGGTTTAGTGCAATATTATTGAATAATGCAAATAATGTATGGCAATACTTCTATGTATCTATCTACAGCGTGTAACAGGAGTCCAAAATAATACTTAAGAGCATGTATGTATATCATGAAGAGAATCACTTCTGAAAATATATTGAATGCAAAACAGGCATTTTTTTTTCATACAAAATAATTCTTTTGATTTAATTTTTTTCAATAACGACAGATTTCATTATCCTACGCGTGCCTAGTGCTTACTTGAAGAATTTATTGAAAGTAAATAACCGGATTCGTCTTGATTCACATTTCAGCTGATTTCTAGGGCTGTATTTGAAAGATTTTGGTGAAAACTTTGACCGTGGTTTACTCGAGTATTGTTTGGGGTTCGGTTCCAAAACCCATGCTCAAGGATTGTTTACAGGGTACCTTATACGCCCTTAATGTATTGTTTCGGACTTCTGTTACACGCTGTATACGTCGTGTAGGCGCATCAGGTTGTGAGTTCGAACCTGGCATGCGATTTTTTCACTGTTTATGTAATTTCTTAGCTAAAATACCACTGACTAACGGTAAAGAAAAACATAGCGAGGAAACCTGGAAGTAATAGTCTGAAATAACCAAAACACAGTGAATTAGCGTGATGATTAATGCTCGATCCTTCCCTGTATGAGAGGAATTCCCTGCAGTGGGATAGAAACTGGCTTATTTCTTTAATTATAATAGTTCTAAATACAATTATTTAAGCAACGCCTGTTAAAACAGGCGATTTATTAGGCAGATTTATTAGCTCTTTCATCGCCGGGGTTTACCCCGCTAATAAATCTATTATGTTTTATCATTAGGCGTATAAAGAGATTGAAGAGAGAGAAGAGAGAGAGAGAGAGATTTGAGATGAAATTTCGACTTATTCTGATGGGATACGGTGGCTCAGCGGTTAGAGCGTCAGCATGGTACGCCGAAGATCGTGGGTTCGAATCCCATCCATATCAATTGTTTTTTCAAATTTCTAATTAAATATTTATATTTAATAATTATAATATTTATATTAATAATTTATATTTAATAAGCTAGCATGTGCTATACAACATGTAAAAATTTCACAAAAAAAAATATGTTTTATCAGTTTGAAACCACAAAAAAAAAAATTTAATGCATTAAAATGTGCGCAGTAAATTATTGTCATCATAGTTAATCGCAGCTAAAACCTATCTACCTAAGAGACCTTTAACCCAATGAAATCCATGAATCACTCAGACATTACACACAAACATGTTTTCTAGTGTAAGAGACCTTTAGGTATATAACATAGCCAGACAAAAACAATTAATGTTTAAGTTAAGATAAACGCAAGAAGTTGAACTCTCGCCGAGTCAGTAAACAGCATGGTAACCGGTATTTTGAGATATATAAAAGACTAACTATAAATAAAACTTACGTGAGTTTAGGAAGTTTGTAGGTAATTAAAATATTTCTAATTTTGTGGGTACCGGAGCTAAATGGCAAAATGTATATAAATGTATATCAAAACTCAAACTTTCGCGAACATTCAACATAATGAAATAACTTTTTAAACATCTGCCTGCGACCTCGAGATCTGCAAAGATCTCGAAACGTCAGGCGTGTTTTATAAAAATAAATACGCGAGTTTTATCCGTTCAAAAAGTTGTAAACCATTATAATAATAAGTAATGTAAGTAATTACATTTAATAAGCTAACATGTGCTTGCATAAAATATAAAAAGAACACAAAAAATATTCAAGAAAATTAGTAATATCGCATCGGTGCCTTCTAAAACTGCAAAGTTTGGAGCACTAAATCGGATATGTAATGTGTTTCGATAGATTATCACACGCTCTAGGCGTAGAAAGAGATTTGAAATGTTAACTGATTTGGGTAGGATACGGTGGCTTAGCGGTCAGAGCGTCGACACGGTACCTACGTCGAAGATCTTGGGTTTGAATCTCATCCGCATTAGTTTTTTTTTTAAATATTCTTATTAAAAAATTATATTTAATAAGCTAATAAGTGCAAAAATTTTTTTTTTTAAATCTTATAGTTTTGATGTGTTCGTCTGTAAGTCTGTCTGATCTATTTTTCTCGCAGATTATTGATATAAAAACAGCTAGCAGGCAGAAGAAGAAGAATTTGCTATGCATATGCAAACAAATTTTTTTTTTTTTACATGTAACATGTAAGCTTTAAAGCCCTAGGCGTAGAAAGAGTCGAAATTTCGACTGATTCTGATGGGATACGGTGGCTAAGCGGTTAGAGCGTCGGCACGGTACGCCGAAGATTGTGGATTCGAATCCCATCCGTATCAGTTGTTTTTTCAAATTTCTTATTAAATAATTATATTTATGCCAACAAAGTTTTGAAATAAAATTCAATAAAAATATTAATTTAAAGAAGCCTCCCATATACTATAGGATGGAAACTTATTTTTTTAAAAGATAAATTCTATAGATTGTGATTTTTTACATATTTTCGAGCTTATTACTTTTCATTGTGTAAATCTAAAAATAACACTTTTTTTAAAAACATTTTTACATGTTATACATGCACACATATGCACAAGTATACAATAAGTTAACATGTGTATACATATGCACATGTTAACTTATCTAATATAAATATTTAATATTCTTCTATTATCTTCTTGAATATTCTAATTAAATATTGATAAAAATAACACAATCACAAAACCATATTTTGTAATTGTGTTATTAAATATAACTTATTTGTATATTTTGTTTAACTTCAAGAAGGAAGTCAGTTATCAACAAAAGCAAATAAAGCATGTTGATTGAGTTGTAATAAGAATTTTGTTTGTATCTAATGAAGAGTTTTGTTGTAGTTTTATTTTAGATCGTTGTAATATTTATATTGTTTTTTTTTAAGTAACGACTTAGGTTAAATTTGCGTAAGATAAAAGGATGATTGAGGCGTAGAAAAACTAGATCTAGACAAGATGTAGATCTAGTAACCTTTTGTATTAATAATAATAATTATAAGTAATTTTTTTTTACGAAAATCGGTTTTGTCATGAAAACTACAGCTTTGTACCAAATATCAGATCAATCTGTCAACAGGAAGGGGGTGAAATATCGATTACTAAATTTGAACTAAATAATAAACAGGTCAAGCTAAGTAAAACCGTTTAAAAACAAATTAAAGACAGAAACCTCCACAGGTATTGCACAAATCCCAAAAACACTACCCCTTTAATGTCTCAGTTTTTTATAGATAGATTAGATATTACACTAGCACGATTTGAATTTTGTTAAAGCAATCAGCTAATTTAAGTGTCAGAAATAAATGAAATAGTAAAATGCTAGTAGTTCTAGCTTTGCAGTTAGAATCACATGAGTAAATAAAAGGAACAGAGACAAAGCGTCGAAAACCGTGCGAATCAATTGCACCACTACAAGCACGCGAGGCATGTGTGCGTGACCACTAGCCGCTTGTCACGTACGCGGCGAAACTGGACAAAACTGGTTGACGCTGGCACAGCCAGTTGACTGACACAGGGCTGTGCAACGCACGTTTTTTGTTTTGTTGGTTGCAAGTTTGAATATTTAATAGAAAAAACGTGATATTTTAAGAATGGTGTATTATTATACTGTGTGCATGAATAATACTAGAAAAAATAAAAATTTATCATTCTTTAACTATCCCAAAGAGTACCTATAGAGTAAATATTTGATTATTACTTTTTCAAGTAGGTAAGAACTTTAATTTATCTTAAGATCCTTTGTTTAATAAGATTATTATAAGGGATTATTATTGTTTAAGCTTTTACCAAACATTTATATGTGGGTGGGTACCTACTACCATGCCTACTACCTATGTAGTAGGTAGGTTATGTGTGTTAAGTTCAAATATTGCAAGTAAGATTTGTACCACTTCCCGATATCTGATTGAGCTGAAATTTCGTATACCTGCGTAACTTCGGTGACAATGCAATAATATGATAGATATAACCTGACGTTGCTGCCAGGATTGTCTCCTCACTAGGGAACTCTTCAGCGGTTAGTAGCACGGTACGAAATTTTGTACCTATGTTAGTTTAATTTTGATAATTGAACACGATTTTTATCATGAACTACTGCTGCAGCCAGCATTGTTACGAGGGAACTAGCACGGACTCAAAACTTTGTATTTAAGTAAATTTAATTTAAATACAAAGTTTCGTTTGGTTAATTAATTTCGTTTGCTAAACATAATTTAATAATTATAATGATCAGTTAATAATTATATTATACGACTTTGATATTCGATGTATAGGTATTAATACTGTACATACAGATCATACTGTACTGTGTACCTACAAACACTGTAAAGTATACCCAATGAGTAATAAAACTATTGTGACAACCCTACCAAAATAGGTAACAATTTTGCTAGCTCTTTAGAAGCTTTGCCTCGGTTCCTTTTATTTACTCATGTGGTTAGAATACAGTTATGACTAATCTGCCAAGCCTTTTCCATCATCCATCTGACTAATATTAGGTATAAATGCGAAAATGTGTTTGTTATTTTGTCCTTTTTTCATGTAAACAGAGCAACGGATCGACATTTTTTTTTCTCTAGATAGTTTTACGCTTAAGTTTTATTTATGGTACTTTTTATCTCGGAAATTTTTTAACCAAAATTTTCAGCTATAAAAAGCTAAGGTTATGGTTGGCTAAGGCATATAAATGTTTAAATAATCTTATAACATTTTTATGAGCACGTTAGTTAGCAACGCAATAGTAATATTTAAGAATTGACCTAAAGATAAACTCAAAGTTAAAAAAACGATATACCTATTTTATACAAAGGTACTCGGTCCAATTCTCTTCAGTTCACTTTATTTACTATCATTTCAATAAATAATGAGAAAATATTCAAACTAATATTCAGCTGCATTCGGTTAGATTTTAGCCAACTCCAACAAAATTTGGGAATAATAAAGCTAGGAGGATGATGATTGGACGAGAAAATAGACCAGAAGAAATTTTTTTAATGGTTATAATACAATGGCTATTTTTAGGACAAAAATAACAATTTACTCGGAATTGGAAAATATAAACTTTGTAAAAAAAATGCTATATATTCAAGTTAAAAATTCATCTTCCCAATACAAACTGCATAGTAACCCAGTTGTATAAGAAGATACATTTTTAACTTGATTTTGCATTTTTTTTTCTTTACAATATTTATGATTTTCAATCCTAAGTAACCTGACAAAATTCTTAAAGCTATTTTGTTATTTATAAACAAAATAGTATTAAACCATATTTGTAACGAAAAAATATTAAAAATCGTACAATTAATAACAAATAAATCATTTTAAAAAAATTAAAGCAAAAATCAACTCACCGACATAACTTTGACGGCCATTATTCCAAAAATAAGAAACACAGACACAAAATACGATCAAAAAAAAATAACAGATTACAAAAATAACACATTAACAAAATATGTTATTTATATTTGTCTTTAATTAAGTCGCAGAAGAAGCGGATAGCCACAAGGTTTTGAGTAAAATGATACGATTACACGACGATCGTTGAGTAAATAATTTATTCGTATGAACGTCTTATAATATGTTATATCTGGAACATCATAACGTAGCGTGCTATAGTAATGATACAGATAATTCAGCTTTAGGGGCCAATATGATAATTGTAAAACGTTTCTGAAAAACTGCGTTTCTTTTCAAAGGCATTTTGTCTGTATGTTATTTTTGTAAGTTGTTTTTTTTTTTATTTAATACTTTTACAGATTTAAAATTACTACAAAATTTTGATAAAAGATGGCGCTGTTCCTTTTATCGGGGTAGCTGAATGGCGCTATTAAGATTTTCTTACAATAGTATAAGACTATCAGTATTTTATATTAATTAGTAGATTTTTTGTCCAAACCGTTGCTGTAGTTCACTTTTGCTCGTAATTCAATAGTTCATCCCTGGCCAGACAACAGGATTACAGGACACTATATTTTTAACCCCCGACCGACTATAAATTTGACTTGTCTGTGTGTCTGTCTGTGGCATCATAGCTCCAAAACGGATGAACCGATTTTGATTAGTTTACCTATTTATTCGAAAGGTAATTTAAACGAAATCGATTTATTTCAAAGGTAACTGGATCGAAAATGTTATTAGGTAAAAAAAAAAGGTTTTTCTGTGTCTGAGGCTTTATTAATTTTAAATAAATAGTTATTTAAACAAGATGGAAGTGGCATTTTTTATTTGGACTAGTTTTGAGAAATAACAGTGAAAGAAAACATCGTAAGGAAACCTGGACTCTAATAGTCTGAAATCGCCAACCCGCAGTGAGCTAGCGTGGTGATTAATGCTCAATCCTTCTCTGTATGAGAAGAGGCCTTTGCCCTATATTGGGACAGTTACAGGCTGATTTATTTATTTTATTATAGTTTTGAGAAATAACATCCTAAACCACTCGCCTGAACCACACTCGGCGTTATGAGAGAGATATTCGTAATTTCAACTGAAGCGGGCAGGACCTTAGCTTAGTTGGTAAGCGATGGATCGCCAGGGATCGCGGGTTCAAGTCTCGCCTGAGTCAGTTGTTTTTGCCAGTTTCTTATTTAATAATTTCATATATCACAAAGAGCAAGAGAGTTTTGAAATAAATATACAACTCAAATGTTGTTTCGTTATAGTAACCATAAATGGAGCTTTTTGAAAAAATTGCCAGTTTTGTTCTGAACAAACTACGCCGGACGCTGAATGGTGGCTCATTGGTTGCGGGCCCACTTTGTAAGTACATGGATGTGGGTTCGAACCAGACATGGACCAATGACCAATGCCATAATATGCTGGAGAGTTTGTTTCGCCGTTTCTTCTCTTTTCAGCCAAAGCTCTAGGAAACGGTAGTAAAAATCTTAATAATAGCATTTAAATTTATTCAATTAAACTAAAAATTTCACATAATATTGACAAAATACTAAATATAGTTGACGGTAGTTCAAAAATAATTTTAAATAACTATTCAGACGCTTGTCACCTCAGTCTGACCACGACATCTGCAAAGATCTCGAAACGTCAGGGTTTTTGAAAAATACAATGTATACGCGAGTTTATCCGTTTAAAAGTTGTTTAATTATATTGTCATAATATACTTTCTTAGTTAATCTAAGACATCACTGACTAACGGTGTAGGCATCGTGAGGAAACCTGGAATTAATAGTTCGAAATCGTCAACCCGCAGTGAGAAAAGGCCTTTGCCCTACTGTGGGACAGTACAGGCTGGTTGTAATTATGAATTCACACATTGAAACACGTGTTTGTTAATGAAACAATTAAAAATCAACCTTAATTATCTAAACACAAAGCTTAACGTCCGTCGCCAATAAATTTGCCGCATAAAATTTACAGCACATTTTGCTATTCAGAAATCGATCCTAATCACGTGAGATCAAAGTTGAAATTTTGTTTATTTATTGTCCTATCGTTAGCACGAGTACTGCTAATTATTCCGTACTTTAATATTTTATAATTATTGTAGTAATTGAAGCGTGAAGACCACTTATTGATTATAAACTAGAAAATACTAGTTAGAGATGAAAACTTAAGTCATATTATTATGATTTGACCCGGTGATGACGTCATTTCATCATCATCATAATTATCAGCCTGTATTAGTCCACTGCTGAACATAGGCCTCATTGTGCGCTCATAAGAGATATTTGACCAAACGAGTTGGCGATCGCAGTAGCTGTACTGCTGTAGATGATTACTGTTATACAGAAGTATGAGCCTGCTGACCATCGTCAGGGTCTTTCCCTTTGTCGCTTCTTACGACACCCGCGGGACGATTAGGGGTGGTTCTATTCTTAGGCCGGTTACAAGGCACGTCATCGCTTAACTGTCATTATTACTCTTTAAGAACCGTGTGATTCCGTTCTTGAATGTTTGAAGCTGTGGGCTTTTGAAAAATCAGAGGAGATTGAAAAAGAGATAGGATACGAAAGGGAATTGAACCTGCAACACTTGCTGTACCGTAGCAGCGCTCTAACCAACAGCAGCAATAGTATCATCTCATCTGCCTAGCCTTTTCCAAACTATGTTGGGGTCGGCTTCCAATCTTACCGGATGCAGCTGAATACCAGTGTTTTACATGGAGCGACTGCCTATCAGACCTCCACAACCCAGATACTGAGTTACACGATACCCCTTGGTAAGACTGGTTGTCAAACTTTCGGGCTTTTGACTACCCGTAACAACTGTCATAGATCTACAATTGACAGCCGGGGCCAACAGCTTAACGTGCTATTTGAGGCACGGAGAGTGATAATTAATTTATAAAATGCACATAATGAAACCAGCACACCTGGATATTTTTCAATGGTGTGTAAAGGCATGTCAGAGGCCTACGGGCGGTTCAAACTCTGACACCAGGTTGTTTATTAACCATACGATAAGAAATTGAAGAGAAAATGGTATAAACTATTTTATTTGCTTTTTTAAATACATTTACCTGAATAATTATGAAAAATGTGTATATTTTATTTGGTACGGAACCTCAACGCATGAAAAATCTTGACCCATAATTTTTTAACACTTTGAATATTATTTGATTTATGTGTCTAAAAATAAAGTAGGTATCATCGAGGCATTATGAAATTAACATGTGATTTGACGACTTGGAACGACAGAGAGATAAAGGCAAAAGCCAGAAAAAGATATAAAGAGTGCAAAGATCAAATTCTCACCTGAATGACATTTTGGAAGTAACTATACTTACATAATTATTTTTGTGTTGTTGAGAACGTGGCTGGCAAGCGTAGTTTAATTTCAACGAAGTTTTATGGGATCCTCTTAAGGATATATATATCTTTTAACCCATAAAACTTCGTAATATATAATTATAAATAAATCAGCCTGTAACTGTCCCAATATAGGGCAAAGGCCTCTTCTCATACAGAGAAGGATTGAGCTTTAATCACCACGCTAGCTCACTGCGGGTTGTCGATTTCAGACTATTAAAGTCCAGGTTTCCTTACGATGTTTTCCTGCACCGTTAGTCAGTGGTGTCTTAGATTAACAAAGTACATATGACATTGAAAAAGTCCCATTGGTACATGCCAGGTTCGAACCCACACCCACGCGCTTGCAAAGCTTGCAACAACACTTCACACACACACAAAACTTCGTAATCTAAACTTTAATATCTTAAGAGACAAGCTCCGGAACCTCGCCTGCGCAACGCCTGTTGGGCACACTCCCGGGGATAGGAGGTGATCTGGTCTATAAAACTTTCCTTAAGGATCAAATCAAATCCTCTTTAATGTTCACCAACATAAAAGCATTTACAATTTTAATTATTACCCAGAAAAGTACAATATTGGCGGTCTTATTGCAACAAGGCAATCTCTTCCAGACAACCGTGAATGGATTGGAATGCCAAGAATTACACAAAGGGCAGTCTGAGGTTAATATATTGAAATCATAAGGATCATAGATTGAAATAAAAAAATGCATTTTATAATTATAAAATGACCAATCGGCAGTCAAACTTACGTTTGTATCAGAAGTTAAATTTTCGTTTTCAGATCGAATTCCTTGCTTCCTTCGCGAAAGTTTTTCAGTTTCATGAAACTGATTTTTTCCTAAAATTTGGCGGGCCTTTATAAATGAGGTTGTATAAAATCATGCCTTTTTAATTTTGGGATTGCCCGACTAATTATATCTGCCTCGCCTTTTTCCCAACTATGTTGGGGTCGGCTTCCAGTTTTACCGGATGCAGCTGAATACTACTGTTTTACATGGAGCGACTGCCTGCCTACTAGTGTTTTACATGCAGACTGGCTCCTCACCACAATGACCCATACTTAAAAGACCGCTACCTGTAGGCAACGGTCCCAAAGTGCTGTCTGTGTTGCCTCGCTGGATGGCTATATAACCTATAGTTTTAGTTAGTATAGTTTTAGTTTTAGCTATATAACTTATAGTTCAAATTATAATGTAAGAATTATAGAAACCCACGTAAAAGGGCTTACTCAATCAGTAAGCGAATTGCATAAGATTTTGTTACAATGATCTTTTATTCGAATATAGCACTTATTATTCTTACGTTAAGGTGTGTAATAGTTATTACTACTTTGTAATTAAACGTACAATTTGAAATTGCTATACAATAAATGTCAATCAACTATCAACATAAAGCAACGCGCTTAACTTAAAAATGTATTAGGTCTTACTAAGTTTTTGCATTTTGCATTGATAAAAATGCAAATACTTTAGAAAGTAGATAATTATTAGATATGTATGTTGATAGGATTATTAGCAATGGAAAAAAAATTGACTTTTCTTAAAATAATTTTTTTGTTTATTTTTACACTCATAAAGTCTTAATTGGACTTCAGCTCACATGGCATGAGTCTATGATCGTTAATGTCCGAATTCATAGACAAATAAAGATTTTATCTAACAGAAATAACAATAATTTGAATTATTTTATCGAATTACAAAAATCACTACAAAAATATTTGATTATTATATTTATTTTCTGTTACTATGTATCTTAGCAACCTATAGATTTTCCTGCTAAAATATTTGCATTAATAAAGGAAGACCTCATAAATAGCAGTGATAGCCTAATGATTTGAACGTTGCACTACAAAGTCAAAGGTCGTAAGATCAAATCCAAAGCGCAGATCTATCTCCTGGGCAATTATTATTTCCAACTGATGGTGAGGCTTCTGGATTTTCCTTCCATTTTGCTATACGTAGACGTGTCGTACTGTTTCATCAGTAAAGGTTCAGTAACAGATTATATTGTCATCTAATGGTATTGACATTCTTCTTCATCGGTTGATGAACAACCTGGTGTCAGAGTTTAAACCGCATAAGCCTCTGACATGGCTTTACACACCGTTGAAAAATCTCTCAGGTGTGCTGGTTTCCTCATGATGTTTTCCTTCACCGATTCAGCAAGTGATACTAAGTTTCTAATACGCACTTAAATTTGATAAGTCAGAGGTGCGCGCTTGGGATCGAACTCGAGACCTCTGACTTGTCAGTCGATGGGCATACCACTAGGCTATCAGTGTTATGGTTTATGTATATGAAAAAATCTAGTTCCTATTTACCATATAATTATAATATTTACCTCAGTACGTTACAATGTAAGAATACTATGTAAGCGTAATATTATCGCTCAGATGGGCGTACTGCTCTGGTTCAGTTATTTATCTAGCACTTATCAGTGACTTACACTGATCTTGCTATGGGGATGGCCTGTGTAGAATAAGTGCTTGTTAAAAATAAAACAATTTTCATCGTTTGTTTAGAAAAAGTTACAAAAATAGAGGTGCCCAGTTCAAAAAAAAACCGCAGTAGCCCAAAGTTAAGAAGACATTCATTTACAAACAATTATAAGCATCGTTTATACAGAAAAAGTTACAAAAATAGAGGTGTCAGAAGCTTCCCAAATAAAAAAAAACACAAAGTTAATAAGACGTTAATTTACAGCAGGTTTCGATAATAAAGGTTTAGTTAATAGTAGATTAACTTTAACAAAATTACCGAAGTCTTTTAATTCTAATACTGGCGTCGGTTTTTTGTTTTCAAAACTTACCAATTAAACATTAATGATTTTGTCATGTATCCTGGGTGTAGTTAAAGAAATGACTATAAACAAACACGTAGATCAGAACAAAAACAACATCGGGATTAGAATAGAGCCTTGCGGGACGCCAACGTTTATATCCACTGTTATGGAGCAACTACCGTCACCTACGGGTCTTATATAAATTTGTCGGATACAAAGGTTTATAACACATTTGCTTAAACCCTCAGGTAGTCCGTAATATAGCAAATTTGTAAAAACCTCGGTATCAAACTCAATCGAATGCCTTTGCTATGTCTAGGCTAACGGACTCGGACGATGGAGGGACTCCATGGCTAAAATATCGGTGCCTGAGGTACACCAGAAGATCACCATTCGAGCGACCGTGACGAACTTGGTATTTGTGGTCGCTGATCAAATTGTGTTCTTCTAGGTACCTTAGGAGCTTCGTGTTTATTACGCGCTTTACCTTAGAGAGAAGAGAATTAACAGCGAAAGTGATGTAATGTGATGGCTTAGAGCTATGGTAGATGCTGAGTGTACTTTCGTAGACAAAACCGGTCTTAAAGTTGGAAATCGTTTGCATCCGGTGTCTGAACGTAGCGCTAGCCCGCCCCTTCGCACGTAACATCGTTAAAAGCATTTTGATCGCAAAGTGGTTCACCGTTCGTGTCCGCGATAGTACATAGACAAACTTTAACGAAGACGGAAATTGCTTACTATTTTATAGACAGAATTTAACGAAAGCGAAAATTGATTACTAACGAAAGCATGAATAGTCGTGTTAGTATTACTGAGATACTACTCTCAAACACCTTAAAAGTCCAAAAGAGATTGTATTTTTTTATAAAAAGTTTATTTTTAATTAAAATTGACAACCCTATCTAACCTAACAATAGGTGAATGACAACAGGATAAAACAATGTTGTTATCTGAAACAACAGATCACTAGTTGAATGGACACAGATAAACTTTGTACTTGTGATACCTACTTGTAGTAACTAGTTGGTATAAACTACTATTGATGATGCGTGCTATTTGAGATGATTGCTAGGAGTGCCATGTGGTTTCCGGCTTAAGAATAGAACCACCCCTACTCGTCGTAAGAAGCGACAAAGGAAAAGATCCGAAGGATGGGCAGCAGCATCCTTCTGTGACAGTAATGATCTGCTACTGCGATCGACAACCCGCTTGTCCAGCGTGGTGATTATGGGCATGTATGACATGTACAGTAAGTACATGCCAGGTTTGAACGCACACCCTCGTGCTTGCAAAGCAGGTCCGTAACCAAATCGCCGCCACCACACCGCGCCTGATCCTACAGATATTAGATATAGAATTATATATATTATAATTAGTATTAAAGATATTGATATAGATTATTAAACCTGTCTAGGCGAAAGTTAACCCTTCAGAGGATCAGGCGCATGGCATGAAACCAACCATACGCTTACAATGTCATTATCGCAAACAGCTGATCACTAAGTGTTGCACTGATAGACACGTATATAAAAACAAAATGTAATAAACTCGAACAATCTTGATAAGAATTTGTAGCGTCAGCAATTTAGTTAGGTATTATAATTTTCTTCTATACAAATCGATTATTTATTTATTTTTATTTTTTTCAGCCATTATCGTCCCACTGCAGGGCAAAGGCCTCCCTACCTTCCTTCCATTCCTCCCGGTTTTGAGCTTTCTGTTCCCAATCCTCCCAATAAGCATCTAGCTCGTCCCGCCATCTCCTTCTGGGTCTGCCGCGTCGTCGTCTAACGTTGTGTGGGCTCGACTCGGTAGTGAGTTTCGCCCACCGCTCGTCCGACATGCGACAGATGTGACCGGCCCAGTTCCACTTCAAGCTTGCGGCTTTTTGACCAACGTCAGCGATTTGAGTTTTGGAGCGCAGTGTACAGTTTCTTATACGGTCTAATAACCTAACACCAAGTATACTGCGCTCCATGGCTCGCTGGCAAATCGATGGCATTTAAAAAAAATCTGCTACGCGGACTGCGTCTTTAGATGCAGTCATTAGATCATCTAACGTGCAGGTGGCAGGGCGACGTAGGACAAGTTTCCTTGCACCACAAAATCCGAAATGATGAAATCCGAAATACCAGGGTCACCGACATAGCTCTCAAAGTATGCAAGTTGAAGTGGCAATGGGTAGGCCACATCGCTCGAAGAACTGATAACCGATGGGGAAGAAGGGATATCGAGTGGTGACCAAAAATCGGAAGACGAAGCGTGTATAGGGCTCCCTAAAAATGATTACCGCCTTGCTTTCCTATTGATAGTAGTACTGCATGGTATGTGAATACTCTCTCCAATCTTCCACTCTTTCGCGCGATATCAAAAGTATCCTAGCCTCGGATAGCACATTAAGCTGTTGGCCCCGGCTGCCTATTATAGATCTTTGACAATCGATACGGGTAGTCAGAAGCCCGAAAATCTGGCAACCAGTCTTACCAAGGGGTATCGTGTAACCCAGTGGCTGGGTTGTGGAAGTCTGATAGGCAGTCGCTCTATGTAAAACACTGGTATTCAGCTGCATCCGGTAAGACTGGAAGCCGACCCCAACATAGTTGGGAAAAGGCTAGGAAGATGATGGGCTTCCTACCTAAATTTGTATCGTAGGCTTCGCCACTCAATAACCAACAATTTACCTAAATTAAAGTATAATAAATATCCTATCGACACTACTAAAATCTGCCACTACACAAAAAATAAAATATACCTACCTACTTAATTATTAAAAACACTAATTAACAGGGTCATTGAGGTCTTGTAAGTAACTATTCTTATTTCTTATTATCGACCCCAACATAGTTGGGAAAAAGGCTAGGCAGATGATGAACGTCTCATGATATCTAATATGCCGTGAACATACATCGTTCATATCCAGGTTAGGATGTTAGAATGATATAATATATATTTTTAACTCTATCAATTTGTGCCACACACCGTAGATAAGATAACATCTAGCTACTGTCTCACTGTCGGAAACCTTGACAAATAAAACAATGAATTAGATAACGACATGATGGATGATTTTGTTATCTGTTGTAAGATTATTACTTAATTTTACGATAGTAATCAATTGCTGATCACGCGTCGGCTTTATAAACACCATTTTACGAAAATAAATTGAGCAGAGATGTTTTTCACCAGCTATATTAAGTCTCATGCTGAGCCTAATGCCATTAACCGGGCAGAATTCTAGAGTCTATGGTGCTTATACTGAGAATTCCCAAATAATACTTTGCTCGGGCCTGGGATCAAATCTAGGACCTTGGGCTTGCGACAACTAGACCAACGAAGCCAGCAGAAAAATACAACGTTGACTATTCCCATCAGACTAAAATTTACTATTATGTATAATAACTTATCCTTCATTATAACTGTCGAAGTCTATACGATTTAAGTAAAAATTATAACTATAATAGACTAGAAAGTTTTTTAAATTGAATTTGGAAATTCGAGACCAAATTCCATCAAGTTCAAAAAGAGAGAGTCAAACACCGATAGAACGTCGCCAGATACCTACAGGCCCGAGATGATGGCGCGTGTTTCGCACGTGCCTCTCCAGACGGATTCGGTGGCGTCCAAACCGCTGAAGATTGCGTCACCCGAAGCGATGAATACACAAGTGTAGGTAGGTACCCCGCTCAGAGGTCCGACAAGAAATATACAGGATTATTTCTAAAACACTCGCAACCTGAAAAGGGGTCATTATGAACAACTTTTATTATGGGAACAACCCTGAAATCGCTGTTCCATACATGTATGTTCACATAACTCAACAAAATGTATGGAACAGCTGTTTTTTTTTTGCGATTTCAGGGTTGGACCCATAGTAAAAGTTGTTCATAATGATGAATTTAATGACCCCTTTTCCGGTTGCGGGTGTTTTACGAATTACCCTGTATAGAGTATCATGTTTAGTCCATGCAAGTCGAACATAATTCCACCGAGAGCCTTTAGTGATGAAATAAAAGTGTTTTTTACATGTCAAAAATGCAACCGCACCGTGATAATTTGTGAATAAATCCGATTAAAAATATGCTGATATCATTGTACCTAAAGTAAGTTTCATAAAACATGTAAACAACGGAACATACTTTGAAACTTTTCTTTAAAAAACTACAAGTTTTTATACTACGATAGTGACAAACAAGCATATATCTGATGGTAAAAGATTACCTATGGACGCTTGGCACATCTTTCCGTCCAATCAGTCCGGCATTGTATGTTCACGGCGGGGTCGCGGAAGTATCTATGCCAAACGTGACCCCGCGTTCCAGTGACACGAAGGGGTTTTATTCGGCGGCCTGCCTTCTCTAGGCCGGAGACCCCAACATAACCGTCTCGCATGCCTCGAGCAGGACGCATTTCCCCTCTACAAAAAAAAACTAGCCCTACATGCGCGTTTTCAACCCTTTAAAAACAAATTGGTCCTCTTAAAATACCACAAGTTTTAATAAAATTATTTAAAACTATTTTTATTTCTCTCATGAGTCATTTAATGGACGATAACCTCAGAATAGCTCAGACGTTACCCTTGAATTAGGTTGTTACATTGACCTCGGGTTATTGTACTGATCCTAGCAACCGTAAACAAAATCTCTTTATTTTGTCGTTAAATATCGTGAAAACATCGTGACGAAACTGACAAGCAATTGAGAATATACTGGCGTTTCTTCTCAAGGATTGTCAGAAAAGCATGCATTCAACTTAAGAAAACCGAGCAGTGCGAGTGGCCTCGCGCACGTAAAGTTCCGTATGATATTATAATATAATTTTAATCAATTAATAACATTCATCATCATTATCATCAGCCTGTATTAGTCCACTGCTGAACATAAGCCTTTCCCAATGCGCTCCACTATTGTGTGCTCATTAGTGGTATTTGTCCTTAATCGCCACGCTGGGTAAGCGATCGATGTAGCAAATGATTGTTGTTACACAAAAGAATGCTGCTGTCCATCCTCCGGATCTTTCTCTTTGTAGCTTCTTACGACACCCGCGGGACGAGTAGGGGTGGTTCTATTCTTGGGACGGAAGCCACATGGAAGTATTACTTAATAGCATTGTGCATGAATAATAATTAAGGTAGGTAGGCAGAGATATAAATTTTACAGGTTTATAATTTTTTTTCACGAAAAGTGTAAATAATTGAAACTTAGTTATAATGTCAATTAAAAGTTTAGGAAGCCAGCTATTATTGAGATTTTTTTCCGATTTTTTGGCCCGCAAACTTCGAAAATAGAGGGGGGAACAGTTTTTTTTTCTGGTCTTGAAAACATAATGAAAAATATTTTCTTTAACCTTCGAGCGTAGTCAGATGGACACATCAATTCTATTTCGATAAACGATTTTACTACGGAACAAACTACAGAATCTATTTCTTAAAATAGGTATACAACTTAGATCTTAACATATCAAAATGATAATTATTCGTCTTATCATACTTCCTTACTCACAAAGGTCGCCGTCTAGCCGTTGATAAGATAATATTCGAACGATAAATTATTTATCTTAATCTTACTTTGTTTTACTTCTCCAAGTATTGAATTAAGTCATTAACGAGTAATTAAACACGTTGTCCGTTAATTAGGCGTTTCTTTAGATAAAGAGATTTTATTTAAATATTTGGGTATTAATATTTGCATTATCATTTTGTAGTTAATTATGGCTATAATTGGAGCGTTAAGCTGTTGGCTCCGGCTGTCAATTGTAGATCTTTGACAGACGTTACGGGTAGTCAGAAGCCCGAAAGTCTAACAACCAGTCTTACCAAGGGGTATCGTGTAACCCAGTATCTGGGTTGTGGAGGTCTGATAGGCAGTCGGTCCAAGTGAAACGCTGGAATTTAGCTGCATCCGGTGAGACTGGAAGCCGACCCCAACATAGTTGGGAAAAGGCTAGGCAGATGATGATGGAGCGGTCAGACTCTAAAATTCCAAGAAAATTCAGTCAAGTCAGCGACTATCTATAGATAGTCACTATCTATAGATAGTCGCTGACTGCATACGATACCTACATAGTTTTTCTAGTGGCTGCAGCTGCGGGCGGTCTAAAGGTGATTTTTCACCGGCAAGGCGAGGCGTGGATGGGATTTGTGGGTGAAGGCGTGGATTGATTTGTATGGCAATATTTGTATCTACGCCTTGCCCATCTTTGGTTTAAAAGATTACGAGGCGAGAATTGAAATATGTATATTTTAGTACAATATTGAACGTTATTCCTCTAAAAAACGTTTTACGTTGTAAAACGGAAATACAAATCTCGCACCCGATCGAGGACCCGCACGGTCTCTCTTCGTCAAGCGCTGACTTGCAATGTCTTGCGATGGCTCGCCCTTGCTGCGACAGTCGTGAAACATCGCTGCATACTAAACTCTCCTGGCTCTTTCACCACAAAACGTAAAAGGCGCGCGAGCCGGCGCGAGGTGGCGATAGCCGGCGCGAGGTGGCGATAGCCGGCGCGAGGTGGCGATAGCCGGCGCGTGACATCGCAAGCCGGCGCAAGGCAGCGCTGTAAGTGCAGTGAGACGGCGCGGTACAGCGATGGACAGCTATCGCTGTAAAAGGATAAGCGTGATTTCAATTCTCGCCCATCCCATCCACGCCTCGCCTCGCCGGCGCCGGTGTAAAACCACCTTAAGGTGCCGGTCGTCGGAATTGTACCTTGTTTCTTCTTTCTAGATAATATTGATATCAGCTGGTTAAAAACTAGATAACAGCCTATTATCATGGATGATTTGAATTGTCATCATCATTCATCAATTTGCTATCAAAAAAATCAATCAATATTATTAATTTATTTTTATTTTAATCAATCTAACCTAATTAGGTACTTAATGCGTAATTATTGCAATGCTCGTGTAGCGAAATTCGTAATGTCATTCTCCATAACTTGGTTTGTTACGATTTTTCGTAACTATATTCATTGATTTTATGTCTTCAATGAGCGACCGAGATAGCAGATTAGCGAGTATCCACGCCTTAAGATCTCCGGGTGCAAATTCTTAACCTTAGATACACCGATCGATACCCTGTATGATTTGGGCATCATGATTAAATCGATGACTTACTCATCGCTTACATAATTATTACAATAGGGATAGGTTATCGCGGCCACTCGTCTGCCAATATAGGTACATGGATTAAAAATAAAAGGCAACATAAATTAATGAACTGAGACCTATTAACGACCTGTTATATTAACGCACCTGGAATGAAAGTAACCTTGAATTATGGTGATCTACGATGGAGCCTAGAAGCATTTCAGGGGGGTTAGCCAAGTTGACTATCTACAATCGTTAACGCTATAGAAAACGAAAGAAATGTATAGTATGACATTACCTTCGATCGATATGTCACGTGACATAACGATAAAGGGGGCTTAGCCAAGTTGACTATCTACAATCGCTAACGCTATAGAAAACGAAAGAAATGTATAGGATGACATTACCTGTCACGTGACATATCGATCGAAGGTAATGTCATCCTATACATTTCTTTCGTTTTCTATTCGTTAACGATTGTAGATAGTCAACTTGGCTAACCCCCAAGGGAATGTCATCCGTAGCGATTGTAGATAGTCAACTTGGCTAACCCCACAGATGCGTGAATATTGTAGCTGTGAATAATATTAATTAATAGAAGTTAACCAGACTATTTAACACTCATCAGCAAAGACCAGACTTTTTTACTATATTTTTTTGCAATAGTCCTGCACTCGCCGGGGACAATCCAGGACTACATTTCTATAGTGTAGCCGTTGGGAGTTCCCGGTGGGTGTCCCACCCGGTGATCCCCATCAGCACATGAGGGAAGATCCTGGGTCCTCTTAAGAGGAGCTAGCAATACCTACATGTGCATGTAAAAAATTTTATTTAATTTTCATTTCATAATCTATTTTAATAGTACTCAAAAATATTTCACCTATCAGTCGTCATTTTATCATTTTTCACCAATTACTGTCTTTTAGTTTACATGCAGATAAATAATATAATTAACTTCATACCTAGTTTTAGCGTAGTAACACAATTTCGGTGAGATCATCAACATGGAAGGCTTAAAATAACATTTGTTTTAGTGAAGTTGATAGACAAGTAATTGAACTGTGGCGCACACATATCCGTCGTGATGAACAGTTCTTAACGGCGCAAATATATATATCATCATCTGCCTAGCCTTTTCCCAACTATGTTGGGGTCGGCTTCCAGTCTTGCCGGATGCAGCTGAATACCAGTGTTTTACATGGAGCGACTGCCTATCAGACCTCCACAACCCAGATGCTGGGTTACACGATACCCCTTGGTAAGACTGGTTGTCAGACTTTCGGGCTTCTGACTACTCGTAACGACTGTCAAAGATCTACAATTGACAGCCGGGGCCAACAGCTTAACGTGCTATCCGAGGCACAGAGAGTGATAATTAATTTATAAAACGCACATAACTTCCGAAAAGTCAGAGGTGCGCGCCTTGGGTTCGAACCCGAGACCTCTGACTTGCCAGTCAACGGTCACCACCACTAGGCTATCACGACTCCCGGCGGAAATATATATATATTTCAGAAATATATGTTTCAGGAAATATATATTTCATTTCATTTTCATTAAATATACATTTCAGGAATTTTCACAAGACACAGCTCAGCCACGTGCCGCAGCACGAGAACAGTTCAATTCAAATCTATGCATTTGAAGGCACAGTTTCTGTGCCGCCGCGACGCCGTCGTAAGGCCTAATATGAGGTATATTAGTGCTTAACCCCTTAAGAATAAATAGTTTAATGTATTCTATATACAACATTATCATTTGGTGACCCGAAAGCCAAAAGTAGTTGGTTCAGAATCAGTAACAGAATCGATCATTTTCTATTACGAAAATCGGTGCGCGTATCGAACAGGGGGTTATCACTCGCCGCTTTTTTTACCCTTTAAATTAAATTCAAGTTGGGGTGTTTCGACTTTCAGGTCACAAAATGATAATGTAGTATAAAGAATACATTAAACTATTTATTCTTACCTCATATTAGGCCTTACGGCGGCGTCTAACGTTGTAGGTATACGTACTTATAAATTATCATCTGAAAATCCATCACGTGACTGAAAATCCTAGAAACTGTAACATAGTCATCATCATTGCGTATGGCATTCATCCTGCGTGGATCAGATCTCTATATCCAAGTTTTTCAGCCAGCCTATGGCGGCAGGTAAGTTCGTGGACTTCCGACATTCCACCGGGAAAACAGCGAAGTGGGCATTCGTTTACCACATGGGAAAGGGTCTGGCAAGGTGCTCCGCAATCGCACTGTAGTAAATAGAAAGATCATTTTGATAAATAATAGGTATAATGTTTATCGCTAGTCTAGCGTGAACAAGATTCTTAGACGGTTAGTAAACAACCATTTATAGATGTGTACTTTGAACGTGTAGTAAATTCCGCATTACGAATAACTTTTCTGATACGTTATTAATATCATATTAGAGTCGTGATAGCCTAGTGGTTGTGACCGTTGACTGGCAAGTCAGAGGTATCGGGTTCGAACCCAAGGCGCGCACCTCTGACTTTTCGTAAGTTATGTGCGTTTTATAAATTAATTATCACTTACTCCGTGCCTCGGAAAGCACGTAAAGCCGTTGGCCCTGCACCTGATCTCTCTCCGGTCGTGTCGGATTGCCGTCCCATCGGACCATGAGAGTGAGGGAATAGAGAGTGCACCTGTGTTTGCGCACACACTTGTGCACTATAATATCTCCTGCGTAATTGGCTAATCTCCGTTGAGATTGGCCGCTGTGACCGAAATTCGGTCAGGAGAATATTATCATATTTGTTTACAATCACGTTCTTGAAAACAGCTCGAGCGATTTCAAAATTTACCGCGTTTACCGGAACTAAAAAACTTAGCTGAGTCTCATTTTCGGAAAAATTCCACCTCTAGGGGATAAAATGGAGGATGATATTTTTTAATTTTGAAAGTCTGATATTCGAATCTAAAACTTAATAATGTAGTTTTTCGCTTGTAACATTAAAAAATGACTAGTTTCAGTTTTTTTTATGTTCCCTTATAGGGGTAAAAAAGGGGACGAAAGTTTGTAGGTATGTGAAAACTTGTTACCTCGCTTATGGTCTAATTTAATTTTGACATGTCTAAAAAGATATTCTTAGAAATACAGTAATACTAAGGCTTTTTCAGTTTAAAATTAGCACATTAGCGACTAAAGCATTACTAAAGCACATTAGCCACTAAAGTTTTACGGGAAAAATATGGATCAACTACACTAAACGAACGCTAGATAAATTAAATTCAGCGCTCGCTGATAAGAGGCACAAAAGACATCAATGTGGGTCGTTACCAACCACGACTAGTTTCTATTGTCAAGCCTGTGGTAGGATATGTCGCTCTCGTATTGGTTTATTTAGCCACCAAAAACGCTGTCTCGCAGACATTACGCCATGAATCGTCTGCAATAGACGCAAAGGCCTTATATATCCCCTATTTGACCCAATTAGGGGTAGACTTCCAAGAATCCTACCTACTATCCTCAAGAAATATTCCCTTCAATCTTGAGTCTCTAGATCCACCGGTTTCTGTGTTATCATTGTCTGTCTGTCGGTCAGTTGGTCAAGTTTCTTTTACTATAAATTGTTCAACTTCAATTTAAAAAAATACAAAATTTTAATTTTAAAGAAGTATAAACTAAATAATCAAGACAACCAGCAATATCTCTGTTGTGGAAATAAACAGACACTCGTAAAGCAGGTGCGCTTGACCCGAGAGTCTTTGACATTGTGTGTTGTTTGTTATAAATAAATTAAGTACTCTTAATGGCACTGATTAATTACTGACAGCAATTTGTTGTTGAAGGTAAGAAGAAATGTATTATTTATGTTTATGAGTCTGTTCTCGCTTGGGAGGGAAGATACTCGGACCTATATGCTGCAAGCGTTTAAAGCGCATATCACTCTTAACTGCTATCTCACTCGCACATTGACGATATAAAATTACTGAATATAACATAACATTACAAGGTTTCAGTAAAATTTTCAGTCTTATCGGAACAACTTTTTATACATAAAAATTGCCGAAACAAAAATTAATTTAAAGCAATTTTTATGTATGAAAGAAAACTTGTTTCAGTTTAACAATTTTGAAGCCCATAGGTATACAAGACATATAAAATACACAATAAAAATATTCATTTAAAATATTAAATTTAGTCCACCGGTATGTATCGGGAACAGGGTCTAAGCCACTGGAAGTCCGGGCTCCAGAGAGAGGAATATCCTGACTATGCGAGCCGTGATTTTTTATTAATAACCAGTTCTATAAAAAAAAAAAAAAAATTCTATTATAATTTCTTTTTCTTATTAAATTCACGAGCTCTCTTTCAAAAGAAAGAGACCCGGTCCTTTAGAGAGCTTGCCTGAGGACACAGTTCCAACACGTAGAGGCCTCTTTTGAGAACTTTAATCTAATAATTGTGAGCGTTACCCCAGCCAGATGTTGTCGAAAATCGACATTTTAGTTCGACGGGGAATTTGCGATTTCAGGGTTGGTTTTATAGTAAACGTTGTTCATAATGATGAGTTTAATGACCCCTTCAAAGGATGCTGGTGTTTTACAAATAACCCTGTATACAAAACTGAAATAATATTATCTTAGTCCATTAATTTTAATTATTACATCAATTTTTTAAGTTAATTTACATACATACATCATGATCATCTACATAGGTAACATTTTTAAATGAATAATCTATCTGTAATAGTTAATTATAACTGTTTTACTTTACCAGTTGTGTACCCGTCTGTACCAAATACGATATTATTCTCACTTATTATCCTGTAAGTTTTAGAAGGTTGGTGTAATGTATTGCGCGGCCGCTTTTTTGTAACATTCTAGATTTGGTCGGGTTACCACGCATACATCATTTCTTTCAATTATCTCTTTAATTAATTAATATACAGGTCTGAAACTTCACAGGTATATAATTGAACTGTATACCTAATTATAGATGTAAGATTCAGTTACCACTACTACAGGAAACTCGGTTAATCTTTCGTCAAATATCTCAGCTGCGCGCCGTCGCCGGAACAAATTGAATTTTCATCAGAACTTTTTACTTACGTGTAGGATTCTAATGAAACTTCAGTACCATTTATAGGCAGTAATTACCTAATTAATTACGTTTTAAGTTAGTCTTTGGAGCGCTTATTGGAAGAGCTAGGACCTATTAAAGCATATTTCTATTTACGAAAATATCTTCAAAACGGTTCATTATTGTGGTTTCTTTTCTTGCTTACCAAATTATACCTAATTAGCCAGATGTCCTGTACAAGAATTATAATCATCCGTTCAGCCAGTTCCGAGATCCAGCAATCGTGCAAACGTTACCCCAGCAGGATTCTAAATATCTTCGCAACCATAGCAAATACAAATACAAACTAAGTTGTACCATTTATACCAAATTGCTACCTAATTATATACATAACATTTATTTCAACATACCCATTAGAAAACAAAACATCTGGCTGGGGTAACGTTACTCCAGCCGGAACTGTTTTTACCGAATAATTAAAAAACTATCGTCATACCAAATTTAAAAATGTGCATACCATTTACAGAAGCTGTATTTCTAATTCCCCGTCGAACTAAAATGTCGATTTTCGACAACATCTGGCTGGGGTAACGCTCACCTAATAATTATTAGGTATTATTCTTTCTTTCTACTAAATAAACGCGATCAAAGTAGAGTACGGAACCATTCTACCTATAAAAAATGACATCAGGAAATCAGAACGTGATTTAAGATTTCGTGAGACAACGCTCTTTAATTTTTTTTATCTAATTAAGACCTCATTAGTATAAAAATAAATAGCATGAACATTATCTGTGCTAATGTAGTTTAATCACGCCACGCCTGCGCCACGGTATAGGCACACCCACAACTATGTAGTGACGTAAATTTAAACATAATTTACTTACATCTATACTTATAATAAATCTGTAGAGAGGCCAATTCTGTACATGAAATATATTTAAAAAATAACTATCAGGGGGTGATTAGGGATCGATACTGATGCCAAAAATGCAATCAGTAAACTTTTTGTCTGTCTGTCTGTCTGTCTGTCTGTCTGTCTGTCTGTCTGTCTGTCTGTCGGTCTGTATATTCGTTATAGAAACCAAAACTACTCGACGGATTTTAACGAAATTTGGCACAATTATTCTTCATACTCCTGGGCAGGTTATAGTATACTTTTCATCACGCTACGATCAATAGGAGCAGAGCAGTGAAGGGAAATATTGGGAAAACGCACAGCCTAAACCGCTGATCGTAGAGACCTGAAACTTGGAGGGTGTGTTCTTTATATGACGTAATTATCCGATAAGAAAGGATTTTTCAAAATTCTACCTCTAAGGAGGTGAAAAATAGGGGCAAAGTTTGTATGGGACAACGGGATTCCTTGGTCCAATCTACTTCATATTTTGCATAAACATTCTTTTTCAGAATTGATGGAACACGTGTTTCGTATTTTATTAAAACTCATCGCCTAACAGGGTTAAAAAGGGGTAGAAATTTATTTTGGGGGTGATTTGCATCGAAGTTGATATCAATACTCCTTAGTGCTTTTGATTTAAACTGGCTTGGTGCAATGTAATTACCTTTTAAAATTGGAATGTCAAATATAAATCGGATTAGAATTCGAAAGGACATTGCCAATCTTTATATGGAAGTTGGACCAAGTGCTACCCAGAATGAACACATAGTACAATTTGTTCCTTAGGCCAATAGTTATCAAAATCTATCCCAGGAGTCAAGAGAAAAACAGGGTTTTGTTATGCATTTTTTATATGAAAAAAACAATCTTAAGAATTATTTTCAATGTAATTGTGAGTGTATTAATTGTACTTTTTATGTTACAATAATAATGTAATTTATCAGCAAGTGTACATTAATGAACATTAAAAAATATACATTATTTTTGACATAAATATAATCAAGAAATCAAAGCATTACAAGAACAAGCATTAGGCTGAAATGTTGCTCCACAAAAATTAACTTGAATAGGAATGCAACATAACGCCACCTCACTATTTGTACTGACTACTCTCAACTACCATATTAGAATACTGGAATTGGTGCCCAATACAAGTTTAAATAAACAACGCACCAATATACATAATGGCATGGTGCAAACGAGACACAATAGAACAGCTTTTTGTGTTTTGCATGCTACGTAATATTGCCAGATGTCCCGATTTGGCGGGATATCCCGCATTTCAGCCCTACTGAAAAAAAAAACCAACCCCAATTAATTAATGAGATTGATCCCAATTAAATCTGTGATTTTGAATAAAAGGGTTAGGCATATTTCCGTCCCGATTTTTCCATTCCTGTACCGCTTTTGGTGCTACAGGACAATGTTATAAAATATATTAGATGTAGATTTATGTATTTTGGAGGGAAAAACATCCCATACTCATAATTTAATGAAAACTAATTATTAACAACAAAACTTTTTTTTCCTGGGACGATTTTTTTTTAAATATTTGTTTTGGATGTAAATTAATGCCACGATACCACTGGAGCTACTTTCATTCCTGGGCAGCACTTGGTCCAAACCCTGTCAATGTCTTTTCAAATTTATTTGTTCTCTTATACTGGAAAGAAAAACTTACCAGCCTTATAAGAACCTATCTTGATTTTCCTTTGAAAATTCCTTAGAAATCTCTTAGATTATATTATTATATAATAGCGAATATTTGCAATTGCTATACCGACGATATTATTGACTGTCATTTGCCCTGTACCTAAGTCTGCTTATACAATGACGCTAAAAGTAGTGGCATCGACTCAGAGTAGTACAATTTGTTCTTATGGGCAGTACAGTTTGTTGATTTATCATTTTTCTAGGTATCTATAATACTAATTCGATTTAAATAAATAAATTATGTTCAAAATATTCTATAGTCTACGTGAGCGAAGCCACGCGGGAAAAGCTAGTCGTACATATTATTATTGACTATTGATCTACCTATCATTATTGAAAACTATATGTCTACCTATCTACACTTATCAAACAACAAATTAATAATCATCACGCGGCTTCACTCCAGTTCATCTTTAGTTTTTCAAACAATATTAAAAAATTTATTTTTCTAAAATCCTTACCAGATTATTGGGTAAATAAAAATAAAAACCAGCCTGTAACTGTCCCACTGTAGGGCAAAGGCCTCTTCTCATATTAAGAGGGCTCGAGTACCTATTAATTACCACGCTAGCTCACTGCGGGTTGACGATTTCAGACTATTAAAGTCCAGGTTTCCTTACGATGTTTTCCTTCACCGTTAGTCAGTGGTTCTTAGATTAACTAAGAAAGTAGGTACATTATGACATTGAAAAAGTTTGGTACATGCCAGGTTCGAACCGACACCCACGTGCTGGCAAAGCGTGTCCGTAACCAATGCGCCACCTTTTTTTGTGGCCGGGGGGAGTAAAAAATGACGAGGACGTTTATGTGGGGCTCGCACCCACAAAAACGTCTTCCCGTGCGTATTCCTCGCAATGTATCGAACGGAGCCGGGTACCGCAACCGCGCCTTGCAGTCCCGTCCAGTGCCTGCCTGTATAACCAATGCGCCACCTCGACACCACCCAGATAGACTAGATAGATAGATGATAGACACCAGATTATTACGAACATTTAAATAATAACCAAATCTAAATCTAATCTAGATTTTTAAAGTGATACGCTTACCAATGAATGCGCCAAAATATTTGGGATAGGTGATATCTTTCACTTACAGAATATTCCTACTATTCGAATGGCAAGTCTGTGGTTTCATATTGAAACTTACTTTCGTAAGTTATGTGCGTATTATAAATTAGTTATCACTCGCTTCGTGCCTCGGAAAGCACGTAAAGCCGTTGGTCTTGCGCCTGATCTCTATCCGAATCGGAGTGCCGTCTTGGAAGCTTGTAACCCCGCCCGTGTTATCAAAATTCTCCCCTTTAACATTTTGACTACCACGCCGCAGACACAATGCAATTTTTATTATTTGACTGTCACCGGTGACGCCGGCGTTCAAAGGGTTAAATAATTCTTACAAGGGGTGGAAGTATAGCTCTGATAGCCTAGTGGTATGACCGTCGACTGAAAAGTCACAGGTCTCGAGTTCAATCCCAAAGGCACGCACCTCTGACTTTTCGTAAGTTATGTGCGTATTATAAATTAATTATCAGTTGCTAAAAAACGGTGAGGGAAAACATCGTTTGAAAACACATTTGAGAGATTTTTCAATGGTGTGTAAAGCCATGTCAGAGGCCTACGGGCGGTTTAAACTCTGACACCAGATTGTTGATCAACCACACGATAAGAAGAAGAAGACAATGGGTGGATTTAACTACCATCTGAAATTGATAAATATAGAAGATAATTCCAGCATCCATTTAATAGAAAAATTAGCTCTAATATTATATTCCGGATATCAACAAAATCATGCGATTGATGTTTTTAAATAACAACATAATGAAGGTATAATTAAATTCAATTAAACGAATAAATTGTAATCTATAGTGTTATCTGACACGCGCGTTAATCGTGTCAACATATGTTTTTTATTTAAAACATTAGGTAATGGTTTTAAATAAGTAGGTTTTGTCTGCAAATACAAGTTGGTATGCGACTGTCGTTACAGATAAGGTGTTGCCATTTTTGTGCTAATTTTAGTCTTAGGTACAGTGCTAGCCACATCGGCACGGATCTCAATCTGTGATTTTGTTTTTAATTATGGAAAAGGCAAGTCTTTGACCACGAATCCGCCTTTTTTGTGGCCGGGGGGAGTCAAAAATGTCCTTTTTTGGCCGGGGGGAGGATTAAAAAATGTCCTACCGCATACCGCAAGTCCTGAGGACGTACGGTTATGTGGGGTTCGCACCTACTAAAAAACATTTTCCCCTTGCGTGTTCCTCGCACAGTATTGGATGGGGCTGGGTACTGCAACCTCGCAGAAGGACGCGAACGCCTCCCAATATTCCTCGCTATCGGCTACAGCTTGCACTACGGCCGACAGCGAGGCGCTCTGGTACCACGTATCAACCTGATGGTCTAAGATAGAAAATATTCTACTAGTCTTTTCATTTGATAACCATAATGAGAGGGTAGTGAAAAAATAAGTTATCCGCCATTTCATAGCGGCGGCCATCTTGAATTTACAATGACACTGAATATAATAAATTGTATTGTCAGAACTAAAGGTATGTACCAAATATCAGACCAATCTGTCAACAGGAAGGGGGTAAAATTTCAATTATAAAAAAAAGCAGGGCAACGAATGGTTCAACGGTGTGTAAAGCCATGTTAGAGGCCTACGGGCGGTTTAAATTCTGACACCAGGTTGTTCATCAACCATAAGATATAGAAAGAAGATAATATACAGAGTTATTTGTAAAACACCCGCATCCTTATAAGGGGTCATTAAACTCATCATTATGAACAACTTTTACTATGGGATCAACCCTGATATCGGAAAAAATAAAACAGCTGTTCCATACATTTTGTTGAGTCATGTGAACATAAATGTATGGAACAGCTGATTTTTTTTGCGATTTCAGGGTTGGTCCCATAGTAAAAGTTGACCCCTTTGAAGGATGCTGGTGTTTTACAAATAACCCTGTAGATGCAATCCTATTCCTGTACATATTATTATAGTCATAGATAATTTAATATAGGTTTCTGACCGTCTAGGCAATTATCAATTATTATTATTGTCAATACCTTTCCAGTTCATGGCACTGAGATTGCTTCTATTTTAAGCTTTTCTCTTTATTTTTAGAAATATTCAAGACAACAAAGTCTAAGTGAGCGCAAGCGCAAAGATTTATTGGGTTGCCCTTGCCTATTTATAAATAGAAACGTTCTGTATAACCTTATCGAAAATGTGTATGTGTGTTTGAGAGAGTGAGGGTGAGTCAGGGTTAGTGTGTGTAAGAGAGAGGAAGGGTGTGTATGTATGTTACTGTGTTTATGTACTATTAGTGTACTGTTTATGTACTGTGTTTACGGTGTATATGTGTGTGTATGAGAGAGAGAGGGCGTGTATGTGTGTGTATGAGAGAGAGAGAGAGAGAGAGAGAGAGAGAGTGTGAATTTACGAACTGCGGTAGGGTATTGTTTAAATAAAAAAACACAATTTAAAACAAAATACTGCATTTATTTATTATCAAGTAAGTTTATAATAATGCGGCGCTATATCCAGCAGCCATTGTTGGTCGATCGTCATCATTTCCCTCATGAACGTTTTGTCGCCAGTACTTTGTACGCTCGCGAACATCACCCTGTAAAAAAAAGGTATATGATTAGAATCATCTGCCTAACCTTTTCCCAACTATGTTGGGGTCGGCTTCCAGTCTTACCGGATGCAGCTGAATACCAATGTTTTACATGGAGCGACTGCCATCAGACCTCCACAACCCAGATACTAGGTTACACGATACCCCTTGGTAAGACTGGTTGTCAGACTGACTACCCGTAACGACTGACAAAGATCTACAATTGACAGCTAGGGCCAACAGCTTAACGTGCTATCCGAGTAATATATGATTAGAATGACATTTAATATCTTAATACAATTATCTAGAAAATAAGTATGGTATTTATCTTTATAAGAAAGTATGAATCCATAGTTTACGTTTTCTTTACGATGTACCCTTACACCGTGTCTGGAGGAAAATGAAGGCTTTTATAAATAACTAGCGACCCGCCCCGGTTTCGCACGGGTGCAATATACATATAAACCTTCCTTTTTAATCACTCTATCTATTAAAAAAACCGCATCAAAATCCGTTGCGTAGTTTTAAACATTTAAGCATACATAGGGATATAGGGACAGAGAAAGCGACTTTGTTTTATACTATGTAGTGATGGTGTTCTTAACATTTGGAGTCGTGGTGGCATTGGTTACGGACGCGCTTGCAAGCATGTGGGTGTGGCTTCGAACCGCTATGTCATAAAGTACCGTCTTATTTAATCAAAAACACCACTGACTAACGGTGAAGGAAAACATCGTAAGGAAACCTGGATTTAATAGTCTGAAATCACCAACCCGCAGTGAACTAGCGTGGTGATTAATTCTCAATCCTTTTCTGTTAGAAGAGGTCTTGCAGTGGAGGTTACAGGCTGATTTATTTCTGTATTACCATTTAGGCTGTTGGGTTCTGAATAGGCAGCTATCAGGGCTTATGTGTAAGACTGCGCCTCTAATGCCGCGATACGTGCTGTCCGTGCTCAAGTACGCGGCCTGGGGGAAGTAGCCCGACAATACGCATTTCATAATGCGCTGCGTTTTACCTGCGAAATTAAAAATATTAAGTTAAACTTACACGATACGGTCTATCGGAGAAGTCTACCTGCACAGGTAGACCGTAGCAAATATTATGTTTTTCGATTTCGCTTCGGTGAATGTACAAGTCACGCACACTCCGGTCTACCTATACCTACCTATTTATCTGCCTAGCCTTTTCCCAACTATGTTGGGGTCGGCTTCCAGTCTTACCGGATGTAGCTGAATACCAGTGTTTTACATAGAGCGACAGCCTATCAGACCTCCACAACCCAGATACTGGGTTACACGATACCCCTTGGTAAGACTGGTTGTCAGACTTTTGGGCTTCTGACTACCCGTAACGATTGTCAAAGATCTACAATTGACAGCCGGCGCCAACAGCTTAACGTGCTATCCGAGGCACGGAGAGTGATAATTAACTTATAATTTAATAATAATAGCAACAACAACTAATAAGCCTGATATAGTGGTGATAGATCGAGCAGAGCGCCGCGCAGTGATTGCTGATGGCCCCATCTCATATGGATCTCGTAAAGGCTGAGAAAGATAAACAGATAAAATATCTAGACTTGGCCCGCGAGGTTGTCGACATGTGGGATGTGGACTCAGCTGTCATTGTGCCGATAGTCGTTTCAGTCCATGGTTTAATACCCAAGAGCCTCGATCAACACCATAAGAGGCTCTCGTTAAATGGTTGGATAAAGGGCTTGATGCAGAGGGCGGTACTCCTGGACACGGCTCGCATAGTCAGGAGCAGGGGTCGGAAAGTCTCATACAAAGCCCCTTTAGCGTTTGTTCCTAGCGCCGTCTGGTTTTTGTTTTCCTATCTACAAACGTCAAACTCAAATCCAAAATGTCATTCACACATTATGACATCAATATGGCGGCATACTTTCTTGCGTACGCGCTGTATTGCTTGTTTATTTCTGTAATCCGTAAATCTCAGTGTTTTTCTCGGTTATAAGTGCGTTGAGTTGATTAGTAATATCCTCCGCCTTACTACTAAGACAAAATTATTGAGATACCTACGTGCAGCGATATTTTGGCCGCTATAAACTTTATTATTTATGCCTATAGCTCTAGGTACATACATAATTATATAGCTATAGAAAATTGATTAACTAGGGAAACAAAAACCAGATGGCGCTGATGGCGCTACGTTTGACAGTTCTACTGGATGACACTTTGAACCTGCGAGTGAGCTCTCTATTTCCTAATATATTACTGTACTCTGTGGTCAGGAGGTTCCTTTCTCTGGAGCCATGACCACCTTCAATTTTTTTCTCTTCTGTGTAGCTGAGGTATTCGTACAATGCCCCGGATGGAATATGATTTCTGTGTAACACTGTTTTCGCACAGTCAACCTTATTCCCCCCGGTCACTGACGGTTTTCGGCTGATCCCGCCATGCTTCGGCTCTCCGTGTAATATTCGGCCAAAATTAGGTTAAGATAATACAAATTAACTTTAAGTATAAGCAGTTGTTTAAAATTTTATTTATAAAAAAATAATAGCGAAGAAAAAATAAAAAGAAATATTCTTCTTCTTATTGTATGGTTACTTCTGGTCTTCTTATTGTCGTGGTGGCGCATTGGTTACGGACCCGCTTTGCAAACGCGTGGGTGTGGGTTCGAACCTGGCATGTACCAATGTGACTTTTTCAATGTCATATGTACTTTCTTAGTTAATCTAAGACACCACTGACTAACGGTGAAGGAAAACATCGTAAGGAAACCTGGACTTTAATAGTCTGAAATCGCCAACCCGCAGTGAGCTAGCGTGGTGATTAATGCTCAATCCTTCTCTGTATGAGAAGAGGCCTTTGCCCTATATTGGGACAGTTACAGGCTGATTTATTATTATTATTGTATGGTTGATGAACAACGGTGTCAGAGTTTAAATCGCCCGTAGGCTTCTGACATGGCTTTACACACCTTTAAAAATATCTCAAATGAGCTGGTTTCATCACGATGCGCGCATTGGGATCGAACTCAATACCTCTGACTTGTCAGTCGACGGTCTGACTAGGCTATCAGTGATCCACATACACAATTGTTGTTTTAAAATAGATAATTATTTACCTGATCCCAGATCGATGCCGTCAAATATTTTGTTTTCCATTTGAAATTTTCTTTTTATTAGTTTTTCTAAGCTGTCTCTTACTTCACATGCCTGGAAAAGAAACAAGGATTTTTTTAAGTATGTGTAATAGGAGGTTTCAATAATTATACTAATAAACAGTCTGTAACTGACCCACTGCACGGCAAAGGCCTCTTCTCATACAAGAAAACGATCGAGCATTAGTATTAATCACCACGCTAGCTCACTGCGTGTTGGCAATTTCTAACTGATACGTCCAGATTTCCTCACAATATTTTCCTTCATCGTTAGTTAGTGGTGTTTTAGATTAACCAAGAAAGTACATTGAAGAAGTCACATTGGTAAGAGCCAGGTTCGAGTCACGTTAGTTTTTTAAATTTTTATATCACTTTGACAGTTATGACGTCACAAAATGGCGATCGGAGTTGCAGATTATTAATGAATCGCATAGATATACGCTCACATACACAGGGTACTATATTTTTTTTGCAAACAATCTTTTCAAATTCAGAAAAATTGCTCACGAAAGATCAGTCGATTACGATTTTTTTCGCGTACAGGAATCGAACCAGCAATACCAAGCGTAGGTGAACCATTTATCCGCTAAGTCATATTGTTGCTAATCGTCTTTAATCTTTATGAGAGGCCTATGTTCAGCAGTGGACTAATACAGGCTGATATGAATAATGACCCGACGCTGCGATAGCCAACTTCCTTTATCTTACCTTTTCCATAACCTTATAATTGATATAATATTTCTGACACCAATCTTTGCATACTTTCTTCACACGTTTTTCATCTGAAGTTGTTTTTAGTTTCAAATACGCATCTAAGATGTTTAGGTACATTATAACGTCTCCTTCGGCCACCTAAAAAGAGGGTAGTTTAAAATAAATAGACTTATTTATAGACTCACGCCTGTATTCCCCAGAGGGGGTAGGCAGAGGTGTGCAGTACACCCATGTTTCGCCGGCTATTTTATAAGTCCCATGTAATAGGGGGCGAGCCTATTGCCGTTAACCGGGCACAATTCCAGACTCCGTGTTGCTACTGAGAATTTCCTAATGGAAAAACCCAATAACACTTTTGCCCGACCCGGGGATCGAACCCAGGACCTCGTGCTCAGCAGTCGCGCTTGCTACAACTAGACCAACGAGGCAGTCGATGATTAAAATAAATATTTATTTGATATTCAATTTATATCATCCTCCTAGCCTATATTATTCCCAAACATTTTGTTTGGGGTCGTCTACTAACCTAACAGATGCAGCTGAATATCAGTTTGCTACAGAGCGACTGCCTATCTGACCCCCGCAACCCAAAGGGATACGATATTCTAAGGTTAGAACAGTTGTCAGGATTTTATGAGGGTACTGACTCCCTATATCGACTGTCAAAGATCTTCATGACAACTGGGGCCAACGGCTTAACGTGCTTTCCGAGGCAAGAACAGTTGATCTTTAATTTGTAATACATACCTACATAACTTACGAAAATTCAGAGGCGCCTTGGGAACCTGAGACCTTTGACTTGCCAGTCAACGGTTATACCACTAGGCTATCAAACGTACCCAGTATGCTAATAAAAATAATTTACCACTTCTTTCTTATCGTATGGTTAATAAATACAACCTGGTGTCAGAGTTTGAACCGCCAGTAGGCCTCTGACATGCTTACACACCCTTGAAAAATCTCTCAGGTGTGCTGGTTTCATCACGATGTTTTCTTTCACCGTTTTAGCAACTGATAATTCATTATAACGCACATAACTTATGAAAAGTCAGAGGTCTTGGGATCGAACTCGAGACTACTGACTTGTCAGTCGACGCTCATTCCACTAGGCTATCAGTACTTAATTTACCAGTAATTTACCACGAATAGTGTTGGAGGCTTAGTGGTCAGAGCATCATCGGAACATCGGTATTGTAAGCCAAATAATAATTACCACGCCTCTTATTACGACTGCCTCGTTGGTCTAGTGGTAGCAAGCGCGACTGCTGAGCACGAGGTCCTGGGTTCGATCCCCGGGTCGGCCAAAGTGTTATTGGGTTTTTCCATTAGGAAATTTTCAGTAGCAGCACGGAGTCTGGAATTGTGCCCTGTTAATGGCAATAGGCTCGCCCCCTATTACATGGGACTTATTACATAGCCGGCGAAACGTGGGTGTGTACTACACACCTCTGCCTACCCCCTCTGGGGAATACAGGCGTGAGTCTATAAAAATAATAATAATAATAATTACCAACCTCAAAATTATTTCTTCTACTGATTTTAGACGCTACACTCTCCTTCCCACCGCTGGGCTTCACAAATACGTTGTCCACTTGTAACATTGCCGCTATTGATAGAGCCTCATCGATGCAACCCCATTCTCCTGAAAAGCGTTAAAAAAAAGGTTTAAAAATAACACAATATGGGAAAATAACGATAAATAACACAACATGTGACAATAACTATAAATAACATAACATAATTATTTAATAAGAAAATTTGAAAAAACAACTGATACGGATGGGATACAGTTGTTTTTTCAAATTTTCTTATTAAATAATTATATTTAATAAGCTATCATGTGCTATAACATGTAAAAAATTCACAAAAATAACATAACATGTTAAAATAAATATAAATAACACGAGTCTGGAATTGTGCCCGGTTAATAGCAATACGCTCGCTCTCTATTACATGGGACTTATAACAAAGCCGGCGAAACGTGGGTGTACTGCATACACCTCTGCCTACCCTCTCTGGGGAATACAGGCGTGAGTCTATGTTAATGTGAAAAAAATCAGATCGGAACAAGTTCTCATACATAAAAAAAGTATTTTTTTTACATAAAACGGTTTTGGCATCAGACCTAAAGCTGTGTACCAAATATCGGATCAACATGTCAATAAGAAGGGGGTGAAATATCGATTACTAAATTTGAACCAAATAATAAACAGGTCAAGCTAAATAAAATCCTTTAAAAATTGTTTCAAATTATATTTTGTTTAGATCGATAGACGCGTTAAAAATGTAAGGCCCAATTTCACCATTCACTTTAAAAACCGAGTTTAGTAAAACTAAGTTCAGCTTTACGCAATTGTAGTTCTGAACTCAGTTAAACGCTGGAACCAAGTTTAACTTGATTGATCGCGTTTAGTGTCAGTGGTGAAATCGGCTTCAGCTACAACTTAACTTACTTATCGGCTTTAACTTACCACTATTACACAACATAGCTGCACACATAGGTTTGAGCGGTAATTCCGCTACGGTTTGCCCAGCTGTGGTCAACTCCCCTCGTCTGTCGATACAGTTCAACGCGTACAGAGTTTCTAGGCCTGATAGCACGCTCTTCGCTGGTGGCGGGGTTGGAAATGTGAACCTTGAACAAAAATTATTCATGTATATAAACTTTTGGTACCGAAACTAACTTGTGCAAACTTAAAAAGAAATATAAAAAATCAATATATTTAGGTTTCAGAAGCAGAATTAATTTAAAAACCAAAAAAACAATTTTCAAAAATCAAAATCAAAATATTTTTATTCATGTAGACCATTAGGCACTTATGAATAGTTATAATTCTAATATTGTTTGTTGTAAGAGTGACTCTAGTTGCCAGTTCCAAAGGCAGCCTACCCTTCATGGAGAAAAACCGCCACCTTCGTTTTTTTTTTTGTTAAAGCATAAATACTAAGCTTACCTAAGCAAGTTATGTATGCCCAAGGCTTTCAACTGTAACAGCATCCCGGATAGATCACTTCTGCACATCTCAGGCGGGACAGAAGGCGGTAACTTGTCATATTCAGCCTCCGTGTATAACCTGAAAATTGCAGATGGTATGGTTTTAGTAACTTTCAAAAAACCGGACAAAAGTCGGATTCGCCCCCAGCTCACCCACCGTTTTAGCAAGTGATAATTAACTTATAACACGCTCATAAACCCGTAAAGTCAGAGGTGCCTAAGTTTCGAACCTACGATCTTTGACTTGGCAGTCCAACGGTCTACCACTAGTCTATCACTGCTTCAAAATGTAATTAATAAAAAATAACAAAAAGGAACAAAAAGCTTGAAATAACTTTAAAACTTTTGGAGTCGGTTCCAAGTCAAGTTCTTAATGAGAAAGATAAAGAGACTAGAACTTGACTTGGAACCGACTCCAAAACGTTTTAAAGTTATTTCAAGCTTTTTAGTTCCTTTTTTAAGTCGGTTTTATTTTTTATTAAAAAAAATTTTTAACGGTTTTTAGTGATGCCTAAAATGATTCCCCCTCCCAGACATTTGTGAGGCTAATATTTGAAATCCTTATGAAAAGCCCATTCAAACGATACTTCACACGATATTTTTTATCTTGGATGATTATAGAAGGGTGAGAACCCCCCCTGGGTGACCACATATCCCCTTTCTTCCTTTTTACACGTCAGTCGTCTGCACTGCACGACTGCACGTATAAACAAAGCAATATTACTTGTTACGACAATTCTGCTATTATCCTACGAAGAGTTCCGTTCCATATCTCGTAAGTCCATGATCGGATCTTGACAATATTTCTATGGGACCAACTTGGAAATATGTTTTATCAAATGAAAAAATATTTTTTGAAATCGGTCCACAATTGACTGAGAAATCGGTGAACATACAAAAAAAAAACATACATAAAGCCGAACATAGAACCTCCTCCTTTTTAAGTCGGTTAATAAAATAGCACATTATAATTATTTACCTATAACATTTCCCTCGACTAGTCCTACCGGCTCTCCCAGCTCGTTGTGTAGCATTGTTTTTAGAGATAGGCGTGACAGTCAGACTCTCAACTCCAACGGACGGCTCAAAATATGGGAGCTTGTGGAAACCGCTGTCAATTACTAGAAAAAATAAAAATTAATCTTACTACTTATACTATACAGCGTGTAACAGAAGTCCGAAATAATACTTAAGGGCCTGTATGTATATCATGAAGAGAATCACCTGTGAAAATATTGAATGCAAAAGAGGCTTTTTTTTGTTCATACAAAATAATTATTTTGATTTCATTTTCTTCAATAACGACAGATTTGATTATCTTACGCGTGCCTAGTGCTAACTAAAAGAATTTATTGAAGGTAAAGAACCGGATTTGTGTTGATTTACCTTTCAGCTGATGACTAGGGCTGTATTTGAAAGATTTTGATGAAAACTTTGACCATGGTTTACTCGAGAATTGTTTGGGGTTCGATTCCAAAACCTATGCTCAAGGATTGTTTATAGGATACCTTATACGCCCTTAATGTATTATTTCGGACTTCTGTTACACGCTGTAGATAGATGGATAAAAAGTTTCTCTACAATTCTCAAATAAATAAATAATCTCAAATAAAAAAGCAAATAGCTTTAATTGTATTAATAACCCTAATCATACTTCATCTACTTTCTAATATTTGTGCTTGTATTCAAACTTGTATTTGTATTTGTGCCTGTATTTGTACTTGTATTTTGTATTTGTGATTTTATTTGTACTTGAATTTGTGCTTTTATTTGCACTTGTATTTGTGCTTCAACTTGTACTTGTATTGGTGCTTATATTTGTACTTGTATTTGAGCTTGTATTTGTACGAGTTTGAGCCCGTATTTGTATTTAAGCTTGTATTTATACTTGTATTTGTACTTGTGTTTGTTCTTGTATTTCTACTTGAATTTGTGCTTGTATTAGTGTATTTTTATTTTGTATGTATTGAACGAAATAAAGTAATAAAATCGTAATAAAATTAATTATACCTACCATATACAATTCCAGGTATCGTCACACTAGTTTCAGCAACATTGGTTGCTATGACAACCTTCCTAACGTTATTCTCTGTTCTCTGAAACACCTTTATTTGTTTATAATGAGGCAAGCTCCCGTACATAGGCACAACTAGTAGATTAGCTGCTTTTATACCGCTTGGGAAGTGAGTTCGATTCTTGTTCGTTTCATTATTGTGGTCCGCGTATGTTCTGAGAGTTTCTAAGGCGGATTGAATTTCTTCCTGGAAAGAAAAGAAAATATTTTAACTAACCCGATCAGCAAGGACAAGTGAAAAAGTGTGGAGGGCTGCTGACTAGAAAGTCCTAAGTTTGATTATATTATTCTTTTTTTTATTACAGGAGTATAAGTATACAGTTAAATAAAGCTACTTACATATCAAATAGCAAACCGTGGACACTTTGGAGAAAAGCCGGGCCGAAAATTCGGTGACACGCCATTTTCTAGACCGATATAGAGTACGTCCGTACAGGGAAAACGCCCGTCACGTACTGAGGGCGATAGAGGTGGCGAGTGTTGCCGAAGTGGAACCGATCGAAGCCAGACAGACTACTGCGCATGCGTAAGGTGCTAGTTACACAGACGATAGGGGTGCGATCGGTTACATTATAGATAAGGACTACGAACAGTCGCGACCAAAAATATGTGGACATGTAGATTTTTTCAAAAGACAATTCAAGAAAAATTGCTATTTAAAATGTACGTATTGTTGCATTTGTGGTAACAGTAGATAGGAAGCAATATTTGTACAAGTACTCATATATATAATTTTGCACGTGACTGAAATAAATTTATCCCTCAATCAATCTACAGTTTATCTTTTATAACAAAAAAACAAAATAAGGAACAAAATTACATGTTACAGGTTAATAACCCCTTTTAAGGATGCTGGTGTTTTACAAATAACCCTGTATAAATAAGTACTCCCTAAAGTATTGACACTTACTCATATCGATACTTTTTAGTATATTTTTATGGGACATGTACTTAATGGGAAAATACTCTTGGGATAGCCACACATCTCCGCGATCTTTTTAAAAATTCCACGAACTTATGGCGTAGGCTGTTTGAAAAGACTTGCAAAAATTTTATAGAACAACCTTTTTTTTAGATATTCGCTTGTATCTCAGAAACGGTGCGTGTAATCTGTACCTACTAAGTCTCTAAGTACTATTGTGTTTATATAAAAATAAAAATTTTAGTGAAGTTGATATTTTGTTAATTAATAGATTGAATATTAGTTTTAAGTAAGTAAGTTTATATAAAATATAAAATATAAATTGCAATACCCTAACGGGGTGCATGGTCGGCACTATAAGATAAATACCACCTAAGATACCACATGTAAGCAATAAATAAATAAAAATAAAATAATCGTAAAAATAATGAAAATTTTGCCCCCCTAAAAACTCCACACCATCTCAGGCCTTACACGTGGGGGAAGAAAAAAAAATTTTCGAATAAAAATTTTGGGATAAAAAACACCTTGGAAAAAAATCATTAAATAAAATTATTAAAAAAAATAATTAATAATACAAAAAAATGGTTCTACTCTTTACTTACCTTCTCAAAAATCAGATTAAGGTACTACTCTAGTTTTTTTTAAAAAAAAATTTGATAACCCTACTTGCTCCAGCTAGCTTTCCGTGGACGCGACGCGATCATCGCGCGAATATCAATTAGGATACCTATTCGACATCAGTATGTTTGATCGCACGTTCGCACGAACAAGTTCGCGCAAATACATTTTCAAACATTATACTCGCGCCATCGCATCATACGAACGTCTATTAGGACACCTATTCATCATTGAAGTATGTTTGATCGCGTGTTCGTACGAACGAAGTTCGCGCGAGTTAGCGATGCGACTATCGCGCCTTATCCCACTTTCCGTGGATCATCGCGCGAACGTCTATTAGGACACCTATTTGACATCAATATGTTTGATCGCGCGTCCGTACGAAGGAAGTTCGCGCGAACTCGCGATGATCGCGCATTCGCGTTGTATTACGACTCAGTGCCATTGTTTTAAAATTGACAATCATCTGCCTAGCCTTTTCAAAACTATGTTGGGGTCGGCTTCCAGTCTTACCGGATGCAGCTGAATACCAGTGTTTTACATGGAGCGACTGCCTATCAGACCTCCACAACCCAGATACTGGGTTACACGATACCCCTTGGTAAGACTGGTTGTCAGACTTTCGGGCTTCTGACTACCCGTAACGATTGTCAAAGATCTACAATTGACAGCCGGGGCCAACAGCTTAACGTGCTATTCGAGGCACGGAGAGTGATAATTAATTTATAAAACGCACATAACTTACGAAAAGTCAGAGGTGCGCGCCTTGGGTTCGAACCCGAGACCACTGACTTGCCAGTCAACGGTCACCACCACTAGGCTATCACGACTCTTACGACGTTTTAAAATTTACAAGATGTAAAATAAATAACTACAAGAAATTCTTACTTTATCACAATGTTACGATAACAAGACGTTTGCAATCAATAGTACGTTAAAATTTCAGTATTAACCTTTCCATACAACATCGCTATTGCCCCTTAAAATTATGTGGCATATAATTATTCTAACAATTTACTTAACCGTTACTGTTGAAACTAAAAGCTTCTACGGAGAATGGAAGCAAATTCTTCTTTATTCAACCAACGAAACAGATCATACTAAACGTCTTTGTAAGACTTACTTATTTTCAGAAAATCCTGAATCAAATTGCACGTGTGATGATGAAAAGACCACAGTGTTAGTTGAAATAACAAATTACAATACAGCCCCGAATTTATTAATAGAAAAAGTTGCAGGAATAAAGGCTGCTTTACATAATATAACTTTACCAATACTTGTTGATGACTCTGATGAATCATCACCAATTGAATCATCATTAACAGTGAATTGCAAGTGTAATGATGAAGAATTTAACGAACGCGGCGTTGTGAGGTGGTTGAATGAAAAGTATTTTGTTTTTTATGAAACTCTAAAGTATCAAAATCAAACTGGAGGGAATAAGGCAAGTATATTTGCGCAAGCGCAAGACGTACCAACAATGGAGGAATTAGAAAATATAGAGACGACATTGGCAGTTGATTTGAGTGAGAGAACGCGGGCATCAGAATGTCCCAAAGAATACTTCGCCGTTGATCAAGGTTCGAAACTGGTCTGGGATACACTGGAGGATGTAGCAAAATTATTTAAATTTATATAAATTTAAGTGTGCTGAAAATTTTTTGTTTTAATATATTGTTAGTTGCTGTGTTATGTGACTTTTAATTGACAGCCTGCGCTTGCGCTTCTATTTGTCATATGTAAATGTCGTGGAAATAGCGAGCGATAGCAACTCACTGTGCACAGATTATAATATTATATTATACAGGGTTATTTGTAAAACACCAGCATCCTTCAAAGGGGTCATTAAACTCGTTCTTATGAACATCTTTTACTATGGGACCAACCCTGATATCGCAAAAAATAAAACAGCTGTTCCATACATTTTGCTGAGTCATGTGAACATAAATGTATGTGTGTGTATGTATGAATGTATGCTTAGATCTTTAAAACTACGCAACGGATTCTGATGCGGTTTTTTTTAATAGATAGAGTGATTCAAGAGGAAGGTTTATATGTATAATACTTACATGCATATTAGCGTAACCGTGCGAAGCTGAAATTTCTAAAGGAAAGTTGAAACACAAACCTGAGACGTTAGAAACGCGAGGATATCACCAAACGGCTCGTTTTCATGTATTTTGATCACTGTATCCATAGTGGCTTTCACATAATCTGGTACTGGTTCTGAAACAACGGTTACAGGATTTAAATAACAGATGGCGCTGATTCAATTGTTACGAGTACTAAATAAAAGATGGCGTTAGTAAGTAGAAGAATTTAAGAGTTTTATTTAGTTATATAAGAGAGGGCGCTGTGTACTTTACAATTCCTGATTACATGAGTCATGTAATCAGGAATTTTGTGTGTGTATGCCGTTTTCGACCGTTTGTAGGTAGTTACCATACTGTATGATTATTATACTTTTAATTTTATTATACTATTAGCGTGGGGGGTTAAAAATAGTACCTTCAGCATAAAAAACATCAATAGGATGGGTCCGGCCAGCCATCGACAGGATCACAGAAGTGTTTGGTCTGCCCTGCTCCTTTCTATCAGTGAGGTTGAAGAAGTCTCGGAGGAACTCCGCGTCCATTGTCGCTGATGAAACCACCAGCTTAAGATGCTTGCGTTTCTGGAAAATATCGTTAAATAAAATTTGTTTTATAATCATGATGCCGTAGAAAGCGCAAAACCGCGAGGAATGGAAGGAGGGTAGGCAGAAATCAGAAAAAAGGCAAATCTATAGGTATATATAAAAATGAATTGCTGTTCGTTAGTTTCGCTAAAACTCAAGAATGGCTTGACCGATTTGGACAATTTTGGTTTTGAAATACATATGTGTGAAAGTCCAGGGAAGGTTTAAAAGGTGAGAAAAAGGGGTAGGGTAAGGTAGGATACGAGTAAGGGTAGAGTAGGGTAGGAGCAGAGTAGGGTAGGGGTAGAGTAGGGTAGGGGTAGAGTAGGGTAGGGGTAGAGTGAGGTAGGGGTAGTGTAGGATAGAAGTACAGTAGGGTAGGGGTAGAATAGGCGTTGAAGTAGGATAATCACGCGTATGAAGTCGTGCTGGGAAACTAGTAATATAATTATAATAATCATTACGAATAACTTTAAATTTAAAAACCCTTGATAAAAATACGTACCCCAATTTTTTTAGCTAAGAACACTCGATTAAGTCACCTTTCTAATAAAAAAAACTTAATCAAAATTTCATTGGTTTAGGAGCTACGATGCCACAGACACAGAAACAGACAAACATACAGACACTGACACTTAAAAACAAAAAAATTAAAACCAACTTACCTTTATAATTTTTTTTAGGAGTCCCATCAGAACATCTGTCATCTGTGTTCTCTCGTGGACCTGAAATTGAGAATATATTTTTTTTATAGTCGTGGTGGCGCATTGGTAACGGACCCGCTTTGCAAGCGCGTGGGTGTGGGTTCAAACCTGGCATGTACCAATGTGACTTTTTCAATGTCATAATGTACTTTCTTAGTTAATCTAAGACACCACTGACTAACGGTGAAGGAAAACATCGTAAGGAAACCTGGACTTAATAGTCTTGAAATCGCCAACCCGCAGTGAACTAGCGTGGTGATTACTTCTTCTCTGTATGAGAAGAGGCCTTTGCCCTGTAGTGGGACAGTTACAGGCTGATTTATTTATTCTTATTTAGTTCACAAAAAGATGTGCTCGAACCTTTTTTTTTTGTTCATCAACCATACAATAAAAAAAAGACTCAACTCAAGTTACAAACCTCGTCAAGCACGATACAAGAGTACTGCATTAGCAGCGGCGATGCAAACATCTCTCGTAATAGGACGCCTTCAGTCATGAACTGAAATAGACAACAGAATTGTTATACATGACATTTACGATACATAATTTTTCCGTGAGTCGTGATAGCCTAGTGGTGGTGACCGTTGACTGGCAAGTCAGAGGTTTCGGGTTCGAACCCAAGGCACCTATGACTTTTCGTAAGTTATGTGCGTTTTATAAATTAATTATCACTCTCCGTGCCTCGGAAAGCACGTAAAGCCGTTGGCCCTGCGCCTGATCTCTCTCCGGTCGTGTCGGATTGCCGTCTCAACGGATTATGAGAGTGAAGGAATAGAGAGTGCACCTGTGTTTGCGCACACACTTACACACACTTATGCACTATAATATTTCCTGCGTAGATGGCTAATCTCCGTTGAGAAATTCGGTCAGGAGGTCATTCTTTTTATTTATTATAATTATCAATTGCTGTAACCAGCAAGACTTCTGAGTCTGTCTATCTGTATCAACCCCTTCCTTCACTTAATTCCGAGACATACATAACAGCTTCAGATTATAGCACTGGTAGCCTAGTGGTATGGCCCTCGACTGACAAAAAGTCTCGAGTTCGATCCCAAGGCGCACCTCTGACTTTTCGTAAGTTATGTGCGTATTATAAATTAATTGTCAGTTGCTAAAACGGTGAGGGAAAACATCGTGATGAAACCAGCACACCTGAGAGATTTTTCAATGGTGTGTAAAGCCATGTCAGAGGCCTACGGGCGGTTTAAACTCTGACACTAGGTTGTTCATCAACCATACGATAAGAAGAAGAAGCTTCAGATTTAAAGGTATCTAGCAATTGGTACTCACGACAATCCCAGTCTCGGTGCCCCGGCAACTTGTGTTTGCAGCAGCGTACCCGACATGTTCGCCGAGCGGCTCGCCGCGCTCCTCCGCCACGCGACTCGCCAACGATACAGCAGCGGCCACGCGTGGCTGTGTCACGCACACTTTGTGGCCGATTTCGTGAAGGTACTGGAATGAGATATAGAATAATGTTTGAAATAACATAGGTAGGTACTTACATAGGTTTTTTACACATTGGTACTTTTAACATGCCGGAAAAAAATCGGGCAAGTACGAGTATCTATACCTACTTACCCGATTTTTTTTCGGCATGTTATTTTTTATGTACTTATATTTTTCTGTAATGTATTCTGTATGTATTTCGTAATTATATCAAAATGCTGGTCTGTATCTGGACCAAAGGCTTAGTATTGCCATCCAGCGAGGCAACGCAGCCAGCATTTTGGGGACGTTGCCTACAGGTAGCGGTCTTTTGGATTAAGTTTATCTTTTTAATTAGTTTATATAGATAGTTTATTTCTAGGTGTATATACCTATAGTTAGTTATTATTCTTGTGCTCGACCTTTTATCTATTTCAAATAAGTAAATGAAATCTTTTACGATTATATTTTTTTTATATTATAGGTACATGTTTATGCACATGTTTTGCTTATTAAATGATATTATTTAATAAGAAACTCGCTAAGTACGAGTCTTGAAAAGTATATATAAGGTATAAGATTTGAAAATCAAATTCAGAACCTAGTACCAGTAAATAAAGAACCTAACATTTACAACCTTTTAAAGACTACCACACAAATATTACTTAATAGAAAAACAACACGAATATCTTTCGCTCCATTTTTCCAAAACTTCATCGGTTTCTTGACCGCATTTCGTTACGTTTTTTATGAATCCCAAATTACGTGATGCTTCGCAACTTGGCTCTTTGCCAACCACTTTTGTTTATATTTCCTAGCGTAAGGCGCTGGTTTGTCGGCAGTATTATATTGACAGTTTGGATTGTTGAAAAGAATATGAGAAGAGCTGGATGTATTTTGTGAAATAATATCTATAGGTACGTAATTGGGTTGTCTCGGGCGAGGTTAGGGAAAACAGTTGATCCGTTTTTGAAGGTTTCTTAAATAGGAATTCGGCTGAAAAAAATAATTCCTTATAATGTAACGTTTGTGGGAAAAGGTTTGAGTGAATCTAGTGCCGTTTTAGTGTTGCATCGAGTTCATCATCGTCGTCAATTTCAGACTCTCTCACTCTCTGACTTTCCGTGAATTATGTGCGTATTATAAATAAATTATCAGTTACTAAAACGGTGAGGGAAAACGTGATGAAACCAGCACAGCTGAGAGACTTTTCAATGGTGTGTAAAGCCATATCAGAGGCCTACGTGCGGTTTAAACTTTGACACCAGGTTGTTCACCAAGCACACAAGAAGAATTAATTTCAGAGCTACGCTCTTATCGATGCAGATTCTTCCAGCTCTCCCTATCAAGAGCCAATTCCTTGACCTCCTTATACGTCTCGACCTTTACTTTCTCTTTGATCTGCGCTACGAAACGTTGCAGCGAGTTAGTTATACCTAGTTTTTTTTTTTAGGTAGGCACTATCATGAACAAAGCCGGTACACCACTCTTAAGGTTAAAATCGCTTGCACCCGGTGCGGCGGCGGCGTCCGAACGTAGCACTAGCCTTGTCCTACGCACGTAGCATCATTCAAAGCATTTTGATCGCAAAGTGGTGCACCGTTCGTGCGCGATAGTGCCTATTGTCCTTGTAAACAGTCTTAACATAACTCAATTGTTTGAATACAAGTAGGAAGTAGGTAAGTACTAGCACTAATTTAAAAGCATTTTTAAGTTCAACTAATACGATTAGCATTGCTTTAAAAAAAACTTTGTTTTTTTTTTACAACTATCTATTGTATCCACCAAGGCTAGGCGAAGAGAAGATCTAAAATATAGGTATTTGATTAGTTATTCCTTTCCGATCTTCTCCACTTTACCAAAAACCGGCCGGCCGGTAACAGCCGCTTTTTGCCTCGCTTCCTTCTTCGGGAAATAACACTCGTAGAAAGTATTCACGCCATCTATTGACAGCGTCAATTAAATAAATTAAGCGGGTTTTATCGCCGCGTTTATGAACGTTAATTAAAACGTACTATTTAATTAATTAAAGTGTGTCAAGGGGTTTTTACAGTTGGTTAATGATATGGATAATGTCACGGATGTGTTTGTCACAATATCTATTACTGTTTTAGCAGTAGTTTTTGTTTTTAACTGACACCAAAAAAGGAGGAGGTTCTCAATTCGATTGTATGTTTTTTTTTGTATGTTGTTAAATACCAAGACTAGGTATTTTGAACTAGTGTGTATACTGGGAAGCTAAATAAAACAACCGTATACTGATCTGCCGATATATGGACATTAATTGATCTAGCCTTTATTGCAATAAAGTTCAACGACCTCATAAAATCCTGTGCAACAAACGATAGCGCGATCTAACTCGACGCCAACGCCATCTAGTTACAAAAATAGTCAACTTAAGATCTAACATTAATTCCTATCGATAGCTCGTTTACATTTGATCTCGAACATACCGCCCACCAAGGACGTTACTGACGGAATGTCCTTCTTAAATTGAACTTAAGTTTGTACATTGCAAAACAAAGTTGAACTAATTGAACTAAATTTAATTAAGTGTATACAAAAAATGTTAACTTACAAACTATTTGATCTACAAATAAACTGACTTAACATGATAAAGATACAAATTCATTTGGTGTAAATAGACTTTACTAAACAAATTTATATTAAAATGTAAATAAACAATAACAATAACAAGTGTACAAAAGCAATGTTTAAAAATGTAAAATTTTAAAGAAGTAAATAAGTTGATTTTTTTTTTTATGACTGTATCTAAGTTGATTTAAAACAAAAAACAAGATTATAAACTATAATTATTCTGCTACTGGCAAAATACACAATTTTGAAGTTGGCCTTTTAATTGTTGAAGATTTAGTACGAACCGTGACTACACGAGTGATATTGTCATCACCAGGATGTTTTTCTAATATGCGACCTAACAACCAACGACTTGGCGGCAAATCGTCTTCTTTGATCAACACTATATCTCCGATTTTTGGTTCTGGAGTTCGAGAAGACCATTTGTACCTATTCATTAGATTTGCTAAATATTCGTGCGACCAACGATTCCAAAATGATTGCAACATTCTCTGAATAAATTGCCACCGGGTCAAGTAATTTACGTTAGAATTACTATAATCGTGATCTGGGACATTTACCAACGATTCTCCGACTAAGAAATGTCCAGGAGTTAATGGCGACGGTTCACCAGGATCAATAGTGTCAATAACACTCATTGGTCGCGAGTTCAAACAAGCCTCCACCTGACTGAGAAGTGTAGAAATTTCTTCGTAGGTGAGCGTGGCATCACCAATAACCCGCTTTAAATGGAATTTTGTGGACTTTACCCCTGCTTCCCAAAGTCCGCCAAAATTAGGGCTGTGAGGAGGGATAAAGTGCCATTCTGTACCACTTGCTTCCAGGTGTTCTGCTATTGCTGGCTGTATAGAGGCCAAATGCTGCAACTCCCTGGAAGCGCCGACAAAAGTGGTTCCATTGTCACTCCATAATTTGGCACAGTGACCCCGCCTTGCGACAAATCTTCGAAAAGCGGCTAAAAACGCCTGAGTGCTCATGTCACTTACTGCCTCCAAATGCAGTGCGCGAGTGACCATACATACAAAAAGACATATGTAGCCTTTGTACGAATGGTGTCCACGACCCTTCGTTGTTCTTATATTTATCGGACCCGCATAATCAACACCGCTGTGTAAAAACGGTCTTGCTGGTGTGCACCGAACAGCTGGAAGGGAACCCATCATCTGGTTCTTTACACTTGCTCTTTGCCTGGCACAAGTCACACACTTGTGAACATGCTGTTTCACCAGGTTTCTAACACCAATAACCCAGTAGGCTGACCTCAAATAATTCATCATAAGCTGAGGACCCCCGTGTAAGGTTCTATGATGCGCATCGGCTATAATAAGATGAGTGAGATGACTAGAATGGGGTAGAACGATAGGATGTTTAGCTTGTTCACTTAGCTGAGCCTTCTCAAGTCTACCTCTAACTCTTATTATTCTCTTATCATCCAGGTAGGGGCAGAGTGATTTTAAAACACTTGATTTTAATTGTAAATAGCCTTTGTCCTTTAATTGATTATATTCTGTTGTAAATATTTCCCTTTGTGTTTTTAGTATACAGCACTCTAACGCTGCATCTAATTCTACCTTTTGTAAATATTTTTTATGATAAATTTTGTTTTCTTTTAAAAATCTCCTACAATATGCAATTATTCTAACTAACCTACGTAGTGATGAATATTTTACAAATATTGAAGAATCTGGAATAACTGCAATATGGGCCTTAGCGGACTCTTCCAAGTCCATATTGAAGTTATTTGGCCTATTGTAAACTAGTTGTTTACTTTTAAGAAATGATGGTCCACTAAACCATAAATTATCTCCTAAAAGTGAACTAGGTAGTAGTCCCCGAGAGGCGCAGTCTGCTGGGTTGTCCTTGGTGGAAACATGAAACCATTGCGACGACTTCATGTTGGTCAAGATTTCCGACGTACGATTGGCCACAAACGTCTTCCAACGACTTGGGTGGCTATTTATCCAGGCCAACACCACAGTAGAGTCGGTCCATGCCCTGATCTTGTCAATAGAAATGTTTAAAACCTTTGCTGTTTCCACCAACAATTGTGACAGCAACACTGCTCCACACAATTCCAAACGTGGAATACTAATTTGTTTGACTGGAGCTACTCTGGTCTTGCCAACTAATAGAGACACCTGAACTTTGCCTTCTTTGTCAACGATTCGCAAATATATCACGGCTGAGTACGCCGCTTTAGAGGCATCACTAAAACCATGCAGTTCCAGATCATCGCTAGACTTCGTGCCAAGCCAACGAGGAATCCGAACCCCGGTAAGTAGTAACAATTCTTTTCGGTAACTGCTCCATTCTTCTACTAATTCGGTGGTAAGCTCCTCATCCCAACCAACTCCGGCAAGCCATAATTTTTGGATGAATACCTTGGCCACAACTACACAAGGAGCTAACCAACCTAATGGGTCGAATAATCGGGCGATATCCGAAATTATAGCTCTTTTAGTTACAGGTGCAGTCGTTGGTGGTGGGAGGTTCACCGAGAACTGGAAGGTGTCTTCGTTGCGATTCCAGGTAAGCCCTAAAATTTTAATTGTACTATCTAATTTAATTTCTATTTCAGTTTCCTTGTCCTTTACCTTATTTTGATTTATTTTATTTTTATTGTCCTTTATGTCCTCATTTATATTTTTCTTTGTTCTAATTTGATTTATTTGTTCTGCAACTTCATTTCCTTCTATTGTATTTATTTTTTGTACTATTTCTTGATTGTTACTATTCCATTTTTGTAATTTAAATCCACCCTTTCCTAATAGTTCTGTCATTTGTTTATATATTTCCATACCTTCTTCGATACTATTAAACCCTGTCATGAGGTCATCCATGAAGAAACAATTAAGTACCTTATCTGATGCAAGTGGGTAATTCTCACCTTCATCATAAGCAATTTGGTGCAACGTTCGTACAGCTTGGTATGGTGCTGAGGCTGTACCAAAAGTTACCGTCATGAGCTCATAGTCTCGAACTTCCTCTTCAGAGCTGTCTCGCCATAATATGCGCTGATATACGGCGTCTACTTCAGCTATTCTCACTTGACGGTACATTTTGATGACATCAGCAACTAGAGCCATGGGGTGAATTCGCCATCTCAAAACGGTGTGCCTTAAATCGGCCTGCAATGTCGGTCCAACCAGTAGACAGTCGTTTAGAGAAACCCCATTGGAATTCTTTTCAGACGCGTTGAAAACGACCCGAACCTTGGTTGTAGGTTTATCATCTCTTACAACAGCATGATGAGGTAAGTAGACCGCTATATCCTTGTTTAAATCTTCTTTTCCTACCTCCCTCATATGACCTAGCTGTAAATATTCTTCTATGACCTTTTTGTAATTTTCTTTCAAATCTTTATTATTTTCTAATCTTTTTTCTAATGCTTTAAATCTTTTTTCAGCTATGGCACGTGATTTTCCAGCTTTACATAAAGGATTTTCATCTCTAAAAGGTAACCGAACTACGTATCTACCATCACTGTCTCTCTTTGTTGTCTTACTATAGAACTCTTCACATTTCATCTCTTCTGGTGTCAGTATTTTCTTTAAACTCCTTTGCTCTTCGATTTCCCAAAATTTCTTCAGCATCTCGTCTTCATTTACTTGGGCATGCATGACATTAAATTTGTAGGAACTATTTGATCTATCCGCGTTAACTGTACCTGACAGGACCCACCCTAAGGTAGTGCTCTGAGCTACAAGAGTGCCTGAAGGACTCTTCACTATACCTTCCTGAATGATGCAGCTGTACGCGTCAGCACCCAATAAAATATCTATTTTGTTGGGCCTGTTGAACTCTGGATCTGCTAAATGAAGACCCTTAACATCTAACCAGTTCAGGTTAGTGTTGATATTTCGCTCTGGTAAGTAAGACGTAATTCTACTTAATACATAAGCATTGACTGTGAGTTTAAAATCTGGATCTACTCGAGACTGAATACTCAAATTTACTACATGCCTCACTATGGTTGAACTATTGTTTCCCAGCCCTGAAATATGTCCTTGAATAGGAATCCTTCTAAGACCGAGGAATTGAACTGTCGCTTCGGTTATAAAGCAAGCCTGTGAACCCTGATCAAGCAAGGCTCTGACTGTTTGATAAGCGCCCGTTTGCGACTCGGCTTTTATTAGCGCTGTGGCTAATAAAACCTGTCTGGGCTTGGGAACCTTTCCTGTAGATAAGCATGATACTATCTGAGTAGAGCTAGTTGAAGTACTAGCACTATCAACTGCAGGCTTTGTCGAAGGGGTTTGGCCTTTACTTTCGGACTCTCTGCTAAGATGCAGTAGTGAATGATGGCGCTTCTGACAAACTCTACAGGTGGTCGGTTTTTTACAAGAATATACGGTGTGATTACTGCCTAAACAGTTAAAACAGATGCTATTCTTTGACACAAAGTCGCGTCTAGTCTCCACGGGTTGCTTTGTGAACTTTTTGCAGAAACAAAGTTTGTGTGATTCTGAGCAGTATTCACATCGCATATTTGAAGAACTCGTGGCCATCATTGTTTTCGGAGTATGAGCATTACTGCCATTATTGGCCTGATGACCGAAAGATTTTTTCTGATCTAAGCACTCTAAAGCGCGGAAACGATTTTCTATAAAACTTTTAAATTGATCTAACGTTGGCAATTCGTTGTTGGAATCGTTATTGCAACTACTAAGCTCCCATTGCTTTCGCGTCTCGTTATCCAACTTATACGCGACTATATGTATGACAATAACATCCCAAGTACTCACGTCAATCTTCAAATTTTTAAGCGCATTTAAGCAATCACATGTGATATCTAGTAGTTCTTTAAGCGCTGAAGCTGATTCAACATTCATACGTTTTAGGCCAAACAATCGTTTCAATATACAATTTGTAAGATACCTTTTATTACTATAACGATTTTCTAATTGTGCCCAGCACTGATTATAATTGGCATCTGTTATTGGAGTGTGCCGAATCAGTTGCTCTGCTTCACCAGACAGATGACTTTTTAAATAATGTAGTTTCTGTACATTATCTAAAGAATCATTTTTATGCACTAAAGAGATAAAAAGATCACGGAAAGTTGTCCATTCACCATATTTACCAGAAAATGTTGGTATGGTAATTTTGGGCAATTTTGCCAAAGAGTTGGCTGACTTGAACGCACTACTAGTAGCATTATCAGAATGTGGGACAGGTTTAACTACACGAATTTTATTAAGTGTTGTTTTCATTAAACTTTTGTACGTGATGTATGTGTCCTCAGTTTTATCATAAATATCCTCTACATCTACTTCTATGTCATCTATATCATAAAGTTCATGTAGTTTAGAATTAGTCTCTTTAAATGAAGCAAAATCTTTTTCCAATAATTCTTGTCTTGTTTCTATGTACTCCTCAGTTAATCTATCTTTGCCACATTTCTTAAAATTAGTCAGACCCTTGGTGATTACATTGTGTAGATCTTTTAAAACATTAATTAATCCTTCCATTTTCATCCTAAGTTAATTAATACCACGATAAAAATCTTTAAAATTGATTGACCTTCTATCAAAAAAAAGCAAAGTATATTAACAAGAAACAAATATCTCAATAGAGCTAAAACAAAAAAAATGTATACGTGTAAAAAAAATAACAAGTTGATAAAATTCCGATAATTTTAAAAGTGTAAAATCTTCCTAAATTTTCTAAGTTAAAAAATCTTTGAAATTTTCTAAGTCCAAAATTGTCACAACTTTCCTAAGTTCAAAATTCTTAGAATTTTTCTAAGTGTTTGAGAAACATACCACTCTGGCGGAAATCGGGCATAGGTTCCCCGTTCCGTCGTTTTTTATAAAATTATCCTAAGTCCTTAATTAACATGCACACAATTAAAACTAATCTCTAAAAATCCTAAGTCTAAAATTTTGCATAAAATTTTACAAGTCCCAATTTCTTCCACAAACTTCTAAGTTTAAATCTTGATGATAATAAAGTTCAAATTGGTCTGGCATATAATCTCATAGATTGACGATATTGTTCACATTTAAATAAATAAATTGTACTCACAAAATTGCACTTCACACAAACACGAATTTTTGACCTTCCTGTGGCGCCCTCTGCGGCCACTTGATGAACTAGAAGTGACGTCCCTTGTAACGTCACGACGAACTGGAAACAGCGCCCCTGCCGGCGTCACTACGCACCAACCGTTCCTTGCAGCGGAGATGTGGAGGTGGCGCCCTCTGCGGCGGTTTCTTGAACTAGCTCGCTGCTGCTGAGCTTGCCCACCAACTAGGCTAAGCTGTCGCTGCTGCTGCGGAGGTCGTGTACCCTTGCTGCAGCGATCCACTGCGGGTAACACGGGGGGAGCGGGCGGAAAAAATGTCCAATCGATCCGGCTCGAAGGACCAATGTTAAATACCAAGACTAGGTATTTTGAACTAGTGTGTATACTGGGAAGCTAAATAAAACAACCGTATACTGATCTGCCGATATATGGACATTAATTGATCTAGCCTTTATTGCAATAAAGTTCAACGACCTCATAAAATCCTGTGCAACAAACGATAGCGCGATCTAACTCGACGCCAACGCCATCTAGTTACAAAAATAGTCAACTTAAGATCTAACATTAATTCCTATCGATAGCTCGTGTACATTTGATCTCGAACATATGTGATATCGTCAATCAAATGTTTCGTTATTCTTGCTCCCATTCGTTGCTTCGTGCTTTATTGTGTAGTAATAGTATTAACCTAATGACCGGTGACTGGCAAGTGAGAGGTCTTAGGTTCGGACCTAAGGCACGCAACTCTGAATTTTAATAAGTTTTGCGTGTTTACCTATTATAAAATACTTATACTTGCTCTGTGCCTAGGAAAGCACGTAAAGACATCGGTCCTGCGCCTGATCTCTTTCCGGTCGTGTAAGTCAGATTGCGCCTTGGGATCGAACTTGAGATCTCTGACTTGTCAGTCGATGTTCATACCACTACGCTATCAGTGCTAAATAATGATATTGAGGGAATACAGTGTGCACCTGTGTTTGCGCACAGATTTGTGCTCTGTAATATCTCCTGCGTCGATGGTCAACCTCGGTTGAGATTGGCCGCCGTGACCAAAATTCGGTCAAGACGACATTAGTAGATATACTAGATATTATATCCGGTTATGTGCAGAGTTATTCAGCTTACAGTTTTCGTTTGCATTTTATCACGAGAAGCTGCCAAGTTTCCCATCGAATAACCACTAGATAAACTATCTGGAAGGCCGCCAAACCAAGAGAAAGGGTTTAGCTAACAAAGCCCACTTTTGCTAACAAGCTACAAATGTATTTGTGGTGGACTAGCTGATGTCCGCGGCTGTGTCTGTGAGTTTAGAAGAGATGGACCGAATTTCGTTTTACATTCGGTAATACCGGTTATTTCGGCCGAAATTCGGATCTTGTACCGAATTAAGGATTTAACAGCCGGCCGAAGTTAGCAGCATCCGGCCAAAGTTAGGTACCGAAAATTAAGTTTAACCTTTGCATTTTTTATTTACTTAACTTTAAAAAAAGATCGTAGGCCCCGATTACATGGTGTATAGATCTAACTAAAACTCCACATCTGTCTCGTTGATCTAGTGGTAGCAAGCGCAACTGCTGAGCACTAAAACTTAGGGTTCGATCCCCGGGGTCAGGCAAATTGTTATTGAGTTTTCCGTTAGGAAATTCTCAGTAACAGCACGTATTCTTAGAAAGGGATCCACAGTTTTCGCTTCACGTATTAATACAGGGTTATTTGTAAAACACCAGCATCCTTAAAAGGGCTCATTAAACATCCCATGGTCCCATAGTAAAAGTTGTTCATCATGATGAGTTAATGACCCCTTTTAAGGATGCTGGTGTTTTACAAATAACCCTGTAAATATATAGATTTTTAGAATTTATAAGCTTCATTAAAAACGTTGTTTCAATAAAAACTTATTTCAATATGTACAGTTGGCCAAAAAAGTGGTGTATCACCCTAAGGTTGAATGCCGCTTACAGGTTCATAGGTTATAAAGATTAGTTTCGCTTGCATATCGTTGTGACACTTCTATTGCCATCTTTTTAAATAGTTTTTATACTTTTAAATTTAGAAACATTTAAATTTTCTTTGTAGAAATTAATGTCTTATCCACTTATAATAAAGGTTAAAATGTCCTGCACTTATAAGTGACTTATGACGTATGAATACTTTTCAGTGATATCTTTCTAGTAGATATGAACCTTGTTGTAATTTTAGATGACTAGGATACTAAATCAAAACTGATACACCACTTTCTTGGCCGACCGTACATAATAATGACTAATATTCATTCAGAAGCGCCACTACAACGCTCGGCTCAATTAACCGACTGCTTCTCAATTAGCTATCTAATTGGTATGATAATAATTAATTCTTTATTGTCGGATTAAATTGTTGGCGCTACATTTTTAAGATGTTTAGGTGATATTTTATTGGCGGATTAAACTTTTTTTTATTTAGGTACTTATTGATTTTTTATTGTTTTCGGCATTCCCGAAATCAATCCGTGATTAAAGCCGTTAGTACTTAATCACAGTAAATAATAACACTTGATCAGTTTGCGCACACACTTGTGTACTATAATATCTACATAACCTAAAATATTGTAAGCCACTATATATAAAAGAGCAACCATGGAGTTTCTTGCCAGATTCTTCTCCATGAAGGGTAGGCTGCCCTAGGAACTGGCAACTAGAGTCACTCTTTTATTAAAAATATTAGAATTACGACTATTCATAAGTGCCTAATGGTCTACATGAATAAAAATATTTTGATTTTGATTGATCTCCTGCGAAGTTGGCTAATCTCCATTTAAAACTGGCCGCTGTGGCCGAAATTCGGACTTAATTTACAAAATTGATATATCGACATTCGTAGGTTGAGCGAGAATAATATATCTTTATGGAAATACCATAACCTACGTACCTACCAGCTGATCAAATTACGCTAATTAGAAACTTGAATACCCATACGCTCGCTTGCAAATCATATACCTTGAAGATAAGATACGTACCATTATTGCATTTTTATCAGAAATAATGCAATCATTCTTTAATTAGAATTATTAACGCCGTATGATATTGGTGCTAATTCTCTTGTACACGCTCTAAACTAATTTAGACTCGCCATCTCTCTTTCTAACAGGGATCATTAGAAAAGAATAGCAGATTTTCAGAGCTGTCAAACTAGTCCATTTGCGTGATATCAACGAGAATTTAGTCGGCATGTCGTAGCTCTCGTCTAATTTTACGTCAATTGCAAGGAGGGCGGCTAATTTGACAGCTCTAATTTGGTAGTCCAATTTGCTGTCCTTTTTCGATGGTGTTTATTAGAAAGAGATATAGTTAGACTAAAATTAGTTTAGCGGGATGTACAAGAGAATCAGCACCATTAGCAGTTTATATCTTTAGTCTATAGTAGCTACAAAACAATTAAGAATGTCATAGGATAGCATTGCTTGCCCTCAATTTCATTCTCGTGATATTGCAATCTTTTTCTCTTCTTGATCATCATCGTATGGTTGATTAAACAACCTGGTGATAGAGTTTAAACCACCCGCAGGCCTCTGACATGGCTTCACACACTTTCGAAAAATCTCTTAGGTGTGCTGGTTTTCTCATAATGTTTTTCCTTTACCGCTTTAGCAAATAATAATAATAATAATAACCCCCCCGGGGACCACCTTGACGTGGTGGGGGGGCTTAGGGGAAGGCATGATCTAAATTTAGTGGTCACCAAAAACTAGATCACACCCTACAAACTCAGTAAAGTAGGAGATACTAACAGCCACTTAACACCTCGGCTTTACCCTTCCCAACCAACGGTCCAACAACAAACAAGAACCCAATAACACTATAACACGACAACCCAATAACACAACTCAATAACAAAAAAAAAAACCCAATAACACAAAACTAATAATCCAATAACACACAAAACTAATAATCCAATAACACAACAATCCAATAACACAACAACTCAAAAACACAGCAATTCAATAACCCAAGCCAAGGTGAAACATCATACGCCGAGGGCTGCATGGCTAAGGGGGTGCTTAGTCATTAGTATGCGGACTCTGGAAAATAGGGGAAATCCAGTTTAATTTACCCTTGCCACGGTGAACGCAGGGCTCTGCCGTGGTCGACCGTTATGTCCCTAGCTACTCGTGGGTTCAATATGAAAACTAGATCTAAAACCAAAAATATTCAGGCAAATTCGCCACATTTAGAGGACGAAACTACGCAAGTTTCCTCGTCATCCTCTCTGAGATCCCTCTTTCCATCAATTTCATCCCCGACATCATCATACTGCATCTCTCCCATACCATCATCATCAAGTAGTATTCAGCCGGCGGATGTTGCACAGGAGACAAACTCTGTCGACGAACCTGTGCCCACCACCAGCAGTGCAAATACGCGTAGAAAATGGAGTAATGAAATGAATATATTCATTCTACGTACTTATCTTCTTCTCACGAACATGGAATCAGACCTAAATGCATACCTTCCACCACTTCACACCAAATTTTTAGAAAAATATCCTAACGTAGATGTAAGCCGACAAAGGATTGGTGACCAACGTAGGGCGATCATCCGAAATAAATTATTGCCACAAGAGACAATAGACCAAATTTATGATGAAGTCAAAGCTGAACTGCAAATTACTTACACCCATCCACAACACTCCACACAGTCACAAATATCAGTCAACACACAAACAGGTCAACGCATGAAATGGACAAATGAATACAATGAAGCAATAATCAAGATATATTACAGAGTAAGTCAATTAGATACCGATAAAACTGCTTATAGGAAACGGTTACATGAAGAATTTATAAATCTATATCCACACTTAACACATATTTCAGAGCAAAGAATTTCAGATCAAAGAAGAGCAATTTTAAATAACAAATATATTAGTAATAATAGATTAGCAGAAATTAGGAAACAGATAGCTGAAGAGATACAAAACGCTAATAGGAACATAGAAAGCTTAAACAATGAGCAACTAAATTCCATGACAGAAAGTAACACAGATAACACATTTACATCAAACACACAACATACAAATACACACATAAACTCTGGCACATCAATTATTAACATGCAAACCATAGATGGACTCGAATGCGACAACGCCTATACACACAGCAACTTTAGAACCTTAACACTCACAGATTCACAAAATACACAAGAAGACAATTTTCTTAACAATATTGACGTAGAACAACTAGTCCCCACTCAGTCTCGTTTTAATAATATCGTAGAAACCAACACAGAAATAGAAGATACTTTTCAGCAAGCTCTACAATTTTTTAATCATACTGATCCAACTAATAGACCATATATCCCTAAGCAAAAGTCATCTAGAAAGTTCTCTGCCATAGTCCAATATATAGACACAGTATTACTCCCTAAGCAAGTAACTACCGATACAAACTTCGAAGATCTACAGAGCGTAATTTATTGTGCAGCGTGGACAGCAGCTAAGTGTAACGGGGCTAGAATATCAAACATAACACAAAATGAACGTAGAACACGAATACATAATAAACCAAACTGGCAAATAAGATTAGAAAAGAAAATAGATAGTTTAAGAGCAAATATAGGTAGATTAATACAATATACTAGAGGAAATAGAAATCCTAGAGTAGTAGCGGCAGTAGAAGCAATAAAAGTAAAATACCAATCACACGCACAACATGAAAATTCAAACACACAAATAGAACATTTCTTAGATACTTTAAAACAAAAGTTAAGCGCTGCCTCCAGTAGACTTAAAAGGTATGTAACTTGCACTAAACGTAAAGAACAAAACATAAATTTTATCAATAACGAAAAAATATTTTATAGAAATTTAACAACTTCAAACAAAGACACTAGCACACAAAACATACAAACACCATCTTCAGAAACACTCAGACAATTTTGGGCCAACATTTGGGAAAATCCCGTAAATCATAATAATAGTGCACAATGGATTAACGAAGTTACTGCAGGGTGCCCAGATATGGAATTTGAGTTCATACCAATAGACATATTCGTCGAAGTCATCAAACGCACACACAACTGGAAGTCACCAGGTACAGATAATATTCACAATTTTTGGTACAAAAAATTCACTAGCATACACCCATACATACATAACCATTTAAACCAGTTCATTCAATCACCACACTTACTACCGTCATACATTACACACGGAGTCACATACATGATACCCAAGGACACAAACGACACCATAAACCCAGCCAAATACCGACCGATCACTTGTTTACAAACTCTTTACAAAATTTTAACAGCTTGTATAAGTGAAGTAATTTACAAACATCTAGATGAAAACCAAATCTTAGCTGAACAACAAAAAGGTTGTAGGAAAAATAGTCAAGGATGTAAAGAGCAATTAACGATAGACGCAGTTGTAATTAATAATGCAGTTAAAAACAAAAAAGATATCCATACAATGTTTATAGACTACCAAAAAGCATTTGATTCGGTCCCACATAGTTGGTTGGTGCAAGTTCTACACTGTTACAAAATACATCCAACACTCATATCCTTCCTTAAAACTGCGATGAAAAATTGGCAGACAGTACTCAAAATAAATAAACCTTTAAGTACCACAACAACTGAACCAATTCTTATCCAACGAGGAATTTTCCAAGGGGACGCTCTCAGTCCTTTGTGGTTCTGCCTTGCACTCAATCCGCTCTCTCACCTACTAGATAAAACTAACACAGGATTCACATTAAAAAGCAATGACACACAGTACACTCTATCACACTTAATGTATATGGACGACATAAAGCTATATGCAACTGACAAAAACGGATTATTTGAATTAGCAGACACAACACAACAATTTTCGCAAGACATTAATATGCAGTTTGGAGTCGATAAATGCAAAATTCTGTCAATATCTAAAGGTAAATTTGCCAATAATAGCTTCGTATTAACAACCGGCGAATCAATTGAACCAATGGACGAACATAGCACGTATAAATATCTAGGTTTTAAACAGTCCAGACAAATCCAACAAAAAATAATAAAACAGGATTTGCATAAAAAATTCACACATCGTCTCAATCTCATTTTAAAATCCCAACTAAATTCCAAAAATACAATTAAAGCAGTCAATACATTCGCAATACCCATTTTAACATACTCTTTTGGAGTGATACAGTGGTCTAAAACCGACATAAAAAAACTACAGCGTACTATTAACACACACTTCACCAAACATAGGAAACACCATCCAAAATCATGTATACAAAGACTTACACTACCACGCCTAGAAGGTGGAAGAGGATTAATAGACATAGAGAACTTACACAACAAACAGATACATTCACTCAGAGCCTACTTCCATGAAAAATCCGAAAATTCACCACTTCATAAACACATTACAGAAACAGACAAAAAAATGACACCACTAAACTTACAAGATAAAAACACACAAACAAACGAACATCTTACAAGCACACAACAAAAAATAGCAGCATGGGCTAATAAAGCACTACATGGTAGACATCGAGCTTATCTGGGCCTACCACACGTCGACAAAGATAAGTCGAACGAATGGCTTAGAAAAGGTGAGCTGTTTCCAGAGACTGAAGGCGTTATCCTTGCGATTCAAGACCAAATTATAGCTACGCGAAATTACAGGAAATATATCATCAAAGATACCAACCAACCAACTGATCTCTGCAGACACTGCAACTCTGCCTCTGAAACTATTCAGCATATAACAGGAGCCTGTAAATCTCTTGCACAAACCGATTACAAACACCGTCATGATCAAGTCGCTGCAATCATACATCAACACTTAGCATATAAATATAACCTCATACCACAGATGAATCCATATTACAAATATAAACCACAAATTGTATTAGAAAACCAAAATCATAAAATCTATTGGGATAGGACAATAATTACAGATAAGACAATTCATTTTAATAGACCCGACATCACTGTGCACGACAAATCGAATAAAACCGTTTATCTAATTGACATAGCTATTCCTAACACACATAACATTCAAACTACTATATCCGAAAAATTAAGTAAATATCAAGATCTTGCCATAGAAATTAAAACTCAATGGAGCGCACAAACAGTTCATATCATTCCTATAGTACTTTCATCTACCGGTATTATACCGAAATCATTATTACAAAGTTTAAACACTTTACAAATGCCTCCATATACACTCCACATGCTCCAGAAAGCTACCATTCTTAACACATGCCGCATCACCCGTAAGTTTTTGACTTCATCCACTCTTCAATCTACTTTCTCAATATAAATTTCACCTTACACGCTTGGCTTTGGCCCGCATGTAAGGCTCCTTGAACCCTCTAACTAGAGGAGAAAATCAAAGAAACCGATAATAATAATAATAATAAACCTTTATTTTCAGGCTGCATAGGCCCATAGATAAATACCTTAACCTAACATACTTATAACTATAATATTTTGAGTTAGTAAATAAAACTTAAAACCTATGTTAGTAACACTTCACTATTGCACTAAGTCTTTATGCACGCCGGTGGCACTTGTCCGCGGAAGCGACGGAACACCACGTTCTGCGTTCAAATGATAATTGATTTCTAATAGGCACATAAATCTGAAAAGTCAGAGGTGTGTGACTGTGTTTAGACTTTAGACTGAAAACTTGATCCGATCAAACTGATATTAAACGGTTTTTAAACGGCTTTACTTAGCTTGCCCTGTTTATTATTTGGTTCAAATTTAGTAATCGATATTTCACCCCCTTCCTGTTGACAGATTGATCTGATATTTGGTACACAGCTTTAGTTTTGATGACAAAACCGTTTTAAGTAAAAAAAACATTTACTTAGGTATTTTTTTAATGATTTTAATTAGTGCGAGCGAAATTGCAGCATTAATATGACGTGTGATTTCCAGCCTAAGAATAGAACCACCCCTACTTGTCACAAAGGTGCCGTAAGAAACAAAGGGAAAAGATCCGGAGAATGGGCAGCAGCATCCTTCTGTGTAACAGCAATCATCTGCTACTGCGTCAACCCGCTTGCTTAGCGTGGTGATTATGGGCAAATACCTCCAATGAGCGCACAATAGTGGCGCGCATAGAGAGGCCTATGTTCAGCTGTGGACTATGAGCGAGATAGAGGTTTTGCGAGATAGTCGCCTTTATCACCACGCTAGCTCACTGCATTAAAAAAATAACACTACTTGCACTCCCCTTTAAAGGATAGCGTGACATTCACACGTTTACACTTTTTTTATTAAGACCTACTCCCAAAATCACTACATAATCCGTTATTAATTAACAATCAACCTTACTTCTACGATTTTAAAGTATACATTACTTTGTTTATTGAATTTTAATTAGATTTTTTTTCTAACCGTGACCTTTCTAGCTTTTTTCAAGGTATTGTCGTTAAGGTCTTGAATATTTTCTTTTTTTTTTGTTTGAAATAAATCACTGGTTTGTAACGGCACGTAAATATAAGGTTGAGTAAAGAGTGCATTGGGCTGGGTACAGTCAACAGCAAAAGTCAAGATCAAAATCAGAAATTCAATACTCTAATGGACGGAGTTCGCGTCAGAACTGTGTGGCGTCGAAGTGATTCAAAAGTATGTGATTGTAAATTATACCAAACATTTATTACTAGTACAGCTGCCATTTATTTCGCGAACTCCGTTCATTAGTACTTATTGAATTTCTGATCATCTACTTTTGCTGTTGACTGTACCTACTATATAATTTTTTAGCTTAGTCGGAATCAGGAGAGGCCAAGCTTTCGAGCTGCTACTAATAAATGCCAAATGAAAAAAAAACAATAATATATTTCCTCATCTGGGCATCAATTTTGGTACTAAACCGCACAACCATAAGCGCAACGAGGCAGTTAATCCTAATCCGTAAACCCCAAAGATATTGGAGTAAACCCCCTCAGTGTCGCGCCCAACGATATAATCCAATATGGCGTGTTTTTGATAAAAACGCAATAAACGTTATAAATAATATGACTCACGTTCGATTACTCTATTTCCTACGTAACTTGAGTCTTATCATTTCAGCCATATGGCATAATAGTACTTATAAAATCGACCTACTTATACATATAAAACACATATTTGTGATTACTAGCTATTGCCTGCTACTTTGCGTTAACCACCCTTATCATCTTGGGGTGTAAAAATAGCCTACGACCTGTTCTCAAGCCTACCAAATACCTATTTCCCCCATTTAGGGGCTGAATTAAAAAAAAAACTTGAAACCCGTTTCTGCTGATTTATCAATAGAAGTAGGTACTCTTGTGAAGTTTCGAATAAAATAGTCTAACTGATCTTGTTTCCCCATACAAACTTCGGACCCACGTTTTACCCCCCTTAGACCCAATTTCACCATTCACTTTAATAACCGAGTTTAATTAAACTAAGTTCAGCCATACACAAATTGCAGTTTTGAACTCAGTTAAACGCTTGAACCGAGTGTAACTCGATTGATCGTGTTTAGTATCAGTGGTGAAATCGGCTCTTAGGGAGTGAATTTTGAATCCGTTTTAGCAGTGCTCCCCTAGACCTCATATGAAACCTACGAGCCAAATTTGGAATCTCTAGACCCAGAGATTTAGGCTGGGCGTTGATATGTGAGTCAGTCAATTTCTTCTTTTACATATTAAGATAGAACGATAGTAACTTTTGTATTTTAGACGAAGAAGCAGTGATAGCCTAGTATGACTGTTAACTGGCAAGTCAGAAGTGTCACGTCCGAATCCAATGGCTCTCTCCTTTGCTCTGACTTGACTGACTGACTTTGTTATGAGCGTATTATAAAATATAACCTGTTCCGTACCTCGGAAAGCAAATTGCCTTTGGCCCCGACTGTCATGAATATTTTTGATAGTCAATCATTATTATCATCATCATCATCATTTCAGCCATAAGACGTCCACTGCTGAAAATAGGCCTCCCCCAATGACTTCCAGATTGGCCGGTTGGAAGCAACCTGCATCCAGCGGCTTCCTGCGACCTGTATTAGGTCGTCTGTCCACCTTGTGAGTGGACGTCTTACTTGCGTCGCTTGCCGGTACGCCAATTAATACAGAGAGGAAGTCAGTACCTTCATAAAATCCTGGCTACTGATATAACTATAGAATACCGTATCCCGTTGGGGTGGTCAGATATTATATGTCAGTAGAAAACTGATATTTAGCTGCAGCTGGTTATATTAGAAGCTAACCCTAACAAACTCAGAAAATAATAAGGCTAGGAAGTTGGACCATAGATCATAATTATTTAGATTTAAACACAGAAATAGAAAAAAAATATTGTTCCCGAGAAAAACAAAAAATTAAAGATGTCGCCACGTGTCTTTCGAATCATGAATGAAATTAAAACTTATAAGCATGTAAATGCTTGTAAGATATAATCACACTGCACAGTGCACATCGAAAACTTTCAATATTTTATCTGAATTACGCAATATCGCATTAATATGACTTTAAGCATTATATGACTTGCTTATCAAACTAAAGTACTTATTAACACCTTTACTTATCAACCAGAAGTTCTATAATTTAGATATTATTGGTCGAAGTTAGGGTATATCTCAGGATTTGTCCTGAGATCTCAGGGTTGCGGCCAGATTTTGGAAATCTTAGGATTTTTAGGATTTACAACTTATTCAAGAAGAATAGATTTTATTTTTTCAGATATTTTCTTTAAAAAGTTTACAATAACAAAAACTATTTTTCTTCATAGGTATAAAAAAAACATACAATCGAATTGAGAACCTCCTCTTTTTTTGAAGTCGGTTAAAAATCAATTCAAAGCAAATCAACACTTAATAATCTATAATAATTTGACTTATTTCCCCACAAAGTATTAAATTATATTACTTTTACTAGAAAATTCGCAAATTGCGACAAAATCTCAGAATTTTCAAAGGAAATCAGGTTATTTCACCGGACTTTTAAATTTTCCGTCTGGTGGTAACCCTACTCGAAATAGAACAAGCAGCTATGGTATTTCCTGGCTGAGAGAGCAGTGCACTCGGTGGCGATAACAGAAAACGCATAAGTTTGCAACTGTACACCACGTTTGTTATGGCATTGTGTTACAAATAGGTTTGGTGTCAAGATAAAGCTGGATATGTCAGGTTTACACCTTGTCCTTATCGCTAAATTGCTGTCTCGCTCGCGCAAAATAATTATGAAGTTCAAAATTTAAATTTTCGCGATAAAATTGGGTAAACCTCAATTTTTTTAAACTAAGAGCACTCTCGATCAAGGTGTTGGCGATCAAGGACCTTTCAAATAAAAAATACTAAATCAAAATCGATCCATTCGTTTAGGAGCTACGAGCTACACACACACAGATATACAGATACGTCCAACTTATCCCTTGTTTTTGTGTCGGGTGTAAAAATTGCCCAAAATGAATTTTTGTTTAGGAAAATTGATATTTTTGTGAAATTTTACATTTTAGCACATGTTAGCTTATTAAATATATTATATATTGCAACCGTGGTAGATAATTTAGAAGCACATTATATATAAGGCCTCTCGTGAGATGATTTAGCCCATGAAACTAAACACCATAATTTCTAGTACAAGTTATTAAAAATTCATAAAAAAATTGGACTTTCTATACAAATTACCGCGATCAGCTGATTAATTTGTATGGGAAGCAGCAATTTTTTTATCGTAACTATTTGTCGTTATCGAAAACTGAATCGCTGTCAGTTGATAGTTTTTAATTCAAACAAGCTAGGTATATCTAATTCTACGACTAATTCTAATCTAATCGGTCAAAATTGATAATTTGATGATACTTATGTTATCTGTAGATTATAATTACAACTCAGGAAGTTTTTTAAACTAATAATTTAGGTACCTGCCCAAATCTCAACTTTAAAGGGTCCAGTCATGTTGGCCAAGAGCATTCGGCAGACACACTTAGCCAACGCATTAGGCCAACATCTACTATTTTTGTGTGTGTATTTGCCGTTTACCGCCGGTTCGAACCCAAGGCGCGCACCTCTGACTTTTCGTAAGTTATGTGCATTTTATAAATTAATTATCACTCTCCGTGCCTCGGATAGCACGTAAAGCTGTTGGCCCCGGCTGTCAATTGTAGATCTTTGACAATCGTTACGGGTAGTCAGAAGCCCGAAAGTCTGACAACCAGTCTTACCAAGGGGTATCGTTTAACCCAGTATCTGGGTTGTGGAGGTCTGATAGGCAGTCGCTCCATGTAAAACACTGGTATTCAGCTGCATCCGGTAAGACTGGAAGCCGACCCAACATAGTTGGGAAAAGGCTAGGCAGATGATGATTTGCCGTTTGCCGCCAATACTTGTGCCAATACTCGCCGCGCGGCGATCCGTTGAGTGTAGGTTTTTCGTACACACACAAAAGGGATTTGTCGCAAGTCGCAAATTGCGAACAACTCCACGAAAATCTGCCCAGTACCTTAGCCATAATAATATGTTCTTGACCGCTATCTGCCTGCCTTTATCAGTAGTATTTGATAAAATTATTCTATAAGTTAACTTCTAATAGATTAGCAGGTGTTACAAGTCAAGGTTTAAAAATGATTATAGTTGTATCTATCTCATTCTCAAGATAAAATATTTTGGCGGCCGAATAAAACTATGATTAGAGGCTAAAACCAACACCTAAAGATAATCCACGGTTTAAAAACCATACGAATATATTACATTTTTAAAATTTTGTAGGAAAATTAAAAAGCTATTAAGATTTCACCTCTTCAAACTTTCAGTCTTCAAAACTTTACGATTTATTCAACTCCGGTATACTTCTGCACTCGGTAAGACAGTCCATTAATACGTGAAGCGAAAACTTCGGAACCCTTTATAAGGATATTATGCGCACGGAAGAGTGTGTTTTTATATATTGTATAATTTGTTAAAGACATAATAAACCATAATATATATACCTACACAGTTCCTTTTCCTTCCTCCATTCATTTTACTATTCTTTTGTAGTATTCCGTCAGTAGTCAAGTCGTCATTTACACACCCTGCACTACCCACTACTTCTACCCTGCCTCCATATTACCATAAATATTCACACAAGGAATTGAGTTTAATAATAAATACAAAAATTTTCTTTAACACATTTTATTTTATACCTCAAATTGTTTCTCGGAAAGTACAATAAATTCTAAAATTAAACGATAATGCAATGTCCAAGTAGATAAAACTGTTTTCCTAAAAATTCTAGCATTTCACAACAATATAAATAACTCTTTAACATTTTCACCTTAAAAATAAAAATGTAAGTAAACTACCCGCATTTTAAACAATTAATCACAGATATTAAAAAATATATAATATGACTGACATTTAATAAGATATGATGGCATCTTTTAATACTTATTTTATAGATTAAAAATAGCAACAAACTTTTAGATTTTAATTATAAAGACAACAATTTTCATAATTAACAGAATTTTTATTTAAAACTTGACTCTAATATCACACGACTAAAAAAGAAAGGTAGGCAAACTTTATAATAATTAGATCATAGATAATTTAATTCGTGATATAAACTAGAAATATTATTTCTATAAAATTTAAAATAACAATGATGATCGATCTTTTAGATCATACCACAGACCCTAACACAAGCCACTCATACGTTAGTCGTAAAATTAGTCCTTGGAGTCTGAAAGGACCAATTTAACGACTAAAGATCTTTGATGTCATCTAGGCAGTCGAATTTCTCGGAAAAACATTTTAAAAAGTAGTTTCGACTTGGGTTAGTGTCTAAGTCCTTTTCTAAGAATTCATGATATACAATTCGGACGGAATTGGATTTGAACTCCAATTCAAATCATTTTGTTTTTTTGTGAATATTATTTACTTACTTATAAGAATATTTAATTATCAATTACAGGCACCTTCAAAAGTTCGTTACTAATAATTTGCAATCTAAAAGTTAGCAAACGACAATTAAGAGCCGATTTCACCACTGACACTAAACGCGATCAATCATGTTAAACTCGGTTCAAGCGTTTAACTGAGTTCAGAACTGCAATTTTTGTACGGCTGAACTTAGTTTAATTAAACTCGGTTATTAAAAAGAATGGTGAAATCGGCTCTCAGGCGCTTAGCAGATGGGTGACATTTTACCCCGTCAATATAGCTTATGATGAGCCCCGTGACGATACAACACGTGAAGGGCAAAACCGTCCGCAGCTAGATTTGAATCAAATAAACTCTTGTACACAGAAACGAAGACAGGCGGTCAGTTTAATACTCTCCCCACGCTTTCTAGTGATTGACGTTTGACAAACTCTGTACTAGAATGTCGCGGTGTACTAATAGTAGGCAAAAGCGGTCACTTTAGACCGCCAGACAATTGTCCACCATCTGCTTAGCGCCTAAGCGGGATAGCACGTCGATCAAAACTAATCTAAAACTTAACCTCACAAAAATACATCAACATTATAACATGAAAAATGTACTGAATCTCCTAACAATACTTAGCATATTTACAATATTGCAACCAACTGCTTCTTATAACGAAATCAGTCGAAAATCTAGCGTAACATCTTTAATCTAATTGCCAGAACTACGTTGGCACAACATGTCCTATCACAAGGCATTCTTACTTACAATAAAATCTTAATTTATTAACGATAGAAGCAAGAATTTAAATAACTTCTCTTACACAGACCCTTCGATCCAATAACATATATTGGTGCTGATTCTCTTGTACATCCCGCTAAACTAATTTTAGTCTAACTATATCTGTTTCTAATAAACACCATCGAAAAAGGACAGCAAATTGAATTAGGTTAGAGCTGTCACATTAGTCTACGTCCTTGCAATTTACGTGAAATTAGACGAAACCTCTATGACGTGCCGACTAAATTCTCGTTGATATCACGCAAATGGACTAGTTTGACAGCTCTAAAAATCTTCTATCCTTTTCTTATGATCTCTGTTAGAAAGAGAGAAGGCGGGTTTAAGTTAGTTTAAAGCATGTGCAAGAAAATTAGCACCAATATGACCCTGAAATGCGGAGACTAGGGTTAAAATTGAGCTCCTCTAAAAATGCAAACTTTTTCACCAATTTTATCAACAATATGGGCCTTCGTGTACAAAACTAACAGTCAAAAGTCAAAACTTTATAGTAAATAGAAATTTTTACAATGAGCAACACACCACCTTAACAACAGTTAAATAATTATATTATTTAATAGGCAATACGATTCGTCATATTACTTTTATCCTCAACAAATCCAATAGGAATTATAACTGAAAATGTTTCCATAATAATCTCTATCTAATCTATATCTACATTCGTATATAACTTTGTGACGTTCTCTGTTTGATTATATGCAACACCATGTCATTACATATTCCACAGACTATAATTTAACACGCAATACGAGCTGACAAGTCAGAAACCATACAATCAAGGAGATGTGTTATTTGCGTTATGGAGTTTATATAGGGTTTCTTTTTCAACGATATTAAATAATAAAGGTCATGAACGACATCTAAAATTGCTTTTTTTATTATTTTTATGATTCTCTGAGGCGATATGTCACTACTGCCGAGATGAGAATTGTATGACTGATATAAATAAGTGCAGCTGCAACTATCGCCTACTGCAACGTTTCTATAAATTTTCTGGGTGTCTAATTGTACCTTTACTAATTCATTATATCATCTGCCTAGCCTTTTCCCAACTATGTTGGGTCGGCTTCCAGTCTTACCGGATGCAGCTGAATACCAGTGTTTTACATGGAGCGACTGCCTATCAGACCTCCACAACCCAGGTACTAGGTTACACGGTACCCCTTGGTAAGACTGGTTGTCAGACTTTCGGGCTTCAGACTACTCGTAACTTACTAATTCAAATCATTGGAAAATAGATTATGCACCTACTATATGTATTTACACCAAAGTAAACAACAAATAATACAGGGTATTGCTTTAAAGAACTGCCAAATTTAAGGAGGTAATAAGGTCTATAAAACTGAACAACTTTCCTTAAGAACATAGGTCGAAATCTGAAAGCCAAAATTAACTTCTCATACAAAAGTGAGACAGTCACTTTGTATGAAAAGTCAATTTTCGATTTTCAGATTTCGACCTATATTCCTTGGGGAAAGTTGTTCAGTTTTATGTATCTTATTACCTCCTAAAATTTGGCAGATCTTTAAAGCAACAGGGTGTATATTAATTAGGTAGTAAGGTTTCAAAAATGTAGGTACGGTCGGCCAAGAAAGTGGTGTATCAGTTTTGATTTAGTATCCTAGTCATTGAAAATGACAACAAACAGATGCAAAATAATGACGTAACCTTGAAAAGTATTCATACGTCATAAGTCACTTATAAGTGCAGGACATTTTAACCTTTATTATAAGTGGACAAGACATTAATTTCTATAAAGAAAATTTAAATATTTCTAAATTTAAAAGTATAAAAACTATTTAAAAAGATGGCGATAGAAGTGTCACATCGATATGCAAGCGAAACTAATCTTTATAACCTATGAACCTGTAAGCGGCATTCAACTTTAGGGTGATACACCACTTTTTTGGCCAACTGTACAAAGGTCGCTAATAGCAATGTCTTTAAAAAAACTATAGCAATAACCAATTCCTATTAAAAACTTCTAGAGTCGCCATAAAATAACTATAACGACACTGCTATTCCCGTTACTTTTACAATCTTCAGTGTGAAAATTAGCTTCGTACTTCGAACAAAGTATTGAACACGACTCGTGTTTGGTCTACGCCATCGATACTTAAACATAACGTTTTACAAAGTGCAGTCGCTAACAATGATGTATTTACAAGTATGTATGTTTATGAGTACCGTAGGACCAATGTCCTATTTTAAATCATTAAAATTTCAGTCGATTTTGAATTTCGAACGACGATTTTTCAAATTCGCAAACGAAACGGTCATTTTTCATTTTCGGACAAATTCAGGTGGTCGGCAACCCTAGTTCCGATTTTCACGCATCAATTTCGTATGGAGTAGTCATGTTTCTTGTATTTTTGAACGAATTCGAATTTATGCCAACAACGTCAAATTAATTTTGAGAATTGGCGTGGAGAAAAGTCATTAAAGAATGTGGACCAATGTGGACACGAAAATGGAGTCTGAGTTAGAAACCAGCCAGGCAATCCCGAAAGCAATCCATGGGTAAAGCCGTAATATGTTTAATAATGAATACAAATAAATTGCGAAAAATTCTGGACATTTTAGTACCATAATACACGTATTTTTTCAACACATAATTTCGAGCTTACATAATTTTGAAGGTCAAAAAGAACGGACGTGTCCGAAAAAATCCGGATATTCGACAACTCTAATTCCAAAGGATTTATGAAGTTGTTTTATTACGAACAAAATGGACTCTAGCGACTACTCAACAATGAAATCTCCATTGTTTCTCGTCAGAGCTTTGGCGGGTTAGGGAAACACACACACTCGGTTCGGTATTTTCGAAGTCTCGATGAAATTTCTTCGAAAATACCGAACCGAATGTGCCGAATCGACTATGTGTGTAGCCACCCTTAAGTATTATGAATAATAACGCGTATTATGAACGCAAAGTGTAAGCAAAGGTTATTATTAAACTTTGATCGAAGATCTTTATACCAAGTATAAACTAAAAGTACTTGGCTATTATTTAAACTAACTAGCATTTGTTTTAAACTTCGTACTTACGTTACACGATTGTCAAGTGTCATGGCAATGCTTATAATATGTTTGCAGAACGTTATCAACACATGCTTCATTGCCTGTTTTTTTTTTCAGAATTAGGGTTGTCAAACGTATCATCATTATTATCATTAATCTATAGAGCGTGCAGTTTATAATAGACCTAAATGGCATTGCCTACCCTGACATACGACGCAGGCGACGAATTAGTTAAAATAAGTAGGATTTGTATGTACTGCCTGCCCTGTCGAAAATGTCTGTGCGCGCCCCTTACCTATAGCACAAGCATGGGACAGGGTTCGTCGTCTGCGTTGTATGTCAGGGTAGGCAGTGCCAATTTGCCTATACGAACTGCACGCACGCCCCTGCCTATAGCAGTCCACTGCTGGACATAGTTTTCTCCTATCGCACACCACTAGGTGAAAGAATATATATAAAATCGGTCTAGTAATGTATTCTCAAACTTTCGCGAACATTTAACATAATGAAACAACTTTTTAACGGATATAACTCGCGTTTTTATTTTGATAAAACACTCCTGACGGTCGGTCTAGTAGTTTTTTAATTCATCCATTTAAAAAAACATAACCTTTTTCACTTTATAATATTAGTTTTTAAATTTAGTTTAGTTTGATTATTTTAAAATATCTGAAAACTGTCAACCCTATTCGTCACATGTCATTTGTCGCAATTGCAATACCATATGTCATGATTATTATTAGCGTTTCCTCATGGGGTTCCCCAATGCTGTTCTAATCGTGGGATATATTATAATATCAAACATAATTATAGGGAAATATACAAACAGATTATAATTATTATCTCGGCTGTCAGCTCGGCTACTGGCTAGGCGGATGATGATGATGATGATATTAAAGGTCACAATAATGAAAAATATGAAAAATACTGGCAGTTTACACATGGCCGCGGCAGACCACGAAAAAGATGGCTGGATGAAATAACTAGGGGTTACTATGGAACTCATCCGATCTATAAACAATATTTTTGTGATTTTTTTACATGTTATAGCACATGTTAGCTTATTAGATATAATAGTTTAAGGGAACTAATTTTTTAAGCTGTTATTTAAACATTCGAGATGTTATTAAGATCAGTTGAAAAACATATTGAGCAGTTATTTAATTTAATGGCGGTTGATTAATTATTGCGACAGTAAAACATGGACAGTAATAAAAAAATAATTAGTCAGTTATTTTATAATACAATCTCAATTCTAAAAATAATTGAGCAGTCCAATAACTGAATGAGCGGTAAAAATGATGGAATGAGCAGTTCGATAAATAGTTCGGCAGTTTACGATTCTGTGTATGGACTTTAGGGCACCCCGACTCGGACAGGTTAGGTTAGAAGGGGATGGCGGGGTCGTGTGAGCGAGCGAAGCGAGCGAATAGACCTCGCCTTCCCCTTCGTGGTTATTTTTTTAAAAACCACCCAGAAGTAGGAGCCCCGCGAAGCGGGGCTCCGTCGATTATATGATAAAGATTATATGATATAAAGCATAAGGTCAAACAAATAAAATTAATTAGCAAATAAAATAAATTTTATAGCTTACCAAAATGATCGTTTACTACTTTAACACCTAATTGTTTATAGAATTGCTTAGAATGAGATTTCTTACCGACAAAATCCGATTTATTACTGCTCACACGTAACCGCTCGTTTAATAATTTTTACCGCTCATTTAATTATTTTCCTACTCAATTATATATTCACTGATCCATTTCATTATTTTTTATTTCTCATTTTTGTTTACTTTACTGCTTAGTTTTAACTGCTGAACTAGTTATTAAACGTGCCATTTATAATTTTTAACTTACCAAAACCGCTATTTACAACTGCCTCTTTAAATCAGTGCCATAGTTTAATAAGAAATTTGAAAAAACAGCTCCCATGACCCATCCCATCCGTATCAGTTGTTTTTTTAAATTTCTTATTAAACTATTATATTTATTTTTATTTTATTTATAGACTCACGCCTGTATTCCCCAGAGGGGGTAGGCAGAGGTATGCAGTACACCCACGTTATTCGCCGGCTATTTTACAAGTCCCATGTAATAGGGGGCGAGCCTATTGCCATTAACCGGGCACAATTCCAGACTCCGTGCTGCTACTGAGAATTTCCTAATGGAAAAACCCAATAACACTTTTGCCCGACCCGGGGATCGAACCCAGGACCTCGTGCTCAGCAGTCGCGCTTGCTACCACTAGACCAACGAGGCAGTCAGTAAACTATTTTATCTATAGACAAACCTAACCTAACGCAAATATCAGTGAAAACCTAGTGGTATGACCGTTGGACTGCCAAGTCAAAGGTCCTTGGTTCCAAACTCAGGCGCGCACCTCTGATTTTTCGGATTCGTGAGCGTTTTAGAAGTTAATCACTCGCTAAAATTGTAAAGGAAAATATTGGAGGAAACCAGCAGACCTGAGAGATTTTATAACGGTGTGGAAAGCCATGTCACAGGCCTGCGGTTTAAAACTCTGACACCTGAAAGCATTAAGTACAATATTAATCATTAGTTGGATAATTGTAGATACTTAGTGCTTTCGTCTGTGGTTTCGTTTCAAATCGATAAAAAAAAACAATTGCAAAAAAAGTGATTTAACGAACCAACGTGCTATCCATCAGTCGAATTTCGGAGTAGGGCCCTAGACCACAATCGATCCGTGGAAACATAAAATAAGACATGAAATATGCAGTAATATGCCTTTATATTCTGTGAAAAACGTAAAACACGCGAAAAAAATACCGCATACCCCGCAGACCAGATATTTAAGAGGCTTTGTAAATTGAACTTTATAGAGGTGTGGATAAAGTATGGATTCGGATGGAGGATATGCAATTCAAGCTAATATTTTAGATCATGACATCATGATGGTGGATGCGGTGTCGACTTCTGCGTTTGGTTCTGACAGTTTTATGAATATTGCTATCTGAATTTGTTTATCTATTTTAATATTTTTATAACTTCTAATACTAAAGGTGCTGTCTGACAGAAAAATTGCGAAACATGGGAACGGTGTAAAAAAAAAAGTATTGAAAACATGTTTATATCTACAAATGTACTTAACTTAATATAATAAATGATAAACCAGTCTGTAACTGTCCCACTGCAAGGCAAAGGCCTCTTTTCATACAGAGAAGAATCGAGCATTAATCACCACGCTAGCTCACTGCAAGTTGTCGATTTCAGACTATGACATGACATTGAAAATGTCACATTGGTATGCCAGGTTCGAACCCACACCCACATGCTTGCAATTCGAAAAAAAACTGATCTAACTTTATAATATCGTATTCCTTAGGGCTTCGGGGACCAGATAGGCAGTCTGAAGGTGAAGGAGTTGTCGCGCTGTAACGCCCGCTTGTCAATCATTGAGGAGTAGGTTCTGCGCCCACCACTGGCTGCAGACAGTCCTTCATTTGCGACTGCAGCTGCCAAGCCAAGTACATTGGCACAGCCAAGTCAAGACGCTCACTAGTTAGAAGACTGCCGTAGCCACAAAAAAAGGGAAAGAGCAAAGGGGAGACCACAGCCGCCGACGATGGTGGGACTCGCCTGAGTCGAAACGGTGAATGCGCTAGCGTAAACCGAATTTCCACCCAGAGGTTCGTGGAGGAACACCGTGTGGTTTTTAGTCCGTGCGAGTCGGATCGCCACCCCTTACCACCACCTTACTTACTTAACTTAACCATCGCCAGCTCTTAGCGATGGGGTCAGAGTTTTCCACACGACAAAAAAAGGAGGATTATGATGATTACCTATTACCGACATAGATAGATAGATTATACTTTATTGCACACCAAAGAAACAATATAGAGTATTACAATTCAGTCATAAAATGTACAATTGGCGGTCTTATCGCTAAAAGCAATTTCTTCCAGACAACCATTGTGAAAGAAAAAGGAAGATTTTTAGCAAGATTTTTTCGACATTTAAAAAACAAACAATTTAGTAATGGATAAAACATCAAAAATAAACATCGTTAGTCAACTTGTAAGTCTTGAAGTCATAACATAACTAATAGAAAAAAAAATAAGCAAAGAAAACAAATACTGCAAACATAATTTACATAATGCATGAAGGTTTAGCCAGTTGGCTTGACTCTAGCTATCTAAACAACAATTACATCAAGTGCATGTTGTTAGTAAAAGGGTTTTAATCATAATTCTTCTTCTTTTTATCGTATGGTTGATGAACAACCTGATGTCAGAGTTTAAACCAACCGTAGACCTCTGACATGGCTTTACATACCATTGAAAAATCTCTCAGATGTGCTGGTTTCATCACGCACTACGCACATAATACGCACGTAAGTTACGAAAAGTCAGAGGTGCTTTGGGATCGAACTCGAGACCTCTGACTTGTCAGTAGACGGTCATACCACTAGGCTATTCTCCTGGCTATATTCCTGCTTATCATATTTCGTTCACAAATACATGGCTTTGGTTTGCTTAATCAGTTTTGTGCAAATAAAAACAATAGAGTATTAGTCATTTAGGTATGTGGAATGATTCAGAGAAGGTACTCGGAAGCTATGACTTGTATAATTATCTTATCAGGGAGAATTCTTAAATCATATCAATCGAAAGCGGTTCGTCTAGACAATAGAATATTTTTTTTTTTTTACATAAAACGCATTAGAACTCAAGTTAGGTATTTGTTTAAAATTTAGTAATCGATATTTCACCCTCTTTCTGTTGACAGATTGATCTGATATTTGGTACACAGCTTAAGTTTTGATGACCAAACCGTTTTATGTAAAAAAAAATGTTTACATACTTATATTATTTATTAAACGGTTTTACTTAGCTTGACCTGTTTATTATTTGGTTCAAATTTAGTAATCGATATTTCACCCTCTTCCTGTTGACAGATTGCTCTGATATTTGGTATACAGCTTAAGTTTTGATGACAAAACCTTTAGACGTAAAAAAAATATATTATTTAAATGTTTAATTTATAGCTAATTAGCTTTTGCCCGCGACTTCGTTCGCGTGGAATAGTGACTTCGACTCTTGACCAATAGATGGCGCTGTATGTCCGGAATAAATTTTATTTTTTATTTTATTTTTTGTAATAAAAACTACCCTATGTCCTTTCTCAAGTTCCAAACTATGTCTGTACCAAATTTCACACAAATCGGTTCAGTAGTTTAGGCGTGAAGCAAAGACAGACAGACAGAGTTACTTTCGCATTTATAATATTAGTTTGGATTCCTAATATAATAACATAGTTCCTAATTTCAGAGCTGTGTCATAATCTTAAAACAGACTGGTTTACAGAACTGGTTGACTGCACTTAAAAGGTCAGGTTCACGATTGGCCTGCGACCTTCGTATCACGCACCAGACTGTACTGAGTGGTATTATTAGATTTGATTTAGAAGAATCAACATCATCCGTAGGCTAGCAGGTACAAGCTGGGGAGCTTCTGCGACTGTTCTTCGTACATCCGCTCTTGCGTTAGTATACTCGACCGCAGAGTACTGTGCACCTGTATGGTATCGCAGTACCCATAGACATAAGGTGGACACCCAACTTAATGAAGTCATGCGCCTAATATCGGGAGTAATAAAATCAACCCCACTTCCATGGCTTCCCGTATTAACGAACATCCCACCGCCTGAGCTTCGTAGATGTAGAGCAGCTGCCATCGAATTGAAGAAATGTTCCCAGCTAAACCGCTCCAAACCCCTGCCCATCAGGGAGACACTGGACGAGCTGCCATATCACCGTCTAAGTTCAAGGTCCCCAATCTGGACAGACGAGCGGATCAAAAGCCAGTTCAACTTAAACGAGGCGTGGCGTTCGGAGTGGGGCCTTTTTGAGGACACAAACACGAATCTCATATCAGACCCCACTAAAAAGTTGCCTGGTTTCAACTCAGACAGAAAATCATGGACCCGACTGAATCGATTCCGTTCCAACCACGGAAAAACTAATTACCACCTCCATAAATGGGGATTGAGGGAGTCACCACAGTGTGATTGCGGAGCACCTTGCCAGACCCTTTCCCATGTGATAAACGAATGCCCACTTCGCTGTTTTCCCGGTGGAATGTCGGAAGTCCACAAACTTACACCTGCCGCCGTAGGCTGGCTGAAAAACTTGGATATAGAGATCTGATCCACGCAGGATGAATGCCATACGCAATGATGATGATGATGATTTAGAATTTGGTACATAATTGGCTTAGGTACTAACCCTAACATAGTTGGGAAAAGGCTAAGCAGATGATGAATTGGCTTAGGTACTATTTTCTATGGTTTGATAGGTAATTTTGGTGGACTTGGTTAGGTATATGATGGTGGGTAGTGAAAGAAACCAACGATGTATGGTAGGTATACAGTATGTTAACGAACAGAGGCCCTTTTCGTAAACCCGTAACGTAATACTATAGCGTTTGAGTATACTATAAAAAATATTTTCATCCAAAATTAAAAAGATTTTTTTTTTAATAAAACAAAAATAATAAAAGAAACACTCGATATTCACTTATCTTTAAATGTGGTACTTACTATATTCCACTTGTCTTTAAATAACAAACGGCCTCAGCTCATAATGTCCTTTCTCTCGAAATGTCCTTTCTCAAAATGTCCCTTTATCAAAATGTCCCCTTTCTCAAAATGTCCTTTCTCAAAATGTCCTTTTATCAAAATGTCCCCTTTCTCAAAATGTCATTTTCTCAAAATGTTCCTTTATTAATACCTATGTCCTTTTCTCGTAATGTCCCTTGTTATGCACATGTTGCTAACTTTGCAGCTTAGAAAGCATAGAAACTATAAGTATCACATTTTTTAAAAATATTTTATGTACTTATGTTTTTTACATGTTTACGCACATGTTTTGCTTATTAAATGAAATTATTACTCGCAAAGTTAGTACATGGGACCGGTAGTGCGTAAGTACTCCGGTAGATGTCACCACACGCCTTTAAGGCGTTAAGAAAGAGATTTTTTGCTGTGATCGACACTTATTCAATCAACCCTAAGCCCGCCCGCGACGTTTATAAATATTCGTCTACCCACCCCATAATTGAAAGTCCATTATCATACCGACTACTAGTAAATCATAGTCTGACGCGTGACATTTTGAAGGCCATCGGTTAACCCGTCCTGACCTCATTAGGGGTTAGTAGGGTTGTCAACCCTGCTACATTATATTAAACAACCTTTTTTTTTAAACCCGCTAAGGTTTATAAAACTGAACGTTCCCCAAGGAACATAGGACGAAATCTGAATCCGGTTTCGTACCAATATCTATACAACATTAGACACTCAAGCATGTACCTGTTGCCGTTATTAATCATCTGCCTAGCCTTTTCCCAACTATGTTAGGGTCGGCATCCAGTCTTACCGGATGCAGCTGAATACCAGTGTTTTACATGGAGCGACTGCCTATCAGACCTCCACAACCCAGATACTGGGTTACACGATACCCCTTGGTAAGACTGGTTGTCAGACTTTCGGGCTTCTGACTACCCGTAACGACTGTCAAAGATCTACAATTGACAGCCGGGGCTAACAGCTTAACGTGCTACCCGAGGCACGGTTGCCGTTATTAATATCGAGTAAAAAACGGCAAAAAAATCACGTTTGTAGTATGAAAACCCCACTTAAATATTTATTTTATTCTGTTTTTAGTATTTGTTGTTATTAGCCGCAACAGAAATACATTATCTGTGAAAATTTCAACTGTAGCTATCACGGTTCATGAGATACAGCCTGGTGACAGACAGTGACAATATTTTTTATAATTTATTTTAAAAAAATACTTTATTCCATGGAGCATATTCAGCCGACAAGATTTAGGCAACCCTAGGTGTAGAGTAAACCCGTTCTAGACATTTAAGAATGTCTAAGTCGGCAAGGTAAGTTGTTAGTAGGTACTGTAATTAGATTTTTAAATTATTCTTAAACGGTGAAGGAAAACGAGAGGAAAACTGCATGCTTGTACAAATCTAAGTAAGAAACTAACAAGTATTCTATTAGTCTATGATTGTCTTTGGTTCAGAGGTTTTTTGCCTCGTCACAGCTGGAAAATTAAAAGTTAATACAATTTTATTTTTTTACCCTCGGATGCAAAAAGAGGGGTGTTATAAGTTTGACGTAGTGTCTGTGTATCTGTGTCTGTGTGTCTTGCTGTGGCATATACCTCCTAAACAAATGGACCAATTTGATTAGTTTTTTTATTTGAAAGGAGATAAAGATTTTGTGCGAAAAATTAAAAAATATGGCTCAGGATAGGGCAATTTTCCATAAAAACAAAAAAGGCTTTAACAGTCGTGAATTTATTGTATACTCTCATTACTTCTAATAAAGTAGCGGCGCTGAGGGCACGAAAATCTCTTATTTCTATATGATTGGCGATGAAAAGGTTCATCTGCCTAGCCTTTTCCCAACTATGTTGGGGTCGGCTTCCAGTCTTACCGGATGCAGCTGAATACCATGTTTTACATGGAACGACTGCCTATCAGACCTCCACAACCCAGATACTGGGTTACACCATACCCCTTGGTAAGACTGGTTGTCAGACTTTCGGGCTTCTGACTACCCGTAACGACGCACGATCCGAGGCACGGAGAGTGATAATTAATTTATAAAACGCACATAACTTACGAAAAGTCAGAGGTGCGCGCCTTGGGTTCGAACCCGAGACCTCTGACTTGCCAGTCAACGGTCACCACCACTAGGCTATCACGACATGAAAAAGTTAATGAACGAAAACAAATTAGTAACAATCGAGCTATCCGTCAGTTAAAGCTTCATCGGTCGTAGTAACCGCCCAGTCGATTAAATCACTCCTACCCTCGTATGGTCACCTTGCCTGCCCTGCTCGCACGCTACATGTAAATTACTAGATCAATTTTTCTAATGAGGGCACCATCGATTATTGTAAGCGACAGTCGTGTTCAAGGGAACATTTTATTGCACAAAAACCAAGCATAGTTTTAAATCATGCTATTTCTAACCCCATATATTGTGGTAGCTTTTTAATTATCTTCTTTCAATTATCAACGTTACGCCAGAGACACTTAACGGGCTAATCGATGTAGGTACAGTTTAATACCTTTTTTTTGGATGTCAGAAAAAAAGGAAATTACTCCGTTATTAGTTAGTGGACTAGTGGGTTTTTAGCAATAATTTATTTTTAATACGCACATGAACTTACGAAAAGTCAGAGGTGCGCCTTGGGATCGAACTTGAGACCTCTGACTTGTAAGTCTAATGGTCATACCACTAGGTTATCAGAGCTGTTTATATACTGAAATGGGTAGAACAATAAAGACTAAAGTTCTATTAGCCACCAAACAGAATTCCCCCACTATTTGTGCCCCAAATTTTTGGAGTCTAAAAAATGCTTCTGACATAATCGAAGACAATGTAGATAATTTTAATAGTCTGAGGTCACACACAATCCAGACAATTAGACCAATTACAAAATGACTAAACGCTTAAAATAATCTCTAAAAATACCGATGAGATATCCTATCCTACTCATTCTATAAATATGAAAGTTTGTGAGGATATTTGAATTAATATTTTTATTACTCTTTCACGCAAAAAGTACTGAACGAATTTTGATGCAACTACACTTATGTTGTACCTATGTGAAGTTTACGTGTGGTTTCCAGCCCAAGAATAGAACCACCCCTACTCGTCCGGCAGGTCTCGTAAGATGCTACAAAGGGAAAGATCCGGAGGATGGGCAGCAGCATCCTTTTGTATATCGCCAACCCGCAGACCACGATCTCTGGCTTGCCAGTCAACGGTCACCACCACTAGGCTATCACGGCTCATAAAAGAAATCATAGTACAAAAGAATGTAGATTTAAAATTAAAAAAAAAAAACAAACAAAAAAGGCTTAGGTATTCCTGTTGGAGCCTCATATGACGTAAGACTTCAAAATATATGATTCATTACCTAATTCAGGGACACCAAACCGATAAAGAAACGTTTGGCAATATGCCAGACGCATTTGGCAGGAGGAAATGCGAATTATGCGAGGATCTCACAAACTTTGGGTTAAATTTAACTGGATTTTGAGAGCCAAATCGTGATTCGGGAATTAATCTACTTCGCGATATCACAGGCGCTATACTCCATACAAGGGAACTAGTGTTCAACTTCAAAGAGATTAGTCTTTGCTAGTCTCATAACATTTGTAAGAGTCGTGATAGCCTAGTGGTTGTGACCGTTGACTGGCAAGTCAGAGGTCTCGGGTTCGAACCCAAGGCACCTCTGACTTTTCGTAAGTTATGTGCGTTTTATAAATTAATTATCACTTACTCCGTGCCTCGGAAAGCACGTAAAGCCGTTGGCCCTGCGCCTGATCTCTCTCCGGTCGTGTCGGATTTCCGTCCCATCGGACTATGAGAGTGAGGGAATAGAGAGTGCACCTGTGTTTGCGCACACACTTGTGCACTATAATATCTGCGTAGTTGGCTAGTCTCCGTTGAGATTGGCCGTTGTGACCGAAATTCGGTCAGTGAGGAGGATATTAACATTTGTATTTACGTCTAGTTTAACTCATTTCAAAAGCCTAGAATGGTTGATGAACAACCTGGTGTCAGAGTTTAAACCGTCACGACGACATGGCTTTACACACTGTTGAAAAATCTCTCAGGTGTGCTGGTTTCATCACGATGTGTTCCTTCACCGTTTTATTTAATTTCAACGATTAAATCCTCTCGCCGCGAGTAAAATTGTAGCAAATAATATCACTCGCCACGAATAAAATTGCTGTTATTAAAATTACTCGTCGCGAGTAAAATAACTGCTATTAAAACTAGCGAGTAAAATTGCTGCGTAAAATCAATCGCTGCGAGTAAAATTGCAGCAATTAGTATGACTCCTCGCGAGTAAAATTAATTACGGATTTGACTATATTCAATAATTGACGCTGGCTCGAGTCGAGTGCTATGAATTCACATATCTACAAGGTCTGATAGACGACATTTTCTTTGCTTAGGCACCATAAAAATTCCAAGAAATTCGCGAGAATTACAGTGGCCACATTGTGACAGTCAGCGAGTGGCGAGCAAACTTTTTCAGATACGTGACTTAAGCTTTATCAGCAACGGTTCAGCCTTTGACAAAGATATCGCGACAAGAATACACACGGTGTCGGCCATAAATAGACATAAAATCCATTAGTTTTATGGTTTAACCATTAAAATGATATCGATTTTCGTTCAATATCTTATCTTCTCATTGTAGTAATAAAACTGGATAACTATAAGCAGTTAAGTATTATCTTCCAATTTCCTGTAGTACTGTCTAGAAAAAAAATTTGTGAGTTTAAACCCTTCATAGGTTTTTTTTTTCCCATCCCATTCGTATCAGTTGTTTTTTTCAAATTTTCTTAATAAATAATCCCTTCATAGATCTCGGAATGTTTTTCTATCACCATCATCATCTTCCTGCCCTTGTCCTAATTTTATATAGGGTTAGCGCAATACGTTTTCTTTTTTCATTCATCTCTATTAGCCGTCATGTCATTGCTTACTCCCTTCCTATCCATATATCTCATACAATCCATCCATCTTTTCTTTGGTCTACTTCTTTCTACCTACCCTTATAACTATCCACATTCATTTCAAACCTTTCTCACAATATTATGTCCTTAATCCCTCCGCCATCCATACCACGATAAACGATTAAGTACCTACTTCTTAAATTTTCAGTCTCTGAAAAACTATCTTTACATATGTATCTACCATTTAAAAATCTCTCAGGTGTTGGTTTTCTCACTATATTTTCCAATTGATTTCTAATACGCACATGAATTCGAAAATTTAGAGATGCGTGCCTGGTGTCTAATTTGGACTTGACTAATAAATTGTCATTGCACTTTTTTGTGAAATTTGTACATGTTTTAGCACACATGTTAGCTTATTAAATACATTTTTTTTTTCAACTTTTTTTTCAAATTTCTTGTTAAATATTTAAATTGTCATTGCGTTCAACACAATTTCAAAAAGAACAAAAATCCCAATGTGCAAAGTATCAAGAAATACTTTCCGCAATCTAAGTGACGTCAAAGTTCAATACTAAGAAACAGTAAAGGAAAATAAAAGTTCAATTGCACTTAAAACTAATAAACAGACTTGCAGTTCAGCGATTTCTAATGTGCAAATGAATTCCTATTGCCGAAGATAAGACTTAACACCGAAAGGAAGGAGACAGACAGCAGCTAGCAGGAATTTTTCTAGCCTCTCTAAACATACTAATAATAATTAATAATGCTGATAAAGTTTTTGATACTGCAAAACTGCCTTAAGCCTTTAAGTACCGACGTGTGGTCAGACAGACACTTCGAGTGTTCGAAAAGTCCTTTTACTCTGCGTAATGCTATCCCCATTCACAAGGAGCAGGTCTGTTTATTCTGTTAAGGCTAAAGTACTTAAATAATTAAATACTAAAGTCATACAGCTAGATTTACTACAAAACTAACTAAAGAATCTACAAACAGTTAAAAAACAAACAAGTTCTAAAAAAATCTCACGACAACAGTCAAACACGTGATCAGAAACTTTGATCGATATCACGGCCCGTGATTACATGATTAAAGGAGCAAGGCTGCGCCCACGCCACCAGTTTTTATATAAATCTCAATGAAACTGCGATTAAATTAGACTGCAACCTTGTGTACGTTAGAATGAAGTTTTATATCGGTTTAAGGGCTTGAGTAGATTGAGCCAATGAAAGCAGCAATACAAGCATGCTTGACTTGACCATAAGGAGTTATTCCCGACCGATACCCTACTTCTGATCCACTGCCAATTAATTTTATTATTTTTTCCGGACGGATCCCCTGTACTATTCCGAACGGATCCCCTAACGTAAACAAGATAAGTACAGATAACAGAAAAAGTGTTTCTAAAGTATTAATAATATTTTATTCACCATAACAATATAAACACAGTTTTATGTCACAATATTAATATCTAATATCAGTGTAGTAATTTAAAATTAAATGTTGACTCTTTTATTTAGACTGATTAATTAGAAATACCTACATACCTTACCTTATGTCACATAATTTTCAATATTTATTTAAATTGGAACATTATTAATTTACTTTCATATTATTTTCTTATGAACAATTTTTTTAAATATTATATTAAATAATATCAGTAAAAATACTCGTTCTATTACATAATGATATACTTATTAAAGTTTATCTGTGATTATTTGAATGTTGAACTATACTCTACTACCAGGAAACCAGAAATGATTTGGAATTACTATTTACCTGAATAATGATAAAAATACAGGTTTTGAAATTAAATCATACCAGGAAACCAGAAATGATTTGGAACTTACTATTTACCTGAATATTGGAAAAAATACAGGTTTTGAAATCAAATCATACCAGGGAACCAGAAATGATTTGAAACTTACTATTTACCTGAATAATGGTAAAAATACAGGTTTTGAAATCAAATCATACCAGGGAACCAGAAATGATTTGGAACTTACTATTTACCTGAATAATGGTAAAAATACAGGTTTTGAAATCAAATCATACCAGGGAACCAGAAATGATTTGAAACTTACTATTTAGCTCAATAATGGTAAAAATACAATACAATTCATTTCTGGTTTCCTGGTATCATTTATTTTCAAAACCTGTACGACAGACGTAGAGCATGTTCATATTATTATTACATCGTACCACAAGTACTAAAAATAGCTCTAGGTAGAGCTCTTTGACCTCTGATTATAATAATATAGTTAACCTCAAACTTATTATGTTACTGACTGTACCAATAACTTGTTTGTCAGTAACTTAGGAAACCGTTTTGAATGAAATATATTAATTAATTTCTGATATCCTGCACAGGGGATCCGATCGGAATAGAAAATAATATTTAATAAAACCGATCCACCAGGGTATCGGTTGTAGGGGATCGGTCGGGAATAACTCACCATAAGTATGATCATGATGCTTGCACAAAAAGATCATAAGGACGGTCAAGCAAGTTTATGCAAACATGTTTCTTCAGCTTATGTATGCAGTTAAATGTAGCGAGCTACAAACAAACATAAACAAACTTAGATCTTACACATTACACGTCACGCAAGCTAAGATAAATGAGACGAAGGTACTAAGAAAGATCCTGGCCCATAGGGAGCTTGAGGACATGTAAAAATGCCAAAATTTAACTTATAGTTGACCCTAATATCATTAGAGAAGCGAAATCGCAAAGACGTGGCTCCACCGCTTGTACTTGAAAGAATTGAAGGGGATCACGGTGTGATTTAAGCCTAGGTATCTGATTGTTCAGTTGAGGGGGACCCTCTTGAACTTCAAACCAGTAACTGTCGAGAAACCGCGAAAGACCGCAAGAAATGAAAAAAAATACCAAAAGTCAAAAGACAATGTGCTCTTTTGATCTTGCAAGCCTAAATTTGAACGCAGCTTTTAACGTCCACGATTGCGAAACGTCAAAAATGGCACATTTGCATTTTTTTAATAGAACCGTTACTTATCGCGCGATACCCACGGCCACAACACAGCGATCAGCCGATGCTAGTCGTCCAATTAAATAGATGTAAACAAAGCCGATACGACCGTACGACGTCACGTTTGGACTAGCAAACTCGTGATATGACATCTGTCGTTAACAGGTTTTTGAACTATAGTTGCTCAAGCGCATTATGTAAGTATTCAAAATTCAAACAATTTAACGTATCTCCTAAAATGGGGGTCGATTCTAGAATGTCATTCGTAGGCTTAAAAAAATGACAAGCGTGTACGAATTTCGTTTCTCTAAATTTCAAAATTTATATCGATCATTGACTTAATTAGAGAGTGGTACATGTCACTCCAATACTCATTTCTGCCGACAGAAAGTAAAAGTCGTAAGTCAAATTATGGGTCATAGGTATAGATAGATACAAGTTACAAAAAAATTTTGGTCAACGTGAAAGAACCCGCTACGAAATTCATATTTTATCTCAGAGCGACATTTCTGAATAATTTTAGAAATCTAGGATGAAGAATCCAGCAGTAGAATGCTTCAAGGTAACAGCACAGCATAAAGAACTCTTCTGTAGCAGTAAGTAACTACTGCTCATGATACTGCTATAACAAGGATAGAAAAATACGTAACGAACGAAAAACGATATTTCGTAATCATTTTACCCCAAACCCTCATTTTCTTTACTCAACAATAATAATTCATTTACCGCCTTCCAGCCATAACAAACTAGGTTATCGCAACAAGAATCAGAAGTTTACTGTCACAATAAAATAACGTTTTCATTGACTTCACTGAAAATCGAGTTACCGAATGCGGGCTGATTTGAATCCAATCCGATTGAATTGCAGATGTTGGCTGAGGGTAAATATCAATGCTTTTTACTGTATTACTGGGGTCAATATAATAGGAAAGAGAAGCAAGTAGATTTTTGTGGAAGCACTTTTATTAATTTGGCAATTTATTTGTCGTTGTTTCGAGACCTAGGCCGATAGCCTTGTGGTATGAACGTCGACTGACAAGTCAGAGGTCTCGAGTTCGATACCAAGCGCACCTCTGACTTTCCGTAAGTTATGTGCGTATTATAAATTAATTATCAGTTGCTAAAACGGTGAGGGAAAACATCGTGATGAAACCAGCACACCTGAGAGATTTTTCAATGGTGTGTAAAGCCATGTCAGAGGCCTACGGGCGGTTTAAACTCTAACACCAGGTTTTACATCAACCACACGATAAGAAGAAGAATATCTTAGGTCGACATCCATTTGAACTTCTGGGCGAAACAGCTGTTTTTTCAAATAAGAATAAACAATCGTTTTGTTTTTGTACATTTGCATAAACAGCTGTATATTTATTCTTTATATTTAATTCTGTACCTACTTGGTTTCTTGTAATTAGTTTCATTTAGACTACGTTTTGTGGGAATAGCATTACGCCATTATTCTTCGACCTTCGAAAAACAAAATTTATTAATTAATAAAAACGAGTTTCCAACTTTAATTAATATTTTTTACAACATAGACGCCAACCGCGTAATTTTTACGAGTTCTATGATAACCTAATCGGAATTCAGCACATTATCGTTGACGAAAAACTTGGATCAAAGGATTTTGTTTCAGCCTATTTGAGATAAAAAGTATTTATCTTTTATAAATGCGAAAGTACCTCTGTCTCTCTCATTAAATAATTATACCTCTGTCTGTTTGATCACAACACAAATTACACAACTAAACCCCTGAACCAATTATAATGACATTTGACAAAGAGATAGCCTGGGGCCTATAGAGGGACATGGTAACTTTTACAGGATAAACAAGAAAATCGGCAAACCACTAATCATTATTTCTTCACGCAACGGAGCAACGGATTGACGCGAATGCGAGACAATATTTTTATCACGGAAAAACTAGAACACGAGCGAAGCTGCGGAATTAAACTAGTATTTTATATTTGTTTAGTCACGTTCACGATGTATTATATTATGTATTGGCTTATCACCAGGCGGTAAGTAGGGCTTTAGAAGTTAATCTACCACTTACAGACAAGCTTATCGAGTATTCAGGGTCAGAAACTCACTCCATGAAGCTAAATGACTCACTCTAACTAGGTTTTCCTTCGTATCGTGTACGAGAAAATAAGGGTCAGCGCACACCGGATTGTTAGGCTGCATTTCCACTAGGGAATCGACTTTTGGATTACCTACACCTATTTATAAAGAAACATTTTCACTCATGAATTTAGTAGATAGTAGGCACCTTGCACGGATCATGTTCGAAATTTAAATACTTAAATATATTATAAAAATTATAAAAATCGAAAAAACCTTTAACTACAAGTTTTAATTTCCTTATTTTTTAAACGGTTTTACTTAGCTTGACCTGTTTATTATTAGGTTCAAATGTAATCGATATTTCACCCTCTTCCTATTACTTAACAGATTGATCAGATATTTGGTACACAGCTTTAGTTTTGATGACAAAACCATCTTACGTAAAAAAAAAATTACTTAAGTACCTATATTATTGCAAAAGATAGGGAGGTTTGGAAGAAGAAGGGGAGGCCTTTGCCCAGCAGTGAGACATTACCTAGGCTATAAAAAAAATATATTTAAAATTCATAGTCAAATTAGACATATTTAGCGAGTGGCCGAAGAGTGACTCGAATCCTAATTTCTACCGATAAAAAATGTCAAATTAAATCACTGTCGCACCACAGATTATTGAATTCGTTTTACGTTCCGTTTCTTGCTACGGTACATTACAGAATTTTTAATGCCAACTAATTACTTAACAGCATTTTGATGCGTGAAATGAATAATATACTTTTTATTTGACTTTCTGGAATCTTGGCGACATAATTTCTAATGGTTCAAAAATATGTGACGACTCGCTATTAAACTCACATGTAAAAATTTATCGTATGCGATTCTTAAGACTTTTTCGATAATTAATTCTTAAATATTTCTGTCGAAGCTACCGAATAGATGTTAGTGTCTACAGATTATACATAGTTGGAATAAATTCAACACACGTTTGTTCATTTGTATGCATGTTATACCGCCCAATAGTTGGAAAACGCCAAAACATATTTTATTGTGAATTCCAAAACTCTATTCTGTAATCTTTACGCTTATTATCGCAGAAATATTGACATTACATGCTACTCTAAACATGAGTACCTACTTACCTAATATTATTTATGTTGGTATTATTAATTTCACTGATAAGCCTTCGCAAAATTGTTGATATACCTATTTCATTTAGGTACACACGGCTATACCTCAAGCTATACATTTCCAGTAAAAGCTCACATATTTTTATACGAAGAGCCTATACAATGCGGTCAGACGAGAGTTGGCGAGCGGCTGATCCCGGTATGCCGCCCGCCTTGCCCGATGTAGGGGCAGGCCATGGAGCATGTTGGGGCAATATTCAGGAACCTGGACGCCAAGACATAGCCCCCCCGACTGCATTTTTGAGCGGGCCTACAGGCAGGCACTGGACGGGGCTGCGAGGCGCGTTTACGGTAATCGCAAAGCGGAAGAATTTTTTTGATCTTCAGCGAATTAAATCAACATAAAAATGTATTAATTAATCGATTTAAAATTCTCGTCATTATAGAAATAACTTTACCACACACGTTATCAGTATCAAATTCAAATTAAGGTAAAAACCACTTATTAAGCACTTAAATAGATCATTTTTACTAACGATATTCTAATGTTAGTCGTTGTAGTTAAGAAGGGTTTTAAAATAAACTTGATACTTTAAAAAAAATGTTGTGAAAAGGCTAGTTAGTTTATTAGGGGTCACCAAATGGCGAATCGCGATCCGAATCCGGACCGCAGTCTTTTTGTGACGGTACAATAAATTCATATTATTTTTAAACGGTTTTATTTAGCTTGACCTGTTTATTATTTGGTTAAAATTTAGTAGGTAATCAATATTTCACCCCCTTCCTGCTCACAGATTGATCTGATATTTGGTACACAGCTTTAGTTTGGTAATTATATTATTTTAATTGAATCGAAAGATGTAGAGGTAGAGGCCTTTGCCCAGCAGTGGGATGATATGGGCTGCCAGTAACAGTAACAGTATTTTAACTACCTACGTTAGAAGATCAAATTTTTCATTTTATAATTGGTAGGAAAGTAATATTTGCAAAATAGTATTTTAAGGCTTGGTTGACAACCATCGTCTACCAAGGAGACTGACAGTCTTTTTATTATTAGACCCCCAATCAAACTAATTGGTGATCCCTGGGCTTGAGAAAGAAAGAAACGTTTATTCAGCAAATGGGCATAATCATTGAGCACAGAAAACAATATTTTAAAAAAATAGTCTCTATAACCGGCAGATAGTAAATAGGTACAATTTTAAGCGGTACAATTTCACGGTCTGAAAAGCATGATGGCTATTGTTGTCTCTGCCTACTTGAGACATTGAATGGTAAGTAGTTACGCGTATTAGAGTCCAAACAGAACCAACAGTATCCGATTTTAAAAAATAGAGTCGAATTTAGCAATCCATAAATAAATCATTGTTCATTGCATTGTTTTAAGATTTGACAATGATTAGGAAGGCAGGCTAAATAGGTAGCCATTATTTTTACTCAACACTTACTATAAGTAATTTAAAAACGATTAAATGCTACCTAACAATTAGCTAGAGAGGCACAAGCGTTGTGACGTGTGGTTTCCAATCTAAGAATGGAACCCCTACTCGTCCCGCGGGTGTCGTAAGAAGCGAAAAAGAAAGATCCTAAGGATGGACAGCAGCATTCTTCTGTGTAACAGCAATCATCTGCTACTGCGATCGCCAATCCGCTTGCCCAGCGTGGCGTTGGCAAATACCTCCAATGAGCAACCAATAGTGGCGTGCATTGGGAGAGGCCTATGTTCAGCAGTGGACTAATACAGTCTGATGATAATGATGAGGTTCAATAAAATACCTAGACCATTCTACCAAATGTCAGCTTCGGGTCGGCAAACGTTCAATCGAATGTTGGGCCGAAGTGTCGAACTCTATGTATACCTACATTCAGTAAAATCCAGACCCTAAGATCCTGACTCTGATAAGTTACGCTCACTAACTGGCTGATAATAACAATCCGTTCTGAATATAGAACTTTGGAGTGATATTGTTATTGAAAGTTAAAGTAAATCACTTTGTTTTGAAAGTTACTGAAAATACAACGTTATGTTTATGTTTTATACAATGTTATTATAACATTTACATTCGATCCTTCTAGTTATAAAATCAATGTTAAAAGGTACCTACAATAATATTCCTTTTCAGTAGCGTTGCCGTGTTTCCATGAACCGCTTTATAAAATAAATCGATTTTAAAATTAAAGTGATAAATAGTGCAGTGTTTTGGAAAAAAAATAAGACTTGACTTAAAGACCCAAGTGAACAGGTCATTAAGAATACTTACAAAAAAAAAATATCGAGACTAAATGAAAAAAAAAAGCGAATAAATCACAAATACAGGAATAGGGATTACTCGTAAGATTTACGTAATCGGTAATTACCTAATTGGTGAAAATTTTTCGTATGCGATTTTGAAAAGTCATTGTCGAAATTAAAAAATCGACTACCTAATATTCGTTGACGGCTTGTGAGCGATACATTTCAGGTAGGTATTAGGTATGTTATTGCGCCTACGACTACAATACAGAAAAAATCCTATAGTAGTTAGGGCTAAATTGAAAAAAAAAAGCAATAGGTAGAATCTTTCGAGATATCCTCAGACAAAACGACCATGACAAATTGGCAATATATTATTTAAACATACCTAGGTATTTGATCAATAATTGCTGACAGAAATAAATGAATATACAAATTGTTAAAAATAATAATCTATTAGTTATTTGAACCTGCACCCTTCTGGCTAAATACACCAGCTTTCAACAACCATGCTAGGTAATCCATTGACTCTCTCGACTTTGGTCGCACGCAGGTCCAAATCTTGCTGGTACTCTATATTTTTTCTAATAAAAAAAAATACCCTATTAGGTACCTACTATAGTTCGCTTTGCAATTCGCATACGATAATGTGTTTAAAAAAATATTAAACTAATAAATACGGAAGGATGGAAAAAAGATTTCTGTAACTGTTCGCGAACGTGTAACATAATGAAACAACTTTTAACGGATAACTCGCATAAAAGTTTTTTTTTTTCAAAAAACCAGATAAGTAGGTACTTAAACAAAAAAATTCTGTACTTAATAATAATTTATGAAAAGGTATGAATTGATCGATGTTTATTCTATTAGTTTACACTTCGCAAGCCAATGGTGATAGTTCTCTTACACACGTTCTAAACGAATGTAGACTCCCTATCTCTCTTTCTAACAGAGATCATTAAAAAAAGATAGAAGATTTTTAGAGCTGTCAAATTATTCCATTTCCTTGATATCAGCGAGAATGTCATCTGTCTAATTTCAATGCAATTGCAAGGGCGTGTCACTAATTTGACAGCTTAATTTTCTGTTCTTTTTTGATGATATTTATAAGAAAGAGATACATATAGTTAGACTAAAATTAGTTTAGCGTAATGCGAACCCACAAGAGAATAAACACAAATGTTCGATTAAAAAAATTAGTAGGTACCTATATACCTAGGTACAATTTTATTTACCCACACAAACCGCAGTACCTACCTACCTACATGTTGAAAACCATTTAAATCATACTATGTCGGTATAGATTTTTTTCCTCATTTTTAAATGCTATTAAATTGGAACTTGTATCTACCTAAAGGCGCCATTTTGTTCATAATTAAAATTACTACAAAAAAAAAGTTTTATATTCTATTAAAATCTGGAATCAACTAAATCATTATCTATCCTGGTACCTACCTAATTAATCTTTATTTCAAGAACAACGGAGCACCTTATAACAATGAAACATACTATATTTCAATAATTAGTAATGCATTTAATCATCGCCCATCAATAGCGTTTAAAACACAACTTCTTATGTTATCTATGAGATACTCTGAAGTACCTACAGCGACAACCAAACTTAAGTACCCGGTATAATGTACCGTTTTCAAGAAACTCCAGGTTTTATCACAAAATACTGCCAAGGATAACACGTGAAGATAACTGTGGGGATTCATTATCCTCCAAATAGCACTAGCAAAGAAAAATCTACTAGATTTAAACATGGTTTCGCGTCTAAAAACATCGTATTCAGTACAATTTTCAAGTAAATCTTGATAAATATCTATATATCTGTTCCAGGCTAATGAGGATAGCATCATTTGCCCCGAAAATAACCCGACAACTTGCACTATTCTCTGAAACGTCACTTTCGTTTTATACGAAATCCCATTGTCCGCGACATGGTCTTTCTCGATGTCTTCTGTTGAGTTTATTTCTTTTAACTGATGGTAAGGGAGAGTGCTTGCTGGCGTGCCCTTATAACCACGTCTCGGAGGATTGTTTTTAAGGCACCAAGTCAAACCAACCATCATAGAAATAACGCCTAATAAATCACAAAAACCATCCACCCAGTAACCTAATGTTCCGACTTCCGATCTCTCCCCTTTTATATGCTTTCTCTCTCTAGCCACATGACCGTCCAAATCGTCTAAAAACATTCTTATTTGAAACAACACTATTCCTACTCTCCTTGGCGCCAAATTCGGGCACGTCAATAATTTCGCGCCAATTAGAGCTATGACAACATGTGAGAACGATATCATGTTTGGCGTTAAAAAAAGCATATTATCTGAAATTCCTAGACCTATATCCATTATCGCACACAAAGGCCCATATATGTAGTGATTTATATGGTCTACCATAAGAGCTTTTACTGTCGGATGGCATAAAGGATTTATATAACAAGGAACCCAAGTCACATCTTCGTAATTCGGTAAGATTCTCACATCTTTTATAGTGGAACTTTCTTGTGTTACATTACTTTCTACGTAAAAAATATCTATTTTATAATTCTGTATTCTTAAAAATAAAAAAGTGTCCATACATATACAATAAATTACAATAATAAGGAGGAGAAATGTGAGTATTTTACTAGCTTGTGATGAAGGCCACATCATTTTCGCTGCTAATCCGATGCTCTTGGGCCGCAGTCGCACGTGTTGGGCTTCTGTCAAGATTACTTGAACTGTTGACTCGATATATCAATATTTAGAATCGTGGGCTATAGTAACCCACGCAGTAAATTCTATAAATAATGCCACAAACTTAAACTTCACAGTTGTAACACAACATTGTTTAAATTAAAAATGCAGGTCTATATTTTTGTACTAACACAGCAACACTTTGTACATTTGATTAAAACATACATGACCCTTTACACTGATCACTTGTAAACATCAACTTTAATCCAAAAGTATTGTTTTTTTTCTCCGTAAAATCGATGCTGATGTTCTTACAGAATGTTATGAAAACAGTTTTGAATGTTGTTGCTTGGTTTGAAAGCACAACAGATGTTGTGTACACTAACTTTGTTTAAGTGTTTGTTTCAAGAATGCATCGTATTTATTTTTATTGGTGTTCGATACGGCTGGCGCGTCGTGGTACGTGCGTACGCTGTGAAACGCCGCGTCAGACTGGCTGAATGAATAATAGGAAAGGTAACGAACGGCGAGCGAACGAAACGGAAAAGCGGGATCATTCGGTCATAATTTATTAATCGAGGTGAACCAGTAAAGCTTCGGGAATACTTTTTTTTTTGCTTAGAAAGGCTAGATAAGTCTTATATGGATGATGTAAAGATATTAACAATTTTTATATCTTTTGAAAAGCTAAATTAAAATTTTCCGTCTTAAACTCTTTGAGAAATCCGTAGTTTTTGAATAAAGAATTTTCCAAACAAACTCTCAACTCCTTTTTACCCTTTTTCGCCTTCATGGAAAGATGTCATAAAAAAATCTTTTTTATTTAACTTCACAAATTACCGATTTTCATATAAATATCAAAATTATACAGGTTATATAATTTTCCCTGTTTAAAAATGTTCATTTTTAGACCATCCAGCCAGCTGTTTAGAACTTTAGGCTGTAGGTATTCGGATTTTGTCCTTTGATTTTGGAAGATTACCCGGAACAAACAGACGGAAAGAAACAAAAAATAATTTTAATTGCTTTTTGGAAATGCTATGAGCCATAATTATGAATTTAGAAAACAATTGTCGATTTTCTGACTTTTTGATTTACAATGGGTAAATTGTAAACGTAACTTATGAAAAGTCAGAGGTGCTCACGCCTTGGGTTCGAAACAAGTTATCACAATTATAATACACGATGATAACCTTTACTTTTCTCGTGATTAAAATAAAATTTCCTACTTATAGGTACCTAGGTATTTGATTAAAACATTAACTTTCCCATTTTATTGGTTTCGACGTAAAATCTAAATTAAATTATAAAAAAAATCATAAAAATTGAAATGTTTTTATGCTATTTTTATACTTCTTTTTCTAAGTGAAGCCAATAAAAATGATGGTAAAATTTATTGTTTCCAGTTAGTAAAAAATGGTTTATTGTCTAGCTAAGGCAATTATTAAATCAATTATTATTTTATAATACCAAAGTGTTGAAAATGACTAGTGACTGAATTTGACCGACAGTCATTTACGGTCAAATCGGTCAAATAATGGTCATTAACTGTCAAAAATTGTCATTTCCAGTCATTTTGATTTCAGTATAGGTACAGTCAACCGCATGACAGTAGTGACACTGAACTACAAAAATAGCCTTTACTGCTACGTAATAAGGGTGCTGTCAATGTCAAATTGTTACCACTGATGTGCGGTTGACTGTACCTACCTACTTTTTAAGCTTTTTCTTAGTTTTTGTAATTGATATAAGTTACAACTTCTAAATTGAAATAAAAATTTTACCCTGCGCACGCGTACATAGGTATAGGCAAAATGGCAACGTTTCCACGTGCGCTCACAGAGATGCTGTCTTATTCTCTCATAAATTGATTCGTGCGCTCATAGCTTATACAAAATATACTATACGTTGTTTGAACTATATAGCACTGATAGCCTAGTTGTATGACCGTCGACTGACAAGTCAGAGGTCTCGAGTTCGTTCCCAAGGCGCGCACCTCTGCCTTTTCGTAAGTTATGTGCGTATTATAAATTATTAACAGTTGCTAAAACGGTGACGGAAAACATCGTGATGAAACCAGCACACCTGAGTGATTTTTCAATGGTGTGTAAAGCTATGTCAGAGGCCTTCGGGCGGTTTAAACTCTGACACCAGGTTGTTCATCAACCATACGATAAGAACAAGTTGTTTGAATATTTTACTATAATCAAAAAATTTTAATACATGATAATAATGTGAGGTCTACGACGCCGCCGCGTATACACCCGCTCTTGAAAACGGACTCCGTTTGAGTTCGAAACTAGTCGGGCATTCCCCGAAATCAATACGTGAGTAAAGCCGTATCAATATTTAATGTATAAGTATGACTCACGAAAGTTATTATTATAAAATAGCATTATTGCTATCTATTTGACAGCGATTTTAATAAAAAATAATGAAGGAATTAATTAGATTTAAAACTGCAATGCAAATTGAATTAAGTGTTTCTGGTCGCTGATTCGCTAATAAAGTACCTATTCGTAATTATACTCATAGGGTATGATAGGGTAAGGGTAGAGTAGGGTAAGGTAGGGGTAGAGTAAGGTAAGTTAGGGGTAGAGTAGGGTAAGATAGGGGTAGAGTAAGGTAAGATAGGGGTAGAGTAGGGTAAGATAGGGGTAGAGTAGGGTAAGATAGGGGTAGAGTAGGGTATAATAGGGGTAGAGTAAGGTAAGATAGGGGTAGAGTAGGGTAAGATAGGGGTAGAGTATTTTCGTCTTCGTTTGAGTCGTTTCATATATTTATTCAAATTTTAGCAGGACAACCTCTGTCGGGTCTGCTCATATATACCTAAGTACAAGTGTATTTCACCAACTAGATAGTTAAACAATCTATATTATTTTACTTTTATTTCTTTAGTAGTAAAAGTACCTAATGCACGTCTTTTAAACAAACCATTGTTATATGATCAATTTAATAATAAACTAGGTACCCACACAATACAAGTTCAGACCACCTGGTAATTCTATTGCTCGTGTTACGAAGATACAACAATAGCTACTGTTTTTAATAATAAATCTATGTTAAGTGAGAATGTCTTGTCTTTTAAAAAAGAACATATATTTTATTCTATGGTAGAGCGATGCAGTAGAGTAGTAGAGTCGTGATAGCCTAGGTGGTGACCGTTGACTGGCAAGTCAGAGGTCTCGGGTTCGAAACCTATGACTTTTCGTAAGTTATGTGCGTTTTATAAATTAATTATCACCCTCCGTGCCTCGGTTAGCACGTTAAGCTGTTGGCCCCGGCTGTCAATTATTGTAGATCTTTGACAGTCGTCACGGGTAGTCAGAAGCCCGAAAGTCTGACAACCAGTCTTACCAAGGGGTATCGTGTAACCCAGTATCTGGGTTGTGGAGGTCTGACAGAAAAGCAGTCGCTCCATGTAAAACACTGGTATTCAGCTGCATCCGGTAAGACTGGAAGCCGACCCCTAACATAGTTGGGAAAAGGCTAGGCAGATGATATCTGACCGCAATCTATAGGTTGAGAAACGCTGACTTGGCTATCTCTAGGTAGCACATGCGTGGTCAATAGAGCCATGTTGTGTTAAATAGACGCGACCTGTAATTAAATTACAATTAACATTTATTGTTGTAAAGTGTCTGACATTTTGATCTTAACTTCGGTAGAAATTGATATAATTGATTATTATGTCTGTAGTTCGTTACGTTTTTAAAAGCTAACGGGGTCCGATCGGCCTTCTTCTTTTTCTTTTATCTTCACTTCCTATCTAGCCATATTTTTATGTTTATCAACCAATTTGTTTTTGATCGACGTTATCGCCGATAAACTTCAAATAAAAATAAGGATTGCCTTAGTACCTAATTAAAGGTTATCTGTGACTGTAACAGGTACCTACCTAATTATGAATCGTCCGATACGGCGATAACCCGTTAGTAACGGTCAAAGGTTGTTAGAATTACTACTAAATTTGGGCAATAGATGGCGCTGTTCTTTTAATTAAGGAAGCTGAATGGCGCTAATAAGATTTTCATACGATACTAAGGCTCTCAGTATTTTTCTTACCCGGGTTATGTTTTAATAATAAGTATTTAGTCTAAACCGCTGCTGGAGTTTAATTAAGCTGTAGTTCAATAGTTCATCCCTGACGCAGACAAAGGTCTCTATTTCGAATTCGAAATCACATCTCTAATAATCATAATCACGCCAGTAAAAATCACACCACCCAGTAACAGGTTTGGTATGGAAACAAGACGAAAATAAAATCACACCACGTTTATTAATTAGGTCGCGGTCGTAAGCGGCGTGAATGATTAGGTGAATATAAACATGTGGGATGGTCAACCTTTGGCGAAAATTTCAGCTTAATCTAAATATGTTTTCAAATAAAATAATATACTTACCTAAGTAAAATTTTTATTTTTACGTAAAACGGTTTTGTCATTAAAACTAAAGCTGTGTACCAAATAACAGATCAATCTGTCAACCGGAAGGGGGTGAAATATCGATTACTAAATTTAAACCACACAATAAACAGGTCAAGCTAAATAAAACCGTTTAAAAATGGCATAAAATAAAAATGTATTTAAAGCTATTTATAATATATATAATTGAAAACATATTTCGATCAAGCTGAAATAATTTGTTTTCATAATTATAATTATTTAATAAGAAAATTTTAAAAAACAACTGATACGGATGGGATTCGAACCCACGACCTTCGACGTACCGTGTCGACGCTCTAACCGCTGAGCCACCGTATCCCACCAGCACCAGTCGAAATTTCAAATCTCTTTTACACGCCTAGGGCGTGTAGCGACATCTATCGGAATATAAATTTTCTTATTAAATAATTATATTTAATATGTGCTTATATCATGTGCAGCCTGTGTCGTGATAGCCTAGTGGTGGTGACCGTTGACTGGCAAGTCAGTGGTCTCGGGTTCGAACCCAAGGCGCGCACCTCTGACTTTTCGTAAGTTATGTGCGTTTTATAAATTAATGATCACTCTCCGTGCCTCGGATAGCACGTTAAGCTGTTGGCCCCGGCTGTCAATTGTAGATCTTTGACAGTCGTTACGGGTAGTCAGAAGCCCGAAAGTCTGACAACCAGTCTTACCAAGGGGTATCGTGTAACCCAGTATCGGGGTTGTGGAGGTCTGATAGGCAGTCGCTCCATGTAAAACACTGGTATTCAGCTGCATCCGGTAAGACTGGAAGCCGACCCCAACATAGTTGGGAAAAGGCTAGGCAGATGATGATCATGTGCACATGACATGATTGCATACCTAGGGGCCCGAAAGTACTTTAGTAGGTACGACAGGTATTAGAGTACCTTTTATCCCAAAAAAACAAAACCACGGCAGCAAAGCCGCATGAAAAGCTGCCATACTAAAATATCTTTGCTAGCTTTGTTAGGTTACTACATAAAATATCAATGATTGATTTTTGAATATCAGATTTTTTCTCTGAAATTGCCACCAATATGATAAAAGGTTGTTTATCTCTGATTTAGGTAAATAAATGATTATTTGGAAAATACCTAAGTGAAAGTAAAGAAAAGTACTTTTTAGTATGTAAGTTGCAGATTTAGCGAACGAGGATATGGCCTACCTGATGGTAAGCAGTCAACTTCTTTTTCTTTCTTTATCATAATTATGGTTGTTAAAAACCTGGTGTCAGAATTAAAATCGGCCGAAGGTTCTGATAAGGCTTTACCCACCATTGAAAAATCTCTCAGGAGGTGTGCTGGTTTCTTCAGGATGTTTTCCTTCACCATTTTAGCAACTGATAATTGATTTATAATTCGCACATAACTTCGAAAACTCATAACATAAATCTGAAAATTTAAGCATGCCATGGTTTCCAGGCCAAGTAGCCATGGCATCCCAGGGCGTCGCGGCGTTGGGAGACCATGGCTACATAGATTTTTCAACAGTGTGTAAAGCTTTGTCAAAGACCTATGGGAGATTTAAATTCTAACATCAGGTTTTTCAAGAACCATATGATAAAGAAAGAAGAAGAACATAACTTTTGATTTTTAACCTCCAGAATTATGTTTACACAGACATTTTGACCTGGAACTAGTAGAATTGTGCAAGCGCAAGCCATAAAATAGAAATTACCCTGCTAGTACTCACCTGTGGAACCTGTGTGGACTTCCCACATCCTGTCTCACCAATCAACACCAACGTCTGATACCGTTCCAGCAAGTACAATATATGGTTCCGATACTGGAACACTGGTAACCTCTGCCTTTGAGCGTCCATCGGTAAGTGGTGATACCGATTGTACACAAATGAAGTTCGTGAATCATTGTCTATGGATAGCGCTGAGTCTATGTTAGGGTTTATTAAGGTTTCTACTATGCCATCTTTGTTTCTTGTTGGGTATAGAGTTTCTTCCCCTGGAACAAAGCAATATAATTTTTATTTTTATTTCATTAAGATCATCTCCCTGCCTTTTTCCCAACTTATACCACCACTAACTTATGCCACCTGGATGCGAAAGATCTTTCATGGTATGTTAGTTGTAAGTATTTTGATAGAAAAGAATTTGCATAGGTCTACAGCAAATGATTTGACTCCGCTCCTAAAACGACACTCTGACACATGGTGTGTAAATACTTGGTTATTATGTTAGAATTTTTTATCAAATAGTAATTAGGTACTTACCTATTGAATTAGTACCTATTCTAAAATTCTGTAGAATAACAAAATGATCTATGTTCAACCACATTTTAATATCATGAAGGATGTTGCTGTCTTATTCTGGTGGTATTATACTGATTTTTGTCTAAATTGCTTATAAAAGCGACGAAATTGAAATGTAGAAGTATTTCTAATGCTGCTGAGCACCCGAAAGAAAACCGCTCAGACGAATCTTTAGCCAGTATCAGATCACTTTCATTCAACACTCAGACCCAAGATTTTCAATAAGCTAATATAAGATGTAAGCTAATTTAAGATAATTTCAAATGTTAAGTAAAATAGTCAAGAAATTAATGTACCTACCGGTGAAAATATAACCTAATCTAAATTATTTACCTGGCTTAATAAATCTTGGCCGCTGTCCCAACATTTTACCAAATTTCCAAAAGGCACTTCACAATTTCATAACACTTACACAAGCACTGTATTTATCAAAATAAATATTGTTGTTTACAAATTCACATCACAAAAATACGAACACTTCACATAACTGACAAGACAAGTGACAGAGACCAAAGACAAAGACCTTTTTTTTTTCAATCAATGAGTAGCGTTCAGTCGACACGACAATAATTTAAATCTATGGTAATCTGCCTTCTTTGTCTAACTTTAAAATGAAAAGCGGAAAATGAAACATTTTGTAATGGTTCAGTTTATAGTTTTGTTTAAAAAGTAGTTGATATTGTTATTTGTTTGAAACTAATAATTAATACTAATAATATTATCATAATATTCATGTTAAAGTCCAAAGAGGAAACAATTATCCTTGAAGATTTTCCGCGCCAACGAAAGTGTAGGATTGCTTCTCTCTTGTAAGTTCCACCGTGTGGTGCCACCTATGAATAACATACAGTTTGTCAAAAAAGATCTGCATAAATTGAGGGCGTCCATGCGCACTTCTCATGCTATAATTTAAAATTACTAATTAATTTGGTATACTTGCATGTTTCTAAGACGAATTTTTTGTCATCAAATATAATTATGTAATAAAATTAATCTCTTTTAAGTTACCTACAATTAGTTTTCTCAAATTTAGATTTTAAAATTTTTATTTTCATTTAAGGTAATAATTATACGTTATTACCTATAAACAGTGACAGCTGAAATTTTTGTACCTATATACCTATTTGATAGGGTAGGGTTAGGGGTAGGGGTAGGGGTAGGGTAGTGGTAGGGTAGGGTAGGGTAGAATAGGCGTAGAGGTAGGATAGTCACGCGTACAAAGTTGTGCCGGGCAGCTAGTAGTCTATTTCACACGCCTCGTTTTATGAATAGCCCGTGCCCGCCATCACTATCCACCTTGGTTAGCGCAGACGCGACACAGAACCGGTGCAGTGTCGGTAATTTTGCTTTACTCTAAAGCATTTAATCTTATCCTAATTTTTGGAAAAAGCAATCTAAGTGTGCCTTAATGTCCTAACTTCCTAAGTTTATTATTTGCAGAGATAGCCTAGTGGTAGGACTGGGTAGGTCTATGTGTAGCTGACCCCTTATAAAAGGACTCGAGGCTTTTAAACCTTTATAGTGTTGAGGCTAGCCTCGATTTCGAAGACTCGATTCCAAAAATAAGACTTGGATGGCTTGTTACCATCTGCTCCATGCTTGTTAATAATGTGAAAGAGCTCGAGTCATTACAAAAAAACTCCAATCAATAAAACGACTCGAGTTCTTTACTAAGAGATTCAAAAGTCACGTGTCTTTTTAAAGAACTCGAGTCGTTAAATATGTTACGTCAATCTTTTTGCAAAAGAGTTGCACCGCAACCGAGTCTTTCAAAGAATTTGAGTCGAGTTCTTTTTAAAGACTTAAAAGCCTCGAGTCCTTTCATTACTGGTAGGACCCAGTTGACTGGCAAATCAGAGGTATCGAAGACTCATACTGACTTTTCATTATTAAATTTATGTATTAATTAGCACAGTTTTATGGAGGTATACCTACTGGCTTTCATCCGCAGCTTCGCCCGCATATTAAGTTGATAAATTGTAGCCTTTGTGTTATTCTGGTGTATAAGCTATATTGCTGTAAAGTTTCATCAAAAACTATTCTGTAGATTTTTCGTGAAAGAGTAACAAACATCCATCCATCCATCCATCCTCACAAACTTTCACATCTATATCTAGTTATATTATATTATATATTATATAAAAGAAAGTAGAAAATCATGTTAGTTACACTATTTATAACTGAAGAACGGCTGAACCGATTTGGCTGAAAATTGGTGGGGAGGTAGCTTAAAACCAGGAGAAGGACATAGGATATTTTTTTTTTAAGAACGGCTGGACCGATTTTCATGGTTTTTGATTTGAGTTGTAGTAGGGGTAGAGGAGGGTAGGGGTAGCGTAGGCTAAGGGTAGCGTAGGGTAGGGGTAGACTAGGGTAGGGTAGGGGTAGAGTAGGATAGGGTAGGGGTAGAGTAGGGTAGGCTAGCGGTACCTACAGTAGGGTAGGGGTAGTGTAGGGTAGGATAGGGGTAGATTAGGGTAGGGTAGGGGTAGATTAGGGTAGGGTAGGGGTAGATTAGGGTAGGGTAGGGGTAGATTAGGGTAGGGTAGGGGTAGGGTAGCGTAGGGTAGGGGTAGAGTAGGTTAAGGTAGGGGTAGAATAGGCATTGAAGTAGAATAATCATGCGTACGAAGTCGTGCGGGGCAGCTTGTTTATAATATTTGTAGGATAGGATAACGTTTAAAAAAAGAAGAAAAGTGCAAAAAGAAAAAAAATGGTCTTGTCTACAAGACACAAGAGTGTGTCATGATTTAAATAGGTACCTACAGTCAACGCATGACAGTGGTAATCTTGGAAGAATCATCTGACAAAGGCACTACGAAAAGCACCTTTACTCCTACCCAATAAGGGTGCTATCAATTTCAAATTGTCACTAGTGATGTGCAATCGTACATATAAAATCAATGTTACACGATACAGTATGCTAATCTCTTTTATATTTAAACCAATTTGAATCTAGGAAATAAAATTTTATAAATACTTATATGTTAATTTGAGGAAGCCTCATCATAATCAGCCCAGTATTAGTCTACTGCTGACATAGGCCTCTCCCAATGCGCGCCACTATTGCGCGCTCATTGGAGGTATTTGCCCATAATCGTCACGCTGGGCAAGTGGGTTGACGATCGCAGTAGCAGGTGATTGGTGTTACACAGAAGGATGCTGCTGCCCATCCTCCGGATCTTTCCCTTTGTCGTTTCTTACACCCACGGGACGAGAAGGGGTGGTTCTGTTCCTAGGCCGGAAACCACACGGCACGGAGGAAGCCTCTCATACATGTAAACTGGGGATGATTTTTATCAGGTATATTATAATTTATGATGGGTATCATTTAATTCAATTCAATTTCTTTATAATGGCAACTGAGTCTCGGTAATACGACCCGGACAATTCTGCCAATGTCAGAGGTGTTAGCCCGATAAGATGGTCCGACCAAGTGTCAAATCAAATGGACACAAATATTGCAGAGGCGCTTCACCACGCTAAAGACCGTGACAGGTGGAAAATGCTCTGTTGCGAGAAGGCCCGGGAGCATCACGACGATAGCATTCAGCTATCGACTAGAGGAGGAGGAGGATCATTTAAAAGGGCTTGTCCAAAGGATTACAAAAAGACTTTTTATAAAACATAATATATTTATATATTTTTCGACATAAGTATCACTAAATTTTTTTACTTATATTTTAAAATGTTCAAAAATAATCCAGACCTACTACAGTTATCGTAAAAAAATAAGTTATCCCAACTTAGTCTACGGGACCTTTTTACTGCGGATCTCCGACTCACAATTAGCCGGTTTTTCTATTTTATATTGAAGCATGGAGACAATCGAAATAAAAATGCTACAAATGGTCACCCACCCACTGACTAACCGCATCAAGTGCTTAACCTTAATGATCACGACAATCACCAAGGTATCACAGCACCGCGAGTGCCTCTGACATATTATGTCCACCACACAAAAAAATACTACACAAGTTGTCCTAAAAATTTTATTATTAAATAAAAACAAAGTTCTGACTTTTCTTCTAATCCTGTGGTCGGTATTGAGCATTTCTTCGTAAACGAGGGTGTAAAAACCTGAACTGAGGTAAAGTACTGCTTTGTATTTGTACTTGGTGCCTTATTTGTGGGGGTCCAATTTTTGTGCGAATCTCTTCGTAATGTACGGTAGGAATTCCAAGAATACCGTCCACTTCAGAAATTGGCATATTTTCTAGAGGAGATCCTTTGACTTGAACTAAATTCGGATAGTAAGTTGCTTCATTAACTCGGTTCAGCTGCAACAATTCCTCAGGCGAAATATCAGAGTTCAAAGTGTGAACATAAGTAATTTGTTCGTTAAGATTCAAATTCTGCTCATCTAAAATCTTTGCCTGAACAAGATCACCATCATTGACAGTCAATTTCAATATCTCGTCTTTCGGATATCCTTGAAGATTTGGAGAAACTTCCGTCACGTTTGAAACTACAATCATTTCTTGTAATAATTTTATTGGATCTGTGGATAGTTGTGGGTTTTCTACTATCATACTCTTCAAGTTTGATATAAAACTGATTATTGGTAGTCTATATTTCACATAGTATACTGGCTGATAAACTAAAGGCTTCTCGTGTTTTAACATATAAGTTAATTCAACAACGCCTAATTCACGTTTGCCTAATTCCAAGATCTTTAGTAATTTTTCAACTAAATCTGCTTCTTCATCTGAAGGATTTGCACTTAATAGTCCCTGACTTTCTAACCATTTAAAGATTGTAACAAAGTCTTCATTTGTTTGATACCCATCGTCATTTACTCTAAAATCATTTTCAGTAAGATAGTCGTTACTAGTTAAATCGTCTACATTGTCAAGTAGAACTTGTAAATTGACAGGGGCAGAATCTCGACTTGGTACACTGTTGTGTGCATTCTGAAGCCATTCAACAAGATTAGTGGCTAATCCTCCTTCATTTAAGTGAGATAAAATATCAACCACAAGCTTTGGATTCGTATTTTTTAATGGACCTAATTGTATGAAGAACACCTTCACTTGGTTATCGTCTAAGCTTCCATTTAGCTCATTGATTAAAAGACCGACGAGTGATTCCAAAAGTTGAGGAGTTAGTAATCCATTATTATTCATGAACAGCAAAATGTCTATAAATGTTGACTTCATAACTTTAGGCCCATACTCCATCAATGTAGAAAGTAAAATATGTGATACTTCTGGATGTAGCGACGTATTGCTTAGTATGAAATAAATTAAATCAATACGTCGTGAATCTACAACACCATTTTCAGGTAACAAAAATGAAATTAAGAAATTAAATTGTTGCGGACCCAATTGCGTATGTTGTGTTATCAGGAAATATATAACATCTACTGTATTTTGATCAATGATTCCGTTCACATCTGGTTTCAAAAGGGAAATTATGATATTTAATTGTTTTGGCGTTAGTCCCATTTCATTCCATCTTGATAAATCTTCAATAATTTCATCTTCTTTCGTGTTGCCACCGTTAGGACGTTCCGTTAGTAACAAAAGATTTAATAGAACATCGATATGCTCCGGAAGTAACAAATGATTAAGATTTGAATTTATCAATTTTATCAGAATATCACTTGTTTTAGTGTCCATTTCTCCCTCTTCAAATGGTTGCAGAAGAGATAGTACATATTCGATATGTTGTTGACTCGTGGGTTTCTTAAAGAAGGTTAGAATAATTTTAACTACTCTCGAATCGACCTCACCATTTTGATCAGGTACCAAGTGTGACAGGATCATTTCCGTAAGTTCATTATTCCAAGGTAACTGTTTATTCCTTTGTGTCTCTAGTAATATTAAAAGTATGTCTTTAATGCTTGGGATATTCTTTTGTTTCTGAGCATTCAGTAGAGGAATTAAAATTTGTAATATTTGAGGTTGGAATATTTGATAATTTTCTTCCACAATGTCCATCACACGATCAAATAACTCATTATTCTGATCGTTGGTGTCTAACAGGTCTAAAAGAACGTCCACAGTTTCTTCTGATTGAAGTGGTATCTTTTTTGGATAAAAGTCGGGGATCTGATGGACTTGCGGTTTGTTTATTTCTTCCACTTGTGGAATGTAGAATTCATGGACTTGTGGAATAGTATATTCGCGGATTTCTTGAGTTTGTGGTAAACTACTTTCACGATTTTCATAGGTTTGTGGTTTAATATATTCACGATTTTCATAGGGTTGTGGTTTAACATATTCATGTGGTTGTGGTATAGGATATTCACGGATTTCGTGGGTTTGTGGTATATTATATTCTCTGATTTCTTGAGTTTGTGGTATATTATATTCTCTGATTTCTTGAGTTTGTGGTATATTATATTCTCTGATTTCTTGAGTTTGTGGTATATTATATTCTCTGATTTCTTGAGTTTGTGGTATATTATATTCTATGATTTCTTGAGTTTGTGGTATATTATATTCTCTGATTTCTTGAGTTTGTGGTATATTATATTCTCTGATTTCTTGAGTTTGTGGTATATTATATTCATGAATTTCCTGAGTTTGTGGTATATTATATTCGTGATGTATTTCTTGAGTTTGTGGTATATTATATTCGTGATGTATTTCTTGAGTTTGTGGTATATTATATTCATGGACTTCCGGAATTAGTGGTATATTGTACTCACGGACTTCCGGTTTTATTGGTATATTGTATTCATGGATTTCCTGAGTTTGTGGTATTCTGTATTCATGAATTTCCTGAGTTTGTGGTATATTATATTCGTGATGTATTTCCTGAGTTTGTGGTATAGTATATTCATGAATTATTTCCTGAGTTTGAGGTATAGTGAATTCATGTACTTCTTGAGTTTGAGGTACAGTGAATTCATGTACTTCTTGAGTTTGAGGTATAGTGAATTCATGGATTTCTTGAGTTTGACGTATTTCCTGAGTTTGTGGTATAGTGAATTCATGGACTTCTTGGGTTTGTGGTATTGTAAATTCATGGATTTCCTGAGTTTGTGGTATAGTAAATTCATGTATTTGATGATGAATTTCTGGTATTTTTATTTCCTGAACTTGTGGTACATTGAACTCATGAACTTGTGGAATTGTAATTTCAGATATATCATATTCAGGACGTTTATAATATTCAGGTTGATAGTCTTGAGATCTTTTTCTGTCTATTTGTTCCAAAATCGAAGCTATTAAGGATTTTAAGTCTAGTCCATAATCTAACCGTCCTTTGGATGATTCCTCTTGTTCACTGGCATAGCTATATAAATAATCGCGACATTGAGGAATCTGTTCTATTTCTAAGTAAGCTTTATATGCTATTTCAATCAGTTTTTCTAATGCTTCTCTACACTGAGGCTGATCTTGTGAGCTTGGAAGATCATATTTCAATACTATATTAGTTTTAGTTTCAGCACTTGGTTTGTTTACAAGTTGTAATATTGTTCTAGTATCTACAGATTTCACAGGTTTTGAAATTGTATAATGCTCCTCTATGGAGTCCTGTTCTGCGTTTCTATTCATATCTTGATCTAATGAATCTATCATGTTATTTAAATCTGATGGCATTTGGCTTACGTACTCTAGTGCAACCTTTACCATTTTCTGCACCATTTGAGGTGTAAAACATATTGTTTTTTCACGTGTTCTTTCCTCTTCTACAACTTGGATGTGTGCCTGAAATATTAATGTATTGGTTAAAACATTTTGTATTTCCTTTGGTGAGTATGGATGTTTTTAAAAGATGATGATGACAATTCAAGAGAATCGCCTTTCTTTTGAATAACTTCAGCCCGGCTTAGAAGTTTGCGCCTACTGTACTACATAACCTTGATGATCCTAACAACCAGCGAGGTGCCGCAGCATCAAGATCACTCCCTACTACTTTTAACAAACCCTGTCTCATCCCCAGTGCCGTAACTAGCTTAATTCCGCCTGGTTCGAGCTTCTATAAATGTGCCCATGCATGACCTAAAACTCGGTCCTGGTCTAGCCATGCATGCGCCCCTACATGCGCAGCGCTCTGTGCCTGGTAACCGCTATCTGCAGTATAACGCAGTTGCTAGTCACCTTCGCTCTCATAACCATCTACGGATACGTCAAGGAGGACATCATTGTCATTACGCGGTCTTTCTAAATTATTAAATAGTAAGGAAGATTAACATACCTTTTCTTGTTCAGGCACTAATTCCACATCGTAGCTTTTTGTTTCAAGACGAGGGACTGTATTGTACTGCGTACGTTTCTGGGTATAGCCATAATAATTCTGGAATAAAGAAATAACCAATCAAGAAATGTTTAGGAAAATATTAAATGGTTAAGGGCAAGGACAAGAGCAAGGTACGCAAGGTAACTATTAATTTAATAATGAAATAATCCCGATTGTTTAATAATGCGATCAAGTCCGAATGTTGGACAGCGACAGGGGTAGTGTTATTAGATTTTTACAGCAATAATAATCCATAAACCATAAACCCAACCCAATGCGAAGTTAATCTTCAATTGGCCACCAAAGCTAACTAAGTGTGGTAGCGAAAGATTGACTTTGCATGACGAAATATTAGGTATATTTATAACTGCATATCTCTGTTTTCTTACAGGAGTAAAACGATTTGCAAATTCTGATAACGATATAGTCCCGTTATCCATTTTTTCCACTATCATTTGCCATATTTCCCTAGTTGACCCGCTTATACCTTTCTTTTGATCACAAATTTAGAAATATGAACCCATTATCGATCAAGTCGACTTACACATCTTAGCAGTTCAACTTGCCGTGTCTCATAAAAAACCACTTTCCATGTCCATTATGTCGCTATGCAAGGAGGCATTAGCATTTGAATTAGTGGCACAAACCATCCGAAACAAGAATATGTTCAAGGCTCACTTGCGTGGACCAACCACGTGAACCTAAAGCTTAATTTGTTAAACACCACACCCATTTGTAGAGCTTTCAATAAACGATAGAAAAATTGTAGCCCAAATATCGATAATTCCATAATTCAATGAAATAAAAATAATAAATTAAACGATGAAGTGGATAAAGCCAATGCTAACTATGACGCTATCATTCAAACAAAGACTAAAGAATTCGAGATTTACGCATTACTAAAATCCATCGATAAACTTACATAACTTTAAAATATAGGATTACAATATCATGTGAAAGAAATGGAAACTATTAAAATATGTGTTGTGCCAATGTGCAATGGTCACGGCTCATTCGAAACGGTAGTTGGCTGAATTTCATGCTTCTTGAACGAAATAAAGGCACGAGTGGTTTTAGAGACGAATTTTGAATTAATTCATAAGAAAATGTGGTAGATGAAGAAGAAAATACATTGGCTAATTAAAAAAGGAAGCCAATATTGTAAAATAATGAGAAAGAAGATCGATAGATAGATAAAAGTCCAGTTGAACGGATAAAGCTAGAAAAAAAACGCAGTTTGCTTCAAAGGTCTTAAAAAAGGAAAGGGTACTAAACCTGATCCTAATACCTGATATGTATACTTTACCTCACCAATATTTAAATGAAAGTCACAACATTAGCTCAAGTGACAATATTAGCTCGTCCAGCCAGGACATGCTTTGTTTGAAGGTAATAATTTCAAGGTCACGGTCTTGATGACTATGATGATTCCATAGACTGAGTAATTATATAAGCCGATAAAGGTAAAGCTCGATGCTCAATAGAGGTAAGAAGCGGACGGAATTGTCTAGGACGCAAGCAATTGAATAATACATCAATGAAGGCTGAGCTTATAAACTGAGTAGAGACCTAAATCGATATAGTTAAAAGAGAAGAATTTAAGAATGAATATTTAGGTAAAAGCTCGACGTCAGCCTGATAATTTAGAATTAATTTAGAGTTAATTTAGACTGCCAAAGCAAGGAAAGCGAGAGCCAGAGCACCTGCACGTTGGTCAGATGTCATAAAGTCAGTCACCCATCGCAACCTTCAGGGGGCTCTACACCAGGCGCTGAATAGACAACCTTGGAAAGCTTTGACTAAAAAAGCATCTCATGGAGGTCACGACCCTCAATCATGAGGAATCGACAAAGAAGAAGATATTAAGGTAAAAAGACAAACGAAGATTGTTTACATTTATTCTTCTCTAATACCGGTAAGTTACAAAGTAAATTGATTAGACTTATGTACGTTTACGAGTAAAAATAAAAAGCTCTCTAGAAGTTTTTAATACTGAAGCCTACCTTTTTTTAAACTTTGCTTATACCCTACTGTATCAGGTTTGTGTATTAAATATGAAAATTCTTAAAATGTATGTGTAAATTGTGGTTTGTATGTAACGAAAATTTTTTGAGAAGATGAATATAAAAATAAGTAAAATACAAAACATAATTTGTGTGTAAACAAAACTTAAATGCACAAAATTAGATACGTAAAACCTACGTGCATTAACTTCGCGCTTCGCCCTGTCATAAATCATCTGAAAAAAAATTGTGCTAATGTTGCTGCATCCAAATCATATAGTCGGATTAAAAATAATTGTAATTTTCTATTATTTTATTTGTTGCAGACGTAATTAATAGTGAATCATTCAAAAGTAATTGATCGGTCATTAAGAATAAATAACCAGTAATAGACTATTAACAAAACATAAGTAAAAAGAACTAGCTGATAATCTCCGAGTCTATTGCGAAACAATAATTAAAAAATTCTTAATTCGTTTTCCGCTCAAGCCAATCTCTGATTGTGATCACCCATCATATGAGGAAGACCGGTTGCCCGAAATCTAGCCACAATTTTTAAAATTTTTGGGTACTTCTGATGGTAGAATATCTAAATTAATTAATTAGAACATCAAAGTTAGGTTCTACCATGAGATAATAAATTCAGATACTGCCGTCGTCGGATAGTCATTAATTGATGCTAGTTTAATCAATGATTAAATTATTTCTTCACAATCAGAGATAGACTTTCAGAGTTCGGCTTCTGGTATAACAATAAACTAAGATTCTAATAACAGTCTCACTGTTGATCATAGGTTTGTCCCAAGTTGCACTATGGCACTGGTCTCCAGTATTGCATAATTATCTTATTGGGAAAATAAAATTGTTCCTACAATCATACAATCTCGGTCATAGGCATACTGCACTTTATGTCACACACAGTTGATGTTGTATTTTAGTAAAACATTACTGAAACTGGATGCAAAATCAACAATAATAATATTCCTACAAAAGTTATGGCTTCTGTTCTTGCAAACAGTATTTAGTATCGTATACGGTTGGAAACTGTTACAATGAAAATAGCTAAGGAGAAATATTAACGAGATAGACTAGCAATCCGAAAAACTACTAACTATGTTTAGAAACAATCAAAAATAAAACAGACAAGGTGACTTCGAACGTCTAGCAACTCAAAGAACGAAAAGGAGTAAGATAAAGACAAACGAAATTCAACAACGGACTATTTTGTCGAAATGGGTACAGGAAAAGATAGAATTATACAAAAGTATGCCATTATTGCAGTAACGTAACAGACTGGATATAATAACTAGACTAGATAATAAGAATATCGACTAGCTATTCCAAAACGGATAATGAGATAGAAATAAATAGAACTGAGCAATAGAAAACTGACGAGGTAGGTACGGCAAAAGATGGCGTTATCAAAAAGATGGTAACATTACAGAAACATGTGTTGCCAATGTTAAGACTTGTGACTAGTGTTGTGTAACTACATGTATTGGTATAATCATCATGAACTGCTAAAACAACTATTAAACTGATGTTTTACGAGCATTTACTATTGACCTCCTCACATTTGTTTTGCAAATTGGAAATCACGTTAAACATTCTGCGAAGATCAATAAAACTCTGTTTCAAGAAAAAGGGCATGTTAAACTTAGCAACGATGGCGTTATAGCAAACCCAATCACAAAAATATTATTATTTACAGATCCTAAAGATTTTAAAAGACATGACAAATAAAGAATATTAAGTTGCAAAAGAAAAAGGAAACGTCAATAAAAGAACTAATGCTGAAAAGACCTGGATGCGACCTGGTGATAGTGATGTACAGTATGATAAAACATGCCAGTATGCCATTTTATCTTTGTCTGAATCATGATTGTTTCAAACCAACCAACCAGTAGAGAACTACATAATTCTCCATAGACATAATTATATCGCCTTAGTAACAAGAAAAAAAATAGAATTACAATCAAGACAAAACTCATCATAATAAATTAAATATGACTAGATTAACTTAAGGATCCTCCTTATCTGCCGAGAAACAAATTATTAGCATTGCTTTAAAGACGATCTCTTAAAATACCAAGATGCTGATAAACACCAAGAAACGACTGAAACTTATTAATGGCATTCCAGAATCACCGATCTTCTGAGACTAGATGTTTACATGATATTTGACAATACCAGCGACTAATTACCAGAGATTTTTAAATAACTCTGCCCTGGAGTGTAAATGTGGTGCTGTCCCACAAACGATGGGGCATTTAATATCGTGCCTTGCATGCCCTGTCGTTTGTTCGTTACAGGAACTAATGGACGCTACTGAAGGCGCCAATCTGGTAGACCACTTCTGGGCTGATACAATTTAGTCATCGACACGCTAAGAAGAAGAAGCGACTAATTAGCCGTGAAAAAACTAAGAGGAAGGCATGAATTGTTTGATAAAAAGCTTGTAGACAAATAAGTTACATTCTTAGTAGGTTCTTGACTGACATGACCTAAGCCCTCTTAATTAACCTTAGCCCTCTTTCTCGCTTTTTCCCTATTTCCCTCCAACTTTAACGTTTCAACGTAAATTTCGTAATTCTGATAGCAAACATAGCGATATTCCTACAAATTGGAGAACTAAGTTGTAAACTATTTTAAGGTTTTACTTGTCTCGTGTTAATTTCTGTTTCGTTTTAATTTTTGCATATTTAACACATAGGTACTAACCTGATTACCTTGCGAAATAGTTTGATAGAAGAAGGAATAGGTCCTACTCTACCATGCTGAACCAGTTCACGTTGATAGATACAGGTTTGTGGCCCCCTGCTGTTAGAATTTATCAAATCGCTTTTATGGCGCCCTACTTGACTTATTGACTACTACACAATATCTTTGATTTCAGTGATCGTGAGGACCACAGTGTTACAGTGCTACAAAGGTCTTGAATACATGTCATGTGTGTTAGAGTTTTTAATGTCAACTGATGATTTTGATGACTCCTCGTCAATTTTAATGTGTTTTTTTCATCCTCTGCAAAGGCAGAATACAGGCAATCTGTTAAGCCTGATTTTAAGTGTTCAACGTCTCCTCGACGGTTAGTGAAATTAGCCAGTCACAATGACTCAGAGAGGTAGATTATAGTCTAGCGGCTAGAAAGCTTACCTTACCCATAAATTTTAAGAAGTTAGCAACCAATGCTGTTTATTAACTTAACAATAATTTTAATGATGATCCCGTGTTAGAATCCCAAAATTTTATTAAGATGCTTACGCAAATGTGTGTTTGGGATTAATAAAGCTATGATCATGATGACGACGTAACCCTTTGTAGAAATGGACGTGCACCATACTTATGATCTAGTGCTGATCTTACCTCATCATCGGCCCTAAGTGTAGGTACAAGTGTTGGTAAATCTTGAATTAGTATTGGTGAAGGAGGGAAATCAGGAACAGGTACTAATTCCGGTTTATCTCTGCATTCACACTGTTTTGTTTCACAAGGCGCAGTGGTCTTCTTTGAGGCTTCCAACTTCAAATAATATAATGAAGTTAGGTGCATTAATATACTTCCAACTCTTGTCATGACGTACCAGCTTACTCGTTTCGTTGTCAACTAAACTGATCCACCTATCGCCTTGTCCTTGTCTTTCGTTATGCACAAGAACAAGCTTAAGCTATTGATGATGATCACTTTAGCTGTCGATGTCGGCTCTCAATGATGATTAGTCAACTACTAAGACTACTTAAAAAATATAAATTAGAAAAAAAAGTGCATCAATCTACTTGAAGGCTGTTTGCAAAAAATGTTATAGATAATATTTGGTCATAATAAGACTTGTTTATATTTTTTTATTACGGGTTAAGAATTACAAATAAACCACGTCTTTTGATCCAAATATTTTCCATATTTATTATATTTATATTTATTAGATTAATCACATCACTATAAGTATTAGTCTACAAACATTAAGTAGTGCATCAGTGCTCGTTACAAAGAGACTGTCGTGATAGAAAATTTTTAATATTATGGAGTGCTTTTATCTATCTAGTGCTTATTATAATGAAATGGTCGTTAAAAATCCAAGGAGATATAATCCGGGAGAATTTCACTTCGATGGATATATTTAAAATGATATTCTAAATGATGTTTTAGTAACTTATTAAAATAATGTTGTTTTAACTTCGTTGCATCAAAACGTAGATCGTTTGACATTTTGTATAGTATAACAGCATCATATCCCGAATATTAAACCTCCAGTTGGCTTTCATAAACTTCATTTACAACAGCTATTTCGCGAACATGGGTATAACCGCACTTTATTATTGTTTCAAAGACTTACCCGTTGATTTCCCGTTACTAAGCTTAAGAAAAAAAAACTATACACTAGGCGCAAAATCATTATGGCGTATCGGAACCTCAAGTAGCGTCTGCAAAATATATTGAAATATACACAGTATATAATTGATTGACATGTCACATTATATACCGTGAAATCGAAAACAATAATTGAATGATTAACTCAATTCTATTATGCATAATATCGACGACCTGTTTTGCATACACTACACGATTGAATGCTATATTAGAATATATTTTGTTATGTTTTCAATGATTTGGCAAATTAAGAAAAGTAGTGTTATTATGTTTTGATTTTTTGAAGGTTTTATGAGGTAAAAATGTGTTTTTATTAGGATTAGTTGATTTTTCTATTGCGGTTGGAAGGAGAGCTATACAATCTACTGTTTTGAATTTACTTACATTTTCAATTAACGTCTTAACATTACTGCAATCTGCGGCGTACTGTTATACGCTTAGCTCCATCATAATCTGAGTAACATGTTGTTGAATATTAATTTATGCTGCATTTCGATTTATTTTTTGTATTGGTATAAGTCTTACTTTACCAAAGTTTTATACACACATAAATAATTTAATAAATAAAATATCAGCAATTTTTTTAATGAATTTAATATTTAGTCTCTGCTATTAATGTAGGTATTACTAGGCTGGATTTAGTTAGCATAGGCCTTTCCAAGATTTAAGTGATGTTACTCATATTCATGCATCCAAATACTGTAAAGTAATAAATAAATCAGGCTCTACTATCCCACTGCTAGGAGGATCTACACAATCATAATCTATATAATTTTATATATGAACTAGATAAGGTCACACTCCATAACGCTGTAGTGCACAAGGATTAAGCCACCGTTGAAATGTATGAAGTCGCTTATGTGTTACGTAGTCGCTCAGGTCCACTGCTTAAAGTGAGTTCCGAAGTATGGAGACTCCACGATTGCCAATGCCTGACCACGTCAAGCGTTGCTTAACTTATACCACTTTGATACCACATCGCCAAGAGCGCCTACGCCTGTAAGAAACTGAACCGTAAAAAAATTCCTTTATATCAGCATTGTACTTCAGTTGATTAAGCAACTGATATCACCAGGTACACTTAATTAAATTAATTATCATCTTATAATAACACGACAAAAATAGTTAAAGTCTAAATGTATTTTGTTGATTAGTTTATATAAGCATATTGTAACTGATTAAAATTAATTTTAATCAACAACAATTAGTACTGAATAACGAATACTACATGATAATCAAATTGTTAAAATTATTAAATTAATTTTACTGAACAGCATAGGAGATAAGATGTTACCCTGAGGTACACCTACAAGAGATTAGTAACAAACAATAAATTTATCAATAAGAAAACTTTGAGACTTGGTTGATTGGGTTATTATGAAGTCAGTTAATAAAGTTTCAATAAATTTTAACCTAAGTAAACATGTCAAGAACGAAAACAAACTAGCTGAACGTATAAAACGCCTCACTTAAAGTAAAAATAAAGAGAGGACCGTTAAGCTTTGATAAAATCTTACATGTAATTAGGATTCGGATTTTTAATTTGATATGAAATTAAAAATCCTAATTACAGAAATTGTGATGCAATTTCTTATGCTTAATCGTTAATGTGCCGTTATTAAATTAGATACTTATGTAAGCTTTTACTTTGAGCAAGAAAAATAATTGTTTCATAGATGGATAAAATTAATTTAAGTATAGGATGACTTTTATGTAAGACAACATAATTATTATAAAGAAAATAATGGTAAAAACAAATGTTTTGACCATGATAAAATTTTCTGTGACTGTTGGTATAGAAAGACAGAGAGAGAGAGAATAAAAATATAGAAAATGTATTGAGATCTCAACAATAATTTTATTTACTTACGTAACGCGACAATCCATCATATCCTAATGGGGTCGACTTCTATGAGAGACCCAGTAGAGATCTTTTTGGGATGTTGTAAGATCATCAAGACTTTTATAAGTTTATTTACCTATAGTATGCAACATTTTATTTATTACCATTATCTACTAAATTGTTCAGCTTTGTGATGGAAGAAGCCGGTTTCAGTCGATGCGCGATTGACATGATTTTGTAAATAAATAAAAAAACATGAGTTTTAGGCGCCTGTTATAACTGGAAGATCATGAGTAATTTTCACTTATGCTGTATATTTAGAACTCTTCTTCCTCAAGACCATGTTTGAAGAACATCATGATCATGATAGTCAAAAATATTCTGTACAAAAGTTTTCTTTGGTTTATCAAAGTTTTTAAGATTTATAAGCAAAACGAACACTAACAAGTATGGTATTTAAACACGTATGTTTATAATACGCATTCTAATAATTATAACACGATCAAACAGTAATTTGCAATACTGTAATAAATGTAAGAATGAAATACACACAAACATATGTGAAAGTTCAGCCAACACGCTACCTGAATATTTAAACAAAATTATGATTTAAATTAATTTTGTTTCTGTGTTAGAAAGAGTAGAAAAAAAAGTAATGACGTTTTTGAACGCATACTTAGAAACAGACGGAGTTAGAGGGACGGATTGGACTCCTATTAAGACTGGGCTACAAAAGGAACCTCGAGGCGAGGCAAAAGGCATGTTGTTGTAAAGACTCTTGATAGAGGATCTATCTATCTATACAGTGGATAAACAAGCCATGTTGTTCCCGTTAACAGCGTGATCAAAATCAATAATCAAAAAGATTAAATCACAAATAATTTAAATTAAAGTGACTTTTACTGCTGCAAATATTCTGCAAGGATCGATGACGAGAAGCCATAGAAAGATAGCAAGTTAAATCAAAAGTGCCGCAGGCGCAGCCACAAGCTACTGTGCCAAAACGCTCTTTATCATAAACAATTTACTGGCTACTGTGTGAATTAAGAAAATAATCGTATATGTATGGTATACATATACGTCTCTACAAGGAACAATAGGATTTATTTTATACAGTTTACAAAATAGTTAAGTAAAATACAAGTGTTTGTTTGTTAATTCAGTTTCGATGACAATGCAATTTTATGGTAAGCAAGACCTGGATCTTAGCTCCGGATAAAAGAACCCTTCAATGGTCAACTGCACCGATAATAGTTTTGCATATACATTTACGTTTTTGTAAAAACTTATTATTTCGTTCTCTTATAAAATTTGCCTCACTCCATTGAACAAGTTTGGATTTATGATGCGCAAAATTACTTCACCTAATTGTCACGACTGTAACGTAATAGAAGATGTTTATCATATTACAATGGAATGTGGAAGGAACGATGCTCTGCGCCGTCAACTCTTCCGATGGAACTGTCAAGTCGGTATGGTGAACAGTATCCTGGCCTCTCCTGATTCCGACGATGCAAAAAAATTATATAGTATAGTTATAGGTTAGGAATTAGTAGTAAGGTAGTTTAGTTGTTTTTATTATTTTGTTTTTGTAAGGGTGAGTATTTGGGAGTGTCACGATGAGGGTGGCATATTTTTTTAAAAAAAAACCCTCTATAATTAATAAAGAATAAAAAAAAAAATTAAGTTACGTCTTATTGTCTGTGGTTACTGGTAGTTACGCGGTATTACAGTATCTGTCACGAAATATTATTTTTAGTGTTGCCTAAACTTTTTGAATGTGTGTATATCGATATTTCATTAAAAATAATAAGTATTGAAGTAATTTAATTCAAACAAGGTTGTCACAGTATATCAGGCATTTTAATTGACTACAGAGTCAGATGTTTTGCATGGTTTTTCTCTATAATTTGTGTCTGACTGTGAAAAATTCTGTCGTAACGTATTGAGCATTTTCTGCTCCAAATCATATCTACTCGTGTAGAATTTTGTTCTGAATGTACTCTATTTATTACAAGGGTGTACAATTTTATTCGAATCGCTGTTTTAAAATTTGGCTATGAAATTTCTAATCTGCCATGTTTTTTTAAAACAAAACCTTTTTCGACATCAAAATAAACCCGTCTGCCTGTGTGAGTTTAACAGATTTTTTTTAAATAACAGCTGGCTTTGGTATATGGCAATCAACGTCAAGTTTAAAAATGACAGTCTCAGTTTTGAAATAAAAAAAAAAAACCAAACAAAATTCATATAAATATTTAATAAGAAATTTGAAAAAACAACTGATACGGATGGGAATCGAACCCACGATCTTCGGCGTACCGTGCCGACGCTCTAACCGCTGAGCCACCGTATCCCATCAGAATCAGTCGAAATTTCAAATCTCTTTATACGCCTTATAAGGCGTGTATTTCTTATTAAATATTTATATTTAATAAGCTAACATGTGCTAAAACATGTCAAAATTTCACATAAAAATACAAAAAAAAATTCGTTCAAAAATTACGAATTTTATATTTTTTTGTTTTAGAATTATTTATGTTATTTACCTAGTTATTTAGTTCATAATTCAAAATTATATAACTAAGTACGTGTAACTTTGTTTATGTTTAATTTAAATAGAATATAAAATAACACATTATTTTAAGTTACTATAGTTTGTTAATTTAAATTTTATTATTAGGTATAGTGCATGCTGTGGTCTTCTATAATTGAAGGAACACAGGGACTTTTTTATAATTGTTACTTTTTTAAGACGAATGTATAGTGTATTCTTTGTTGAAGATCCTTAATAAATAAATAAATAAATAGAATGCACCACACCCTGTGTATTACCTTATTTTATGCTAAAAGCAGAACTAATAAGTAGATAAATATTTGATAGCTCCATGTTTTTGCGTAAGAAATGCTATGATAATTATAATCCTACGTCAGACTAGGTTTGGACCCAAAACTTGGACTATTTGTAAGTCGCGTATGCGCGTACAACTTTCGGTTCCTGTTGTCATAATGACCCATGTCATATTTGTAATTTTATTTAAACTACTAAGGTATACGACCCGCATGATGGCAAGAGATTACCATAACCTATACACGCTTACAATCACTTGTTTGATGCAGATCCGATAGAACTATAGAAGTGGAGGTAAGGTAATAGAAGGGTGATTATGGAAGGGCCTCCAGAGTTCTCAAAATAGGGGGACAAGTAGAGGTAAAATTATAGAAGGGTGATTATGGAGGGGCCTTCAAAGCTCTCAAAATAGGGGGACAATTTCTCAAATAATTCTGATCTTATTGACTCTTAGAGCATCGTAAGTATTAGGTTTTTAGAGGTCAGATACGAAGTCCCTTCGTAGGAAACTCATATTAACCTACATCAGATTTGATTAGAAGTTAAGCTAACCCGAATAGGATTAGGAATAAAAGTCTTGGAGGATAGATTGATTGCAAGATTTGGGCAATGTGAAATAAATTTAGTATATTATTAGCCGCACCCCGGGGTAGCTATGTGCAAAAATCACCACACAGTAGATCCCAGAGAAAATGGCAACGCGGCAGGCCTAGAAAAAGGAAGAATCCATTAATAGGAATCCATTAATAGGAATTAATAGGAATCCATTAATAATAATCCATAATACTACCAATTTAGGGGATTGACCCTTTGGACAAAGACGGATGGAAGGAAAGCCTTAACTCAACTTAACTAATATTAAACAAGATTTACAATTCTGATTTAACTGTACCATAGTGATATTTAACCGACTTTTAACTTTTGTGGTTGTGCCGAAATTGATTTGTTCAATGCAATTCTATTGTTAAAACAGCAACGGTAAGCGTTTAATGTCCATAACATTTTTTCTCAACTGACGCAGAAACTGGTCTCAAGGATCTAAGATAAGAGAGAGTAACGTGACGTTTCCCATCGATCTCAAATAGGTCACTTGTGAAGTTTTAGGAAGAAGAAGGGATGCGTGCGCAACTTACTGGTTGATGGCAGCGTTTGCCATTCGCTGCATCTATATCTGCACGTGAAGCAGTGAGGGGGCACGCTGAGGGGCCACGTGTGACGATATTCCATTGGATTATTTGTGGTGTGTTCCAAATTATTTCAAGAGAACCTCAGACATAGATATTCTTCTTCATTGTATGGTTAATGAACAACCTGGTATCAGAGTTCAAAGTTTCAAACCACCCGTAAGCCTCTGACAGCCTCTGACCGTTGAATAATCTCTCAGGTGTGCTGGTTTCCTCACGATGTTTTCCTTCACCGTTTTTAGCAAGTGATACTTATTTTTATACTTTTAGATTATTAATATGACAGAAATATTTAACCAATTTTAAACACCAATCTCTTAATACATATAAAATTTAATTTTGCCTTGTGGTTCCTGGCTTAAGAATAGAACCACCCCTACGCGTCAAAGGGGAAAATCCAGAGGATGGGCAGCAGCATCCTTCTGTGTTACAGCAATCATCTACTACTGCGATCGCCAATCCGCTTGCCCAGCGTGGCGTTTATGGGCAAATACCTTCAATGAACACACAAAAGAGGCGCGCATTGGGAGAGGCCTATGTGCAGCAGTGGACTAATACAGGCTGATGATGATGATGATAAAATATAAAATTTAACTTACCATTTCAATTCCTTGTTGAACTCCAGAAGAAAACTGCGTTCATCTTAAAACTCTTTACCGTTGATCTTCAATTTTCTACATCCTTTACATCAATGGTTACAAGTATGGTTGTAAAGAAGGCTACGATGATTTTCGAAGGAAGCATCATCATTAGTTAGGAATGAAATCTATAAGTATTCAAACTAAAACACATGTATTTTAAGAATCTCAAACTATTTTTAAAACTTTACTTCATTTTAGTATGTACAGCAATGAATATAAAATGCGATTTTCTAAAAGCCTAGAGTCTGCTCTGAACATCAAAATATCTTATTGCAAAAAACGTCCAATGAATCTCTAAATTAAAATTTCTATTGAGGTTTCTTTACTTCTCCAATGTGTCTAATCTTCAGTATGTTATTGTCTCTAATCTTGGAGAATTTGAAGCTCGAAGCGCCGGGCTTGGAACTCCTCAAGATAGCTTCAATAAACGATTCACAGTGTCTTAATATACAGTATTAGATACTAGACAATTAACTAAAACATGATTTACCTTGTTATCAGGAATCAAAATACTTTGTAACAACATTTTAAAACAATATCTAGTAAAACTAGTTCACTATCTATCAATTTTTGCAAGAAACCTCACACGGAGAGCTATGAGCACAATATAGCTATATCTTTTATCTGAATACAAATTATGTAGACACAAAATTATATTTTCCACTATCACTGGTATACATAAAACACACACACTAAAACAATAAATTAATACAAGTCTCTCATAGTGTTTCCTGAGCCATGACGGAAGACTTTATGGGTTCTGTGCACATGTCTATGACGCAACCACTCCCGAATATACTTACGTAAAATAATCAGCCAATAATTAGCTATTAATCTACCATAAACAGGTAAAACAATACTTAATGTGTGTTTTACAGGCACTCGAGTAGTAAAAAGGTAATAGTAATTTTAGTTAAGTGTTTTACCAGAAGACGTTGGATTAGTTTTTCATTTGCACGACTGTGAGAATGGTGTGTTGAATTCAGGAGAGCAATTTATATTTTTTTAATGATATGGCTTCATATTTTCGAAGGAGTCTTGAATTTGGGTCCAATTTTGACAGAAATAAAATTTGAACTGAACTAAATAGTTATGAATTATAACAAAATCTTTATACAGATCTAATTAAATTTGTAAGTATTGAAGATGAATTTGTAACTGACGATAAAGTAATTCAGAGAAAAAAGATGCAATTAACTAGCTGCAATAAAAATGATAATAATTATAGCTTTTATAAGGAATACAAGGGTGTTAAATTATAGTAATACGAGCGCAAATATATTTAGTACATAATATAATATAAATGTTTTGTCCTTTACAGAATCGTATCTAAGACAGATTAGCAGCGAAAAACGTTATAACTTTTTAAGAATAAATACATTATTATTCCACAAACATAATTTTTGCTTGACAAGTTATCAGGTTGGTATATAAAATTTTACAATAGAAGTTCTTAAACTTTCGCGAATTGGAATCATGTTTTAAATATTATTTCGGGTCTATTCGCGCACAGATAATTCAAAATAGTCATTATTGAACTAACCTCGACGTTTCGGTCAAGTTGTATTGACCGTGGTCACGAGAAGACTTGTTGAGTCTTACAATACCTATTTGACACATTTTTTGTGTGCTGAGATGATGCAGTCGTTTTAGAATACGAAGATGGTAAGACAAATTAAATAACTTGTATATAACTGATAAAAGATGCAGGCAGCGTTGGGTGGTATAAAAAACAAGGATAATGGTATCAAATAGTCATTATAAAGCATGTTAAGGGATCTACTGCCACGTTAGAAAAAACACGCAAAAGCCACAGTTCACGCTTATAATCAATTTAAGAACATGTTGTGACGCTGGAGCGTTGTATTCAATATCATGTCGTAATAACAATATAATGAAAAAAAAATGGTATACTCAAATTACTGAAAAATAGAAACACTTTAAGAACTGAGTCAATTGTTACTTGTGTCAGATTGAAGATGGCGTCTAGAGTCACTCTTACAACAAACAATATTAGAATTATTATGACTATTCATAAGTGCCTAATGGTCTACATGAATGAAAATATTTTGATTTGAACAAAACGTATTTTGATTTGATGGGTCGGAACTTCGGAGGCGGTCACATCTGGATCCCGATTCTCGTTTTGTAGAGATAATGTCTAATCAGAGATAATATCTTATTTTAAAATCTCTTCGGCAAAAGTCGCAAAAATGTCTACTGGTATACCACTCGTTGTATGCCGAGCGCTAAGTGGTAAACTTACTTCTAACTCTGAGAATACGAAAGTTAGTTTTCAATCGACATTCGCCTTTTTTTGATATGTCGAGTTCGAGATAAATGTCGTAAGCGCGAGATTTGGGGTCCTGGTGTTTGATTCCTCAGGTATTTCGCCACGCAATTGGTTATCGAGGAGTTTTTCTTTCTTTCTGTTGATGTTTTTAGCACCATTTGGATAATATTCGATGTCTTTATCAATCAGAATTATTTAGAAATCTTCAATTACGAGAATATTGGGAATTTAAAGCTTTCGTCGGAAACATTCAACTTTGAGATAGGTATGGAGGTAATAAGACTTACTTATTTATTTAAATTTTGTTTTAGGGACTTACATTACATTACATTTACTACTTCTTGTGTTTTGTAAATTTTCGCTTTCATGAACTCTTTTGTCATTTTTGAAAAATAAATGTTTTTTTTTTGTTGTTAAAATTGTATTTTTTTTAATATCCTTGCCGATTATCTTAAAGCATGTTCAGCCAATAATAAACTTGGACACAATAATTTACTAGAAATAATCTAAAGTCTAGTTGATTATGTGAATGGTTTTTAAGAAAAAAAAAAGTTAAAAAATATAGAATTTATTTGAAATTGAAATATATGCATATTTTTCAATACAATAAATGTGAAGTTACAGATAAAAAAAAAATCTTGAACAATATTAAAATTATTATACCAACAAGAAATTAAGGATACAATTCTTACAAATATACGATTAAAGTTGAGCAATAATTTTAACAATTACTTTATAAAAACTCATTTTATGATATTATACAATTTAAAGTTAAGTTAATTAAGCTTGTAAGGTATATTGTAAATATAGAAGGACAATATTTAAATTATACATAGACTTGTTGGCATCAGTCATAACTTTAGCCTTATCAAAAGATCAATATGAAGGTAATGTAATGCATGGTTGATTGATGACTGATTTCGGGCCTGACTGCTTTTACAAGATATAAATAGTATTACTATCTCAAATTACCAAAAAGAGAAGAATAAAGAAAAAAGAATCTAGAGAAAATAATTTTCATAACAATCCCAAAATTAGTTCTTAATGACTTCAAAAATAGTCAAAATAATCATAATACTAATGAGAAATAAATTGCGACGAAAGAGATATGAGAATTAAAGTTGTACAATTTTAGTCTGAGATCCTTTCTAATTTTTAATTGAAGAAGTTTTTGTAATACATAATGATGAGTGGAACGCTTTAAAATTAGTTCATTGATCTTCGTAACACCGGTACAATAACATCATACGCCTTCTTAACAAATTTATGGAACGTTTGGTGACTACACTGACCTATTTCTTCTGAATACACTGCTCCGTATAGTTTCTTAACCAAATCTATTATAATATCACTTCCATACCCTTTTCCCTTCAAAAACAATATGATTTGTTTAAACATTTCAATCTCATTACCTCGGTTTATAATGCTTTCTTGCTTTTCCATAAAGCTTCTATACAGCAAATATTTTTTAAGTATTTCTACTATTGAAGTAGCATCTAATCCCACATCGAGACTTGTTATGCTTAGGATTATATCTTCGTTTGGTGGTAATCGTACAATTTCATCTTCTTCGACATCTTGTGGTTCCCTTTTGCTCTGTGTATCTGTAATTTCTTTAATAACTCTTTCCAATGCATCATGATCGAAATGTACGTCAACTTTCAAATATTTTTGTATATTAATTGGGAACTGCCATCCTCCTAAAAATGTTAGTATTTTTTGACTGTTAAGCACACCAACGTTGTAATTATTCTTGTGGAAACTTATCATTAGTTCATGTAGCCATTTTTGTCTAAGCAAATTGTAAACGTAAATTTGCAATGGATTTCGGTGACTTGGTGCATTTAATAATATATTCTCATACCAGCTATAGTTTCCTCCATTCTCTTCTGTTCGCTTTGCCAAAATAAGTAATAAGTTTATAATTCTCCTTAAATTGATCAAAGCTTTAGCCTTATCATCATTATTATTAACATTTTTTGTCTGAATTAGCGCTTCGTGTACTTTCACTAAATTTTCAACTGTAAATAAGTGATAGCTTGGAGCTAACTTAGTTTTCCAATAATTAACATAATTTGGTTGTTGATTTTGAACGACATCGATGAAGTTTGGTTTTTGATTATCTGTATTATATTCGGGCCAATTGTATTCATTTATGGATTCAGTAACAGTAGTATAATCGTCATATGTGGGCCAGTTATGTTCATTTATATGTTCGTATTCAGAAACAATATCATATTCTTTATTTTTGGGCCAGTTTTCAGTAGGTTTTTCTACAAATGGTGGTGTCGTATCATATTCAGGTTGTATGTAATTGGGCTTAGGAGATTGAGTATTGTAATGAGCGTATGGTTTAGGTCCGAGTGAATTAGCACCAGGGAGCCAATTATTATCATCCGGTCTTGGTTTAACGTGTTCAGTTTCATAATTTAATATGTGATCTTCTTCCAATTTTACGAGTTCAGAATCATACGTAGGAGAATTAGTATACGAGTTATATTCATACTCAGGAATCGGTCTAACAGGCCAGTTAGGCAGATTTAATTCTTCATACTCAGGGCTATAAGGTGTATTAGGTAATGAGTAGATAGGTTCAGGTTTATGATCCGGTTTTTTAATTAAATTGTATATGTCTTCTGATTGAATGTACTGATGATAATTATAGGGCGGAACTTTTGGAAAGACTGAATACTCGTCACTAGGCTTTTCAGGCAGTTCATGCGTTGGTGAATTAGGATACACGTTATGTTCATATTCAGGAGTTGGTCTAAAACCTTCAATCTCATTAGGTGTATTAGGTAGTGGATAGGTATATTCAACTTTCTGATCCGGGGTCTCATCTAAATTATAAATATCTTCTGATTGAATATAATGATGATATTGATGAGACGGAGTACTTGGAAAGGTTGGATGAGCACTAGGTTTTTCTGGCAGTTCTTCAGGATTATAATCATAAGGATTATCAGGATACGAATTTTCATGACTTGGAACATGGACAGAAGGCACATCGTAGTTCACGTCTCGTTCAGGTGCATTTGGAACTTTAGGTAGTTTAATTTCATCGCTTGGATAAGGCTTATAAGTATTTGAAATAACCGTTTCATCTTGATAAGGTTTATAAGGAAGTTGTGGAATCTGATTATGAACAGTAACTTCCTTATACTGGCCAGGCCAATAAACATTTTGTTCAACATTTATTGGGATATTTGGATAAGGCTTAAAAGTATTTGGATGAACCGTTTCATCTACAACTTTTTCTTTGTAAACTTCATAATTAAGAGTTTTAGGAAGTTGTGGTATCGGATTATTAACACTTAATTCTTCATACTGGCCAGGCCAATAAACATTTTGTTCGGTATTTATTGGGATATTTGGATAAGGCTTAAAAGTATTTGGATGAACCGTTTCATCTACAACTTTTTCTTTGTAAACTTCATAATTAAGAGTTTTCGGATGTTGTGGTTTCTGATTATTAACAGTAACTTCTTCATACTGGCCAGGCCAATAAACATTTTGTTCAGTATTTATTGGGATATTTGGATAAGGCTTAAAAGTATTTGGATGAACCGTTTCATCTATAACTTTTTCTTTGTAAATTTCATAATTAAGAGTTTTAGGAAGTTGTGGTATCGGATTATTAACACTTAATTCTTCATATTGGCCAGGCCAATAAACATTTTGTTCAACATTTACTGGGATATCAGTATAAGGCTTAAAAGTATTTGGATGAACCGTTTCATCTATAACTTTTTCTTTATAAACTTCATAATTAAGAGTTTTAGGAAGTTGTGGTATCGGATTATTAACACTTAATTCTTCATATTGGCCAGGCCAATAAACATTTTGTTCAACATTTACTGGGATATCAGTATTAGGCTTAAAAGTATTTGGAAAAACCGTTTCATCTATGAGTGTTTCTTTAAAAGTAGTAGGATGTTGAGGAATCAGATTATTTACATCAAATTGTTCTTTATATTTAGGTAACTGAATATTTGGTTTAGTACTTAATAGGAGTTTTTGTAAGAGTAAACTTGGCTGTTGTTGTAAATTTATTTCTGCGTCATAATAGCTCGGCAATGTTTTGTTGATAAGTGTCACCTTGGGCCCAATATTTTTATTATATGAAGTTGATATGTGATATCCATTTGGAATTTCTCTATTATAATTATAGTTACCAGATTTTATTTTGACAAAATTACTGGTGGTGGATCCTGGTTTATACAAAATACTGGATGGCTTTATTGTGTATGTATAGTATACATGCGGTTTGGATAACTTATGCTTATAAGTTATTTTCTTATAATATCCTGATGATGGGGATCCATCAACTGTTTCTTCTGTTTGCCAATTGGGCATATTAACACCTTGCTCAGTAACTGAATATGGTAAGCCATTAGGTAATCTTTCTTCTATTTGCCATTCAGCTGGTGGACCGTTGGGAACTCTATCTTCTATGTGCCAATCGGGCTGTTTAGTAGTAGTTCTCTCCTTAATTGTGTACGGTACGCCATTGGGTAATCGATCTTCTATTTTCCATTCAGCTGGTATACCATAGGGAATTCTATCTTCTATGTGCCAATCAGGCTGTTCACCACTTATGTAAGTGGTTCGTAGATTAGTAGGAACTCTATCTTCAATATACCAGTCTGGCGTATCTTCATTAAATCGGCCTTTTACTTTAGGATAATTAGTGCTTCTATCGTCAATATACCAGTCGGGCTGATCATTATTAAATCGGTCTTTTAATTTAGGATAATTAGTGCTTCTATCGTCAATATACCAATCGGGCTGATCATTATTAAATCGGTCTTTTAATTTAGGATAATTAGGGCTTCTATCGTCAATATACCAATCGGGTTGATCATTATTAAATCGGTCTTTTAATTTAGGATAATTAGGGCTCCTATCTTCAATATACCAATCTGGCGTATCTTCATTAAATCGGTCTTTTAATTTAGGATAATTAGGGCTCCTATCGTCAATATACCAATCGGGCTGATCATTATTAAATCTACTTTTTATAGTGGAACCATCAGGGACTTTATCATCAATAAACCAATCAGGCTCATCACTACTAAATCTATTATTAACGGTAAATGGTACATCATCAGGAAGTTTTTCTTTTGAGTCCGGTAGTTCATTGGGGCTATCCAATATTTGGTTTTCTTGACTTGGTAAAGAAGTATAAATAATGTACTCATCTGGTTTGCTATTATTTTTTCTTCCAGGATTTTCTAATTTGGATATTTCCGATATAAGGTCTGCTGGATCTATAGTTGGGAAAGACAACTCAGATTTTGATTGTGTACTGGGATCCACAAATTCGCTTTGATTAATCTTTATATCTTGTCTTAGATTAGGACTAATAACCTCATAATCCTTGTTTTTATTTTCTAGCTCTAAATCGCTGCTTGCGACTCGGTCCTCAGTTTCTGAAATAGGAAAACCTCTTGAATCGTTTTGTAGACATTTTCTTAGACATTCACTTTTTAGATCAGGATAATTTTTCTCAACAAGTAATTTCTTTGTTCGAGATCCATCTTCATAGCTAGAAGTAGCAAAATCTTCACCGTCAAGAACGTGAACTAAATCATCAATGATACCATCGATTGGTTTATCCAGCTGTAATGCTTGGTTTAAAGTTGTGAAAATACTAAGTAACAACATTAGGTTTTGAATTTTAATCGAGCGTTCATTTTCATTTGATTCTAACACGTATACTTCCCATACTTTCCAGAAGCTTTCTTTGTTAACAGCTAATAATTTATTAACAATCTTTTCATAATCCGTTACAAACTCTAAATCTATAGGATTACTAACTGGTTCTGTTTCGTTTATTACAAATTCATTAAGCTCTCTAAAATTAATATCATTTGTATCATTTTTAGTGTCATTAAAATTAGGAGGTGGAAGAGTAGGAAGTGGTTCAACTACGATTTTACCTAAATCTGAGTCTGCTAACCCGGATCCCAAGCGCCAACTTGTTTCTTGTGAAACCTGATAATGAGATTAAAAAAAACTGATTAGAGAAGGAATGTTCATATACAAAACCGATGTACAGTCAGCAGAGGAGTTAGATTCGCTGGGTCGCTATCTAAGGCTGAAGATTTTTTGAACTTTATGGAAAAAGTTTGCTTGTGATTATGAAGTTTTATATTTAGTTTTGTAAACAGTCTGACAAGGGTTTCAGTCATACCTTTTTAGCAAATAGGTATATGTTAAAATGAAATTATATTGATGACATCATGAAAAATTTTATATCTTAACTAGCGCCCCTGCCAACCTTATTCCTTTGTCGACTGTACCGACTGTCCGCGACAAGTCAAGAGAGAAATTCGTATCTATTAAATCACCAGAATGAGAAATTCGGATCTACAAATCACCACAATGAGAAATTCGGATCTATATATCACCTCACTGAGAAATTGGAATAGAACAGTAATTATTACTTACCAGTCCACCATCAGATGATGCAGAAGCACTTGCCTGTGCTTCAGCAGCTGCAGACTCTTGTAGATTACCACCTAATCCTATTACGGCATCCCCATCCGCATATGTTCGATGTTCAGAAGTATTGACAGATAGTTCACTGCCATTATTTGTTAGTAACAAGTCATTAGGTACTACGTAATATTTTGAAATCGTATGAGTAATCCCATTTCCTTTGACTACGCTGCGTTCACTAGGAACTAGTTTTAGAGTGGCAGCGTCCTGTGGAGAGGTGTTAGATTAAAAATCATTAACTCTGAAATTCTAAGTTTGAAGATCCTTTTGAGGAATATCTACTGAGATCAGTGTTGCGATGTAGAATACATATAGATATAGAATAGATATAATTTTGATGTAAACTTAGATTCTATTTTTGGGAAATTACAATAAACTTATTTTATGTAATTATTTTACTCAACAAAATGTTTTTAACTTTGCACGCCATATTACGTGGCAAAACATGTAGATCATATTTATTTTCTAATAACACCTTTCATGCAAACTATTTTGTATTGTAAACCTACTCATGTTTTATGCAAATAAAATTATTCTATTCTATTCTAGAAATTCTAATCTTCATACAGTAACGAAATTTTTGTTATTCACAAGAACATAAGTAAGGTTAGGTGATTCTCACATACGTCTATTTTGCGTGTTGGTTAAAGTGCACATTGACTATAATTACAATAATTAGCACGACACAAATGAATTGCCGATTTGCTTGTTCAGCTAAAATATCCCTACTATGTAACAAACAGATGCAACACTGATCTCAGTAGATATTCGTCAACGAGTGTTCGAAAGAATAGTATATTGTTTTATAAGGGTGGTAAGGCCACAATTATGATCGAGGGAAATTCAAAGACTGAGCCAAATGCGAAAGCTGTAATGGCCCGACGGACGGTAATAAATCTCGTACCACCCATGTGAGATACAATATTTTCATCATACTTGTGAGTGAAACAACAAAAAAACGCACAAGATTTGTAAATAATAAACAAAATGCCGCAGTTCGTACCGCGGGTGCCTTTTTTTTAGCCCATTACCAGGAATTGGTGATTGTTGTGTCCAACTCGCACAAACTAAAAACCTCATGGTGTTCTTTTACGAACCTTCGGGCAGCCTACTGTCTGTCTGTTTGTACAACGAACAACTGGGAGAAACGACTTAACAGGCTAGCTTGCTTAGGGCACCTAGTCAAATAGCCTCCAACGTCCTAGGCCAAAGAGGCTAAGCGGCATGACGTAATAATAATTGATTAGCTGGATGGAACTTTTATTACAAAAAAAAATGTTGTTAAATTGTCTTACAGACCTATATTAACTTCAGTTACTTTAGTATTCCAGTTTTGAGCTATATTTAAAGTATCAAGTCTTATTGGAATGGTATTTTAAAATCGATTAAAAACCGATTATTAAGTTCGGGTCGGAATCGCGCGTTACTGCGGGAAAACCACCAAATGAAGGTTTCACCAGAACCAAACCGAAGATAAAGTTTGAACCTATAAATAAGACAGCGTACCTCTGGCTTTTCGTAAGATACGTGCGTATTATAAATTAATTATCACTTGCTCCGTGCGTCGGAAAGAACATTGACCCTACGCCTGATTTCTCTCCGGTCATGTAGGATTACCGACCGATCGGATTATGAGAGAGGAAAGAGAGTGCTCCTGGTATTTCGCATACACTTGTGCATATTATACCTATCTCCTGAGCTACGTAGTGAGCTAATCTACGTCGAGATTGGCCGCTATACTTAACCAAAATTCGTTCAGGAGGGTATCATTACGTTGGATGAGCCGTGATAGCCTAGTTATGACTGTTGACTGGCAAGTCAGAGATCTCAGGTTAGAACCCAAGGTGCGCCCTCTAGCTTTTCGTAAGCTATGTGCGTATTATAAAATTAACTCTCACTTGCTCCGTGCCTCGGAAAGCACGTAAAGCCGTTGGACCTGTGCCTGATGTCTCTCCGGTCGTGTCGGATTGCCGTCCCACCGGATTATGAGGGTGAGGGAATAGAGAGTGCGTTGTTTAGGCACACACTTGTGAACTATAATTATCTCCTGCATAATTAGCTAATCTGCGCCGAGTTTGGTCATTATTACAGATCTTTTTTACAATTACAAAGCAAGTTAAATTTATAACTTACCGAGATCAATAAAATAAATATATTTATACACCAACTAGATACAATACTATAGGACATCATGATCGAACAGTAAGCACATTACAACGATGGGTCGAGCAGACTGCGATTATTGATCAAAATAATTGGCTATTTATATTTAAAATAAGATAATATGCCAATTTGTGAAGCGTGTCCTTAGGTGAGACTAGGAAAAACAGATTGGACATTTCGTTAATCTTTTAGACTACATATCTGGCTTCTTGACTATCTGGATTCTGATTTTAGACTACCTATTGTCTGTTAGCAGGACAAAGGCCATCCTCTTTTTTCCCACTCATTTTAGCGCTATAAAGGCCAGTCTACTCGGAAGGAGTCGAGCGCATCTCACCATAATATTTGTTTTGTCATCATCTTACTTAGTTGAAGTGTCATAATTTCGTAGACCTCCGTCTTGTGACTTAACTAGCCGATACAATTTTGTGGGCGGATATAACTAGAGCTTCAGATCGCCTTGCACGCGCCAACGCCATGCGCCATTGATTCATGCAGACAAGGCGTTTGGGGTCAGAATGACCCCAGAGACGACGGTGGCACAGTGGTTAGGTATGTGTTGCCATTCACAGTAAGTCTTCCCAAAGATGTGCCTCATTACACGCTAGCTTCATCAATTCAGACTATTAAGTCCAGAGGGCCTACTCCGAAATTTTAGCAAAGAAGCTTCGATTGTCGGATTGCATGTTTGTGTGTTAAATTACCTTCTAATAGATAGATTTTTTTATATGGATTTGTAAACAATCGACAGATGACTAAGTAGGTACCTACAATTTATTAAACAGTGGTAATTTGGTGGTAAGGATTGTGTTTGATGGTCTTCATTATTACGTTCCGATCCGAAACATCGTTGTTCGATTTTCGGAGTAGAGCCCCAGGTTTCGTCACGATATTTTCCTTCACCGTTAATCAGTGATGACTTATAAACTAAGAAAGTACATTTCATATCTCTCTTTCTTTACCGTGTGGTTGATGATTTGATGAACAGCCTAGTGTCAGAATTTAAAGCCGCCTCTTACGTAGCTTTACACATCGTAGAAAAATCGCTCAGGGGGGCCAATTCCGCTATTTTACCAAAAATGTCCATTCTGACACCATGCCATTGCCATTGTATCTCTGGCCTCAAAAAGTACTTGCGGAATACCATAAGACGTAAAATATTTTACATTGTCATTACACTGCCACTCTATTAAGACATTTTGTCGTTACGTGAATCGAGCCCCTGGTGTGCTGGTTTCCTCACGATATTTTCCCTCACCGTTTTAGCATGTGATAATAAATTTCTAAAACGCACTTTTTTTTGTTAAAAATGGAGCGCATTTGAAGTTTTTAAAACACGATTGAGCGCATTTGACATATGAATCCGAAAAGTGAGATGCGTGCCTGGGTTTGAGCCCACGATATTGGACTTAGCAGTCCAATGGTGATACTAGGTAATAGGCTATACTACCGCGTGCTGGCAAAGCGTAACAAAACTCCACCCCGCCACCACGACCTGTGAGGCACCTATTCAGTACCTGCTCCCAGTACTGCTCCTATCGATAGCACTGATAGCCTAATGATATGACCGTCGACTGACAAGTCAGAGGTCTCGAGTTCGATCCCAAGGCGCGCATCTCTGACTTATCGTAAGTTTTGTGCATATGACTTATCGTAAGTTATGTGCGTATGACTTATCGTAAGTTATGTGCGTATGACTTATCGTAAGTTATATGCGTATGACTTATCGTAAGTTATGTGCGTATGACTTATCGTAAGTTATGTGCGTATGACTTATCGTAAGTTATGTGCGTATGACTTATCGTAAGTTATGTGCATATGACTTATCGTAAGTTATGTGCATATGACTTATCGTAAGTTATGTGCATATGACTTATCGTAAGTTATGTGCGTATGACTTATCGTAAGTTATGTGCGTATTATAAATCGTGATGAAACCAGCACACTTGAGTATTGTCAATGGCATGTAAAGCCATGTCAGAGTCAACCATACAATAAGAAGTACAGCGTCTATTTTTTATATAATACTCTTTGGTAATAAAATATTTCTGTAATGAGACTGATAATGCGAAAAATTGGTGTGCCTTATTATTTTAAAATAATTTGTAACACGAGTAAATAATATTCTGTAAGATAATGAGCTTACTTTCCTACGTGGAAATTTACAAATTGGGTCTTTAGATAAATGATAAAAAACCATAAATAAATATACTTATAGATTTATGGTATATTTATACAGGGTTATTTGTAAAACACCAGCATCCTTAAAAAGGGTCCTTAAAAAAATCGGCTGTTCCATACATTTATGTTCACATGACTAAACAAAATGTATAGAACAGATGATTTTTATTGCAATTTCAGGGTTGGTCCCTTAGTAAAAGTTGTTAATAATAATGAGTTTAAGGACCCCTTTTAAGGATGCTGGTGTTTTACAAATAACCCAGTAGGTACCTATATACTTTCGATACGAAAAAAAGAAGCTAAATGTTAGAAATGATGATCTCCTTCTGACCGAATTTCCGTCACAACAGCCAATCTCAATGGAGATTAGAAAACTGGAGGAGATATTATAGTGCACAAGTTTGTGCGCAAACGCAGGTGCACTCTCTACCTCACTCTCATAGTCCGATGAGACAGCAATCCGGCACGACCGTAGAGAGATCAGCGCAGTGCCAACGGCTTAACGTGCTTTCCGAGGCACGGAGTAAGTGATAATTAATTATAATACACACTGTGTCTTACCATTCATCCGTCACTACCACTAGGCTACCACGAATCAATATCCACCCGAAACGTTGAAAAACGCTGATTTAATCCAAGTTTCCTTTGGTGACATAGAATAGGATTCTCGTTACCTTTCAATTTTGGTGAGAGATTGAAGTGAAAAAAAATACAACCCATTTATAACAATATTAAATATTTTATTGATAATTGCACAAGGGAACCAATACACAAGAGTAACAAAAAAAAATACAAAATTATCCTTAAAATTATCACATTTAAATCTTCCACGGTTGCCCAAAAATGGGTAACATTTTACCAATTAGCCACCATTAAGGTATTTTTTACCAATTACCATTAAGGTATTTTTTACCAAATACCATAAACGCTTTTTTTACCAAATACCATTAAGGTACCTAGGTATTTAGTACAAAATACCATTAAGGTATTTTTTGCCAATTACCATTAGGGTTTATTTTACCAATTACCATAAAGGAATATTTTACCAGCAGGGATTTAAGAATACGTATACAATTATTATACAGCGAGATAAAAAATAGCATACTATTTACAATACAATTTGAAACCAAGACTCTTGGCTATCGAAAATTAGGTACAAATGGTTATTCACTGGTATTGAAATTATTAGCAGCATAGCTCGCCATTGCCACGGTTCGTTGCCATACAAGGTGACGTGCAAACATCACGTGTTGCTCATCAATAGGGTATAGAAAGGTTCAGCAAAAATATCAATTTGATCGAAACAAATTTTGATAAAAACTTTTTACTATTATACACACATCAAAAGTGTCTAGGGATCAAGCATTTTTATGCGGATTTCTTGAGATTGAGATGTGGCTTTGTAATAAATTTATGATTTTATAAATTTATATGGATCCTTTTTGGTGCATTTCATAATTTGAATCAGGAACTGTGAATCAAATTCCAGTAAAAGATGAAAATCAGCTGTCAATATTTTCCCTATAAAAACATACAACGCATTGAAGACATTATTAGTGCTACTGTTTCCCTACTACTGATTAAAACCAACGTTATTATGGAGCGGCGACGTCATTTAAGCAGGGAAGAAATGCTCAGAGCCGTGGGAATGATAGAAGCTGGTTCCCGGCAACGTACTGTGGCTTTAGCTCTGAATACAAGTCAAAGTGTTATCAGTCGACTTTGGACACGTTACCGAAGCACTGGTACCGTGGCTGAGCGCCATGGAGGACGGTATCGCTGCACCACACGGAGACAAGACCGATACATTCAAATCTTAACTCGAAGAGCTCCAACAATAACCGCCATGATGTTAGCCGTGAGGCTTCATCACTCTTCAGGGAACTTAATTAGCGACCAAACAGTCAGAAACCGCTTGCATGAAGTGAACCTTCATTCCCGAAGACCGCTACGGGTACCACCTATAGCAATGCACAATCGTAGGATTCGATATCAATGGGCTCTTGAACACAGAAATTGGGCAGAAGAACAATGGCGTTTCGTGTGCTTTTCTGATGAGTCTCGTTTTGGTATGAGACCGGATACAAGACGTATACGACACTGGAGAACCCCTGGACGCCAACAGCGATTAAAATCCTGCCAGGAAGTCCATCCTTATAGTGGTGGAACCATCATGGTATGGGCGGGTATTTGGATCGGCGGAAGAACTGAGTTGATTTGGATCAGAGGCAACCTCAACGCTCAAATTTATGCTGAGACGATTGTATCAGACGTCATCGTTCCTCTACAAGTGCAAATCGGTCCCTTATTTCAGTTAATGCATGATAATGCACGACCGCACACCGCAAGAGTTGTAAGACATACTCTCGCCGCAGCTAACATCAATGTCCTGCCCTGGCCTGCTCAGTCGCCAGACTTGAACCCGATTGAGCATGCATGGGATATGCTACAGAGAAGAGCTCTGCCGAATATGGAGGGTATCCCGTCGCAAGAAGACCTTTTTTTGTTGTTGCAACGAACATGGGCGGCCATTCCACAGCGTGATTTGGATGAACTCATTTTGAGTATGCCAAACCGATGTTCTTGTGTTGTTAGTGTTCGCGGTAGAAACACGGATTATTAATTGTTTAAGTTACCCAATAAAATTTTAAAGAAAACTGTTATTTCAGTCTTTTTTTTGAACTTTAATGTTAGTGGTTCAAATGTCAAAAATCCCTTTATTAGGAAAATGGCAAATTTCTTTATTAATGCAAAGGTGACTTGGTTTATCGTTACTGTGACAAACGAAAACACTTTATTTGATGAATCCTTAAAGAAAATTTTAATTAATATCAATCAGGAGAAAAGTTATTGCAAAAATATATGTTGATCCCTAGACACTTTTGATGTGTGTATTTGTAAATATTAAGAAAATTGGTACTATCGCATCGGTGCCTTCTAAAACTGCAAAGTTTGGAGCACTGAGTCGGACACGTAATGTGTTCCGATAGATATTACCACACGCCCTAGGCGTAGAAAGAGCGTCAGAGCATCGACACGGTTACGTCGAAGATCTTGTGTTCGAATCCCATCCGTATCAGTTGTTTTTTTTAAAATTTTCTTATTAAATAACTATATATCTACTTTTTTAACATGGTTTGAATTTGCTTAAACGTTTAGTTTCGGTATTTCAATATAAAAGTTTGGTAAAAAACGTATAACAATATCCTTAAAACTTATTGTACATAATTTCCCATAACCCTGCTTTAGAACTATTTAGTACATTTCATTCTTAAAGTGCGTACAGACTGGTGAAACGTAACATGAAATGTGTCAGTCCACCTTTTATTGCATGTTCAAGAGTGCATGTATTGCATGTGACAATAGTCGTGATAGCCTAGGGTGGTGACCGTTAACTGGCAAGTCAGAGGTCTCGGGTTCGAACCCAAAGCCTCTGACTTTTCGTAAGTTATGTGTATAAATTAATTATCACTCTCCGTGCCTCGGATAGCACGTTAAGCTGTTGGCCCCGGCTGTCAATTGTAGATCTTTGACAGTCGTTACGGGTAGTCAGAAGCTCGAAAGTCTGACAACCAGTCTTACCAAGGGGTATCGTGTAACCCAGTATCTGGGTTGTGGAGGTCTGATAGGCAGTCGCTCCATGTAAAACACTGGTATTCAGCTGCATCCGGTAAGACTGGAAGCCGACCCCAACATAGTAGGGAAAAGGTTAGGCAGATGATGATGACCTTTCATTGCATGTTCGGACATGCGCGGACACAGCGCGCTCTTACAGCGCATTCACTACGAACCTCCCGCGTGTCCTTGGTGTTCGGTCGAAAAACCGACAAATCAAGGGTCATTCCGCGCTTGTAATGCTCGTAACGTGCACGTCAAATGCACATTTCGCGCGCAAGACGTCCAAACTATGAGAATACAGTTGCGTGTTACCTTTCATAATACATTGCAGCAATATGTACTATCGCGGACATAACAGTGCACCACTTTGCGATCAAAATGCTTTGAACGATGCTACGTGCGTAGGGGCGGGGTAGCGCTACGTTCGGACGCCGGGTGCAAGCGATTTTAACCTTAAGAGTGGTGCACCGGCTTTGTCTACGATAGTACGGCAAATTCTTTCATTGCACACATTTCAAATGACGTTTGACTAGACTATACGCACCTTTATACATAACCAATGTTTGTTATGATTAAGTAATTATATTTTAAATACATATTTTCTACAATGTAAAATATTTTTATTTAATAATTATTTATTGCTCCTTATTTCATTTTTGCAACCATCTGCTACTGCGATCGCCAACCCGCTTGCCTAGCGTGGCGATAAAATATGCGACGCGTATGAGAAGAGGCCTATGTCCAACAGTGGACTTGTACAAGCTGTGTATGTATGTATTGCTCTTTAATGATAATTTTTGTGTTTCCGTTTATAAATCGTGGAATTTAAGTCTTAACTTTTCAGAACTCGCCACGGAAATCTTTGTGTGTGAAGTTAGCTAGGGGTAGTTTCCGACCGATCCTTCGGCTTAGGATCACAATGGGCGAACCTGGTTTCTAGCAAGCCCCGAAATTAAACGAATGCTAAACTAATTAAATTGAAATCCATTTTTAAGAGCGAGTGTAATCACACTAATGAAAATGGACATCAAACTAGTTACGTAATCTCGAAATCAAACCGTGACTGCCGCTTTCAGAAAGCGGTCGAAACTTAGAGTACTTATATAAGAAAATATAGAGTGATAACGTCAACAACATTGCCTTGTGCGCAGCGTAAGCAGGTTTCACCATTGAAATGTTAAAACATATTTTTTTAAATTATGTTTTTTAGTAATTTTCACAAAACTTAACACAGCAGTTAACCATTTTAGAAGCTAAAATGTAACTTTTTCGCTCGTGGAGCCTAGTTGAACTCAGTCGGTTGAGATATGATTGCGGACGGAGCTCGTGTCGCGGCCGCGTTGTTCATACCCGTGCTTACGGTTCATACTTCTGTAGGGTTGCTCTACATTTTCTTATATAGGTACTCTAAGGGTTGAAAAGACCATAGGGACCTGTAGAGAGTACTGTACCTTATTATTTTCTGATCAGTAGGCTTATTATAAAAGTTAAATACACGGTCTGTTCAGGAGTTTTTAAGTTTATACAAATTGTGTAGAGGCAAATTTAGGCCATAAAGTACTGTTCGCCTTGTTTTTTGTTATACAGATACCAAATACGACGTCAATTAAAGACTGCAAAAGTTGGGGGCGCCACTGGCGCACTTCTGTATTACAATTTTACATTACAAGTTATTTGGTACTTACATTTTAATGACAATTTTTTTGTCATCAAATACGATCAAATGAATCACTTTTAAGTTATTTTAGTACTAAACAATAATCGACATGTAGCGCCATCTATAAGGGAAGGTTCATATCTGACGTAAAATACGCCGAGCGTATCATCAGTCGCACTAACGTATCATCGGTTGAGTGTGAACGGTCAAGTGTTTTTCTATACATTTGTCTGTTCTGGCGTTACGCGACCGATAATACGCGACGCATGTTCCGTCATACATGAACCTTCCCTTAGTCATAACCACGTTTCTTATGATTAGATGGCGCCACATGTCTTTCGAATCATGATTAAATTGTGCAGTCCGTTTCCTAAATATTGCCCCTACACTAATTACAGGTATCGAACCAGCTATTTACACAGTGTGGCTGGTGAAGATCTCTATCCAATAGCCGTCGGGGTCCTGAATGAAGGCGAGTCCCTTCATCTTGCCATCGTTTGGTCGTTTGATGAACTTAACGTTTTGTTGTTCAAATCTGAAATCAATTCATTTAATTATTATAAGCTCTGTAACAAGACGTTAGACGTTAGATGAAGAGCGTATGATAAAACTACAAAAAAAGCTGTAATTACAATTTGCGAAAACAAGAAAATAATGTTTTTTTTAAATTATCCTAACTAATATTATTATACATGCGAAAGTTTATTTGTTACCTTTTCACTCTTAAACCACTGAACCGATAATTCTGAAACTTTGCATATCGCGCGACTGCTGAGCACGAGGTCCTGGGTAGGTACGATCCCCGGGTCGGAAGTGTTAATGGGTTTTTTCCATTAGGAAATTTTCAGTAGCAGCACGGAGTCTGGAATTGTGCCTAATTAATGGCAATAGGGTCGCCCTCTATTACATGGGACTTATAACATAGCCGGCGAAACGTGGGTTTACTGCATACTTCTGCGTCCCCCCTCTGGAGAATTCAGGCTTGAGTATTTATGTTGTTGCTTGTAACTTTAGTTAAATATGTCTAATTATCATTAGTTATAAGTATTTAGTAGATAGTTACCTGGCACAAGCTTCATCAACATTAGGGACCAGTATGCCGATGTGTCCGAATCCCCGAGGGTCGGAGTTTCCGTTGTGGTAGCTGGAGTCGTCACTCTCTGTGCCCCAGTTACTGGAAAATTATAATTAGTAATTAGAATATGTTTGAAAAAACAAGGAGAGAGTCAAATAATAATAAATTGATTGGATATTCAGAGGTCTCAGGTTCAAACCCAAGGTGCTTTTGATGGAGCGGGCCTACAGGCAGGCACTTGTGGTACCCGGCCCCGTCCGATACAGTGCGAGGAACACGCAGGGGGAGACGTTTTTAGTGGGTGCGGTATGTACGTCCTCGGACGTGCGGTATGCAGAAGGCATTTTTTACTCCCCCCGGCCACAAAAAAAAGGCGCTTTTGATGACTTTTCATAATTTATGTGTGTATTATGAATTAATTATCACCTGCACTGTGCCTTGGATAGCACGTTAAGCTGTTGGCCCCTGCTGTCATGAAGGTCTTTGACAGTCGCTATAGGGATTTACCCCCTTATAAAATTCTGACAACTGATTTAACTTAAGAATATCTTATCTGTTTGGGTTGCAGAGGTCAGATAGGCAGTTGCTTCTCAGAAAACTGACATTCAGCTGCATCTGGTTAGAATAGAAGCCGACACTAACAAAGTTAGGGAATAATAAGGCTATATCTCAGAATCAATAAATCGGATATTTCAATATATCGAAATTTTATCTCTGTCCAGCCTGGCAACCAAGTTTGTAAGCAACATAGCAATTGACAAATCACAAAATACTATCGTGGACAAAGCCAGTCCACCACTCTTAAGGTTAGAATCGCTTGCACCCGGCGTCCGAACGTAGTGCTAGCCGCGCCCCTACGCACGTAGCATCGTTCAAAGCATTTTGATCACAAAGTGATACACCGTTCGTGTCTGGATAATACAATAAACAAATCAACTTACTAAGTTAATTCTAGAGTAGCTTTTCTAGTCAAAGCCCAAGCAGTCCTAGTGGCTTCATCCGACGGAATCTCATGAGGGTTCTCGTAACCCATGAAGAATAAAGAGAACTTCATCTCTGGGAAGTGGATCTGCTTCAGGAGAGTCATGCCGAGCACTCCGGTGTAGAACGGAATTGATTTACGAGGGTCCTTGATCCGGTACATCGTTTGTTGAAACATGAATTCCTGGAAAAAGTTAATGGGTAATTAATATTTTTTAATGGTCTTCTTCTTATCGTGTGGTTGATGAACAACCTGGTGTCAGAGTTTAAACCGCCTGTGGGCCTCTGACATGGCTTTATACACCATTGAAAAATCTCTCAGGTATGCTGAGAGTGAGAGTGCTCTCTTTTTAATGGTGAGAGAGTTTAACTCAGTTGGTATGCTGCAGTGCTCAGATATGAGATCAAAAAATCACTATTTTGGGGACCATAATGCACATAGTGGTATCACCCTAATAGTTTGGAAAGTCAAGTCAAAGGTTGCAGTTTAAAATGTAGTTTAGCATCAATTAACAATTTATTGCAGAATAGCATTAAAGGTATTACTCGCTTATCCTCATTTACCAAAAAAATAAAAACTGCTAATTACTAGGTAAACTTTGCAGATAAAAAAAACAATAATTACAATAATAGACAGATAGGTTTATCTTTTATTTTTTAACCTTTTAATATCTTTGAATGACTTTTTTTCGTCAAGTGAAGGAGAATGTAGGAGTCGTGAAGTATCAAGAACTCAAAGACAAGCCGAGGATAGAGGTGTTGATAGCTCCACAGATAAGAGCCTAGCACTTAAATATACATATATGATAGACGAGCTTCTGCCCGCAACTTCGTCCGCGTGGATTTCGGTAACCCTGCTTATCATTCATATATCAAACATTTGTACCATTCATCAATCATTTGTTTGGTATTTAAGAAATATTTTTCTGCAAAGACATTTTTCGACAAAGTTTCTAAAAACTATTCGGCTTCAGTATTGCTCCCCGAACATGAAGCACTTATTTTTTTTTTTTTAATATTCAATGTACAGTTTTTACTTCGTTACGATTTTATTATAATTATGTATAGATAATATGTTTATTATTTTAACTATCTTACAAATGTAAAAAAACTGGATATAGACAACATGTGTTTCATCATTATTTTTATTTATTTCATTACGTTTGATAGATAATGTACCTTATCACATACTATAGCCTATAGGGTCAATCTATGAAAGATCTTTTGCATACTAGTGGCAAGTTACAAACAATTACTTATTGTGTCTCATTTTTCAATCTTTAATAAATTAACTATTTACTATTTTATGCCAGTCTTTCTTTCTATCGTATGGTTGTTGAACAATCTGGTGTCAGAGTTTAAACCGCCTGTAGGCCTCTGACATGGCTTAACACACCATTGCAAAAACTGACAGGGGTGCTGGTTTCATCACGATGTTTTCCTTCACCGTTTTAGCAACTGATAATTAATTTATAATACGCACATAACTTACGAAAAGTCGGGATCGAACTCGAGACCACTGACTTGTCAGTCGACGGTTATACCACTAGGCTATTAGTGCTAATAAAGATGGAAATAGCATGCTCCTGTCAGGATCTATCTGAATTGGTCCCGCCTAGGAGGGCTTTTTCAAAGGGGACCTATAGCAGCAGGCAAAGTAGATGTAATTTTTACTAATAGGTAGGTATTATAAAATCAGTGTTTGGTATGTTTGTACTACATTCAAGAGATGGGCCACTGACTGGAGAGAGACAAGGGTATACAGAACAACTCGAACCACCGGAGCTAATCTGCTGTTAACCAATTCATTGCGATGCCATTTTTTAACACTTTGCGGGACACATTACTATATACATAAAAATAAAATAAATCAGCCTGTAACTGTCCCAATATAGGACAAAGGCCTCTTCTCATACAGAGAAGGATTGAGCATTAATCACCACACTAGCTCACTGCGGGTTGGCGATTTCAGACTGTTAAAGTCCAGATTTCCTTACGATGTTTTCCTTCACTGTTAGTCAGTGGTGTTTTAGAATAACTAAGAAAGTACATATGACATTGAAAAAGTCACATTGGTACATGCCAGGTTTGAACCCACAACCACACACTTGCAAAGCAGGTCCGTAACCAATGCGCCACCACAACATTTTTTACTAAATACAATAGAAGTTTTATTGTTATCACTTATTGTTGTTGTTGAGAGGCGGGATGTGTCCCAGAAATACATAGCTTTGCCTTTGCCTATCTCTTCTTTCAACTTTTCCTTCTATTTTTTTTATGTATAGAAGAAAGAAGCAAGATTGGCTACCTTATACGCCACGAGATTGATGTAGGTGCCCATATCTCAGCTAGCCTATTTAGGTAAGTACCAAATTATTTATTTATTTAAATCTTTATTATCAAGCTACAAAGGCTCAGAGATAACCTTAACCTACACATATATGTATATACAAATAAACCATGTTTGGTATATTATGTATACTGAAGGAATTTAATATGACTTTTATATATAAATATTAAACATTCAGTAATGCATGTACCAAAACAGATACATGTTATCGAAGTCACTATCGAACGACTCTGTCGACAAGCAAGATAACAATACGCCTGAAAACTTGAGATTTAACAAAATAATACTTACCCTAGTAGCCGGATTTGGGGTTTGGCAAAGCGCCTCAATCTCTTGCGGCGAAATACCTTGGTCGGTCATTGTTCTAAACAGAAATAAACAATTTACCAAGTAATAAGTAGCAAAATATATAACCTACAAAGACCGAAGCTTTATGTAAATATACGAATATTTCCTACAAAACAATCGTTAGTTATGAAATATCCACCATATACCCAATACTTACATGGTTTGAGTGGATATTAATGGATAAAAACGTCGAAAAAGAATAAAAAAAAGTATTGACGACTGAGGGCCGAAGACTGAACGAATCGAATCAAGAAATTCAATTCAAGAAGAAATAGAAAAATTACGACTATTTGACATTGACACATAACAGATTTGACGTCTTGCATCGTGTCACAGAGAACTGAGAGAGGTCCAGTTAAGATTACTTCATTTTTAATTAATAATAAATGTTTTTATGTTGTAGTCGTTAAACAATTATGCTAGTTTCATTATTTTATTACACATAAAAACAAAAAAGAGTATGCAAACAAAACTAAGTACCTATTAAATTGTTCTCTCTCGTTTTCATTCTTCCGAAAGGACATTATGTCTCGCTAAAACTGTCAGTATTTACATAGTTTGCAAACTCGTACTAGGCCCACAGGTTTCTAAAGCGGCTGGGCTAAGCGGTTTTCGTTCAGCCTCCGCTCCGGTTTAGCATGTTCGATTCGAGCTCAAGAATTTAATTATTTTTGTTTTTGGACTGGACCATTTTGACCACAAACAAAAAAACTCCATCTACGTTTCGTTATACGTTAGAAATGTCGCTAAAATAAAAGAGAACTAATTGATTACAAAATATTTAATATTAACAAACAAGGCTTACAAATAATAAATTATCACTTATTCCAGAGGTAAAATTTTTCATACAAATATCTTAATTCTTCCATCCACACAATATCTCTCTCTACAGAAGTTGCGACGCACTCATAAGCCGACACCATCCTAATATTTCTGTCATCTAGAAAAATATCTCCAATAACACTTAAATAATCCCCTTCCTTAAAATCCAATGGTTTTTTCGCAATACGGCCCAACAGAGTAGACATAATGTTAACGTTATCATTGCCTGCTTTCGTCGCGTTGGAAAAACCAAAATACAAGTCCTTTAAAATGGCCGGTGATGTATTTTTATTACTTTTTGAGCTAACATGATAAATTTGAACAGATCCTGTAGCGTCGGAGAGTTCTATGTTCGTTGTGTCATTGATTGTATTGTAAATAGCCGTAATTACGCCATGTATCATGATATTCTTGAACGTAAGTCCAAAAAGTTCGTAAATATACTTGTTTTCGGTTGTTTTGGCGCGAAACAGGTCTTGAATGTAAAGTTTCAGAGGACTTTGTTGAAAGTTATCCATTTTTCAGTGTATGCACTATTCACATTTCACTTATTAATATTCCGTTTCCAATAATAATATTCATGAAAGCACAATAACAAATAGGTTAGGAATATGTTTACATTTTTTGACATGACGTGCAATCGGCTAATCAACACATTGTCACTTTGACATTTCCAAGATGACATTTTATTTCGTTCTGAAATGAAGCAGACATTTTTTTAAATATTTATTTACTTGGTATTTTTCTGAATAAAAGGTTTTTTTTTAAAGTTTGACCATGTGTTTGACCACGAACCCACCTAATGGTAAGCGGCGTTTTGGTCTACGATAGAAAACACCTGCCTTTGAGATGCCTATTCACTCTGTTCTTGCAGATAATGTGATAGTAAGAACACAGTACCTATAATAATACATAATACTGTGGTAAGGATAAGGTTAAAATCCTACAATACAGCACTGATAGCCTAGTGGTATGACCGTCGACTGACAAGTCAGAGGTCTTGAGTTCGATCCCAAGGCGCGCACCTCTGACTTTTCGTAAGTTATGTGCATATTATAAATTAATTGTCACTAGCTACAACGATGAAGAAAAATATCGTGAGGAAACCAGCACACCTGAGAGATTATTCAACGGAGTGTAAAGTCATTACAGTGGTCCACCGTTTAGACTCTGACACCAGGTTGTTCATCAACCATACGATGATAAAGATGACACCCAAAGACTTTGAATTTCTTTGATGACACCCCTTAAAATGTTTCTCTTTTCAGCATTGTTCAAAAACTTACGATAACCCAGATAGATATATTTCAGTTAGTAAGTTCAGCCCTAACTAGAGGTGGTGCACGACGCGGCAATTATGCAAACTGCGCCCGTCTGCGCTCGCTTATTTGTTGAGTGTTTTCCCCGGAGAATAGAGGTGGGACATATCGATGTTTAATTGAGACGTAATTGATTTTGGATTGGCTATCGCGGGATGGAATGATGATGTGGTTTTTGATTTCTTTTTTTTGGTTTGGAAGCGTTGGGGTTAGGGTGTGACTTCATTTCCATTTTATTGGGGTTTGTACGGGATATTTTTTATTTAATACCTACACGTAAATTTGTTTTATAGATTTAGGTATTATAAATTAGCCTCTACTTTCCTTCATTGTACAATCTCTGTCCAAAATGTCGGCTATTTAGGTTTTATAGAATAGGGTGTACACGGTAGGTTTTTTGAGTCATGTGAACATAAATGTATGAAACAGCTGATTTTTTTTTGCGATTTCGGGGTTGTTCCCATATTAAAAGATGTTCATAATGATGAATTTAATGGCCCGTTTTAAGGATGCTGGTGTTTTACAAATAACCCTGTATAATGGAAACGAATTGGTGCTTCATCCTAGATACAATAAAACATGGAACAGAATAGATAAATAGATTATATTTCATTGCTCACCAAAAACACAATAGAGAGATACAATTTCAACAATGTATAATTGGCGGTCTTATCGCTAATAACAACTTCTTCCAGACAACCATTTGGACAGAAATAGAAAAGATAATGACACAACAGGCAGTTAGACGGAAGATTAAATAAACCAAAACATTTTAAAAGTAATGAAAATCAATAAACTCAAACTACGAAATTTTTATGAATACGCAGTTTAAATCAAATGTTATTATCTGTTTTAATTTTGAATGTCAACATAATAACCAAATTATCGATAAAATTCTTTTACAAAACCCCCATCCCTAGTACTTTCATCATCGATACGTGTATAGCGAAGCGTCGTCGCATCGGAATCGTCTGCTTTTCCCTTCACTATCGAGCTTATCGACAACCTTATTACAGTACACTGTTTTGTTTTATACGAAAGAGTTTATTCTGCTTATTAAATACTTAGTAGCCCGGAAACTTTAACTATTTTGTTTGTTAGGTGGTTTTCCGTGGTTAACTTGTAAACTTAGTTAGCTGTACATCTTGTTATCTGTTTAATATATTCCTGGGTCAGGCGTATTATGTTTATACAGGGTTATTTGTAAAACACCAGCTACCTTAAAAGGGGTCATTAAACTCATCATTATGAACAACTTTTATTATGGGACCAACCCCAATATCGCAAAAAAAATCAGCTGTTCCATACATTTTTTTGAGTCATGTGAACATAAATGTATGGAACAACTGATTTTTGTTTTGCGATTTCATGGGACGTATAGCCGGCGAAACGTGGATGTACTGCATACACCTCTGCCTACCCCCTCTGGGGAATACAGGAGTCTATGTATGTTATGCTAATGTAAAAGTATGTTTTTTACGAAATTTCTCATCGGCATTTAAGTTTTATTTGCATGAACTTGGGAAGACAAATAAAAGGAATCCATTCTAGTTCTTTATTGCTAAATAGGTGAACTCGTTGGAAAGAAAAGTAATACCGGTTAGTGCCATAAAACGGATCTGGGAGATCCGTTGAACACCTAGTTTCGTTTTAGTACTTTTAAATCTGTCATAATTTTCTTCGTTGATCTGATGTGGATTTAGGGTATTTATTTAGGGTTCAAGTTAAAAATATTATATTTATACCTTAAGTCATGGCGGCGCATTGGTTACGGACCCGCTTTACAAGCGAGTGGGTGTGGGTTCGAACCTGGCATGTACCAATGTGACTTTTTCAATGTCATATATACTTTCTTAGAGATTCTAAGACACCACTGACTAACGGTGAAGGAAAACATCGTAAGGAAACCTGGACTTAATAGTCTGAAATTGCCAACACGCAGTGAGCTAGCGTGGTGATTAATGCTTAATCCTTCTCTGTATGAGAAGAGGCCTTTGCCCTACATAGGGACAGTTACAGGCTAATTTATTTATTTATTTATACCTTGAAACATACTGTGGTATCTACTGCGGTTATTGTTATATTATATAGGTTTAAGTTAGTTTATAAGATATGTATCTATGAGCCACAGTAGCTCGAAAATAAAGAGTTTTATTATTTATTTATTATTATTGTCAATAGCACAGATAGCCTAGTGGTATGACCGTCGACTGACAAGTCACAGGTCTCGAGTTCGATCCCAAGGCGCGCACCTCTGACTTTTCGTAAGTTATGTGCGTATTATAAATTAAGTATCAGTTGCTAAAACGGTGAAGGAAAACATCGTGATGAAACCAGCACACCTGAGAGATTTTTCGATGGTGTGTAAAGCCATGTCAGAGGCCTACGGGTGGTTTAAACTCTGACACCAGGTTGTTCAACAACCACACGATAAGAAGAAGAAGAAGAAGATTATTATTGTCAAGATCATTAGGTTAAGTAGCACTTGACGCGGTTAGGCTGTGATGGGTGATTTATGACATTTCTTTTTAGGTCATTTACCTATAGGCGCAGTCTTAGTATTGATTACTATGTATGTTTGTAATATGTGAGCACCATGTAGTCCTTCCAACTTAGTTATTATTAACGTGATGATTGCTGTATAGCTTTTTTGGACGAAAATTCTACTCACGTTGTACGTTCTGGACTTAGACGTCATGCGCAGCTGCCGCTCTTGCGACCGGCAATTACCTACCTTCTTAGCTTAATTAACCCTTACAAATTACGTCTTTCTAAGACGACCTAATATAATTCTTTCTCCGCAAAGTAAAATGGCCTTAATCACCATTACATTTCGACAGAGCCTTCAGTATGCAAACATTTGGCAGCAATAATAATTAGCTTTAATATAATAAAACAAAAGTACTAATTCCAGTAATGCATACTGGCGCTATGAGGGGAACTGCAGAAGTATTACTGGAAGTCATTAGTGAAATAAACACTGCTCTGAGTGGAATAAAATGAGAAAATAGGCGTAATATGAACAGCAACATTTTTTATATAGAAGCGATAGATAGGAGTTAATCTGTGTAAGTATATTTCTGAACGAAAAGCAAGGCAGCAGGGCGAACATTTTTTTTTTTACATTTTTGTAAGAGAAAAGCCGAAAATAAACCGGAAAAAAATATTAGACAATAATGGGAAGCTGTAAGAAATAAAAAAAGAAGAAAATAAGAAAAAGGGTATAACTTTGAAAACAGCAAAAGGCGCGAACTTGACGAGAAACGCGAATAACTTAAAAGCAGACCGTCTTCAAATATTTAACTCAATTTAACGATGGTATCCTGACACGCGCTGATTGTTTTTTTTTCGAATTTTCAGTTTTCCTCAGGCGGCAAAAATCCATGCTACGCTACTGCAACAGCCACATGCGAGCTTTTCGTTAGTTGATATACAAGTGAACCTTCTGTATTTCTCTGCAAAATATTCGAGTAACTGTTATTGTGCTCCTCCATTTAAGAAATGAACTGGATCGCCAGCGTTTTGTTTCATTGTTACAATAATTGTTTGTTTCATATAATTTTAAGGCATTCAGCTTTTGACAGCGGTTTTGGAGTAACGTAGTTTGAAGTCGTACTTCTAAATGCTCTATAAGTCTTGGCTTTTATCTTAGCTCAAGGACAATTACATTAAATTTTAATGGTATAGGTATATGTACCTATACAGGGTTAAAAAAAATCAGCTGTTTTATACATTTATGTTCACATGACTCAACAAAATGTATGGAACAGCTGATTTTTTTTGCGATTTTAGGATTGGTCCCATAGTAAAAGTTGTTCATAATGATGAGTCCAATGACCCCTTTTAAGGATGCTGGTGTTTGACTAATAACCTTGTATATTTCAATTCTCGTGTCTCGAGTGGTGGTCATTGATTATGGATCCGTTGTAAAACTTAACTAATGATGGGACAATGGTCACAAAAGCAGCGATCAACACTCAGACTGCTTTAATTGGAAGGCTTCCTGCTGTTGCTTAAGATACAGCAGTAGGCCTCGCAATAGACCTTAAAAAAGACAGCCCAAAATAATCATAATTCACCTCTTTTTCATAAGTTTGAAGTTTTAATGTATTAATAATAATTCTTTATTTCAGGTAACAAAGTAATAATCTAAAAACATAGTTATTAGTTACACTTATGACCCATAGAATATAATACACATATAAAACATAATTATTTTATAAACTAATACATACAAGAAAAAACTTAAAAACGAACACTCCTACATCACACGTTGTTCAGGCGGCACGTGTTACGCTGCGCGGTGTTGCGAAGCCTCCCTCGGAAGCGTCTGTACATAACACCTTTCGGCCAGAACTCCTCCTTAAGGAAAGTCTCCAAGCTATGTGTGGGGACCCGCACCACAAACGAGTTAAAACTACTGTTGTAGCGCGATTCTAGCTTCTGGACCCTTAAATTCCACTTAGTCTTCACCCGGATGTACTCCACAATCTCCTCAACCTTCGTGGAGTGGTGAAGACGGGACACATACAGCTGCGTAGAAGGTACTTCAGGGCGCAGCAGCATGTTGGGTCCTGTCAGTGCTGAACCACACTGATTGCGGCAAGTGGGCTTCCTCTTCTTCTTGATGAAGCCCTCTTGATCAGCCTGTCCGCGGCTCGGTGCCAACGGCTTTATACGTTTTGCAGCTTCAGTTGTTGCTTGCTGCCGCTGTTGCTTGTTGGGAGGTTCGCTAGCAACGGCTGCTGCGTAAGCACGAGGTGTAGACGTGCTTACGTTTTTCTGCGTCCCGCTAACAGGGGACGCGGGGCGTGCGGGGCGGTGTTGTGCATCGCTTGCAGAAATGGTGGCCGGCGCCGGTGACAGCTCCGATACCGCTGACTCGACGCTCAGCTGCGATGCGTTGAATGCCCCGCGACGAATGTTTACGTTGGCAGACTCGTGTGACCTACATACCGAAACAATGTTGCGCAAGTCCACTACTTCAGTACGTAAATCACTGATGGTGTTTTGTGAAGCCTCCAACTTAAACTTCACCTCCGCCAGGCTTGCTTTCAAAGTCGTGATGTCCTTGAGCAATCTGGTAACGTCGACGTGGTCGAATGTGACGGGGGGCAGCTTTCGCAGTTCCTTCGCCACAAATGTCGGTACATCGTCTGGATCGGTCTCCTTGAACACTCGAATCATGTCATGTATTGTTTTTATAATATAACTAGCTGCCCCGCGCGACTTCGTACGCGTGATTATCCTACTTCAAGGCCTATTCTACCCCTACCCTACTCTACCCACTACCCTATTCTACCTTTAACCTACTCTACCCCTACCCTACTCTACCCCTAACCTACTCTACCCCTACCCTACATTACCCACTACCATATCCCTAACCTACCCTACTCTACCCCTACCCTACTATACCGCTACCCTACCCTACTCTACCCCTAACCTACCCTACTCTACCCCTTTTTCTCACCTTTAAACCTTCCCTGGATCTCCACAAATAATTCAAGACCAAAATCAGCCAAATCGGTCAAGCCGTTCTCATGCTATGTCGTGAACGAACGGAAAACGGGTTTCATTTTTATATATATAGATATGTAATAATACTTACCTCTTTTTCATTATAAAGATAGCCCAGTGTTATGACCGTTGGACTGCCAAGTTAAAGGTCGTAGCTTCGAAACCCAAGCACCTCTGACTTTTCGGATTCATGTGCGTTTTAGAATTTATTATCACAGGAAAACATCGGGAGGAAACCTGCAGAGAGATTTTTCAACGACGTGTAAAGCCATGTCAGAAGCCTACGGGTGGTTTTAACTCTGACACTAGGTTGTTCATCAACCATACGATAAGGAAAGAATTATAAAGAGGCTTCGTACGTATCTGCTTTTTAAATTAAACAACAAAACGTGGACAATACAACGGTTGTAAATGTCACAGTAATATATGAGCGACAATTGTACGCGCATAGTAATTAGGTAATTAGTTCGGTGGTCAAACATTTTGTGTATACCTACTCTTATAAGCATTGTGAGCGGTAGAGCGTTTTCTGGTTTCAGTACGAATTGAACGTTCCTAGTTTAGAACTAATAATAATAGAAAACAGAAGTAATAGAAAACTAGTGGTATGACCGTTGTATTGCGAAGTCAAAGATCTCAGGTTCGAACCCAAGGCGCGCATCTCTTTATCTTTGTTGGGGTAGGCGTCTAATCTAACTAGATGCAGCTGAATATCAGTTTTCTACGAAACGACTGCCTATCTGACCTCCGCAACCCAAAGGGATACGATATTCTAAGGTTAGATCAGTTTTCAGGATTTTATGAGGGTACTGACTCCCTTTATCGACTGTCAAAGATCTTCATGACAACCGGGGCCAACGGCCTAACGTGCTTTCCGAGGCACGGAGCAGGTGATAATTAATTTATAATACGCACATAATTTACGAAAAGTCAGAAGCCTTGGGTGCGAACTTGAGACCTTTGACTTGGCAGTCCAACGGTCATACCACTTGGCTATCACTGCCTGCCCAATGTGGCCAATTATTATTATAATTAATTAATTCTGTTAGCTAAAGAAAACTCCCTATAACACTTTCCTTACAAAAACAAGGAAAAATGTACTCCTAATAATTATTTGCTTTTTTTCTCAGCATTACCATGTATGTAGGTAGTCGTCTTAAAGCGCATCTTTGGCAAACCGCCAACCCCGACTCAGCTGAACGAGGCATGCACTACTGGCCTAGTGATGGGACAATCGTCGATAATTTTCATCGATAGCGAACGTGACTCCGCAAGATTTTAGGTTAAGATAGCATTTATGATGCTGTAGTTAATGTAGAGATAGGGATGTCACCTATAAACTGTTTGTTAAAATATTTATAAGTATCGATTTTTGTTAAATAGTAGGCAAATATATATAAATCAGCCTGTAACTGTCCCAATATAGGGCAAAGGCCTCTTCTCATACAGAGAAGGATTGAGCATTAATCACCACGCTAGCTCACTGCGGGTTGGCGATTTCAGACTATAAAGTCCAGGTTTCCTGACGATGTTTTCCTTCACCGTTAGTCAGTGGTGTCTTAGATTAACTAAGAAAGTACATATGACATTGAAAAAGTCACATTGGTACATGCCAGGTTCGAACCCACACTCACGTGCTTGCAAAGCGGGTCCGTAACCAATGTGCTACCACGACAAATATATACAATAGTTATATTTAGTTTCTAAATAATTATATAATAATGTAAATAAATGTATATTATATTGAATAAATAATAGTCGCAACATGTAAGTAGGTATTTTAGTTACATTAAATAGGTGTTTTAAGCCTTAAACTGAGACTATATTATGAGGTACCGGGTTTTATTCCCAGTTGAACCGTGTTTAAAGATTTTTTATTTGGAAATTCTCAGCATCAGCGAAGAGTGTGGAACTGTGTCCATTATAATTATTATCAACTATCTTGTCCCTCCTCTCCCTCCTATGACAGGAGACTAACAAACTGTAAGTGGAACAAATCTCTGCCTAAACCTGCACGGAAATATAGCGTGATGTTTTATGAGAGGATGGTAGACAGGCTTTGTGCAACAACCAATCCGTTTAGCAAACCGCAGCGTGCTGAAACGTTTACTGTAGGACCAAACGTGAATGAAAGCTTTGTTCCAGAGATAACGAATTTTGTTTGTTTTCTTTCAAAAGATGTCGCATAGAAAAAGAATAAAAAACAATTATGCTCTAGTCAGTCGTAACAGTCAGTCGCAGAATTAAAAAAATTAAAAATAAATTTACATATACCTATTATTTGCGTTAAAAAAAGTTAGTCAAAGTCTATTGAGTGCCCAACTAAGGGAAGCGAAGTAGAGGTCAGCCGCGAAAGTGATGGTAAGACGATCTTGAAGCTTTCAAGGCTGACTAGTGGGAGACTGGAGACCTTAGCCCAGCAGTTGGACAATATATGTTAAAAAACACAATTCAAAAACAGATTAATTTGTCAGTTGTTAAAATACTCTTCTACAAGAGGTCAAAATTGTAAGTAGTTTTAGATTTAATTATTACAGCTAAATCACCACGAGTGCACAAAAGTGGCGCGCATTGGGCCTCTGCCTGTGTTCAGCAGTGGACTAAAACAAGCTGATGATGATGAATAATTCTTGAATAATCGTCAAATCTAACTTATTAAATTTTCATTGTAAAATCGTTACAGTTCTTGACAGCATCGATGAAAGATGCTATAATTTAAAAGTTATCGATATAATTCACTCCCATCCTTACAAGAATCGTTGTCAATAATCGACTAGGTATAGACCGCACTGCCTTATCTCGCCCGTATACTTTTGCCACTCTTATGTTCATGCTGCCTGCTTCTTGCTGGGCCAGCAGAACCCTCTGTTTTAAATTCAACATGTGATCTTAGAAGATCTTATGTTCTGTCGAAATTCTTTCAACTCTGAGAAATTTAAATCATGTTCTTGCAGTACCTATCTTTTTTTAAAAATCTTTATTAATTATAGAGGATTTAAAAAAAAATATGCCACCCTCATCGTGACACTCCCGAATACTAACCCTTACAAAAACAAAAATATAAAAACAACTAAACTACCTTCTAATTCCTAAACTAACCTACTACATAATGTCTTAGCTTCATCGGAATCAGGAGAGGCCAGGATACTGTTCACCATACCGACTTGACAGTTCCATCGGAAGAGTTGACGGCGCCGGCGCAGAGCTTGCAATACTTTTCTTGTAGACCCAGTTACACAACATGGCAGTAGCACTAAGATACGTAGTTTCTGTAGATGACAGTCGTGATAACCTAGAGATATGACCGTTAACTGGCAAGCCAGATATTTAGATCCAAAGCACCTCTGACATTTCGTAAGTTATGTGCGTACTATAAAATAATTATCACTTTCTCCGTGCCTCAGAAAGCACGTAAAGCTGTTGCCCTTTTGTTTTTGTCGTGTGGAAAACTCTTTATGAGTACCCTACCGCTAAGGGCTGGCGATGGGGTTATGTCAGACTCGCACGGACTAAAAACCACACGGTGTTCCTCCGCAAACCTCTGGACGGAAATACGGTTTTCGCTTGAGCATTCACCGTACCCCCGCTATGACGCTGTTGCCCTGCGCCTGATCTCTCCGGTCGTGTTGGATTGCCGTCCCATCGGACTATAAGAATGAGGGAATAGAGAGTGCACCTGGCTAGTCAGTTGGCTTATCTCCGATATATTGATCGCTGTGACTTCGGTCGGTGTGAGAATTCGGTCGATAGGACATAACAGGAGAAAATCCTAAAGTTGAAACTAATGAATCCCGAGAACTCTGCGCGCAAAACTTTCGTTCAAAAAACTAACCTTACTTTAGAAGTTGTAATTATTTTCAGCGAGCAACTCCATCCTTGTAAACAGTTGCGTAGTAAGTTAGTAACTCGAGCTCGAATATTAGTTAAAATTACCGTAACATCGTTAACTATACTGATATCTAAGCTCAACCCGCGTAGCCTTGAGGTGTACGCCTTTGAGACACACAGCTTGGGAAGAATGGGTAACTTAATACCTAATTATACAGAGTTATAATAAAATCGAGCACTGATAACCTAGTGGTATGACCGTCGACTGACAAGTTCGATCCAAAGTCATGCAATTCTGACTTTTCGTAAGTTATGTACTTTAAATTAAATTAAAACCGTGAGAGAAATCATCGTGATTAAACCAGCACACCTGAGAGATTTTTCAATGGTGTGTAAAGCCTACGGGCGGTTTAAACTCTGACACCAGGTTGTTCATCAACCACACGATAAGAAGAATAAAAGCCTTTGCTGTTTTCTCGACACTAGAATCGTTTTGGAACACTCACTCTCATAATCCGATGAGACGGCAATCCGACACGACTGGAGAGATCAGGCGTAGGGCCAACGGCTTTGAGCGGGCCTACAGGCAGGCACTGGACGGGGCTGCGAAGTGCGCTAGCAGTACCCGGCCCCGTCCGATATAATGCGAGGAACACGCAAAGGGGAGATGTTTTTACTAAGTGCGAGCCCCCACATTACCGTACGTTATGTAACGTACAGTATGCGGTAGGAACATTAAAAAAGAGCCAACGGCTTTACGTGCTTTTCGAGGCACGGAGTAAATGATAATTAATTTATAATACGCACATAACTTACGAAAATTCAGAGGTGTGCGCCTTGGGTGAGACCTCTGACTTCCCAGTCAACGCTCATATTAATAGGCTATCATCCTATGTACGGAGTACTAGTGAAGCTAGCTAATAGTATGATTATTTGCCATTCTGCCGATCCGTATCGTTCAGCCTTCGAAATATTATCGCTATTAGGGATATTCTACAACAACTTGGAGTTACACTACCTTACTGAAGGGCCTATTCAACTGCTTACCTTGTTAGCTGGGTCGTCGAGATGTAAAACATTAGGTAAATTAATATTACTAAGACTTATCGCTTTAATTATGTCTTTTGGAATTTAATGTGATGAATTGTGAGTTAGACAATATTATAGGCTAGCCCGCGACTTCGCTCTTGTGAAGGTTAGACTGAAAAAAGAAGTATCCTAATTCCTATGTGTTAATTTAGGATACAGTCTATTTGTATGCTAAGTTTCATCAAAATCAGTTCAACGATTTACTTGCTAACGAAGTAGGATAGTCGGAAGTAGGATTGTAAGAAGTAGGATAGTAGGAAGTAGGAAATGTCCTCCTGACCGAATTTCGGTCACGATATTATAGTGCACAAATGCAGGTGCACTCTCTATTTTATCACTCTCATAGTCCGATGGGACGGCAATTCGATACGACCGGAGGGAGAGACCGGAGGAGGGGGACCGGAGGGAGATCAGGCACAGAGCCAACAGCTTAACGTGCTTTCCGAGGCACGGAGTACGTGATATTTAATTTATAATACGCACATAGTTACTTACGAAAAGTTGAGCTGGATTAGAACCTGCGACCTCTGACTTGTTAGTCAACGGTCATACCTATAGGCTATCACGACTCGATTAAGAAGCATTATAGGATAGTAGGTAAGGTTTGAACTAAATGAAAATAAAATACATTAAAAAGATCCAACTAATTACATTTAATATACAAAAATAAATTATTTACAATTCTTAAAACTAAACTACAGACTATTTATAAGAAATATATTTATTGATTTTATCAATATACTGATTTGATAAAACTGGTTTTTTCAATAAACTAATTTGACTCTTCAAATTAGCAATGGTTGACACTAAGTAACTTCTTGGTGTTGAAGCGAAAGGCGGCTGTGGAGTAGAATATACTAGAGGCAAAGGTGTACCTGGGGAAGCTGCATGTATATTTGTGTATAAATTAGAACTCTTAGGAGCAATAACCACTACTCTTTCTGTTGTGGTATCATAACCTGGTATAGGAGTCGATACTGCAGCACGATTATTTTGTAAACGCCTATAAACATTTGTAACAAATAGATCTTTTAACTCTTCATAACTGGGTGTTACTCCAGTTTTAGGTCTATGCTGATTAAAAACAGAAAATTTACTCTTATGTGGTTGATATCGTTGGTCAAAATCTGATGAATAATCTGCTAATTCCTGTGACGCATGTATATCATCGTTATTTATATAATCGTTATCATGTGTCCTTTCTAATTTATAGTCGTCACCAACATTTTTTTCTTGAAATCTATCTAAGTAATCGTCATTGCTGTCAGATAGAGAGTGACTTTTTTCATGAAAATCATCATTATGGTCTATAAAATCATCATGCATGTATTTTTCATTATTATGTTGATCAACTATAGGACGTGTTGCTCTTGACGTTTCTTCAAAATCGTATAGTGGATCAGTTTTGTAACGATGGTCGGTATAATCTCTATTATGAGAGAAATCCCTGTCATTAAAATGATCTTGATTGTTATTTTGGACTTTAGTTGGGTACTGTTGTGGTCTGTATCCATTTTCTCTGCTCGTATCGATGCTATTATCATTATTATGCTGATCATCATATCTGACATCAGCTTTGTATCCATTTTCGTCAGCGGTGTATGAAACTATCTGCATGCGTCCATCAGGAAGTCGAACTCTGTATTCTCCGTTAGTAGCCGATCCTGTGCTTTGTTGGGAGTGGGAAAAGTCATCACCAGTTTTCTGGTCTTTTACTGTGTAGGAGAACGCGTAGTTGTCGCCCTGTTGAAAGAAAATAGATATTTATACATATATAGTAAGAATTCGATGAATTTGAACCAAATACAGAAACTACATAATTATCATAATATTGTATTATTTGAATAGGTAACACTTACATGATTATAATCCTTGTCATGTTTTTCTCCTGAATTGTCATTTACATCATAATACGAATCATGAGATTTTGTCTGTAAAAATAAAAAAATCTATAATTTTAATGTGTTTAGCCATTTAATCACCAACGGTCGGTACATTTAGTTTTTGGATGGTATAAAATCTTGATCAGGTGTACCGACGACATTGTTACAGTTGCGGGTTACCGGCGGATGCAAGCGGCAAGTTGCCGTTCATTGTGACGTTCTATGAGGGAGGCCTTTGTTCAACTGTGGACGTCTTCCGGCTGATGATAATGAATATCTTGACTAAGATAAATATCTTCAGAACCTTTTGATGAAAATATTTTGAATTTGCTGCGGCTTGAACAGGCTTGGGCTGGACTTTGAAAAAAAATTATAGTAGGCCGTTGTGCCGTGTGTTTTCCGGGCTAAGAATAAAACTACCCATACTCGTCCCACTGGTGTCGTAAGAAGCGACAAAGGGAAAGATCCAAAGAATGGGCAGCAGCATCCTTCTGTGTAACAGTAATCATCTGCTACTGCAATCGCCAACCCGCTTGCCCAATGAGCGCACAAAAGTGGCGCGCATTAGGAGAGGCCTATATTCAGCAGTGGACTAATGCAGGCATACCCTCGGTGGCACTAGGTTTAAATCCAGTTGCAATACCACTGACCACTTGCTTTTACAAACCTGGTATTTAAAACGATGAGCTGGTGTCTGATGAGAGTCCTGAGGTCTCAAGTGTTGCTGCTCTGTTACTTCGTAAAGTGGACGAACAGCTCGTGTCTGTGAAAATAGGGAAATTAGGTTTTGAACAGACCATAAAAACTTCGACATACTATTAATGAATAGAAATTTGTTGCATTGGAACACATGAAACTCAGCTATTGAATAAAAACAGTACAGTATAAGTCAAAATGATACGTAAATATTATATGTAAATATAAATATTATACTCATTTATGGGATGAAATTATTATTTTTATCAAATTTTATAAAAGTGTAATAGGTATTAAGTATAACGACTTCCTGGCATTGATTGTCTGATATAAAAAGAGTGTGATTGACAGACAAAAATTACAAAATTATAAGGGTTACTTGTTTATATGAAAGCCTAAAAAAGCCTAAAAAACTATGTACTACAAACTTAACTAACTCAATTATACTGAAAATAACAGATAAACTAGCAACAACCACAAAAAAAAAACTGTTGATACCCTTGAGAATTATCTTTTAAAGCTCTAAGAGAATTATAGACAGTATTCGCAAGGATATATTTTAAAAGATCAAAGGTTCTGTCAACACTGAAATCTTTTTATAAAAGGTCGAAGATTCCGCTACCAAACCCTATAATCCCAAATATAAGCCCAAAATACACAAAAAATAACAAAACACACTCAAAACAAACCACGAATTAATCACCAATAACCAACCGTCTCGAAACGGTTAGAAATACGGATAAACAACACACCTGTTATATTCCACGGTCACAATAGACGCCATCAATCACAGCCTTATGCGGTGAATAGAGAAAAAATAATATCACGGATTCATTTCTAGCGGGTTGGGTTAGGAAAACGGCGGATGAGAGGAAAATTCGTTGATGAAAAGGAATATAGTAGGCATCCAGGAAGATTTAAATAAGAATGCCATACTAATTTATAGATGCATAAACTTCGCAATCATTCTAAAAGATTTTCTCATAAAATATGACAAATAATTTCACATCCTTATCCAGACTAGACAAATATCTATAAAATTATAGAAAGACATTTGAAAAGAAAAGTATGCATGGGAGTGAGTGAGGTGTGTGGGTTTGTGTATGAAAGAGATGGATGTATCAATAGAACACAAAATTGTGTTGTCTACTCGCTACTAGGATCGAACATGCGCCAATTGCGTCGTGTATAAATTATACCCAGAGGAATTACTTTTAAACAACGAACCCAATCCCAATATATATGTAGATTTTACTTAATATAAAAGAGTGTGCTAATGCGCGCATTGTTTCCATATAATGGAAAATGTAACTTTTTATATTGGAATAAGGTTCGAAGCTTAGAATTAGATTCAGAAGCCTCTAGAAAAAATTGTGAAAAGCACAAAAATAAATATTAATAACATTTTTAAATTAGAAAAGAATAGATTTCCTATTGTTTTTACTACAAAACATTTTATTTAAAAAAGTCATGATGATAAACTAGTTAGTAGCCATAATATTCAATTAGAGAAAAATCTTACAAGAACTCAACATATTGCATCGATCTTTAAAGAAAAACTTAAGTATTAAAGGAATAAAAAGAAGGTACCCATTAACTGTAAGACCAAAATCAAAATATAATAATCAAAATGTTTATAAACCGCTATTTGTTCAGCACTGTCTCGATTTTGATTTTGTAGACGAACTGCTTCCCATTTCACAGCTTTTCTTTTTTTATTTACTAGTTCATTTTCTTCACTCTTAAGCCTAGGTCTTTTATCTTCGAAGCTTTGAGTACCTCTCCACTTTATAATTCTTGAATTTTTATTTTCTGATAATTCTTTTCTCTTGTAGCCATAATCTTCATGGCTAGGTTCAGCATTCTCTTTTATAGTTCTACCGATTTCGTTTCTATTTTCAGTTCGGTAATTAGGATTTTCTAGACTTTGTATAGATCTCCATTCTACTGGTTGTCCATTTTTAGTTTGAATTTTATCTCTTCTGTTTCTTTTTACTTGTTGACCTCCGTTTGATCGTCGGTTAACCTAGACAGAGTTTACAGATTTATGCCCAAATTGTGTGCGAGTTAGAGAATAATAGTAGTTATTAAACGACAAAGGATATTGTGAGTAAGTGCACCTTTTTTTTTGTCGTGTGGAAAACTCTTTATGGGTACCCCATTACTAAGGGCTGGCGATGGGGTTATGTCTGACTTGCACGAACTAAAAACCACACGGTGTTCCTTCACGAACCTCTGAGTGGAAACACGGTTTTCGCTTGCGCATTTCCCGTACCTCTGCCAGGAAAGACTTCAATGGAGTGTGAAGTCAGAGCCCTAAAAGCGGTTTAAACTCTTTTGCTGGTTGCATATCTACCATAAGATAAGTAGATAGCAATTTCTCCTAGTTTAATTAAAAATCCCTTGCCCCATATTGACCGTGTTTTCCTGTATCATGGTTTTTGGTTTATTTTAATCATTCGTTCTAATGCTAAAATTCAATTTAAACATTATAGAATATTACTCACTTTTATAACAGAAAAATTCACGTCATAGTCATTGGTTTCTCTGCTGCACAAAGATCTATGGCACTCTTTAAAATTTGTCCTCCTATCATCATCATAATAATATCTTCTTGCATTCCGATTTCTTGCGGATCTCTAAATGTTAATATTATTCTACATATTTGGTTATGTCCTATGGTAGCTTTCTTAAAGAATTAATTTCATTAGAATCCGGAAGAAGGGAAATAGGATAAGTATCATCGTCTTATGCACTATGTGCATAGGATGTACCAGTAGTATCTAGAAATTTTCTTTTGGTGTCTATAAGAATCTACAAATTTAATTTTTCCATTCTCTCTCTTTTTGTTCACGTCTAGGTAACAGGCCTCAATATCAGATAGTGTTACCCTTAGCTCTTTTGCGAGCTAATTTCAATATGACCTAACGCCTGTAACCTTAAATAATACTACTTTTATAATATAACTTTAGCATTTTAGTTCTTGAAACTCCTAATCATTTAGGCATGTTTCAAATAGTAGTATTACTATAGCCAAAACTATTCGCTTTATGATTCGCTGGTATGATTTTGTTACATATTGTCACCAACACTCACTCGGTTTTTACATCATGAAATGTAAAACTGGTAAAGAGTAGTATGTTTTTAAATATGACCATATAATTTCTGTCATTTCTAAAATTTACAACAAATGGCGGCGGCTGGCGGCGGCCATCTTGTTGATCTGTCAAATACGCCATATTTGACAGATCAACAAGATGGCCGCCGCGTGGATGGTCCACGCCTCGACGCGTGCCCGTTTAAACTATGATATTAGTGATTGTTGAAAAAACCTGTTTTATTCTTCTTCTACGAACAGGATAGTCCCACCAACGCGGTTCCTTTTCGTGTCTACTTCGATGAATAGTTTCCAACAACTTTTTCTGATACACAAAAGTGTTAGTTATGATTATAACACCTACTAAAAAATATCAGTCTATTAGTTTATAATAGGAATGACTTAAAAAGTAGTAGAGCATTGGTTAGTCGTGTTGGCGCATTGATTATTGACCCACTTTGCTAGCTTGTGGGTGTGTGTTCAAACCTGGGATATACCAATGTGATTTTTTGAATGTCATACGCACTTTCTTAGTTAATCTAAAAAATCTGACTAACGGCAAAGGAAAATATCGTGAGAAAACCTGGACTGGTCTGAATTCACCAACACGCAGTGAGCTAGCGTGGTGATTAATACTCAATCCTTCTCTGTATGAGAAGAGACCTTTGCCTAGCAGTGGGACAGTTACAAGCTGGTTTATTTATTTATTTTATTCGTTTCTATTCGTACCTGGCTGAGCAAGTAAAATCGGTGGATCCGATTTCTGTTGAAGATCTTATGACTAATAGGAAATTAAAAAATTCATTGAGTAGCGGGGCTCAAATTGGCATTAAATTCCGAAGAAACCTTATGTTTATTTATTTATACTTTATGCATACAAAATGTACAGACTTAATGCCGTAGGCATTTTCTATTGTGATGTTTAATTGGATCGGATGAGATGAGACGCCGAACCTTAGTTCAACTGTATCATTGGGTTGCTAGAAGGATTAATTTGCTATTTGTGCCTATTATGTAAGAATATGGCTCGAAATACGCCATTTTTCAGGCCCTGCACGACTGCTAGATCTAAGGAAAGATGGCGAGTCACTGTAAGGCATAGACACAAACGCGAGCTGCCCTAAATACTTACTGGCCTGTACTCTGAAGTTATTGGATGAAAAATATCTATGGATCTAGGACCTAGAGAGGGATTGAAGTGGATCTTTTGCAATAAGTATATTTTGTGATTGGTTATTGGATAGTTTTAGTTATAAATGTATTTAGACTGATTGTCAGTAACTTGTTATAGTGAGGGTACTAGGGTAGTGACGAATTTGTATTACATAAATGGTTGAGTAGTGGGAGATTCTGTTCAGTCGATAAGTGTTTGTCGAGAAAGACAGGTCTTATCTTGTGTAAGTGTATAATTATTGTGAAATTAGTATTTTTAGTGTTCAATTGTAGTATAAAAGTATATTTTAATATGGCAAAATGTTCATTATACTGGTAAAATAAACAATTAATGCGTTTGATTATAGAATTCAAATCAGGCAGCCCAAAATCTACCCCCATCTACACTTAAAGGTACTAGTTCAGCTTAGTGATGTATGACCAAAATCTTTCAACTGCATTTTTGAGAAAATGCAAACGGAGATCTTTTAAGGAACCTTAGGGCTTTAACAGAGGGTGGTCGAAACCTGCAAATGAAGTCGGACGAGGCCGGATACTGCTAGCGCGCTTCGCAGCCCCGTCCAGTGCCTGCCTGTAAGCTCGCTCAAATTTGCACACTAGGAAGGCGATATCCTGGCGTCCAGGTTCCTGGACATTGCCCCAACACGCTCTTCTTCTTCTTCTGGCCTTCGCCCCTACAATAAGCAAGGCGGGTGGACCGGATTCAACCGCTCTCCAGCTCTTGTCAGGAAGGGTGCAGGGCATACTCTATCTCACTTTTTAGAAATGTTTAACTTCGTTTGTTTTATGACGTAATAATAAAAAATAAAGAACCCCTTACCTCATAATCAATATAAAAAGTGTCCCGAGTCCCCTGTACTCTCTCCGTATTACCATAAGACACTTGTGTCGGGGTAACACCATAGATCGAAGATATTGGTGCTTGTGTCACAGTATAAGGCACATAGTCCTTAACCCTGGCTAGGTAGTTAGGTCTGTAAGAGACCTGGTTTAGCTGGGACTGGGCTGCAAGAGAATTTTTGGGGTTGAGCTCGCTTCTGGCTATGGATTCGCTGAGAGGTCTTGAGGTGACAATGAGCGGTGGTGGTGGCGGCGGTGGAGCGTCATTTGGGAAGAGTATTGGGCCTTTTCTGAAAAAAAAAACGTTTTATAAAGATTTGATTGTGTTTAAGAGATTATGTAGATAATATTACTGTAGGCTGAAAGAAGTATATTTGTAACATATGAAAATTTCAATAATGTAACCCAATCAAATATACATTTTAAATTTTAAAACCCTCGATAGAATGTACTCGATCAAGTTACCTTTCAAATAAAAAAAATTAAATCAATATCGGTTCATTAACTTGGAAGCTACGATGCCACAGACATACAGATACACACGTTAAGCTTAAAACAATCATCTTTTTTCGTCGGGGTAAGATATTAAAGAAATAGAATTGGACTTTCACGGGATACTTGTGCAGGAAAATTCAATTTCCCACGAACCAAGACGCAGGCGACATCTATAGCTATTCTATAAGTCAAAAATCTTTCTGTAACCCAAAACCCAACCCCAAACATGCGCTAACAACCTACACTCAAACTTTTCCAATCACCCCAACACAAGATTCTGTAACTTAAAATATTTCACCAAAACATACCGTTGCCTGGCATCATTAGCGTTAACTTCGTAAGTTTAAATCGAACAGTTACTAGCTACGGTTAAAGATAACTTGCAGTATTGATTTTGCATTAGTACGCAGTTATTTTCTTGTAATATCGGTATGGTTACGTGGACGGTTAAGAGAACAGTCGGGGGAATGACTTCTGGGGTTTAGCTGCAGGTTAAGCTGCACATTCGTAAATCAGTAGGGTTTCAGACATTGCTGGATTAAACAAACGCGGGCTCTTGATCTACTATGGATTATTAATGTCCTACTGACCGAATGTCGATCACAGCGGCCAATTTAGGAGATATTATAGTGCACAAATGTGTACGCAGGTGCACTCTCTATTTCCTCACTCTCATAGTCCGATGGGACGGCAATCTGACGACCGGAAAGAGATCAGGAGCAGGGCCAACCGTGGTATGACCGTTGGACTGCCAAGGCAAAGGTCGTAGTTCGAAACCCAGGCACGCACCTCTGACTTTCCGGATTTATGTGCGGTTTATGTGAAGGAAAACATCGTAATGAAACCAGCACAACTGAGAGATTTTTCAAGGGTGTGTAAAGCTATGTCAGAAGCTTACGGGTGGTATAAACTCTGACACCAGATTATTCGTCAACTATACGATAAAGAAAAAAGATATACGACGCGGGCGAAACCGCGTGCGGAAGCTAGTACAAAATACAAAAGAATCATTAACGTTTCCTTTTTTCAAATAAATGTATCGAGTTCTATGTTTGACAATCTTTTAAGGTAGAAATGGGTAGAGGCCTAAAAGTCGAACAAAATGTCCCATTGATTGATGATCCCAAACCCGTTTTAGGTCCAAGTTAACCCCAATATATTGATACAGGTTAGGCAAATGACCAGACATAAAAAGTCTAGAAAATTAATAGTTGGAGGGATCGTGACTCGGGGTTAAATAGACCCCGAAAATCTAACACTTTTTTTTACCCTTTTAAACGAAATAGGATTGTATTTTTTTTGTAGGAAACAAGGAGATGATGTAATAGTGGAAATTGTGATTGGTGACTGATTAAACAATAGGTGAAGTATTCGATTTCCAGATTTATTTAATAATAATCTTACTGCAGAGCATATTGTGCGCTCATTGAAGGATTTGCCCTTAATCGCCACGCTTGGATAGCGAGTTGGCAGAGTTGGATCGCAGTAGCAGTTGATTGCTGTTACACAGAAGGATGCTGCTGCCCATCTTCCGGATATTTCCCTTAGTCGCTTCTTACGACACCCGCGGGATGAGTATTAAGTAGGGATGGTTCTATTCTTAGGCCGGAAACCACGCGGCGGAATGAAGGTAGTAATTATTCGAATTAGTAATTAATATTGTTCAATATTTAATATTGTTGTGTTTGTCAAAGGTTTGCGAGAGACCTAAAGAAATTAATTAATTCTTTTTCTGCAGACAAACAAACAAATACCTCTTAATATTATAAGTGTATAGGTTTGTACTAGTCTTGAATATTCCCACAGCTTGTAAAAACTGTCAGCTATTGTTTGAACACTAGAGTCAAGCGGAGGGCTTCACGGTTGAGTGGCTGCCTTGATAAACATACACACCTATGTATGTAGATAATTATCTAGGTTTTTTAAGTTTGTTCAGAACTTAGCGCCGCGCTGTGCTACCAAACAGATGTACAAATTACGTAACGAACGTAGATTAAAAAATACGTTATATAGAAAAAAGTGAAGTTAGCCCCCAAACCCACCTTATAGTAAAGCGCTTGAAGCCCGTTTAATCAGTATGAGCTTCATTTAAGTATTAAAAGAAAGATCAGCAGTAAAGAACTTTTATTTCAACTGGGACCGACGGCTTTTTGTTTTCTAGAGGCCTATAAGGTCTCACTTGAAGCCCATTGTAGGATTTGTAGAGCTCTTTATGAGCTCCAACCGAGAGATCATGTATAAAAGATCTTCATGTCAACCACCGACAGCTTTTTGTTCTCTCGAGGCCCTAAGGTCTAACTTGAAGCTCGTTTTAGAGCTCTAACAGAAAGGTCATGTAGAAAAGATATTCATGTCAACCGGGACAGATAGTTTTTTGTCTTCTAGAGGTCGCTTGAAATCCGGTTAATCAGTATGAGTTCCCAATAAGCCCTAATTTAAGAACAAGGTAGAAATGATCTTATGTCAACCGGAACCTCCCGGGAGTTGATGACCTCTCTGAGACGTTCCAAAGAGGTCATAAACTTTCGGTCCCGGACGGAGATTGTGTCTTTAGCTCTAATTTGCTGCGGCTATCGTATCGTAGAAGAACAACCTGGTGTCAGAGTTTATACAGCCATCGAACCTCTGACATGGCTTTACACACCCTTGAAAAATCTCTCAAGTGTGCTGGTTTCTTTACGATATTTTCCTTCACCGTTTTAGCAAGTGATAAATTTCAATCCGAAAATTGCTAATGTTATTTTTAAGATAGGTAATAATAATGTTTTCATTAGCGCCATAGCCAAAATAATTATAAGTGTTATGTACGCCGTAATTGTCATTAGCAAATTAACTATCTAATTCTAATAAGCAATAGTTTTAATGTATGTTATGTGGCTGTACCTACTTTAATAAATAAATAAATGAAATGTTAGAGGTCCGTGCCTGGGTTTCAACCTACGACTTGGCAGTCCAACGGTCATATCACTAGGCTATCACTGCTTAGTGCTTAGTGCTGCCTGATTAAGCTACTTACTTGGTTGGCTTTGGTCTAATGAACTTGACAGCATTGTAATTTTCTGGAATGTAATTGTTGATGTCAAACTGGCTGCGTGGTGCAGGGTCCTGGGGTGTTACTCCTGGGAAGACAAGGAGTAGAAGGACGAACATTTCTTTATCTTCCAATATCTGAAACAGTAAGATTTTTTAAGTATTTATTTAAACTTCATGTCACAAAAGTGTACATTGGCGGACTTAATGCCTTAGGCATTCTCTACCACTCAACCATAGGGTGGTGCAGAGATGAAGTGGTAGGCGATTTACACAGCGTGTAACGGAAGTCCGAAATAATACATTAAGGGCGTATAAGGTACCCTATACACAATCCTTGAGCATGGGTTTTGGAACCGAACCCCAAACAATACTCGAGTAAACCACGGTCAAAGTTTTTACCAAAATCTTTCAAATTCGGCCCTAGGCATCAGTTGAAAGGTAAATCAACACGAATCCGGTTATTTACCGTCAATAAATTCTTTAAGTAAGCACTAGGCACGCATAGGATAATAAAATCTGTCATTATTGAAGAAAATGAAATAGAAAGAATTATTTTGTATGAAAAAAAAATGCCTCTTTTCCATTCAATATTTTCACAGGTTTCACTTCATGATATACATAAATGCCCTTAAGTATTATTTCGGACTTCTGTTACACGCTGTATGAATCAAGATACAACTAATCTAAGTATAAGTATTTCTCGTCTTCTAACTGACTGCAAATCTAGGTCAGGTTTGAATCTAACTTTCAGTATCGAATAGGAGATTGAATATCTACTAATATAATAATACCTCATTTTGACAGCCATTACGACTACCAAATTAACGGATAGTTCACACGAATCAACTAGTTTATTAGTTTACGAAGCATAACGTAATCCATTCACTAACCAGGTATCAAACGAGAATAAAAACCTGCATTGTACGTACTCTTAACTATGTGAAAATTGGAACATTATCTTGTTTCGTAAGATTAATTAAATTTGAGTTAGTTAGTGAAATACTTTTTCTTTTATATGGTTTATTAAGAGGGTCTAATTACAAAGCGGTAGTATAACTGGTCACTCAAAGAACGCAGGTTCGAATCTGTTATCTTCTTTATCGAACGGTTGATGAACAACATATTGGTGCTGATTCTCTTGTACAACCTGCTAAACTAATTTTAGTCTAACTTTATCTCTTTCTAATAAACACCATCAAAAAAGGACAGCAAATTGAACTATCAAATTGGAGCTGTCAAATTAGTCTACGTCCTTGCAATTGGTGTGAAATTAAACGAGACCTATAACATGCCGACTAAATTCTCGTTGTTGTCACGCAAATGGACTAGTTTGACAGCTCTAAAAATCTGCTATCCTTTTCTAATGATCCCTGTTAGAAAGAGAGATGGCGAGTCTAAATTAGTTTAGAGCGTGTGCAAGAGAATTAGCACCATTGTCAGAGTTTAAACCGACCTCAAAAATCTCTGCTGGTTTTTGTTTGTTTATGTGGAGAAGAAGTGCAGAGAGCTTAAAATTTATCTTAAAAATTTCGATGCCAGACTGGATCACTTGGTTAAATTATAATTATTCTTAAAATACCCACAATAAATGACAAAATTGTAGAGTAAGGGTAGCTACACACACAGTCGATTCGGCACATTTGGTTCGGTATTTTCAAAGAAGTCCCGATTAAATTTCTTCTAAAATACCGAACCGAATGTGCCGAATCGACTATGTGTGTTGCCTTAACATTTTTTTTATTAAAAAATGGTTGCAAATGGAAATGTGCTAATAAACTTTCGTACGCCAAACTCGTGCGCATAGAACTAGTTAAGTAAGAGCATAATTAACACCATCGTTAGGTCATCACACTGTACTAGTTACACCATTCCCACATATAACACGCGTGCAGAGAAACAATATAGACATCTGATACATTGTTTGATTTCTCAGAGATGTATGGATAGTTAATTTATTTATGGCTTGGTTAGATTAGGGTTGCCAGATGACAGATATTTTCCTGCTTCATCCGGAGTTTAGCTCTACGTCACAAATTAACAGGGTAAAAGCGATTGTCGATATTTGCCCCAAGTTGAACAAAAATAGAAATATTAAGTACAATTCATTTAATTAAAATAAACATAGCTTTTTTAAATAAATATATTAGTCTTTATTCATTTATACTACAAGCACACGTTACTAAGTCCAATTTTACTTTTTCAATCTAGCATGTAGGTACCAATTCGACTTTGTCAATATCAAATCGATGCCTCACGGCCAAAACGGGATAAGCGACATTTTTTCCAAAATTGACTTATATACATCGTTGGAATCGCCTTTTTTTTCTGCGTCTTTTGGTCTTAGTTTCATGATTCAAAGACAAACTTTTTGTCGCTTAGGCGGTAATAAAAAAAGGGCATTAAGAGTAATTTTTTCGTCTTAAACGACTAATTTTTTGTTGTTTTTTTCAATTATGGTATTTGGATGAAAATGTTATTTTAAAAATTGAAGTTATACTTTTTTGGCTAGAAATATCTTTTGAAAAAATATATGTTAGTCAAATTTTGCTTCTATCTTTCATGACTAAACTTTCGGTTAGGATATTATGGCAGATTTTTAATTATAAATTATTGTCATTTACATGATTTAGGCCACATTTCCAGGACTCACTTTTGGTGTTTACTACTTTTTTCCCTTGACACTATAATCAAATATCGTTGGCGCTTATCCTTTTTTTCCCTCCCGTAAAATGTAAGGAGTATGGTGGTTAGATAAGATGGTAAAACGAATATGAAAGGTTACACGAAATAAAATTTAAACGTTTGGCAGTTAGATTATACAACAAACTTAAAACACGTCAGTTATCTCTTTCATTTGTTTGACACAAATTGGGTTTTATGCGGTACAAGCGCCACGCATACTCGTGAGTCATTTTGGCTTGCAGTTATGTTTATATATCTTAAGTTTGTTGTTTTTAAAAATATTAAAGATTAGTTCCATATATGACTTTCCTACTTAAGGAACGTAAGTAGGAAAGTCGTGTATCGAATTAATCTTATCTAAGTTTAACTTAACAATTTATAGAAAAATTTTTTTTTGGCAAAATCATATTTTTAAATTATAGCTATTCTTGTCTCCAAATGAAGGTTGTAGCAATTCTTGAGCAATCATGTAGTATATTACGTTATTTATAGGCCTTAATGGCATTACTGCTTTCTTCAATTATTTGTAAGGGCTGTTAACTTTTCATATTATTTTATTCATTACATTTTTCCTATACATCTGTCATATACCACTCACCCGGTTATATCTTACTAGACCTACATGATAAATAAAATATTCGCTTTAGGACCTTTATGCTGAAATTAAATAAAATAAAAGATTCTGATAAATCATTAGGGTTGGAAGTGAATCAGTGAGTTTTTTTCATTTAGGACGTTCTTCCCGTTAGTAAATTTAGGAACGTTTTGGGATAACCGACAGTAAATTGGTGAAGAAGAATGATTTTTATTAAATTGATACTACCATTTCATAGAGATATATTTAAATACGGTATAGTTTAATTTTGAAGGTTTGGAAATGAATAGAAAGTTTTTTATGATTTTTTTTCGTTTATTTTTTACTTTAAACCATTCTCCTGTAAAGTTTCTAAAATGGCGGTTATCCCGTTTTGGCCGTGAAGCATCGAAATATACTTTCTTAGAAAGAAACTATCGCGAGAAAACCTGGACTAATGCTCGATTCTTCTTTGTATGAGCAGAGGCCTTTGCCCTGCAGTAGGACAGTTACAGGCTGGATTAATTATTTATTTATATTTCATAGCAGTCGCCGCAAAAAAATCTTCAAAAACAAAAAAATTATAGAACAAGTTTTTTTATAAAACCTAAATATGACACAATTAATAAATAAATAAATAAAACAAAAATCCAAAATGAAATAAATAAAAATAAATATAAATCCACACTTTTTGTGTAAGTATTCAATATTAAAAAAAACGGATTTTACTTTTCTTTGGAATCGAATCTTAGGGCTTCAGATTCGCATATCGGTATTTATCGTTTAAGCACTAAAGCAATAAAGCATCAACGTGTTTTGGCGTTTAACAAAATTTTTACTATTCCTTTCAAAATCTTAACTAAACCAGCATGCAAATGGCGGTTCGCACGGAGCGCGGGAAACAATCGCGTTGCTATGACAACAGCAATATGGCGGATATTTGTAACACGCGCGATCACACGCCACAATGGCCGATCAAGATAGTGCTGCGTTGTTTTTTACATAAATTAAATGGAACAATATAATTCTTGACAGGGTTTAGGCGTTAACTGTCGGCTCAATCAGGGTAGTACCACCCTCTCGTAAATGATAATAGGGCATTTATGCCGGGCGCATCTACGTACTATCGCGGACACGAACGGTGCACCACTTTGCCATCAAAATGCTTTGAACGATGCTACGTGCGTAGGGGCGGGGCTAGCGCTACGTTGGGAGCAAGGTGCAAGCGATTCTAACCTTTAGAGTGGTGCACCGGCTTTGTCCACGATAGTACACACGGCTACACATAACCAGTATGAACTGACCTCGCATTGTAAAGGCTCTTCGTACAAAAAGATGTCAGCTTATACTGGAAATTTATAGCTTGATTTTGTAGCCGAATGTACCTAAGTAACAATTTCTAAAAACAAATTTTGCTCTAATCATTACTTTATTTGTCAATTGAAAGGCTCTTTAGAGGCACTGTGAGCACTTTGATATCAATTTTAAATCAAAGGAATACTAGACGTTGAAATATTTATTCATTTACGTAATAATACTCTAAATGTAATGTACATTTATTTATGGATGTAAGTGTACACTCAGCCTCATCGAAATGAGCGTGGAGCAACAAATTAAATAAATCTCATGTAAATATAATTATGTTGAATAAATTAAACGTATTATGTACACAAGAAATTAACTACATTACTTTGGTAGGTATTTATATAAATGTACGTCTGGAGTAATCCTAAATTCCTACCTATTGTATATTTATACATAATATTATTTTCTTAGTAATCACTACATAGTATAAAACAAAGTCGCTATCCGCCGTCTGTCTGTCCCTATGTATGCTTAGATCTTTAAAACTACGCAACGGATTTTGATGCAGTTTTTTTTAATAGATAGAGCGATTCAAGAGGAAGGTTTATATGTATATTGCACCCGTGCGAAGCCGGGGCGGGTCGCTAGTTATGTATAAATCAAAGTTGGGTTTGTTGGAACACTAATTAGGTATAACTCGAAAACGACTGAACCGATTTTCATGGTTTTTATTTTTGTTGTTTTTGTCTCCGTCCCGAATGGCAGAATAAAACAACGAAATTATACCACTAGGGTAGGGGTAGTGTTGGGTAGGGGTAGGGTAGGGTATGGGTAGAGTAGAAAAGGCAGAGATAGGATATTTATGTGTACAAAGTCGCGCTGGGCAGCTAGTAATATTATAAATGAGAAAGTAAGTTTTTTGTCACCTTTTCACGCCTAAACTACTAAACCAATCATCCTGAAATTTCATTATGATTGGTTCAGTATCACTATCCAGCTATACCTAATAGATGAATTGCCCATTAAATTAATTATCACTTGCTCCGTGCCTCTAAAGCCGTTGGCCCTGCGCAGCTGCGTCTTATCTCTCTTTGGTCGTGTCGGATTGCCGTCCCATCTGACTATGAGAGTGAGAGAATAGAGAGTGCACAGTGTGTTTGCGCACACTTGTTCACTATAATATGCGCTGCGCTGGCTGATCTTCGTTGCGATTGGCCTCTGTGACCAAAATTCGGTCAGGAGGGCATTATTATTTTTTACTAGCTAATGCCCGCTGCTTTGTCCCATAAAAATCAGTGTTGTAGTTTTGGAGTTTATTGCGAACAGACAGACAGACAGACGCGGCGGAGGATTTTGTTTTATAATATTATGTAGTGATAAAATCTATTTAATATTTTTAAAATTCTTTGAAATAAAGAATAGGATAGCTGCTTACTATCTACAACCATCTCAGATGGCACTAAACTACTCTGTAGTAAACTACTTTGTTTTATAAAAGCTAAAGTTAGCGAAATAGTGAACTAAACGTAACAAGTTGAACTGGATCAAAAGTTGGTGAAGTATCTGAAGTTGTGATGTCGTTGAATAAAGCCGGAGCGCAGTATAATACACACTCAGTATGGAAACTACGTACAGTCTGTCATAGCTATTCCTTGACTCACCTTAGGTTAATAAAAAGACGAAGTACGAATTTCGGTCACTGCGGCCAATCTCAACGGAGATTAGCCATCGACGCGGGAGATATTATAGTGCACAAGTATGTGCGCAAACACTGGTGCACTCTCTATTCCCTCACTCTCATAGTCCGATGGGACGGCCTTCCGACACGATCGGAGAGAGATCAGGTGCAGGGCCAACGGCTTTACGTGCTTTCCGAGACACGGAGTAAGTGATAATTAATTTATAAAATACAAATAACTTACGTAAAGTCAGAGGTGCGTGCCTTGGGTTTGAACCTGAGACCTCTGACTTGCCAGTCAACGGTGAACACCACTAGGCTATCACGACTCTTACTTACTACTGAAACGGAAACTACGTAGGTACTATTGCGGACATGAACAACGGTGCACCACTTTGCGATCAAAATGCTTTGAACGATGCTACGTGCGTAGAGGCGGGATTAGCGCTACGTTCGACGCCGGGTGCAAGCGATTCTAACCTTTAGCGTGGTGCAACGGCTTTATCCATGATAGTACAAACGCTCGAAACGTTACACTCACACAAACATGCGTAATATTTCGTAACGACGAGACTCCTAAGCGAACGTCGCTTGCGGTGCTCGCAGTATCAACAACGCGACGTTGCGCATGTTTGTGTAAGTGTGCCGTTTTCGAGCGTTTGTACGTAGTTTCCGTACTGTATGTTTATTATACTGTGGCCGGAGCATGCTTCTTTACCCGTATTTATTATGAACCAACGCTGTTTATTTCAGTATATACATATTACATACCTATAAATGCTGTGTACCTACAAGTATATAAGGTGCTTCTAAATTATCTGCCACGGCTGCAATGGGAGATAGTATTGAATACATAGATTACATACATAGGTTCCATACATTTTGAGTCATGTGAATATCACAACAGCTGATTTTTTTTTGCAATTTTAGGGTTGGTCCCATAGTAAAAGTTGTTCATAATGATGAGTTTAATAACCCCTTTTAAGGATGCTGGTGTTTTACAAATAACCCTGTATAAGTGGAACCCGCGACACCAAACGTAAAAAGAATCTTTTAACCTCTACGCCAGTAGCGTCATCACCCTTCCTGGTTACCCATAAAACGTATACATGCAACATTTATTTAGTGAACAGCCTGTACATTGCGTAACACGCTGTGTATAGGGCCCAGGGGAACTATAATTTTACTGAAGTGCGTTATATTTATTCAACTGACTAGTTCAGTTAATTGTGCGTATGTTCAAGCTGGATATAGGTTTAGAATAGGCAGGGAGGCTCTACAATATGAATTTTTGTCATATACATACTAGTAGTATGACCGTTAGAATGCCAAGTCAAAAATCTGCCTAGCCTTTTCCCAATTATGTTGGGGTTGGCTTTCAGTCTTACCGGATGCAGCTGAGTACCAGTGTTTTACATGGAGCGACTGCCTGTCAGACCTCCACAACCCAGATACTGGGTTACACGATACCCCTTGGTAAGACTGGTTGTCAGACTTTCGGGTTTCTGACTACCCGTAACGACTATCAAAGATCTACATTTGACAGCCGGGGCTAACAGCTTAACGTGCTATCCGAGGCACGGAGAGTGATAATTAATTTATAATACGCACATAACTTACATAAAGTCAAAGATGCGTGCCTTGGGTTCGAATCCGATACCTCTGACTTGCCAGTCAAACAGTCATACCATTAGGCTATCAAGACTCTTAATGCCAAGTCAAAGTTCGTGGTTCGAAACCCAAAGCGCTCTGATTTTTCGTAAGTTATGTGCGTATTATAAATTATTTGTCACCTGATCCGTGCCTCGGAAAGCACGTTAAGCCATTGGCTCCGGTTGTCATGAATTTAGTCCGTGCGAGTCGGGCATAATCCCCTCTACAGCTCTTGGTGATGAGGAAAGGATATTATATGTAAAAAAAAGTAATAAATATTTTGAAATACTATAATTATTTTAACTTCCGAAAAGTCGGAGGTGCGTGCCTTGGGTTTGAACCTGAGAACTCTGACCTGACAGTCAACGGTCATAACACTTGGCTATCATTGCTGTTTGATTACTAAATATGAATGAAAATTAATGAAATGATCCATCGTGAGAAAACCAGTATACAGAGAATTTTCAATGGTGTGTAAAATCATGTAAGAGGCCTACGGGCGGTTTAAACTCTGATACCAGGTTGTTCATCAACCATACGATAAAGAAGAAGATTTTCGTTTCTTTTGAATAAAATCAAATTATTTACTCACCAAAAATATCACAACAAACAAAAATAATCACACAACAAAACCACTAGAGTCTAGACACACACAAGAAAAAAAAAAATAACTTGTTGGAAATAACAAAAAAAAAATAACTGAAAATAACACAATACAAGTGTGTTATGCGCTCGGGTTGGTAGGGAAATGACGGTAGCGAAACGTTTGCAGTTATTTATGAGACTACCGTGGCTTATAGCTAGGCCACAGCTAGGCTAGGAGATAGAGATGGTAAGCACCATATTTGGCATCAATTAGCAATTTAATATTTTAAGTGCAGTGATAGTTTAGTGGTATGACCGTTTGACTGGCAAGTCAGAGGTCTCAGATTCGAACCCAAGGATTATCAATGCGTATCATTTATTAGTATTTATTTATTTGTTGTTTTTGTCTTATAATATAAGGTTTTTTTTTTCTTGGTTGTGTATGTAATTAATTAAGTGTTATGTGTGTACCCTGCTCAGGGGGAAAAAACTCTTTTCTTTCTTTTTTTCTTTCTTTCTTTCTATGCCAAAAAAAACAAGGCTGAGTGATGTTTCTTAACCATGTGCGTATTTAAATTCAATTATTACGTGATAAAGAGTAAAGCCTCGTTTAAACTCTGACACTAGTCTCATCTATTAGATACGATAAGAAACTTTTTCTACATAAAAAAATTAAGAATTAATTTGAAAAGAAAACTTACCCAAATTTTTTCTTAAATTATTCGCAGAAAAAGCTTAACAACTTTTTTTTATCACATACCACATAAGTACACTCTTACACTAATAAAAAAAAAACTTTAAAAAAACAATAACACAATGAAGTATGTTCTAAGTAGCGAATTTAAACACAATAATAAAATAGTGATTAAAATTGATTTGAATTATTATTTTTAATGAAATAATAATAATATAAGTTCTAGTAATAGCGGCGTTAGTAGGAAAATGACGGCAATGCAGAATTCAGTGTTATTTATTACCAAAGCGTGGCTCATGCTTAGACCAAGAGCTAGGGCAAATTTTGAACATAAAATTCAGTGGACAACTGTAATTATTGGCATAATTATGACATAAGCATAATTATAACTGGGCAACCAGAGTCCCTCTAGATTATAATAAACAATATTAAAATTATGACTATTCATAAGTGTGCCCACATAAATACAATGATATAATAATATAATAAACACATAAATAAATACAGTGTGGTCTACATAAATAAAAATATGTTGATTTTGAATTATTCTTAAGATTCGTAAGGTAAAAATTGATTATAATAAGTGGGTTTTAAGTTTAGATATTTTTACGCTTCTTAGAATGTTACTTGCTTTTTGTTTTGTTTCATTAATAATCTAATGCTGGCTTCTTAGTTTTTTCCATATTTATCTTTTATATCTCACCTAAGTCTTGAAAATGTATCGCCAAAATGGACCCCTTTTATAACACAATAATTAACAAAATTAATATACATGTTACATCACTACTTTTATTGGAAAACAGGCTTAGTAAGTACCAGTCTGATAAACAATATTGAAAGTGTAATATAAAATTTATTACTTGAAAATATACAATTTTTATTATTAATGTTTCAATGTAAAATAAAATATGATGTTTTTACGCAATTCTTTATTTATTGCTTGTAGTTTTACCTGTAAACGTGTTTTATTCTGAAATATAAATAAGTTTGCAGTTTTTTTTTGGAATTCAAATGATACTCAAAGAGTAGGTAAAGTTTTTTTTTGGTTTTAAATATTTCGCATATTCATGTTACAGTGAAGCTGAAGAATTATAATATTTGAAAGCGGTAAATCTCAAGAACTTCCAGTCCGATTAACATATAAGTATATAATTGGACCATAACTTGTTTTTTATCGGTTTTTGATCACTATAATCAGTGCTTTTATATCTTCAATGCATGAGCGAGATAGGTGTTTAGTGAGTTCTGCGCCTACCTAATAATAGTGCTCTATCTCTTAAACTATAGAAAGTAAAGTTCCTTATTATAAGTTAGAACCTTATCACATTGGATGCCGGTCCATTGTTCCTTCTTACTTTGCGGTCACGAGTTGCCAAGTTAGTTTGACAGAGTACCCAGCGCCTATCTACTATTACAATGGGATGCAAGGGCTCTTTTGTATGAAGTACATTGAAGTTACATCAATAGGATTTTTGTTTTATTGAACTTAATAGGTTATAGAATTAATCGTAATTAAGGAGAGTCGTGATAGCCTAGTGGTGGTGACCGTTGACTGGCAAGTCAGAGGTCTCGGGTTCAAACCCAAGGTGCGCACCTCTGACTTTTCGTAAGTTATGTGCGTTTTATAAATTAATTATCACTCTCCGTGCCTCGGATAGCACGTTAAGCTGTTGGCCCCGGCTGTCAATTGTAGATCTTTGACAGTCGTTACGGGTAGTCAGAAGCCCGAAAGTCTGACAACCAGTCTTACCAAGGGGTACCGTGTAACCTAGTACGGGTTGTGGAGGTCTGATAGGCAGGCGCTCCATGTAAAACACTGGTATTCAGCTGCATCCGGTAAGACTGGAAGCCGAACCCAACATAGTTGGGAAAAGGCTAGGCAGATGATAAGGTTATAGATATAATGTGTTAATTACTGCGGCGTAATGAGGTGAAATAATTATGTTGTAAACGTTTTTGTGTTGTAAATATTGCCTATTAATAAATTAGAAATAGAAAATTTATTTGTAACACAAGCTACATGTCAATAAATTGTATTAATAATTATAAATTATGCCATTATGTTTGTTTTAGGATGTTCTAAAACAGAGAAAATAATTTTATTTAAAAGTAATTAAATTTGCAGATTAAATACAATATCAATTAATAATAAATATGGATTTACAATAATAGTGGATGTCAAAATACAGCATTTACTTTACTTTTTTAGTTAATCTAAGACACCACTGATTAACGGTGAAGGAAAATATCGTGAGGAAACCTGGACCTCATAGTCTAAAATTGCCAACCCGCAGTTAACTCATCATCATCATCATCAAAGGCCTTTATACATCTACAAGAGATGAGCGTAGTGATTAATGCTCGATCCTTCTCTGTATGAGAAGAGGCCTTTTCCCTGCAATGGGGCAGTTAGAGGCTGGTTTATTTTTAAAGAGATTATGAAGTTTTACCATATTTCCTTCAGAACCCTAAAAATATTAAATAACTGATCGTGTCATAAAACTAGGTTGTTCAATAAAAGTGCGCGTGATAGTAAGTCGTGAGGTTCGAGGTTCATTTCCGGTGAATACAAAAGCCCAAAAATACTGGGTCGTAGAACTTAGGTAGGTACTATTGTAATTATGTATGTCATAACATCGGAATCGATCTTGTTATTTGATGACATCATATTTATTTAATAAAACGGATAAACTCGCGTACTTATATTGTATTTTTCAAAAACACCTGACGTTTCGAGATCTTTGCACTCGTGGTCGCAGGCAGACTGGCACGAGATCTGCAAAGATCTCGAAACGTCAGGTGTTTTTGAAAAATACAATACCTATACGCGAGTTTTAAATCCGTTTAAAAGTTGTTTCATTATGTTAAATGTTCGCGAAAGTTTCGAGAGTTTTTGAACCTCACTAGTAGGCCAGTCAGTGGTTCAAATTCGACCGTATTTTTTAAAATAAATTTTAGCTTTCTGCTCTACTTCTTCATATAAACTTTTACTATGCCAAGTTTCACACTCCTCCGTGCGCGCTTCTCAAAAAGAAGCTCCTTCTTAAAAAGAGATCCACAGTTTTCGCTTCACGTATTAATATATGTATTTACTTTTAATTAAGTTTTGCATACTAAAAGCCTGATATGGTTACACTCTGTAACTCTTATACGACATCTTATTTATGTAAGTATAATAAATATTGAGTAGCTACACAAGATATAAAAAATTAAGGGAATAGAGATTGACTTTTACGGAATATCTATTTAGGAAAATTCAATTTCGCGCGGACGTAATCGCGGGCGCTACCTAGTATCTTAATCCTAATATTATAAATACGAAAGTAAGTTTATTTGTTTGTTACCTTTTCACGTTTAAACGACTGAAGCGATCATCCTGTTTGGCATAAACGTTGTCAGGTGTAAGTACCGAAATGGACATAGGGTACATTTCATCCCGCAAAAAAGTAATGTTCCCGAGGAAAACAACAATATAACGTTCTTATGATGATAGATGGCGCCACGTGTCTTTCGAATTATTTGAACTTTAAATTCTAAATTAAGCTAGTATTAAAAACATCTTTGTAAATAAGCTCATTACAAAAACAAAGCTCAAAATATCATCACACAGATAAATGAAAATAAGCACAAAATATCACTCCATTAAAATCGAAACCACATAATTAGTAAGGAACCAAACGATAAACATTTACAGGAATTACAAGAATATAATAGCATTTAGATTGATCAACGAAATTCTGATGTCACAACTTCCGCGGCGCAACGGATATTGCGAAATGTTCCTTTAATAAATTAGGGGGTGGAAAGTTCCCGGGGGCTCAAATCTGGGGGGTTGAAAGCTTGCAGGGTTAATTATGTTTTGTTTTTAAGCTTTAACGGTTTCTTTTTACGGGAGTTGTACAATCTTATCGGCTGAATGTTCTTGTACTTTCATCTGGATTGGATTTTGATAATTTCTGGCGTATTAGGATTTCGTTTTGTTGTGTTAATTTTGAGTTAATTAATACGCTTTTGTTATGAGATTTTGTGAAGGATTGATAGATCAATGTCTGATATTTTTTTTTGTCTGTGAATTTTACATTTTATAGCACATGTTAGCTTATTAAATAGGCGCAAGACCACGGCTGTACGTGCTTTCCAAGGCACGGAACAAGTAATAATTAATTTATAATACGCACAAATGCACAATATACATGCTCACCTTCTAGTTCTAATACGTCTTACATAAGGAGTAGATGTCGCTACCGTCTGAGATGATTAAATGTAAAAAAAACGATAGTACGGACAGGATTAAGAATAGCTTAATTGGCAGAGTGACTGGTAGTTTTTATCAGTAGTTAAAAACTTAAAAATACTTTACAAACTTCAAAAATAACAGAAATAAATCATTTATTCATAATATCTATCATCAAACTAATGCCATCTATCGTATCACCGCAGTACTGCCAAGTGAATAGACTTGATTACTTCAGCGACATCTATGAGAGCGAGGCGTAAACGGAGATTAAGTCAATGAACGGCCGTTTGTTCTACGCTGGCAAAGTTCCATTGTGCTATAGGGTGATGGTAAAAATATGTAGAGGAGGCATTGACATTATTTATCTAGCCCTTTTTAGGTGCCGACTTTCAGACAATAGAAAACTATAGCTATCTAGGCCGATCGGCCGTTAAAGTTCAAATACTTTATACTTCAAAGGCATTTAAATATTGCGTAAGAAAATTGAAGAATAATGAATTAAAGACACGATTGTTGTGGCGGTTAGGAGATTCATCTTATGCGTTTGATGTCGCGGGTTCGAGACCCGCATGGTGTAAATATATAATGTGATCCACAGATTTTTTTTTTGTGTTTTTCTTATCAAAATATATTAATTTAACCTTCAATAATCCTTCTAATCACTTTGTATGTTCATTATAAAAGTGTCGCTGTCGAGATCAATGCCTCGACAGGCTTGCATGTCCAACATAAAATTATTCCACCAACCGGGAGTCACATTTGTCATAAACCAACATTCAGCGTAGCGCACCAATATACATTGCAGTTGTAGACCACGCGTCGAGTTTTTGAAGTAGCCGACCGGCGCGCTTCGCAGCGGCGGCGTCGCTTTGTGTCGGCTTAAACAAAGCAAGCCATTTGAACGGATGAACTGTAAGACGAAGTATAACAGATCACTGCACTAACAAAAGCCGAAGCAAATCCTGAGGGCACCAGTAATTCTAGAAACAATGCCACTGTAGGCCGAATGTCAAATGCACAGACACCAAGACTTACTTGTATGACCAGTTGATTGCCTATAAAGGCAATGTTGATATTAAAGGCGTATATAACACACCATTCTGACTTTGTCATGTTAAAAATCTTTTCTCTATCGTGTAGTTGCTGAGCTGTTAGAGTCGTGATAGCCTAGTGGTGGTGACCGTTGACTGGCAAGTCAGAGGTCTCGGGTTCGAACCCAAGGCGCGCACCTCTGACTTTTCGTAAGTTATGTGCGTTTTATAAATTAATTATCAGTTGTTAAAATGGTGAGGGAAAACATCGTGTTGAAACCAGCACTCCAGAAAGACACCAGGTTATTAATCAACCATATAACGATAAGAAGATCTTCATTCTCTGAATAATATGTGTATGGTTCCTAAGTATATTTATTCTCTAAATAAGTATGGCTCCTTAATATATTTATTCTCTAAATAATTGAGCCACCTCCAATATTTTTCCTAGATCCACTCAATCGTTACTTCATCGACATACATAGATCTCTATTACCGTTTGGCTGCCGACCAAACTTTACACTATATAACATATAGCCTGTACTGCAAACTTCATAAGCTTCTCACCAAGTGTCAATTTTACGTAAAGGAAAAAAGTCAGGGGCTGGACCCCCAAAAGGGTTATTGTCTTGTCGTAGCGGGGGGCTTAGTAGCCGTGGTATAGGTGAAGCTAATTGAAACCTCGTCGAGGCGCCAGTCCGGGCTTTTGGGCGACGAGCTTCGCCGGTCCTAGGTAGGTTGCAGTGCTGTATGGACGGCACCGTAACTGAGGCGGGCCGTGGTGTCATATGGGCGATATCCTGGCTGAATGGTAACGAATGTAGGAAGAGATGTGTCGGTATTACGACTTGCCGTTCTGCTTATCCTTTGCGGTCGAGGTGTGGTCGGCGACGGGACCATTCGTCTTTCCCCTCAAGAAACAGGGTCATCTGGTGTCATTGCACATGTCTTCAAGGTAGTCACGACGCGACGTGCCGTGTGCCTTGTGAATTGTAACAGGGTGGGTGTGTGTCGCCTCATCCCCGAGAAGGGTAACGGATGGCAACGGTCATCCGCGGTAGGTTCACGTTTCCTCTAGTCTAACCGTGAAAATCGACTAATGATGGAACAAAAGTCACAAACAAAACGTCTAAAGAGTAGAAGTGTCATAAAACTATAACCACGTGACCTGGCCAATATTTATTTGAATAGATTTTGTCAAGCATAAAAAAGAAGTTTGATATTATTTTCTTACAAAGCGATCTTATAGACCTTAATATTAATACTAGTTTAAACGATAAAAGTTGTAAGAAAACCTACATGCTTTAGAGATGTTCAGGCAACGCTTTATAAAAGTTTAAGCTTCAATACACAAAACTCGACACAGCAACACGTTAAGATACAGCAACATGTTACAGGCAACAAAAATACAGGAGGTTGACTGTCGTAGTCAGTTTAGTAACACGTGCTTTCGCATAACTATATAACAAAGACGTGTGAAGTGTACCTACTAGATGTGGCTGTACCTTAATAAGACCGCGACTCCACCAAATAAGGACAAGAGCAGAAGGAAAAGAGCGAAGAACAACATACGTAACATAACTAAACGTACACTGTCCCGCTTTGAATGTTTAATTACTACATTAGTTCTGTACAAGCCCTAACTCTCATAACACAAGTTAAATCTTAGCTTGGATGTCAGAGTCTCATTATTAGGAGATTCTACGAAAAAGAGACTACTACTACTACTCTGAGTGAGGTCCGAGATGCCGCCGCGTATACACCCGCTCTTGAAAATGGACTCTATTAGAGATTGAAACTAGTCGGGCATTCTCTGAAATCAATACGTGAGTAAAGCCGTTTCAATATTTCATACAAAAGTATGACTCACGAAAGTTATTATTCTAAAACCAAAATAGTTATATTTCATTTATTATTTATTGTACAAATAATAATTTTAAATTACATTTATTTAAGATTAAACACCAATTATAAAACGAAAAACCTAAATAACTTACTAAAATAACGACTAACCTAATTATAAATAAAAATCCGAATTTAGGTTGCTGCCCGGGGAAATCGTGCCGAGGATGCTAGCGGCGTTACCCTGTTGTATAGCCAGACTGAGGCGTTGACCGAGGTAACTGCCAGATAATTTTATTAATTAATAATTTTAAATTATTAATTAATAAACCTATTTCATTTACAAGTTTTAACCAGGTTGCTCTCTCTCTTTTCTTGTGATTTTGCGATCGTAGCTTCATTTCGACTTCCGTTTGCTGTGGAAATTATTTCAACTCCACAAGCCACATCTAGTAAGTACAACTAACTCCGTCCCCCTTAAAATAATGTATAAACAATAATTTAAATATTATCTTTGTTTGGCTTCGTTTAAGCGAGCTTTAAAACCTTTTACACACATATCTGTGTGTCCCACGACGATCCAGTGTGACCTTTATTTTAAATTAGTGCTTAAATTAAAATTATTAGTGCGTAAAAATTCTTTCAATATATATAGGAATAGGAAGCTTCTTTATCCCTGAGTGCTATACGCTAATATAAGCTATTTTCATTCTGAAAAAGTTGAGTTTTCAGTAAAAACCAACAGTATCTGTAATAGTATGTAATTCAAGTAAAAATACCGTTTTTCTTCGAGTGCTATAGAAGCAATCAACATCCTCGATGCGCTCCAGAATCGGGGCAGGCTCAACAGTACAAATGAGCACTAATGAGCGCATTAAATAAGTGATGCGTTTGCAAAGAGGCCTTTGCCCAGCTGTGGACTGATACAGGCTATGTATAATTATAAGGAGCTTTTAAATTGTCTGCCACGGCTGCAATGGGAGATAATATTGGTTATTTATATTACAATAGTGAAGTAATTTTTTTTATCTAACGTCATAATTTTTTTCTTTTGCCTGCGTTTTATTGCGTAGGTCTAATTCTGCTCCATGGGCCAATTTTTTTTACTGTACCGGGGTACGAAATTTCTTCACTATGTAATCTATATACCCAATACTTTCTCCCATTGCAACCGTGGCAGATAATTTAGAAGCACCTTATAACACAAAATAAAGCCTTTATCTTCAAAAACAAACTACTTAAAACCTCAACAAAGGTGTACGGAACAAACTAAGAAGTTTGAAAAGAAAAAAGTATAAGATCAAGACGTAAGCCCACTACGAACGCTTATGATAGTTACAAGTTCAACGCGAACAAATCCTTTGCAGCGGGCTTATTCTGGTTAAAGTTTTTTTCCTTATCGTATGGTTGATGAACAACCTGGTGTCAGAGTTTAAGCCGCCCGTAGGCCTCTGACATGGCTTTAATTGAAAAATCTATCAGGTGTGCTGGTTTCATCACGATGTTTTCCCTCACCGTTTTAGCAACTGATAATCACTACATAGTATAAAACAAAGTCGCTTCCCGCGTCTGTCTGTCCCTATGTATGCTTAGATCTTTAAAACTACGCAACGGATTTTGATGCGGTTTTTTTTAATAAATAGAGTGATTCAAGAGGAAAGTTTATATGTATAATACATGCATATTAGCATAACCGTGCGAAGCCGGGTCGCTAGTTAAATTATAATACGCACATAATTTACGAACACACAATACCCCGCATTCCCCATTTGCTAACCTTCTCTTAAATGGTATATTTGTGCTTACTATCTTGAACTACTGAGAATATAAAATAACAATTCAAATAGCAAAAAATATACAATATTTCTAGACAAAACCACCATATTTTTCCGCAAACATCTTCCATTCAGAATAAGGCTTCTTGCCGCGAACGAGCTCCGCATACAAACTGTAGGACCAAGTTTAATATATGCATTTTGCGCCCCTACTCCATACAGACAAGCATGTTAAATGTATGCATATTTATGCATAGAACTGCAGTGCATACTTTTAGGAAATTGCAAATCAATGTTTCATGTTTTCGCCGACAGATGGCGTAAAACTGGGTCGGATTAAATGTAGTGATTATATTATTAACAGGATATTTTTATTGCTTACATGTGGTATCTTAGGTGGTATTTATCTTAAAGTGCCGACCATGCACCCTGTTAGGGTATTGCAATTTGTAATATTTTTATATCAACACAATAGTACTTAGAGACTTAGTAGGTACTCAATATTATTATAATCAGTCAACAATAATAACAATATCATATATCAATATTTAACATCACTATTTCTAATATTATATAATTGTTATTTATCTTTATTACCTGGAAATTATATTTTGATTACCTATTATGTATGTACGTATGTATATGTATGTGTATGATTACCAATTACGTATATGGTTTAGTTATTTAATATCTTTACATTATGTTGAGCATATAAATAACCAAATAATATAAATGTAATATAAATAACCAATATTGTCTCCCATTGCAGCCGTGGCAGATAATTTAGAAGCACCTTATAATATATTATAATCCAACTCACACTTTATATTCTTTATATGTATGTATAAATGCCTTTCCGATTCTCGGCGGCAAACAGGTCATTTTCGGAGACGGTGGCAAAGTGGTTACATATGCTACCGTGCACAGCGAGGCTTAGAGGAGACCCCTATACGGTCTCGCCGGGGATGTGTCTAACAGGCGTTGCATAAAGGAGGTTCCGGAGCTGGTCTCGGAATCCGGAATCTCCCTCCATTGGCTGATGGTGATCACCGGGGTTTTAGTGAGGTAACAATCCCACACTTCCCGGCCTTTTCCCCCGGAGGCCGGGTGCGTTGAAGATTTTCTCCCGTGAACAAAAAAAAAAATCATTTTCGTATAAATTTTAATTGGTAGCTTGTTGTGATTATGTTAGAAGGCTATTCAGCAGAGGTAGGCTTAAGTATCCGGGAAATCTGTGCGTTAGAACACAAAGTTATATTATGTGTACAAGTCAGATTCCTGCCGACGCTCCGTGTAAGAGAGCCTCTCTTTACTTTTAGTTAGAGATGGGAAATTATCGATGGTATAACTTAATTTGATGTGGTGCTATCGATGTATGCTTCGTATTTTCTGAGTGCGTATGATTTTGAAAGATGGTATTACAACGCGTTAGTAGAACTCGACAGTTACTGCAAATGATATTGCTGTTACTGCAAATGAATTGTGGCAAACTTCCTTGACAGCGTAAAACCTGTCACAGATGATAAAGATCATCATCAGCCTAGCCTTTTCCCAACTATGTTGGGGTCGACTTCCAGTCTTACCGGATGCAGCTGAATACCAGTGTTTTACATGGAGCGACTGCCTATCAGATCTCCACAACCCAGATACTGGGTTACACAATACCCCTCGGTAAGACTGGTTGTCAGACTTTCGGGCTTCTGACTATCCGAAACGACTGTCAAAGATCTACAATTGACAGCCGGGGCCAACAGCTTAACGTGGTATCCGAGGCACGGAGTGATAATTAATTTATAAAACGCACATAAATAATTACATGTTAACGTTAACATAGTGGGCACATAGTTCGGTTCGAACCTGAGACCTTTGACTTGGCAGTCCAACGGTCATACCCTAGGCTATCACTGTTATTTTCATTGAAAATGGATATAACAAAGCAACATTCTATCGTATTCTTGACAGGATCCCATCCCTAAACCGCTTGCTCGGCAAACCGCATTTTGTGGAAGTCGCTTGTCGGTTTCCAAAATTAGATTTGCTCTGTGAGCTGTAATACTGATTAAAACCGTTTCCGTGAGTACTTACATCTCAACTTGGTACATTTTTCAATAGTTTCTTGCAAAGTTTGGAGTTTTAGGTTTGAAATTGTCTTTGGTCTAGATAGGTTAACTAGTAGTTGGATTGGTTCGTTGGTTCACTGCTATCTTACCTTACAACTACTGGATTATCCTTCTTCTTCTTCTTTTATCGTATGGTTGATGGACAACCTGGTGTCAGAGTTTAAACCGCCCGTAGGCCTCTGACATGGCTTTACACACCATTGAAAAATCTCTCAGTTGTGCTGGTTTCATCACGATGTTTTCCGTCACCGTTTAGCAACTGATAATTAATTAATAATACGCACATAACTTACGAAAAGTCAGAGGTGCGCGCTTTGGGATCGAACTCGAGACCTCTGACTTGTTAGTCGACGGTCATACCACTAGGCTATCAGTGCTTATTATATATTTTATCCTTACAACCTTTTTGATTTAAGTTTTTTTTTTTCGTTATTTATTTAAAACTATCATGACTAGTGGTAAGTTCTGAGCTCCGCGACATTTATGCTTCTACATCAAATAACCCCCAAAGTGTTAGTATTCACGAAATACAAATCAGCTGTTCCATACATCATGTAATTTATTTTGTCTTTTTTGTATGGAACAGCTGATTTGTATTTCGTGATGTCAGCGTTCGTCCCATACTAGAAGTTGTTCATTATGATGAACACAATTACCCCTTTAAAGTAATGTCGCTTTGTCCTCTCCACTCTGTATATGTTAGTCAATAAGGTAAGGTTTTGTATGGATTTTACCTGATTTAAAAAATAATTAATAAAAACAGTCGGGTAATAAATAAATAACGTATGGTTGATGAATATCCTATCAGAGCTTGAACCGCCCAGTAGGCCTCTAACATAGCTTTACACACCGTCGAAATCTCTCAGGTATGGTTTCCTCACGCAGTTTTCCTTCACCGTTTGAGCAAGTGATAATCAATTTCTTGTACGCCATAAATTCAAGGTCAAAGGTGCGTACTTGGGTTCCGAACTTACGACCTTTGTCGACCGTGACCTTCTACTGCTCGACGTCTATTACTGATTTATTCTAACAATGAGGTATCTAGTTTTTAACCTATTATGGTAGATACTTTACTTATTATAAGTATTAAAGGTATTTAATTTACAAAGGATGTAAAGATTCGTTGCGAAGATGCGATTGGAGTCGTGATAGCCTAGTGGTGACCGTTGACTGGCAAGTCAGTGGTCTCGGGTTGAAACCCAAGGCGCGCACCTCTGACTTTTCGTAAGTTATGTGCGTTTTATAAATTAACTAGCTTTTCCCGCGTGGCTTCGCTCACGTAGACAATAGAATATTTTGAACAGAATTTATTTATTTAAATCGAATTAGTATTAAGTATAGGTACATAGAAAAATGATAAATCAACAAACTGTACTGCCCATGAGAACAAATTGTACTACTTTGAGTCGAAGCCACTACTTTTAGCGTCATTGTATAAGCAGACTTAGGTACAGGGCGAATGACAGTCAATAATATTGCCGGTAGGTATAGCAATTGCAAATATTTGCTATTAAATAATAATAACCTAAGAGATTTCTAAGGAATTTTTAAAGAAAATCAAGGTAGGTACTTATAAGGTAAGTTTTTCTTTAAAGTATAAAAGAACAAATCAATTTGAAATTTCGAATTCTAATCCGATTTGTCAACTGCAAAATTTTTCCTCTACGAATCCGATTTATAATTGACATTCCAATTTTAAATTTTATTACATTGCACCAAGCCAGTTTAAATCAAAAGCACTAAGAAGTATTGATATCAATTTCGATGCAAATCACCCCCAAAATAACTTTCTACCCCTTTTTAACCCCGTTAGGCGATGAGTTTTAATAAAATACGAAACACGTGTTCCATTAATTCTGTAAAAGAATGTTTATGCAAAATTTGAAGTAGATTAGACCAAGGAATCACGTTGTCCCATACAAACTTTGCCCCCGTTTTTCACCCCCTTAGAGGTAGTATTTCGAAAAATCCTTTCTTATCGGATCCCTACGTCATACAAAGAATACACCCTCCAAGTTTCAGGTCTCTACGATCAGCGGTTTAGGCTGTGCGTTGATCCGTCAGTCAGTCAATCAGTCAGTCATTCAGGACAAAGCATTTTATATGTATAGATTATCACTCTCCGTGCCTCGGATAGCACGTTAAGCTGTTGGCCTCGGCTGTCAATTGTAGATCTTTGACAGTCGTTACGGGTAGTCAGAAGCCCCAGTCTGACAACCAGTCTTACCAAGGGGTATCGTGTAACCCAGTATCTGGGTTGTGGAGGTCTGATGACAGTCGCTCCATGTAAAACCCTGGTATTCAGCTGCATCCGGTAAGACTGGAAGCCAACCTCAATATAGTTGGGAAAAGGCTAGGCAGATGAGATGATGATGATGATTACAACCTAACTGTACCGTATTTTATATAACATGCTGTTAAAATTTCAGATAGCTGTGTATTGTATATTTCTGAAAGTATCACTAATTGTGTTTTTCCAATTATACACGTCACTCAAGAATTCCGAGCGAGCTCTTTACAATTTGAAAATGAAAAATATTGCAAACGAAACATTAATTTATTTCACATCAAAACTACAATTCTGTTGAAAGTACATGAAACCAAATGGTAGTCTACAATCTTTTAACCATTGTTAAACGTAAATTTTCTTGTTTTGGTTGTGTTATGAAAGTTCTGCTGTCCAAAGCTAATGTTCGCGGCATATCATCAGCCAATTCTATCTGATAGTTGTTTAGTACAGTGACCAGCCCCATCAGAACTTGCATTTTAGAGAAACGTTTGCCGATACACAATCTGGGCCCAAAACCGTATGGGAAAAATGTAAACGGATGTAGAGTATGGTTTTCGCCACCCATCCCCTCGTCAATACGATAGAATCGTTCTGGTTTAAAAGTCTCAGGTTCAGGAAAATACTTAGGGTTCCGATGTAAGTGGTATACAGGTATATGAATCCTGATACCTTTATTTAGATGCAATCCGTCCGGTAGCGATGCTCCATGCTCCATCACCTCTCTCGTCAGTACTCCGATCACAGGATACATGCGAAGTGTTTCATACAAACACGCCTCCAGATAAGGTAGTTCATTAAGAAGACAATCGTAAATTAGCTTATTGTTATGACGATTAAGACATTCTCTAATTTCTTTTGCCGCTTTATAGACCGATAGCGGAACGTCGTATTTTGACCGTAACTTATAATTTTATTAAAGTCATTTATTTTTGCACAGGACATTAATTACGTATATTTAGAGCTTCTATTAAAAAGTTAGAAAATTTAGACCGTTGCTTTAAGTACAATTTAAGTTTTTGCAAAACTGCATGACAAACCGTGAATATAAAATTTAAGTCAAAAATTCTAGTCGTGTGAGATTAAGGACAATGTTATCTTATAGTTATTGAGTTATTAGAAAGATTGGATACATGGAACTGATGGAATCGATGTTTTATGTCCAAAAATTGTAAAACTAAATATTACAATTGTGTCCTCAATAAATTATTATAGTGTCTGGAAATAATTTTAATGAATTGGTATTGTATATTTTGACGTACTACAAAAAGTTTAGATAATTATCTAAAGAACTTTCCGAATTATTTGAGTTTTCAGTTTCATAGTTTTATAGTCTGAGTAAGTGAGTAACATGACATCTGAGTAAGTGAGTAACAGAAGTTGGTGGTTATTTGACCATACCAATATACTCTATCATCATTCAAAAGATTAGAAAGATTGGATACAATGGAACCTATGTTATAAGGCCAAACATTGAAAAACTAAATATTACAATTGTGTCTTCAATAAATTATTCTAGTGTCAGGAAATAATTTTAATGAATTGGTGTTGTATATTTTTACGTACTGCAAAAAGTTTAGAAAATTATCTAAAGAACTTTCCGAAATATTTGAGTTTTCAGTTTCATAGTTTTATGGTCTGAGTAAGTGAGTAACATACAATTTGAGTTCAGAAGTTGGTGGTTATTTAACCATAACAATATACTCTATCATCATTCAAAAGATTAGAAAGATTGGATACATGGAACCTATGTTATAAGGCCAAACATTGAAAAACTAAATATTACAATTGTGCCTTCAATAAATTATTCTAGTGTCTGGAAATAATTTTAATGAATTGGTATTGTATATTTTTACCTACTACAAAAAATTTAGAAAATTATCTAAACAGCTTTCCAAATTATTTGAGTTTTCAGTTTCAAAGTTTTATGGTCTGAGTAAGTGAGTAATATAAAATTTGAGTTCAGAAGTTGGTGGCTATTTGATCATAACTATGTACTCTATGATTATACAAAAGATTAAAAAAATTAGTCCATGGAATTGTCAGAAAACTTAAGATTTGTTAGCACGGCATACGAAGATAATACGAGGGGTTGTGCGGGGCGTAGGGGGTTTTATCGCGCTTACTTCGTAGCCGGCCGTCGTGCTTTCGAATCGCTGACAACAACATTATAAAAAAATGTAGTTTTACAAATTATAATATTAATGAGTTTATGTTCTTAGTCTGTGTAATATAAAAAAAATTGTTCCAGAGTTAGATGCTACTAAAGATAATAATATAATATACAAAATATATCGATATAAAAACCGGGTTTTTATTTTGTTCAACCAATACCAGTTTTATCAAAATCTTGTATACATTCAAACCTTTATTGAAATTTGAAACAAATATATAATTTAGGGGTTATATTCTTAGTTAAAAATGAGGTATATTTGAGTATTATTATAGATATTTCAATCCAGAATATTCTTGTGTAAAAAACAAAAGGAAAGAGTAATATAAAGAAAGACAAACAACAACAGATAAAAATCAAAAATATATTTTAAGAAATATTTATTTAGAAATTAAATATTTTTTTTATTAAGTTTTCTAATTACAATAGGATAAAATCTCCTTTAAGAAGAATTAGCGTAATTAATTAATTATTTAGAATTATTCAAAGAGAAAGAAGTCAAGAAGGAGGTGGTGGTAACAACGTGATTTTTTCTATGTCATATATGTAAATTAATATGTCCGAAATTTTATAAACTTAATCCAAATGTGTCAGGCAGAAGTGCATTATATAACAATATCAAAACATGACAGTGACACTGTCATGTGACAACATTTTCTATAAGATCAGTTAAAGATACATCATCCAGTACGGCCTATAAAATTACTTATAACTTAATGAAAATTAGTTTTTTTTTAATCTGAATAATTTGATTTTGGTTAATTGGTATGGCCAATTAAAATGAATTAATTAACTAAGTTTAATCCTTTTTTTATAAATGACGTGAATTTTAAATTATTTTCGTCTGAGTAATATTATTATTTGAGTTCAGAAATTAGAGGCTACTCAACAATTATAAAATGCTATACCGTCATACCTACAGAAGATTTTGTGTGGGTAAAGTTATTATAAAAACATGGTTTCTATAAGAAAAGCCACGCGGAGTTCAAGGATAGGGAATGAAAAACCGGTGCGATATAAAAAACCGGTTTTTATATTCAGTGTACTTTCAATTAAACCTTTAAAATGAAGCTCTGCCCGAATTAGATTTCTTTGTTCTATGGTTGATGAACAACCTGGTACCCAAATAGTAATAAATATTTACTACCTATTAATTTTGAACAACTGTGTTTGGGATGAATTGTACGTTAGTTATATACGAATCACCTTGTTCATCACTTAGACCTTCTGATCAGGAGCAAAAATAAAACTCAAAAAAAATATTTTTGATAAATATAATATACAAACAAAACTTTAAACAAAACCGTAAAACTCTCACACATAGAGTCTACAGAATTAGGTGATCGTCAATATTCGTCAAGAGAGCTGGTCGGACATTTGGCGTTGAAACATATTCGAAAACTTGTAAAGTCTATTGAATAAAAAAGCAATTGTAAAAATATATATACCTAGGTACAAGTCAAATTGAGAACCTCCTCCTATTTTCCGTCGTTGGTTAATAAAGAGATTTTATAGGTTTTATAATTTTATGTAGTTCACATGGAAATCAAAAACAAAAGAACAATAAAGTATGTAGTTCTAAATTTAAATATTTAAAGAATTGAGTACAAATAAATATAAAAATTACTAGACATGGAGATAATACATTCGGGTAAATACGGAAACCCGAAGACTACCGATGTGTTCACCGTTTGTAATGGATTTTGCAGAAACCTAAATTATACCTAAAGCATTGGTCTAAATTTTTTACCTTTTTGAACGAAGCTTTAAATACACGTAACTAATCTCCTGTGCAAAAATAAATGACTTTAATGAAATTATAAGATAGAATCCTACTTCTACTGGGCTATTATTTTGAACGTGTACATTTTTAGCAAGTTCGTATAACGCGAAGTTAATTGTACTGGCTGCTGTCTCAAAACCTGCTGCAAAAAATACTATGCATTGTGAGACTAACAATTCGTTGTCTACATTAACGGACACGGTTTTAGGTACTTCTTTCTCAGAATCTAGTGTCTTATTATCGTTGACGACACGTGTGAAACAATCTCCAGTTAAAATTTTCTTGCTTTTTAAATTGAGAACTAAGTCAACAAAATCTCCCTTTGTCGACGGTTTGTACTGTCTACTAGCGAACACGCGGTTCAATAAATCAGTGAAAAAATGGCCAACTATTGACGGGAATACAGTGAATCCCAAATTGTAAAATATGGCCGGCCATACAGCTCGAAACACTATAAGAAAACCTCTGTAGTTAGTCGCTTGAAATATTTCGCTGGCCACTTTTATAAATATGTTATTGTCCGGTTGGGTCATAGTATTTGATTCTATCCCAAAGGCACAGGTACTAATACAATCCATGGTAAACCTGATAGTCAGTGCTCGAATGTCAATCACACGTAATGATGACAGAGTCAGTTCTTGATTTAGCAAAAACTTAAATGATTCACCACAATGTTCAATAAGGTGGAACATATTTCTAGTTTTTCCTGTAGAAAACATCGGAGTCAAATGTTGCCGCATAATTTTCCATTGATCACCACCAGAAAAAAACAAATTTCTAGTTACCAATTCTCTGTGCTGATAATTGGACACTTCCCGCCCGTTGAAGCTTTGGAAATCTTTGACTAGAATATGTTTTAACACTTCTGCGCTCTGGACTACCAAAACCGGCTCCGTACCAAAAAACGCTCCGAAGTAAGGAGCGTTCGGGAATTTTTGGCATAAATTCTGTAGTACTATTCCAGGGTATTCGCGTAACAAAATATATTTTGCGTAGTTGCCGAAGATTGGTAGTGGTTCGGCGTACAATATGTTTCTAGTTTTCCAGTAACTGAACTTTTTTGTTGATAACAATAGTATTGATAAACACACTATTACGAGGATGCTGAGGATCACACCGAAAATATTTTCGTACATCTTTACATCACTGTTTGCAACAAAATGCCCGTTACTGACGATTATTACCATTTATAACCGGTGCCATTTTCATCCTTGAAAACTTCTTTATTTATATAAAAAAAAGCACTAAAATAACTTTATGCACGTCGAAATAAAATGCATACCTACTTGTTTATTAATGGTGCTGATTCTCTTGTACGACCCGCCAAACTAATTTTAGTGTAACTATATCTCTTTCTAATAAACACCATAAAAAAGGACATCAAATTGAAATATAAAATCAGAGCTGTCAAATTAGTCTACGCTCTTGTAATTGACGTAAAAATAGACGAGACCATGCCAACTAAATTCTCGTTGATATTACGTAAATGGACTAGTTTGACAGCTCTAAAAATCATCTATCCTTTTCTAATGATCTCTGTTAGAAAGAGAGATCGCGAGTCTAAATAAGTTTAGAGCGTATGCAAGAGAAATTAGCACCATAGTCTTGTTTTTTTAAAATTCGCTGCATTTGTCAGTTGAAGTGAGGTTCTTCTTATCGTATGGTTGAATCAAACAGGTTGATTAACAACCTGCTTCACTTCATTTCTGTTTCTATTCTGTATTAATGTGACTTGGTTTGTTGTAAGCCGTTTTAACATAAATAAAACGAATATTACAATTACGCGCAGACTCTAAACAAAATTTTTATGTAGCGCTATTATATGCGCTATTTTGTACGCTATTTTATGCGCTATTTTATGTGCTATTTTATGCGCTATTTTATGCACTATTTAGGCAGAGCGGTGACGTTATTAGTGTTTTCCTGCACTGCTCTTACCTCAGTCTGCTAGCAACCAATAACGATGACAGCCACCGGTGCTATTTTCGACGGTTTCTGCGTATATTTATACGTTATATTTTATACCTATGTATTGTTATTTTTGCCACTGGGTAATTCTTAACAAAAACGTTAACATTTCTGTAATGAATCATTTTTCTCCCAGAGATTCAAAATACAAAAGTACTTTCGGAAGGTTTTTATACCATCTCAACACTTGACAACAGGGGTGTAATTTCTATTTTAATAATAATAATAAGCAATATAATTGATTTCATTCTTAACTTAGAATGGAGGTAAATGATAAGCTTAATTTTGACTAATTTTTCATTAGAATCATCCCACTTCTGACTTCAATAATACATTCATTTATTCATAACAAAAATAAAATAATGTCAAAAACATGCTCGTAATTGAATAACTGAATAATTATATTATGTATTCTGTTATATAATAAATAGATAAAATATTCATCTCACAAAAAGTATACTTATTCATAAAATTAACATATAAAGAATAATTCCTTAATTACCTAATTAAATTCATCTATACCTACTGTAGAATGTCTCAAAATTGTCTATCTCGCTCGCACATTAAAATTACTGAATATAATTACAAAGTTTCAACAAAAAATTTTGTTTGATCGGAACAAGTTTTCTTCTATAAAAATTTTTTATGTATGAAAACTTGTTTAGATTAAACCCTTTAACTTGTTTTTTTTTCATAACATTTAGTGTTTTTTTACAAGGTTTTATTTAACTTACAATGTATAGAATATAGATGTATGTACGTTCGGGTCAAATCTTGTAAGCTGAATTAGAATCACTTCCTCTCATCCTACGGAATTGAATTTTTATAATTTGGTTCAGTTCCGATGACAATGCTTTATAGTAAGCATGACCTAAATCGAGATCTAGGATTAGCTCCAGATAAAAAACTCTTCAGCGGTCAACAGCACAGACCCAAAATTTTTGCATATACATTTAGTTTTGATATTCAAATAAAAAAGTTAAAGACGTTGTTTTTCTAGCAAAATAATGGTTTAGCGCGATAAGCGCCTTAACCTAACCTAGACTACGGAACCTTTTCTTGCTCAAGCTGGACTCGGATTTCACCGTTTTATTTTATTATGAGTTATAAGCTCATTCATAAAACCAGACACATGGAGAAAAAAAATTTTTTTTTATGGATTTACGCCTGTATTCCCTAGAACCACCAATAACACTTAACAACCCAATAACACTTTGCCCGACCCGGGGATTGAACCCAGGAGCTCGTGCTCAGCAGTCGCGCTTACTACAACTAGACCAACGAAACAGGCAATCAGTAATGAAGAAAGAAATTGAAAAAAAATCCTCTTCTGACACCAATGCAAATGGTACCTACTAATATAATCCCACAAATAAACCTATTCACTCATCATATCTAAGCCAGTCTGAATACTTTCCGTACCATTAATTGCGCGAAATAGAATTACGTTGCTATGAATGGGCTGCTTTAGATAATCCTTAGATAATAGAGATCTTTATTGCCTAAAGCTTTACTAGATTGATGTAGTAGTTGTATTAAGTCGCTTATAGCGCTAAACTGCTATCTTGCTCGCACATTAAAGATATACAATCATGTAATTAATTAATAAGATTTAAAAAAACAACTGATATGGATGGGATTTTCTTATTAAATAATTATATTTAAATAAGCTAGCATGTGCTATAATATGTAAAAAAAAAACACAAGGTTATAAAATTGCAAAAAAAACATGTTAAGGAGAATAAAATTATAAAGTTTCAACAAAAATACCTAACTATTAACAAGTTTTCATACATAAAAATTTCTTCAAATGAATTTTTGTTTAGACAATTTTATGTAAGAAAACTTGTTTCGATCAAACTGATTTTTTTGCGGGAACTTTATAACAAATTTCATTCTCCTAAACTTGTTTTTTTTTTGCAATTTTTCATAACTGTGAGCGGTATAGCGCAATAGGCATTCGTAATCCAGCCTTTCCACCATGCTGGAGAGGCATTAACTTAATTCGTGTCTACCTTTGATAAACATTATTCCCATCCATAAAAACAATTCCACATCAAATTCCCGTCAGACCCTATCGGTTGTGGTCGCTCATTTCCACAGCGCAGTCATTTTGACCGCGGGCACATTACAATTCACGTTGCGGTTTGCAGCTATAGAATTGTTAGCTAGCTTTTGTTGAACTGTAAACGATATAGCAATTTAGTTTTTAGTTCGTAAAAGTTTTGGATTGTGTCCGACTCGTACGGACTAAAAACCACACGATGTTCCTCCACGAATCTCTGGGAGAAATACGGATTTCACTTGCGCATTTATCGTACCGCCAAAGTTCTATACTATATCACCTCGACATAGAATAGAACGTTGTATAACATTACGACAATAATCAAAATTTTTATGTCGTTTTACAGAAAGTTTAAAAAATAATAATTCCTACGTGGCCCACTGTGTACGTACTTTGTGTCCAGGTGTGGGCGTTTGTAAACAGTGGGTAGTTAATTAACAGTAGCACAAAGAGTGGGGACTTTATATGATCATGAGTGATAGCCGACATGAGCGCAATGCGTATGACAGGGGAGGGGTGGAGTCGGTTACTTGTAAAAATATTTGGAATTATTTTTGCCTTATTTTTTTGTGAAAAACTTTAGGTTTCAGAAAAGTATACGACCCACCTGAACAGTAATAATGTTTGTCAGTCAGTATTGTAAAATCTCATTTAAGAATATTTTATACTAGCTGTCCCCCGCGACTTCATCCGTGATAAATTAAATTTTCCCGGAAACGCACGTTGATTAAGCAGCCAGATTGCCTGTTTTGTTTTTACTTGAATCACAGATGTTGCTAATTTTTACTGAATATTCATCTTTTTCAGAATAAAAAAAGCCTAAATAAATAAATAAATAAAAATAGAATTTTCTTTTTCGGCCACTTTTTTTACTTATTACTTATTAACTAACCAGATTTATTAACATAGGTACGTAAATTAAGTTCCTTTCCACTTGTGTTCGCATCAAACAAAACAAGTTTCGTCTCATTAAATATTTTCACAAAACAAGTTATCAAAAAAACTAAATTAACAAGACGTCTCTATGCCTTTCGCTGTGCTATCTCATTACGACGACGTAATAAAGCGGGGTGAGCAGTAATTTGCGTCTTTTGATATTATGTACACACTTTGTTACTTGTCTTACATGCAGTGTCTTGAGAGGTAAGCTGAGATGTAAGTTTAAATAGTTCTTTAGTAAGTAAATAAAGGGAGATTTTTAGTGGCGTGTAAACTTTGAATGATGAGGAAATTTGAAGGATGATTTGGTTTTTGACATCATCATCATCATCATTTCAGCCATATGACGTCCACTGCTGAACAAAGGCCTCCCCCAATGATTTCCAGATTGGCCGGTTGGAAGCAACCTGCATCCAGCAGTTTTTGATATAATAGGTATTAATCAACACTTTTTTGTTTTTAGACTCACGCCTATATTCCCCAGAGGGGTAGAGGTGTGCAGTACACCCACGTTTTGCCGGCTATGTTATAAGTCCCATGTAATAGGGGGCGAGCCGAGCCTATTGCCATTAACCGGGCACAATTCCAGACTACGTGCTGCTATTGAGAATTTCCTGATGGAATAACCCAAAAAAACTTTGCCCAACCCGAGGATCGAACCCAGAACCTCATGCTCAGCAGTCGCGCTTGCTACCACTAGACCAACGAGGCAGTCAATTAATCAATATCAGCCTTTATTAGTCTACTGCTAAACATGGCCTCTCCCAATGCGCGCCACTATTGTGCGCCCATGATTGCCACGCTGGCTGGGCGAGCGGGTTGGCGATCGCAGTAGCAGATGATTGCTGTTACACAGAAGGATGCTTCTGCCCATCCTCAGGACTTTAACCTTTACCTTTGTCGCTTCTTATGACACCCGCAGGACGAGTAGGGGTGGTTTTATACTTACGCCGGAAACCACTCGGCAAATTAGACTACACCATCTAAATTCCGTATATAATATTTCTGTTGTAAAGGAAGGTGTGCACCATCGTAGACCCCAACACCACTTACCACTATAATCTTTCAAATAATAATCTTATTCATACAACAAAGTATAAATAAAAATCCTCCTGTATATTGTACGAACTGCCTCGTTGGTCTAGTGGTAGCAAGCGCGAGCACGAGGTCCTGGGTTCGATCCCCGGGTCGGGCTAAATGTTATTGGGTTTTTCCATAGGAAATTCTCAGTAGCACGGAGTCTGGAATTGTGCCCGGTTAATGGCAATAGGCGCACCCCCTATTACATGGGACTTAAAGCCGGCGAAACGTGGGTGTACTGCACACCTCTGCATACCCCCTCTGGGGAATACAGGCGTGAGTCTATAAATAAAAAAATAAAAAATATTATACGAAAATGGATACAGTCAGCAACAAAATTTTATTTCTAAAGCAAAGCAAGGCTTACACTAGTATCATCTCGTCAGCTCAATAAACAAGTCCATGTACCAAATGATCAGTGTCAACTGCTTCAGGAACTAACGAACAAATATTTGTGACGTCATTGCACCTTTGTTGCCAAGTGGCGTTCGCAGAGAAGTCAGATTTATAATAAAAAAATTCTATAATTATTTTAAATCCATGATATTTTTTTAAATTTTTATTTTATAGACTTACGCCTGTATTCCCCAGAGGGGGTAGGCAGAGGTGTGCAGTACACCCACGTTTTTCCCGCTATGTTATAAGTCCCATGTAATAGGGGGCGAGCCTATTGCCATTAACCGGGCACAATTCCAGACTCCGTGCTGCTACTGAGAATTTCCTAATGGAAAAATCCCATAGAGTATTCAAGAAAATATAGAGTGATAACGTCAACCACATTGCCTTGTGCGGAGCGAAAGTAGGTCTCACCATAGAAATGTTAAAATGTCATTTTTTCAAATTATATTTTCTAGACGTTTTTTAAAATTTAACTCAGCAGTTAACCATGATATAAGCTAGAATGTAACTTTTTCACTCGTGGAGCCTAGTTGAACCGCAGTCGATCGAGGTATGATCGCAAACGGAGCTCGTATCGCGGCCGCGTTGTTCATACCCGTGCTCACAGTTCATACTTCTATAGGGTTGCTCTATATTTTCTTATATACTCTAAGAAAAACCCAATATCACTTTGCCCGACCCGGGGATCGAACCCAGGACTTTGTGCTCAGCAGTCGCGCTTGCTACCACTGGACCAACGAGGCAGTGATATTTATAATTATGAAAAAATATATAAACATGTAATAAACATACATATTTATATTAGGAAATGCTTGCAATTTTAAACGGTTTAAATTTTTTATAATATTTAAAGTGTCATTGGTTACGGCCGGCCCCGGTTTGCAAGCATCTGACCACCAGCATGTGACTTTTTTAATGTCATACGTACTTTCTTAGTTAATCTAAGACACCACTGACTAACAGTGAAGGAAAAACATCGTAAGTTGTTGTGTTTGCTGACGCTACAGTATCAGATAGACTTGCAGTATTCTACGCCTGGTTCACCTGCACTCAATTATATTACATTGTAAGTTCTGTAAACTGCAAACCTGACAGGTGTTAAGTAGTTAGTGTTTAAGGTCAGCGCAAACCGGCGAATGGTACTGCAGATGAATTTAAAATTTAGCAGTCTAATTTGATAGTTGAGTGTCAATGGTTACGGACTCTGAAATTACGTGGGTGTGGTTTCGAACCTGGCATGTCCTAATGTGACTTTTTAAATGTCATATGTACTTTCTTAGTTAATCTTTGTCTTGTCTTTGTTAATTGGTGTCTTAACACTAATTGTTAACGGTGAAAGAAAACAATATTAGGAAACCTGGATTTAATAGTCTGAAATCGCCACCGCGCAGTGAGCTAACGTGGCAATTGTTGCTCTATAGCCTTTGCCCTGAAGTGGTACAGTTTCAGGTTGTTTTATTTATTATTAACTAGCTGCCCGGCGCGACTTTGTATGCGTGATTATCCTACCTCCACGCCTACCCTACCCTGCCCTTCCTACCTACCCTACCATACCCTAGGGGTATAATTACATAATTTTAGTTCTATTCTGCTATTTTAGACGGAAACAAATCCAACAAATCAAAAGCCATGAAAATCGATCCAACCATTCTCGAGTTATGTGTTCGAACATACCCGACTTTGTTAGGTATATGACATTTATTAATTATTATTATTATTTAATATACATTTGATTTTTATCTATATTTGAGGTTATGTAATATATTTCTCAATGCTTAAAGAAAAAGAAATTTTAGAAATTCGCTAAGAAGCTTCAAATCTTTGTGATGCTTAATTGTAAAATTCTTACAATTTCACCGCTTCTGCTTACCTCATATAGATTTAAAGGATGAAGATGTAGTAACAATTTAATCATTCACAAAGCGTTCTCAGTTGGATTTATGAGACCGCATTCTGAGAGATAACTCGGAGATCATACCGGGATATAATTCTTAGTGTTTTGGTGTGATTCTTAGTCGAAATGACAGTTTTAGTAATGCTGTAATAGTTTGTGAAACTGCTGATTTTAGGACGAGGATTTTGTTCCCGGTTGAGACAGTGTTATAAAAATCATTTCTTTACTTTTGTAAATGCAATAAAGTTATTTTTTGAGGTGTACACAGCCTGTATTAGTCCACTGCTGGACATAAGCCTCTTCTCATACGCATCACTTAGTTTGTGCGCTCATTAGGTGTTTGCCCTTAATCGCCACGCTGGGCAAGCAGGTTGGCGATCGCAGTAGCAGATGGTTGCTATACACAGTAGGATGCTGCTGCCCATCCTCCGGATTTTTCCCTTTGTCGCTTCTTACGACACCAGCGGAATGAGTAAGGGTGGTTCTATTCTTAGACCGGAAACCACACGGCACGAGGTAGTTATTAATAATAAAATAATAATTAGCTTCGAACCAGCTTAATGGCAGAGTGACTGGGAACTTTACCCAGTAAGTCTCGGGTTCAAATTCTGCGTAATCCATTTTTTCTTTCCACAAAAAAATTTGAAAACTTTAATATTAAATTAACGAATTATTTATTTATGTTTTATTTTGTTACTAAAGCTAAAGTAGGTGCCTATTTATAATGGCCCTGTATAGATTTACCCCAAAAACACCATAGTTCCAAAACTACACCATGGCGAAGAACAGAATTAATAATTCACATCTTTTTAAATATTCTAGCGGGAACCCATCTCAGATTACTCTCTGCCTCTTACTCTGCCAGGAACCTTTAAGTGAAATAACGTGTACTTTTACTTTGTTACATTTTCCAGTAGTTCTGGAACTTTTAATTTATTGATCAGTTCCGACGTGAAGGTAGTTTGAGATATTACTAAAGTAGGTACTAGTAGTTTAGTAGGTATGTTGCTAAATCTGGAATGCTAAAAACCGAAATGGTAAAAAATTGTATGTAACATTAATGATCTCCTGATCGAATTTTGGTCACAGAAGCCAATCTCATCGGAGATAGCAAAATACGTGTGTTATTATTTAAAAGATTATATTGGTAAATGTTGTTGTTGGAATTTAGACGATGTATTCTAAACCCGTTCCCTATCACTCTAATCCACTATCTCGCTCGCACATTGATGATATAAAATTGTCCTCCTGACCGATCTTCGGTCACAGCGGCTAATCTAAACGGAGATTAGGCAACTACGCAGGAGATATTATAGTGCACTAGTGTGTTCGCAATCACAGGTGCACTCTCTATTCCTTCCCTCTCATAATCCAATCGACCGGAGAGAGATCAGGCGCCAGGACCAACGGCTTTACGTGCTTGCCGAGGCACGGAGTAAGTGATAATTAATTTATAATACGCACATAACATAACGCGTAGATGTGCGTAGCTTATGCCATAACAATTATAGTGATATAAGTTTTATATATAACGCCCTTAAAAAACTTCGGAGATATCGTCATTTTACGCGCGAGTACCGCGCTAAATGCTTGATACGAGTGGTCTGTGTAACACGGCCAATTTATATTTTTTTTAGTCACAAAAACACAAAAAAAATGTTGTTCTTGTGTAAAAATGTTTTCCATTTAAAATAAAAATAAAAAATCCCATTGGAAATCACAACAAACAACCCCAGGTGTCAGTAACTATGATCCAATCTACTTCATCGACAATAAAATGGCGACGGACAAATAAATCGCGTTCCCAATAAAGAGAAAACCTGGCTCCTACAGGGAATCAAGAAAAAAACATTTTTACAAACAAATCGACGGCTCTTTGTTTAGTAGTGATGGGATATTAATGGATGTTTTATCGATAAATATTTTATCGATCTTCTTCTTTATTTTTATGGCTGATGAACAACCTGGTGCCAAAGTTTATACCGCCCGTAGGCCTCTAACACTTTATACACCTTTGAATATAATCTTAAGTGTGGTTTTCTCACGAAGTTTTACTTTACCGTTTTAGTAAGTGATAATTAAATAATTAATGTCAAATACAGACATAAATCCGAAAATTAAGTGTTAAACTTTTAACCATCACAAAGACAACAATAACAATCGTATAACAATTGATTTCCTTTTGTGTCTCATTTTTTCAATATTTAACGGATTAAAGTATGCCTAAATGTAAGGAACAGTGGTGTTGCCTTTATACAGCTCGATTCCTACTAGCTTCCCATTAAATAAATGGCTTCGTCAGTATAGTGTCTATTATACCTCTTACAAAAATGGACCCTTCCCTTCGCCACTGGAAAATAAAATGCTATTTTAAAATTCGAAAATGAATATCGACATAAGTCACCATTTTTGACATCTTTATTACAACTCCACAATGTTAATTAATAAAGTTTTAGTATATTGACATTTTATTCTTTTATCGATAAGTCACCATCTCTATCAGGTAGACAGTTCGTAGTGTCTGCAAATGGCCGCCATCTGTACACGCCACTCAATACATATACTGATGTACTTATTGATAGTTAGTACGCACTTAGGTCAGCAGAGATTCAGGTAGATATAGTATTGAGATCATTATGTAACGTCTGGCTTGAGAGAGAGAGAGCAGAGGCAGAGGTATATAATATCGATATTTCGCATTTTTATGAAACTAGGGGTGAGCATGTGGTGGTATGTAAGACTTGCTACAACTAAGAACTTTTTAAATAAAAATCTCAATAATTACACATTTGCTTAACTTGGGATACAACCCAGGACCTCAAAGTTACCGCGCTAGTAACTAAAAACTGTTGTAATGAAAAAGGCAAGTGTTTAGACTATTTAATATTATAAATGTGAAAGTTTGTAAGTATTTATAAATGAATTTGAGTTTGTTACTCTCTCACGCAAAAACGACTGAACGGATTTTGATAAAACTTTACAGTTACAGCTTATTATCAGAATAACGCATAGACTATAGTTTATTAACGTATCACTCGGGCGAAGCCGTGGACGGAAGCTATAGGAAATAAAAAGAAAGATTTATTTATTCGATTCATCATTATCATCATTTGCCTGTATTAGTCCACTGCTTAAAATAGGCCTCTCCCAATGCGCCCCACTATTGTGCACTTATTAGAGGTTGGGCAAGCGGGTTGGAGATCGCAGTAGCAATGCTCGCAATCATAAATCGCATTCTCCGGATCTTTCCCTTTATTCTTACGACACCCGCGGTATGAGTAGGGGTGGTTCTATTCTTAGGCCACACGGCGCTTATTTATTAACATTTGTTCGACATTCGGTATTTATTAGATTAATAAAATTTAATTATTTATTTAACAAAACTGAGTAAAATGTGTTTTTAATTTCTTTCAAAGGTTATTTGCTAAAAAAAACTACCTTATGTTTATGGTGTTTAAACCCCTACTGATGACATGACTTATAGGGGTAAGGTACCGAATCAGCAGTATGTTTCTTTGCAAATAGACTATGAATTGGTCCGTGGGAAGACAGTCGTGAATGAGGAATGGGGGGAAGTTTAGATTTCACGTGGAAGACACGACTGCGAGACGATTTTGAATTCAAATTAAATAAAAAATATTTATTTGTGAGACAGGTTTTTTATTTAAATTAAACAATATCGGAGCTATCACAGGATCGGACATTGTAAATATTTACAATGTCAAGCAAAATTGCATTATCCAAATTAAATACAATAAATTAACAATGAATAAAAAGGATAATAATTACCGATAAAAAAATTGCATTATCGTATATCTTTTACGTCAATCATTTTTTGATCACAATTTAAATCAAATACAAAATCCGAAAAACAGTCAATTAATTAGATACAATTATTGAATTGTGAATTTTCTCATTCAGAAATCAATCTACGGGATAATTTTCGGCCAAGAATAGTAACAGTTTTTTCTGGATTACGTTTTGATGGTTTATAGGCCGGAAAAGGACCTCATCAAGAAAAACATCGCATACGATAGGTGGCTTTCATTTTCATTATGGCTATTTTTAACCTACGACCAAAAAAAAGGAGTGTTATAAATTTAAAGTGTATATCAGTGTGTCTGTGGCATCTCCCAAAACTGATGAATCAATTTTGAGGCACCTATCCACAGTGAATAATAGAAAAGAAGGGGCTGTAACTCTGTATGTCATCATCAGCCTGTATTAGTCCACTGCACATAGGCCTCTCCTAATGCTACTATTGTGCGCTCCTTGGAGGTGTTTGTCCACAATCGTAATGCTGGGCAAGCAGGTTGGCGATCGCAGTATCAGATGATTGCTGTTACACAGAAGGATGCTGCTGCCCATTTTCCAGATTTTTCCCTTTGTTCTTACGACACCCGCGGGATGAATAGAGGTGGTTCTATTCTTGGGCCGGAAATCACACGGAAACAACTCTGTATATACGATCTTCTAACCCTTCATTTCATATCGTGTAGTGTAAATACCCTCTCCCTCTGACATTAGGCAGATTAAAATTGCTTTTTTTGCTGACGAGTTCATGATGTGTTCTATTTTGATAGTCATATTGCTTTCTGGTGTTCTTGTTATTTGTTTTATCCGCAAGGGGGATGTAAATATGTCCAGAGGTGGTTTATGTGCCTCAAATGATGTATATTTAAAGGCGATATTTTGTTCCACGCGGTTTGCTTGTTGTTAAAGAAAAATTGCTTCCATATTTTTGTTTACGAAGTTGTGGTGGGAGCTACTGGGTTTGTAGATAGTTTTCTTGGATAAAATTTGCCGTCATTTCCTTTTTTTTATGGTGAAAGGTTAAAATATTGAATTATTTATAAAACGGTTTACAGGCAAATAATACGTCTAGAGATATGTCTTGATGGCGCTAGCACTCGATATTGGCATGTACCAATGTGTCATTTTCATTGACGTTATGTACCTTTACTGATTAACCATGAAGGAAAACATTATGAGGAAACCTAGTCTGAAATCGCCAACTCGCAGTGAGCTAGTGATGATAAATGCTCGATCCTTCTCTGTGTGAGAAAAGGCTTTTCCCTGCAGTGGGTGCTCGATCCTTCTCTGTTCTTCCTTTGCCCTGCAGTGGGACAGTTACAGACTCGATTATTTATTAAAAAGAGATAAATATTTTAAATAATTATACACATAATTATATTCGTACACATGCTTAAATGAAAACTAAATTTCTAAATATTTGTTGAAAGAAAATTTTCATTTTGAGCAGAATCTACGACCTATTACCATCTAGCAAATGCCCACTAGGCAGAAAACCCGCTTGATCAGAGGACCCCCTTTTCAATGGGGAAACACTTCACCTCATTACTCCATGGATTTTGACAAAAACCTAAATTTATTTTAAGCAGACTCGCCCATATTTTTGCTTACGCACATAACTAATTCCTGCTTACTACAAAACGTGACGATACTGATTAAGGGGCAGAGACCACGGGCTCCCAATAATTTAACATTAAACGGCCCATTTCTATGCGTAAGTTCTACCCGAATTTTATGAACCAAGATAATGTATCGAATATGCTTAAATATTTATAAATTATGGCCTATGTAAACCAGATCTCTGACGGTCGCCGCTTTTGGAAAGAATATTGTAATAACTAATTTTATGGGTTATACGTTATAGGAATAAATATCCTGATATAATATGTATAAGGCTTTAACCTAGTGGTATGACCGTCGACTGACAAGTCAGAGATCTCGAGTTCGATCCCAAGGCTTTTCGTAAGTTATGTGCGTATTATAAATCAATTATCAGTTGCTAAAACGGTGAGGGAAAACATCGTGAAAAACCAGCTCACCTGAGAGATTTTTCAATGGTGTGTAAAGCCATGTCATGCCTACGGCCGTTTAAACTCTGACACCAGGTTGTTCATCAACCATAGGATAAGAAGAAGAAGGCCTTAAACAGATGATATTATTATTATGACATTTTATTGCATTAATTTTGCTCAAGAATAATAATTGTACAGCACAAAATAATTGAATGTGGAAGAGATTTTGATAACACGGGCTGAGTTATATGCCGTATGGTTTCCGGCCTAAGAATAGAACCACCCCTACTCGTCCCGCGGGTGTCGTAAGAAGCGACAAAGGGAAAGATCCAGAGGATGGGCAGCAGCATCTTTCTGTGTAACAGCAATTATGTTTCGTAATCGCGTCCTCACCTTGTATATATATAGTAAGTATACTTCTTGTACTACTGCGCTGCACAATCTTCAAAGACTAAAACAAAAAAACCGGAAACGCACCTCTCTAGCTCTTCTACCATCCTCGGTGCAACTCTATAACTGTCATTGTATTTTTTTGTGCGCTGCTGCGCTCACGCGTGTTGAATACGTTAGTGAACAAATAGTATTTTGTGGCTTGCTACGATGGATAGCAACAAGAAAAAACGATCCACATCAGTGGAACGATTGTACAAAAAGATTAGGAAAATCGAAAGACGAATATAGAGGCGATTTAAGTCGCACTCAAACTCTGGTAAGTCGCCATGTTTTTTCCTATATTTTCAACCGTTGTACTTGTAAAACATAATAAATTAACAACACTATACATGTTGTGCCTTCTATTACATATTCTCATTAATTGTAACAATGTTAAGTTGTTAAATTAAATACCTAGTTCGAAGGTTCTCGGAACCCCGATGTTTATGTCTGTCTAGGCACATACCTAATATATCACCGCGATGAAATTTATTGTAAGTAATAACAACTTTTATCGTATTACAAACATAACACGAATGTTTTATTAAGATATGTAAGATTCTCCAGAAGTTAGTAGGTAGTTAGGGTTAGTAGGACCTATCTACACAGCGGAACATACCTATTCATTGAGTCCTGAGATGACAAGTTCGATCACGTTTTGGCACCATCATGAGAAGTTCTACCATGATGTTAAACAGAGGACAGTCTCTGTAATACTCTTTAGCTACCCGAGAGGTAGACAGAGTATTTTTTCCGACCATTCTCCACATCCTAGAGTCTTCACTAGAGGTTGGCCGATGGATTAAAAGCACACCTTGATATGTACCCTAGAACTTTCACGAGATGAAGTCAGTGGTAACATAGTGCCATAGCTTATTGTATATTACCCCAGAAGCTATCATGAGAGATTTGGTTGATGGAGCCGACACAGAAATACTGTGTGTACCCTAGAGTTTTCACTAGATGAGGCCAGTGGTAACAAGGCTCATACTCCCACAAGCAGTGGTCCGAGTTGATGGGTTGAAGTTATCCCCGTCCGTGCCAAAACACTTCATTAGAATGGATTAACTTCAAGACAGTTGTACATCTAATATAATTTTCTCAGATGTTACTAGCAGTGAACGCTACAATAGTAGAAACAGTAGTAACAGTTTATGTGGATATGAATCCATAGACAGTGATCTCGAGTGAGTGAGTGAGTGAATCGAACTGTGCAGTGTCACCTTCTCTGCCTGTGCATGTGGTAGCTGAGATTAGAATACCTGAGAGCATTGAAAAAATTCTGGGTGAAGAAGGAGTTGTCTTGGAGAAAAACATTGGTAATATAAATGAAAATATTAACAAGCGTTGGTTAGTCATACTTGCAAATGGCCTTAACAAGGCGACCAAGGATGCAATACAAGCTAAGTATGAAACCAAAGAACTGTGAATTGCTAATACCACCCAGGCTCAACGAAGAATTATGGCAGCCATAATGTCTGAAGCCGGCCACAAAAGGGACAAAAGGAATCTGTGATAAACAAGTCACATTGGCTGCTGCAGTCTCGGTCATTGCCAGGTACTCAATAATGTTATGGTTATGTCTCAGAAACAAATTAAGGAAATTCAAAAATTGAATGATGCAGCCCGGCTTATATATGATGTTTTTCATGATGACACAATAACAAGATGGGCACTGATATTACCTAACCTAATAAGAAAATGAGAGAACTCATGAGTAGTGTCAAAGCCACAGTACATCTGTTCGGAGATAAACTCCAAGAAAAGATAAGTACATGTAAGGCCACAGAAATTGCCTTATTATTTAGATTTCTGTGTGTAAGGCAGTAAAAAGTCTGCTCTAGAGATTAAAACTACTACGGATGCAGCGTCCGAGTGGGCCGAAGTGGAAAGCCAGGAGTCAGAAATACCAGCAGAATCCACCAAACCAACACCGGCCATCATCACCGAGATATCAGCATCGTCAGCGGACTCGACGTTGAACCAGGTAACGACGGGTAGACTACTGTATTTTCTGCCTGGGTATCTATCAATAATATCCCCACTGCCTGTGACTGGATATTAGGTTATACAACTCCGTTGATAACCAAACCAACCCAGAGCTCATACCCAGATAATAACAATAATTGTCCAAATTAAATTTAAAAATTTGAAATTGGAATTAGGTTCAGTAGAAATAAATATGTTATTAATAACCGCCTCCTTTTTTGAGTCGGCTAAAAATAGGTAAATTAAAAATAGGTAAGGTAAATTAAAAATAGGCTGATAAACAAGTCTCTATAGACATGTTTATCAGCAAAAGATTAGTATTGTCCTAGTATTTTACTAATAAATTTTATAAATACAATTCACTGCAAAGTTAAGAGGTCAAGGACCTCAACTAAACTTATAAGCCCAAATTGTTTCATGAGCACTATAGATCTAAAGAATGCTTATTATTTTATTATCGGTTAAGAAATCAGTCAGAAAACATTCAAGATTTCAATTTTAAATGTTTTTTATGAATCCCCTTGTTTATCATTTGGCCTTAGTACTGCACCTTATGTACCTACCTATTCAGTTTCACTAAAATAATGAAACCATTCATGAGCCATCTGCAGTTTTTAGGGTTCATATCAGTAATCTGTCCTAAAGATCCTTTGTTTGGAACAGTTATCAAGAAAGTAAGAATAATAATTGCCAGCATACATATCTACTTGACAAAGTTAAGGTTTTGTAATAATATGTAAGTAAATAATAGCAGGAGTGTAAATTTCTGGGATTTATTTTAGATTCACATACTTTTCACTCTCTGACAATGAATAAATAGGTTGTAATTAATAAAGCCATAATTTTTATTAATTATACAATTTGTTGTAGAGAAAGATTATAATTAAATAATAGATTTTACTAAAATACTTGTGCTACTTGTAGCGGCAGCTCCATCAATTGAGTATGATTCTACCTACACAATTTTTTTTGGATAGGCATAAGTTGCTGGTACTTACTTAAACATATTAATTATAATACTAGAATAAATTTAACCTATAGGATATAATTATAAAGAGCTGGAGCGGTGGATATTCCACCTTCACAATTACTGTAAAATTAAAACTTTTCACTAAAAATTCTCTCAGATCACCTCTCACCTCAGGCACAGGATTGGGTCTAGCCTGTAATAAAATAAGAAGCTATGCTTGGGTACTAGACAGATAAGACAAGTCACACCATAATTTTTATTTAGAATTACCAACAGCATAAAGATTAAAAACATATGCATCAAATGAGTCAAATTGTAAAGTTTCACTAAGATAAATAACACCACAGCTATAGCATACATAAATAGAGTGGGGGAGCAGGACTCAATTCTCCCACCTTAATAATTTAGGATAGGCGTATATGGGTACATGCATCCTACATTAGTTCAAGTAAAACGCTTTAGCAAACAGAACCCCGACATTCTCACTCTGAGACAGAGTGGATTTGTCTAATGCAACATATGTATTATGCTTCTTTGATAGATAAACTTGGAAGACCGGAGGTCGATTTGTTTGCTTGCAAAGCAAACGCCAAGTGTAAGAATTATGGGTCCTGACATCTAGATCCAGATGCCTTATTTACCTATAGATGCATTTCACTATCAAATGGAATTTAATATTTATTTATTTCTCTTTATGTATTCCCTCTTCTTGCCATGTTAAATACATATGGCTACAAATTAAAAAGAGAAGGGGGGGGGAGGTATAACATACTCATGGTGGTACTACAGTGGCCATCACTACCATGGTACCCACTGTTTTGAGTCTATGGTTGTATCTGATAGAGTAATATTCAAACTTAATCATGAACTGTTTACAATCTCCTTTCAGGGAACCACATCCACTTCATGAATCTTTAACCTTGATAGCTGCAGGCTTGTCAGGGAAACATTCATGAGAAGAGGTATATGAACCTCTTTAATGGATCACATGCAGGTATACCTGGCCAGGGAAACCAAGCATTAACCAGTGGACTCTATACTGCCATAGTCATAGCATAGATCCACTGACAGGGGCAGTATCACAAAATATTTCCTTTTTTAGCCGTTAGGTTTAAGGAGGACTTTCTTATAGCTCCCTCAAGTGTATTAGATCTGCATAGTCCTTTATTATTGGACCCCACTTAGTTAATGACAATAGAGAGAAAAGATTCTTTAGAGGCAATTTATTAAATTAAATATTAAATAATATTAAATTAAGGCCTAAAATACCTAAATGTGAAGGAGTCTGGGATTTTGTTCTTACTTATATCTCTAGAATGTCTCCAAATGAAAATTTAAGTTTAGAAACAATAACTTAAAAAGTGTTAAAATTTTTAGCCTTAGGTACTAACATTATCAAAAATTTCTATAAGTAGACAATAATTACTAATGAATAGAATATTCCTATAAAAGTCATAAAAACTTCTGGCCCGTCGAGACTACACCCTAACTTGATCCTGACATAATAAAGATATGAATTGAATTTTTGTCCTGCCACTACTTTGTAATTTTATTTAAATAAGACAAAAGTAAGGAATAATTGTAAAAGATTAATTAGTACTAAGCCTATGAGAAACCTCATCATTCAGCATTAAAGGCCATTAGTAGATATATAAGACAAACCTTATGTGATAGTGGCAAGCAAGTAATATATTTACAGCTCATAGTCCAAGACATGCAGCCACCTCAAAGGCCTCAGAACTGGGGATTAATATTGAAGTAATTAGGTTGGAGGCTGCAGGTTGGAGGAATAGCTCTTCAACCTTTGCTTGTTATTATAAAAGGCTTATTACAGCTCACCCTAATACCTTTGCTCATTTTGTGTTATTATCAGAATAATAGTATTATTGTAATGTTAATGTGATTTACCTATTAGGTACTTACATAATAATTATGCTAAGTAAAAATCAAAAGAGGTTTAATGGTTGAATTATCTCATAGTTGCACTTTTAGAGTAAAGTAATTTAATTTCGTACATAATACTTATAAAACTCAATAAATAAAGGACTGAATCATTAATTAATCTTAAGATTAGAAATAATTCAATCAAAAGTTTTTTCTACATAAAAAAAAAAATGTTCCTATTTAGAATTTTAGTACATGCTTTATTTAAGTGGTCTAACCAAAATAAGCCTTGATGATTGTTAAACCAGTTTTAAGAGTTAAGAGGAGTTAAGGTTGAAAATAAGCTGAATAGTAAATAAGTAATTATTACCATAAAGCTATCTTATGTTGACTTGAAGTATCGATAAATGATTATCAAATGATTGCTCAAGTAACACAACTTTCTTCTTTGAACATCTACTATATATATACAAGGTGAGGACGCGATTACGAAACATAATTATATAGATCGGACTAACTTACCAAGTGACGTCCGATCCCCAATTATGTGTAGTAATCGCGTCCTCACTCACAATCCCAACCCTGCCCAGAAACATTTCCCTTTATGAAAGTTGTGTACTGTTTATATTATTGTTATTATGTGACTAATATCTTTGAAATAATGACAGTTATAGAGTTGCACCGAGGATGGTAGAAGAGCTAGAGAGGTGCGTTTCCGGTTTTTTTGTTTTAGTCTTTGAAGATTGTGCAGCGCAGTAGTACAAGAAGTATACTTACTATATATATACAAGGTGAGGACGCGATTACTACACATAATTGGGGATCGGACGTCACTTGGTAAGTTAGTCCGATCTATATAATCATCTGCTATTGCGATCACCAACCCGCTTGCTCAGCATTGCGATTATGGGCATCTCTAATAAGCGTACAAAAGTGGCGCGCATTGAGAGAGGCCTGTGTTCAGTAGTGGACTAATACAGGTTGATGATGATGGTCACGGGTTGAAATCCTGCTCGTAATTACGTCATGATTTCATAATCGAAAGATCAAAAAAGATTCGCCATATTTATGAGTTTCTGTCAAAAGACCTCAAGAACTAAATAATAGGCGAGATATCGTTCACGAGAATAATACTAGTGTGGGGCAAACGTCTCGGCTTTACTTTTTTTAATTAATTTTTTTACTAGTTTCCACCCGCTACATTGTTCGCAATATTTCGGGATTAAAAGTAAAATCTGATTGAGCGAAACATGTTTTCAAATAAAAAAATGGCTTAAAATTAGTTTTTATTTTACGCCATTTCTTTGTATGAAAACATGTTTCGATCAAGCTGAAATTTATTCAGAAGCTTTGTAATGTTGATCTCCTTCAATTGATTTAGTTCGATTTTTCATAAATATATTCTATGGGATGTAGATAGCAGATTAGCGAAGGTCCGCGCCTTAAATAATGTGGACAAAGTAGCAGGCAGGAGCTAATATAAAATAATATCATCATCTGCCTAACCTTTTCCCAACTATGTTGGGGTCGGCTTCCAGTCTTACCGGATGCAGCTGAATACCAGTGTTTTACATGTAGCGACTGCCATCAGACCTCCACAACCCAGATACTAGGTTACACGATACCTGTTAGTAAGACTGGTTGTCAGACTGGGGCTTCTGACTACCCGTAACGACTGTCAAAGATCTACAATTGACAGCCGGGGCCAACAGCTTAACGCGCTATCCGAGGCACGGAGAGTGATAATTAATTTATAAAACGCACATAACTTACGAAAAGTCAGAGGTGAACCCGAGATCACTAACTTGCCAGTCAACGGTCACCACCACTAGGCTATCACGACTCTAATATAAAATAATATACGTGTTTAAAATAGTGCCTAGACAGTCTCTAAAAGCCGATATTCTTTTAGAAACCCTTTGAGCTCTTAATTTAGAAACAATAGATATTATCTTGTTGGCAGAACAAAGGTTAAGTTAAGAATAGAATAAGCATTTATTTGTATAGAAATAGATGCTTAAGGTTAAGGTGTTCACAAAGGCATTGAACCTTGAACCTCGATCGTATATCATTGATTTTATTAAACCCTGACGAAAAAAAAGGGGTATTGTAAGTTTAATATATCTGTGTATCGGTCTGTATTAATTTTGATTAATTTTTGTATTGAAAAGGTCACTTCAACGAGTGTTCTTATATAAAAAAAAATGAGGTATTTGAATAAAGAGTTTTCAGATTTGTTAATTTATATTTATTTCAATAAAGTCTTCCTGACTAAATTACAATCACAGCGGCCAATCTCAAAGGAAAGTCAACTACGCAGAAGATATTATAGTGCACAAGTGTGTGCGCAAACACAGGTGCACTCTCTATTCCCATTTCCCTCACTCTCATAGTCCGATGGGTCGGCATTCCGACACGACCGGAGAGATATCAGGCACAGGGCCAACGGCTTTACGTACTTTCCATTCTGGAGAATACAGGCGTGAGTCTATAACATGAAAAATAATTATTTTTATTTGTTTATTCTTTCTGCACAACGAAGTCTGTTCAATGAAGTATACAAAGGCGGACTTAATGCCTTTATCGAATATTCTTTATCGAAATATATAACTCACAAATAGTTTCCTCTTTTAATCACATGGGTTCTCTATTTGTCAGTTAGAATCGCCCACATACCCATTGAACAGAACTACGGAAATTCATTCTGAAACTTAGTTACCAGAAGTTTGCTCTACAGGATAGCAGTGGTTACCTAGACGTATGATCATTAAACTGCCATGTCAAATGTCTCAGGTTTGAACCGTTTTTAAAATCGTGCGTATTATAAAAAAAAATATATATTTTTGTGAAATTTTTACATGTTTTAGCACATGTTAGCTTATTAAATATTTATAAAAATAATTATACTAAATAAAACGGTCTATAATTATAATAATACTAGCTTCCGCCCGCGGCTTCGCCCGCATGATATGTTGATAAATTGTAGCCTATGTGTTATTCTGATGTATAAGCTATATTGTGGTGAAGTTTCATTCAAATCCATTCAGTAGTTTTTACGTGAAAGAGTAACAAACATCCATACATCCATACTTACAAACTTTCGCCTTTATAATAGTAGTAGGATACAAACCTAAATACCTTAACAACTTATTTAATACTTAATAAATCTAAATATAAAGTAATAGGTTTAAAGAAAAATAAAAAAAAAAAATTAGAACAAACTTATAAAGCGTCAAAAAACTCCTCCGCATCGCTGTCCCCGGGTAGCGTGCCCAGAAGACTGGCAGCATTACCACGTTGAATGGCAATGCTGATCCTTTGCCCAAGGAATAAACCAGCCCTCTGATCACGTGATGTGTCAACGAGTCTCTTTATAAAAACGAATATTTAAAACGACGAAAAATGTCTTGGTGGCATTGGTTACGGATCTGTTTTGTCAAGCCCGTGGGTTCGAACCTGGTATGTACCAATATGACTTTTTCAATATCATGTGTACCTATGTTTCTTTGTTAATCATCCTCCTAGCCTTATTATTCCCAAACTTTATTGGGGTCGGCTTCTAATCTAACCATATGCAGCTGAATATCAATTTTCTACGGGGCGACTGCCTATCTCACCCCCGCAACCCCAAGGTATACGATATTCTAAAGTTAGATCAGTTGTCAGTTATGACTCCCTTTATCGACTGTCAAAGATCTTCATGACAGCCGGGGCCAACAGCTTAACGTGCTATTCGAGGCACGGAGAGTGATAATTAATATATAATACGCACATTACTTACGAAAAATCAGAGGTGCGTGAGTTGGTTTCGAACCTGATACCTCTGATTGGCCAGTCATTGGTCAAACCTCTAGGCTATCACGATACTCCTTTTTTTGTTAATCTAAGTACTATAGGTTGCTCGGCAACTCCTGAGCACCTACACTATTAACGATGAATAAATAAATTATATTTTCATATTATCACTTTTGATACAAATGTTTATAATCCATTTCAATTGTCAGAGCATCTTGTTCTCTTTTTACCCGACTACAAAAAAAAGGAGGGTTATGATTTTAGCAGCCTATGTATGTATGTATGTATGTATGTAAGTTTGTTCATCTGTTCCCTTGTAGCTCCTAAACTATTTATTGTAATTTAAAAAATAAGGTGTCTATCGATGCGTTTTAATGGTAAGCGGGTTATAGGATATATGAAATCTCGTAAAATCAAATATGGCGGATTTTAAAAATAAATTGGTCAGCTCGAAAAAAATAAAGTCAAGGTAAATTTATCGTGTTTGATATCAAATGGAAGATCTTGATGGGCACATTCAGAATATGTATATATTATCTATATATTCTGGACCACTTCTTAGAATATCAGGCATCTATCTACCCGTTACGACTATCATAAATATATATCCATTATAACACTGCATACAATCTGAAACGTGATAACAATAAATATTAATTAATTAAATTAAAGTTTCTACACATCACTTATTTTAAGTAGTCGGGTTTAAGTTTTTAAACTATATTTTTTATTTATAATATTCATATCTTAAAGAAGCTGTCACCTCAAGTGGCCAGTTTCTAAGGAGAAAGCCACCAAATAGGTCAACTCTCTACAGTACATAATGCGCCCCCATATTAGCCGGCTACGTTTAGTTTATTCCAATATAGTCTCAACAATCATGGACGAAGTCGGTTGTACCGGCGTCGGCTATCGGCGTCAGGCCCATCCCTAATTGCGTTTTTCCGCAAAATAATTCCATCACTAATTGCAAGCTTTGAAAGTTCATTAGTATGCAGAATGGATTTTTGTTTCACTTTTAATTTGTAACATCACATTAAATCACGCTATTATTTTATGGGAGAGTAAGGAGAGAGGCTTTACACAGTCATGTTATGTTAATTTAAGCATAGCCTAGTACCTAGTGTAACCTTTGGACTGCAAAAGTCGTAGACCATCGAGTAAAAGAAAAAAATCATAGTAAAACCATGGAGTTTCTTGCCAGATTCTTCTCCATAATGGGTAGGCTGCCCTTGGAACTGGCAACAGTCACTCTTGTAATAATATTAGAATTATGACTATTCATAAGTGCCTAAAATGGTCTACATGAATTTAAATAATATTTTAATTTTGATCCGAAACCTTTGACTGACTATAATGACATGACTGATTATAAGTATAAGTATATAAATAAATCAGCCTTAAATGTCCCACTGCAGGGCAAAGGCCGTCTCAAACAGAGAAGGATCAAGCATTAATCACGCTAGCGTACGAGAATGAGAAATGATGGGAACTGTTCGAATACTTCCGCGAACCCGCGTGGTCTGTTGCCGGACCCTCCTTCAGGTGCGTTACGACACCCACCCTGTTACGACACATCAGAATACACGGCGCGTTGTGATCACCACCTTGAGGATAATGAACAATTATTTACGGATGTCCAACGACCACATGTCTGACACCCAAAGTCCTCTTTGCGGCCAGTCGCCGATTCCATCACATCTGTTTACAATCAATTTTGATTACCTACCCAATTTATCCAGTACGGGAATTCAACCTAAACACTTAGCCAAACATGTCTTCTGTCTTTTCCTTATATAATTAATAATAATAAATAAATAAATCAGCCTGTAACTGTCCTAGCTAACTATGTAACTGTAGGGCAAAGGCCTCTTATAATACAGAGAAGGATTGGGCACTGATCACCACGCTAGCTCACTGCGTGTTGGCGATTTCAGACTGTTAAGTCCAGGTTTCCTTACGATGTTTTCCTCAGCGTTAGACAGTGGTGTCTTAGATTAACTAAGAAAATACATAATATGACATTGAAAAAGTCACTTTGGTTCATGCCAGGTTTGAACCCACACCCACGTGCTTGCACAGCATATCTGTAACCAATGAGCCTCCACAACATCCTATTAAATCAATAACAACTTAGAAATTAATCCTCAAAAATAACTCTTTAAACTCTGTCGAAGATCTAAAACTTTGTTATAAAAGCTAGGTATGAAAGTTATAAAGATCTGGATCTAGGTAGATATTTCATTAAACTAGGGAACAAGAGGACAGATAGACACGTCCCAGTAATAAAAGTACAATGACGGAATTATTTCTGCCAACTGGTTCGGAAACAACTTGTAGGGTTACCAGTTTATGAACACTTCCCTGTTTTAAGGAAAAATCTAGTAAAAATAGGTTTGGTAAATATCAATAGAGATTAGCCGATGGATAGGCGATTGCGCAGAAGATTTATTATAGTGCACAAGTTCGATTCCCGAAAGAGATAAACGTTTGTGTGATTGATGGAATATATTTGTTTCAATCTGGGTGTTTGTGTATCGTAAAATTTCTATGCATATCGCAAAAGCACCAAGTGCAGTACGCGCTACGCTAAGTAAATCATCGTATTGGATGGGTGCCTTTGTTCAACAGTGGACATCTTTCAGCTGATGATGATGGTGATAATTGGATGGGTGCGCGATCTCAGCGCCATCTAGCGCTCAATTCTAAAGCGAACAAGACTGACTGACTGAAATGACAAATAATGATGTCCATTTTACACTTGACAGTTCGCCGCCGGTCGGTCCGCAATTGTTTTATTTTTTTTGCTACGTCGCGTCTCTTAGATCCACCTAAAACCCACTTCGCATCAATACATCAAAACGCTACATGCTAATCTAATAGGCGTCAGTAGGAACAATGTTGTCACTGTTGGATTTATTAGTAAATTTATTCTCATATCAGTATTCGAAAGACAAACTTTCGAATCATTTTCGCGGGCACTGAAATTGAGAGTACTATTATTAAATTACGTTTTTAGGGAAATTGGAGATATTAACCGGGCAACACCAGCGGATTCGTCGCTAACTACATAATCTATGTTCTAGTTAGTTGTTATAATTCGTTTTTCGTCTTCTTTTATCCCTTTCTAGGATTAGTATTTATTGTCCTCTCATTTTATGGTACGTAATTGAGGATTTGAAGTTAGGGGTTATTAAAAACCGGCTAACTGCTAGTCAGACTAGAGTATAGGGTTCCGTACTCAAGATTAGGTAAGTTAATTATTTTCAAAAACTATGAACATTTAACTCTTAAGTTTTTGAAATTATATCGCTTCCTATCAATGAGAATTATTTCTGTTTTTTTTTGGCACAAAGACTTCGGAAATAATGATACTTACTCATTTAAACTATGAACATATTTATGAAACTTAAGTTTTTGAAATTATATCGCTTCGTATTATAAATAATGAGAATTATTTCTGGTTTTTTGACAGACTTGTAAAATAATGATACCCATTTTTGGGTAAAATCATAAGCTCGAAAATATAATAAAAAAAATTTCAATGGGTAGGTATACAATTCAATAAAAATACGTAAAACTTGACAAAGGCAAAAATTTTCCTCCATGCTCGAACCCTTGCTCGAAGTCAATAAGTCATAATTTCAAACGAGACTAGAAACAGTTGATTTTTGGCGCTTAATAATCATCATCATCATGATTTCAGCCGAAAGATTACTCGGCATAGGCCTCCTTCAAGAATTTCTATTTGTCATTCCGGCGCTGTTCTCATCCAACGACTATCTCGAGGTCATCGTTCCTCCTTGCAGGAGGTCGGCCAACACTGCGTCTTCCGGTGCGCGGTAACCACTCCAGGACCTTTGTGCCCCATCGTTCGTCAACTCTACATGAATAATATAAACATATAAAGTACTCTATATAAAAATTAGGTATGCTCATCACGCAACGATATGTAAATACTCTCATTAGCTCATCCTTTGCTAACGAACTTTGATGTATATAAATGATGTTTCATACCAGGCTATATACATCAACACCCACTGTCAGTATAGTATTGTATCTTTTTTTTGTGCCCCGGGGGAGTAAAAAATGCCTTTCGCATACCGCACGTCCGAGGACGTACGGTTATGTGGAGCTCGCACCCACTAAAAACTTCTCCCCCTGCGTGTTCCTCGCACTGTATCGGACGGGCCTGGGTAACGCAAACGCGCCTCGCAGCCCCGTCCAGTGCCTGCCTGTAGGCCCGCTCTATAGTATTGTATCTCGCCTTCCCTTTGCTCTAAAGGCCAAAACATTCCTCACCCAAAATATCCATATAGTCAATGAAGTTAATGACAGTATAGATAATATATTTTCGAGTCATCATCATCAGTCTATATTAGCCCACTGCTGAACATAGGCCTCTCCCAATGCGCGCCACTATTGTGCGAATATTGGAGGTATTTGCCTATAATCGCCACGCTGGGCAAGCGGGTTGGCGCTCGCATTAGCAGATGATTGCTGTTACACAGAACGCTGCCGCCCATCCTCCGGATCTTTCCATTTTTTATTTCTTACGACACCCGCGGGACGAGTAGGGGTGGTTCTATTCTTAGCCCGGAAACCACACGGCACAGTATTTTCGAGTACCTAATTCGAGTAAATTCGCAAAGATTCCCTTGTATGTAGATAATTATTAAAGTAATTAAATGTGTTGAAGACGATTCTTACAAGTATGTTAAAGGTACTAATTAAAGATAGAAAAATACAATTGTGTCCAGGCGTCAAAAAATTTATGGTATATAATCGAAGTAGGTACTATTTTAACGAAGCTAATGGAGCCTATGTACAATTTGAACTCCTCACCAATCATTCAGATAACCACAGCTTGTTTCATTCAATTGGCGAGAAATTGCACTTTTTTATATGAAATGTAAGAACAGAAAGTCAAATACGTTAAACGCTTCAAATATATTGACGTATTCGATTATGTAATTAACATAACATCACGACTGTATTCCCCAAAGTGCACAGGCAGAGGTGTATTGCAGTACACCCACGTTTTGCCGGCTATGTTATAAGTCTCATGTAATAGGGGGCGAGCCTTTAGCGAAAAAATGTAACTTCTCATACAAACGTGAGTCTCGTGACCAGTTACTTTGTATGAAAAATATAGTATAAAAACTAAAACCCGACTACTTAAAATCTAAAAACAAGCTTCTTAGATTTGAAATAAAATTCTGTAGTCGGAGGCCACCAAATTACAAAGTATTTACCCTTGGAAGATTATCTAGTACCTATTTACCTATAATACATTAAGGCCTCCGACTACAGAATTTTATTTCAAATCTAAGAAGCTTGTTTTTAGATTTTAAGTAGTCGGGTTTTAGTTTTTATACTATATTTTTTTTCAATGATTTTTAGTGGTAAAGAAACCAATAAAATTCATTTTAATCACAATTTTTTAGAATGTGGTAGTTCTTAAATAGGTAGATTTCTTTAACTGTCAACTTCGGTTCAAACCATTAGTCAATGTCATGTATTTTTTAAATTAAATTTATTTCAAAGGTGTCGTCCGCGACTTCGAGCTATTAAAACCTGGCCTCATATATTTCTTAGAAGTATACATGAAAAGTAGTAAGAAGTACAGCTTGGCAAAAAAGAGTCTGGAAAAATTGGGGGCGCCGCTGTCGCACTTTTCACACTACAATTCAAAATTACAAGTTATTAAGTGCTTACATATTTCTATGACGAGTTTTTTGTCATTAATTATAATCAAATGAATCATTTTTATGTTATTTTAGTACTCACAAACGTAGTTAACTATTTAAGATTTTTATTTTTAGTTCCAGCTGTCACCGCCTCAGACTCTTTTTTGCCAAGCTGTATAAGTACACATGAAACCTTTTTTGTGGGATATCATCATAGATAGAGTACATTCACCTAAAGTTCGAGGAAGTAAGTAACATGGAGTTGATAATACCTGCTCTAAAATCCCGAAATCATAAACATTACAATTAATTCCCGGGAAATAAGAAATTAATTTTACGTATAATTATTTAATAAGAAATTTGAAAAAACAACTGATACGGATGGGATTCGAATCCACGATCTCCGGTGTACCGTGCCGACGCTCTAACCGCTAAGCTATCGTATCCCATCAGAATCAGTCGAAATTTCAAATCTCTTTCTACGCCTTAGGCGTGTGGTAATATCGATCGGAATACATTAATTATCCGACTCAGTGTTCTAAACTTTGCAGTTTTTAGAAGGCACCGATAGATATTACCACACGCCCTAGGCGTAGAAAGAGATTTGAAATTTCGACTGATTTTGATGGGATACGGTGGCTCAGCGGTTAGAGCGTCGGCACGGTACGTCGGAGATCGTGGGTTCGAATCCCTTCCGTATCAGTTGTTTTTCAAATATCTTATTAAATAATTTATTATATTTAATAAGCAAACATGTGTTAAAACATGTAATAAATTCTCCAAAATATTAATTTTACGTTTTAAATACATATGAACTAAATTATTATAATAAAAAGTCTTTATTATGTTTTTAGACATCGGTAACAGATAATGTAATACTTAAGTAGTTCGGTACTAAAACTGTTAAATTAATGAGTTTTATTTTACATACAAAATTAATTCTAATAAAAACTATAGGTCAAAATCCAGTCCATATTAATAAAATCCCGGGATTTAATTGTTATGTTTACGATTCCGGGATTTTTGAGGAGGTATTTTTAACTCTATGTTACTAACTTCCACAAAACCGCAAACCAACGCCATCTAGTTACGAAAAAGAAATCTCAATTTAATTAACATTATTTTAAAATATAATCATAATTTAATAGGCAGTGATGTGTAGAAACTTTAATTTAATTAGTAAATATTTATTGTTATCACGTTTTCACATTGTATGCAGTGTTATAATCACATATATTTATGATAGTCGTAACGGGTAGTTAGAAGCCTGATATTCTAAGAAGTGGTCCAGAATATATAGATAATATATACATATTCTGAATGTGCTCATCAAGACCTTCCATTTGATATCAAACACGATAAATTTACTTTAACTTTATTTTTTTCGAGCTGACTAATTTATTTTTAAAATCCACCTTATTTGATTTTACGAAATTTCATAAATCCTATAACCCGCAGACCATTAAGACGCATCGATAGACACCTTATTTATTGAATTACAACAAATAGTTTAGGAGCTAGGAGGGAACAGATGAACAAACTTACATACATACATACATACATACATACATACATACATACATACATACATACATACATACATACATAGACTGCTAAAATCATAACCCTCCTTTTTTTTGTAGTCGGGTAAAAAGACAATTATCGATTTTCAGATTTCGACCTATGTTTCTTGGGGAAAGTTGTTCAGTTTCATGGACCTTATATTTAGCAGTAATAGCCTAGAGGTATGACCGTTGGACTGCCTTAAAGGTCGTAGGTTTGATACTCAGGCATGCAATGACATTTTCGGATTCATGTGCGTATTAGAATTAATTATCATTTGCTGAAACGGTGAAAGAAAACATCGTGAGGAAACCAGCACACCTGAGAGATTTTTCAACGATGTGTAAAGCCATGTCAGAGGCCTACGGATGGTTTAAACTCTGACATTAGGTTGTTCATCAACCATACGACAAAGAGAAAGAGATGGACCTTATTAACTCCTATAATTTTGATGGTCTTTAAAACAACAGGGTGTTTAAGTGAGCAATGATAGCCTCGTGGTAGACTGTTGACGTTGACTTTCTGCAAATAGCTGTATTATGCCTCTGTACTGTCGGAAAATTAACCGAAAAAATCTGGTTCGGGCCGGACGCAGCCGGTTTTAGCCGAATTCAATCGAGAGGCGTTCGTTATTAGGTAAATGCTGTTTGTGAAACGTTTTTGACAATTTTCAGATACTCCATTGTGATTTAAAATCAGTTTTATTTAAAAAATATCAATGTAGGAATTAATTTTGTTAAGAATAAATAAATAAATTATTAATTTGAATTAGAGGAAATCTATTTGCAATCTATAAAATTTTTGCAGGATTGCATCGGATTTTTTCCGTTCATCGATGCATAGGTGCTCATCATCATCAACCTAGCAGTCCACTGCTAGACATAGGTCTCTCCTATTGCACGCCCTTAAACACGATTGGCTTAATCACTATCTCGCACGCACATTTAAAATCACTGAATATAGCTATTTACAAAAATTCGCAAAAAAACAAGTTAAAGAGTATTTATTATACGAGTAAAGGATTAGCCAAAATATCAGATTGATCGAAAAACGATATCATACCTACAGAAAAACAATTTTTAAAACTATTAGCAACTGAAATTTTTGCTGAACCTTAGTAATGTAATTCTCTTTGAGATGTTTCGTAATTATATGCGAACAAGATAGCTGTTTAGCAAGATAGGCGCTTCTTAATAAATATTTTTGTCCATCCAAAGCACAACCAACCAAAAACTTCAACAGAAAAAAACACAAGAACGGCACAGCGTTTTTAAAAACGGACGAAAAATAATATAAGTAATTTTTTTTTACGTAAAACGGTTTTGTCATCAGAATTAAAGCTGTGTACCAAATATCCGATCAATCCGTCAACAGAAAGGGGGTGAAATATCGATTACTAAATTTGAACCAAAATACACAATCACAGCACAGCGTTTTCTAAAACGGACGAAAAATACCCAAGTTAGTTAAGTACCAAACCGGGCGACAAAGTAATTTTCACATTTATTATACAAAAAGGACAGATGCACGAAAGCTGTAGAGTGATATCTCACAAGGCACTTACAGGAAAACAAAAGGGAATTTAATTTTTTCAAAGATCTCCGTTGAACTAATGTGTGGTAAGCGAGTGTGGAGATTGCTCCGTTATTTTTTATTTTTTCTGTGGCCGGGGGGAGTAAAAAATGCCTTCCGCATACCGTACGTCAGAGGACGTACGATTATGTGTGCTCGCACCCATTAAAAAAGTTTTCCCCCTGCGTGTTCCTCGCTCTGTATAGGACGGGGCCGGGTACCGCAAACGTGCCTCGCAGCCCAGCTATCCAGTGTTTGCCTGTAGGCCCGCTCTGAAGATGGCTCCCTATATTACAAGCTTGTATTTAACTTGCGAGTATGTGCGTGCTGAGTCGTGATAGCGTAGTGGTATGACCGTTGACTGGCAAGCCAACAACCTGTTGTCAGAGTTTAAACCGCCCGTACGCCTCTGACATGGCTTTACACACCATTAAAAAATCTCTCAGGTGTGCTGGTTTCATGTTTTCCCTTACCATTTTAGCAACTGATAATTATAATTATTTAATAAGACATTTGAAAAAACAACTGATATGGATGGGATTCGAACCTACGATCTCCGGCGTACCGTGCCGACGCTCTAACCACGGAGCCACCGTATCCCATCAGAATAAGTCGAAATTTCAAAACTCTTTCTACGCCTAGGGCGTGGTTGGCTTAATTTATAATACGCACATAGCTTATGAAAAGTCAGTGGTGCGCGTCTTGGTATCGAATTCGAGACCTCTGACTTGTCAGTCGGTGGTCATACCACTAGGCTATCAGTGCTATAAACAATCAAATAATATATAAAAACCATAAATATGGGTGTGTCTGTCTCCATACTAACACGCAGTAAGGACACGGGTTTCAACCTCACCTCATATTAAAGTAACACATAACTAATGTACATTTGATTCTAGCTTGACACAATAGCACCATGATTTATGCATAGAAAGGGGTTCTCTTATTTTTTCCCCTCAATCGATCCCTATGTTGTGTATCGTCAGTGTAGGTTATTATGTCTGATAACAGTTTTTTAAATTTTATTTTACTAGATTTGGGATTTTTTTTTGTTATAATTTTGGTAGAATATGACGACAAATAAAAACATCATTAGTCCACTGCTGAACATAGGACTCTCTCAATGCGTGCCACCATTGTGCGCTGGAGGCAATATGTGGAGGCTGCGATCGCAGTAGCAGATGATTGCTGTTTCACAGAAGGATGCTGCTGGCCATCCTCCGGATCTTTCCTTGTGTCGTTACTTACGACACCCGCGGGACGAATAGGGGTGGTTTTATTCTTGGACCGGAAACCACACGGCTCACACTAATAAAAACATTAACAAAAAAATATACTTATAAACAATAGAAAAAGAGTTTTATTAACTTTTTTTTTAATTTAAAAGATTCACAAGACTTGGCTCACTGACTCATCAACGCCCAGCCTAAACGCTTGGACCTATAAAACAGTTTTTTTTATGTATTGTTTTAGGACATAGGCGAGGATTATGAAAAGGCAAAAAAGCGGGAAACGGGGCAAAAACGGGGCAAATAAAAGTGTGCAAAAGCTAGTATTTTTTTAATCTTTATTTATTTACAGGATGTAAGTACGCATTTGCGTCCATACACACTTTAGATTTTTAGAACTATAATATAATATAATATTTTGGACTCACAAGTGGAACTAGCTAAATTTCCGTAAATAACAGACGTACAGACTGGCAGATAGACATGACGACATGGCTTCCTTTTTTCGTACAGAACCCTAAAAATAGGTTATTATTCGATGGTATTATTAAAGAAATTTAAGTTAAGACTAAAATTTGCTAAGTGCTGTTACAAAGAAGTAAGTACCATTATCATACTAATTTAAATGTACCAGCTTACTAAAAATCTAATACTTCCCTCATCTTAAAGTAACACAAAATGACTAAGCATAATCTACTTGAATTGCTCCAATTACTAGAATTACTAATTACTAAGAATGAGTACGCGAGTGGATTACTAATTAGAAATTAACATAATACTTAACTAATGAGTTGTTCTAGTTTTAACTACGACCTTTTACTTGAATTAGAACATAGGTATTAGTTAATTACACTTATTTTAGAACTAATATTTCTCCCGCGACTTAGTTCGTCCAAAGGAAATTGTGTGGGAAAAGGACAACGCGATATGCCCGCCGTGACGAGACGGCCCGTACTACATTTCCATTTCCTTACTATTTCGATGCGGGGGACAATAAATTTGGGTAGTACCAGTCTCACAAAATATCGGCGTAAAGTAAAAAGTATTCGTAGTAGTAGTAGTACTGTATTATAGTAGTAGTGTAATGAGAGCAAGACTGACTATATCCCCCCTTCTATAAATCCCTCATTCTTAATCTGCCTTCCCCATCTATAATCCCACACACAAATTTTTCCCACCTGTCGCCAAGTTTGTCCTAATAAATAAAAATAACTTGTCCTAATAGTAAATTAGGTTTTCCTACCAACTATCAAGCCACCCACTAGCTGATAAGTTTATCCCTCTAGCTGATAAGTTTGTCCCACTAGCTGCCAAGTTTATCCCACTAGCTGACTAGTTGGTCCTACACTATTTAATAATCAAAAAAAGAAAGGATCTTCTAATTTTTTTAGCGCCTAAAAAAACTTATAATTCAATTAGTGTAGTGAGGCTGATAATTACACTGGTCGCCCTAGCGACACATGTGGTACAATTTATGAGCTGAGCGTTATGAGAACAATATTATATCTAGAATTCTGATATCTGTAGTCAAATGGATAGGCGCCCGGATAGGTGCTTGTAATTTTTCCGGGTCACCATGGCAACGTTTTGTCCACAAATGACAAAGTAATTGTGGTCTAGAATGCTTCATTAGCTTTTGAAGTTCATTAAAACATTTGTTCATTATCATGCTTAATTCATCGTCTTTCTTCCGTTTCATCATCATCAGCCTGTATTAGTCCACTGCTGAACATAGGCCTCTCTCAATGCGCGCTACTATTGTGCGCTTATTGGAAGTATTTGCCCATAATCATCACGCTTGGCAAGCGAGTTGGCGATCGCAGTAGCGTATGATTGCTGTTACACAGAAGGATGCTGCTGCCCTCCGGATCTTTCCCTTTGTCGCTTCTTGCGACACCCGCGGGACAAGTAGAGATGGTTCTATTCTTAGGTCGGAAACTACGGCAGACTTCCTTCCGTTTAACGTACGAAAAAGTCGAAAAACCTCGAAACCGCGCCCTCTTTTGCCTCAGCATATAAAATAGTTGCAGAGCTTAGATGCAATTTCGGTAGCGGGCCCACTCAAGTATGGTTCGCCGCGCCATCGCGCGCATTTAATGGGATTTGGAGGCTTTTAACATCGCCTACATAGGTAGTACATAGGTATAGTGGTGTATAATGTTGTTTAATAGTTGTATTATATGTGCTTGTTTTGGAGGTGGAAGAGAGTATATTTCAATGCGGATTATATGGAGTTTTGAACGCTTTTGAGGTGAGCGTAATTGTAAAATATATTAGGAATGTTTGAGGGCCTTGTTGATTTAGTTGCTGAAGTAGTTAGTTCCGAGTTTGAAGTGTAAGGTTCGTTTTTTATTATAATTTACATTTACAGATATAATTTGAATTTAATATCTGATTGACACTAACATAGTTAATATGATGTATCGCTAATTCTTGTCAATACATTAATGAAATTGACGCTTTATTTTCAATATTAAATATCAATTATTATCTAATTAAAATTATCTATACAAACCTATATAACATAAACATAACTAACATAGTTAAATATAAATAAATAATATGTTGCCTGTTATCAAAGTGGCTTTTTGGGGGGCCCATTTAGTGAATTATCAAGTTACCACATGCCAGTTCGTTTCAATTTTAGTATTGAAAGGCAGGTGCCGTTTTCTTTCGGCTATAATAGAGGTTAACCGATCCACCTAACACCCATTCTCCATAGACAAGTAATTTTTACCATATTTTTTTTGCAATAGTCCTGCACTCGCCGGGGACAATCCACGACTGCATTCCTAAGTATGATGCTCTTGTTGATGTAGAATCATCAAGGTCTCTCTATAAAGAGCCAGTTTCTTGACCTTATATGTCGGGTTTTTCTTTGTCAGTACTGTATGTATAGGTAACTATGCGTTGGCCAGAGGCAGAAAAAGAGGTATATCCTCTCATTTCCCGATTTTTCTCCGCTAGAGTCGGATTGCCGTCGCACTGCATCCATCGGACTACTAGAGTGAGATAGAGAGTATATTTAGATATACTGTTTGCTCACACACTTATGTACTTACTATCCTATACTTCATAATTGGGTAGTCTACGTTGATTTTGAAATTTAGTTTCAAAGATATTTTTTCAGGTGAAATCTACCATTTGTAAAATATAAAAGCAGTTTCACTTAGAAATAAAATCAAGATCATAAAAGCTAAGTTAGATAAGTAAACCTTTCATGTAATAAAATGAATACAAAAATAATTATATCCATGAAAGCGAATGGTTGCTCGCACTCATTGGCAATGATAAAAAAAAACAAACCTTTTTTTATTCTCACGCGTACTTTTTACGCCAATAACCATTTGCTAAACGATAATAATGTGGGGCCATTAAGTGGGAGGTGAGGCGGAGAGTTAGCGAGAGCGGCTAACGCTAACATAAATAAATCAACTTCGCTCGGATTCTGCCTGTCAAGGAAAACCAAAGGAGGTTTTAAAACAAAAAAAATGTTTGATCGGAATAAGTTTTCATAGGTACTTGTTAAAATCAAAATTATATTTTTATATATTTACTTTGATACTTTGTAATATTATTCTCCTTAACTTGGTGCTATTTTACGGTTGCTCTTGGCTAATCTCCGTTGAGATCGGCCGCTGTAACCGAAATTCGGTCAGGAGAACATTACACATTACAGTAGGATGCTGCTGCCCATCTTTTGGATCTTTCCGTTTGTCGCTTCTTACGACACCCGCAGGATGAGTAGGGGTGGTTCTATACTTAGGCCGGAAATCACACGGCATGGTTTAAAATCATAACAAAATTAATTCACGTTCATTTTTTCATACACACTTGAGGCAGCCACAAATTGACGCGGCCGCGGCCTACAGTAGGATCGGCCTTTTCTGGCTTGAGACATGAACTCAAGGTTAGGTTAGTTTGTAAAAAGTTTTTCTTTTGTAATATTTTACAATAACTTTGGTTTAAAATTAAAATTTATTTATTTATACACATACATAACCACTATCTTTACAGAACTAATTCAAATTCGATAGTGTAGCTAGAATAATAATTATTTGAAAATGAATGAATAAAAGAATTTGATTTGATCGCTTATTTAGGGGCCCTCCTCTATACGTGCATGTATCTTAATCTTTAGTAATATATAAAACGAATGGTATTACTCGAAGTAAAATCAAATGAACACGTACAAACCCCTTTCGTGGTTTATAACAATCCTTTTGAGATATAAAAATCTTTTCGATATATTATGAACATTTTTTAACACAAATCTAAGGCTTGTTTTAATGTACTTACATTTTTTTCACACAGCGGCCAATCTGAGATTTAATTTAGAATTTGAAATTATTTAAAATTCAATCATGATTCGAAAGACACGTGGCGCCATCTATTATCATAAGAACGTTATTGTTGTTTTCCTCGGGAACAGTACTTTTTTCGGGATGAAGCTGACAATGTCCGCGTCATCATCTGCCTAGCCTTTTCCCACACAGCGGCCAATCATCTGCCTAGCCTTTTCCCAACTATGTTGGGGTCGGCTTCCAGTCTTACCGGATGCAGCTGAATACCAGTGTTTTACATGGAGCGACTGCCTATCAGACCTCCACAACCCAGATACTGGGTTACACGATACCTCTTGGTAAGACTGGTTGTCAGACTTTCGAGCTTCTGACTACCCGCAACGACTGTCAAAGATCTACAATTGACAGCCGATTGTAAACCTGACAACTTATATGCCAAATTTCAGGATGATCGGTTTACTAGTTTGGGCGTGAAAAGGTAACAAACAAATAAACTTGCTTTCGCATTTATAATATTACCTAGTTAGGGTAGGATTAGGATACTGCAATAAAAAATAAAATAAAAAGTAAAAAAAATATCGTATCGTGTGATGGCTCATTAGTTACGGACGCGCTTTTCAAGCGCTTGGGTGAAGGTTCGAACTTGGCATACGTACCAATGTGACTTTTTCTATGTCAAATGTTCTTTTTAAGATAATCTAAGACACCACTGACTAACGGTGAAGGAAAACATCGTAAGGAAACCTGGGCTTAATAGTCTGAAATCGCCAACCCGCTTTGAGCTAGCGTGGTGATTAATGCTTAATCGTTCTCTGTATGAGAAGAGGCCTTTGCCAAGCAGTGGGACAGTTACAAGCTGATTTATTTATTTATAATTATACTAAAAATCCATTAAAAAATGGTCAAAAATGCACTCCTACGCTTATAAAATTTGGCTTGGACATTTTTAACGATGATGGTTTATCAATATTTTTTTAATTAGTATTCTAAGATTAGATAAGATCATTTGAACTCTACCCAACTAAATCTGCTAAAGGCATTACCTTACAGCGCTCGTTAGAATTAAAATCTTATTATTTTATCCAATAATTAAGTCGAGAGCGTATATTCTGCTCGACACTGATGATGTCTACTTTTTTTCAGAGCGCCCATTACAACTGATACAATGAAATTCCCTTGATGAGCGGCATGGAGGATAGAAATGGGGGCGGGATAGATACGGCTAAACTGTATTATTTAAATTAAAATAATGTCCTTCTTTTTGGAAATCGGTTGAAGTCAAAGGTCAATATTCGGACTTTGCTTTTAACGCCATTCTGCGACTATTTCGGTTTTCTTTTATAGACTCACGCCTGTATTCCCAGAGGGGGCAGGCAGAGGTGTGCAGTGCACCCACGTTTCGCCGGCTATGTTAAAAGTCTCATGTAATAGAGGGCAAGCCTATTGCCAGACTCCGTGCTGCTACTGAGAATTTCCTAATGGAAAAACTCAATAACACTTTACCCGACCCGGGGATCGAACTCAGGACCTCGTGCTCAGCAGTCGCGCTTGCTACCACTAGACCAACGAGGCAGTCGTTATTCACGGTTTAATTTCGGGTTTTACCGACTAGTTTCGGCTGGCCTGCCTACAGAAACCAATAGAAGGGACGTTGATAAAACCCGAAACGCGAGGGTTAACCACGAGTAAACCCGAAATGATAAACTTCATAATTATTTTATAAGAAAGAAATAAACAATTGATATAATTAAGAATTTTTTTTAATTCTTGAAAAATTCACAATAGTGGTTTAGCGGCAGTACATCGAAGATCTTGGGTACGAATCCTACCCGTATCAGTTGTTTTTTCAAATTTACATTACATTCAATAAGCTAACATACCACAAATTAAATTGCCACCCATCCATTTACTGACCGCGTCATGCGCTGCTTAACCTTGATCATCGTGAGCGTTGAGCACCGTAAAAAAAATTGTTACTGAGGCCGCAGAGTGGCTTTAAAAGTAAATCAAGATCAGAACAATCTGTTTACATTATACTTGTCTGCCTACCCTCATATAACATACTACATGACACAAAAACCTCCATGATTCCAATTTTATGTTTTCCAATCGAAACACTGGAGTCAATTCGCGTTTATCGAGTTTTCTTCATAAAAACAGTACGACCTTTACTTTTATAGATTAGAGTAGGAATAAGTTATAGAGCGCGTCTGTATGTGACTATCGTGCGCAATGATAATATTTTTTTTTGTATCCGGAGCAGTATAAAAGGGGCTCGCACCGATTAAAAACATATCGTACGGGGCCAAGTACTGTTAGCGAGCTTCGCAGCCCCGTCCAGTGCCTGCCTGTAGGCCTGCGGTGATAGCCTTAGTGGTATATCAGAAGTCTCAGGCTCTCGAATCACACACGCATCTCTAACGTTTTTTAAGTTATGTGTGTATCATAAAAATAATTATCTCCTGCTCCGTGCCTCAAAGAGCACGTAAACCCGTCGGTCCTCCTGATCTCTCTCCAGTGTTGGATTGCTGTGTCATCGGACCATGATAGTGAGAGAATATAGGAAGTGAAGTAAAAAAAGTATCACTACTAGTCAGGTCATGAAAAACCTGTTCTTTTTCACCACAGATACAAAGATACACAGACACGTCAAAATTACAATACCCCTCTTTTTACGTTGGGGGTCAAAAAATACTACGATATTAAAACCTATATTTTATAATAGTAAGTTCCTATTTGCGCAGTTTGCATTATCGACTGTGGGTACAAGACCGACACGTTGTCCTATTAATACCCTGACAGTATAAACTTTACTTTATAGTCAACAACCAGGATCGATATGGTTTATAATCAAGCACACGGTTACAGTTTGTTCTATGACGTCATAACATACTTTTTATCACTTACGACATCAGCAGATGGGGAAGTGACAAAGTTCCAAAATATCGAGTTTCCTTTACTTATAAAATATTATAAAGAGATAAAATTTGTTTGTATGTATGTAGAGAGAAATCTCTGAACCTGCTGAACCGATTCTAAAAATTCACTTTCACTTTCTTTCACTTATAAAAAGATACAATAAAGTACCACTAGGGTAGTTTCTAATTCTGTGATTTTGGGAGAATATATTAAGAAGATCCGTCCGTCCGATCGGTCCGTCGAAGATCGTGGGTTCGAATCCCATCCGTATCAGTTGTTTTTTCAAATTTTCTTATTAAATAATTATATTTAATAAGCTATCATGTGCAAAAAAAAAACAATTCACAAAAATATCTAAATTTGATTTTAAATGCCACATCCATTTTTTAATTCAGTGACGTCACCAGCCATTCATTAACTCAGGAACGGTTTAATTCTCTTCTGAACAACTTAATGAGACGTGCCACCCTCCGCCAACACTTTTTAATTTTATACCTTCACTTGGTTTGTGACTTTATTCTGACTGTATACTGTGTAGCCTTAATAATTATAGGTACCTTATCTTTCTTTTAAATCGTAGTAGTAGTCGAGAGTCGTGACAGCCTAGTGGTAGTGACCGTTGGCTGGCAAGTCAGAGGTCTCCGAACCCCAAGGCGCGGGTGTTGTTCGGACGTGTTCGTAAACACACACCTTCCACCTCTAACTTTTCGTAAGTTATGTGCGTTTTATAAATTAATTATCACTCTCCGTGCCTCGGATAGCACGTTAAGCTGTTGGCCCCGGCTGTCAATTGTAGATCTTTGACAGTCGTTACGGGTAGTCAGAAACCCGAAAGTCTGACAACCAGTCTTACCAAGGGGTATCGTGTAACCCAGCATCTGGGTTGTGGAGGTCTGATAGGCAGTCGCTCCATGTAAAACACTGGTATTCAGCTGCATCCGGTAAGACTGGAAGCCGACCTCAACATAGTTGGGAAAAGGCTAGGCAGATGATGATATCTTTATTTTAAATCCTATGGAGAAAATTCTTACTTATCTGAGCAGTAGCCGACCTTAAAAGAACAGAATGCTACGTCATTTCCTTGTACTAGTCAGCCGTGTGTACTTTATTGAACGATACTTGTTAGAGAAATTAAAAATATTTCTTTGGAACAAAGAGTAGTAATGGTTGGAGTGATTAAAGATGTCAGAATTGATCAGTATAATCAGAAGTTACTCTTGAACTACCACTCCATTATCATCATCATTATTAGCCTTAATTTAGTCCACTGCTGAACATAGGCCTCGCCCAAAGCGCGCCACTATTGTGCGCTCATTGGAGGTATTTGCCCATAATCGCTACGCTGCCGCGCTGGGCAAGCGGGTTGGCGATCGTAGTGGCTGATGATTACTGTTATACAGAAGGATGCTGCTGCCCATCCTCCGTATCTTTCCCTTAGTCGCTTCTTGCGACACCCGCGGGATGAGTAGGGGTGGTTCTATTTTTAGGCCAGAACCCACCCCAATCTAGTTATTATCCTATTTGAAATATCCTAAGTGAAAACTAAGTTCTAATACGCACATAAATAAAGTCAGTGGCGCGTGCCTGGATTTCGAACTTATGACTTATCATATACCACTATCATAGCTCTGATACAATACAAGAATTTTGAAAAACCAATTTTTGATTTTTCAAATTTTTTTTAAATAAGAAAAAAATTAAGTTTTATTCATTGTACCTAAACATTTGAATTATCGCTCCATTGCTGCCTATTCCATGGTTCACTACAGCCTCAATAGCAAAAAGTAAAAAAAAAACAAAAGACGAAACTTGTGCGCACCCATCCATTTTAAAAGCAGTTAAAACGGACGCCGCCGTCAAGTAACACTAGAATTTATTCTGCGACGGTTCCGTAGAAAAATTGTTTCTACTCAACTTCAAGATGGCGTAATTTATAAGTCTTCCTTTTTTAAAAAGTAAATTGTTGATTTTTGTTTTAAATTTCATTTAGACTGCAGGTTAGAGGCTTCGTGGCCTCTTTTAAGACTTAAATATAATACCATCTGAGATGGTTGAATGTGAAAGAGAATTTCGCTATCTCGAGCCCCGTCACGAATAGCTTCGTAGCAGAGGGCGATTTACCAGTAGGTCGCTGGTTCAAATCCCGCTTGTAATCGATTTTGTTTCTTTCTTCAAAATTTTGAACTTAGATGTTGGCTAAGCAATAGGTTACGTTTTGATGCATAGTTACTCTGACTGCAAAGTCAGACATGCTAGCCCTCTAGTACTTTATACAAGGGGTGGATATAACTTAGGTCATCCTAGGTGGGATAATCTGGAACCTCGTGGACCGTTGACTGGCAAGCCAACTCAGGTTCAAACTCAATTCGCGCACTTCTGACTTTTCGTAACTTATGTGTGTGTCGAAACAAATTATACTTACGACATTGGTTTATGTAAAACCATCCTCGCCGCGCCATTGTCTGTAAATTTAATATATTGGTCACTTCTGTATTGGGCGATATAGTCGCTAAGCGACAAAGCCTTTTTTGTTAAATAAAAAATTTTTTTTTTTTTTTTTTTTTTTCTCTGGTTTAATCTTGCGATCAGTCCTTCAGACTATGAGCAGATGAGATGTTTCAGATGGCATGTTGGGCGCTACTCCCAATGGAGTCTGCCCTATCTTTACGGAGTCATTCTTCTGTCTGACTATTCTGGTCGAAAATGTCCCGCCGTTTTTTTAATCGGCGGATGCTTTCTGGAATTGTAAGCTGTCCTGCTAGCTTATTCGGATGCTTTAGCAGTCGGGATTTGTAATTTTTGCCATGTGTATTTATCTCCTAAAAATAATCATAATAAAAAAAATAAAAAATATTTATTAACACTTACTCCGTGCCTCGGAAAGCAAGTGAAGCTGTTGGCCCTGCGCCTGATCTTTCTCTGATCGTGTCGGATTGTCGTCCCATCGGAGTATGAGAGAGAGGGAATAGAGAGTGTTCCTACGTTTGCGCACACATTTGTGCACTATAATATCTCCTGCGTAGTTGACTAATCTCCGTTAAAATTGGCCGCTGCCACCGAAATTCGGTCAGGTTTTTCTTATTTCTATAGAACGCGTCATGACGTTGTATTTAATTTTATCTTCCCATAAAACAAGGGATTTTCCACCCCTCTTACTCCAATTCAAACTTTTTTATCCAATTCCCTTATCAAGGGTGAAAATCCTAAAAATCGGGAAAAAAACTTCCGGGATCTCACCGCATGAAGACGTTGGACAACTTTTTTAATTTCCACAAGTGGACATAATCGGGGGTGACGTCATCAATCTAGTTGTGACGTGTTGCGGCTGTACGTTCCTTTTGTTAGTTTCATTTTCTTTGTTTACTTTTAGTTATAAATACAAGTACCTAATAATAATGTCCTCCTGACCGAATTTCGGTCACAGCGGCCAATCTCAACGGAGATTAGCCATCGACGCGGGAGATATTATAGTGCACAAATGCTTGCGCAAACACAGGTGCACTCTCTATTCCCTCACTCTCATAGTCCGATGGGACGGCAATCCGACACGACCGGAGAGAGATCAGGCGCAGGGCCAACGGCTTTACGTGCTTTCCGAGGCACGGAGTAAGTGATAATGAATTTATAAAACGCACATAACTTACGAAAAGTCAGAGGTGCGCGCCTTGGGTTCGAACCTGAGACCTCTGACTTACCAGTCAACGGTCTACACCACTAGGCTATCACGACTCAAAAAAAAAATACAAGTAGACTCAAAATACAAGTAGGTTAGTATAGTACCGTGATAAGGTCCTACCGTTTAAGGTATACTTGTGTTTAGTCGACTGACATTGTTCTCACATAAGACCTCAGAACAATGTAACCTAAAATATTGTAAGCCATTATATTTAAAAGAGCAACCATGGAGTTTCTTGCCAGATTCTTCTCCATGAAGGGTTTGGCTGCCCTTGGAACTAGCAACTAGAGTCACTTTTACAACAAACAATATTAGAATTATGACTATTCATAAGTGCCTAATGGTCTACGTGAATAAAAATATTTTGATTTTGATTAATTTTTGATAACCTAGCTAGTGGTATTATCATTAGACTGCTAAGTCAAAAGGTCGTAGATTCGAAACCCAGGCATGTACCTCTGTTATCGAATTCATGTGCGATTTAAAAATTAGTTATCACTATTTTTGTGAATTTTTACATGTTAGCTTATTAGATATAATTATTTTTAATAAAAATTTGAAAAAACAATTCGACTGATTCTGGTACGGTATACGGTGGCTCAGCGGTTAGAGCGTCGGCACGGTACGCCGGAGATCGTGGGTTCGAATCCCATCCGTATCAGTTGTTTTTTCAAATTTCTTATTCAATATTTATAACATGTGCTACATGTCAAAAATTCACAAAAAATTATTACTTTTGTTTTCGGAATTTGCCCAATTAGTTAAAATTAAAGACATAGTTTTAGTAAAAACTTACTATACAGGAATAACCAACCAAAAAACAGGAAGGATATATCAAATCAACTAACCTTTTTCGTGTCTTCAAAAAAAAAAACTTATTAGCAAAAAGGACTTGTTAACTTCGTAATAAAAAAAAATAACCTACCACTCTTCTCCGTGTTTTTCTGTTCTGACATCGTTAAAGCATTGATTGATGTTTCCGCGGGAAATATGGTGTAGGGTGACAAGGATATTCGATCAGAAAAAAAATATTCAGGACAACTATTTTTAGACCCTTTCCTGTTGGCATAATTATGTTAAGGGTTGACCTTTAAGAATAAAATGTAAATAGGTATTGGAAAATTCTTAATAAAATAATGGAATTTGATTTGAGTATAATGGACAGAAAATTGCTCCCGGCTATTCTCGTTACAGAGAAAAATGGCTGCGTCAATATTAGTAACATTAAAAAAAAAAACATTATTACTATTACATAAACTCACGCCTGCATTCTCCAGAAGGGGTAAGCAGAGGTGTATGCAGATACACCCAGATTTCGCCGGCTATGTTATAAGTCCTATGTAATAGGGGCGAGCGAATTGCTATTAACCGGGTACAATTCCAGACTCCGTGCCGCTACTGAGAATTTACTAATGGAAAACCCAATAACAATTATTCCGACCCGGGGATCGAACCCAGGACCTCGTGCTCAGCAGTCGCGCTTGCTACCACTAATGCACATGTGTATACCCAATCCTTATTTAATATTTCTATAGCTCAAACACAGTTGTTGAACTTTCTTTTCCCTCACTCTCACAGTCCGATGGGACGGCAATCCGACATGACCAGAGTCAGGCGCAAAACCAATGGCTTTACGTGCTTACGCGAGGAAGTGATAATTAATTTATAACTTACGAAAAGTCAGACGCGCGCACTTTGGGTTCAAACTCAATATGACAATATCCTACTCGCTTCATGTTTCATGGGATTTATAATTTATCTGTCGATTTGGGTGTAACAACTCCTGTTTTATCTCTCGGGGTAATACAGACGAGATGTTATTATTTTGTAGAATTCAATTTTACCCTTCACCGGCTAACAACAGGGTTGATTCAATAAACTTCATTGCCTCCAATAATGTCTTGACTCTCTCCGAAATTATGGTGTCCACATAAAAAATATCGTGCCAGTAAACTGAGTTTGTAAGTTGAGAGGTGCTTGGGTCACGCGCGCTGAACTAACATGTCTTGAGGAGACTTAGTTTAATATAACATGTTATGTAAGGCTGTCGGGACACGAGCAAGCATGTTAGAGACTTGATGGAGTTTGAAGCTGCGGGGTTTGAAGTTTTGAACAAAAGATGGTGGATATTATGTGAGCTGTGAGAAATTTTGAGAAATAAATGACTCTTTTTCCTTCATAGTATGGTTGATGAACCACCTCGTGTCAGTGTTTCAAACCACCCGTAGGGCTCTGTGTAGTGTGCTGGTTTCTTCACGATGTTTTCCTTCACCGTTTTAGCAAGTTATATAATACTAGCGACCCGCCCCGGTTTCGCACGGTTACGCTAATATGCATGTATTATATAAACCTTCCTCTTGAATCACTCTATCTATTAAAAAAAACCACATCAAAATCCGTTGCGTAGTTTTAAAGATCTAAGCATACATAGGGACAGACAGACGCGGGAAGCGACTTTGTTTTATACTAAGTGTAGTGATGAAGCAGTGATAGCCTAGTGGTACGATTGTTGGATTGCCAAGTCAAAGGTCCATAGGTTCGAAACCCAGGCATGCACCTCTGATTTTTCGGATTCATGTACGTATTAGAAATTAACGAATCCCATCCGTATTAGTAGTTTTTTAAAATTTTCTTATTAAATAATAACACTTATATTCATCACCCTTTTAGACATATGCATTTCTCTAAACGGAAATAGCTATAGGTAGTGGACAAAAAATCAACTTAAAATGCAACTTAATATTTATGCCTGATATATTACATTGAAATAGTCTACGGATATTTCAACAATTCTTTAGTATTTTTAAAATAAAAATAAAAATTGCTCTAATTAGTTTTTAGTAGTAGTTTAGTCACCACGTACTTTCTAAGATATTGCGTTCGTAGAGGAATTCTGTTAGGTTGTCTGCACACGGTCAAGTTGGATTGACGAAGTTAAATTCTTGGAGTGTAGAGCAACCACTACAATGAATGTGTGAATTTTGAAAAACACAAAAAATTATTGTTTTTAACTAACAATGACTATTTATTTACAAAACTGCTTAATGATGTTTAATACTATTAATAAATGTAAGTTAAATTAGGTTTCGAAAAATTTTGGTAATAAATATTGTGAATTTTAAAACATTTTTATGACGAATTATTGTATGCGAAGCAAACTTTAAAGTTAAATATTGTTGTAAAAATTAAAATCTGAACGAGAAGGATAAGTTAATATAGTAAGGATTACAAACCTTTGTCTCTTTCTGAATCTTGTTCGTAATCTACCTTTTTATTCTTCAAAAAAAATAAAGTTAATAAAATTATGGTTTGTTAAGTCTATTGCGCCTTGTTTATAAAAATAACATAATAACACATTGGACGAGAAAATATTTATTTTGTATATTCGTTTTTAGTTTCATTAACACTTTTGCCTTACTCATAAGTGCATGGACTGCATCAAACTTTCATCAAAATTGCTTCATCTATTTCTATCGTGTGTAGGAAGCCTTCTGCGTGTTTGCGTTTGACGTCCGCGTAAGTACTTTAGTAGACTTTAAGATAAACCGTTTTGCCTCCTCTTCATATAAAGGATGCCGGTCAGAACTCTTGCCAGAGTATCTGGAAGTTTCTATCACGATATTAGCAGCTTGGAATTCGGAGTCATTTTCATAGATGATTATTAAATCATTTTCTTTAGTACCTACTATGGTTGCAGTCACAGTTGCATTTACAGATATATACAGCGTGTAACAGAAGTCCGAAATAATACTGGGTATGTATGTGTATCATGAAGAGAATCACCTGTGAAAATATTGAATGCAAAAGAGGATTTTTTTTTCATACAAAATAATTATTTTAATTTCATTTTCTTCAATAATGACAGATTTCATTATCCTACTCGTGCCTAGTGCTTACTTAAAGAATTTATTGAAGGTAAATAACCGGATTCTTGTTGATTCACCTTTCAGCTGATGTGAAAGATTTTGGTGAAAACTTTGACCGTGGTTTACTCGAGTATTTTTTGGGGTACGGTTCCAAAACCTATGCTCAAGGATTGTTTATAGGGTACCTTATACGCCCTTAATGTATTATTTCGGACTTCTGTTACACGCTTTATATACATTAATGAACATACTTACATTTATGAACATTCTAGTTTTTGCGTGAAAGAAGATTAATTTTACAAGTGGTCCAGTCAGTTAGTCGATATTTTTTTTTTTATAAGTTTTACGTTTCCGCATTCTTCTCTATAATTATAAACTTTTACTACGCCAAGTTTCACACTCCTCCGTGCGCGCAATATTCTTTAAAAGGGATCCACAGTTTTTTGCTTCACGTATTAATCACATTTATGATATTAGTATCTAGGTTTAGTAGGACCATTTTAAGAGATTTTCGATCTTTACTTAAAAACGTACTGTATGGCGTCATTACGAGATCCTTCTACTCAAGCGTAATTAACTGCAAATACTTATTAGGCGAACAATTTTACTAGGATGCCCAACTACTTGGCGATCCTTTGTAGTTAGAAAAGTAGTTTAGAACATATTATACGCTAGCTGTGCCCCGCGGCTTCGTCTGTGTTAAATTAAATTTTCCCGTAAACCGTAAATGCACGTTAATAAAGATTTTAATCACAGATGTTATTATTTCTTTATTTTTTTTTTTTTTATAGACTCACGCCTGTATTCCCCAGAGGGGGTAGGCAGAGGTGTGCAGTACACCCACGTTTCGCCGGCTATTTTATAAGTCCCAGGGGGCGAGCCTATTGCCATTAACCGGGCACAATTCCAGACTCCGTGCTGCTACTGAGAATTTCCTAATGGAAAACCCCAATAACACTTTTGCCCGACCCGGGGATCGAACCCAGGACCTCGTGCTCAGCAGTCGCGCTTGCTACCACTAGACCAACGAGGCAGTCGAGGTTATTATTTCTTACTTCTTCTTATTATCGTATGGTTGATGAACAACCTGGTGTCAGAGTTTAAATCGTCTCTAGGCCTCCTACCTAGCTTTACACACCGTTGAAAAATCTTTCAGGTGTGCTGGTTTCCTCACGATGTTTTCCCTCACCGTTTTCATACCACTAGGCTATCAGGACTCATAAAATAAAAAAGTATAGTATAACTATTATTGCATTGCTCTACAAACACGCTGCAATACGATATACGTCACGTTGTGCAGAGATAAAAAATCAATCGAACCAGCAAGCAAAGTTACACATGACGTAGAGTTGCGTGAAGCGTGACGCTTCGTTATCGTGGATGTCACGCTGTTCAGAGACAAGGCTATTAGTAACGAGAAATAGTGGATACAACTCTGATTTCTGTGATTTTTACTGCCTTTACCTAGATTCGATTTCTTGGGGGACAATGTTGTAGGTTGTTTGGTTAATTCCCAAACCGAATTTTGGTCACAGCGGCATCAGCGGAGATTAGATAACAACGCAGTAGATATTATAATGTATGCCGTGTGGTTTTCGGCTTAAGAATAGAACTACCCCTACTCGTCCCGTGGGTTTTGTAAGAAGCGACCAAGGGAAAGATCCAGGTGGGCAGCAGCATCCTTCTATGTAACAGTAATCATCCGCTACTGAGATCACCAACCCGCTTGTCTGGCGTGGCGATTATGGGCAAATACCTACAATGAGTGCACAATATTGGAGCGCATTGGAAGAGGCTTATATTCAAAGTATAAATTACTAATTCGCGGCTTTGCTTGCGTTTACTAAAAATTTGACAATCAATTCGGGTTGTACTTTAGAGCCACGTGGCGCCATCTATTATCATTAAAACGTTATTGTTGTTTTCCTCGGGAACAGTACTTTATTTTGGGATGAAAGGTAGGGTCCGTTTCTGTATACCTGACAACGTACCTATTTCAAACAGTATAATATAAATTTCAAACAGTACTTAACTTTCGCATTTATAATATTATGTATTTAGAAAGTTAGGATTAGGATAGAATTATAAAACCTCCGATACATTTTTTTAGCTAAGAACATTGTCACCTTTTAAATTAAAAAACCCAATAAAAATTTGTTAATCTGTTCGGAAGCTACGATGCCACAGACACACAGATTACACTCGTTAAAATAACATCCCTCTTTTATCGACGAGGGTTAAAATGCCTTCCTAAGCACGGAGTGCATCACAAATCTTAGATATTCTTTAAATCTAAACTATGATTTACAGAGTAGTTTGATTACATTCAACAATTATATGTATATGAATGCAACACGTCAGTGGTGCGTGACGTACAGCGTGACGGCGCGGCGTGACACCTCGTTATCGTGACACGAGAAACTACACCATTGTAGGCGGTGCTATTACGTGTTCGAAGGAAATATTGTTTTTATCAATCTATACCGAAGTTATTGAGTTTTCTAAAATTCTGGATTGTTATCCTTTTTTAGCAAACTAGGAAAGACAGTTTTTTGACTTCGACATTAGAGAATTTATGACGTCATCTGTTCGAATTGTCGTCTCTGTCTAACAAAGAATGTTTAAATCGTTTTAACTTGGTAATTTTTTATTTTGTTTTAATTTTTTTGAGAAATTATAGACAACATCTCTATTTTAACAATCAACTTCCACTGCTGAACATAGGCATCATAAGAGATATTATTTTACCCATAATCACCACGCTGGGCGAGCGGGTTGGCGATCGCAGTAGCAGATGGTTGCTGTTACACAGAAGAATGCCCATCCTCCAGATCTTTCCCTTTGTCGCTTATTACGACACCCTGAACTATACCCCCGTGGGATGAGTAGGGGTGGTTCTATTCTTAGACCGGAAACCTCACGGCACTAAATAATGTGCGTATTATAAATTAATTCCTCCGTGCCTTCCTCGGAAAGCACGAAAAGCCGTTGGTCCTGCGCCTGATCTCTCTCCGGTCATGTCGAATTGCCGTCCCATCGAACTATGAGAGTGAGTGAAACATGGAGTGCTCCTGGGCTTGCATTATAATCTCCTATGTAGTTGACTGCGCCGTGGTGACCTAAATTCGGTCAGTAGAGCATTATAATTACTTTACTATGTTTTTAAACGTTATACGACAACCAGTCTCACCAAGGGGTATCGTGTAACCCAGTACCTGAGTTGTGGAGGTCAGATAGGCAGTCGCTCCATGTAAAACACTGGTATTCAGCTGCATCCGTTAAGACTGGAAGCCGACCCCAACATAGTTGGGAAAAAGCTAGGCAGATGATGATGTTTTTAAACGTTATAAAAATATTATCGCCTAACAGTCGGGCATTATATCCGATACTTAATACCCCCGTTTCCAACTTGTAACACAGTTATCAGTGGTGACACACAACCACATGAATGCACCATTGATTGAATATAATCAGAGTATGGTATCAAACCATAGATTTTTTAATAAAAGCCTCTTTGGAAGGATTATGAAAGCTCGGGAAAACATGCGTAGATTTATTTTTTTAACATAACATAAAATAGACTCACGCTTGTATTTTCCAGAGGGGGTAGACAGAGGTGTATATAGTAAACCCACGTTTCGCCGACTATGTTATAAGTCCCATAACTTACGAAAAGTCAGAGGTAGAGCTATCACGACAAAAAAGGCTCAATTAAACTACAATACATACTAACAATTCCCATTAAATTAAATGAATTTTAAACAGTTATATCAAACAGATAACGATTTGACAGACGGACATTGCTAGTAGCTATTGTTCAATCAACAACTGAATCCTACTATAAATATAAAGCAAATCATTTTGTATTTGTAGTGAGGTACAAATGTCAAAATGATCTCCTTTGCCATTCCTACTCAAGCGTTATAATAAGCCCTATATAAGCCCAATAATATAATAAAATACAAAAAAAACGAAGAAAAAAAAATGCCGTGTGGTTTCCGGCCCAAGAATAGAACCACCCCTACTCGTGTCGTAAGAAGCGAGAAAGGGAATGATCCGGAGGTTGGGCAGCAACATCTTTCTGTGTAACAGTAATCATCTGCTACTGCGATCGCGAACCGATACAGCGCAGCGTGGCGATTTTGGGCAAATATCTCCAATGAGCGCACTATAGTGGTGCATTGGGAAAGGCCTATGTTCGACAGTTTCTATTTATAGTACAATATTATAAAATAATTATAGCAAAATATTATAGTCAAAATCATTATGCAACCTTCAATACTACCCTTATACGGTCAATAATATTGTAAACAAAAACCTAACACCAATTTGCCTATTCAAACCCGAGACCCTCATTTCACCAGACGTATTTGTGACCACAAGACAAGGTTATTAGTCACCATAGACAGTTTCTGTTATATTGTCGGGATTAAGTTGGTAGCCAATTTCTGACTTGGTTCGGCGTGGCTCTTAGACGTACTAAGCTGCCGACAATTGAGATATAAATGATCCTTTAAATACTATGCAAATAGAAGGTATTTTAGGATTAGTTGAGGTATATTCGAGGGTGTGATTGTCCATATTTCGATTGTCATAAAATGTTTGGCATAATTTTTTTCGCATAACAATTATCATTTATTCAATTAAATTAAATATTATACAATAAATATTTTTTAAATATATATGAAAAATTATACATTTAAAAATATAAAATATAGTAGCCCACCGGTATCGGGAACAGGGTCCAAGCTACCGCTGAGTCACAACCTCGCGGGCCAAGTCTAGATATTTTTATTAGTAAGAATAATATATAATATAGTCATTTCACAGAATTCTTAAAAGATGCCACCTAAAAACTTTTTTTTTGAGTAGGTAGATAAAATATCTACTTATCCATCGGGCCATCTTATAAAAATTGTAAAGATTATTGTAAATTTGTAAAATATATACCTAATGTTAACTTGTTTTTGTAATTTTAAATACTTATGTTTTGTTATTTTATATAGATTTTATTTAATTTCTTCTATAGTTTAATAGTTAGTTTAATAGTTTAAACAAAAAAAAAATTTGTGCGCCATGAAAGGCAAAACATGTAGTTCTAAGCCTCAATTTTAAGACCACATTGTGATGATGTTTTACTCATGTTTTTACAAAATAAATATCTCTCTCTCTCTCTCTCATAACGGTTTAATTGTCATTATGTTCTTGTCATGTTTTGCTTTGGCATACTTTCAGTAATAATTAATTGAAACCATTTCAACATTAATTTACTCTAGCAAGCTCTACAAAATCCCTGATAGCCTAATGGTATGACCGTCGACTGAGAAGTCAGTGGTCTCGAGTTGGATCCCAACTTCCCAAGGCGCGCAACTCTGACTTTTCGTAAGTTATGTGCGTATTATAAATTAAATATCAGTTGCTAAAACGGTGAGGGAAAACATCGTGATGAAACCAGCACACCTGAGAGATTAATCAATGCTGTGTAAAGCCATGTCAGAGGCTTACGGGCGGTTTTAACTCTGACACCAGGTTGTTCATCAACCATACGATAAGAAGATAAGAAAACGTAGTAGCTTAGGTGTTGATCGCTTTGGGACCTTTGTCCTAGCAACATAAGTTGATTACGACAAAGAGGAGCATTGGTGTATTCTTACCCAACATCAGACGGTATAGTTGAAGGCAAAGTTGAAAATAAAACTGGTAGTTTTATTTTATTTTGTGGGCACAGTGGCGACAAGCGCAGTCAATTGAATGCATGCATCGTCACAAACATGTCTGTACTAGTGACATGGCGCGCTGTTTAGTTTGTGCTGCTTTGAGCGTAGGGCTGCCACGCTTAAGAAAAAAATATTTATATTTTATGAAATTTTTACATGTTTTAGCACATGTTAGCTTTTTAAATATAAATATTTAATAAGAAATTTGAAAAAACAACTGATACGGATGGGATTCGAACCCACGATCTTCCACACGCCCTAGGCGTATAAAGAGATTTGAAATTTCGACTGATTCTGATGGGATATGGTGGCTCAGTGGTTAGAGCGTCGGCACGGTACGCCGAAGATCGTGGGTTCGAATCCCATCCGTATCAGTTGTTTTTTCAAATTTCTTATTAAATATTTATAAAAAAATATTTCTTTATTTTAAATGAAATTTCTCTGTCACAGCGACAGATCTCAATGGAGATTGAAGTAAGCAAGAGATATTATAGTGCACGTTTGCGCTTAGGCACAATATTTATCAATTTGACCACTTAGAACAGTGCAGTTTTTATAAGGAGGTAAATTTTTGATTAGAATACAAGATTGAAATATAAACATTTTGTTTAAAGTATTGTAGTATTGAACACTGCTGAAGTTCGAAATTTTGGAAGAAGGAAAAACTCATACAAAAATCACCTGTTCCATACATTTTGTCGAGTTATGTGAACATAAAATGTATGGAACAGTTGATTTTTTTTTGCGATTTCAGGGTTGGTCCCATAGTAAAAGTTGTTCATAATGATGAGTTTAACGACCCCTTTTAAGGATGCTGGTGTTTTACAAATAACCCTGTTTATTATTTATTTTAATATAATATGTTTGATGGTATTCGTAGAAGTTACAAACATTTCTAAACTGCCCCAAGCGAAGAACCCGAGTTAAATATTTCTGTTATTTACAAATATATTCCAATTTCCTGAAAATTAGTAACTTTTATTAATTAAGTTTTAAACAAGGTCAATAATGAGGTTCAAAGTTTTAAAAATCATTTCGAGCAGTTTGAACCTATTTAAATAATTATATATGTGCTATGAATTATTATATATATTATATTATAACTATTTATAATAATATATATAATATGTAGATGGATACAAGAAAAGAGGCTTAGGAAGAGATGGATGGATTGTGTGAAGGATAGTGAAGGTGATGAAGTAGAAGGTGATGAAGCAAGAAAGGAAGTGACTACTGAGATGACGGGTGGTAGAGATGTGTGGAGTAAGAGGACATACTGCGCCGACCCTAAATAATTTGGGAAGAGGGAAAGATTATATTATAACTATGTGTGCTATAAATTATTTTTTAAATTAGAATAGTAATTTTGCCCTAACTATCCTACATCGATAGCACGAGCGAGTTTTAAATAGCTCAGTTGGCAGAAATTCTGGTAGCTTTGTGGTGTAGTCGTAGGTTCAAATCCTACTTGAAAACGTTTTTTTTTTAACGTTAAAAGTTTGCCTGCCTCGTTGGTCTAGTGGTAGCAAGCGCGACTGCTGAGCACGAGGTCCTGGGTTCAATCCCCGGGTCGAGCAAAGTGTTATTGGGTTTTTCCATTAGGAAATTTTCAGTAGCAGCACGGAGTCTGGAATAATGCCCGGTTAATGGCAATAGGCTCGCCCCCTATTACATGGGACTTATAACATAGCCGGCGAAATGTGGGTGTACTGCACACCTCTGCCTACCCCCTCTGGGGAATACAGGCGTGAGTCTATAAATAAAAAAATAAAAATAAATAAAAGTTTGCTTCGATTCATGCGTTAAAGCATTTTGACCAATAAGAGAGATCTTTTGTATCCCAGCGGCACATTACAAAGAATTTCCTATTATGTCTCATTACTCGTCATTTTATAAATAAAAAAAGAAAAAAAATGTGATATATTATTTGTCAATTTTCCAGTAATTACCAACCCTATTATAGTTAGTTTTGAAGTTCGACAAAATATTCTAGAGCCACGGCTGTCTGGATATCAAAAATTATTTGTATAGACTGAAATTTGAAAATTCAGTGGAGTTTTGTTTTAAACTGTCAGGACTTTTAGTGAATATATTGTTTTGGCCTCTGTTTATAACTTTACTATTTGCTTTGACGGTCTAGTGTGGCGTATAGGATTTAAATTTGAGTTTCTGAGCCTCATATTTTAATGAAGCGACTGCCTATCTGACCTCCGCAACTCAAAGGTTTTTGACGGAGCGACTGACCTATCTAACCCTTGCAACTTAAAGGGATACGATATTCTAAAGTTAGATCAGTTGTCAGGATTTTATGAGGGTACTGAGTCTCTATATCGATGTGAATATCTTCATGACAGCCGGGGCCAACGGCTTAGCGTTCTTCCGAGGCACGGAGCTGGTAATGAATCTATACTAATATTATAAAGAGGTAAAGTTTGTATGTATGTCAGGGGTAATCTCTGGAATTACCGATTCGATCCTAAAAATTCTTTCACCTACAGGAAGTTATTTTATCCCTGAGTGCTTTATGCCATTTTGTATTCTAAAAAAGTAGTTTTCAGTAAAAAATAACAATATCAGTGATTCAAGTCAGAAAAAAACAGGCAATTTGGCTGCTTATCAACGTGTGTTTACGGGAAAATTTAATTAAACGCCGATAAAGTCGCGGGGAACAGCTAGTTTATAATACGCATAAAGCTTGGATTCGATAGAGCCTTGGGTTCAAATTTAAAGCGTCTGACTTGCCTTGTGGAATCCTAACATAGCGAGACGGCGTTGAGGTAGATTACGTAGATGATGGCATGACGAATTGTGACGAACGACTCAGGTCCATAATAGCCTTCGACAGAAAGGTATGGAAATCATGGGTGAGACAAAAAACGGAAAAATTTAAAACTACCTACAGTGATAACATCAAGCCTCTCTTTCCATCAATTTTAAGTTACAAATCTTGTAAACAAAGCACTTAATAACTTGATCAAATTATTGTAAAATTGATCGCTTGCTACTTTACTTGATTTTACAGCTTTCACCGGTTTGTTTACGAAATTACCGGAGAGTACGTTTTGGTTAAAGTAAACAAAAGTATTTGAAGCACTTTCTAGGGGCGGGCGGAGTTAGGGAATGTTGGTTTAGTGATAACTGCTTAAAGTTTGATGCTGGTTTGGTTAAACATGTTTAGCTTGCATTCATGTAATGGCTTCCTGGCCGAATTTTAATCACAGTGGTCAATCTCACAGAAATTAGTCAACTACTCGGAGATTTTGTTGCACAAGTCAACGTTACGCACACAGGTCAACTCTTTATTCCCTAACTCCGGTGGTATGGGACGGCAATCTGACACGACCGGAGAGAGATCTCGCGAAAGACCAACGGCTTTAGGTACGTACAGATATTTGATATAATGATTTATCAGGAAACAAGAAGATCTCTGAAGATTGATGTCCGAATCTGTTTATGAAAAAAGGTTTTTTTTTTCAATAGTTACCGAGCTTCACCCGTCCGAAGCTCTATTTTATTATATTTATATACGTATGTCACTATTAATCGCAGCTTCGGAGACTACGACAAAAAATCGCAGCCCCGCTCACCGACACACAGTGCCGTCACCATGATTTATGTGTACCAAAGCGCCATTGTCAAATGTATGGCTTTAAGCTTTTGTTCAGCAGTGTTTTATACCGATTTGAGTAATGGTCTCACCGCGCCCGCTTGTAAAATATCATGACGTTTTTAACTTATAGCGTTTTCTCATATGCAGTTGGTTTAAAATACTTCTGCTGTTACACTGAACTTGGTTTAAAACTTGGCGCCCAAACAGGGACTCGAAGTCCCTGCTTGGGCGCCAATTATGCCAAAGCCTAATACAAATTGATGGTGGTCTGACCGTATGGATTACGGTGATATTTTCAATTATATTACTGTCAGAAGGTATTACAAAATATAGTTATGATGAAGAAGTTACGGGATCAAGGGAAAAATCTTCAGTCTGTCCTCTCGTAATGACACCTACTTTTAATTATCTAGCATAAGTATGAATTGTTGATCTCTGGTTTGTAAAATATTAAAATAAATAACCGTCAAACTGCCTAATGCCATATTTGGGTCATTCGTTAAATTGACTTCTTATCATTTTATCAATGTATAGTTTTAATGTAAGATCTTATACAGCCTTTGTTATTTTTTAAGTTACCATACAAGATATCGTTAAAGTTAAAAAGAACTTATCAATGACGGTAAACAAGCAAGCCAAAATAAAAGATTAACACAATTTCAAGATCAAAACAAGAAAAATAAACAGTCAAATAACATGCCTTATTTCATTCCCGTCTTTCGCCGTTATTTAAACATTATGTTTAAAAGCGAACTTATTTTCCGTGGATTAAGGGTGGATTATCCAAATGTCCATCACTTTGTTATAAAAGTAGAATTCCGACGCAAATTTTAGCTGTTATAAGAAAGTCAGAAAAATCATTGTGATTATTAAGGCTTGGTAACTTAAGGCGTATTGGTTACGGACCAGCTTTGCAAGCACGTGGGTGTAAGTTCGAACCTGGCATGTATCAATGTGACTTTTTCAATGTCATAAATATATTCTTTCTTGGTTAATCTAGACTCCATTGACTAACGGTCAAGGAAAACATCGTAAGGAAACCTGGAGTTTAAAAGTCTGAAATCGCCAACCAGCATTGAGCTAGCGTGGTGATTAATCCTTAATCCTTCTCTGTGTGCGAAGAGGTTTTTGCCCTGCAGTGGGTCAATTCCATTTCAGTTCCATTTATTTTTATTTAACTTAAGGTTATTGTTACCAATCGATTGGAGCTGCATTTTTTGTAACTTAGGACTTCCTAAAATTGTATTGGTTAAGCAGTTAAACAGTTATTTTAATCTATTATACCAATAATTATTCACTAACTGTTTTATTATAACCGAAACAAAGATTACAAATCACTTCTGTATCATTAAGTTTACCTTAATTAAAATCTGAATCCATAAAATACGACTAGAAAATTATTTAGTAAATTAGTTCACAATACTAATATATATTGTTTCAGATCAGCACACAGTTCATTAAATTTATAACGACTGTATCAAAGAATCGTAAAACAAATAATAAAACGATACATTTTTATTCACTAATTGAATTTGATTGCCAATAACCGTACGCATGAATAAATACACATTTCAGAAAATAACTGTTATAAAATCACTGTTACAACAGATATTTTTCCGTTCCCTCACGGTTGTCTGGGAAAACATTAATTAACAAGTATTGCGCGCCTTATCGCAAGCTTTAGGAAAGTTCGTTTTATCATTGTACGTTGGGTCCTGTATATATTTTATTAGATAGCCTAGTGGTGGGACATTTGACTGGCGAGTTAGAGGTCTTAGGACCTCTGACTTTTTGTAATTTATGTGCGTATTATAATTGAATTATCACTTGCTCTGTGCCTCGAAAAATACGTAAAGACGTTGGCCCTGCACCTGATCTCTATCTGGTCGTGTTGGATGGCCGTCCCATCGGATTATAAGAGTGAGAGAATAGAGAGTGTACCTGTGTTAGTAAAATTGACGATTCAATAGAGCTTATATTTAGTCTAATTGAGTAAAGAAAAAAAACAGATTTTAACGAAATTTGGCACAGAATACACAACCCAAAAAAGAATCATAATAATATTATACATTTTATCCGTCGATATTCGTATACTGAAGTGTGAAGTGGGCTATGAGAGATATTATTCATTACCGAGAAAGTCCTGAAATTTTGTCAAAAACAAACCATTTTTATTCAAAAATTCAGCTCGAATCTATAAAGATGCAAATGTATGTATCCTTTGCCCATATTTCCATATTTCCGGTCCAGATATCTGTAAATAAATTGGTGCTATTGTGTTGTATACTAGGACTAAAATGTGGACAATAATAGTGTCTGCGTTCGTTAAAGTTTATGTTAATGTATCTGTTTTGTTTTGGAACGACGCAAATACAACAATACAAGACCTCACTATCTGGACAAGGCAGTTTCCTTACAAAGCGATGTGTGAGATTTAGGTACGCTTACCTAGATCATCTTAGAAAGAGTAGATTTATAGCCAGTGGCATAAAAATAAAACTCCCTTAGGACTCTAATTTGGTTAATGACATAGTATTAAACTTTTAATTTATTTAGAAAAAGGCATGTATTTGATGACGACACACATGATGGTAACCATGTGGTCTACTGTAGAGCACACCTACCTTTTCTAGCAGGAGGATTGAATTTGGACGGTATAGACGGGTTACGACTCCTATTTTCTCCTTCGCTTGATGAAAAAAAGTCTTTCTCGTCTATTCTCTACCTCTTTTTCCTTTAGTTTTCCCTTCTAAATTTGCCTATAAGTAGTTTTTGTTAAGTAGAAGTCGTGACATACCAGGAAGTTGAAATACAAGCAGAGGATAGAGAGAGGTGGCTATTGTTCCACCGACAAGAGTACCGGTAAGACAAGGCTCTTAAATATAAGAAGAAGTTGGGTTACATTTATATACACGGGTACACGATAAACAAATTAACTTGTCCAGAAAAAAATGTCTTGTAACTTGTACAGCTAGACTTAAGCTGATATCCACTGCATCCCTCAAATACGACCACATCTTTCTATGTTACCCTGCCTTTACAGCATGTTTTTAGTTGGCGCCCAACCAACCAACATTTGAACATGTTGGGCGCCAAATAAACGAAAATGAAGCTAAGTCAGAGGGTGGTTTGTACTAGTGTTTAACCCGCCCCTTGACTTGGCTTAACGACTTTAACTATTGTTTCTCGATTGCACAATGTGTAGACGTGGTAATATTTTTATAGAATAAGTTGCTTTTTACTTTCTAATTCTCGGTCGCTAAAACTTAAACTTAAATATTAGTCGATAGTTCATACTCAAACTCAACTGATTACTAAGTGACCTTTACTGAAGCTCCCATTTCAATTTGTAACACCTATTTGATTTCAAACTACATTGTGTTTAATATTAATAATATTCTCCTGACCGAATGTCGGTCACAGCGGCCAATCTCGACGGAGACTAGCCAATTACGCAGGAGATATTATAGTGCACAAGTGTGTGCGCAAACACAGGTGCACTCTCTATTCTCTCACTCTCATAGTCCGATGGGACGGCAATCCGACACGATCAGAGAAAGATCAGGCGCAGGGCCAACAGCTTTACGTGCTTTCCGATGCACGGAGTAAGTGATAATTAATTTATAAAACGCACATAACTTACGAAAAGTCAGAGGTGCGCGCCTTGGGTTCGAACCCGAGACCACTGACTTGCCAGTCAACAGTCACCACCACTAGGCTATCACGACTCTTATTTTAACTGTTGTTTAACTTGTATTGTTTAATATTAACTTCTGAAATAAAGTTGTACCTACCCACAAATGAAAAATAATAATATAATTAAAGATGCACTGCACACTTTAACAAAGAAATATATTTTATCCAACTTTAAATATTTATACTAACTTTAAAAATCTCCTGAGGGACCCCAATCCTCGTTTTATCTCAGCAGTAATGAATTTTTAAATCTGACTTGTCCAAGAACGTTGAGATTAGAATTAGGATGAATACTGTTGGCGCCCAAACTGGGGCACCTACCTTGTGTAATAAAAACGTGTTTCTGCTAAATTATAATGTCTCCGGGACGGATGTATTTTGAATTTTGTTCTGAAAATGTGTTGATTAAGTCTGATACGTATTAAAGAGAATAATGAATTGATGTTGTAATTAGCGCCCATAGTGGGACCTTTTAGTTTTTGTTTATAACTAAAGAAATAACTCAAACTATATATGTTTTAATGCTAATATTTGATATCTTACTTCAAAATAGGCTTTTTTATGCAAAGAGCACTTAAAATAATAAAATCGCAAATTCAATTGAATACTTTGCTTTTATAGTTTCTTTACTTTGAATAAGATATCTTAAAATTGACATCGTTCAAAAGTTAAATAAAGTGTCATAATACATAAGTCAAGCATTCACAACTTAGGACGATGAATAAGTATGAATTTTAAAATTTAAATTGGATAAGATATGCAAAATTTTGATTTAAGTTACGCTAGTTAGGTTAGACTCACACAGAACGGTGAGATTACAATTAAAATAGTTTTAATTTTAAATGTGTAAGAAGCGTCTTTTTTTCTCAATAGAAAAAGAAGAGAGCAGAAGTGTCAAGAGTGACCGTTTGAATTTAAATCCCAAAGAATCTGGTAAATCGTGATAGCCTAATAGCCTAATTAAAGTTTCCAGGTTCGAACCCAGGCACGCCCTATTGACTATTAAAAACTCATATGAGTTCTAGAAAATAATTGTCACTTGCTTAAAACGGTAAAGGAAAACAGCCTGAGGAAACCCGTACTCCTCAGAAGAATTCTTAATGGTGTATAAAACCATGTCAGAGGTCTACAGGTGGTTTAAACTCTGACATCAGATTGTTTATCAACCATTACTATACGAAAAAGATTTCCAAAGAAAATTGGGTTTTTCTTTCCGTGCCTTATTAGTGTTCAGCGTACAACACTTAACGGTTCTAAAATAACTGTAACAAAATAGATTAAACTACTCTTCTTAACTTTTACAGACATATCGGTATAATAAAGTATTCCCACTTCGAAAAAATAAGCGTTCAAACAACAAATAACTATACAACTTCAATTTTTGTTCAACTTCTCAACAAACTTCCTCTCCCACGCCAAGAGATGGCGCTATTATCAACTTTTACCGCTAGCACGTATGAGTTAGGTTATTAAAACTACAATGAAACTGGCACGAGAGCCTTCGCCCAGTCGCCGCAAGAGTTTGACTGTGAATTTTATAATTTTACTTTAAAATTTGTTGAAATGTATCTTTCTGAGTTGCCGCCAAGATACCGTGTAAAATGTCTTAGCATGAATATCTGGGAGAGAAAAATGGTTTTCATGTTGTTTAACTTGCATCCATTAGTGAAATTGTGTTGTGATGTAGTTTTAATTGTTGTTTTATAATTTATTATTATTTTTTCCTGCTTTATAAGGCTTAAACTAAGGATGTGAACTTCATTTTTATAATGTCTAAGGGTCAAAGCAGACTAGTTACTGCGACTGCATTGGTGCTGCATCGCGTTTTGGCTATAATTACTTTAGCAAAATCTACTACGTGTATACTATGTATGGATGTATGTTCGGGTCAAATCTTGCAAGCTGAATTAAAACCACTTTCTCTTATCCTGCTGAGTTGAATTTTTACATGTTGGTTCAGTTTCGATGACAATCCATATTTATGGTAAGCGTGAGCCGACGTGACATCCTGAATTAGCTTTAGACAAAGGAACTCTTCAACGGTCAACAGTATAGACGCAAATTTTTGCATATACGTTTAGTTTTGATATTCCAAATAAAAGCTTAGTTAAAAACCTTGTTTTTATAAAAACTCATTTATTATTATTTAAATAAATACCTACAACAAACAAAAGAGTAAATCGACTTAGGTATCGAAAAATACAAAAATAAACAGCTAGGTAAATACTTTAAAAATAAAAAAAATGTCCGCAAAATCTTTCCCTTTTCACAAAAGCACCCTTCAAAAATGTTTAGAAATTTTAAGACAAAAATACTTCGGTATACCTTCTCGGAAATTTTTAACTTCGGCCTTCAAATACTTAAGAAAGTTAAGTTGTACTTATAGAAGTACAAGAATTGTTTAAGTATAAATTTGTTGTAAAATTTTATTCTGCGAAAAGCTGTTGATCGGTCAGGCATGTGACTCTAAACTCGCATTGAAGAAATTTGTCATCATCATAATCAGCCTGTATAAATCCACTGATAACCATAGGCCTCTCTCAATGCGGTTCTTAAAACCTTTGTGCGGTCATTGGAGGTATTTGCCCATAATCGTCACACTGGGCAAGCGGGTTGGCGATCGCAGAAGCAGATGATTGCTCTCACACAGAAAGATGCTTCTGCCCGTCCTCCGGATCTTACCCTTTGTCGCTTCTTACGACACCCGTGGGACGAGTAGGGGTAGTTCTATTCTTACTATTTTTGGGCTGGAAACCACACGGGACTATTATTAATATATTAAATTGTTATTAATATTTCAAATAGAGACTTCAATTTCATTAGTTTGTGAATTTTTTACATGTTATAGCACATGATAGCTTATTAAATATAATTATTTAATAAGAAAATTTGAAAAAACAACTGATACGGATGGGATTCGAACCCACGATCTTCGACATACCGTGTCGAATACGTGGGTTCGAATCCCATCCGTATCAGTTGTTTTTTCAAATTTTCTTATTAAATAATTATATTCATTAGTTTGTATATTTAAAATTTTCTCGCACACATTCGTCAATGTAACTAACATACCTATATCTATTCAAGTTAGAACTTAACATTAAGAATGGTAGAATCGAATTGTGGCGACCGTAGGACCGCGAAGTAGACTGAATTATGCCGCCATTTTGAGCCAAAGAAGCGACAAGCCGGATAAAGCCGGTCGTAACCGGCTCTAGGATCGACCGGCGTCGTTGACCGGGAGCTAGCTTATTGAAAAATATAAGCAATTTTTTTTACGTACAACGGTTTTGTCATCAAAACTAAAGATATGTACCAAATATCAGATCAATCTGTCAAGTAGAAGAGGGTAAAATTTCGAACCAAACAAATAAAAAATAAACAAACAGGGCAAACTAAATAAAACCGTTTAAAAATGGTTTTTAAAAACAGTGAGTTTAAAATAATATCTTGGCTGTTATCCCCCAAAGGGTTAGGCAATAGTACATTCGTATGTACTACATCACCAGCACGCTGTTGGAGCTGCCTTGTACCCTGCGCCATAGCGATGCACAATGCTTTCGCATCGTTCCATAAATAGGATTTTGTTCACTTTCATCATCTGCCTAGCCTTTTCCCAACTATGTTGGGGTCGGCTTTTTACCGGATGCAGCTGAATACGAGTGTTTTACATGGAGCGACTGCCTATCAGACCACCACAACCCAGATACCGGGTTACACGAAACCCCTTGGTAAGACTGGTTGTCAGACTTTCAGGCTTCTGACTACCCGTAACGACTGTCAAAGATCTACAATTGACAGCCGGGGCCAACAGCTTATCGTGCTATCCGAGGCACCGAGAGTAATAATTAATTTATAAAACGCACATAACTTACGAAATTTCAAAGCCTTGGGTTCGTTAACGGTCACCACCACTAGGCTATCACGACGATTTTGTTAACTTTATCCTATCTAAAATTCCTAATACCAAAACGCTGATGTGTCTCCCGACCTACCCGTTTTAAAACGACCGCGGCACATAAATCAGGAACACTTTTCTACCCACCACCCCTATATTCGCAATTGGCCCGCGATAAATTTGAACCAAATTAACACCCAGAGCAATATTCGATGAGATTTAATAGGTTTTTTATGTATACCCTCTTGTATCTGCCTTTTAAGAATTTAAAATTAACGGTCCCTTTTTTTTATTAGGTTATGGGATGCTCCTTGGGGTTTTGGAATGGGATTAGCTGCGTATACTTTACACTGATGGTTAAATAAACCTTGGTATTTTTTTTATTAAAAAATAATGTCCTCCTGACCGAATTTCGGTCATAGCGGTCAACCTCAACGGAGACTAGTCAACTGGACAAAACAGGAGATTATTATATTGCACAAGTGTGTGTTGAAGTACAGGAGTACTCCCTATTCCATCATTCGACAGTCGAAATAGGGACTCAATACCCAATAAAATCCTGATAACTGCTTTAACTTTAGAATATCGTATCCCTTTGGATAAGTCCCTTTCGTCATAGGTGCGCGCCTTGAGTTCAAACCCGAGAGCACTGACTTGCCAGTCAACGGTCACCACCACTAGGCTATCGCTCGATAGGAGGTCTGATAGGTAGTCGCTCCATATAAAACACTGGTATTCAGCTGCATCCGGTAAGACTGGAAGCCGACCCCAACATAGTTGGGAAAAGGCTAGGCAGAAGATGATTTTCTTTCTAAAATTCCCTTTTTACTAAAAACCCTTTACAAAGTACAAGATTACTTTTTAAAATATATTTTAAGCTTTACATGGCTAAGTTATATTGTTGTTTTAAACCTACACCCGGTTCTAAAGGCGAGTAGGGGCACAGTGTAATAATCACACAGTATGGTAACTACGTACAAACACTCGAAAACGACACACTCACACAAACATGCGCAACGACGCGTTGTCGATACTGCGTGTACCGCGACGTTCGCTTAGGAGTCTCGTCGATCAGCAATATTACGCATGTTTTGAGCGTTTGTACTGCTGTGATTTACCATGCGGCCTTCTTTAAAAACTACGAACCTGTTCGCGCTGAAACATAGTGCAATGAGCAGCTTCATTTCTCCTTTTTTATTTTAATGACGTGTGTCACATTTTTTAAATGATGTGTGTGTTCTGATGTGAAATTTTATAATAGCAATAATTAAATAAGTCTTCAGTCAATATTAATCAAGACGAGTATTTTATTTTGTAATACTAGAGTAAGTTGTGGTAACTCCGGGCCCAACTGAGGTCTGGCGGCTTAGCCAAGTTGACTATCTACAATCGCTAAACGCGATAGAAAACGAAAGAAATGTATAGGATGACATTACCTTTATCGTTATGTCGATCGAAGGTAATGTATATTCCTATACATATGTGTATATGTATATGTCCTATACATTTCTTTCGTTAGCGATTGTAGATAGTCAACTTGGCTAACCCCACTGAGAGTGCCATAGTACCTAGTTACCATCATCATCATTTCAGCCATAAGACGTCCACTGCTGAACATAGGCCTCCCCCAATGACTTCCAGATCGGCCGGTTGGAAGCAACCTGCGTAGTTACCATACTGTATGATCATTATACTGTGGTAGGGGTGAGCTCATAAAATATTCTGGGCATGTCGAATGTACTGGGGTCACTTTAGTTTCTATACCATAGAGCGGGGAAAGTTATATGTACTGTCATAAATTATATGTATTTGTTCAGTTCGTCAAGGTTTGAATTCACGGTTTGTACCTGTTTTGCTTTACTTAAGGCGCGAATACTCGCTAATTTGCTATCTCACTCGGATTTAAATGAATTTTTATTTATGCCATTCTTATGTAACTATAAAAACTTATTTCGATCAAACTGATATTTTAACAAAATTTGGTTAAAATATCAGTTTGATCGAAATAAGTTTTTATAGTTACATAAGAATGGCATAAATACAAACATACAAACTGCATATATGATATTTTAACCAAATTTTGGAGAATGACATTCATTCTCCAAAATTAGGTTAATTTATGTCTCCAATATGCAGGCGAGATATCAGATTAACGAGTATCTATCGATATACAGCGTGTAACAGAAGTCCGAAATAATAGGTTCCAAAACCTATTCTCGAGGATTGTTTATAGGGTACTTTATACGCCTTTAATGTATTATTTCGGACTTCTGTTACACGCTGTATATCGATCGAATAGATCAGTTGTCAGGATTTTATGAGGGTACTGACTTATTGACTTATTTGGACTGTCAAAATTCTTTATGACAGCCGGGACCAACGGCTTAACCTGGTTTCCGAAGCACGGAGCGAGTGATAATGAATTTATAATACACACATAGGCTTACAAAATCTCAGTGCGTGCCTTGGGTTCAAACTTGAGTTCTCTGACTTGACAACCACGGCTATCACTGGTTCCAAAACGGCCCAAATTCGTACATAAAACTACCTAATTTTCAAAATAACTGTATTTTATATGTACATACCTATACATACATGTACTGACCTACAACCCCACCTATAAAATATAAACTGTACAATTTATTCCAAGCTCATTTTGAGTTCCTAAACAAAATAATAAAAACTGACATTGTACCTGGGTAAAGTACTTTTATATGCGTGGGCCGCATATCAATAAGTTTAAGTGGGTCACGCGCGGGACAAGTGTGTAAGCGGGCCATACAGGTAAACAAGGTAAGTTACAACGCTTGGTGCACTATGAGAGTTTTCATGGTGTAAAGTTTTTATATACATAACATAGACGCCTGTAGTCCCCAGGGTAGGCAGAGGTGTATGCAACACCCACGTTTCACCGGCTATGTTATAAGTCCCATGTAATAGAGGGCGAGCCTATTGCCATTAACCGGGCACAATTCTGGACCCCATGCTGAGAATTTCACGAATAATTTATTACGAAATATTTTTATTTATTTATAGATACACGCCTGTATTCCCCAGATCGAGTAGGTAGAGGTGTGCAGTACACCCACGTTTCGCGAAATAATTATGTAATATATACCTACTCGAATTATTCATTTACTAACATAGATGATAAAATCTTCTTCTTCTTCATCTTATCGTGTGGTTGATGAACAACCTAGTGACAGAGTTTAAACCGCCACTAGGCATCTGACATGGCTTTACACACCATTGAAAAATCTCTCAGGTGTGCTGGATCATCACGATGTTTTCCCGTTTTAGCAACTGATAATTAATTTATAATACTCACATAACTTACGAAAAGTCGGAGGTGCGCGCCTTGGGATCGAACTTGAGACCTCTGACTTGTCAGTCGACGAATCTTTTTTACTAATAAACATAGACTTTTTCTGAATAAATAAATAGGTATTTATTATACCTAATTAAAAATATTTTGTCTATTAGTAATAAAGTATATTAGTAAGAGAGATAGCGACTGTAATTTAGTTCAGAAATTGTGCAATACAAAATTAACGCCAAAAGTTTTTAAAAAAATATAACAACACTCCATTACCAAGCTAATATTATCTCAGATACGAAATCTTTAATAAAAAAGAAATCCAAACCATATTATTGTAAAAATTCCAAAGAATATACACTTTTTTACACAAAATCCCAAGTAATATATGTAAAGTAATAACTTTAAAAATGAATATTTTATATAAATCAAGGTTATTCAAACACACGCCGGCTCGGCATGAATTATTTAAAATAGTAATACCCCTACCATGTTGATACTTTTAAAATAATAGGTTCGTGAAAATTGGAACGTATATTTTAAACCAAGGAGTTTGTTGAGACGAATTGCATGTGATTTGGGCTTGAATTTGCTTATTAGATGAACATTATCCTTCGAAGTTTATTTTGGTTTCATTTAAATTCTGTAATAATATAATTGTAGTACAATTATTAATAAAAAGTCGTGATAGCCTAGTGGTGGTGACCGTTGACTGGCAAGTCAGTGGTCTCGGGTTCGAACCCAAGGCGCGCACCTCAGACTTTTCGTAAGTTATGTGCGTTTTATAAATTAATTATCACTCTCCGTGCCTCAGATAGCACGATAAGCTGTTGGCCCCGGTTGTCAATTGTAGATCTTTGACAGTCGTTACGGGTAGTCAGAAGCTTGAAAGTCTGATAACCAGTCTTACCAAGGGGTATCGTGTAACCCAGTATCTGGGTTGTGGAGGTCTAATAGGCAGTAGCTCCATGTAAAACACTGGTATTCGGCTGCATCCGGTAAGACTGGAAGCCGACCCCAACATAGTTGGGAAAAGGCTAGGCAGATGATGACAATTATTAATAAAAATGTATAATGTATTTTTTTTACTATTTCCTTTTATAGGTTTTGTTCTATCTTCCGAATCATGATTCAATTTTAAATAATAATTCTAAATTAACTCGAGCGAAATCGCGGGCAAAAGGTAGTTGTGAAATAATATAAAAATATTAACAATCAACTACACCAGTTATTATAATAATATACCTACTTCTCGACAAAAATTACATTAAAAAAAACAAAACACAAACATAATAAAAATATAACAACACAAAAAAAAATAAAACATATTTAAATAAAAAAAAATGAAAGTGACATTTAACCCTATAGTACCGGCGGCTAATATGACATTGCCAGGGTTACTCGGTCGTTATGACAAAGCATAAGTAGTTGGTTATCACGCAAAAACCAACCCTTGTTTATCGCCTGTTTTACTTTCAAATGAAATATTACATACATCTAGTAGTTTTGTAGGGTAAAGTGACCTAATGTTGGCACCCACCCAATTATTGGTTCTCATTAAAAAACACACTGGCGAATTGAGAACCTCCACTTTTTTGGGAAGTCGGTTAAAAATCTCAACGTTATTTAATAAAATCTGTAAGTAAACTTCATAAGAAAACTGAATCATTGATTTATTTATTATCTTTATAAATTGGCAATGTTGTCAGTTAATTAGAATTTATTTAAAATATTAAAACTGTTGTGGCAGTCGCTCTTGTTATAGTTAAAAAAAAAGTTTTGTAAAAAAAATTGAGGTTTATGTTATTATGTCGCGGGTTTTAATTTTAGTTTAGTTTTATTTAATTTAAGGTTATTATCGTAGCGCTTAAACTGCCAATTTTTTTTTATAGACTCACGCCTGTTTTCCCCAGAGGGGGTAGGCAGAGGCTTATAGAGTACACCCACGTTTCGCCAACGCAATGGTATAAGTCCCATGTAATAGGGGACGAGCCTATTGCCATTAACCGGTCACAATTCCAGACTTCATGCTGCTACTGAGAATTTCCTGGGGATCGAACCCAGGACCTCGTGCACAGCAGTCGCGCTTGCTACCACTAGACCAACGAGGCAGTAACTGCCAATAATTGGGTAGTTTACCCTATACTATTTTTAGTAAACTTCGTTCTGTGAAATATGATGTTGAAAATTGTGTAATAAAAATGTTTTTAGTTTGTAGGTTACGATAAAAATGGTTTTATTTATCGTGTGACAATACTTTAACACATCATCTGCCTAGCCTTTTCCCATGTTGGGGTCGGCTTCCAGTCTTACCGGATGCAGCTGAATACCAGTGTTTTACATGGAGCGACTGCCTATCAAACCTCCACAACCCAGATACTGGGTTACACGATACCCCTTGGTAAGACTGGTTGTCAAACTTTCGGGCTTCTGACTACCCGTAACGACTGTCAAAGATCTACAATTGACTGCCGGGGCCAACAGCTTTACGTGCTATCCGAGGCACGGAGAGTGATAATTAATTTATGACAATACTTATAACGATGACGACAAATAGAGGTGTTAGTTAAACGTGTATCTGTGACATTGAAGATCCTAAACGGATGAACCGATTTTTTTAAAATTTGAAAGTCACTAGATTAGCTTAGCTAAAAAAAGAAAATTTATTGAATTACTACCTACTACTATACAAAGGCAGGTGTTAAAAAAAACTGGGCAAATGATGGAATGGCGCACAAAGGATTTCATATGATATTATTATAGAATTGTATAAATTAATTGCATTTTATATTTATGAATAGTTAAGAAATACGGCAGAGATATACATTTTACAGTTTTATTTTTAACAAAAAGTAAAAAAAAAAACTAAAATGTATAATGAAACAACTTTTTAACGGATATAATTCGCGCGAATTATATCCGTTAAAAAGTTGTTTCATTATGTTGAGTGTTCGCGAAAGTTTGAGACTATATTAACTAAAATGTATTTTAATTTTCCTTTAAAGTATATCAAGCCTGATTTTTTGGCCCGCAGTTTGACAAAGAGAAAATTATAAGGAATACTGGTTTTACTACTGAACTCTAATAAAACATTAAAGATCGAGAAATGAGACAAAATAAAAAATCCATTGCTACATTTCGCCGCTGATGCAAAATATCTAAAAAGTATAAATAATTTTAACTGACTTACAACAAAATGTTAGATATCTCAATTCGATGCATATTTTCACAAATTAGCCATTAAGATTAACATAAAAGGGACAAACCAATTATTACCCCAAATACATTACGATTCAAGATAAAAAAAAAGAAAAAAAACCATAAATTAAATTCTTAACACCCAAATGTTAACAATTGCACCGTAAAGAATTCTTATCATTCTAACATCGTTTAATCCCCGGATTTAAAAAAAGAACGATGGAACACGACTTCTAAAATTTGAATTTCATGAACGTATTCCCCTCCTTTCGAAATTAGAACGTGGAATTCCGTGTTCCAACGTATTTTCAGGTGGAAATGCGCCGCGCCGAGTGAGCTCTTAGTGGGGCGCGTAATTTATTTTTAATTGGTCAGCCCTGGCTTTTTGAAATTTAAAATTATGTGTGCGGTATTAAAAAAGTCTATCGGCGTTTGACGGGTTGGGTTTTAATTGAAAATGTCTGGATATAAAATGGAAAGAATTAATAAAAGAATAGGTAAGAAGGTGTGTAGGTAACAAAACGGGAGAAAATGTAAGGGTAAAGCATTTTTTTTAAATCTGATTATATCAATTTTTTTCTTTAAAAAAAAATAGTTACAATAAATTGATTGTTCACTTCTTCTTCTACTTATCGTATGGTTGATGCACAACCTGGTGTCAGAGTTTAATCCGCCCGTAGATCTCTGACATGGCTTTACACATCATTAAAACATCTCTCAGGTGTGCTGGTTTCATCACGATGTTTTCCCTCACCGTTTTAGCGACTGATAATTTATTAATTTGCAATACGCACATAACTTAAGAAGAGTCAGAGGGGCATTAGGATTGAACTCGAGACCTCTGACTTATCAGTCGACAGTTATACTACTAGGCAATCATTGCTACGTGTAAATTACTGTAAAGTACAAAACGTGCATCGGCAGCCCACCACGTCCGTCAGGATAAACCACGGATAAACCTACAGCGTCAGAAGATATCAACAGCGTCTGAGCGCGGAGGGAAGTATATGGGGAGAAGGCGAACGCGGAGATGACCGGGTTCCAAGATCTGCAAGTTGTATGACCCTGATGCGGGCCGGTCAATGTAATTCGTACCTAAAACCACTAATGATGGCTTGTGTTTAAACGCCACCCAAAAAAGTACCTATTTTACAACCAAAAAAAATCTAAACGGTTACCAAAATGGATAAATCGTCACCAAATAACGTTTCCTAAAATATTATGAAATGAATCCTTTTTTGGCTTGGCCTACTTCTGGGTGGTTTATAAAAAAATAACCACGAAAATAACCACGAAGGGAATGGCGGGGTCTGTTCGACCCCGCCATCCCCTTCTAACCTAACCTGTCCGAGTCGGGGTGCCCTAAAGTCCAGATTGCATCCAGTTTCTCCTGGTAACAATAGTTTGCTAGCACCATAAAGTAGTCTGGGATCAAATAATGTATTTTAGTTGACGTCTTACTATTTTGGAGTAAGATTTTTGGTAGTAATATTAATCTATGAGTTGGATAGAATTTGGTGACCATTTATCCATTTTGGTAACCAAAAATAATATTTGTTGCCTAGGCTTAGAGTCTTAAAAATATTTTTGGTGGCCGTTTAAATTATACCCTTTCTTTTGTTGTGTGTGGATGTGATGTGAATTTGTGATCAAAAACAACCTAATATGTAACTCCTCTGTACCTCTGACCTCTATTCAAAGAATTAAGAGACGTAATACTCTTGGCAAAGCCTTGTTCATCATTAAAAACGTTATTTCATAAAAATATCGTTAACATAATGGGAGGAGGGGGGATAAAAACTAGGGAGCTGACGAAACAGTGGATAATATCGGGGTCCCGTCAACGAGAACTGCGCAAATGACAATTTTATGACATGTCCGCATGTGAGGGTTAGCACCGAAATGTGGAGAGGGTTTCTGTGGAAAAAAAACGGTCAGTGTTTTTCCAATCTCAAGCATAGGCTTAAAGACATTGTTATAGATTCTCTTGTACAGATGCCAGGCTACCTAAAACTGTAAATTTTTCCTAAACAACTTTGAACCTAATGCTTTAGCGAGAAAGTAGAAAATCTATTATAGAAATTTGACAGATTGTAGTAGCTTGATATGCTGGCGTCTGTACATCAGGCTAAGCTAATTTTAGTGTAACTATTTTATCTCCTTCTAATAAACACTATCTAACAAGGACAGCAAATTGAACTGTCAAATTAGTCCACGTCTTTTGCAATTGCCGAAAATAAAATGAAATTTATGACTTACCAATTTGACATTAGAAATGACATCATCTGTTCAAAGTGCCGTATCTACCTAGCATTGCTAGGCAGAATGATCGGACTCTTTTAACTAAGTAATTTTTTTAAATATTTAAATTATTTCTTTACTGATTATTTTATTTTTGAAGAATTTAATAAATCAGCCTTTAATTGTTCCACTGCAGAGCTAAGGTCTCTATTCATACATAGAAGGATTGAGCTTTAATCATCATGCTAGCTCACTGCAGGTTGGCGATTTCAGACAATTAAAGTCTAGGTTTCCTTACAATGTTTTCCTTCACCATTAATCAGTGGTGTCTTCACCAACTAATTTACATACTAGAAAGTACATATCACATAGAAAAAGTCACATTGGTACATACCAGGTACGAACTCACACCCATTATTTTTAGGAATATTGAATCAATTGTTTTTTAAACAGTCAACATTCCCTTAAGAATCCCTTTCCATGCTAACCTCGCCATATTTTCGCGGTGACCGCAACATGGCATTATTAAAACATTATTTACTAAGGAAAAATGTTTTTTTGACTACGAAACGTTTCAGCTCCGTTTACATTTCGGTCTAGAACTTTCCATTGGTTTTTTGGTTGCTAACATTGAGAATAACCTTGTACACTTTCTCAGAGGAAACATTTTCATAGGAAAATCATTGATCGTGATACTATTCAGTCAAATTGCAAGATAATTCTTAAATTATACAGGGTTATTTGTACAACACCAGCATCCTTAAAAGGGATTATTAAACTCATCATTATGAACAACTTTTACTATAGGACCAACCCTGAAATCGCAAAAAAAAATCAAATGTTTATTACATTTTGTTGAGTCATGTGAACATAAATGTATAGAACAGCTGATTTTAAATGTATGGTATAACTGATTTTAAATGTACGGAACAGCTGATTTTAAATGTACGGAACAGCTGATTTTTTTTTGCGATTTTAGGTTTGGTCCCATAGTAAAAGTTGTTCATAATGATGAGTTTAATGCCCCTTTTTAAGGATGCTGGTATTTTACAAATAACCCTGTATATCCGGACTTTGTTCTGGACTGCGCAGGAGATTAGAGTGCACAAAAACTACTGACTGGATTTTTGTGAAACTTTACAATAATATAGCTTATGCAGAGGCCTGGACACGGCTCGCATTGTCAGGAGGTTCCTTTCTCTGGAGCCCTGACCACCAGTAGCTTGGACCCTGTTCCCGATACCGGTGGGCTACTTTATATTTTTAAATGTGTATTTTTATATATAATTAAAAATGTATATTATATGTTTAAAAATGAATAAAAGACAAAATACATTAGAATAACAAAGCCTACATACCACACGGGCAAAGCCGCGAACGAAAGCTAACTCAGCAGTTTACGTAAACAACCATCGATTTTCTGAATATTATATGATTGAAGGATTCAGTGTACTCAAGAGCGATGTGGCGGACAAGAAGATATTCAATTTAATAAGGATTTAGTTTGGCTCGATTCTATCTAACTTGAAGTCCTTGGAGATAATATCTTTTAGCTTTCAAACCTCTATCTTAGCGAAATTCTATCAATATCGTGTAGTATCCTATCTAGTAGTACTAGTTTAGTCGTGATAGCCTAGTGGTGGTGACCGTTGACTAGCAAGTCAGAGGTCTCGGGTTCGAACCCAAGGCACCTCCGACATTTCGTAAGTTATGTGCGTTTTATTAATTAATTATCACTTACTCCGTGCCTCGGAAAGCACGTAAAGCTGTTGGCCCTGTGCCTGATCTCTCTCCGATCGTGTCGGAAGGCCGGCCCATCGGACAATGAGAGTGAGGGAATAGAGAGTGCACCTGTGTTTGCGCACACACTTGTGCACTATAATATCTCCTGCGTGATTGGCTAGTCTTCGTTGAGATTGGCCGCTGTGACCAAAATTCGGTCAGGAGAATATTAGTAGTACTAGTAGTCAGCCCTCTTGTAAGCAGTGATAGTTCGTAGGTTCAAAACCCAGGCACGCACCTCTGACTTTTCAAATTTATGTGCGTATTAGAAATTAATTATCACTTGCTAAAACGGTGAAGGAAAACATCGTGAGGAAACCAGCCACACCTGAGAGATTTTTCAACGGTGTGTAAAGCCATGTCAGAGACCTGCAAACGACTCTTGGCTAAAATCAATTTAACGTATTCTGTATCGGGGTTTTTTTAATTTTAATTTATAGTAATTAATTTTTTTACTATTTATTAGTCGTGGTAACTCGCTAGATGAGAACAGCGCAGGACCGACATGTATGGAACTCCTTGAGGGAGGCCTATGCCCAGCAGTGGGCGATTTCGGGCTGAGGATGATGATGATGATGATGATGAACTATTCATATTTTTGTGATTTTTTTACATGTAAAAGGAGGAGTTTTTTGACGCTTTATAAGTTAGTTTTAATTTAATTTAATTTTTTTACTTTGATGTATATATTACTTTATATTTAGGTTTATTGTATTTAGGTTTGTATATAATAGATAGCACATGTTAGCTTATTAAATATAATTATTACCGTGCCAAAGAGGGTACTGTACGTACCGTGGGTTCGAATCCCATTTGTATCAGTCGTTTGATCAAATTTCTTATTAAATAATTATATTCATAAATTTCTTTAAATTCATGTATTTAAGTAAGCTATTGTTTAGTGAGTGGTGTACCTATGAGGCCGACTTATTTACCTTGTGGCCAAAAGCCTCAACAAAAAAAATGATTTTCCATTACATTTTCTATTAATAATAGTTTTTCTATCCACAATTTATGTTAGCTTCGGTTTTCATAAAGAAACAAAGTGCTGAGATGAAAGTTTCGCTTCCTTGTCCAACCGCACAATATCCGGCGGGACCGGAAGTTCAATCAACAGTTTGTTCTACCTGTTCCAGCCATTTCCGGTTTATTATAGTTTAGTATTTGATTATATAATAGCCTGCCTTTGTTAGTTTGGAGTTAGGAGACTGTACTTGGTCGAGAGAGTTGAAATCAGACTTGAGAAGAGTTTTGAGTTACGATAGTTTGAAATTTTGGAATTTTTTTTTAGGAATAACATGGGACCCTCTTACTAAGACTCCGCTGTCTGTCCATCTATCCGTTTGTCACTAGGCTGTATGTAATGAACCGAAATAGCTAGACAGAGGTTTTCCGTCACCGTTTTAGTAAGTGATCATTAATTTCTAAAACGCACATGAATCCGAAAAGTCAGTTCGTGTCTGGGTTTCGAACCTATTATTTTATAATAAGTACATAACTTCCGAGGAAGGGGAGAGGGAGACCAAAGAAAAGATGGATGGAGTGTGTAAGCACTGATATGAATGAAAAAGGAGTAATTGCTCAGATGACGGCTGATAGAAGGGAATGGAAGAAGAAGACATTTTGCTCCGACCCCAAGTAATATGGGACCAGGGCAGGCGAAAGAAAAAGAAATAACTTCCGCAGCCTTAAGTTCGAACCTAAAACCTCAGAATTACCAATCAACGGTCATACCACTATACTATAATGTACACTATAATGAAATACTTATTTACTCCGTTGGCTCAGCGACTCAAAGTGTGTTTTGGCCTCCGATACGAGATTCCTCCATTCCTTGCGATCCTTCACGATGTCTCGCCAATTACTGGCTTGAAGTTCACGGAGGTCGCCTTCCACTGCATCACTCCAGCAATATCTAGGACGACCAACCGGCCGTCTACGCGCTGGTCGACCCAGATAGGCTCTCTTTACACCGCGATCTTCTCCCATTCTTTCAACGTGGCCCAGCCACCGCAGTCTGTGTGATTTCGTTTCCGCTATAATGTTAGGTAAGAAATGAAATAAATAAATGTAGGTACCCTTGTACCTCATCATAGTACGAGTGTACGTCCGTCCCGCGCTGAAGTGCATCGCTAACTGATATTCCATGCGATTAAACTGGGGTCTTGTCGTTATTCGAACGGTTTAACATTATTGACGCTTAAATTGTCCGAATAACTCGGTACCTACGGGAAATTGTGAATAGTTTTCTAGAAAACAGATTAGTATTTTATTCTTAAATTGGTACCAATGGATAGTGGAGTAAATAAATAAAGCAGCCTGTAACTGTTTTAATTTTGCTTTTGTTTTGTGTTTTAATTATCACTTTCCGTGCCTCGGACAGCACGTTAAGCTGTTGGCCCCAGCTGTCAATTGTAGATCTTTGACAGTCGTTACGGGTAGTCAAGAGCCCGAAAGTCTGACAACCAGTCTTACCAAGGGGTATCGTGTTACCCAGTATCTGGGTTGTGGAGGTCTGATAGGCAGTCGCTCCATGTAAAACACTGGTATTCAGCTGCATCCGGTAAGACTAGAAGCCGACCCCAACATAGTTGGGAAAAGGCTAGGCAGATACAATATAATATAATATTTGTTTTTTTATGTGTCAACATAAAATATACCTTATTTGTTAGGTAATTAGGTTATAAACATTCAATAAGATTATTCTGCAATAAAGGGTGTTAGGTTTTATTTTCATTACGGAATTTTTTGATTCGGTCGCCGCGCTCAAAGCCTGCGATAAAAGCTACGCAATAGCTTAAAAAATAATATGCATTGAATTCAGAACCTTCTCCTTTTTTGGAAATAGGTTAATAAAAAAGTAAACTCACTTGTAAAATCTATACAATTTGGAACTTCCTTCATTGTTCCGACCTTGGCTTAATAAATAAACAAAATGGCGTCGTATCAGAAAATTGGATATTATTTTGAGGACATTTGCTTGTAATGTGCTATCGTTATGAGAACGATACTTTTCTAAATGTTACTTTTTTAGCTTTTTTACCTTTTCTGTTTGTTTTATTTAAGGCGCGGACTCGCTAATCTGCTATCTCGCTCTCACATTGAAGATATAAAGTCAATGAATAAAGTATGATAAATCGAACTAAAGCAATTGAAGGAGAATAACATTACAAAGTTTCACCAAAAATTTCAGCTTGATCGAAACTTGTTTTTGTGCATAAAAATGGCGTAACAAAAAAAATCATTGAAATCTATTCTCTTATTTGAAAATATACAAAAACAACAAAAAATCGTAATTAAATCGTAAATCGTATTTTTTTCGAACTACGAACTTTTTTACGAACTAAAATACGAATGAAAAAGTACTTTTTGTAATGTTGTTCTCCTTCAAATGCTTTAGTTCGATTTTTCAAAACTATATTCATTGATTTTATATTTTCATGTGCGAGCGAGACACGTGCCGTGTGGTTTCCGGCCTAAGAACAGAACCACCCCTACTCGACCCGCGGATGTCGTAAGAAGCGACAAAGGGAAAGATCCGGAGGATGGGCAGCAGCATCCTTCTGTGAAACGGCAACTATATGCTACTTACCGAGCGTGGCGATTATGGGTAACCTCCAATGAGCGCACAATAGTGGCGCGTATTAGGAGTGGCCTATTTTCAGCAGTGGACTAATACAGGCTGATGTTTAAGAAATATATAATCGTCAAAATACTATCAAGTATTTAAGTCTATTTTTCAATCTGAAACTTTCCAGTAACTGTTTGAGTTTGTGAACAAATAAAATAGTAGAATCATACCCTATTTCACGGGACCTATACGTCGGCCATTCACTTGTCTGGCCTCTTATACAGGTTGATTTCTTTCTGCGATTCCTTTCAACTAAACACTCTTTATTAAAACCTTAAAGTTTGAAATTTTTATACAATTATTTAATAAGAAAATTTGAAAAAACAACTGGTAAGGATGGCATACGAACCCTCGCGGTAACTTAGCGGTCAGAGCGTCGACACGGTACGTCTTAGATCGTGGGTTCGAATCCCATCCGAATCAGTTCTTTTTTAATTTTATTTTATTAAATAATTACATTTATAACATGCAAAAAAAATCACAAAAATATTTGAAATTTTTGTTCAAAGAAAAGTTCAATTACGAGAAGGATTTGAACCCTGCTTACTGGCTAATGTCGCCAACAGCTAGGTGCCTGCAATGGTGGAGTCCTATAAGCCTCCATATAACTTGATTCCCACCGGTTTCCCATTGAAAAATGACACAGTCAATAATGCCATCAAAAGTAAACTCTATACAACATATTAAATAAATTAATAGTGTTATGCCCTAAAAAAATATGATTTTTCATACAAACAGTAGCACTGATCGGCAATTTAGTAAGGAAAGCTATTTTTTTCGAGTACTGCTAACTGATCTATTCTGTTCTACAAGTGGTTCAGTTTCATGGATAGATTTACCTCCTAAAGGTAACCACACTATTTTTGTTACCCGTTGTATAAATATTTGTTTTTTTTTTGTTTAATTTTATTAACAAAAATTTCAGAATAATACATTTATCATTATGACTTCTTTTACATGCCAATTTTAGAGTCGTGATAGCCTAGTGGTGGTGACCGTTGACTGGTAAGTCAGTGGTCTCGGGTTCGAACCCAAGGCGCGCACCTCTGACTTTTCGTAAGTTATGTGCGTTTCATAAATTAATTATCACTCTCCGTGCCTCGGATAGCACGTTAAGCTGTTGGCCCTGGCTGTCAATTGTAGATCTTTGACAATCGTTACGGGTAGTCAGAAGCCCGAAAGTCTGACAACCAGTCTTACCAAGGGGTATCGTGTAACCCAGTATCTGGGTTGTGGAGGTCTGATAGGCAGTCGCTCCATGTATAACACTGGTATTCAGCTGCATCCGGTAAGACTGGAAGCCGACCCCAACATAGTTGGGAAAAGGCTAGGCAGATGATGACTTCTTTTACATGCCACCTTCAAATGGCACCTCACAAAAACTGAACCTCCTGTATAATCTGGCACCTACCATTCTCTGTCTGTTCAACTTCAAAAAGCAATTACCATTAAATACACTATCAGTTCTCGGACAGTTTTTACGAATTAAAACTATTATTACTATCCCGTTTCTCCGTTTGGAGTGATTTGCATACGATTTGCGAGGGTAGTTACGAAAATAGAGCCTTTATTCTAAGGTATTGGTTTCTAACCTTTTCAATCTCATTACCCCTGTCTGTAGTTAGGAAAACGGATCCCCCCCTCACAGTACAATAGGTACTTATACAGGGTTATTTGTAAAACACCAGCATCCTTAAAAGGGGTCATTAAACTCATTATTATGAACAACTTTTACTATGGGACCAACCCTGAAATCGCAAAAAAAAATCAGTTGTTCTATTTATTTTGTTGAGTCATGTGAACATAAATGTATGGAACAGCTGATTTTTTATAAGTTTAACGTGTATACTTGTATGTCTGTGGCAACATAACGCCTAAACGGTTGTACAGATTTTGATTCAATTTAAAATCGAGTGTTCTTAGCTAAAAAAATCTATCCTTGTTTTTTTTTGTACACAACCTTAAACACAACATTAAGGAGTATTTTTAGACACACAAATTAGGAATACTTAGTCTCTTTGCACATTGACTCACAAAAACTTTGCTACGAGTTCCCCAACATCAAGAGCTACGAACTTTACAGAAATGCTACGAATGGCTACACAGTTACGAACGCGTCTACAATGCTACGAATACACTAGCTACGAGCGCACGGAGATGGGAGTCAGGCACCTTTTATTATGCCCCTCTACAATTCTCTCGCAAAATGGTAAAGCAACTAATTAATGACTAAGTGAACTATTGAGTAAGGGCAATGTGGGTATTTTTCGAAGATCCAGGTTTGCTTTGAGCTGACCAATGACCATGGTCATAAAAATTCAGGCATCGCGAAGCTTAACCATATATTTTTCTCTCGTGGAGTCGCTTACATATGAATATTGTTTAAACCCAAGACCTTTTAACTCTTAACCTACAATGCCACTAATTCTTCTACAACGCTACGAATTTTTCTATAACGCTACGAATTCTGCTACAATGCTACGAGCACTGCTACAATGCTACGAACTCTGCTACTACTATACGAATTCTGTTACAATTTAATGCTACGAATTCCCCTAAAACACTACGAATTGTCCCTTCAAGGCCACGAATTCTACTACGCTATCAGCTACGCCACACTACGCCAACAATATTATGAATACTAAAAATGTTATTGACGACACCTACATACACCGCATACATCACAACTAGTTCTACTATAAAACTACGAATATACTTTACAACACTAATTTTCTATAACACCGCGAATTCTACAACACTACGAATTCTACAACACCGCGAATGCTCCTAAAACGCTATGCCAACTATGAACACTAACGATTCTTAGAACGGCAACGCTATATACTCTAATTAAACAATTGTGATGCTTAGGTATTACAAATTCGTATGTTTCCAAAAGTACAGACAGGCAACGACCTCTAAGGCTTTGTCTAAAAGGTTTCGCGTCTCGCATCGCCTGGGAAATCGCGCATTGTTTTCAAATACTACACTCAAGAAATAAATACAATGTACTGTTTAAATTGTACCAATGAAACAAACGTACATACGGTCTATTTGATATTGCTTTTATAAGTGTAATCAGCTGCAGCGTAGCCTTTTTAATATTATTAGAGGTCTTCAAGTAATTGAACGGTAACTATAATTCATTAAAAAACTTTTTCCAATTCTTATTTACTATTAATTAATTACACTAATAGGTGAAATAATAACAGAATTAGTGTTGTACAATTAATTATAAGTGTAATAAGGTAATAGTAATAATAGTATTATAATAGTAATACCACTCAGTTATAAAATAGCCAATAAATAGAAATATATAAAAAATGTTTTACAAATAGAAAAGAAAACGGTTTAAAAATTTTATCTTTGCTTATTTTCAAAATAATATTGTACTGTAAATTAACTTTTTATAATTAAAAAAGTCTGTCACTCGAAACTTATTGGTTTTGGCTATGAATCTCACTCAATGCAGATGAATAACATTGTTTGCCAATACAGTTGTCCTTCACGACCTGAGAGAGATTTTTACGTGCTCACCGAAGCATGGGCTAAGTGATAATTAAATTATAAAACGCTCATAACTTACAACGTTCGTCCTTGTTTTGGATACGAACATAAGACCTCTGTATAAATATTTAATAAGAAATTTGAAAAAACAACTGATACGGATGGGATTCGAACCCACGATCTTCGGCGTACCGTGCTAACATGTGCTAAAACATGTAAAAATTTCACAAAAAATAATAAGACCTCTGTCTTGCAAGTCAATAGTCATACCACTAGGATATAATTACTAAATTAAACGAACTTACCTTAAGTGAAGTTCTATTGTAATTATATGAAATGATTAGTCTTCGAGATCTTGATATAATTTACTATGTAGTCCCACTACTTCTACTGTATGACACGCGAATTTCAGAGGATTCAATCCTGAAAATAAAAAAGGTTGCGCTGGCAACACTACCCAGCTTACGTCATTCTATTTAGAGCAATTCTGGAATAAATACTAAATATATACACATATATATCATGTATGGTCATATATTTAGGATACAAAATACTTTTTCAACTTCAATCCCAGGGTAAAACAAACTTCAATTGTTTTAGGGCTTGGGAGGGTTGTTAGTCTCGAAGACTAATCATTTCATATAATTACAATAGAACTTCACTTAAGGTAAGTTCGTTTAATTTAGTAATTATATTCATGATTAGTCTTCGAGATCTTGATATAATTTACTATGTAGATGTTTAGAGAAGAAGTTGAAAAAGAAAATAATTAAATAGGTACAATCCTTCCTATGACAAGAAAAAATTTCAATTAAGTACATGAAATCTTTTTTATGAAAATTAAAATAATACTGAATAATTATATCAGTGTTTTCGAACCCCCTTTAAACATCACAATCCTCATTAACAAACAGTACTGAACAATCATTTGTGTTATTATTAAATAATCACATTAATCAGTCTGAACATTTCAAACAGCCTTTGCAAATAAATAGTAGGTAGGTAATTATCAGTTTCCCTAGCTAAAGGTTTATTATAATGATTAGCAAAAGAAAACTTAAGATCCCACTGAGAGTAACCAGCAGTTTTAAAAATTGCACCTCTAATTGCTAATGAGGGGGTTGAGTGTCACATTATAAATGAGGTGTGAATTTTTTAATTTTTATTGATGTATACCCACTGTTCAACATTACTTGTTTTAGCTAACGACTTGTTTGCCTACTGACATAATTATAACTAAACAATATAATCTTTCAGTGTTTAATTCAAGCTTTTTAAATGATTAATTATCATTTATACAATATAGCAGAGTAAGTAATCACAGGACAAATAGAAGATTTTTTGAAAAATTAAGGAAGTATAATTTCTTATTTTTACTGTTTTGATGTCCTAATTAAATCAATAATTATCATCTTTACAAATGAATCACTGAATTCTATGTTTATACATTTCATTATATAGATTCCCGTATTCTCTGTGTACTTGTAAACGCTAACAGAATTTTTTGAGTATAATTCTTGTTCATTTATTAATTACCTTATATAAAATTACCTTTTTTAAAGTTCATTACTAGCGACAGATCCTAAGTATCATTAGGATGAGCCGCTCTTTATTTGAAAATTCCTTCAAAATATTTTTATCTGTGAATCTGTGCCTATATCATAACTTATGATCAATGATATACTTAGCTTATTTAATAGTAATAAAGGAAGTGTATGTTGAACTATATATTATAAAAATGCTTTGTGAGAAATTCTACTATCTTTTGAAACAAATAATTCAAATTTGTTTTCATCCTTACAGAGAAAACCTACCACTTTTTTAATGTCACTGTATATTGTATTGTGAATGCGATAATGAGGATATCATAACCTGAATAAAGTCATCTTATATCAGTAGTCTCTTAATGCTTCCCTGGTAATACACCTGCCCAAAAGAAAGACTGCTGTCAAAAGGATGTGGTTTTTTGGGAGGTGACAATAATAATTTATTGTCTTGACTAGTCAAAGGTCAAAAGCATTATCTTCTTTAATTTTAACTCTTGAAATTATGCAAACAGTAGTGCATAAAACAATGGGTAATTTTTTCAGTTAACTGTAAAAGTATCCCTATATTCCGCATAATTATAGATCTTTAACCAAAAACTGATATTATGACATTTGTGCTGGCTCTAGAAACAAATAAATCTGTGGGAGGTTTTTTAAATCTTAGGTACTACCTCAGATAAAACAGAAAGCCTTTACCCAGCAGTGGGATGATATGGGCTGACAGTACCAAATTGTAACTATCTCACATAAAACCATAGAATAGTTCTTACTCATAATCAACACCTCTATTTCTAGACAAAGATAGCTTTTTTGTCTTTAGACTTTACATAGGATGCAAATATACAAATATTGCGAGCCTTAGGTACACCATTAAGATACCACAAACTATTAAAATTCATGAAATGAATACCATCTATCCTATTAATATATAAGCGTTGCTGTGGCAAGAATTAATTTCTTTGACAAAACATTGTAAACCCACATAATGATTGCAGCTAAAAGTTCTAAATATTCATGTGATTTTTCTTATCCTCCTCAGTCCAAAAATCATTAATCAGGTAGGTACTTGATCATTATAAAATATTCAACAATACAAGATGCACTTGAATATTTTTTACTATTATTCCATATTTATGCAAAGAACAAGATACCTATTTTAACAGGAACATAGTCTAACTACCATTTTCTAACCATTCATTAAATGGTGTTTCTGTAAATTCATTAAAATACAAATACTATCACCATGATAACTGATTTAAATATCTCTAATCTGAAGATAGGATATTACTAATTTTAGTAGGTAAGTATCTTAGTGAAAGTCAGTGGATCAATACATCAGCTAAAACACATGAAATTGAACTCACAAATAATATTATGATAGTAAAAACCAAAGTATACCTGTATACTGTCAATAGGTATTAAAAATATACCTACACCTTTCCAATCTATGGTGATGTGATCAAGATTATCAATTATACTTCAGAAGCAGCTCTTCGATGATCACTATGTAGTCTCCCGTCTTTTCATTCACAACGCACGAATTTTTAAAGCATTGCAACAGCAAAAAAATATTGAAACGCGATTGACACTTTCCCGCCGAATCAGCTGTCACCTGTAATCTCATTCCTTTTTTTTCGTGTAACGACGCGCGACGTGAAAATTTTCTTTTCACGGTTTAAAATGTTTACCTAAGTTTATATTTCAAATAATCATATTACCTAATCGGAAAAGTGATAGTGATAAGTGTATCTTAGAAGAAATGTAAAAAACTTGGAAGAAATACGACGATGAGGGCAAAGAGTACCTATCTAAGATTGCCGTCAGAGTCGTCATCACCGAGATCGACACCTGTTGAAGAAGTTCAAGAGAAGAAACCGTTACTCCTATGTTCATCGTCACCAGAACAAGTCGAAATCTTAGCAGATCCCGAAGAAAATAGAGTTGTGTTAGCGATATTGTCGCAATCTTGTACTCCCGTACAAAACAATGCTAGACCTAAGATCGATACTGTGGGATCGTTTAATGGTCGCAACTATGTCTAGGATCAACACAGAGGGGTTGTTCAATGACATTATCACGCCAAGGATTGTCACTGTGGGGTCATTCACGGCGTTGTACACTGCCTAGGATTGGTACAGAGGGACCTTTACATGGCAACGAAGCGTACCTACCAATATACACACTCTATACCTGCCTCCGTTGTGGTTGTAACAACAACGACAAGAAGGGGGGGGGGGGCACACATCAGAGAGACCAAGGTAATATTAAATAATATATATTTATTTTTAGACTAATAAGACAATCTTCAAGAGATTAGTTCTAATACCTGTAAACCAGTAAAAAGTGCACCTGCTTACAAAAATGCAGAAGAAGCAGGACAGAAAATACACATTCCATCCATTGAAAGATGGAAGAAGATAAAGAAATGTCACTGTTTGACTATTCTCAGTTATGTCCTGTGTCCATTAAACTGCCCCCGCTTAATCAGTTTGGTATTAAGCATAAATACTTGCTGCACTGCATGCTGTGAGATGAATAGATAAAGAGATAGTAGTAAGTATTCTATTTTTATGATAGGCAAAGAATGCTTAGACATCATAACTTAGACATACCATTACTGGACTAACTTTGTCAGTAAAATAAAATAACCCTAGTTATTTAAACTGGATAATTTTATCTAATACCTATATCTATACTACAATGATAATAAAACCTACAGTAACTGATCATATCAGTTCTGGGAAAAGATGTGAGGGATAGTCTCTAAATAAAACAAAAGAATCCCTGCTTGGATATTTCCAGTTATTACTGGAATAGGTTAATGGAAAACACTGAAAGAGACTTGTGATAACAAGGATCTTACCGGTGGACACATACAGAAGAAATCAACAGAAGCATAACCATGATACAAAGGACCTTAATAGGATCATCAAAGTTATCATAGGAACCTATACCAACTGCAAGTGAAATCCCTTTTATAATGCTCGGAGAGAATTGCTAAAGATTCTATAATTCTTGACTTAGTCAAAAGATATGTCTTTCCTTCCTGTTAAAAACCAGTTCAGTCATAATTTGACATGTGATAACTCTTCAAGGAAAGAGAAATAGTTATAATGCAGGGAATAAAAAGTTAAATTAGGTATAATAGATGCAATATCTATGTAACCACTAAGGAGCCAAATTATTTTTTGGTAGTAACCAAACTAAATGGCTAAGTACTATAATTTTATATTAAGCCTTATAGAATTGAATCAGTTTGGTACAATAACATAACACTCAAAATTTGAAGGTTCATTTAGTTCTAATGTTTGAACAGATAGGTATATAGTCAACCTAGACCAAAGAAATTACCTATTTTATGATTTTAATACAGAAAATAATAGAAAATACCTAAGATCTCAATGCAAAAATAAATAAAGTTTATTAATTTAATATTTTTACCCCTTGGTTAATCAACTGCTCCTTTTGATTTTATTAAATATCTTAAATCAGTTGTGATAGATCTTGGGATCTAAAATTATGTCAGTACCTAGATGATTTCTTATGTATTGAAGAATAACATGAACTATTAGGTATATGTTTAATATATAAACAACAAGTAACCTATAACAGAACCTTGGTTACTTAAATAATGATGAAAAAGTACCATATAATATGTGAATTTTCTTTTTAATTCATATTGGATTTAAAATACAATAACATACTTACTTCAGAAAAAACCATATAGGTACCCACTATCAGAGGCTCAAGTACTAGGTACAGTAAGCTATATACATATATGCCCTGCTATTAATTTGTTATTGAATGGTTAGGTATACATTAAGAAATTTAAATAACATAAATAGTTACTTCTACAAATGCATAATGATAATAAGGTGAGTAAGGTAATTACTCCCACTTGATACCTACACCCAAGTTTAAAATGGTGAAAAACCAACATTACATAATTAAGGCAGTGGCACCTATTAAACAGCCTTACATATGCAAGGGAGATATTTCTTCTTATCTATACAATAAATATTGATGTGTTAAAAATGCAATCTTAGGATTAAACACATGTGATTGTAACTCAAATAAATGTAAAATATCACAATTAATAGCTATAGGTAGATATAAATATAATGGGTAGTGATTAATACCCTCAGTTTTAATCAACTCCTGAACAAAAATGGATATTTTGTGGAAAAATAAGTTTTTACTTTAGACATATTACATATATTAGCTCCCAAGACATTGAGTCAAGAAAACTTATGTTTTCTTATAACTTTTTCTGTTTTAAGTATAACAAAAACAAATTGGGGTATGCACCTACAGAAAATATATTTCATAAGGTAGACACACACAAACAACTTTGGATATCCCAGTTTTTATTTATTTGCATCAAGATTTTGATGGATCCATATTATTATATTATTGGAGTTTTTTCCACCTCTCTTTTAACTGTCAGATAATAAGAATAGACAAAGCTGAAGCTGTAGCTATTATTATAATAGGTACTCAACTTGGTACCCAATATTCATATCAATGCTTGTGTCAGAACTAATAACTGTTAAACCAAGATATAACATCTTATGTTCAAATACCTACAGGCAACCCACAGCCCACACATAGAATTTGTAACTAGCTGTAGAAGTGTTGCCCATGAAGAAATTATGAGGTGTAGAATAATGGCTACCGCAGAGAGTAGGTGGACTTACATTACTGAATCATTACTGAAAGTGCTTATCACCAATTAACAATAAATTGGTGTGAGTACCTACTATAATATAAATAATTTAAATTTTCCTTATAGTTTCATACTTAATATTTTATTTTATTTTTTTAATTCCGATCAAATAAAAAATTATCCATTTATTTCAATTCCAGATTTATCCCATGGCTCCTTAAAGTCAACAAAGTCGAACCTAAGCCTAATTTTAAATACGTGCCAAATATTGTCTGAGGAAGATAGAATTAAAAGATTCTTTAAAGAAATATTTAAAAGTACATGTTGTGGATTATGCATACCTAATATGCATTTAGTTATTTTAAAACAACCATAACTCATTATTATGCTATATAACATAACTCATTACTATGGTGGTATATAAGACTAGAAGTTATAAAGAAAGCAGTAACATTACTAGCAATATCTACCTACTGTTCATATAATCCAATCTATCTTACAGATAATGATCATTAACATAGTATGACCTACATATTACACTGTAATCAGTGTATTATAGTTTTAATAAAATCTAAAATAGCAGATTCAATTAAAACTACTGCTCTAGGTCACCGACCTAGAACCAATCAACCTAACTTAGTTCTTCCTTTAATGTAAAATGAATATAAGTTTTATCCTCCTAAGATAATTATGGACATCACGAATAAAACAAAGGTTCATAGAAGTAATATTAGAAAAATTTGCAAGTTATAAAAACAATATAGAAAGGCTACAAGTTCGACAGTTATATGAAAGATAATTACTTAAATAAGTTTAATGTTAGAAATATATTGTTATTTCACGACAGACAGTAGGTACTAGATACATCTATTTTAACTGCGGCTAGGAAAAATGAAAATACCTACTGATAAATAAGAAGCACTGTAGAATGGACCTCACAGTCATAGGTTTTTTGAGTGCTTTTAGGTATAGTCTAAAAACAGTATGCTGTGGTAGAAGTGGTAGAACCATCCAAGATAATATCTAATGACAGACAAATTAATACAATTAAATTATTTGTTTTATATTAAAGTTATATCGCCAATCTTTACAAGCAAAGAAAGGATTATTTATAATTCTAATTAAGATATTCTAAGTTACATCTGGAGGCACGGTAGTGCCCCCGCCAAGGAGAGCCGTTGGCAACATTTTACATAAAAATGTGTTTAAGGGGATAATAATATACAATATTAACTTGATTATGAGAATTAAGTCATACAATGTCTTAATTTATTGTCATGTTAATTAGTATTACTACTTAATAATAATCATAAATGTATATTTTTATATATATATATTTAAAAACGTATTTTATATGTTTACAAATGAATAAATGGAATCATAATTAGTAAGTACAAGAAATAAAGACTGGGTTATAGTTTATATTATAGTAATGGTCTTTATTCTTACACATTTGCTACAATTTTAGTACCTAAAGCTTTGAACATCTACATAGTGATCATCGAAGAGCTGCTTCTGAAGTATAATGAGTGATCAAACAAACTTACCTGTAAGTGATGTTCGATCATCATTATATGAAGAACATGCTCTTCGATGATCAGGGGCCCACCCAGACCCCATTTGAAAAAGTTTTTTCAAGGACCCATAAAATTGTAATCAATGTGTAGCTTTTAAAAAATGAGATTACAGGTGACAGCTGATTCGGCGGGAAAGTGTCAATCGCGTTTCAATATTTTTTTGCTGTTGCAATGCTTTAAAAATTCGTGCGTTGTGAATGAAAAGACGGGAGACTACATAGTGATCATCGAAGAGCATGTTCTTCATATAATGATGATCGAACATCACTTACAGGTAAGTTTGTTTGATCACTCAGATTCAATCTTAAGATTAGTTTACAAGGTGTTTGTATGTCATTTAAAATGTTCAAAATTAATAAACTTATTAAGGCACTTTAAATTTAATACTAATATAAGTCTCATACTGCCAATAGGAGTCACTGTAATGTTTTTTAACAATTAAAGTACTCTGAACAGCTTGGTAAGCTAAAAACACTTAAACTCAATAGTCTATCTATTTGTTTAAAAAGTCCATATTTTCAGTTAAGACTGAACATGATGTAAAATATTATGGAATAGTTTTTATGATAACCTTGTTGCTATGATAGGATAACTTTATCCTGTGTAATTTTTTGCCAACAAGAATAATAATATTATAAGGCGGCCTGTAAAAGCCTTTACCTTTAAGTCTGTCTCACAGACCTGTGATGATGTGCCTGTCCGCTTGCCTGATGTCCTGGATTGGTGTTCCTTTCCTTTCCTGTACTCCTGATGATATTGCCCCCCCCCCCCCGTTTAGAGTCTACTCACACATGGGAGGAGGCATGGCATGGAAGTTATTCTTATTTTTGTAACAATGTTGTTCCTGCTGATTACAGCAGAAACAAATTAACAGGCTAATAAGCCTCCATGTAATAATAGACTTCTTTACATTAAAGAATCTTCCTTTGACACTGCGTTTATAGATTTAACATTTTCATTGAATTTTTCATTAAACAGATAATTATCCCGCTCTATTAAATTTATTTCTTTACTATGTCTTTATCCAAATTAATTGGAATCAATTTACTGCAAATGACTGTGTCAGCAAATGTAAACACTGATTCTTCCCAAGACATCTTAATTAACCCTAGAGTGGGCGCGTCTAGGCGCGAAACGTCAGTGGGCGCGTGGGGAGCATTTTGCCGCTTCTTTTCTTTGACCATTTTAAGAGGGAATACTGCATTTGATTTATTTTAGTTTATCAGGATTTAAGTAAAACACATATAAGTAATGATAAATCAACATATTTATTAAACTTTGATGTAAAAACTTTGGTTTATAAAAGATTTTGGAAAATGTAACATTTTAATTGACTTTTTTTTACTTATTTTACATTATGCATTATAATACATATTCAAATGGAAAAAAACATAAAAAATATATTTTTTTCTACATCTACAGGATATGCTTGAGCAAAATAGTCTTCACATATGTATGTCCAATGTTCACTGCACAGTTTCTTTGAGCATCTGCAACAGCCTTTTTTACACCTATACTGACAGGGACATTTACTGCATTTGCCCTCCTTCTTTGAAGATGATGCTTGTCCTATAGGCACTTTGGCGAGCAATTTGGTTCCTCAAAGGAATATTTAATGCCTCAATAAAAGATCTTGTAGTTATATACGGCATACGTAGGACCATCGCAATTTCTTTCAAATACAATCGCCGTAGCACAATATATGACCATATATACTATATTATAGCCCATCTTGTTATATATTTTTCTTTTTATTCACGTGATACTAATAATTCCTGAAACTATGAACGTTGTTTTAGTTTTTACAATAAGTGTACCATAAAATAAAGTCTACGTTTCAATTTTGCTAAAAATATATGACACAATTTTTACTTACGTGAGAAGGCGCGCGGTGAGCAAATTGCCGCCTGGCGATGACCGATGGTAACGATCTTCTCCTCAAGCAGCTCCTCGCGCACTGATGGCACCCAGCCTTTCGGCACGAGTTAAAAACAAAAATGGGAGCAGCTACTAAAAAGCGCAAACTTAACGGATAATTGGTTTAAGAATTATTAACGATTTTTTGGTGAGGGCGGCAAAATGCTCATAGCGCGCCCACTCTAGGGTTAATAATATCTCAATGTTAGAGACATCAGCATTTTTGTTGGTTAAATACCAAACTTATTTACTACTTTCAGCACTGCTGACAGAGCTAAACCCAACTGTTGCTGACTTTCTTCTACTCCTTTGTCTTTACCCTTTATATTATCAATCAGCAGGCTTGATATTGAGTTAGGCGCTTCTAACAGTATACATTTTAGGGTAAGTTATATTATATTTCTATAAGATGATATCCTTTACACTCTTTTCTATACCACTTAAACTGTCAAATAGGGTTTTTTGCAGTTTTTATAGTCATTGCCATCATCCTTTACACACTATAATTTTATTTTTATTGTTGAGAAAGTCAATATGATCAAATAATTTATACCATTTGTTCTTCTAATACTTTGATATTGTCAGTGTTCATTTAGGGGCTGATATAAATAAAACGATAGCTCACAGCAAGACAACAAGATGTTCAGGTCCCAACAGTTTTGCAAACTCTCTTATGGTAGCGGTAAGTACAATAATTCTTATGTAAACTTTGAAGTAAATGAATTGTACATTTCTTTTTATCTGGCACTGCCAGTGTCATGTTCATTTATTAGTTAATAGTAGTATATTAGCAACATGTAATACATTTTCTACATTTGTTAAATCACTTCTGAGTGAATTTCCTCTACATAAATCATATCAGTCAACAGCGGCAACCTATGCCCAATGCTAGTAATATGGACTCGTTCCATTCTATTACTCGACTGAACTTCTATAAAACAGACATTATTAGATAACTATATCGTAGTCTGATGTACAACTTACAAGATCACTGATCTTAAACGTATCCAATATTTCCCTCGTGGGATAATAAGGTACGCGTATATCATAGAACTTCTAGATATACCAGTTTATTGTGCTATTTTCTCAACTAGAGAAAACTTTGTAACATGAACTTACATGTACAAAAAGCACGACACCGATGGGTCCTCTGCTGAAAATTAAGAAACTTTTCTTATAGATAACATACCTGAATCTATTTCTCAGAAATATACTGATATGATGATATTTCTTTTATTGACATTTTTGTTCCAGTAACGGTGCCGGTGGTGTAATAAATAATAGCCGGTTTCGACGTCCATGTTTTTTCGCTGCTTTCCTTAGTATTCTCCATATTATTTCTTTCCTTGACCCGTCTTTCACGTTGCATATTGGAAATATTGTAATGTAATTGTATTTATAACAATAATATTCAGTTTTATCACCCAAATAAAAATTAGGGAAAAAATAACGTGCGCGTGATCACGGCGAAAAAATAGTGAATGACGTAAGCTGGGTAGTGTTGCCAGCGCAACCTTTTTTATTTTCAGGATTGAATCCTCTGAAATTCGCGTGTCATACAGTAGAAGTAGTGGGACTACATAGTAAATTATATCAAGATCTCGAAGACTAATCATGAATATAATTATATCTCTGAATAGATACTAAAACTGTTTCAACAATACTAAATTGAATCTAAAATAGGTAGTATATTTGAACTAGTTACAAAGGCTGGACAAAAAGGAATGAATAATTACGATCGTGGATGCACTAAGAAATGGCGCGGAAGCCTCTTTTCCGACTCGCTACTACCGTTAATGATATTTCCTCAAAAGCTTGATGAGCTTTCAAAAGGATGGGGTTATGTTATTAGTAGGAATTTATTGAATTGGAATTTAAATAATGATAATTGTATAGAAAGAGAAAAGTTTTTTTTTACGTTTAGTACGTATTAAAACATCTCCATTTTGTGATTTATGTCATTCCGAGATTGATGATATTTATCGTATTTTAATTGATTGTCAGTCGAGGACATAGTTATATAGGGATTTTATGTAATTTGATTAGATTTGATATTTATAATGGCAAAATTAATTGTTTTATGAGTCAGCCGCTTTCTGTCCAATTAGTAGATATTTATAAATTTGTAAAATCAGTTTTTTCTGATCTTTAATTGTTGTATTTAAGTGTGTGTAGTACGTGCGTTACTTTTGTGCGGTCATTGGAGGCATTTGCCCATAATGGCCACTCTGGGCAAGCTGGTTGACGATCGCATTAGCAGATGATTGCTGTTACACAGAAGGATGCTGCTGCCCATCCTGCAGATCTTTCACTTTGTCGCTTCTTACGTGAGACGAGGAGTGGTGGTTTTATTCTTAAGCCGGAAACCACGGCTAAGTTACACCGACGCATGGTTTTAGCAATTGATAATTCATTTCTAATATGCACATGAATTCGAAAAGACAGAGATGTTTGCTTGGGTGTCGAACCTTTCGACTGTTGACTTGGCAATCTAGCGGTCGCTATAACTGCGTGCGCGTATTACTGCATCAATTCAGTTGACATTTCACAATAAAAAAAATATTACCGACCTAATGTCTCATCATTGAATCAAGGATTGTCGTGGTGGCGCATTGGTTACGGACCCGCTTTGCAAGCGCGTGGGTGTGGGTTCGAATCTGGCATGTACCAATGTGACTTTTACAATATCATATGTACTTTCTTAGTTAATCTAAGACACCACTGACTAACGGTGAAGGAAAACATCGTAAGGAAACCTGGACTTTAATTGTCTGAAATCGCCAACCCGCAGTGAGCTAGCGTGGTGATTAATGCTCAATCCTTCTCTGTATGAGAAGAGGCCTTTGCCCTACATTGGGACAGTTACAGGCTGATTTATTTATTATTAATGTCTCATTAAACATAACACCATCCTCCGTAACCGACTGTATCTGTACAAATTAATTCTGTTACTTACTTTCACCTTGGGCACAATCACCGTCTCATGCCCTCGGGCAGCCATTTAACAATATTTAATGAGAATTAATTCAATGCAAGAGCCCTTTGGCAAAGAATAATAACTATAATAATATAATTATTGTAGGTATTTAATGTTTTTAGCTATTAGAATAAACTATTAGTTGTATTTTTCCCAAAGAGAAATTTCTCTTTAGGGAGCAGATACTTAATATATTTTCAGTAGTAACTGAAATATAATAACTGGAAAAGTAATAAGTTTCAAACACAGGTGCACTCTCTATTCCCTCACTCTCATAGTCTGATGGGACGGCAACCCGACACGCCCGGAGATCAGACGCAGGATCAACCGCTTTACGTGCTTTCCGAGTCACGGAGTAAGTGATAATTAATTTATAATACGCACATAACTTACGAAATTTCAGAGGTGCGCGCCTTGGGTTCGAACTTGAGACCTCTGACTTGCCAGTCAACGCTCACTATTCCCATTGGCAGTAACGGATTAAGACTACTTGATGCCCTAAGCAATCCATGCCTGTGAGCCCCCCTATCCGCATGTCAACTTGAATCGGTCTAAAAACAGATTAGATTAGATTAGATTTTTGGAAAATAAGATGATGAGATGTAATGTACTTTAGAAGTAGACGTTAGTGAAGTTAACGTACTTTTTTTTGCTTCTTCTGGTACCCCCTTAGACGTGATGCCCTAGGCAATTGCTTAATTTGATTAAAGGTTAATCTGACACTGCCCATTGGATCGCATAAAACACTTTACAGACCCCCATAACCCTGCTTACCCTCACGATCACAGACTGCAACGTAACATTATTTAAACAGCGTATCGTTAACACACCGAGTGCTCAGTATTAACTGTGTTTTTATATGGAGCAATTAAATTTTATGAGATCCAATATGAATGGGAACAGATAAACGATTCACGAACTGACCTATTAATTTTATTGCAAAAAAAGGTTGTTTTCAATTCAATATAGGTACCTAGTAAGCTTTTTTTGGGTACATTTTGAAGTATGACTATGGAAACGATAGGTTATATACGGTTTCTGGATGTACGACATTAAATTAAAACGAGCACAGTACTAAAATAAATAAATAAATCAGCCTGTAACTGTCCCAATATAGGGCAAAGGCCTCTTCTCATATAGAGAAGGATTGAGCACAGTACTAGTCCATCTAAACATTTTAAAACCTAAAGATCAGTAGTTAAAAGAAAATTTAAAAATTTAAATTTTCGAACAAAATAAATAGCAGAATCGTATACATAAAACGTAAACACGCTTTATGTACAAAAAGTAGCGCGTCAGAGTGGAATCGAATGACACCTTTCTCTGTCTTTCAAGCGGCACGATTGCACAGTTTCTAGACCTTACTATGTTTACGTAAATATTATGAATTCGTAATATTATGCACTATACGTTAATATTATGAATAGAGAGTGCACCTGCGTTTGTGCATACACTTGTGCACTATAATATCTCCTGCGCCGTTGGCTCAGTCAGTTCATCTCAGTTGAGTTTGACCTCTGTGACCGAAATTCGGTCAGGAGGACATTATTATTTCAGATATAGTGATCCACTGGATTATTTCCATTTAATGTGTTAGCTGTAAAGCACAAGATAAAACTTTAAAACGTTTTAAGTAAGTATAAAGAAAATAAGTCTTACGCCTACAGAAATTCTAAGAGCAACCATTCACACACGTGTGTTTCGCTATTTAATATTTATTTTAACTTAAACAGTATTTGATGAACTAAGTGGATGTTAATAAATTAAAAACAAAAGAAGATTCGGTTTCTTTCATGTGCTTTCATACTTAATTCTAGGGTCGTAAGTGAAAAAAAATAATCCAAAAAAATAGAAAATCTTCTTATTTTTTTAATTTTCTTTATTAGATTTTTCAATGGTGTGTAAAGCCAGAGGCCTACGGGCGGTTTAACAGGTTGTTCATCAACCATACGAAAATAATGGATCGATTTTGATTTATTTATTTTTATTTAAAGGGGCTTTATCCCCGTCTTTTCAGGGCAGTCAACGTTTCATCATACCATTCCTTATCAAAGACTTCTCTTTTCTCTCTTTCGCACTCTTGCGGTTTCGCGTGCACGTAACCTTACCTACGGGCGCGATTAAAGTTTTTTTTTTTCATTTCTAATTTAAAAAATTGTGTCAATTGCCGCTGAACCCTTTCTTATGCCGCTCGGGGCCATCACCCTGACCGAAAATCATGGACCCGACTAAATCGATTGCCACAGCTCATCCATCATGTGTCGGAAGTTCACAAACTTACACCTGCCGCCGTAGGCTGGCTGAAAAACTTGGATATAGAGATCTGATCCGCGCAGGATGAATGCCATACGCAATGATGATGACCCTGTACCCCTCATGCTACGCCTCTGAGTTCTGGGAATAAAAAATCCCATTACATCAATCTACGCACTTTATCAATTTCGAACACATTTGAGACCCATGACAACCTTTATCGGAATTATACTATAATACCTTTTAATTACAACCGATTAACAAATACTCAGACTTATTTGGAATGTGAAGGGGTTCTGATGAAAACTTTTAGGGATTTTATTCATGGAGTATTACCTACTGTTTCAAAGGATTTCCTTGTACAACGTGCCTACTTAATTAATTTCGTATTTATATACTTAAAGGTACTCCTCCGTTTATGAGGTAAATAGACGTATTTTATTATTTTCTTTGATGGGGAGATTATTAGAAATTTAATTAGGAAAAGGGTTCTTTTTATAAAATAGATGTGTATCTTCGCAATGAATAAATACTCTTTTCGGTAAATCGAATTGGTTCGTTACAGGGTTAATAATCTTTTGAAATGTTAAAAAAAAATCTCCTCGCGTGTCAAACGAAAATGGTCATTTTAGGTAGCGCTTAGGGTAGATTTCGTAAATTCGTTAAATTTTAAGTGTTTAATGACCTAGTGCACACAATGTTCATTTCTGAAGAACTGTCTATAGTAACACCGCAGTATTGTTTTATTTATGTTATCCTCACACTTCAAGGTAGTTTTTACAACCATAAGCAAAATTCTTGTAGTACATTTTTTTGTCTAGAGATTTTTTTGAAAAATGTGCTGAATCGTTCGAAAATTACAAACATTTCACCGAAAGGTCTAAAACCATGTTACGATTTAAGGTTAACCTTAAAAATAGCTCACTGCTTGCTTGCTACATATCTATAGTACTTACACACTAAATTTGATTCGATTTAGTGCAATCACTTTCAATCTAAAGAGGTTTACATGACTAAAGTAAAGATTTTAAGAAATTAAATTTAAAAAATCATAACTTTTTAACTACTGATTTTCGCGGAACATAATTATGTTGTGTTTAGATCAATCATTGGGATTTCCTTGATGTAAAGAAAGTTTTTGGACCACTATAAATGGGCCACCCTGAATAATAGTAGTAATTTTAAAAGATGAATACCTAAGTTTTGAAGGCCAGTGTATTTAATAAAAAATAATCATAATATGCCTCTTCTACAGCTCAAATCTAATAAATAACCTCTAAATTGACATACCTACCTCTTCCTAACCACGTTTCACATCCCACAAAAAGATAAGACCGCCGTACAAGTAGTCAGTACCCAATTTCGTCGGTAATAAGCCTCGTCTGAAAATATTTTCTTTATAGCAAATATATTTGGAATGTAAAAAGCTGACCTTACCAGGGGACCTCATATTGTTTCACATAAAGAACTTGTGACGGAATCTAAACTAAGCTTTTGTGTAGCGTCGCCAAAAAAGCGTTTTGTGTTTTTTTTTGACATAAAATTATTTTTTACAACCAGTTATAGCCTAGTGCTATGACCGTCGACTGACAAGTCAGAGGTCTCGAGTTTGATGCCAAGCCTCTGACTTTTCGTAAGATATATGTGGGTATTAAATATTAATTATCAGTTGCTAAAACGGTAAAGGAAAACATCGTGAGGAAACCAACACATCTAAGAGATTTTTCAACGGTGTGTAAAGCCATGTCAGAGGCCTACAGGTTTAAACTCTGACACCAGGTTGTTCAGTAACCGCACGAGAAGAAGTTCGAAATTTTTGTAGAAGTAAAATTGGAATTTGAAAGCCTACTTTGGTGTAGGAATGTGAAACTTTGGTTTGAATTTGAAAATTATGCTGCTACAAGGAGAGCGGCTGGGGCTTAGGGGTAGCAGCATAATTTGAATTACTTTTCTGTGTAAACAAAATCTAACAAAATAAAATAAACAAAATGGCATCTTCCTCATTTTCCTGCTATCCCTCCGCGTATTTCATCACAGATAGGTAGGACGGGATGGCTACAATCGCAAATGTTTATTGGATGCGAATCCCGGGCACACAGGAATCATATTTTATTGCTTCAGAAATAATAATATTAAGATAAATATTGGTATGTTTCTTTTTACTGTAGATTTTTTGGAGTTTTGAGTTATTTATTTCTTTTTTGGAGTTCTGAGAAGTTAAGTGGCCAGTAGGATCTGCCTTAGCTGTCTAGGCGCCCCAGGCGAGTCTTTATTACAATTAAAAAACTTATTTTCATTTGTACCATATATTTTATTATTTAAAAATAGGTATTCAAATTAAGCGCTAGCGCGCGGCGCCTTTTCAGGCCGGGACTCCACCAAAGCGGAGATGAGCGGAGAGGAGATGTGTTTCCATACAAATGACAACTCGAGCGGCGCCGTTTGATCCGTCATTTGTATGGAAACACATCTCTCCGGTTTGGTGAAGTCCCGGCCTAATCCGGCGCCCCGGTTGATTCTAATGTATAATATACCTAAGTTTATTACTGTAAACTTTAATTAAAATCCGTTCATTAGTTTTTTGTTTGAAATAGTAACAAACATCTATCGAATGGATGGACCATACTCACAAACTTTCACACTTTTAAACTAAGTTAGAACCAATATACAAGGTTATTTGTAAAACACCAGCATTCTTAAAAGGGGTCATTAAACTCATCATTATAAACAAATTTTACTATGGGACCAACCCTGAAATTGCAAAAAAAAAACAGCTGTTTCATACATTTTGTTAAGTCATGTGAACATAAACGAAGATATAAAACAAGCATATTATCACAATTACAAAATTCTTTCAGCAAAATAAAAGATAAAAAAACTAATTAACCATTCTAATCAAAAGTTAAAACGTTAGTAAACTGCCTACCCTGCCAAAACAAGGCATTTCGTAAGAAATGTCTTATTTTGTTATTCATAAATAAATCATAAACAAATCTTGATTTATTTGTCGTAAATAACGATATAAAATGGGAGAATAGAAGGGGGAGTTTGTCAGGTACGAGTCGGTGATCTTAGTTACGTCACTCTCATTGATTTTTTTTCTTTCTTTATCTAATGGATGCCTTGTGGTTTCCGGCCTAAGAATAGAACCACCCCTACTCGTCCCGCGGGTGTCGTAAGAAGCGTCATAGGGAAAGATCCGGAGGATGGGCAGCAGCATCCTTCTGTGTAACAGCAACCATCTGTTACTGCGATCGCCTAACGTCGATCGGGTGGCGATTATAGGCAAATACCTCCAATAAGCGCACAAAAGTGATTGGAGAGAGGCCTATGTTCAGCTGTGGACTAATACAGGGTGATGATGATGATCGTATGGTTGATGAACAACCTGGTGTGAGAGATTAAACCACCCGTAGGACTTTGACATGGCTCTATACACCGTTGAAAAATCTCTCAGGTGAGCTGGTCACACCGATTTAGCAAGTGTTAATTCGTTTCTCCCCCGGAGGCCGGGTGCCTTTTGCCCCCCAAGAAACGTAAAGAAGGTTCGATACAATCGATGCAAGACAGTGCTTGGGTTCGAATCTACGACGTCATTTCACTTGTCTATCACTGAACTTTTACTTACTAATAAATAACTAGACTCTGAATTCATCGTTTTCGTTTGAAATACATATTTACTTACCAAAAAATCTTGAATCAAAATCTAGACAGTACAGTTATCTTGAAATAGATCTAAAACTCCATTGAACACGACACGTTTCTCAGAAACTTGGTTACGTAAAAGCTAAACCTTGTAGTTTATGTTAGGGATTCCTAGAAAGATACCTTTTTTGTGTAGGGGGAATATGCTCATACTGTCCCGCTGGGGGTATGGGATATTTGAGGGTCCGGCAATGGAGTATGTGGAAGGCATTTTTTACTACCCCGGGCCACATAAAAAAAAGTGTCCGGCAATGAACGTCCGCGGCGGGTTCGCGGACATATGCAAACAGCGTTCCCGCGTTCCCGTCACTATGCGAAAGAGAATTGACACGGGGGGCGGTTTAGGTGGCCTCTAGGCCGAAAAGCTCAACATAACCATCTCGCATACCCCAAGCGGGACCGTCGTCAACATCGCATCGTCAAAGATCGTGAGTTCGAATCCCATCCGTATGACGTATCAGTTGTTTTTAAAACGGTTTTATTTAGCTGGACCTGTTTATTATTAGGTTCAAATTTAGTAATCGGTATTTCACCCCCTTTCTGTTGACAGATTGATCTGATATTTAGTACACGGCTTCAGTTTTGATGACAAAACTGTCTTACGTTAAAAAAAAAATATTTATATAATTAAACGGTTTTATTTAGCTTGACCTGTTTATTATTTGGTTCAAATTTAGTAATCGATATTTCACCTCTTTCCTGTTGACAGATTGATCTGATATTTGGTACACACTTTCAACAAAACCGTTTTACTTAAAAAACAATTTTTTACCTATTAAAATAATTATGTAGATATATTGTAGCGGCCTTTAACAGGTGATTATTGGATGCCAAACACCTCGAATTCCTAATATACAGGCATAATGTTTTATATAAAACAACAAGGTGATATAAAACCAATCTCCCACCGCTATCGCTCCCTGTACCACGCTTCCATTAGCATATCAATATGACACTGAACTCATACGTATTGCTGGCTGTGGTCCAAGTTAAAAATGTTAGCGATTTTATAAATAAAATAATAAATAAATACTCACGCCTTTATTTTCTAGAGGGGGTAGGCAGAAGTGTATGCAGTGCACCCACATTTTGCCGGCTATGTTATGAGTATCATGTATTATCTCAATACATGAGCACAATTCTAGACTCCGTGCTGCTACTGAGAATTTCCTAATGGAAAAATCTAATAACACTTTCAGCACTGCTTTGCAGTCGCGCTTGCTACCACTACACCAACGAGGTCATCACCATCCCGCTAAACAAATTTTAGTCTAACTATATCTCTTTCTAATAAACACCATCGAAAAAGACAGCAAATTGAACTATCAAATTAGATCTGTCAAATTTGTCTACGTCCTTGCAAATGACGTGAAATTAGACGAGACCTCTATGACATGTCGACTAAATTCTCGTTGATATCACGCAAATTGACTAGTTTGACAGCTCTAAAAATTGTCGATCCTTTTCTAATGATCTCTGTTAGAAAAAGAGATGGCGAGTCTAAATTAGTTTAGAGCGTATGCAAGAGAATTAGCACCATTGTATGCATAGGTCTCCGCTGAAAATTAGCGATGTTGTCTTGATATTGCTACACAGCCGCACATTGCTGAGCGGGGTACCTTTCTTTGTGACAGCTTAACACACGTAAATTTTCTCTGTGTACCTACATTTTAATTTATTCTTATTTTTGCTTCATTTTTTATTAATTTGGCGTGTGCATGCAAAAATAAAACGTATTTCTTTTTTTTTCTTTGTAAGCATAGTTCTCTCCGCTAGTAACTTGGACCACATCCTACAGAGATCTGCATTTGACGGTAGACCTGTATTTAGCATATTAGGCACGGATTTACACTTCAGAATTAACGAGTAATTCCCCTGGCTTTCTGAAATTATAATTCTCCATTTTCCGATTTTACCCCTACCTACGGTTTGTAGGATTTGTGTAGTTGTTTTGGAATGACGCTGTTGCGAGAAAGGGATGAAGCTATGTGTCCTGTTTGACGACATCTCCTTTTTTCTTGTAGGACACAGAACCTCCATATAACTTCATAATACGATCATAGATTACTATAATAGTAAAATTAGAGGAAACTGAAAAAGAGACAGGATACGGGCTGGGCTTGAAACCGCGAGACTCTGCGTACCGTGGCAGCGCTCTGACCAACTGAGACATTGTATCGCTGCTCTCACCTATCAAATTTCAAATTCCCTATCTACTCTTGACGAGGCGTCTTGGTAAGATGTTTTGCAGAAAAAAATTCGCGACGAAGATAAGCTAATAACCTATAGTGTGACCATATCTCTCTTTTGGTAGCTGCGCGGCTCGTGCTGGGGCGAAGCAGATATTGGGAATTTTTACTCATTTCGAGTGTTTGCCTGCATACTTATTGCCTTTGAGTCGTCATAGCCTATTATTATGACCGTTGACTGGCAAGTCAGACTCAGGTTCGAACCCAAGGCGCGAACCTCTGACTTTTCGTAAGTGTATCTCTTCTCTTCTTATATTTAAAAGCTAAGCTCTTGTCGGTGGAGCAATCGCCACCTCTCTATCTATCTAATAAGTGTATGTGCATATTATAATTTAATTATCACTTACTCGCCTCGGAAAGCACGTAAAGCCGTCGGTCTTGCGCCCGATCACTGTCCGTGTCGTGTCGGATTGCCGTCCCATCGGACTATGAGAGTGAGGGAATAGAGAGTGCACCTGTATTTTTCCACATACTTGTGGCCTTCACATCTCCTGCGAAGAGTGCGAAGCTCTATAAGCTGCGACTCTATACCCACAGTCAAACCGATTACACGGTTTTGTGGGGCTATATATAATTACTGTACAATCTTTTGTTTAATGAATAAATAAATAAATAAGCTGGCTAATTCTCCGTTGAGTTGGCCGCTGTGACCGAAATTCGGTCAGGAGGACATATTCCCTGTACACGCAGCTTTCATAACATAGAGGTATTTAAATGCCAACCATTTTGACTGACATTTAGTATTTGATTCACACAGAGTAAGCTTATAAGTCCGTTAAGCCGGAGTGCAATCAACGGCGATGTGGTGAATGTAATAATTACCTAGTCAAAATGTACATTGTTTACTTTGTAGCTTAGCGATAGCGAGGTTACTAAGGTTTAGGCTTAATCCTGCTAACTTTTGTAGATAACCCATCCATCCGTGAGATGTAGTCCATAAACGTTTGCTTAGAAGAGACCGCCAAGTTGCGGTGAGACCGCTATGTTGCGGTGAGACCGCTATGTTGCGGTGAGACCGTCATGTAGCGGTGAGACCGCCACGTTGCGGTGAGACCGCTATGTTGCGGTGAGACCACCATGTTGCGGTGAGACCGTCATGTAGCGGTGAGACTGGCATGTTGCGGTGAGACCGTATCGTGATGGTGCATTGGTTTCGGACTCGCTTTGCAAGCGTGTGGGTGTGGGTTCAAACCTGACATGAACCAATGTGATTTTTTCAAGTACTAACTAACTATTTTTTGTAAGTACTTTCTTAGTTAATCTAAGACACCACTGACTAACGGTGAAGGAAAACATCGTAAGAAAACCTGGACTAAATAGTCTGAATTCGCCAACCCGCAGTGAGCTAGCGTGGTTATTAATGCTGAATTCTTTTCTGTATGAGAAGAGGCCTTTGCCCTACATTGGGACAGTTACAGGTTGATTTATTTATTTCATTGTTTTAGTGGTTTGGGCATGAAAAGATAACAAACAACCAAACTTACTTTTGCATTTATAAAGTTAGTTAGGATTAGTAATTTTTTAATTTTGTAGAGAGAATAGTTCGATTAAGTACTAGCAGGATTCAGGATAGCTCGGGCAGGATTAGGAATAGGTTAGTGGCAGAGGGACTGGGAGCTGTTCTTTGGGAATTTTTGCATAGAAAAAGATGTTTTTTTAACATATAGGTACGCTTTAATTCAATTTTATGCTGATTACACAAATGAGCTTTATGTAAGTACGTAATATCAAAGTCATTTTTTTTTGGAATTATAGAACAATTTACAACCTTAAAATTTTATCGATTGGACTTATTTTACAATGAACGTTGAAGATGAAGTTATCTTTATCTGAAATAATATATGATTTCATCAACCTGTTTTTACATGAAAAAAAAATGTAAAAAAATGTATACATACATGTAAAAATAAAAGAATAAAATGTATACATACATTTGTAAAAAAACAAGTTGATGAAACCTTAGTGATTATTTATAATTTATTTAACAATATTAAATAATTAGAACATTTTCCAAAGATGTGGAATAGTTTGGAAACTGTTTTTTTTATTTATATTAAATTAACTGAAGAAAAAAACTTATTAAATTAGGAACCACATCTTTTTTTATTTACTTTTTTATTAAACTGACGATTATTACCGAAGTTTTAATTAACATTGACTTGTTTAATTTAATTAATAATTATCTTATTTATATTGACAATATGTTTTGAACATTCGATTAGCTCTTACCACTAAATGACAAGCTCATATTTTTTTTAATAAAAAAAATAATAACAGCAACAATAATTTGCAACGAAATAATAATTAAAAATATTTTTACAAGAGGCCGTTACAGTAAACGTTTAAAACATCGAGACAAGGTAAAAATGTAAAATGTAAACCTAAAAAAATGCGAGTACTTTAGGTAATGATACACATTTTTTTGTAATGACAAAATAATGCAATACCTCGATTAAAAATTTAAAGAAAAAAAATTAATGCTCTTAATACTAAAAAGTTCGTTTTTATATCCTTTAGGTATATACTAAATTGGCAATATTTAAAGTGATATTTTATTCTCGAAATGGCGTAAAAGTATAAGGCACGGTTTTAATATTTTACTAAATTTACTTAATATAGAAGGACGTCAACCCAGCTAATTTTTATCATCTAAATGGTTAATTAGTCGCGAAAAAAAATAATCATCTTCTCCTTTGGCACTTTTTCAGTTCATACATTTAAAAAAAGATCAGACAAAACAAAAGCTTTTCTTTTTTCCATTGATATGTTTTAATAATTGGAATTTTATGTAAAAAAGGAAAAAAAAGGAACAAAAAATAAAACAAAACAATATATTATTAGGTTTTTTATTTTTATTCGAAATGTAACAATAGACTCATTTTGTAAATATAAAATCGTATTTTGTCATTGGATGGATTCTCAAATTTGGAGAACTAATAAAAATGAATTGACAATCAGTCGTTTTTTGTGAAAATCATTGCAATTGTTACAAATTCGATGTAAAGAAATATAATAGAAAATAATTAAGTATCTTAATAACTTAAAGTTTAAAATTAATAAAACTTTGGCATGTGTATTATGACCGATTAAATTTTGGGGCTGAAATGCTATTAATGTAAAAAAAAATACAATTAAGTACAAAAATTATTTACATAGAATCAAGATGGGCATAAATTAAAATTAATTGAACTTATTTTTATTGTCAGTTCGCGCTTTGAGTATTATTATTTTTCTTATTTACATCGTAAAAATGCAGAGAAAAAGTAACTTACGAGTAAAAATTTACAAAATAATAATAAAAACTGTAAATATGTGTACAGTTATTTTTTGTAAAAAAATTACAATTTACAGTTTATAAATGACAGTCGTTTATTATTTGACACATTACGTAATGGGGTCTTTTTTAATAGTATATTTAATTGAGAAGTTTTAAGACGTCGTTTCAGAAAAAATATTTTTTGTAAATTACACTTTTAGGTACATTTAAAATACAAAAATGTAATTTACAAAAATAAAATGTCTCAAAATGAATGAGAAATATCGTAAGGAACAACTTTTCAAGTTTCGAAAACCATTTCCAACAATAAAAATGTATTTAACAGGCAGGATAAAATTCAAAATTTTTCCCGATTTAATAATTTCTTGTTATTAATTTTTCAAAAATCGTATTTTTATAACAATCATAATTATCTTAAAAACTTAATTACGAGAGATCCTTTCATGGAATCAATAAAAATTTGGGATTCTTAATCGTTAATTTTTTTGTTTGACAATTTGGAGAAGAAAATTTAGAAAATAATTACCTATCTAAATCGAATATTGATAATTACTGTGGTAGTTTAATTAAATAATTCCCCAAAAAATTACAAATATCTTTCATCTCAATTATATTATAAAGTTTTGTGAAAAAAAAAAACTGAAAAAAATTTCAAAGTATTATATATTTCCAGAATATATATTTTTCCTTTTTTTCTTTCAAAGCCAAACACCAAATTGTCAAACAACAAGAGCCAGCCTTGAAACAAAAATTTTAAAAAAACATACATTTACAATCTAAATGTATTACCTAAAATGATTTTACAATTGGACATTGAAAAATCATAACTTTTTGATCGCCTATTCCATTTGGACGTTTACCTATTACAATATTGATAAGTCAGTCGAATATTTAATACAACCTGACTGCCCAAATGCTAATTTAGGCAACATCGTCATTTCTATCTACGCAATGGACACTAACGTTCGTTCATGTATCACATTCAATTATTTTAAATCTATCTACAATTTTATCTAGTCCATTTATTTACACCTCGTCACTTTACACTTTAGTTTTACACTCATAGCCGACTTTACACTTTTAGTTTACACTTTGCAGTTTTTGTTTCACTTTGCAGTTTTAGTTGTCACTTTACAGTTTTAGTGTTTTCACTTTTCAGTTTTAGTGTTTAGACTACGTGTGTTTCACTTCTTTTGTTGTAGGATTCGTCGATGGTGACGTTTTGTTTCTTTTCTTTTTTAATGGTCCCGTATTGGGGGACGTCAGAAGTGAGGTTCTGGACTGTCAGGATTTGGCTGGAGTTTTGAGGCGTGCTCGAAGATATTGGGCTGCCATACTGGTTTCCATATTTGTGGCGCGATGGATCCTTCAGGATCGACTGGGGCTGCTTTGGCGCAGGAGTCTGGACTAGATGCTGTAACAAAGAGTTTTGTTAAAGTATTTATAAGTAAATTATTTCTTGACACAAAAATTAAAATTGATATCAAATATTTTGTTGCAAGTTTTGTTAGATGGTTTTTTTAGCTTATGTTACTTAAGGTCTCTCCAGGCGTCTGGTGGATCAGTCTGAGATCATTACAAGCTAATGGAGATCATGTAAAAAACAATTTCTGAAAAGCATCTTCAATTTTTTACGGCGCTAGATAAAATTCCAATTCTGAATTAAGACTGCCTCGTTGCTCTAGTGGTAGCAAGTGCGACTGCTGAGCACGAGGTCCTGGGTTCGATCCCCGGGTCGGGCAGTGTTATTGGGTTTTTCCATTAGGAAATTCTCAGTAGCAGCACGGAGTCTGGAATCGTTCCCGGTTAATGGCAATAGGCACGCCCCCTATTACATAAAAGTTGCAGCCAGCAAAATGTGGGTGTACTTCATACACCTCTGCCATCCCCACTGGGGAATACAGGCGTGAGTCTATAAATATATCGTCTATTAGACCTCTTATTTTCAATCTAAAATAGATACGTAAAACCAAAAAAAATCCCAACTAAATAGTCTTTTCAATTAAGACCAATAGAATTTGAGTCACGTCCAATTTCGTCACGCCGTTTACCCAATTACGGTTTAAGCGTAAAATGACAAAGTTTAGCAAAAAGTTGAAAATTTCACTCAAAACCATTGAAATCTCAGAGATTGGAATTTACAAGATTTAGCATTGATTTTGTTGTTAATTAATCTGAAATTATGAAATTGTTCGAGTTTTCTGAATTAAAAGTGGGTATTATGAGAAAAAACTTTTCTTAATTAACGTTAAAGGGATGACTACTTGTTGGTATTGTTGATAATAATATTTTCCTACCCGAATTTCGGTTACAGCGGACAATCTCAACGGAGAGCCAACTTCACAGGAGATAGTGCACAAGTGTGCGCTCTCTCTATTCCCTCACTCTCATATACCGATAGGACGGTAATCCGTTACAATCGTAAAGAGATCAGGCGCAGTACCATCGGCTTTACGTATACCTTCCGTGGCACAGACCAGATTTTTTAGTCACACACAATTTTCGATTACGTAGACCATTCTTCTTCTTATCGTATGGTTGATGAACAACCTGGTGTTAGAGTTTAAACCACCCGTAGGCCTCTAACTAACTAACTAACTAACTCTGTACACACCATTGAAAAATCTCTCTGATATGCTGGTTTCATCACGGTGTTTTCCCCCACCGTTTTAGCAACTGATAACTGATTATAATACGCACATAACTTACGAAAAGTCAGAGGTGCGCGCCTTGGGATCGAACTCGAGACCTCTTACTTGTCAGTCGATGGCCATACCACCAGGCTAACAGTGCTAGATGTATGTAGACCATAATAAAAATGGTAAAAAGTCATGAAAGTTGAAGCCTACCTGTGTACAATTACCCTGATGCAGTACAGTGACGTCAGGGGGCGGCACGGCGGCCATCTTGTCCAACCGCTGCCGTCTTAGAGTGCCACCAGCTGATTGTCTGTCTAAAGAGAGGATTCTTTATTGTTGATTGCAAATGCTTAGACTAAAAGGAGCCTCATTATCCTAAAGGGCCCGGGGCTTCCAATAATTGACCCTGTAGCGCAAGCATGGATCTATTTATCGAATTCTTGTCGAAAATTTTATCAATATTAAACGTCACATTTGACACAACTGAAAGAACTTTATGTCAAAGTTGACGTTTTAATATTGATAAATATTCGATAAAAAGTCGTCAAAAAGATTCGTGCTCGCACCCCTGATCAAGTCACATTTAAGATATTCTAATGTATAATCACACTTACCATCCAGCACATAGCTATGCGGCGGACTGACCAGGTGTGAAGGGGATCCTGAGGATAGTCCCCCATTCATCAGATGTGGCTTCGGGAGCGGCTGTCCACCGTACTGCTGTGGAGGAGTTGGGGTTCGACCTTGTTGCTGAAGAAATTAGATAGTGTAAGAAAAAAGTTGATAGTCGGACGGTAACTAAACTTTTACCATAGAGAACATAGCCGATAGAGTAGTCATACTGCTTTGAAACTATTCAAATAACATTTGGGAGAGGTCTAGCAGTGGATTACCTTGACTTGTTGAAAGGAAAACTAATTAATTCTAGATTTAAAAGTACTGTATTCTTACCTGCTGCAAATATTCTCCAATGAGCGGTGGGTACGAGAGATACCGATCAGACGCCATGTTGTAATAAGACCCATCTAGCGGCGGCATGGGGCTTGGAGCTGGTACGTAATTATTTTTACCTGGTAACAAAAATTGGGAATGTCAATATTTAGACATCATCTGCCTAGCCTTTTCCCAACTATGTTGGGGTCGGCTTCCAGTCTTACCGGATGCAGCTGAATACCAGTGTTTTACATGGAGCGACTGCCTATTAGACCTCCACAACCCAGATACTGGGTTCACGATACCCCTTGGTAAGACTGGTTGTCAGACTTTCGGGCTTCTGACTACCCGTAACGACTGTCAAAGATCTACAATTGACAGTCGGGGCCAACAGCTTAACGTGCTTTCCGAGGCACTCTCACCATTAAAAATTTAACTAACAAAAAATAAAACAGAGTTCAAAAGAAACAAGCTCGAAATTACTTTAAAACGTTTTGGAGTCGGTTCCAAGTCTAGTTCTTAATGAGAAGGTTAAAGAGGCTAGAACTTGACTTGGATCTTGCCAAGTCTTTTCCCAGCACTTTTTTCGTTATTTATTTGTGGTCAGCACAAAATGCACTCTTTTCATCTCTTCCACACTCACTTCTCTCTCCCTTTCATGATTTTCTATAGTTAAAAATGATTAACTTACCAGCAGTCCTTCCCAATGTGTTATGTCCTGAAATATCCTTATGTCTGTGGGGATGTGGCAGAGTCCTAGCGTGATCGCCGTCGTACACCGCATAGTTTGGAGGAGGATAATCCAATGGAGGTGGTATGACTAAACCTTGGTCATCCATTAGGAAGGCGTCTGTTGTCTGTGGAAGAAATATATGGTTATTATATGAAACAATATTTTTTCGATTACTAGAAGCTTAGAGTATATAAAAAATAGAGTGATAACGTCAACAACATTGCTTTGTGCTGAGCGTAAGCAGATCTCACCATTCATCATCTGTCTAGCCTTTTCCCAACTATGTTGGGGTCGGCTTCCAGTCTTACCAGATGCAGCTGAATACCAGTGTTTTACATGGAGCGACTGCCTATCAGACCTCCACAACCCAGATACTGGGTTACACGATACCCCTTGGTAAGACTGGTTGTCAGACTTTCGGGTTTCTGTCTACCCGTAACGACTGTCAAACATCTACCATTGACAGCCGGGGCCAACAGCTTAACGTGCTATCCGAGGCAGTCTCACCATTGAAATGTCAAAATGAAATTTTTTAAATTGTATTTTCTAGTAATTTTTGCAAAATTTAACACAGCAGTTAACCATGATATAACTAAAATGTAACTTTTCGCTCGTGTAGCCTAGTTGAACCGCAGTCGATCAAGGTATGATAGCGAACGGAGCTCGTATCGCGGCCGCGTTATTCATACCCATGCTTACGGTTCATACTTCTGTAGGGTTGCTCTATATTTTCTTAGATACTCTAAGACTAGAAGTGTTTTAAAAAGAACTCTTACCTGACTCAACATATGTCTAGTCGGCATTGAAGGTACTTCAGGTATGGGTGGAGGCTGTCTATCATCAGTGCCGTCATCTTGGGAGTAAGTTTCTGACTTCTCAGACACAGAACTCAAAGTTTCACCAGTCATGGTATCGTTGTACGAAGATGGCGCGTACATTTCTATTGTTGCTGATTTTGACGCTTGCCCGGCTTGTTCTGTGTTAAAAAAAGTTTTTCTTAAAAAAAATATTGGTAAAAGAGGTCAATTTAAGCGATTTAAGCCAATTAATAACAAAAATATGGCTACGGTGCAATCTTAGACGAAAAATAATAAAATAAGTAAAAAATTTTTTTAATTAAAACGTCTTTGTCATCAAAACTAAAGCTGTGTACCAAATATCAGATCAATCTGTGCACAGGAAGGGGGTGAAATATCGATTACTAAATGTGAACCAAATAATAAACAGGTCAAGCTAAGTAAAACCGTTTAATAAATAACAGGCAGTCACAATTTGAAAAATTGAAGCATTCAAAACTGATTCGTTTAATTTGGACCCGACATTGCAATATCAAAACGATTTGAAAAGAATATAATTTTATAAATTTACTACCCGCGATTTAATCCGCGACAAAAATTTAATTTTTAATCCTGTTTCGAAAGATACTAACGCCATCTATTATTATAAGAACGTTATTTTTGTTTTTCTCAGAAACAGTACTTTTATTGGGTTTTGGGTACTTTTTATGTCCGTTTCTATACATCTGACGTTTGTGCTGAAACTGTGTCTTGTTTACTTGGTTTGTTACGATTTTTCCTAAGTGTATACATATACAACCTGACCAAATTTCAGTCACAGCGGCCAATCTCAACGGAGATTAGCCAATTACGCAAGAGATATTATAGTGCACAAGTGTGTGCGCAAACACAGGTGCACTCTCTATTCCTTCACTCTCATGGTCCGATGGGACGGCCTTCCGACACGATCGGAGAGAGATCAGGCGCAGGGCCACGGCTTTACGTGCTTTCCGAGGCACGGAGTTAGTGATAATTAATTTATAAAACGCACATAACTTACGAAAAGTCAGAGGCCTTGGGTTCGAACCCGATACCTCTGACTTGCCAGTCAACAGTCACAACCACTAGGCTATCACAACTCACAAACTGTTTCCTAACTGTAACTGTTTAAACTAACTGCTTTTTAATTGCCTACTTGTTGATAATGACTTTTTCTCTAAGGTATTGACAAAAATAATTTAGGAAAGGTTTAAAGTTGAGAAAAAATACAACTAGTACTATTATTTTATGTCTTTCGTTGACCAAATCTTTCATCTACAAATCTCCATATTTTGTAGTTATCAATCAATCAATATATTATTTAATTTGATAATAAAACAAGACTATTCAATCTATGAGCGTGTATGAATAATGAGAGTGAATGAGGCAAAAGAGGTATGCAAGGATCGTAGCAAGTGGAAATCCGTTGTCTCTGCCTACCCCTCTGGGAAACAGGCGTGAGTCTATGTATGTATGTATTCAATCTATCTTGTTTTTCATAACAAAGCTTAGATCTAGGCCAGAGACCAATTATTCATTTATGACTTTCGATGTCTATAAAATAATGCATTATGGAATTGCTAGATCGATTTGTTTTTATAATAAAGTATTATTAATGATATTATTCGACAAAATATAAAAAGAACTAAATCACAGTAATTTTTTTTGATCTTAATGTGTTCGGAATTTTGCTGATAAACCACAAAATTATGATCAATAACTGCCTACTTAGTTTTCCTATCATAACATAAAATTTGATTCCAGCAAAACAGAAATAATTACAAAGAAAATTATTCATAGATGTGGATAATTTCTCCTCAATATTTATTGTTGTAATAAGAACCTTTTTTATTAGACGTTAAAGTTGTTTTTACAATAAACAAATTATTAGGTAAATAATTGTAAACATTTCTGTTTGTTTAAATATATTATATCAACACATTTTTGTATAACTACGAAGAATTAGGAATGTATAATTTATTTATAATACTAACATAATATTTGCCTGAGACTTCGTTTGTGTGGTATATTTCCTTGATACATTTAAAAATCCTGGGACTGACTATCATAATTAAAAAAAAAGTAAAATGCGTTTACGTAATTTAACTTAACAAACAAAAAACTTAAAAAAAAATACATAATAGATTTCCTACCTAAATTTTACATTCCTCTATTTACCCCATTAAAGGAAATTTTGCCTTGTCTCACAACATTGCCTACGGGTATTATCAAGATAAGGCACTATATTTTTGTACGTAGGTACGTACAAAGGAAAATTCTTAAAAATAAATGAAAAGAAACTTGACTGATAAAGTTTTTTTAGAGTAGGTAACAGTACCTACAAATAATTAAAAAAATAATTTAAACGTTTTACTTGAAAATGTTAGGTAATTTAAAAGGGGTTCCAAGAAGGTTGTAGTAATTAGGCAAAATAAGCGAAATTTTACAAAAATATTATGTTGTTGTTTTATTAATAATTTGTTTATTTAACGTTTTTTCCTTTAAATTACAGACTAAGCCCCAAGCGTATTATATTTTTGTTACGTATAAAAGGTAACCAATTTTTTTAACTGTAAAATTATAATCATAAGTCCCATTTATTTATATTACAAATATCTACAAAAGATTTATTTGGAACAATATAATTTCTGTCTCCAATAATGATGAAAGGAGCAAATAAGGTACTAATATTATCTATGAGATAAAGCTTGTAGCTTGTATGTATGAAGGAGGTAATATCCGGTACTACGGATCTGGTTCTGAAGTTCTTTTATTAATAGAAAGCTACAGTATTCCAGAGTGTTATTAACACTCATCACGGGCGACAGCTAGTTTATTAAAAAAACAATCAATAAAATAAATTGATGACATCGTTATCTTTTTAAACGGTTTTATTTAGCTTGACCTATTTATTATTTGGTTCAAATTTAGTAATTGATATTTCACCCCCTTCCTTTTGACAGATTGATCTGATATTTGGTTTAGTTTAGTTTTGATGACAAAACCGTTTTACGTGAAAGAAAATTTTACTTATATTATTATTAACAATAAACAAGTGCTCCAGTCAGTGGTCGAAATTCAACCGTATTTTTTTTTCAATTTTAGCTTTCTGCACTTGTTCTCCATATAAACTTTGGTTATGCCAAGTTTCACACTCCTCCCTGCGCGCAATATTCTCAAAAAGTGATCCACAGTTTTTGCTACACGTAATATATAGATAATAACGGCGTTTATTGTAGAAAAAAAAAATCCAACGCACATTACATAAGAAAAAAAAAGCAAATTAAAAAAAAACTTACCTTTTAGCCGTCTTGATCGTCTTTTGAGTACAAAACAAGCAACCAAAGCAGCGTTAATCAATACTAATACAACTCCAGTGATTGATACGTAAATAACAACAGATTTTGATATATCAGCTGATTCTACGAATTCTGTCGATACTACGTTTAACTCGCCTACTTCAGATGAAGCTTAAAAAAAAATAAAAAGAAATAAAATTAGCTAAATTAAAATTGACAAGCGAAATAGAGATGGATTTGGTTGCGACGATAACTTTTAAAAAATTGAAATTGATTTCATATTATTTCATAATATTGATAACTAATGCTGCAATACAAAATTTGATTTGCCAATCATATTTATTTAGAAGCTGAATTCAAATTGAAAATTTGGTGATATTGGACCTAAATCTTATAATGTTTGGACAATAAAATATTACTTTGGTAGCAACCATGTATTTTCTTACTAGATTCTTCATCGATATGAAAGAAAGAAAGACTGCTCTAGAACTGACATCTAAAATTACGATGACTGTTCATAAATACGCAGAAACGGCAAATTTACATAGGATAAAAAAATAATTTAACTAAAATGGGAAAATTCACATTTTTTCAACAGTGTCGAAATGTTGGGTGCTCTAAATTACGAAGGATATCCTAAAAGCGACTGTTTAAGTATAAACCCGTAAAGTTATAAAACCGTGTCTAAATTTTTCGTTAGTAGTTTGTAAAACTAACTGTCCAATTTCTTTAAATGCAACATACAAATCTCTACAGGTTAATATACCATATTTTTCTAATAAAGCTCACTTTTGCTCCAAAGTGTTAGTATTAAGAACAAAAATGTCACAACTGGAAAAATGTCACATTTTAACAAAAGTTCAAGACGAATTTAGCGTTTCAGTGAACTTTTCATTATGCCCTTGACTGTAATATAATTTCATGGTCGCTCTTTGTGACTGAAAGGCAAAGAGCTCTCGTAGTAGATATGCTTTCAATGTTTCTATTAAATCACCTTGCCCTACATTTTTTGTTAGTATTTTTTTAAGAAACTGATGCTTTTAGTTGAAATTGTGAATAATTTTGTGGGTAGGTACATATTTTATGTAGGTAGGCGAAAAAGGTTTGATAATGAGTTCTATATTTGTGTGTGCATCTTTAAATAGTCTTTTATCGCCCTTTTTTTTGTTGACACCAAGTGACAAATTTAACAAAAATCTGTGTAACATTATAAAATGTATATCTTACATCGCAATCGTGAAATAATAACCGATATGAAACAAAAACCAAAAATCACCGACACAACCGAAACCATCTCAAAAATACACAAAAAAAAAGAATTAAATCTAACATCAAAAATGAATTCCGAAAGAATCCAAACCTCTGATCCTCTTATTCGTCCGTTTATGAAGACAAAATCCAATCAGCAATACATTCAACAGTATAAGAGCAGTTCCAACTATAGTACCAGTAATTATAAAAACTCCTGGCACATTATAATTATATTCTTCAGAAGAAGATTGTATTGATGAAGGGATCATGTCTGGTAGCGTGAAAAAACAAATTTGGATTAGGTACAATGTTATGTTTCAAGCCAATAACATCCAGATCCCAGTCAATCGAACCCAAAATCTCATATTCTGACATCGATCTCGTTGCGACTTGATCAATGATGCTAAGGATAGGGCCAAGAATAATACCCTTCGGAACCCCGTATTGTTTAAAAAAATACTGTGGCCTCATATTGCAATTGTACCAATCGAGGTTTGAACCCGACATATTTCATAATTTAAAGCCTTTTTATGACTTTAAAGATAAGATATGGTTCACTACTTTGGCTGGCTATAAGAAAGTCTGTTGGAAAATTTGGACCATCTGACCAATGTTAATAATAATAACAAAAATATTGTTATTAGCAAAGAATAATGAAAGTTAACTTTTTTAATTTGAATCTAAAGAAGAACAGCTAATTAATTTACGACAACAAATAACATAAATTAATGCGCAACACGCTTTTCGTCTTTATTTCAAGGTTGGTAAAGTTCATACAATAATAAAGGACGTACTTTTAAACCAATATATTTTTGAACTCTCTTAAATACTATGGTAGCAGTGCTATTTTACAACGATATATTTGAATCAAAAACCCGCAACCGACAAAAAAATGTGTTGTGGGTATAACAAAAAAACGTGTAAAATATGATCAAGATTTCTGGGAAAACGTTTTGAGTGAGAAAAAGTTTTATGGAATCTGCCAAATCGCATAAGTCAGCGTAGTGAACCAAATCCCATTTCATTTACATCATCAAATTATTTTCATTCCTCATCATCGTTACACTGTTAGGAATATGGTTTTTCTCCTAGTGCCAGTCTTCTCTGGACTGCACAGATCTTATCTATTTATCTTGCTTAGATTTAAATATATTAATATTAAAATACTTACTCAATGTAGTCACTTTGGTATCATCAGGCCTATATTTGCTCTGACCAATTTTGTTGATAGCCATCACTGAGAAAACATAATCAGTACTCCTTTCAAGACCACCGATGGTGAATATAGTAGCATTTCTAGGTACCACATCTTCGTATTTGTAAGATTCTTCGAAGATTCGCCTAGGAATAATAGTTTTGATTAATAATTCTGATAAAACAATACCTTAAAGGCTTAAACTTTCGTTTGTAACGTCATCAATAACATTTTTGATAATATTAGATGCAAGCTAAAGTACGCTAAGGCAAATACAAATCCTGATGCTACTAGATGAAATTTCAACAAAAAAAAAACTGAAATTGAAGCTTTTTTTTCAAAATATTAACATTATGACCGCTCAAAATAGACATTAAATACCCTTGTTTCGAGTCTCGCATAATCAGGCGGCTTATTAGGAACTACACAAAATGCTCTTCGTGTATTTGCATCTCCTTTTTTATTTTCTTATCATGTCTATTCATGTAAATACTCACCTATATCGTATCCTATACCAGGACGTTAGCCCACCATCGAATCCAGGTACCCATTTAAGCGTCACTGTATTATGGGTCACATTCGTCACCATTAGTGATATCACTTGATCTGAAACAAATGATTTAAATTATCTACTGAAACTTGAGTGACACGACATATACTTTATGTTCAGCACCATTCATCTCGCAAGCTGTCTTTCTTTATAAAAAGACAAAATTTCGTTTATATGTTTATGATTTATGTTACCTGATCATTTAAATATAGATTTATATTGTAAAATTAAATCAGTATTATATAAAATTTTAATAATATTATCCTTAAAGACCATTAACGTCCAAAATATTTTTTTCTTCTTTTTATGTGGACGATTTTATTTCTGACTCCTGCAAAAGACCTTTTCTAGCTATTCAAGAAACAAATCCCTAATATAAAACCCACCTGGAGCGCTAGTAATATCCAGCTTCACAGACGTCGTAGAGAATCCCAAATCATTCCTAGCACCACATTCATAGGAACCATAATCTGAAGAGCTGACGTCACTTATGAGTAGCACCGAGGTATAAGTCACTGCGTCCAGCTTGTGGTATTCTGCGAAATACTTGGTTGACGTGTTCACTGGCAGTTTGGCACCGTTTTTCGACCAAGTAAAGTTTGGAGCTGGAGCTGATTTGCATCTGGAAAAAGGGAAGGTTAGTTTTTGGTTGAAAAATTGACCAATATCATATCATGATACGGGAAAGACAGTCGCGGTCAGTCTGTGAATAAGTGCCTGTGTTATATTTTAAGCGATTCTGTGCTTTGGAAGATTTGCTTCTAGCTAGCCTTTTGAGGCCTTATAAGCAGCTTAATTCCTTGCAAATACCCACAAACATGCTGGTAACTACAAACGTGCCTCTATCAATAGGCACTAAAATCGTATTGTTTTAAAACAATACATTGCTATATTTTTTCAGCATTTGTTTCATGTAATTGATGTGTATATGTTTATTTACATATTAGGACGAGAATGAAAAAAAAAGTATCTTTTAGTAACAACTCAACTTTAGCTTCAATCACGAAAATATCAAAAATATTAGATGAAACTGAAAACAGATAGGATTCGATCGGGGTTTGACCACCAATACTTGCCATACCGTGGCAATGGTTTAACCAACTGAGCTATCGTAACGCTGCCCGCACCTATCAAATTTTAAGATCCCTTTCTACATCTTCTTGAGGAGACGCCAATAGATATTATCATTATCTAGGTCTAGCTTTTCATTGTTTTTTCTAACATGGCCGTTGCAATTAAAAATCAAATATGATGAATCAAATCAAATATTATCAAAAATATCCTTACACCTATCAAATAGTACAAAGATCTATCACAATTAATTGCATTTAGGGATTAATTAGCGATCGTAAATTACCTTTTCAATCGATCTTAATACAATCACAGACTAGAGAGCCATAAATCTCAATAGCTAATCCAGTGCATTATCAATTAAATTGTATAATTAACAGGTATTAATAACTACGCAAATAGTTGTTGTGAGTTCATTAAAATAATTGAGGTGACCTTTCACATAAAAATTAGAATATACATAGAATCCCCAGTTTTCCAGCTAAATGACAGTTTTCTATGAAGCGACTGCATCTCTGACCGTAACCCAAAGAATATAGCATAGCATTTTTTATCAACTTATGCAATTATATTTTTTTTTTATATACGCAGTTAAAATAATAAATTAATAATAATAAGTGTTTATATTTCTAAATGTTTTGTCACACACATAACATATTTGTTAGTAAATAAGGTTTTAAATAGATTATTCTGCAATAAAGGGTGTTAGGTTTTTATTTTCGTTACGGAATTTCTTGATTCGGTCGCCGCGCTCAAAGCCCGGGATAAAATCTATGCAATAGCTTAAAACAATCGAATAAAAGTTGATTTAACGAATGAAAAAAGCAAATAAAAGTGCGATCCGTCAATCGCAGCTTCTTCGTTAGAATTCCGGAGTAGGGCCTTGGCCCAACGGTCATACTATCACTGCCGAAGCCTTCATGATTGAAATACAAACAAACTCACATTTATAACATCAGTAGGATTGTCACAGTTCTCAGCAAAATATCTCAACAGCCATAGATCATGTTCCCTGACATTTCTCGTACCATTTCATAGCAATAACTCAGTCTTACTGAGTTACTCTGCCCTATATTCTATCGCCACAATATTTTACTCTTAGGTTAAACAGGGCTTTAGGGGGTGTTAAAATGGGGTGGGTTGAAGTAAATTTTATTCAAAATTAGGTCGCACGCTTTTATCGGATGATGTTGAACGGAGTTTTCTTAAGATATCTAGGTCTTTAACATTTTTATATGATGCTCATTTCTCTGAAAAGCTATATCATTTTTTATGCAAACTCATTGGTGACTGACTAAGGCAGCTTTGTGGGTGTCTACAGTTGAATTTTTGACGTAAATAGGTGTGATTTTGTGTTTGTTTGTGGCGTCATATCTCTAGAAGGGGTAGTCTGAATTTAAAGCGATTTTAAGTTTTAAGTGGTAAGTTTTGTTAATTTAAGAGCTGGTTTGAAACTACAATATGAACATAGAAAACGCGATGAAGTTGGCTATAAAAGCATATAATTTAATCATAGATAAAAAAAAAAATACAATACTTACAGTACCCCAATAATTATCATTAAAAAAAATAATTTTATTAACAATAAAATGAAATGGTAATTTATAACCAAAATTGCTGCACCACCGTGCCTTCCAAAGCACACAAATACTCAAATGGTCACCCATCCACAAACTGACCGCGTCAAACGCTGCTTAACCTTGATAAAACAAGCTAAATTATCCACTTACTTGCACGTCAACCTCCCAACTTGTCCAACATTAGAAGCTGATTTCATTAAGCTGGGAGACGAATCCAGCTCTGGCTTGAATTTCACGACCAGCATGACACCTTGTCTGGCGTCATTCCCAATCCCATTGTCGACAACGCACAGGAACGTGCCAACATCATCTCTAGTCGCCTTCTTTATTAGTAAGGTGCTGGTGGAATTCCTAGGGTCGAAGGTCACGTGACTAGGGTTGATGTTATACCCTTCTCTTTCCCAGCGAATATTGTCGGCAGTCAGGGGGTTACCTGCAATGAGAATTGGTTGTAGCTTTTGGGAAAAGTTTTACAATACAATACAATACAAATCCTCTTTATTGGACACCAAAAAATACATTTAAAAACAGAGAAGAGTACAATTGGCGGTTATACATAGTTTGTATTTTAAAACTATACTCTATGGCATTGCGTTGAATAATGTTTGCCACTAAGGCGACGCCATCTTGGAGTAAATTGACATTGACAATGACAGTTCTGACAGATGTCTTTGCAGGAAAAAGTTTTAAGAATCGAATAATTATTTTAAAATATAGGGTTTTTAAAAAAGAAGGATAAGCTTAACTACGGATTATTAAAAATAGACGAATTAAAAAGAGAATCGCGTTCATTTTTATTTGTAGTGACACCTTGACACTGACAGAAGTGAATTGACAAATGACGTCAGCCCAGTCCAATCAAGCGACAACTGATGGGCCCCTATTGATGTGACAGTCATTAATTTAATAATAATAGATTAACCGATTGAAAAGGCTCTTCTGCACTTTAGAATAGAATACGTTTATTTGCAAAAATATAGTGCAAAAAGATTAGCAATTATCTATGAAACCTTTGACTCCTGCGAGGACGCTGGGCGCGGCGTCGAATAACAATTAATTTTCTTTTAAGTCTGATTTCTCGATGATAAAAGATTTAAATTAAAGCGGGAAGTATGAAGCTGGAATTTGAGACTCTATACGATAGTAAATAAAGACTATTTTTAAATGGCAACTTACCTGAAGCTGTACAAAATAGTAAAGCATCCTGATTGGGACTAGCGATGTCTTTTTGTGATACTGACTTGATGCTTGCTGGATCTGAAATACATTTGTCATTTAGCATCTGACAGTTTTAATGTATGTTATAAAAAAAAAATTACAAGAACCAACTGATTTTAGCAAAATTAAAATGTAACTTAAGGTGAATATACACTAGAGCACTTTCTTGAACTTTAACATGTAATGTAATGTTCTTGCGAATGCTTGCCGCTGTGTTCGACGAAATACTCGTGGCGAGTGAGCATTTACATGAAACATTACTTTCTATTTTACGATTACTCTATGTTAGAAATTCAAAATGTTGGTTCTTCTTGCTCGTGTAGGTACTAATGAAAGATTACACGGATTAGCTCGTTGTTTTGTAAAATCAAGTGTATTGCGTAGACCGGCTCGTTGTTTTTGGTAACAAGTAATTGACTTAGTGTATACTTACCTTCCTAAGTTTTTGTTGTTAGCATTTTTTTTTTGTTATCATTTTGGTTTGAAAAATCTAGTTCTAACAAAGCGTCGAGCGGCCCGATGTTTTGTTACAAGTTACTCTAGTGTATACTTACCTTTATATTTTTTTTGTAATCAATTTTATTTTGTAATAATTTCATGTTACAATTTGTTTATGAGACCTTATATTATAACCTTTAATTAATCAATCATTACTTGAAATTAAATAGGCACAGAAGAATTGGGTTCGTCATGATTTATTATTGAAGAATCATGTTATAATTAATGAATTACTTACAATGAACAGAAACGCTAATATTGGCGACGGCAGCGCCCTGTGAGTTCACTGCCTCACATGTGTAGACGCCGGCGTCGTGGCGTGTCAGACGAGTCACATTCAGCATACTGCCTTCTGAGATTATTCTGTCGTCTAGAACAAAAAGAACTTGATAAATTCTGACCTTTATGTTTTCGTACATAAGGGATACATACAATTGGTGTAAGAGACATCGTAAAGAGAACTTAAACAGTAGATTATTAAATTAAAATTACATTAAATTAGAATTACATTAAATTAGAATTACGTTAAAATAAAATTACATTAAATTAGCATTAAATTAAATTAACATTACATTCAATTAATATTAAATTAAATAACATTACATTTAATTAACATTACGTTAAATTAAAATTACATTAAATTAAAATTACATTAAATTAAAATTACATTAATTTAAAATTACATTCAATCAAAATTACATTCAATCAAAATTACATTCAATTAGTATTACATTCAATTAAAATTTCATTAAATTAAAATTACATTAAAGACATGATTCTAGACTTTACAAAGCGTTAAAATTTCGTTTAGCCTTAAAAACAAAATCGTCAACTTTTTCTACGCTTTGAATAAAAAATTTTAACTGAAATATTTTCATTTGAAACTGCAATGTAAATTGAATTAAAAAGTGATTTTGATCAGTCGTTTTGCTAATAAAGTGCGCGCAGGGTTATCTCCGAGTTTATGGTGTCCGCGCTACGATTTTTTCATAAGAATCCAATATAAGGTCTAATTTTACTAATGCGAAATATTTTAGGATATAGATCTGTTATAGGTAGGTATAGATGTTTTCGATACAACAAGTCTTAACTCTTCTATGAATTTAGGACTGTATGAAAAAAAAACCTTTAAGTTTTTTATACAAGGCTTCTTAGCGCCCTGTAGATTTTTATCGTAAGCTTGTGAGGTGGCAAAAATAGGATATTCTTTCATATTGTGTAAAAATTAAACTGTTATTGGAAGTTTCATAAAGTACAATGGGATTGAAAGTCGCAAATGCGTCCGTATAAATAAAGATTATTTTTATCATCTTTTTACTATAATTAGTATGAACAAAGCGAGACATTATGAAATAAAAACACACATAGTTATATTATTCCTCTATTACGCTTCGTTTCATTTCAAATCACAGCCGTTGCTTCATTAATATTTATGCGCTAAAATTCCCAGTCTGATTACCTACATTGTAAAATATCTTTACATTGCCTGTTTGTATGTGAGCTAACCCAATAGCCCGCATGCGAAATAATGTTCATACATTTACTAAACCATTTTCTAAACTTCATTTAAATATTTATTTTGGTTTAAAATTTGAACGCCACACAATAGATGTAACAGAACTATATATTAGGTAATGTTATAAATGCGAAAGTGTGTTCGTACGTAGCAATGGAACAATGGATCTACGTGATTTACGCTACGTTTTTGTTTTAGATAAGATTTTTGTACGCTACGAAATTTTTGCAATTTTAATACTGCTACGCTACGAACTCATTGCAACATTGACGCTACGAAGTTACGAATTCACTGCAATTTTGGCGTTGTTGGCGATGCTACGAACTCATTGCAACATTGATGCTACGAAGTTACGAATTCACTGCAATTTTGGCGTTGTTTGCAACGCTACGAACTCATTGCAAAATTGATTTTTGACAATTTTGGTGCTACGACGCTACGAACTTTTCCGATTTTTGTGGTTCGTGTCAATGCGTACAGTTTCCTGGCTGATTAACTAATTTGCAACTTTTCCATAGTAAGTAATAATACGATTGAATTAGATTCAAAATTTAAGAGTATTTAATTCTGAAAACAGTTTGAATATTATGTAACATGTTCCAAACGAACTAATAATTTCAAGTTAAAATGATTACGCGGTAACTATAAATAATTAATCAAAAAGCCATTGATAGCAGCGGATTTGAAGTGCATTATTTAAATGAACTGTTCAACCCTGTAAATATTAGAGTAAATTAAATATTAAAATCTGTTCACATTTCTGTTTAATTGTAGAGCTTGGATTATTTGAGTGACAGAGGATTTATCTACTAATCATGAGTTTCATGGACATGGTCACACTTATTATGAGCGAAATATTAAAAAAATAATTAATCAAATAAATAATAATTAATATGAAAATGTGTCATGGTGACGCATTAATCACAGACATACTTTACAAGGTTCGAACTTGGCAATGTTACTTTTTTAATGTAATATGCTATCTTAGTTAATCTAAGTCATCACACAGACAAACAGACAGATGCCTAAGTAACAATCCCGTATCCAGGATCCGTAGTCAGTAGGTGAATATTTTAACTCATGACGTCAATAACTGCAGTATTTAAGTGAACCTTGTTTGGCTAAAGTCGACTAGAGCCGAATTTTCCCGACTCAGAGTCACCGAGCCGAGCGTCACAGCTAAGTTTCATTCACTGAACATGTTATTATCAAACAATTACTTAATATTGCTTGATTTAGCAATACAGTTGATTGATTCAGCTAATGATGCATACTAAAAAGCTTACACGAATTGTTTTGTATTTGAATTAAATTATTTGAAATTGTCAATAGTTTCTATTTAATTTGTTTTCAATTTTAAATCTTTCATGCTATTATTGTGATGATTATTTAGTCAACTTGCTATTGATGTAATCAATAAGTTGTTTATACAATTAATTAGCGACTAAACTCTTAAAACAAAGTTTAAAAAACTTGATGTTAGGTTTTAGGTTTTGAGGATTACTATGGAAAAAAAATCTACATTTTTTCACATAATATTACGATAAATTTTTTCAATGGTGTTAAAAAAACATGTCAGAGGCCTGCGGGTGGTTAAAACTCTGACACTAGATTCTTCATCAATCATACGCTAAAGAAAAGTTGTCGTAAATTAAGAAAAACGTCTTTTATACAAGCATCATCTTCTTAAATTATTTTGTATTAGTATAACAGGACCTTCTAATTATAGAAAGCTATAAATTCAATTTTTAATATTAAAAAGTGACCTAGTTCCAATAAAGAGAGCCGAGTTCATTACAATACTAATTAATACCACCGTTGAACAAGAGTTCTTTTAAAGACTAAAGTAATTAAAACACGTACAAAGTCAAAGTTTAATTAGGTGTCCATCCTTTGAAATTAAGTTTAATAAATTTCTTATTTACTTATCACCATTTAATGAACGGATTATCAATATTAACAGATCGAGTGAGTTGTGATAGCCTAGTGGTGGAGACCGTTGTCAGAGGTCTCGGGTTCGAACCCAGGGCGCGCACCTCTGACTTTTCGTAAGTTATGTGCGTATTATAAATTGGAATTGTCAAACGTAACCACAGACTTATAATAGGGATGAATATAACATTCAATTAAAACTATTTTAATAAAATAATTCATTTTATTAATTCTTGGACGCTTAGGCAACAGCAGCTTAACGTGCTATCTGAGGCACGGAGAGTGATAATTAATTTATAATAGGTTAGGTTTTCCTAATAGGTCATAGGGGTAATAATATTGAAAAGGTTAGGAACCATTGTACTAGAGGTATAGTTCTCGTTTAGACTGGAATTAATATACAGCATGTAACAGAAGTCCGAAATAATACTTAAGGGCATGTATATATATCATGAAGAGAATCACCTGTGAAAATATTGACTGCAAGAGAGGCATTTTTTTTTTCATAAAAAATAATACTTTTGATTTCATTTTCTTCAATAATGACAGATTTCATTATCCTACGCGTGCCTAGTGCTTACTTAAAGAATTTATTGAAGGTAAATAACCGGATTCGTGTTGATTCACCTTTTAGCTGATTTCTAGGGCTGTATTTGAAAGATTTTGGTGAAAACTTTGACCGTGGTTTACTCGAGTATTGTTTGGGGTTCGGTTCCAAAATCTATGCTCAAGGATTGTTTGTAGGGTACCTTATTCGCCGTTAATGTATTATTTCGGACTTCTGTTACACGCTGTATAAACTTTTGCTTACTTCCAGAACTATACGAAGACTGAGCGATAGGCAGTCCATCCTTGGTCCATGTGTAGGTCACGCTACTAGGGTTGCCGTCAGCTCGTAACACGACGATCAGCGGCTCATTCTCAACCCCCACTGTTGAGTAGGGGGTAGTTTCGTCGAATATAGGCGCATCTGAAAATAATTAAGTTGTTAATTACACGATAATAGCACATAGGTGCTTATTCTTTTGCAGCACATAATCTAAACTAATTTATACTTACTACCTCTTTCTAACAGAGATCATTATAAAAGGATGGAAGATTTTTAGACCTGTCAATTTAGTCCAGTTGCATGATATCAACGAGAATTTTGTCGGCATGTCATAGAGGTCTCGTATAATTTCAAGGCCTTAGACTAATTTGGCAGCTCTAATTTACTGTCATTTTTCTATGATGTTTATTAGAAAGAGATATAGTTAGACTAAAATTAGTTTAGCGAGATTTACAAGAAAATAAGTATCATGACGTTACTAGCGGTAAGTTCAGAATTACTATCGAAGGGATATTCAAAGCCCGAGCCGTAGGTGAAGGATATTATTGTTTAATTATTTTTTTTAATGGTAAAGGTATGTGTTTGACCACGAACCCACCTAATAGTAAGCTGCGCTGTGGTCAACGATAGAGCACACCTGCCTTTAAGATGTCTATTCACTCTTCATTTGAAGATCCTCAAATTGTAATGTTCCGGGAATACAGCCGGGAATACAAATATTGTACAGTCAGCAAAGTAGTTAGGTTGGCAGAGGCGCTAGTTAAGGTTTTAATTTTTTTTAAGAAGTTATCAACACAACGTCATTTTACCATATTTTCTGAAAAGGTATGACTGAAACCTATAGAAAACTAAACAATTTTACACAACTACATGCACATTTCTACAAAAAACTTAACTTAACTTAACTAGCCGCCCTGCTAACCTAACTCCTTTGCCGACTGTACCTCCCAAGTGACATACAATGTTTTTCATCATATAATATTTGAAGATTTCTGTTGGTACGACAAAAAAAGATTCACAATTTACTTACACAAAACTTTGAGAGACAGTGCATCATGAACACTTCTCTGCAGAGCTTCGTTCATCGCTTGACAGGTATACACAGCCCCGTTCAGATCCTTGGTGATGTTCATCTTAAGCTCGATTGTTGACACCGTGCCTCCATGAAGCCCTTTTTTAAGGTGCATCGGGGATCCTAGAGGAAGAATCATAGTTATTATTGGTATTCTGGTATGTAATGTCAAGAGTGGATGGTTAGCTAGAAAAAAGTATATACAGGGTAATTGGTAAAACACCAGCATCCTTAAGAGCATTAAACTCATCATTATGAATATAATATGTTCACATGACTCAACAAAATGTATGGAACAGCTGATTTTTTTTTGCGATTTCCGGGTAGGTCCCGTAGTAAAAGTTTTTCGTAATAATGAGTTTAATGACACCTTTTAAGGATGCTGGTGTTTTACAAATAACCCTGTATATATATAAAAGAAAGTAGTGTTAGTTAGGTACACTATTTATAACTCAAGAACGGCTGAACCGATTTGGTTGAAAATTGGTGGGGAGGTAGCTTAGAACCAGGAGACGGACATAGGATACCTACTTTTTATACGGTATTACTTGAGAACGGCTGGACCGATTTTCATGGTTTTTGATTTGTAGAGGTAGAGTAGGGTAGGGGTAGTGTAGGGTAGGCTAATCAAGCTCTGCTGGTTTTGTGCCGGGCCTTACCCGGGTTAGGCTTCCTAAACTCCGTTCTACTAAGAAACTAGTCGGACCACTTTTAAAAACAGCCCATGTTCATGTTGAATATCTTATAAGAAAATCTAGACGTTAGAAACGAAACTTCTAGAAAACTGTGAAGTGAATGCAACTAGAAAGTTCTGGAACAAGTCCCGTAAGATTCATTTAGGAACAATTTGATTTTTAATCAACTTTTCAAGAATAAATTAATTCAGTTTTATTAAAATTCTCGGTTAAGGAACAGTTACGAGATGTGCAAACAAATGACTGTCACAATTTTCTGATTTTTTTACATGTAGCACATTTGTTAGCCATTTAAAAAGAAATTTAAAAAAGCGGCACGGTACGCCGAAGATCATGGGTTCCAATCCCATCCGTATCAGTTGCTTTTTTTCAAATGTCTTATTAAATGTTTGTCATATTTGAACATCTAATCCTTATACCGGAGAAGCAGTGAAGCTGGAAGCAGCGTAGTGGTATGTCCGTAGACGGCAAGTCAGAGGTCTCAGGTTCGACATTTCGAACACAAACTTTTCGAAAATTATGTGCGTATTCTAAATTAATTATCACTTGCTTCGTACCTCGGAAAGTATGTTAAAGCGTTGGCCCCGGCTGTCATAAAGATCTTTGACTGTCGATATAGGAAGTCAGTACCCTCAAAAAATCCTGACAACTGTAACTTAGAATATCATATCCCTTTGTGTTAGATCAGATAGACAGTCGCTCCGTAGGAAACTGATATTCAGCTGCATCTGGTTAGATTTTAAAAGGCTAGGAGGATGATGTCGGAGGAGACAATAATATAAATGTAATAAGTAAGTATATTTTTTAAAGAGTCGTGATAGCCTAGTGGTGGAGACCGTTGACTGGCAAGCCAGAGGTCTCGGGTTCGAACCCAAGGCGCGCACCTCTGACTTTTCGTAAGTTATGTGCGTTTTATAAATTAATTATCACTCTCCGTGCCTCGGATAGCACGTTAAGCTGTTGGCCCCGGCTGTCAATTGTAGATCTTTGACAGTCGTTACGGGTAGTCAGAAACTCGAAAGTCTGACAACCAGTCTTACTAAGGGGTATCGTGTAACCCAGTATCTGGGTTGTGGAGGTCTGATAGGCAGTCGCTCCTTGTAAAACACTGATATTCAGCTGCATCCGGTAAGACTGGAAGCCGACCCCAACATAGTTGGGAAAAGGCTAGGCAGATGATGATGAAGTAAGTATATTTTTTAATTGTTTTAATACTAACCTTGTACAGGTATCCCATCGCGCCACCACGATAGCGTAGCCGGAGGGTTGCTGGACGCAGCATCGCAGTATAGTGTGGCTTCGATTCCCACTTTAAGCTCATCAGGTTGCACTCGAACTTTGACCGCTTCGGGGGCAACTGTGAGAGAAGAAATTTATGAAATTGTTAGCTTGAAGGCGTCAATCGGATGGGGTGGTATTTTTATTTGGAGTGATAACTTTCCGTGCCTCGGATAACACGTTAAGCTGTTGGCCCCGGCTGTCAATTGTAGATCTTTGACAGTCGTTACGGGTAGTCAGAAGCTCGAAAGTCTGACAACCAGTCTTACTAAGGGGTATCGTGTAACCCAGTATCTGGGTTGTGGAGGTCTGATAGGCAGTCGCTCCATGTAAAACACTGGTATTCAGCTGCATCCGGTAAGACTGGAAACCGACCCCTAGTTCGGAAAAGGCTAATTTCGATCTTCTGCGTGCTTTGGATGCACTATAAATATCTCCCGGGAGGTTAGTAGATCCGTTGCTAACCCAATGTGAATGCAGTGCTCTGGAGTAGGTACCGCATTCAGACCACTGCCGCGATCAAAGTAGCCTCCTACTGGACACAAATAATTTAGGATAGCTATATGTACTATCGTGGACAAAGCCGCTGCACCACTCTAAAGGTTAGAATCGCTTGCACCCATCCGAACGAAGCGCTAGCCGCGCCCTTACGCACTTAGCATCGTTCAAAGCATTTTGATGGCAAAGTGGTGCACCGTTAATGTCCGCGATAATACCTACCATAGAAACGAAAAGAAAATAAGTTATAATCTCCTATCTTCCCGGTAGTGGTCGAAATTTGGTCAGAGAGACATTATTGTTAATATCTACCACAAAAGATACTGCGTACGCGCACTAATATACTTACAATAAACGTTAAGTGTGACAGTTTCGAACAACGGTATCTCAGTAGCGCTGTTCGTGGCTTCACATCTGTACTGCGCCTGATTGTCAGTCACGTTTGTCAGTATCGAGATCTCCGCTGACACTGACCTCTCTGTTGTTTTTGTAACTGAATGTATCTGAAACAAACAAAATGTTTGAGTGACAAGTACGGCTGAAGAAAGTCCTAGATTTTCTGTATTTATGTCTAAGTCTGGTCTAAGGAAATGAGTGTATTTTAAATATATAATTTGAATAAAATAAATAATTCGATCTTTTTGAAAAAATATTACAAGTAGTGAAAAAAGAAATGACAAATAAAGATTTAAATATTATTTACTAAACAAAAATTTTACATTTCAGAAGATAGATCTATCGGTTATTTACTACAAAAAAATATTTCAGAAGGTAGAAAAAATAGCTATACGAAGCAAAGATATTTAATAGCAATTAGAAAACAATTTTAACAATTATTTTTGTAATCAATCTCTTGAAAACGTCTTGAACGATTTCGTTAAAAATGTCACCACCACAATTTAGGAATTTAGTGGGGCGAAAAATCGATATAACTACGTCTCATTTTTAGGAAACTTTGTTTACTCCATGTCTTCACGTTTTACTTTTTAAAACAAAATTACTTATTTTACTAATTTTTAATTATATCCTGATTAGAGCTGGTCCAGATACTTAATATAGGTATACCATGCCTATGCGCAACTTTCAAAAATGTTTGCCTAACACTGGGCAATACATACCTTTTTATCATTCTTAAACCACGTTAGAGACGCCAATGGGTTGCCCCCAGAGGAGATGCACGACAGCCTCTGAACGGTACCAGCAGAGAGGGTGGTGCCGGGGATGTAGCCAGTAATCATGGGGGCGGTTGGAGGATCTAGAACAAAAGATGTCACCCATCATTATTTTGATAAAAATGCTTAACTTTTAACTTATAGTAGTATTTATTATGTTATGGTATAGCTTATAAAGTTATTTGTATACTTAACTTAGGGGCTAACTTGAGTTTAGGGGGGGGAAATCCGTAACTTTTGTAGTTCAGATGAAGGCAAATAAGAATTTTCCTGGTAGAATACTATAATTAACCGGGTATATGATAGGGAAAGCTAATTCCTCGGGGGGAAACTGACCACCCGGATATGGTTTTTTAAATAAAAAATTTGTCTCACGCTAGGTTTTTCTCCTAAACCGTGGATACGATTTACAAACATATAATTCACAATATACCCACACCTAGGCGTAACCAAACATATCTTTGGATCACATAAATATTTGTCCAGCATAGGAACCGACACTAAGCGCAGAAGGCAAATTGCTAAACCACTAGTACTACACTATTCTTCAATTTGGTACCAATCTTTTCTCTGAAATTCATTAAAATCGGTTCGGCAGTAACGTCGTAATACCGAAACAAACAGACAAACCCCTTTTACCCTTTCTCGTTTAAAATATTTGTACAATATTACAGAATCATACCACCACATTGTCCTAATCTTCAACCATAATTTCTCCATAATTACCACGAGTTTCTCCAGTCAATTTCCTCGTTCTTTATTGCTCAAATTAGACGCAGCCTTACGCTTGAGCGGTTACCCATCAAAATACAGACCTTGCTTACAACTTAACCCCAAGATTGAAAACACAATTAAGGGACGATCTCTTTCGTGCCCTGTCATTCTGTGTCTAAATTATATACTTAATGATCATTAATTATCAGTGTAAAATGACAGACCGCAAGTGTAAGATTTTGGGGTGCACGCTTGCGATTTTGCGATTTTGTCGTGCGATTTTTATATTATTTTGTCTTGCACTGCAGTGCGAGTTTTTCTTTTTCTTTTAAGCCATATCTATTTTGAGCAAAACCAACGTCTACGTCTACGATTTTGTTCTTTTTATTAATGGAAACATAATTAATAATATAATAAGTCGTAACAAAAGAATTTCTTTATTACCATGTGGAATCACATGCACATCAGAAATTATTAGATTTCATAAGATGTTAGATATCGCAACTGAGAAATATTAATTGCAAGACAGAGACTGAAACATGTCTTAACCAATTTCCACCGCGAGAAGAGCCACGCTACCATCTATTAAAAAACTTACTTACTTTCAAACAACATTCTTATCAAAATTTAAATAAAAATACTTCTAAAATGTTATAATTGTTTTCTAACAAAGATAAACATGTTCATCATCAACTTATAGCAGTCCATTGCTGGACATAGGTCTCTCCCATTGTACGCCATTGAGATTTTTGGCTACTCTCATCCAGTTCAAGCCAGCCACCTTGCGAAGATCGTCACTCCACCTAGCTACGTTTGCCGATTTATGGTCTCCACTCAAGAACTAGCTTACTCCACCGGTAATCTGTTCTGTTCTGTTCTGTAAGATGGACATGTTAGTCCTCTAGTACTCCGTACAAGGAGTGGAAGTAACTGCCATCTGAGATGGTTGAATGTAGAAAAAAATTTTTTTTAGATTACACGGGCCGGATTACGAATAGCTTAGTAGCAGAGTGATTGAGGCTTTATTCATTAGGTCGTGAGTTCAAATCCCGCTCGTAATAAATTTTACTTTTTTACAAAATTTCAAACTATAATGTTCGCATAGTATGCATAAATACTTTATTTTTATGTATTTACATGTAAAAACTAAAAAAAAAGTCGTCTTAAAATCGCAACTTCACAACCGCCCTTACAATTATAAATTATAAGGAAGGGTCTAGTCACGGAGTGGTGATTAAAATAATGGGTACAGCCCTAGTTTAGGGTTGTCACTAATTGGATCACATGAACGTGTTTGTATAACATAGTAATTATACAGTGAGCTCCCGAGTTTATTAGTTTTGGAAAATAACGCCTTCAAGCGAAAGAACGGACAAACAAGTTAATTGCAGTTTAGTGGGTTGGGGGTAAGGCAGAATTTTGGGTACTGAGTGTAGAAGATCGGGTTTTCGTCAATAACGAGATCATTTTTAGAAAAGACTAAGACTTTGCTGTCTGTCCGTCTGTCACCAGGCTGTATCTCATAAACCGTGATAGCTAGACAGTTGAAATTTTTCAGCTATAACAACAAATAATAAAAATAAAATAAATCTAAATTTATACGAAACGAAAGCTAAGTTTAAAATTTTTGTAGTATGTAACATTTCATGAGAATGTGGATTTGAACCTTTGATTAGTTAGAAAGACTAGTTGCTTGAATATTTAAGCTGTTTTAAAAAACAGTGATGATGAAATATCTCCCTATCAACATATTGACATATTATACATTGTTAGTTAATTGCAGTACCTATGTTGTTAGCAGCAAGGATATGTTGATAACCGCAAAGATTTGTATTATCTTATTTCTTATGTAAATAATACCGTCCACAGTCCTATTGACATGTATGTAGAAAGCACAAAAAAACAGAGGTTGAAATAAAAATAAAAAAAACAACAAACGAATATTTAAAACCTCGAAAAATATGTCAATCTTTCAGGTCAAGACCACCCAAAATAACTAAAATAACCAGAGATTTACCCAATAAATAACCGTTTACTGTATCAGATAACATTTAAAGTGTTATTCCCGTCACGTACCAGTGCAATCAGGATTCATGTGACAACCCTAACGGAATTTACGGGCGGGTAATTGGGGCGCGTCTGTGCCTCTCTGTGTAGTGTTTAGTGATTTTTTAATTTTCATAAAATAATATAATATATATTTTTTTCCATTCAAAATTATTTATTTCCAAGAAGCATTGTTATTTGGTTTTGACTATGACCCCCAAATTAGGTGTAGCCTGTATTTTGGGGATCAGAGTTGCATCATGGTTACAATTTAAACCGAGATGTTGACATTATTTTGCTGATAAGTGATGGCGTCTAATAATTACTGTGTATGTGTGTTGTATCAGTTTTAGTTATTTTAAATCGTTAATTGTTTTAGTTTAAACTGTGAAACATCAAGAAATGAGGCAGAAAAGGAAATCAATTGTTACGCATCGCCGTTGTCTTTGTGGTAGTTAACCCCTTAACATGTTCACTGTGTATTTACAAATAGTTAAAAAAAAACAGTTTTAAAACAACACTTAAGTAAATCAATCAATTATTTGGTTCTTGTACCTTACTCAATCAAAGACAATAAAGTTTACTTTACTTTACTTTGGTTCATTCAATGACGGCTAAAAAGTTATATTACTCGATAACCTCATTGGTCTCAAATACAGCTTTTCAGACTACAATTCAAAATTACAAGTTATTTAGTGCTTACATATTTCTATGACGAGTTTTTTGTCATTAATTATAATCAAATGAATCATTTTTATGTTATTTTAGTACTCACAAACTTAGTTTTTAAGATTTTTATTTTTAGTTCCAGCTGTCACCGCCTCAGACTCTTTTTTGCCAAGCTGTACAACAACGCAGACTTCCCGCCGCTATTTCTCGCCCGTGTGTTTTCATCTCTCACAAAAACGCGCGTTTCTAATTTGCGCCCCGCTCGTAAGGTTTACGATATACTAAGTATACTAACTAGATGGAGTAGGTAAAATGGCTACCTAAAGTTCCAAGGTTGTTGACTGCTATCACGCTAGTTCTGGGAGGGTTCAGCAGAGGTATGAAGTACGTATTTTACATAGTTTTTTCTCGTGAAAATCTCGTACAGCGGTTATTTGCATGAATCCTGCAAATTCTAGGAGTATACCTATTTAAGTGTCGTGGTGGCGCATTGGTAACGGACCCGCTTTGCAAACGCGTGGGTGTAGGTTAGAATCTGGCATATACCAATGTGAAATTTTCAATGTCATAATTATGTACTTTCTTACTTGAATCGAATTGAATTGAACATAAACCTCTCCCAATGCGCGCCACTATTGTGCGGTCATTGGAGGTATTTGCCCATAATCGCCACGCTGGGCAAGCGGGTTGGCGATCGCAGTAGCAGATGACTGCTGTTACACAGAAGGATGCTGCTGCCCATCCTCAGGATCTTTCCCTTTGTCGCTTCTTACGACACACGCTACTAGTAGGGTGGTTCTATTCTTAGGCCGGAAACCACACGGCACGTAAATACGGTAAGTTAGTTTACTCCCAATATTTTTAAGACTTAGATAATATTTTAAAGTTCATTATATTATCTCATATTCTCATCATCTTATTTAAAAGTACTATACAGCGTGTAACAGAAGTCCGAAATAATACTTAAGGGCATGTATGTATATCATGAAGAGAGTCACCTGTGAAAATATTGAATGCAAAAGAGGCAATTTTTTTTTATATAAAATAATTCTTTTGATTTTATTTTCTTCAATAATGACAGATTTCATTGTCCTACGCGTGCCTAGTGCTTACTTAAAGAATTTTTTGAAGGTAAATAACCGGATTCGTGTTGATTTACCTTTCAGCTGATGTCTAGGGCTGTATTTGAAAGATTTTGGTGAAAACTTTGACCGTGGTTTACTCGAGTATTGTTTGGGGTTTGGTTCTAAAACCTATACTCAAGGATTGTTTATAGGGTACCTTATACGCCCTTAAAGTATTATTTCGGACTTCTGTTACACGCTGTATAGTATTCATTTTTAAAATAATAATGAACAATTTAAATAAAAATTTACATGTTTCTTAAAAAAATTCTAAGCATGACCTAGGGTACTTATATTGAATGCAAGTAAAGTAGTGAGGCTTTGTAAATATTTTATCTCTGGAGACGTACCTACTCAGGTCACATTGTATCCTATTAGGGACTTTAAGGTTTTTGATCTCAAATATATTGATCAAGAAATATTAACATATCTCTGTGGAAAGAATTTTATGTACTCGTATGAATACTTTTGTTATTTGTAGAATTTGTGAAATGTGATTTTATATGAAAATGTGGTTTTAAACTTCACAGAAATCTGTATTTGTGGACTATAAAATCACGATTTACAATTTCAAACTTTTTGTACTTACAAGAAAATTATGTTATATTTTTAACAAATAAAGAAAATTACTGAGAAGAAGAAGTCTTTTCAGTAATTTTCTTTATTTGTGAAAGTCGTGTAAAGGTCTTTGTAGCATCAGCCCCTACCTTTTCCATTCTGCACTGTCAGAATTAGAATATTATATTTTATTTGTATAGAATGTAGGTATTACTGACGGTCTGGTCGACGACTGGTGACGCGTTAGTGATCGCTGTAGCAGATGGTTGCTATTACACAAAAGATACTGCTGCCCATCCTCCAGATTTTTCCTTTTGTCGCTTCTTTTGACACCCGCGGGACGAGTAGGGGTGGTTCTATTAGGCCGGAAACCATCACGTAAATTTTTTTTTTTAACACATTTGGAGAAAATTATTATACTATATCATAGACTGCATTATTGTTGTATATCTGCGTTAATTGCGCTATTGTGTACGAGGTCTCAGACACGATTCCCGGATCCAACACAAGCGAGTTAGGAATTGTGTCCGAAATTTGGCAACATCTATTATATCGGAGTTAAAACATAACCGGTGCTTATCACCTCTGTCTACCCGTTCGTGAATACCGTCGCAATGATATCTCGATCATAACCTCAATAACCGACGTATGTGGGCAACTGTAAACCCCATGCTTTCCATAATAATCGCCATATAACTGTTAGCAAAAAGTCACCAAGAGATGTAACAGCATTCCTACGTGATTAATGGGTTTTGTACGGCAGATACACGCCATTACGTACGGGGAAATGCATGGTTGTTATGTTGCTTAGGATTGAAATTTGTATTTTGTAGTAAAAACTGTTTAAATGGTTTGTTTTGAAGCTATCTTCAGTCTCTGAGATCTAGAAAATGTAGCTGTCTTATTTGATACTGGTTCATTAATGATCCATGAAGTTTGATTTGAAGTATGTCCTTGTTATTCCGTAGGGTATGACGATGTCGCGACAGTAAAACGACAATCGAGCGAATAGGATCTGATCCCCGCTTTGAAGATCTCTAGTTTACATGTACATATTTATGGTGATATAACAAAACAATTTTTTTTATACATTGACTGACATCTGACCTTTAAGACGACATTGCTTGAAATAAAGAAATATTTTATATTTTTATTTCATTTTTTTTATATGACCTCCTTTTTTTGAAATCGATTACAAATAAAACTATTCTGTTCTATGCCACGTGCCAAATATTTTCTTATTTTTGTTTATGTAATTTATAATCGATATCTAGCATTCTTGAGACTAATTTGATTTAACCCTATATACAGAAAGGATATACGTAGGTATGTATATCTATGGTAAGTAGTAGATATGTATATTTACGTATATGTATAGATACGTATATTTATGTTTTACCCGCTAATGCGAATCCATTGTGATATGAATATCTAAACGAAACATGTTTTTAGTAAGCAGCCACCATTTTGGAAAGCTTTTTCCTGGTATAGTCAGAAATCGTTTAGGAAAATATTATTGGGTAATGGGTTCGCTAAAAAATATGTGCGTAAAGTTTTGGGTTATTAGAATAATATACAAAACTCGTGCCGTGTGGTTTCCGGCCTAAGAATAGAACCACCCCTACTCGTCCCGCGGGTGTCGTAAAAAGCGACAAAAGGAAAGATCCGGAGGATGGGCAGCAGCATCTTTCTGTGTAACAGCAATCATCTGCTACTGCGATCGCCAACTCCCTTGCCCAGCGAGGCGATTTTGAGGAAATACCTCCAATGAGCGCACAGAAATGGCGCGCATTGGGAGAGGCTTATGTTCAGCAGTGGACTAATACAGGCTGATGATGATCATACAAAACATCACACGGAAAAATTACTATATAGCACTGATAGCCTAGTGGTATGACCGTCGACAGACAAGTCAGAGGTTTCGAGTTCGATCCCAAGGCGCGCACCTCCGACAATGTACAATGCTACATATTAACAATTGTCAAAAGCTACATATTTGGCTTCAGTATCGTTCATCAAAATTTTTAATGTACAGTTTTTACTTTGTTACGATTTTATTATATGTATAGATATTAGTTTGGATAAAGAAAAACTCCTAAATATAACGAATTCAAATATCAAAGCCAAAAGCTACCCGCAAAACCTATCAATTCATTCCTAACCCTATTAAAAACATCATAATATAACAATCTCATATACCAGAAATACCTCGACAAAGCATCAAACTCCCGACCCCAACTGTCATGTTACCGGCGCCATTAATCTTGCGGATAACCCGGATCCCCGAGGGGTAAGCAGCAGTGATTGATTGTAAATACACTGTTAATTTTGATGGATAAGGATTGTTGTGACTTTTTAAATAATATTCCAAGATGGCGTCTTACTTTTTAATCAATACAGATTTGATATTATTCAATAAGAAACTCGCAAAAACAACTGACTCGGGCGGGACTTGAACGTACGATCCCTGGCGTGCCGTGCCAGCGATCGTAAAGATAAATTGAAAAACATGTCAAAAAAACAAAAATCAAAATATTTTTATTCATGTAGACCATTTTAGGCACTTATGAATAGTCATAATTCTAATATTTTTATAAGAGTGAATCTAGTTGCCAAAAAAAGCCATGTAAAAAACATACATAAAAATAAATACAGATTTTTTATACTAGGTTATACTAGCTTCGCCTGCATGGAGTTTGGGCCAGGATAAAAAAGCTAAGCTTTAATCTAGGACATAGTCTATCTGTGTACTAAAATGTTGTCTAAATCTGTTCAACATTTTACGCGTACGAACTAAATAATTACTACAATAAATTAAGCACAAACGAGCTCCAAAATGCTATAAAAAAAACTGACTCAGGAATTGAACCTACAATAGCAGCAACGCCAGCTGTCATAAAAGCAACGCAGGTAAAATGAACATAACCACAAAAAAGAAAATAATCGACAATAAAATTAAGACTATTAAAAAATTGCTTAAAAGACTGCTTGTTCAACTTTAAAAAACCGGCCAAGTGCGAGTCGGACTCTCACACGAAGGGTTCCGTACCATTATCTATACAACATTAGACACTATTATTATAACCTTTTTTTTGTATCGAGTAGGTAACTTCATTGCCGTTACACTTTGACAGCCACGCCACAGATACAATGTAATTTTTATTGTTAGCGGTATTTAAACATTAAAATTTTAAATTGTTATCTAGCTATTAACGGTTAATGAGATCACGGTAAAAAAATCATGTATATTTGTATGGGAGCCTCCACCACTAAAATAACCTAACCACTTAAATATTTATTTTATTCTGTTTTTAGTATTTTTTGTTATAGTTGCAACAGAAATACATCATCTGTGAACTGTGAACTGTCTAGCTATCACGGTTCATGAGATACAGGCTGGTGACAGACAGACGGACAGCGGAGTCTAAGTAAAAGGGTCCCGTTTTAACCCTTAGAGGACGGAACCCTAAAACACAGTAAAGACCAACACATAAAAATTTCAATAAAAAAACACACTCTGTTTATCTCTTAAACATAAACAAGAAAACACAAAGTACATTAAAACGCAAAATTTCAGGGCTGCCACGCAACAATTATTGTACACTTGTGTTCTATAGGGCTGTCACCGCAGGGAGCTAACAGTTGAGCAATTAATTCCTGCGATGTCCACAGTCTCATTACTTTAATGAGTGGAACGTGCTGGACGCGGCAACCCCGGCTATAAGGCTTGGGGTACACGTATTTAATTTTGTTGATGAAGTTTTTAGTTTTGTTGGGAATTTAGCTTTATTTTTATGAGTTGTGCATTTGGCGTTTTATGTTGATGTGAGAAAGAAAGAAAAAAACATTTATTTTGGCAGCGAAAGTGAAACAGCAATTATTATTATCTACAGGGTTATTTGTAAAACACCAGCATCCTTAAAAGGGTCATTAAACTCATCATTATGAACAACTTTTATTAAGGGACCAATCCTGAAATTGCAAAAAAAAATCAGCTGTTCCATACATTTATTCACATGACTCAACAAAATGTATGAAACAGCTGATTATTTTTTAGTTAATTATAGTTTGTCTTATGTCTAGGTACTTACGATTTAATTTAAGGGTTGACAAAAAAATATTCTAAAATACATTCTCAAATAATATTTGACTAGACATCTCGAGTGACAGGCTTTTAATATCATACGAAATAAGAATAAAACTGCCGAACCCTTTACAAAGCTAGCGTGATATTACGTTATTATAAAACCCTTTCATTGTACACACATCCCAACGTCCCAACATTTATACTATTGGGGTCAAAGTAACTTTGATGTTTATTCAGAGAACACCCCCAATCTTTATATAAACATCATACTGTATATCTACTATGAGAGTCGTGATAGCCTAGTGGTGGAGACCGTTAACTGGCAAGTCAGAGGTCTCGGGTACGAACCAAAGCGCGCACCTCTGACTTTTCGTAAGTTATGTGCGTTTTATAAATTAATTATCACTCTCCGTGCCTCGGATAGCACGTTAAGCTGTTGGCCTCGGCTGTCAATTGTAGATCTTTGACAGTCGTTACGGGTAGTCAGAAGCCCGAAAGTCTGACAACTAGTCTTACCAAGGGGTATCGTGTAACCCAGTATCTGGGTTGTGGAGGTCTGATAGGCAGTCGCTCCATGTAAAACACTGGTATTCAGCTGCATCCGGTAAGACTGGAAGGCAACCCCAATATAGTTGGGAAAAGGCTAGGCAGATGATGAGGTTTAGAGGTAGGATAATCACGCGTACAAAGTCTTCTACTACGCAACTTGTACTTTATGAAACTGTTTAAGTATTTAGTAGTAGTTATAAAAACTCTGTCCGATCTAAAAAAATTGCGTTATAATACCAAGGTCTTACATGGTCTGAAATAAAGATAAACAAAACGTTTTTCTATTCAAAACGCTTTGAAAACGCCAGCTTTACGTTAAAATACGCGACTGGTCCAAAAAGGGGGTAGGTAAACAACGCGTGAATAGGTTTTATGCGGAGTCACCTTGGCAGTGGCCTAAAAATTGTGGGTTTAAGTCAGAAGTAGAAGCGAATAACGAATCATTACGCTTGTATTTCCTAAAAGATTAAGCAGGAGGTCTATTGTTCATCAATATTAGTACCGCGGTGCCGTGTGGTTTCCGGCCTAAGAATAGAACTAAGCCTACTCGTCCCGCGGGTGTCGTAAGAAGCGAAAGGGAAAGATCTGAAGGATAGGCAGCAGCATCCTTCTGAGTAACTACAATCATCTGCTACTGCGATTGCCAACCCGCTGGCCCAGCATGGCGATGGCAAATACATACATACATTTACCTCCAATGAGCGCATAAAAGTTGCGAGCATTGGGAAAGGCCTATGTACAGCAGTGGACTAATACAGGCTGATGATGATAATGATTAGTACACATGCACACTTCTACAAAAATCTTTAGAAACAAGTTTTCGTACAAAAAAATAATATTTTAATGAATTTTTGTTTACAAATTAAAAGATATACCTTGGTATACAAATACACCATGTCCTAGATTACCCAGATCCAACATTCAACCACAAAACCGCTATCAAAAACTAGTCTACCCATAAAATTAACATAGTTTGATGGATCATAGGTACCTATGAAGATAATGAATTATCTCCCCACAATTTAACAATCTCATTAGCAACTAAACCCGCTAAATCTTTAGTTTTACGCGCTTAGATAACAGCGTCATGTACGTAAATTTGTTCTACTATCGCAACTTGCTGGCCAGCGGACCAGACAATACAGTTTGCTAATCTCTTTGTGGCTCAGAAGAAACCGAGGAGCGGGAAATTGTGTTTCGAATTGTTTGACAGACTTGTTGGGTATAAATAAATCCGCTTATAATGTCCCATTACTAGGCAGTCTCTAGGCAAAGGTGAAACTATAAAGTCTTCGAAAGAGGAATTAATAAAGGTGGTAGTAGTGACGGTTGCAAGCCTCTAGCCTCTCTCAAGAGTGATTGAGTTTGAAAATAGACAAAAATCGTGCTCAATAGCGTGCAATGGGAGAGATCTATGTCCAGCAGTGGACTGCTTTGATGATGATGATAGAAGGGGCAATCAAACGGACCGGGTTAACATTATGCGGATCTTGTCAGAACGGTATCCGGACACTTGTGCGAAAGACATTTGCGCGAAAGATTTTTGCAACTAGAAGATTAGAATCCGACATTTTTATCTAACCAGATGCAGCTGATTATCAGTTTTCTACGGAGCGACTGCCTAATAGGGGTAGAGTTATGTCTGAGTTTGTCGAAGTTAAGTTTTGTGTCAATAGTAATTAACCCATCGATAATGGAGTTTGATTGTCAACATTTTCTCTATTACCAATGGCATACTCATTCTTGCACCATAATGATGATGATGTCCTTCTGTTCGAATTTCCAATCTGGAGATTAGCCAACTACTCAGGAGATATTATTGTGCACAAGTGTGTGCGCAAACATAGATGCACTCTCTATTCCCTCACTCTCATAGTCCGAAGGAACGGCAATCCGACACGACCGTCTAGAGATCAGGCGCAGAGCCAACGGCTTTACGTGCTCTCCGAAGCACGGCTTTATAATACAGACATAATTTACAAAAAGTCAGAGGTGCACGCCTTGAGTTCTAACTAAAGACCTCTGTCTTGCCAGTTGACGGTCACCCCCACTATCACCACTAGAGTCACCATAATTAGCTCCTTAAATTATAATAAGCACAAGCGACTTCCATCCTTATCGAATCCCAATTTTTCCCCTAATTACCCCAAACCGCTGCTCCTAATTCCTTGAACCAGCCCCTTAAGAAATGATTAATGTACGGAAGATAACCATGAGCATACGTTGAATGCTAGACAATTTGTATAGCAGTATTTGTTTAACGAAGATCCGGGTTCGATAATTTTGTTATGAAGATTATTATATTATATACCTTAAATACTTAGTAGAGATAGCCTGACCGTTGAATGGCAAGTCAGGGCTCTCAGGTTTGAACTTACGGCTCGCACTTTTGACTTTTCGTAAGTTATGTAGGTACTTACTATCGCGGACACGAACGCTGCACCACTTTGCGATCAAAACGCTTTGAACGATGCTACGTGCGTAGGGGCGGGACTAGCGCTACGTTCGGACGCCGGACGCAAGCGATTCTAACCTTAAGAGTGGTGCACCGGCTTATAACGTTATTACATTTGGCGTAAGGCCTGCGTAGGAACATTAGCATACATAAGAAAATAGGTTTATACAGGCATAGACCAGACTTTGAACAATTACGCTACCTACTGATTTAAATAACAATTATTCATCCCAAATTTTAGACTCCTTATGTGGGCGTGTTCCTACATTAACGAGGTCTTGTGGTGAAATGAGCGAGAAATGAACGAGGTTTCATGAGGGTAAATGATACTCTTTGTATGACCTTTGTGGAACCTAGTAACAGTGTATAAACACTTGCCTTCTTCATTAAAAATAATAATATACGGATTTGTCATCAGAACTAAAAGTATGTACTTACCAAATATCAGATCAATCTCTCAACAGGAAGGCGGTAAAATTTCAATTATTAATTTGAACCAAACAACAAACAGGGCAAGCTAAGTAAAACCGTTTAACTAGACGTTCACTGCTTACGATACGCCAGCTACGCCTACTACGCCAGCGACGCTAGCGATACGCTTGTAACGCTTTAGAGAAACAAAGTTTTAGTGAATGCATAACTGAAACCAACGCATGACGTTACATTTCTCATTTCTCGTAACCTAAAACTGAGCTCATTTGACACAGCCGCCTGACCTCAAAACAAGATGGCTGCCGCATTAAATATTCATTTAACACACTACTGTAATGGTAATTCTGGCTTGAAATAACAGTGGTAGCGACAAAAAGGGTATAAGCAGGGCTGTTCGCCTATATCAACAATGGTATTAAGTAAAATTATGTTTTAACAACAATAAATGGTAATGTGCTGTGTGGTGTCAGGGACGAATGGCACCTACGCACCTTCCACTGCATGTAAAAGACGACTAACGATGAGAGAAAGGTCACAAACTAGCAGCAATCAACACACAAGCTGCTTCTGGTGCGGGGTCCGGACAAAATTTTCCCTAACATTCAAGTTTTGACAAAACAGTTATAGAAAGAAAGAAAGAATATTTATTGCCACCATAAGACACTCCGTGTGGCAAAAGGAACGAACTCAGCAAATGTTGCTGGTGTAGGTACAGGTTTAGTTGCGGACCAAGCAACGCCGGTTTTCAGTCCGACCCTTTGTTCTTACAACAAAAATTACAATTCAGTTTAAAAGTGAACGGTATACTTTTGTTTTCGGCGGAATTGACAACATGATTGTTAATCAAAATTATAGTTCGTAAAAAACAAAAGAATAAAAAATAGTTAGTACAAAAAGTATCCTAAATACAAATCCACAACAAGAGAGCTGCCAGCTGCCATAAATTAGTGTAATTCATAATCAAGTAACAACAAAATATATTATAGTTTTTTGTTTTTTTGAAAATTGCTTGCATTATAATTTATTTATTAAAAAATCTCTGCTTCAAATTGTTTTTGAAAGAAATGTTTTTTCAAATTAAATTTAAATGTTATTTGGGACATAGTTTCTCGTAATGGTGGGGAAAGATCATTCCATATCTTGGCGGCATACCATCATACCATGTCGTATTCCGGCTACGATGCAGTTCTGTTAAACCTATCTGCAAATGGGTCTGGACGATACCGTCCTCATACTTTATAGGCAGGCATTCTTCATCGTAGACTATAACATCGCATCATGATCCTAGCCTTATTATTCCCACACTTGGTTAGGGTCGACTTCAATTCTAACTGGATGCAGCCGAATATCAGTTTTCTACTGATTCCCTATGACGACTATCTAAGACTTTATGGCAGCCGGGGCTAACAGTTTAACATGCTTTTCGAGGTCCGGAGCAGTTGATAATTAGTTAATAATACGCACATCCGGATCTTTCCCTTTGTTGTTTCTTACGACACCCGTGGGACAAGTAAAATCTTTTGAAATTTTATCGGATGGTTCTATTCTTAGGCCGGAAACCACACGGCACATATTATTTCATAGATGTTCGTGTATGTAGTACTTTTTAGAATGTTGCCATTCTAATAATTTTTGTTATTGTAACGATTAGTTTTTTTCTTTTTTTTAATTATTGATATTGTTTTTGGGTGTCGTGCTATTCTGCCCAATGGCGAATAAATGAATTTCTTTCTTTCTTTCTTTCCTAATATATTTTGTTTAAAAAACCTTACACATAATTCTAGTTTAAAAAGTCTCTACAACACCATTTCTAGTTACCTACATAAGGAAAATCCTAAAACAAAAATATGAGGACAAAGCAGGGCAGTTTTTTGAATATTTTTACCCCTACACATACGTGTGTGTAAACTTATCGTCCCACACTACGTAAAAACGCGAAATACAAACTTCAGGCCACTAAAAAAACGTCAACTTAAATCCGCTGCTAGAAAGAGAGAGAAAATAAACATGGCTAAGCGAGAGAGGGACAGAAACAGCAGTTTAAAAAGCTGCTTAATCCGACCTAGGGTTTATCGCTTTAGGCCGACGGAAAAAATACTGGGTGTAATGAATTTAAGAGCGACTGGGTTCCGTATTTTTTTTTATTGGTTTGAACTCTTTTTCCAATAATTTACTTTGTACAGATTTCGATTTGAATAAATATTGCATTACTTATTGGTCAGGATTATTACTCGATCCTTCTCTGTTTCAGAAGAGGCCTTTGCCCTGCAGTGGGACACAGGCTGAAATGTTTTATTGTTCACGTAGATGTTTTTTTAAAGGCAAGGCAAATATTTAAACCAATATAAGTTTAGTGTTCTTGAAAATATCTAGGTAATTGATTTTAGTGTTCCTGCGCATGCATCAGTGGCGGAGGGTACATTTTTCCAAGAAGTAAGCCGGAACCAATCAGGAGAAAAACCAATTGCAGAGTCAGCCATGTTTCAATGGGAAGCCAGATAAATCGAGTTGTATGGAGCCACCGCCACATAAAATGTGAAAACATTGCTGCCAAAGAAATAAAAAATATCTTTGAATGAGCTATTGGGGATTTCATAAGTATTTAACTGCAGAAAATAAATAAATCGGAAAAGGCAGATATTCATTTATTTGAATAAAAAACAGCCCTATATTTTGTGATGTTACTGGGAGAGGCATACACAATAAATCGTGTTAATTGATTTACAACTAGAAACTAACGTACGAAAAGTCAACTAACATTTCTAGTAAACATAAGCCTCCAAATTACATCCAAACAACCACAATGGATTACCAAATTTCCACATTGAACCCCAAAACGCCGGCAGCGCCATCTGACGTCAGCTGCGTTTCCGGTTCCGCAAATATTATGATAATTCAGACCGGACGTTTCGGTCCGTTGTTTATAGGACTATAGTTTTATCATTTTATGTTTAATATGTTATGTTATTGTTGGATAAAAGGATGCGGTTCAACGGTTGTTTGTTTATGCTTATTTTCATTATTAACTTTTGTGTAATTCAGTTTAAAATATAACATTTTCAGTGACCTCTTTTGATCATTAATATTTTTGTGTAAATAACTACACTATAAAATAAAATAAAAAATACGTGTGGCTCGGTGGTACTTTTGACAGATTCTACTTATGACAGATTCCACATTTGACAGAATCTACTTATGACAGATTCTACTTATGACAGATTCTACTTATGACAGATTCTACTTATGACAGATTCTACTTATGACAGATTCTACTTATGACAGATTCTATATATGACAAATTCGACATAGGACAGATTCTACATTTCACAGATTCTACTTAAGTATTACAGATTCAACTAAATAAATAGTTTTTTTGAAAAGAACCTATTTCTAGCTTTACTCGCTCCTTAATCGAATAATCCTCAAACACGAGGGTTACAAAGCACCATGCTCACCACAACGGCAGCAGAGGGTTGCAACCCCCAAATAGAAATTATTTAAAGGGTAATCTTGGTTACCACTAGCTCGCAAGGGTTAAGACCTCAAGTGATAGGGGTTAAGGGGTAATCCATGGTCAAGACTTTTGAATATAGTAAAGTTTAGGTCAAACATTCCTCTTTAGGTCAGAAAATACTGTCATTAGTTAGTTTTTCAGCGTACGATTTCCTGTCAAAATTTTCATATAAGTAATTATTTAATAAGAAATTTGAAAAAACAACTGAGATGGGATCTTCAGCATACCGTGCCGACGCTCTAACCGCTAAGCCACCGTAGGTATCCCATCAGAATCAGTCAAAATTTCAAATCTCTTGGCCTAAAGCGTCTGGTAATATCTATCGGAATACATTACGTATCCGACTCAGTGCTGCAAACTTTGCAGTTTTCAGATGTTAAATTGCCTAATGCCTAAAAATTTTGGAAAATTTGGAACTGAGTATAAGCATTAAATTCTTATAATTTTATTATAAACTAGCTTCTGCCCGCAACTTCGTCCCTAACCCTACTTATTACAATAAATCCCACATAATTATTGTGATAATTTTTACCCTAAAACCTGACTTGGTATTTAACAAATATTTTTGCCGATTTTTAACTAAATCTGTGCAGTAGCTTTCGCGCCAACCTCTAACAGACAGACAAAGTTTCTAAAAACTATTATATTCGGCTTCAGTATCGTTCCCAGAACATTTAGCACTTAGGTACTTTTTTTTAAAAATATTCAATGTACTGTTTTTACTTCGTTACGTTATTATGTGTTTAGATCTTCATGATTATTTTATGGGTATTCAACTCGCAACCCAATAGATTAGAGAGCGAACTCATCAATTAACTAGAAAGAAGATTAGTCATATAATCATCTTAGTTACCGCCCGCATCTTAGCTGCAGGAAAAAACTAGCTCAGGATACAATATAGATACTATGTGCAAAAACAAGTTACAAAAAAAGATAACCAATAACGTTCCTCAATAAACAGGCTGTCTAAATCAAAAATAATTTTTCAAATCGGATTAATAGTTACTAAGATAAACGCGTTCAGACAAACACACTCTTTTTCACTTAACCTGTTAAAAATCTAAAATCAAATACACCGTTCGTATTACACACAGCAGTCGAATTTAAAATAAGAAAACCTAACCCAACTCAGCGCCAAACGAAAAGCTTGTAGGAAATATCGGAGAAAATCGAGACCAGAACATGTGTAGAAATGAATAGAAAAATTTTTCCTTAAAAAGAATGTTGGACTTATTCGATGCATTTAAGGTACACACTATTTTAGTTTTTCAGTAAAGTTTCATTACGATAAAATTTTCTTTTCAATGACAGACTAATATGGTTTGAGCGGAACGGTTATGCGATTCGCCTTTTACGCTTAGTGTCGCGGGTTCGATTCCAACGCGAGTTATTTTAAAAAAACAAATAATTATTTATATGATTCACTGATATTTCTTTCGGTTGACTTACATTGTGAAATTATGTCTGTAAATCGTACCCACGATACAGAAAAATCTAGTTAAGAGCAAAGTTTAAAAAAAAATTGTCTGCCCCTCTCATTCAATAGTGCTAATTCTCTTGCACACGGTCACTATCTCTCTTTCTAACAGAGATCATTAGAAAAGGATAGAAGATTTTTAGACCTGTCAAACTAGTCCATTTGCGTGATACCTTAGAGTATAGATTCTATATACTCCAAGCGTGATACCAATGAGAATTAACAGCATGTTTTCGTCTAATTTTACGTCAATTGCAAAGACGTACACTAATTTGATAGCTCTAATTCGGTAGTTCAATTTGCTGTCCCTTTACTATGGTGTTTATTAGAAAGAGATATAGTTAGACTAAAATTAGTTAAGCGGGATATACAAGAAAATCATCACCATTATACGTAAAATAACAGTATTCATACTTTTGTATTTCGTAGGAAAATTACAAATGACTATAATTTTTTCAGTAGTGTCTCTGCTAACCTAAATCCTGTCTATCTAGTTTTTTATTCACGATTAAAGGCTAGGATCAAATAGTTCTATTCCGTCCCTCGCACCCACAAAACCCTTCAAATATCCCTTTTCCAAATCCCTCACAACATCATTCTTTAATAGCACTTTTTCCACACGACCGCAGTCGCGCAAACTGTGTATATTTTCAACATAATAACACAGCGCTGAGTGGTACTATGATTTCACCTCACGTTCTGAAGGCTAGAGACGCGATATTACAAAGTCAAATAGAGTAACGCTTAGATATGTGTAAAAACGTACACGAAATACGTAATTAATGTACGTGTTTGACATTAGTGGTTGATAGTTAAAATAAATACAAAATAATTTACGTAAAAATTTTTTTTTACGTAAAACGGTTTTGTAATCGAAACTAAAGCTGTGTACCAAATATCAGATCAATCTGTCAACAGGAAGGTGAAATGTCGATTAATAAATTTGTCAAGCTAAGTAAAACCCTTTAAAAAGAAATAGTTCTCCTCTATTATTATATTTATTTTTAATACATATTACGACCATCGCCGTGTGGTTATCGGCTTAAGAATAGAACTACCCCTACTCGTCCCGCGGGTGTCGTAAAAAGCAACAAAAGGAAAGATCAGGAGGATGGGCAGCAGCATCCCTCTGTGTAACAGCAATTATCTGCTACTGCGATCGCCAATCCGCTTGTCTAGCGTGGCGATTATGAGCAAATTATCTTCAATGAGTGCACAGTGGCGCGCATTTTAGAGGCCTATGTTCAGCAGTGGACTAATACAGGCTGATGGTGATAATGATGATGATGATTACGACCATTCGTTCTGATAACGACTTCGTTCACGTTAGTTTAGAATTTGAGAATAAGTTCGGGTTGTACGATACGTGGCGCCATCTGTTATCATAAGATTTTATTATTGTTTACCTCGGGTACAAAAAATTTTTAAACTCTTTTAAGTAATTTTTGGAAGATTTTATTATTTTTTTTACTAATTATTTCATTTATTTAAGTAGATTTAAGTAATATATTTTTTAAACGTACTCAAATACAAATCAAAGTAAATTTTCATGTACCCTCATTTAGTAAGTAGCTTATTTAGATTGCTAAACCCTTTGCCTACGTAACGTCATAGTCCAAGAGCTTGAAACAGCTCAAGAAGTGACATTTAATCAGTAGTCTAAGAGTCGTATAATTAATTATTCTCTTTACAATCTGAAGTTGATGAGAGAGGTACAATTTTCGTAATAAGTATCATATTATATTCTGTTATACACGTGTATTAAAATCTGACACCTATTTTAATATTCTAGTATATAACATAAATCCTACTTAATATTATAAATGTGAAAGTTTGTGAGGAGTATGGATGTTTGTTACCCTTTCACGCAAAAACTACTGAACGGATCTTGATGAAACTTTTTAGTAATATAGCTAATACGTCAGAAAAACACATAAGCTACAATGATAGTAATATAGTAGTGGAAGTACGGCATTTATCAGCTTATGAATGTCGAAATGAGTAGGTATATAATTTAAAAAAAAATTGTGAATTTTACATGTTATAGCACATGATAGCTTATTAAATATAATTATTTAATGAGAAAATTTGAAAAAACAACTGTATCCCATCCGTATCAGTTGTTTTTACAAATTTTCTTATTAAATAATTATAAAAAAAAAAATTGAATACCGCACGCCCTAGGCGTAGAAAGAGATTTAAAATTTCAACTGATGCTGTTAGGATACGATGGCTTAGTAGTAGGTGGTAGTAGTAGGAGCGTCGACATGGTACGTCGAAGATCGTGGGTTCGAATCTCATCCGTATCAGTTGTTTTTTAAAATTTTCTTAATAAATAATTTAATTTAATACTCTTTAAACTCTAAAAATAATAAACACGATACACAACTATTGAAGAAGCGTAAGTCCAAAATCCATTACCGCAAAATATGTAATCCATGATTTCAGCGTAGATTTTCGATCAGAATCCTATTTGATTAGACCTGTCAAATTCACGCCTCCAAACTCTGTATTGAAATCTGCTCGTGTAAAAATACATATAGCGATGACGTTTACCGAGTTCTTGAGGAAATTTAATCTATAGAATAACTAGCGACCCGCCCCGGCTTCGCACGATTACGCTAATATGCATGTATTATACATAAACCTTCCTCTTGAATCACTCTATCTATTAAAAAAACAGCATCAAAATCCGTTGCGTAGTTTTAAAGATCTAAGCATACATAGCAACAGACAGACGCGGGAAGCGACTTTGTTTTTACCCGACTACAAAAAAGGAGGGTTATATACTATGTAGTGATAGTGATATACCTAAGTAATTTTTTTTTACATTAATCGATTTTGTCATCAGAACTAAAGCTGTGTACCAAATATCAGATCAATCCGTCAACAGGAAGGGGGTGAAATATCGATTACTAAATTTGAACCAAATAATAAACAGGTCAAGCTAAGTAAAATCATTTAATAATAATTAGAAGATATTGATAAAGAGATAGGATACGAGCGGGGTTTGAACCTGAGACTCTTGCCGTTCCGTGGCAGCGCTCTAACCAACTGAGCTATCGTATCACTGCTCATCAAATTTCAAGCTTTCTAAACCAATCATCATCATCATCAGCCTGTATGAGTCCACTGCTGAACATAAGCCTCTTCCATTGCGCGCCACTATTATACGCTCATTAGAGTTTTATCCATAATCGCCACGCGTGGGTTAGCGGGTTGGCGATCGCAGTAGCTGATGGTTGCTGTTACACAGAAGGATACTTCTCCCTTTGTTGATGACGACACCCGCGGGACGAGTAGGGGTGGTTCTATTCTTAGGCCGGAAACCACACGGCAAATGTCTGCGAATACCTATTTAGTAATAAAATAATCTTAGCAGTTGTCAAAAAATTAAGTACTTACATAAAACATTGATAGTATGTGTAGCGACCACGTTCTCGGTGAGTTGACCATTTATTCCATGACAGACCACCACGATAGACCTCTTGTTAGGCTCCACGACCACGGTAATGTTTGATGTCGTTATCCAGCCACCTAGACAAAAGAAAAAAATATTAAATATATTAATATTTAACACCAATAACGATTAATAAATAAAGCAGCCTGTGACTGTCCCAATGTAGGCAAAGGCCTCTTCTCATACAGAGAAGGATTGAGCATTAATCACCACGCTAGCTCACTGCGGGTTGGCGATTTCAGACTTTTTAGTCCAGGTTTCCTTACGATGTTTTCCTTCACCGTTAGTCAGATTCTTAGATTAATTACTAAGAAAGTAGAAATGACATTGAAAAAGTCACATTGATACATGTCAGGTTCGAACCCACACCCACACGCTTGCAAAGCGGGTCCGTTACTAATCATGCGCCACCACGAACGTAAAATTTAAATATTTATTTATTTGAAGATACCACTAACAGCTACATGAAATAGTGTAAATAATACATAAGGTTTAAGTAGCCCAAAGCCAATTAAAGGTTTCCACGAATATAAATAAAAAACAAAAATAAATTAAACCGACTTCAAAACATGAAAAAAAAAATAGAAAACACTTTTTAAATTTTGAGTGTCTATAAAAAAAAAACAAAATCTTATCTACATTAAAAAAATAAATACCTTCGGGCGATATAACCGTCCTGTTACTGGCTTCTTTATGATGTTTTCCTAGTACCAGCCATTTGATTTCAGCAGCAGGATTCGAAGGTGCAGTACTGCAGGTCAGGGGCACTGGGTCTCCGACCCTGGCTTCCGATGGACCGGAGATTGAGACGTGCGACGGAGCGACTGGAAGAGAAGAAGAGAATATATTAGAATTATATAGTAACAGATAAATACACTAGGTAAACCTAAAATAAAAAAATAAAGTAATTGTACAAAAGTCACGCAAAGGCGTCAAAGAATAACTCCCCATCAACAAACATTAAAATAAAATATTTTATTATTTATATTAAATTTTATTTTATTTATTTATTTTATAAATAAATAAATAGGTATGAAGAGAGAAAAGGGAATTGAAAGTGTTCTTAGCTAAAATAAATTATATTATTGAATCAGAGTTTTTTTTTAAAACATATTGTAAATGATAGATATTAATATTTATATTTAAATAAATATTTTTCCTTTTTAATTTCTGAACGAATTTAGACTTGTGTGTCTGTGGTATTGATAACAAACTTGCGAAACGGGGGATTACCCCTTTTTTATTTTCAGTTTGAAATTCTAAGAAACCTCACGTCGCGCGTCGTCTTGGATTTGAACCCGTGACCTCTAGTTTCACAGGTCACACTAGGGTTATTTATTAATTAAATCCCGAAGCTGTATCACCATAATTAATATAGTTCACACTAATAATTAAGAGTAAACTATACGTCTAACTGAACCAAAGATAATTATTATAACTAATTTTGTCTAGACTGAATTTATTAATGTAGATAGATAAAATATGAAAATTGAAACGCATCGTTGTTACACACACTAGAGGGGCTTGGATTTGATTCTCATCTCATCTCTCTTGGATGAAATTTTCAATATTTAACATACATCCTTATAAATATAGAAGTGCCGTGTGGTTTCTGGCCAAAGAATAGAACCACCCCTACTCGTCCCGCGGGTGTCATAAGATGCGACAAAGGGAAAGATCTGGAGGATGGACAGCACCATTTTTATGTGTAATACAAGCACGACTCGCACGGAACAATTCATAAGTTTGCTACAAGAGATATCTATATAGCATCCGATTGGTTGTACCTCCGCTCATGGCTAATCAAGCTGATTCGGGAGCTACTTATGCGATCACACTTACGACAAATATGGGTTTGTGTTTGTGACAGTAAAGGTGTTGGTCGGTTGTCGCGGTCCTGTGTCTTGACTCGTTTCTGAGACAATTGTTCAAACCAGGCGTTGTCGTGGATGATTGAGCCTTCGCCAATAATCCTGCGCCATCTCTCGCGATCGTTTGCAGTTTGCTCCCAGCTGGATTCTCATACCAAAACTCGATAGATCACGCATAACGCTGTCCTTGAATCTCAGCAAAGGACGGCCAACTGGTAGCTTTGATAAACCAAGTTAAAAAGCATAAGCTAAATCTTAATCTCTTAGTCTTAAACTAAACTCAAAAGAACCAACCATTTGTTTAGAGATTTAGTTGAATAAAATTACAATTAATCTCAACAAGGCGTTACTTGAAACAAATTATGCAGTTTAATAGACATTAAACCGCAATATATGAGCCTAGCTAATTATATAGACCTTTATTTTATACCTAAGGTTGTCTGAAGGGCCTATCTGAAATAGTTTGGTTAAAATGTTGCGAGAAATTCATGCTTCAGTGGCTGAGAATTTAAATTTTGTGATTGTATAAATTGAGGGTTTAAATTTGAGGATTTTAGTGAGACAAGAGGGTAAGCAGTTGAGCAATGTAATGATATTATGATCTATGAGTAATGCGTTTTTATCTTAGGCGTGCTTGCAGGAGGACGCTGATTGAATCGTAGACAAAGCATCGTACTACATGACTCATCAGAATACCAGCGCTGCAGCACTAAATATTCTTGCTGCAGCATAATGCTGAGATGCGTACCCTTTTTGGCCTCGTACAGGTACCATAGATTTGTATTTCTATGTTCTCATGTGACCTGTGCGAGTCCCTAATAAACAGTTTTCTTTCTTTCTTTACCAAGAACAAAAAATGGGTTTTTATCAGCAAGCTCGGCTGCTAAAAATACTGTTTATTTTTTCTAATCTGGTGACAAACCAAATTCCACTATTCCCACTAAAACACTCGAAATACAAAATATAAAAGCCACTCAACATTACATAACAGACCATATTTAGGAATTTAAAGTTAATCCTAGCTTGACAAATAACCAAACGCGAAACCACTTAAAAATATAACATTTCAAAAAGAAAATTCCTTTAGTGTACTTTTCCAAGTAGAGATATTCCAACGCTGCCCAAGTGAGAGTTCGGAGTAAAAATACGTTCGCCAAAGTTCTGAAGGGCGTCAATGGTATCGAAACAAATTAAAACTTTACCCTCCTCGTATAAATGTCAAATAAATTTGAATGTCGTAAGTACGTGATTTATGTTTGTATCATTGAGCTGTTTTAGGAGTTTGTGAATGCGTTAGATGGTGTTTTATTCGAAATTGAATGTGTCCGCTCTGGTTCGCTCGGTTAGAATTATTGTAAAATATTGCCTCTTTTCTAGCTTCAATCGATTCTTATTCAAAGCCTTTGTTAGCTTTAAAATTACAGTTCTTTTTTAGTGTTCTGTACCTGAAGGGCGCTAAACGGAATCGTATTACCACAGTATAAAGATCTCTTTGATATTTAGACTGTGGTGTCTAAGAATGTCAGTCTGCCTGTCCCAGGGTTGAATCTTTTGAACTGTAATAGTTTTACTCACTATTACTCACACTATTGATTAGTTTAGTAGATAGACTGTGAATTGTTACAAATATTCAAGACTATGAACTTCGTGATTAATTAATTAAGCATTGAGAAATAAGACTAACTACTACTAAGAAATAAGACACGAGATTTTATACAGGTTAAAATATTTTCAGGTGATCAAAACAAAATTTAAGTACAAAATAAAGTATATTATACATCTCTCCAGTTTTTACTTAGTTAACGGAGCCAAAATGGCTGCCAAGCTCTACAAGCTTAAATAATATACGAACAAGTTTCTAGAAACAGGCATACAGGGAAACCAATGTTACTTAAGCTTTGCTACAACTTGAAAATCAAGTTAAAGCTTACAAACTTGAAATAGGTATTAATAATTCAAAATGCTGCATTAAGATTTTAAATGTTTGTTTATTAAACTCGCGTAGGTGTAACCATGTGCGCGTCTATCGAAAACATAAGCAGACACGAAGAACTCAATTTTATCAGACTACCTTTGTTGTAATGTAACGGTTGGAGAATTTTGCAATTCATTGGTCAAAACGTCCAGTCTAAATTAACCTTACGTTATCAAAAAGTATTAGGATAAGATTTTGAATCCTGCGTATAGTTACTGTTACTGTTAGCCCATATCATCCCACTGCTGGACAAAGGCCTCTCCCTCTGATTTCCACGTTTTTCGATCCAGCTCATCGTTGATTTGGTCGGTGTTAGACAAAGTGTTTAAAGCAAACAAATATTTAAAACTCCTTTAAGAATGTAACTTTACTACTACTTTACTACTATGATCACTTAAATAAATAAAAAAAATATAGTATAAAAACTAAAACCCGACTACTTAAAATCTAAAAACAAGCTTCTTAGATTTTAAATAAAATTCTGTAGTCGGAGGCCACCAAATTACAAAGTATTTACCCTTGGAAGATTATCTAGTACCTATTTACCTATAATACATTAAGGCCCCCGACTACAGAATTTTATTTAAAATCTAAGAAGCTTGTTTTTAGATTTTAAGTAGTCGGGTTTTAGTTTTTATACTATATTTTTTTTCAATGATTTTTAGTGGTAAAGAAACCAATAAAATTCATTTTAATCACAATTTTTTAGAATGTGGTAGTTCTTAAATAGGTAGATTTCTTTAACTGTCAACTTCGGTTCAAACCTTTAGTCAATGTCATGTATTTTTTAAATTAAATTTATTTCAAAGGTGTCGTCCGCGACTTCGAGCTATTAAAACATGGCCTCATATATTTCTTAGAAGTATACATGAAAAGTAGTAAGCAGTACAGCTTGGCAAAAAAGAGTCTGGAAAAATTGGGGGCGCCGCTGTCGCACTTTTCACACTACAATTCAAATTACAAGTTATTAAGTGCTTACATATTTCTATGACGAGTTTTTTGTCATTAATTATAATCAAATGAATCATTTTTATGTTATTTTAGTACTCACAAACGTAGTTATTTAAGATTTTTATTTTTAGTTCCAGCTGTCACCGCCTTAGACTCTTTTTTGCCAAGCTGTATAAGTACACATGAAACCTTTTTTGTGGGATATCATCATAGATAGAGTACATTTACCTAAAGTTCGAGGAAGTAAGTAACATGGAGTTGATAATACCTGCTCTAAAATCCCGAAATCATAAACATTACAATTAATTCCCGGGAAATAAGAAATTAATTTTACGTATAATTATTTAATAAGAAATTTGAAAAAACAACTGATACGGATGGGATTCGAATCCACGATCTCCGGTGTGCCGTGCCGACGCTCTAACCGCTAAGCTACCGTATCCCATCAGAATCAGTCGAAATTTCAAATCTCTTTCTACGCCTTAGGTGTGTGGTAATATCGAACGGAATACATTAATTATCCGACTCAGTGTTCTAAACTTTGCAGTTTTTAGAAGGCACCGATAGATATTACCACACGCCCTAGGCGTAGGAAGAGATTTGAAATTTTGACTGATTTTGATGGGATACGGTGGCTCAGTGGTTAGAGCGTCGGCACGGTACGTCGGAGATCGTGGGTTCGAATCCCTTCCGTATCAGTTGTTTTTCAAATTTCTTATTAAATAATTTATTATATTTAATAAGCAAACATGTGTTAAAACATGTAATAAATTCTCCAAAATAATAATTTAACGTTTTAAATACATATGAACTAAATTATTATAATAAAAAGTCTTTATTATGTTTTTAGACATCGGTAACAGATAATGTAATACTTAAGTAGTTCGGTACTAAAACTGTTAAATTAATGAGTTTTATTTTACATACAAAATTAATTCTAATAAAAACTATAGGTCAAAATCCAGTCCATATTAATAAAATCCCGGGATTTAATTGTTATGTTTACGATTCCGGGATTTTTGAGGAGGTATTTTTAACTCTATGTTACTTACTTCCACAAAACCGCAAACCAACGCCATCTAGTTACGAAAAAGAAATCTCAATTTAATTAACATTATTTTAAAATATAATCATAATTTAATAGGCAGTGATGTGTAGAAACTTTAATTTAATTAGTAAATATTTATTGTTATCACGTTTTCACATTGTATGCAGTGTTATAATCACATATATTTATGATAGTCGTAACGGGTAGTTAGAAGCCTGATATTCTAAGAAGTGGTCCAGAATATATAGATAATATATACATATTCTGAATGTGCTCATCAAGACCTTCCATTTGATATCAAACACGATAAATTTACCTTAACTTTATTTTTTTCGGGCTGACTAATTTATTTTTAAAATCCACCTTATTTGATTTTACGAAATTTCATAAATCCTATAACCCGCAGACCATTAAGACGCATCGATAGACACCTTATTTATTGAATTACAACAAATAGTTTAGGAGCTACGAGGGAACAGATGAACAAACTTACATACATACATACATACATACATACATACATAGACTGCTAAAATCATAACCCTCCTTTTTTTTGTAGTCGGGTAATTAGCCTGTAACTGTCCCAATATAGGGTAAAGGCCTCTTCTCATACAGAGAAGGATTGAACATTAATCACCACGCTAGCTCACTGCGGGTTGGCGATTTCAGACTATTAAAGTCCAGGTTTCCTTACGATGTTTTCCTTCACCGTTAGTCAGTGGTGTCTTAGAATATCTAAGAAAGTACATATGACATTAAAAAAGTCACATTGGTACATGCCAGGTTCGAACCCACAACCCACTCGCTTGTAAAGCGGGTCCGTAACCAATGCGCCACCACGACTATCTATGTGATCACTTAACTAGAAAAATATTATATCAAAGTATAAGGACAGGTATCCACCAAAGCGGAACAAAGACTTGTGTTTCCATGCAAATGACAACTTGAGCACCGCCGCCTCGACTTTCGTTCGTATCAAACACATCTCTCCATTTCGGATGATACCAGCTTCTTCTAATCTTTTCAAGTAATTCAAGTACTAAATTACTTTTTATATCTTTACGGATCACAAACATCTAATGAACGAATAAACATCTATCTAAATTAAATTCATTTAATCACATTACCTACAGTAAATGCATAAGAGAACCATTATCGATATTACTGTTACTGCTTACGTTCGCCAATAACTATTAACGAACCTAACTAAGTAATTAATTAATTATATTGAACGATTACGATACAAATAAACCTTTAGGACCACCAAAAGTCAATTAAGTATCACTCACGCCTTTATCTCCTAAGGGGTAAGCAAAAGCCAATTAACAGTAATTAATTTGGGATACAAGTAGTAATCCCTTGGATCTTGAGATAGGCTTTCGTCAAATTTATTTGTGCCTAAAATTTGGTCAATCATAAATTTAAGAGTGGCTTATGTTTTAAAAATAATTAAATTTTATAATTATTAATAATCTGAGTATAAATAATAACACAGATTATCTTCTTTAACTTTTCTAAACTATTAAGTTTTAAGTAATATCATAATTTAAGTTTATCTAGATGACTTTTTAACGCGTACCTAATATTATTAAAATTTTAAGTCAATTAAGTTGAAGAAGAAGACTAATAAATTACAAAAGTTAGAATTGATATTCACTGTTTTGAATACTAAACATAATTGAGTACAAAGATGAGTAATTGGAAGAAACTTTTAACCTTAACTTGGAAAAATCGATAGCACTAAAGGAATCACATAATTAATTAATTAATCTAACTGAAATAATTATATCTTCTGAAGCTCTCATCTTATTTAATCTGAAATCAGAACAAACATCTCGTTGCTTTCATTATTTATTGATACGGCTACATCATATTACTAGAAATTCTCCGATAGATTTTCAACTTCAAAAGTCTTTGACAAGTCAACCAAATGTGTTTTATGTAGAAAAAACTGGTCCCCTTCCACGGTTGGACGGTTACACCTGACTACCTGCCTGTTCTTTGTAAATAAACAATGAGACGGGATTTTGGGGACATTTGTTTGGGATTTGGTGTAAGTCATAGGCTTTTCTTTAAGGAAATGAAATTATTTATGGTGGTATTGAATGTGCTTATTGGCTTTTCTTGTGTAGTAATTCGAAATTAATGCGCCTTGTTCAATTTATGAATTAATCCTATCATTAATATTTTAAATTTGAAAGTTTTACATTTTTTAATGTTAATGTTTTGAATTAATCAATCACGGGTAAAATTTGGCACATGGTAGACAATGTAGAATAGATGATGATGTTGATCTTGGCCTGGATTAAGGCATAGGACATTTTTATCCTTATACAAACTTGCAATCGTACAAGCTACTATTATTTAACACTTTTAGATACATAACTTTTATCAATTATAATTTCTATTGGATTCTCAGAATGTAGGTAGGTAAATTATTTAAATTAAGTCTTATAGCAATTGTAGTTTAAATCTAAAGACTCCATAATAATTTGTTGCTAGATAGAAAAACATTCTTAAACAATTTTACCAGCTGAAAACCTATGAAGCCTAGAAAACCTTATTAACAAAAAATAAGCTACTAAATCATAAAATTATTTCCCTTGCACCACAAGGCATCGAAATAACTGCGCTTTTTGACTACCCAGGCACCTGATAGTTTTATTATCAAAGGCTTCATGGCTCTAAGAAGATGATGTCGGGTTGTTATATGTTTTGATATTGGACTCCTTCGTGAGGATTAAGAGTCTGGGATGATGTTACCTCTAAAAAGGCAATGTAATATTTCTGTTATTTCGTAACAAAGGGATCGGTGTGTGAAATGTGTTGAAGGTTGTTTGTATCTCTGTATTGATGTGAGGATAAATGAAATGTTTGTCAACAAATAAATAACTTTCCTTCAGACTTTGTCCAAGATAAATGTATATGGCATAGTTTAACACTTCTCATTTCGGTATATCGATACAAATACATGAAATGAATTTGAACAACATGGTATCAAGGTTAGATTTAATCCCATAGGTAACTTGATTGTTTTCAACGATAATGGTGAGCTTATATCAGATCCAATAAGCGTGTCTAGATTCACGTTTCGAGACTAATAAGCCAGTTAATACCAACACTAATAAGACACCGGCTTTAAAACGATTCCAACATAATGTCCTAACACAAACGTTGAAATTTTCTGTTTAAAATCTTATTGTTCGTACATTTCCTCTATTACTTCGCGATACAATCTAATTGCTCTGAGGCTGTTCCCGTTTATTTCCCAAAGGGATTTGCTCTTTTGATGCTTCCTATTCAAAATACCATCGGCCCTTGTACCTTTTATTGGATTCTCACAAATATTTTGTAAGCGTTGTCTATTTGAGTTCATTTTGAATTATTTATGATGTTGTTTAGAACATTGTTAGTCTTGTCTTAAGAATTTTTTGTCTTCTTTAGAGTTCAATCTGAGTCGTTTCTGATTCTAATAAAATATTTACGATCCATTTGATATAGGTTGAGTGTATTTTCATTTATTTAATATTAAGTGAGAAAGATTTGGTATTCACTACGCAGATAAAATCGAATGCAGAGATAGGTTTGTTTTGAATTTCCATTTTCCAGACACACCCAAATTATATAACTCTGCCTATTTCGAGAATTCAACGAAAAATCTCATATTCAGCAGCTGCACTTTTGACTTTCCTAAAAAAACATTTGCTTAGTAGTAGACGGTCTTTTTTGCCGTATGGTTGAAGAACAACCGTGTCGGAGTTTAAACCACCGTATGCTTCTGACATGGCTGTTACACAGTTGAGAAATCTCTCAAATGTTCTGGTTTCCTCACGGTATTAGCAAATTACAATTAATTTCTAGTACGCACAAGAATTCGAAAAGCCTGAGATGCATGCATGGTTTCCAACTTACCTTTGACTTGACAACTCTCGTACAACTATCACTGCTACAAGACAGAATTAATTCTTAATAAAGATACTTACATAGTACAGTGAGATCAATCTCAGCCTTTAGTGTATTGCTGATCATGATGTTCTTCGCTTCACAGGTGTACCTCGCTTTGTTATCTGAAGCATCAGCCTTGAAAGATAGCACGTTTTCCGACATTCTTCCACTTGTTCTGTAACAACAAAAAATACATTTAAACCTTCAAACACTGAGAAATGAGACGCAAAAGGAAATAAATTACTCGACGCCGGCGTCCTTGCAGGAGTGAAAGTTTAAATAAAATCGGAAAATATAAAAGATTAATCAGAATTGTTGATTTACAATAAAATATGACGTTTTATCGCACTAATATTATTAATGTGAAACTTTGTGATGGACAGATTTTTGTTACTCTTTCACATAAAAGATACTGAACTGATTTTGATGAAATTTTACATTAATATATAGCTTATACATCAGAATAACACAGGGTGAAGCCGCGGACGTAAGCTAGTCTTACGTACTTAAATTTAAAACAGTAAGCACCGTTAATTCAAACATTAATTATACAAACGAAACGTAACGACAATAATGTTTACAATTCTTTTTCCAAAGTACTAGAGACAAGATATATTATTTTTAATGTTAAAAACAATATCATTCTTGTAAGTAATATCTGTTACAACTACAACTGCACTCAAACTTGGAGTTATTACGATTTCCAATCGCAAAGCGCAAGGGTACAGTCATTTATTAAGGACAATTCAAACTCCTTGCTGCGACAGTCAATCCAGAGAAACCCAATAACACTTTACTTGATAAATGTTTTTCTTCCATTCAACTTTATTATCCATCTCATCGTTATCTTTCTTTCCTTTTTCTTTCTTTCTCCCTTTCATAAAGGTGTCTTCATAAAGCTATCGGAATACGATTTTCTCAGAACCAAGTTTCCAACAGTTCAAAGGCTTTTCAAACTGCTGTAACAGTATTCTTATTTCGAACGTAACCTTAGATCTACAGATTAAATTCCTAGCTTACCTTTATTGGAAGCTTAAACTTTAATCTAAATTCATGTTACTATTTGATTATTGTTATTCTCTTTGATAACTGGAGTTTGAAACTTAATTGGTGGATTAATAAATACTTCAGTTGGGACTTTAAATAGCATTGGGGTAATGCCTAAATGATTGCCTTTAGAATACGGTCTAAAAAATTTATTCGAAGTTTTATGCACGATATTTCAATCACAATACAAGGGATACCTACTTAAGGAATTCGTTAAATTTTCAAAATTGATTTTGTGACAAAACAATCGCCCAAAGATATTACATTTTTTTGGGTTCTTCTTCTTCATCGTATTGTTGATGAACAACCTGGTATCAGACTTTAAACCACCAGTAGGTCTCTAACATGGCTTTACACATTGTTGAAAAATCTCTCAGGTGTGCTGGTTTCCTCGCGATGTTTTCCTTCACCGGTTTAGCTTGTGATAATTAATTTCTAATACGCACAAAAATCCGAGAAGTCAGAGATGCAAGTGTGCCTGGGGTTTTGAATCTATAACCTTTGACTTGTTAATCCAACGGTCTTAATACTAGGCTATCACTGAATCTTGTTGTATCAATTTAATCTTGACGGATGATCATCAATCATAACTATTCCAAATTCAAACAAGAGAAGAAAACTCATTTCTCTTAATAATCTTATGTCAAAACCTACAATTTTGTTCAAAACAAAACCTAAAATATTGATAAAATATTTAAGAGTAGCTAAAACAGGCTTAGCTTGGGAAACTGCCAAGAGCAAGACTTCGTAATAGATTTTTTATGAAACAAACCATTATACGGTGGAAAGGTTCCATATTAATATTGAAATTCATGGTCCGTCAAGCTTCCCACGGTAGCAAACTAGATTATATTCCGTAGATGTTTCTGTCTCGCTCTAGTGGAAGATTTTTTATTCGTAGTAGAAAAGGACGGCTGTAGTGCGTTTTGATTCTTCTAGAAACTCACTCATTTATGTGCGAATTAGAAATAATTTATCAGTTGCTAAAACGGTGAAGGAAAACACCGTAAGGAAACCACCTGAGATATTTTTCAAGGGTGTGTAAAGCCATGTCAGATGCCTAAAGGCGGTTTAAACTCTGACACCAGGTTGTTCATGAACCATACGATATAGAAGAAGATTAAGTAGTTATATTTAAACCAAGAAAATCCACGCGTTTCTTTAAGCCCTACTCCCAATTTGTTGAAGTGTTATAAGGTCGTATCAAATACTCTCAATTGAATTAGACAGTAATGGGAGCAGCAAATAGAAATCTAATTGGAATCCCTAAATTCAATTCCTATTATTCCTTTAATGTCTAATTAATTAGTCAACAAATTTGAAAATTTCATAGCATTTAAACATTGAATTCTTATAAAACCTTGGAGCCTTCAAAGAACAATTGGGAAACAAGAGGAAGTTGGCTTATCTCGGCTTTTCATTTCAAGTTCTAGCTTTTGAATTTTTAATTACATTTCTAGTTTTAAAAGGGTTTGTTTTGCTTTTAGGATTATCATTTTTATTGCTTTTGTTTTAAAACTGCGTAAAAACATTGGCAAGGCTTTAGAGTTTTGTGCTTTTTTTATGGAAAAGGCATTGACGGTTGGCGTAGCGACTAATCTATTTGTTTGTATTGTGTGATTTGTAAAGTAATCATCATCATCAGCCTGTATTAGTCCACTGCTGAACATAGGCCTCACCAATCTGCGCTACTATTGTGCGCTCATTAAATTTATTGCCACGCTGGGCAAGCGGGTTGGCGATCGTATGTGTAAATAAGTTTTCCAGTGTTATAGGTAGGTGCCATATAAAAAAAGTACTTAAACACTTCTTGTGAACTGAAACTTACATAATTATACCCTTATAATCTTTAAACAGGGTTATTACAACTGCAACCTTGCTTGAGAATTTCTAAAATTACATTTGAATTTGAAGTGGGTGTCCTTTGACCAGCAGTGGACGTCCACCGGCTGTTAATGACGATAATCGATCGAATTCGATTGAATCTGAAACCTCTAGCTTACAAGTCAACGGTCATACCACTAGACGATCTCTGCTTATTTGTTTCATGCTTTGAAATACATATCAAAGCATGAAACAAAAATAATGAAATTCGTCACTCAACAAAAAGCGAGCGTTTAAAAATTTAAACTTTCAAGGAATTTCGACGGGACTATTATTCATCTCTGAAGCGGGGAAAGTTGGGAACTGGGGGTCGGTAATACCCCGACAATATTTATGGGAAATATAAAATAGATGGGCGAGGTTGAAGCGGTTTTTTTTAAGTTCTTATAGTACCTGGCAGAAGTTTGTTAAGAATCTCTGTTCATAAGATGTTTTGTTAATATTTTAGAGAGGTTTCGTGTTGTTTTTTTATCATGCTTGTGTGGATTATATAAATTAAAAGCGCTTTTGTTTTTAAATAATACCTATGTATATCATACATTAAAAATTTATTAAAGCCCCCATACAGAAACAACCACATTTTTTATCTAAGAACATTCTCTAAATTACCATTCTCTATTCGAACATTCTCTATTAAAAAAAAAAAAAAAATAATAATTATCACTCTACGTGCCTCGGATAGCACGTTAAGCTGTTGGCCCCGGCTGTCAATTGTAGATCTTTGACAGTCGTTACGGGTAGTCAGAAACCCGAAAGTCTGACAACCAGTCTTACCAAGGGGTACCGTGTAACCTAGTACCTGGGTTGTGGAGGTCTGATGGGCAGTCGCTCCATGTAAAACAATGGTATTCAGCTGCATCCGGTAAGACTGGAAGCCGTCCCCAACATAGTTGGGAAAAGGCTAGGCAGATGATTCTCTAATAATTACCTTTCAAATAAAAAAAAATCCAAGCGTTTCATCATGATTTTCAGCATCAATCAACACGCTAGCGTTGGCGATTTCAGACTTCATTTCAGTCCAAGTTTCCTTGCGATGTTTTCCTTCACAGTTTGTCAGGTCTTAGATAATATTATTTAAGAAAGTACATATGACATAGAAAAAGTCACATTAGTACATGCCAGATTCGAACTCATACTCAAGGAAAAGGAAAGGAAAAAGTAAAAACCTTTGGGGGTGATTTTCGCCCCGCAGTAGAACAATACAGGTTAAAAAAAATCTATAATCGAAAGTCAATGAACCAGATCGTTTCACTTCAATATTTAACCCACAAACGGTTACTGATCCCAGTGTAACTCTAAACTACTGTTTGGAATAAAAACGTTTTGCGGTCACTATAGTCCCACGGGATCGGGTTATGGGCTTCTATGGGAAATAGGTCTGTACCACAAGTGTTTTGTGGTTTCAGAGTTATAGTGTTTTGGGTCAATTCATGGAATGAAAATAATGAATAGAGTTTTGTTTGGTGAGAGGTGATTTTACGATTTTTTAAGAGTTTTTTTTTGACTGCCTCGTTGGTCTAGTAGTAGCAAGCGCTACTGCTGAGCTCGAGGTCCTGGGTTCGATCCCCGGGTCGGGCAAAGTGTTGGGATTTTTCATTATGAAATTCTCAGTAGCAGCACGGAGTCTGGAATTGTGCCCGGTTAATGGCAATAGGCTCGCCCCATATTACATGCGACTTATAGACGGTGATACGTGGGTGTACCTACTACATACACCTCTGCCTACCCTCTCTGGGGAATATAGCCGTGAGTCTATAAAAAAAAGTTGATCGATTCGTTTTCTACGTTTGTTGTTGTGGGTTCGAAATTTTCGAACATTTGTGTGATTGATAGATGATAACAATAGTTCGATGATAGACGTCTGATTTTTCTGTATGTGTGTGCATTGTGATACAAGAAAAATCCTTAGAAGAATCAAAACGTAGCCTACGTTTAAAAATATCAGAATCAGAATCATTTATTTGTGTACTTATATTTGTTTTAGTTTGCGTTTTAAGAGCACAAAATGTATACTGAAATGTTGTGATGTGATGAATTTTCTATATTCATTCAAATACGTAAATACGATGACAATTCTATGTTTCAATACAAAACTATACCTATCCGTCTGCTAATAGGATGTATAACATAATGATAATGCTTTCCGGATCTAATTTCCAATCGAATATCGATTAATAGTGTTGCGAAATCGAATAGAAAACACGGGTGCACTCTCTATTCCCTTACACTCATAGTCTGATGGAACGGCAAACTAATACTACCGGAGAGAGATCAGGCGCAGGACCAACGGCTTAACGTGCTTTCCGAGGCAAGAAACAAGTAATAATTAACACGCATATAACTTACGAGAAAACTCAGAGGTGGTGTAACATAATTGGTTGACTAAATCATCTGCGTAGCCTTTTCCCAACTATGTTGGGGTCGGCTGCCAGTCTTACCGGATGCAGCTGAATACCAGTGTTTTACATGGAGCGACTGCCTATCAGACCTCAACAACCCAGATACTGGGTTACACGATATCCCTTGGTAAAACTGGTTGTCAGACTTTCGGGTTTCTGACTACCCGTAACGACTGTCAAAGATCTACAATTGACAGCCGGGGCCAACAGCTTAACGTGCTATCCGAGGCACGGAGAGTGATAATTAATTTATAAAACGCACATAACTTGCGCGCCTTGGGTTCGAACCTGAGACCACTGACTTGCCAGTCAACGGTCACCACCACTAGGCTATCACGTCTCTCTCTAACGATAATTGGTTAACTAAATGTTGATAATTAATTGCCTAATAAAATAAAGCATGTTCCCGTAGCAAAAACCTTTCTTCCCAACATAAATGTATGCACTTTTAAATCTGGGAGCCGCATTCAAGATACTGATCTTCCCACGGCGCGGGCGCAAACCCCTGAAGCGTAGAAGGTGCATTCAGACACATCAAGTACTAACTATGAACCTTAAAACAGTAGCAATAAGAGTGATTTTTAAATAAAAATCTACTACCAATCGTCGAAACGGTTTTAATTAGTTTTTGTGTTACGTAATTATAATTATAACTTGATTACGAGATAATTATTTGGGAATATATGCTATTATGGTTCTTCGGGAATTTCATTGAAGATTAGATATTTATTCAGTGGTATTTTTACTATGAAGCGGAAATTTGTATGGGTTCGAAATGAATGAGACTTAATTCTTGAGACTTAAGTTTTATAAGTTTTTAAACTTAATAACCCTTTATTTCAGACAATAAAATTCCAAGTTTCCTTACGATGCTTTTCCTTTAGCAATAGTCAGTTGTAATTATACGTTGAATATGTAAGTAAATACGTTGTAGAATAATCTATTTAAATCCTTATCAACTAACAAATAAGGTATATTTTATGTTGACACATTATAAAACAACACATTTAGAAATATAAACATTCGAATTTCGAAAACTAATTATTTGCTTAGATTTTTCAAGACGCGATTTTGTATTAAGTTTTTAAGCTATTGACTGCATAAGTAAAAAATAAGGAAATAAATAATTATAATTGCATAAATTGATAAAAAATGCTATGCAATAGCTTTACCGCGGCATTCCCCGAGCACTCGGGGAATGCCACACGTTTTTTTTTAAATCAAGACACAAGTGAAAAGACCGAAATGCTTGCATACTGTTTAGGCACTTTGACAGAAGCAGTGATAGCCTAGTGGTATGACCGTTGGACTGCCAAATCAAAGGTCGTAGATGCGAAACCCAGCCGCAACCTCTGACTTTTCGGATTTATTGCGTATTAGAAATTAATTATCACTTGCTAAAACGACGAAGGAAAACATCGCGAGGAAAAGCTCTCCTGAGAGAATTTTTCAACGGTATGTAAAACCATGTCAGAGGCCTACGGTCAGTTTAAACTCTGACACTTGGTTGTTCATCAACCATACGATAAGAAGAAGACTTATTAGGTTACAAAAACATTTTCCTATTTAATCCACCTAATAAAATTGAGAACAGCCTAAAAACAACGAGATCTCAAAAACCGATTGCATTCTCACACAGGAGACTGTGCAATCGGCACATCTAGGTTCGAATCCACATCCACGCGTTTTGAAAGTGGATTCGTAACCAATGCGCCGAAACATCTGTAATTTAAATGAAACTAGCTGTTGTTGACAGATAATATTTTTTTATCTTACACAAAAGAAGTATAAAGATCAGCTATCAACCTCAGCATTTGTGAAAGATGTAATAAAAATCGCATTGGCTGGACTCCAACTTCGGTAGTTGGTACCACTGAATTTTTTAGCTCCGTTCAGAAACTCAATCGAGTAAATAAGGGTTTAATATCTATTTATTGAAGATTCAGATCCAAAATTTGTCCAAAAAAAAGCAGCAAATAAAAAATTAATAACATAATAATGTCCACCTGACCGAATTTCGGTCACAGCGGCCGATCGCAACGGAGATTAGCCAATTACAAGAGATATTACAGTGCACTAGTGTGTGCGCAAACACAGGTGCACTCCCTATTCTCTCACTCTCATAGTCCGATGAACTCCGATGGGACGGAAATCTGACATGACCGCAGAGAGATTAAGCGCAGGGCCAACGGTTTAACGTGCTTTCCGAGGCACGGAGTAAGTGATACTTATATAGATACCACTAGGCTATCACGACTCAACTGCATAATATATCGCAATAGGAACACCGGAAATATAAATATTGTTGGAATATGTAAACACTGACAACTATTATATTTATAATCTGTTTGTCTTATTCGTGCAATGAACATGCACAATGTTGTACTCCGTGATTATAAGTTGGTAGTTCCTGTTCCGTTGTTGATTTGTGATCTACTTATTTCTTGTTTAAAGACCCTAAATATCGCCGAAATATCGGTATCATGATACCGATATAACGGCATCGGCATCGTTATTATTGCAATATCGGTATCGTTTGCATCACTAGTTGATTTAACTATTTATTTTATACCTTCATGCACAAACTACTAGATTGAAAATATGCAAGCATCGTACGGAAAATAAACCACTGCCCAATGGTCAAATTTCTATAACTATTTATTTAAAAACCTATCAATTGATATCTTAATATAGGGGACGTTTAAGGACCCATGTTAAATATCCTGTGCCCCGCATTCAAAATATCCATTCCATCTCTGACCTTTTCTCAAAATGCGCGGTTGCGAAGGGTTGCCGATTTGACCTACATTTTTCGATTTGGCGTTGAAGGGTTAAATCAGTGTGTTATTTGATGCTGTGGGGTTAGCTGACCTTATGGTATCGATGTGACAGTTGGTATTGAGATTAAATTTATTATAACTAGTTTTTGCCTGTGACTTCGCTCGTGTTAAGTTAGAATTTCAATCATGATTCGGAAAACTCGTTGCGCCATTTATGTTTATAAGAACGTTAGTGTTATTTTCTTCGGGAACAGTACTTTTTTGTGGGATGAAAAGCACCCTATGCCCTTTTATGTACCTGACAACTTATATGCAAAATTTTAACAAGATATCAGTTCAGTGCTTTAGGCGTGCAAAAGTAAAAAACAAACTTACTTAAATGTTATAGGATACGATTTTGAACCACCTTTAAAAAGGGGGTATGTAAATACGTCAGTCATGCATAGAGCTCCTCCTTTTATACCATCTTATAATGGTTTGGTTGACCTCAAAAAATAACTAATGACCTGTTACCAGACTAGACCCACATCAGATCTCTTTGCACAGATAAGTTTAAGCTAACAAAACCTAATTGGGTTCAGTAGTAAGTTTTCAGTTGCAGGTATGTCCTTCATCCGAATATAGAAAGTAAAATATATTTTTATACAATTATTTAAAAAAATATTACAAATCAATATCAAAATATTTTTATTCATGTAGACCATTAGGCACTTATGAATAGTCATAATTCTAATATTGTTTATTATAAGAGTGACTGTAGTTATGTTATGTTTCACGTGTCGTGGTGGCGACGGCGCATTAATGAATCAAATGGTCACATATCTATCTACTGGCCAAATACTGGTTTATCTTCCAAAAACGAACGATGATGTGTCAAATCAAATTAAACCAAAACCTGATAACGAAAACTATCAAACGCAAACCTTACAACCAAATTACTATTGTTTAATTGTGCATAGTGTCGTCTCATTGTCGTCGTTTTATTTCAAATCCATAAAAAACCAATCGAATAAAAGGTGATTTTAATGAACGAAAAAAGGTATGTAACAAATAGATCAATCTTTCTACAAAGCCGAAATATCGATTACTCAATCAATCAAAATCAAAATATTTTATTCATGTAGACCATTAGACACTTATGAATAGTCCTAATTCTGATATTGTTTATTGTAAGAGTGACTCTAGTTACCTTTTTGAACCAAATAAATTAATACCAAACAGGGCAAGCTAAATAAAACCGTTTAAAAACAGAACAAAGGTGCTATCCGTCAGTCGAAGCTTCGTCGTCCGAATTTTTGAGTAGGGATAGATACCACCCCATAATATCAGATAGTATTTTTTTTTAGAATGCCTCAACGTAAGTACATAGCAACCAAAGAAAAGCGTTTTCGTTAATCTCTGCAGCAGTGAAATATCTTCTAGTTATTATGAGTGAAATAAATCACATTGAACGTGTGGAAGACATTGCAAGTACTGTAGGGTTGGGTCCAAGGTTTGAAAAGAAGCGATTAGATTTACGTAATATGGGAGCTGAATCTTTAAAAAATAATTTATACAGTTTATTTGTATTTTTTTTTTTGTAGATTTTTTTGGCACACAAACACCGTTGAAAAATCTCTCAGCTGTGCTGGTTTCTTCACGATTCTTTTCTGTCACCGTTTTAGCAAGTGATAATTATAATTATTTAATAAGAAAATTTGAAAAAACAATTGATACGGATGGGATTCGAACCCACGATCTTCGACATACCGTGTCGACGCTCTAACCGCTGAGCCACCGTATCCCATCGGCATCAATCGAAATTTCAAATCTCTTTTACACGCCTTAGGCGTGTGGCGACATCTATCGAAATACATTACGTATTCCGACCCAGTGCTCTAAACTTTGCAGTTTTAGTAGACACCGATGCGATATCACCAATTTTCTTAATATTTTAAGAAAATTGGTGATGATGATTCTTAATATTTTAAGAAAATTGGTGATATCGCATCGGTGTCTACTAAAACTGCAAAGTTTAGAGCATTGGGTCGGAATACGTAATGTATTTCGATAGATGTCGCCACACGCCTAAGGCGTGTAAAAGAGATTTGAAATTTCGATTGATGCCGATGGGATACGGTGGCTCAGCGGTTAGAGCGTCGACACGGTATGTCGAAGATCGTGGGTTCGAATCCCATCCGTATCAATTGTTTTTTCAAATTTTCTTATTAAATAATTATATTTAATAAGCTATCATGTGCTATAACATGTAAAAAATTCACAAAAAAAAAAGTGATAATTAATTTCTAAAAGGAACATGAATCCGAAAAGTCAGAGGTGCGTGCCTGTCTAACAGTCATACCAGGGTATCATTGCTAATATTTCATTTACTTTAATTGTTATTTATATATCTTTGTAGGTAGGTTACGCTATTATTTATTCTGTGACAGAAAGGATAAAAATATTAGTGATTAGTTGTATGAAGCTCAAGATCTACTCACATAAAAAAGCAAGCCAAGTTGTTTAAAAGAAAAAGGATTTTTTAAAACAAAACTTCGCTAGAATCAAACCAATAAAACGCCAAAGAAAAAGAAAAAAATAGAACCGCCAACTCTTTTAAATTCCGCTGCATTTTATAAATTTCTCTCTAAATTTTTCGAGGCGTTATTTATAACTTAATCTCGAAGCTCAGTAAATGTTTTAAGCGCTAACTGCTAAAGATATATCTTTTTAAGATCCAGTGAAATGTCCTTTTTATTGGACGTCTGTGGTTCACGATTATATTCTTTTGAGTCATCTGCCTAACCTTTTCCCAACTATGTTGGGGTCGGCTTTCAGTCTTACCCGATGCAGCTGAATACCAGTGTTTTACATGGAGCGACTGCCTATCAGATCTCCACAACCCAGGTACTGGGTTTCACGATACCCCTTGGTAAGACTGGTTGTCAGACTTTCGGGCTGCTGACTACCTGTAACGACTGCCAAAGATCTACATTTGACAGTCGGATTATATTCTTTTAGTTATGCGTAGAGTATGCGTAGATTATTTAAATTGGTTCAGTTAGGCAGACCGCTAACTATAGACCAGAGGTCATCAAATGGCGGACTGCAGCCTGGATCGAGTCAGAGTCTAAACCACCCGCAGGGTTTCAACTCTGATACCAGGTTGTTCATCAACCACACGATTAGAAGAAGACTTATTAGGTTACGAAAACATTTTTTTTTCTTTGAAAATTGAGCACAGCTTAAAAAAATGAGATCTCAAAAACCGATTACATTCTCACATCGTCAAAAACTCCAATATACAAAAAGATACCTCATGCCAAAGTCACGCGTATTCTCAAGATGCGGGCATCCATTAATCAATCTATCTTTAAGACGTTACGTTTTTACGCCACGACAAGGTTAAGTCTGAGGTCTTGAGCTGTCCAAAGTTTCCTGAGGAGACGTATTGGGAACAACTTGAAGAAACTTTTAGAGAACTAATATAATATGGTTGAGCTGATCGATGTTTGAATATAGTCGTCTGCTAGAATAACGATTATTGTAATAAAAGTAATGGCTCTCAAGTAAATCTCATCGTATTTTGTTTGTGTGCTGGTTTCATCACGATGTTTTCCTTCACTGTTTTAGCAACTGATAATTAATTTATAATACGCACATAACTTACGAACAGTCAGAGTTGCGCGCCTTGGGATGGAACTCAGACCTCTGACTTGTCAGTCGACGGTCATACCACTAGGCTGACATATACTACTGCTACTACTAGTGCTGACATATAATAAAACGAAGTAAAAACTGAACATCGAACATTTTTGGAAAAAAGCAAGTGCTACATGTTTGGAGAACGATACTGAAGCCAAATTAATAGTTTTTAGAAACTTTTCCTGCCTGTTTGTCTGTCAGAGGTTGGCGCGAAAACTGGTAGACAGATTCAGTTGAATTTCGGCAAAAATATTTGTTAAATACCAAGTCAGATTTTAGGGTATAAATTATCACAATAATTACATGTTAGACGACGGCCATTAGCCAAATACTATAGGAACCTAGTGTGAAGAAATGTAAACAATTGACACACAAGAAGAAGAAGGATAGTTAGGATTAAGATAAGACACTATGAAGAAGAAAAACAACAGAATTATAATGTCCTCCTGACCGAATTTCGGTCACAGCCGCCAATCTCAACGGAGATTAGCCATCGACGCAGGAGATATTATAGTGCACAAATGCTTGCGCAAACACAGGTGCACTCTCTATTCCCTCACTCTCATAGTCCGATGGGACGGCAATCCGACACGACCGGAGAGAGATCAGGCGCAGGGCCAACAGCTTTACGTGCTTTCCGAGGCACGGAGTAAGTGATAATTAATTTATAAAACGCACATAACTTACGAAAAGTCAGAGGTGCGCGCCTTGGGTTCGAAGTTCGAACCTGAGACCTCTGATTTACCAGTCAACGGTCAACACCACTAGACTATCACGACTTAAAACACCAGAATTCCTCTCATAATATCATCGAAACAGGATTCTGATTCTCAAAGAAAATCAGAACTGAAAGGTACGAGACGTTATACCGTTTTAGATTCAACTTGGTGTTCAGTTACAAAGGAAAATGTTCCACGTTCAACTCTAGACTTAGTTATAAGAGAATTAAGTTTATATTTCTTTGTATAGATTTAGAAGTTGAAGGTACTTATAGACTCCTTTAGATTGTTGTGTGGAAGTTGGGAGATGTATTAGTGCAGGATAGTCTTAGTTTTATGACTGTTGAATAGCTTATCTCAGGTTTCAATCCAAGGCATTGTAAGTTCTTGAAGTATTTTTATTTTATTGATTTTAAGAAGGCTTTAAGACTAATTAAATTATCGTAGTTAATTATTTAGATAAACCAGGTGCTAAAAAAAAGGTTTGAACCCGCAACCTACTGGTTAAAACCACTAGCCGTTCCCCTAACTAAGCTGATCTGATAACGAAATTCTGTTCTACATTCAACCATTTCAGATGGTATTTACATCAACCCCTTGTACGGAGTACTAGGTTTAAACCCTGACAACCTGGTTGTTCATTAACCATACGATAAAGAAAAGAGATCGCATGCATCACTATTATTAATAATTAATTATGCTTTACAATATTATTAATAATTATCCTCGCATCACTCGGCAACTGAACGCAATTTTCAGAGCTTTAAAATAATAAAAAAATATTTATATTATCATTCATTTATTTTCTATACATATAAAATACATTTTTAAATATATATAAAAAAATAAAAATATACATTTAAAAATATAAAATATAGTAGCCCACCGGTATCGGGAACAGGGTCAAAAAAAAATTATTATTATGTTAGTGTGTGCATTATTATCTAAAAATGTATATTACTAGCAATAAATTCATTTCGTAACAAAGGCGTTCAGTTAAAACTGGTTTTAACTAGATAAAACGCGTTCTAAATAAAAACCGGTTTACGCTAGTTATAGTTTAGTTTAGTTTATTCTTAATTGTAAATATAAGTTATATTATTATTTAGTTTATTGATATTTGTACATAAATTACTTTAGTTTTTAAAATAAAAAATTAATAAATATTTGAAGAAAAATATTATATTTCAAATCAACTCATGTTTTATAACTTAGACCACACAAATGTCATCCCATCTCTATTATTTTAGTACTTTTGGTATATTACCGAGATATCAGAGCGCTCTGCCACAAGGCCTATAAACTATGTAGTTTAACTAGCTACAAAGATAAAGCTTAGACAGTTTAAATTGTTTGAATTTCTAAAATACATCAAATAGTAGCGTAGTTGCTTAAGAATATTACTCGTACATACTGAAAATGTCGCTTACTGAAAATCCTCCATGAATAAATTAATATGGAATTGAGTTCCCGATATTTCGACACTTCTTCTTATCGTATGGTTGATGAACAACCTGGTGTCAGATTTTAAACCGCCCTTAGGCCTCTGAAATCGCTTTTAGTCCGCCAGTTAGGACAGAGGACAGATTCGGTGGTGGCACATTGGTTATTGGCAGTCCATCGGTTATCATCATCATCATCATCAGCCTGTATAAGTCCACTGCTGAACATAGGCCTCTCCCAATGCGCGCCACTATTGTGCGCTCATAGGAGGTTTTGCCCATAATCGCCACGCTGGGCAAACGGGTTGCGATCGCAGTAGCAAATGATTGCTGTTACACAGAAGGATGCTGCTGCCCCTTTGTCGATTCTTACGACACCCGCGGGACGAGTGGGGGTGGTTCTATTCTTGGGCCGGAAAACACACGGCCTACCACTAAATCAAAATCAAAATAATCAAAATATTTTTATTCATGTTGACCATTAGGCACTTATGAATAGTCATAATTCTAATATTGTTTATTATAGGAGTGACTCTAGTTGCCAGTTCCAATGGCAGCCTACCCTTTATGGAGAAGAATCTGGCAAGATAATCCATGGTTGGTTTTAAATAAATGCCTTACAATATTTTAGGTTAACCATCTAACCATCGGATATACCAATTGGTTATCTAAACACTTATAACCACGCTTATTAAACAACGTTAACATTCATTTCCAAACCGTGACCCTTCCCCATCAACAAAAAATATCCCATAAACATTATACAATCAGTGTATAGCATGCAAAATAAGCTGATAGCAGCGTTATCACGACACTGGAGACAGAATGACAGCATGATAAATAGCCTAAGATTAACGCGGCGCAAGGTCGACGGAATAACTTCAGTATTTTAAATTTTCATTTTAAAAGTAATAGACACGAGGATTTGAATTTTTTTAAATGAAAGAGATATGTAGGTAACTAAAACCTTTTATGGGAGGCCTTAAATCGTTTTCGGACTTTAGTGGTTCGATATACACTGATAGCCTAGTGGTATGATCGTCGACTGACAAGTCAGAGGTCTCGAGTTCGATCCCAAGGCGCGCACCTCTGACTTTTCTTAAGTTATGTGCGTATTATAAATTATTATCAGTTGCTAAAACGGTGACAGAACAACCTGGTGTCAGAGTTTGAACCACCCGTAGGCCTTTGACATGGCTTTACACACCATTGAAAAATCTCTCAGGTGTGCTGGTTTCATCACGATGTTTTCCCTCTCCATTTCGGAACTGATAATTAATTTATAATACGCGCATAACTTCCGCCTTGGGATCGAACTCGAGACCACTGACTTGTCAGTCGACGGTCATACTACTAGGCTATCAGTGCTGTATCTCAAGAGTAATACAGAATTCAGTACAAGATACTAATATCATTGACTAACAAGGATTGTAAACCCAATCGCAAATATACTCCCAAAATTTCAAACAAAGTATCATCATTGACAATATCCTATACAAATAAGGAAAGAAAGAATAAGGAAAGAAAATAAAAAAAAACATATTTTCAATATAACTAGGCTAGTGACGCGCAACACGTAATATTTATCGATAGTCGATACTATTGTAGCAACTAACAATAGAGCTGTGACATTTTTACGATGTCGACGAAAATACAAAGTATATTTTGGCTTAAGAAAGTTTTTGAATTTAATAAATATTGGTTTATGTAGTGTAAGACATTGTTGTTTTAGAGTAAAATTAATGTTCATTGAAGGTATGACGGCGCTTTTTTAAGTTGTTTAGAATAGGAGTATTTAGTGTAGAAAAATCTTTAAGGGAACACCCATGAAATTACTTACAAAAAAATAATGTTTCATGGAAACAGACGAATACGTAGTTATTAATAAAATATGTTATGTATGTATGACTCTATAAATGAACTGTAGTGCGAGCATGGATCTTTTTATTGAATGTTTATCGAAAATATATCAATATTAAACGCCAAATTTGATACAATTTAAGAAACTTGACGTTTAAAATTGATAAACGTTCGATAAAAAGTCGACAAAAACATCCGTACTCGCACCCCTGAATTGATAAAACAAAATCGAAATAAAAAAAAGGTTGTAAACTACACTTTATATTAGGCTTTTCCGATAAAAACAGAAAATATTTCGCAAATGTCATCAACCCTAAGCCTTACTAGCGACTTAATCGAAAAAATGTAATAGCATTTTCATCACTATCATTTTTTATTATTCCCCGAACTACACGCTTATAATACTGCAATAATAAAAATATATTGTAAGATCGCAAATAATCCTTCCCTCTATTTGTTTGCTCAATAAATTCAAATAACAATGTCGATAGTTCCCATCACTATGCAAACATTATTATTCGTTACTAGTCTTATTTATGTCGATATTATTATTGTTGAAAAGATTTTTTGCGTAAACTAAAGTCCGTTGGGAGTGAATATGGTATGATAATAGAGGTACGGGTAAGGATTTTGTTTTCTGTAATATGGATGGTTAAATTTAATGCTAAGGGCTTTGAGCGCATACAAAGATGTATTAATCAATTAATCTTTAATCCTTATCGTATGATTTATGAACAAACCTGGTGCCAAATATCAATTTAAGCCTCCCGTAGGCCTCTGTCATGGCTTTAAACACCGTTGAAAAATCTCTCAGGTGTGCTGGTTTCATCACGATGTTTTTCTTCACCGTTTTAGCAACGATAATTCATTTTATAATACGCACAACTTACGAAAAGTCAGTGGTGCGAGCCTTGGGATCGAACTAGAGACCTCTGACTTGTCAGTCGACGGTCATATACTACTAGATTATCAGTGCTAACAACCTGATGCTAACAAATCATAAGTTAAACGGTAGGCCTCTGACATGGATACACGGTTGAAAAATCTCTAAGTTGTGCTGGTTTCCAGAATTTGCGTCTATTCACAATGAACAAAACTCTCTTTCTCACTCTACATAAAACAAGTGGACATTTCCTATCTCTGTCTAACCTTTTAAGGCATGAACTTAGAGTTAGTACTCTTTATTTATTCTGCACACGGCTTCTTGAGGCGGGCTTCTCATATTAACGTCAATAATATGCATGCGATGTTCAAGAGGTTTCTGTGTGAGAAAATATGGCGTGATATTTTTCCTTTACTCTTATGTTTTAGGTTAGAAAAGAAAAACAATACATGTCTTGTGTTTTTGGTGTTCAAGATTGGCAAAGTTACGTAGTGGTTTGTTGGACGTCCAGTCCCGTTTTCTGTTAATTATCATGCATGCTTGCGCCATATTTTGGCCTCACAGAGACAACATTCGTATTAACTTTATTATTACTTATTTTTGTCTGTATTTTGCGTAATTGCAATTTTTTTTTTTTTGTGTAATATTTTCACGTTCACATACATATATCTTAGGATACATTTTATACATAAATAGAAGAAAAATCAATGTTTGATTACATATTACTAGCTTTTTTTACGCGGTTTTGTTCCCCTTTTTTCAAGATAAAAATCTATATATCAATCTCCGGCCCATAAACTATCTCTATGCAAAAAATCACATCAATCCGTGGCTCCGTTACTGCATAAAAGACAGCAAAGCAACACACACTTTTGCCTTTGTAATTTTATTTAATAAATACAGGCGCGCATTGAGAGAGGCCTATGCACAGCAGTGGACTAATCCAGACTAATGATGATGATGTTTTTAAGTAATGTGTCTGTTTAAGTTTATGATTAAAGTTATCATGTTAATATAATTTTGTAAAATCCTTACTTATATCACGCTAATTTTTTTTTTCTTTCTTATGAATATACACACATTTTTTTTTATTCTATAAAGATGGCAAACAATAGCATACAGCACGCCTAGTGTTGTGTAGTGGTTTATTTCATATACTTACTCCTCCAAATTTTACGCAGTAAAATCTTTCACCATTTCGCTATATTCCTACGCACTCAAAGCTTGAAAATATCTTCAAAAAAGTACCACTGAAAAGTCTAGACCAGTTTTTTAGATTCAGCGGAGTCTGTATAATATAAAAATCGTGACACCTTTTTTGCCCAACAATATTTTCAAAGAGATATGAATTGACACTTTGTACACTCCCTTTTGGACGCAAAAAGAATACTGATTCGGATACTGAATAACCTAGAAGGCTTGAATTATGTTTAGAAAAACAGTTTTCGGATATTCACACCTATAAGCATATATCTATAGGCTAGGCAGAGATATATCGAACTTTGTCAGTAATTTTTACAAGCTTTTATTTAACTTGCAATGTATGAACCTTTGTATGTTGAGGTCAATTCTTGCAATCCGAATTAGAACCACTTCCTCTTATAATACGGAGTTGAATTTTTACATGTTGGTTCTGTGCCGATGACAATGCAATTTTATGGTAAGCATGACCTGAATCGACATCCTGGATTAATTCCAGGTAAAAAGACTCTTTAACGGTCAACAGTACAGACACCATTTTTTGGATTTACTTGATTGTCTTGATTTTCCAATATAAAAGCTTAGTTAAAAACGTTATTTTTATAAAAAAATATTTTGTGCAGTACCTTATATCGACCAGTTATAGTTGTATAGGTAAAGGGAAAGTACCCCCATTAAATCACTTCAATCGACTTCAATTTAAAAAAAAGTATTTACTCTTTTTTAAATGGATATTATACTCGTTGCTAAGACCCCAGAAATTTTGAATAAAGAACCTAGGACTTCCATGAACTTGATAACATCAAAATGAAAGTCTAGGCACTTTTAATCAGATTTTTTTTCCATTATCCGAAATATCCGAACTCTAATTCCGCCATCACTAATAAATAACAAGCTTCCTTAAAAGAGTAAAAGAAAAAAAAACTCATAAATTCTTTCGACTAAATAAATCGACAGCCTAAAGTCCTAAGTCAGGTAAAAAAGTGAAGGGAAAAAAGTAAAATATTATCGAGATAGGGCCACTTTTTAAAGCTAGTGCTGTGAATCGATTATCGATAAAACCGATAAGGCCATTTTCCGCTAGGTTAGCGAAATACGTAGCGATTGAATTGTTATTATCGAATTGATTTGTTCGATTACAAGAAGCTTTGAATGTATTAGATGATTGCGTTGTTTTCTAAAGATTTAAAATATTGAATTTGTAGGGAAACGTTTTTGAAAATGGAATGTAATAGGTTTTTTTTCACGGATATTTACGATTGTGTTTTGCGAAGGTTTAGTAAGACGTCATAATTAAATAAAGTATATTTAAGGATTAACGTCGGACTAGTGGTATCTAGCGTGACTGCTGAGAACGAGCTCCTGGGTTCGATCCCCTGATCGGGCAGTGTTTATTGGCTTTTTTCATTAGAAAAATCTCAGTAATCGGTTAATGGCAATAGGCTCGCCCCTTTTTATATAGGACTTGTCCGCGTTAAATTAAATTTTCCCGTAAACACACGTCGATAAACAGCCAGATTGCCTGCTTTTTTTTTCTCAGAATAAAAAATGGCCTATAGTACTCAGAGATAAAATGGCTTCGTATTGGTGAAAGAATTTTTAGAACCGGATCGGTAGTTCCAGAGATTACCCCTGACATACATACAAACAAACTTTACCTCTTTATAAAATTAGTATAGATATATTGTGTATTACTATTTTTCGTTCAGAAAAAGATACATAAAGATATATTTTAAAGAGCAATTGACCAATAAGCAACCATGTAACTAGACACAATTACTTACGTATATTTACATAAACCCAGTCACACAGACTATAAACTTATATAAGTCCATAAAAGCCATCCATTTGCAATAGACATCAGAATATTCAACAAATGCTTTTTCATTTTCTTTCTTCTTTATCGTATGGTTGATCCACAACCTAGTGTCAGAGTTCAAACCGCCCATAGGCCTCTGACCATGGGCGTAGCTATAGCTTTCACATGGGGGGTCCGAGGATCACATTTTTGAGGATTTCACAATATGCGATGCGCGGGTAAAGGGTAGGGGATGCACTGTATGCGCGTACTTACTATAGCTCGTAGTTGCGTTTGCGTCTAATATTCATCGATTTTTATTTTAGCCGTATGCTAAGGGGTCAGGACCCCCTAAACCCCCCCCCCCTTATATACGCCCATGCCTCTGACATGGCTTTACACACCATTGATAAATCTCTCAGATGTGCTAGTTTCCTCACGATATTATCCCTCATCGTTTTAGCTAGTGATAATTAATTCCTAATACGCACATGAATTCGAAAAGTCAGAGGCAGAGGCAGAGTCAAACCTAGGCAGGTTTCGAACCTTGACTGTTGCCAAATATTATTATTACATAAGTAACAGTTATTACATAAGTAACATTGAATTGTCCTATTGTTAAATACGTCACAGTATATTCAATTACAAATTTAATGAATATTTACTTAGGTACAGATCTACAATCTCGTTACGTCGGATTTTCGTTTGATACAAGCCCAATTATATTTGGCAAATATTTGTACTGGAAATCGAAGTTAGTTGTTTAGTTGGTGTTTAAAAAATAGATTATATTCACAGATATTATTGTCATTATGTCCTTTTTAACCGACTTCAAAAAAGGAGGAGGTTCTCAATTGGACGGTGTGTTTTTTTGTTTGTATGTTTGTTACGCGATTACTCCTTCAATTGTAGGCCGATTTTCAAAATTCTTTTTGTAATCGAAAGGGTATACTCCCGAGGTGGTCCCATAGAAATTTTGTCATGATCTGATCATGGACTTACGTCAAGTTCTAGCCTCTTCCTTCTCATTAAGAACTTGACTTGGAACCGACTCCAAAACGTTTTTAAGTTATTTCAAGTCGGTTTTATTTTTAAATATTTTTTTTTTTATTTAATTTAAAACACTACTAACTAACGGTAAGGGAAAATATCGTGAGGAAACCTGGAGATAACTGTCTGAAATTGCCAACACTTAGTAAGCTAGTGCATTGATTAATGCTCGATCCTTTTCTGTATGAGTAGAGGACTTTATCCAGTAGTGGGACAGTTACAGGCTGGTTTATTAATATATTTATTGTTTCCTGCGACTTTTTACTGTATTTTACCACCGGTCATCGCGACAGGTAGCTCCTTATCTGGTATATATTCCCTCTGCTAGGTCAAAACGGTCATACTTTTTCCAACCAATTTTTTTGCGGCTCCTCTATCGCAGTTCAATTTTTTTTTTATAAAAGTACATTCGGATATTGACGTAAGTATTCGCCATTTATCACTAAAAAATTCAAGAGATAATTCAGGGATTATGAGCAAAATTATATTAACATCAAACGTGATACGAAAATCAGATCAACATTTGTGACATTTGTAATCGACAACATTTTATGAAAGTTTTATTTTTCCACTGAACTCTATACCTAGTGTTCCCATCACTAGCGAGTGCAGTTAGTGATGCCCATAAATCAGTTTCCGTTGGCTGTAGGCACGTCTTAATACAATTTTATAAGTGACGGGTGCAAACAACGGGATGCTATCGATACAATCTTGTCGATAGTTTTATTTTTTTATGGTTTACATTCTGAGATAGCCACACGATCGTGAAACATTGAGAAAATACAAATACTTAGTCCTTTGCGCATACATTAGACAGTTAAGTATAGGCTATATTAATAGCTTATTGACGACCCATGGTGAATTAATTATCTTGAAGTAGTAACAGAACCAAATTATAATGATGTAGAAACACATGACCTAGACATGTAGATGATTAACATTAATAACCTTAATATTTATCTTCTTTAAATAGAATTTTACTAAGAAATCATTATCCTCCTAGCTTTATTATTCCCAAAGTTTGTTGGGGTCGGCTTCTAATCTAACCAAATGTAGCTAAATATCAGTTTTCTACGAAGCGACTGCCTATCTGACCCACAAGCATTTTACTAAGACATTTAGACATTAATTTTGGATTCCTTAATCTGATAGTGTCACTTACTCATTACTTAAACATCAGTTAATAGCACGTTGTATTAGACTATACTAAAAATAGTCTTCCAAGTAAATGAACATTTTAAACAATACTTTTTTTCAAAAATACGCTACTCAATTTTCGTCCCCAATTTTATCGATAACCTGATCCCCGTCACTAGACTTCAGATTACATAAATCATGAGGACATACGCCCTATCTGTTGCCAGCTTAATACGATCCCCCAAATAGGGGTGGGGAGTGCTTTTTTTATAGGCAAAAAGCTGAGTTTTCCCTCCATATTGTATACACTTTATATTGGGAATCTTTAAAGATTATTAGTCAGCAGATTTTATGAAAAATGTAATGATAGATTTTTTATTGTATTTTTTTAGGGATGATATTTTTTAATAGTCTCTATACTTTATCTATATTGTTTGATATTTGTTTCACTCTTTTAAATCGAAATGTGCTTTGAGATTTTTTTTTATATAAAGTTAAACCGACTTCTAACACAGTCAAATATTACTTAAAAAAGTTCAAACTTCAAAAAAGCAAACTTCAATTGTATGGAGCATGGTCTGACTGAGGATACTTCTGTTAATAACAAAAAATAAAATAAAATAACATAGAGTCACGCCTGTATTACCCAGTAGGCAAAGGTATATGCAATGCAGTTCACCCACATTTCGCTGACTATGTTATAAGTCCCATGTAATAGGTGGCGAGCCTATTGCCATGAACCGGGCACAATTCCAGACTCCGTGCTGCTACTGAGAATTTCCTAATGGAAAAATCCTATAACATTTTGCCCAATAACCCAGGACCTCGTGCTCCGCAGTCGTGTTTGCTACCACTAGACTGACCAACAAGTCAGTCAACTTCACATTCTAAAATTTTATATGAAGTTAAAATCAGTTTAAGTTTGAAATAAACCATATATCAAACCGCTCGTAAATTTAAAACCCAATAGAAATCTAACGTTTTCTGCTCGATGACATACCAAAAGCTGTTGCCATATTGATTTTCAGCTAACGGAAGTGAGTTCGATGCTCGGTAGCGCCACTGAATTTTTCAGTGCGAACATATAAATATTTATAACGGCCGTATGTTTAGTTAGAATGTTTTGTAAAAATAGAGTGTAAATATACAGTGCGGTTGTACTCTAATGGTACTCGGTACACCTACAGACTATTTTGGAAATATATGAAAATAAATAAATATACTCGTATTACTTAATAATTTCGTAATTTTTATTTATTTAAAAGTTTTTAATTTAAGTCCTCCGAATCACGTTATATTTCTGTTAAGAAAATAATATGTATAATTTTCTTTAATCGTCGTTTTATTTAATGTCTAATATATTTATTCCATAAATTAGGAGTCTCATTTGTCAAAACCAACATTCAGGACGGCGCATCAATATGCACTGGGGTTGTACGAGTCTTTGAAAAAGCCGACGACGGCCTTTCGGCACGAGTCGACGCGCGGCGTCGTCGTTTTGTGTCGGCAACATCAAAGCGCGCAAGCTATTTGTACGGACGAACTGTAGTTTTCGATTTTTTGGAAGCTGGTTTTCAGCAATTTATACCAAACGCAATCCTAGGTTTTAAGTTCGATTTAATGTTAAAAAAATAAAATTTTGCTAATATATAAATTTTTGATCAGTTGTGCGAGAACGCTATGAATACCTGTTTTCTTTATTTGGTACAAAATATGAAAGTTTTTGAAGATGTTTGTAGATTTTCTTGTTCTTATAACTTCGTTTACGCACAATTTAAAATTTCTAGGTCTTACAGACTGAGAATTTCTAGTTAGAAAACTTAATAACTCTTTTTCCAAACCGGTAATCAAATCCTATCCCTCGCATAAAATTAAAAAGCATTTACGTAGGTTTCGTACCACAAAAAGGTACCTATAAAATTAGTTCCACATTACTAAAACTCATTATTAAAAAGTCTTTTTAAATTAAGTTAAATAAAAACCCACAAAGAATGTAATTAAACTTGAGGTACTTAATTAGAAATGTCGCTAATTACAACCAGTATAATTAGATTTATATTAAACTTTACTTAGACAAGACCCTTTGTAAAAAATAATGAGGATTATTATCAATGTCTTTTAAACAGACATTTAAATAATTTGCTTTGAGCAAACATATTATGAACACCATAACGTCATCATTGCGTCTCTATTAGCTTCCTCTGAGTGAGCAGGACGCAAGAATTATGAACTACAGCGAGTAAAGGAGACAGCGATATACCTTTAACTGTAGTTTTGTATGTTATAGAAAAACTACGGGAAATATTCGAAGAATGGGCTTCGTTCTGTGTAACAGCAATCATCTGCTACTGCGATAGCCAACCCGCTTGCCCAGGGGTGGATATTATGGGTAAATACCTTCATAGAATGCGCACAATAGTGACGCGCCTTAATACCGCAAAGGCTGAAAAGCCGAAACAGCTTTTTAAAGTGTGTTACCCCAGTTACTGGCGAAGGATCCAAGGAACGGCAAAGGCTGTGGCGAGACAGTGCATCCCTACCAAACCCATTTGTTCCACCTGCTGAAAATCTTCCGCCTGGTCATGACTCCGGGACCCAGGTCGAAGCAAAGAAAACATGCTTAGGTGGAGGATTATTGATGACTCTGCCCTAAGTGTAAATGTGGTGCTGTCCCAACGATGGGGCACTTAATCGTGCCCAGCATGTCCTGTCGTTTGTTCATTACTGGAACTGATGGACGCTACTGAAGGCGCCAATCTTGTAGCCCAGTTCTGAGCTGATACAATTAAAATTGTCATTGACACGCTAAGAAGAAGTGACGCGCATTGGGAGACGCATATGTTCAGCAGTGGACTAATACAGGCTGATGATGATGATGATGATGAATCTCAAAACAGGATTATTTTAAAGTTATTTTCGAAGTTTTTGAAGTTTACTTACCTGTAAGCCATTCTTATTTGCTCCCCATTCTTGTACCAGATGAGTTGCGCTGGTGGGTTGCCCCCACGACTCCTGCAGACCAGTTCCAGGCTTTGACCTCGTCGGACTGTCTCGCCTTCAGCATAACCTTCGATGTAAGGCGCGCCGGGAGGATCTGAAAGAGATGAGAGGAGTTTTAGAGTTTCGCTCTGAGTAATGTTCTCCAGACCGAATTTCGGTTACAGCGGCCAATCTCAACTGAGATTAGTCAACTACGCAGCAGATATTATAGTGCACAAATGTCAGTCACTCTTATAATCCGATGGGACGGCAATCCGACACGACCGGAGAGAGATCATTCGCCAACGGCTTTACGTGCTTTCCGAGGCACGGAATAAGTGATTATTAAATAAACGCTCATAACTTACGACAAGTCAGAGGTAGGCGCCTTGGGTTCGAACCTGAGACCTCCCATTTTTTCCCATTTCTTATACAACGTAAAATAGGTATATGAAATTATGACAAATGGCTGTCATGTTCTCATAGTAAACAAAAATATCTGATAATGATTTATACAGAAAACAGGGACAACGTCAGAATGTACAGATGAGTACAAAAATTGTCTTTGAATATCTCTAGGGGATTTCCCAATTCAAGAAATAAATTTACCGAGAAATCCCCTTTTATTATAAAAAGAAAAGCTTCAGATTTTCGTAGATTTTGATGAACTTGTTGAACACATTGTAATCTATTAATTTCTTTGTTCATACGGTCAAGAAACATCGATTATATTAATATTAATTGCAATTATAATTGCAATTGGATTAGTGTTGGGCCACAAAGCGAACGGAAGTAATTCTTCCTCGCATGGTTGATTAACAACCAGGAATCAGAGCTTAAACCGCCCGAAGGCCTCAGACATGGCTTTACAAATTGTCAAAAAATCTCTCAGGTGTGCTGGTTTCCCCCGAGTTTTCCTTCACCGTTTAAGCTATTGACAATTTATTTCTAATACGCATAAACATGCGAAAAGTCAAAGGTGCATCCCTGGTTCAAACCTATGACCTTTGACTTGGCAGTTCGATGGTCTATCTTTCTATCACTGCTTTTTAAAGGAAAAACCCAATAACATTTTGCCCGAGGATCGAACCCAGGACTGTGCCCAGCAGTCACGCTTGCTACCACTAGACTAACAAGGCAGTCAACAGTAGTAATTTAAAAAAAACATTAAATAACATCGAAGCAAAAGTCTTTTTTCTATATTACCATACTAAAATGTAATATGGCTAACATAATAATGAAAATATTAAATTCTTTCCGAGAAACAGACGCGACAGAGATCAAATTGAAAACAAATAATGTGCCCTGTCTGTGTTTCTGTGAATTTTAATAATAATAATGTAATAAAGAAGAAATTTAACCTTTCAATGTAAATTGTCCGTGTGTTTTATATGTTTTCCACGTTTAAATACGACGCTTATTCCTAATTATGTTGTATAACTTTGAATAGTAGTATAACTTTGAGTAGTAGTAGTGCTAGAATAATTCAGTTTATTTCAAAATTAATTAATTAATAGCACTGATAGCCTAGTGATATGACCGTTGATTGACATGGTCTCGAGTTCGATCCCAAAGCGCGCACCTCTGACTTTTCGTAAGTTATGTGCGTATTATAAATTAATTATCAGTTCGTCTGTTGATGAACAACCTGGTGTCAGAGTTTAAACCGCCCGTACGCCTCTGACATCGTTTTACACACCGTTGATATCTGAAATCTCTCAGGTGTGCTGGTTTCTTCACGATGTTTTCCCTCACAGTTTTAGCAACTGATAATTAATTTATAATACGCACATAACTTACGAAAAGGTGCGCGCCTTGGGATCGAACTCGACACCTCTGACTTGTCAGTAGTCGGTCATACCACTAGGCTATCAATGCTTCAATCTTCAGTAGGTATCTTAGATTAACTAAGAAAGTACATCCGACAATGAAAACGTCACATTGGTACATGCCAGGTTTGAACCCACATCCGTGACCAATGCGCCACCACATTAATACGATGTAAAAACAAATAAACATAGAAATAATATTTATGTCAACATCATTACGAAAACATGAAAAAATAAAAAAAGATGAAAAGGCAATCCTATCTCTCGACATATCGAACCAACCCTTTTGTTTTGAAAAATCTTTTTCGTCAAAAAAATAGGAAATGATCAAAAGAAAAAACCTCATGAAGATTTTTTACCACAAAAGGAACACTTTTCCAAACGACTGTACAAGAAAATTGCCTCCGACAAGAGTTCATTAACCCCAAACGGGGTTCCGTGATATTAATAAGGGTCTTATAATAAAAATAGCTGTCTCATTGGTTTAGTGATCGTTAGCGCCTCTGTACGAGGTCTCGAATTCGATTACCAGGTATTTGTACTCAGCATAACAATAGAAATGTTGACTATACTATTTATATTTTAACCTCCGACACAAAAAGAGGGGTGTTATAAGTTTGATGTATCTGTGGGTCTGTCTGTGGCATCGTAGCTCTTAAACAAATGGACCGATTTTGATTCAGTTTTTTTTTGTTTGAAAAATGAATTTATCGATTCGATTCGATTTAAAATTTGTATTATGTAAAAAAAAACTGAAGTTAAAATAATTTAATTAGGTATTTGAAAAACGATAATATAATCTATTTATATTATAATCAAAGGATTTTAAAATTCATTAAATGTACTAAAAAAACCTAGCCATAATATTTCTAAACTTCTTTGAGGTACAATCTGAGCTGCGAATGGGTTAAATTAGAACTACATGAGCAAAGCCGCGTGAAGGTCAGATACTACAAAATAAAATACAGAAATGGCAGGTAATAATCTACAAGGTAGTAATCACCCTGTAAAACAATGTAACAAACAGAATATAAATTTCAACCCTGACATCCTTTATTTTGGGTTGAATTTTGATTAATTATAGCATAAAGCATGATTTATTTGTTTCAGTTCCTGACATCATTATCAGCGAGAAGGGTAATGTCGATAGATGTTTTAAACATATTTCTATATGGAGTTTTTTAGCTTCATCATACAGAATGATATAATTTCACAAACAAGTAGAATAAGAAAATATTTGTCACCATACAAATTAACAAGCATTGATAGCCTAGTGGTATGACCGTCGACTAACAAGTCAAAGGTCACGAGTTCGATCCCAAGGCGCCTCTGACTTTTCGTAAGTTATGTGCGTATTATAAATTAATTATCAGTAGCTAAAACGGCAAGGGAAAACATCGTGATGAAACCAGCACACCTAAGAGATTTTTCAATTACAAAAACGTGTCAGGTTCGAACCCACACCAACGTGCTTGCAAACCGGGTCCGTAACATACAATTATTAAATTACCATACGCCCTTGGGTAGAAAGAGATTTGAAATTTCGACTGATGCTACTAGGATACGGAGTCTTAGCGGTCAGAGCATCGACACGGGACGTCGAAGATCGTGGGTTCGAATCCCATCCGTATTAATTGTGTATTTAAATTTTCTTATTAAATAATTATTCAGGGTTATTTGTAAAACACCAGCATCTTTTAAGGATTCTTGATTGATTCATGTTCACATGACTCAACAAAATGGAACAGCTGATTATTTTTGCGATTTCAGGGTTGGTTCCTTAATACAAATTGTTAATAATGATGAGTTTAATGACCCCTTTTAAGGATGCTGGTGTTTTACAAATAACCCTGTATGTTTATGGATGTCTAGTAAATTTAATTAGGTACGTATATTAAGTTGTCTTTAGCAAACATGGGAGTTCCAAAGAGGTTTACTGCAGCTGAAACAAAGCCTTAAATCTGAATATCTTATTACACTATTACTACTCAACCCCTAAGGGTTGAAGCGATATATTTTTATCACGGAACCCATGTTCAAGCTCCAATAGTTTTATACGGGTTCTCGATTGGAGAGGTCAATTCGTTTATATGAACCATTGAGTATATTATGATGAACTCTGTTGAGTGCGTTTCTGTGGAAGTCTTTGTTAGAAAATTCTAAGCAATTGAAAGCAATAGCAGGTTAATTTCTTAGGCTTCTCTTTAGCGTATGGTTGATGAAACCTGGTGTCAGTTTTAACCGCCCTTGGGTTTCTAACATGGCTTTACATTCTAAAAGTCTCTCAGGTGTGCTGGTTTCCTTACGATGTTTTCCTTCACCGTTTTAGCAAGTGATAATTAATTTATAATACGCACATAATTCCGAAGTCAGAGGTTCAGTCAGAGAAATCAAATTCAATTCAATTTATACTATTATTATCATACTAATAAAACACTATTTAAACGGTTTTATTCAGCTTGTCCTGTTTATTATTTGGTTCAAATTTCGTAATCGATATTTCACCCCCTTCCTGTTGACAGATTGATCTGATATTGGGTACATAGCTTTAGTTTTGATGGCAAAACCGTTTTATGTAAAAAAATAATTTTACTTATATTTAAATCATACTAATTATTATAAATATAAAAGTTGGGGGGATGTGTTTGATACTCTTTTACGCAAAAACTACTAAATGGATTTTGATTAAACTTTACAGTAATATAGCTCAAATACATCAGAATAAGACAAGGCATACCTACAATTTATTAATATACCACACGGGCAAAACCGCTAGCGAAAGCTAAAGCTTTATAGCAATGTTTAAATTTATTTTCAAAATCTATTGTAGTTAAATTAAATTCCAACGTTTAATTTAAAATTTGAAAATCTTTAAACACAAAACTGAAAACAAAATTTTGCCTCTTACATCAATGTGTTTTGCAGTTTCAACCTACAAAAACAACACACGCAATCAACTCGCTCGCTCTACTAACCCCGTGATGTCCCACGCGTGATACTAGAAGCGAATGTCTCGACAAATATACCGTCCATTAAAAGATGGCGGGCTAGGACTCTGCGTTTAACGCCCCCTCCCCTAAACCATTCCATTTCCCAGTGAGCGAATAATTAAGTTCAGAGTAGGGTTGTCTCTGTAGAATATAATGTGCGTCTAAATTATGTGCCACGGTTGCAATGGGAGAAAGTATTGGGTATATAGATTACAATAGTGAAGAAATTTCGTACCCCAGAACAGTAAAAAAAAAATTGGAGCATGGAGCAGAATTAGACGCTACGCAATAAAATGCAGGCAAAAGAAAAAATATTATGACGTTAGATAAAAAAGAAATACTTCAGTAATATAAATAACCAATATTATTTCACATTGCAGCCGTGGCAGATAATTTAGAAGCACCTTATATAATGTCGCGGCTGTACCCTAAAGGTACAGACAGAGGTTTTATAAAACCAATAATTTAAAGAAAATTTGATCGAATCAAAAAGAGATTTTTCAGAACAATCATATTAGAAAAAATATTAAAAATAAAATATATTTTTTTTTACGTAAAACGGTTTTGTCTTCAAAACTAAAGCTGTGTACCAAATATCAGACCAATCTGTCAACAGGAAGAGGGTAAAATATCGATTACTAAATTTGAACCAAATACTGGTCAAGTTAAGTAAAACCGTTTAATTAAACGTCTTTGTTAAGTTTGCTTGTAATAAAAATAAATCCTTACTCTTAACCAGATTTAAAAGCTGCTAATTCAGATAATCTTTGGATAAGACATTTTTTTTATTTGAGGGTGGTTGCACGATTTAAGGTTGGACCAATAGCGAATGGTCCACACTGGCTCTGGATCGAGAGACATGGAAATAGGTGGCAAAGGCCTTTGCCCAGCAGAGTAACAGTAGAGCTGACAGTAACAATAAGGTTATGAACCACGAACTCAGTAACTACCCCAAGTAATATAAGAACGCATTGCAGCGTTTCATGCAAAGAAAAAATACCAATGAGCGCATTATTTCCAAGGAATTTGCAACTAGGGTAAGTTGTGACGTTTTGAATAATAAAAATATTGACATCTTTATCAATGAGGTGTGCGGTGGTGGGGGCACGGCTAGCTCTTGCTGGCCACGCAGGCACGCACTGACGCACTCGCTGTCGGACCGCCGGACAAGCAACACGTGTTTATAAACTGTAAATTTGATTATAACTAACTCAGGACATCACAGGTAGAAAAAAATAAGATTGATATCGAATTTGTAGTACAAGAGTAAACCCTAGTAAGTATAATTATTTAATAAGAAGTATGAACCTTGTAAGTACTTTTTTGTTTAAATCCTAGACAACACAAAGGTATTGGGTTTTGTAATTACATGGAAATGACGACTAAATTTACTAAATTTTTAATTATAGATTCTTCATCAGATTAAATCCGACTCTAAAATACTGACTGCACCTATAATAGGTTGAAACTCGTTTGAAATCCAAAACCAACTTCAACCAATCTTAAAACAAATTCTCAAACTTCCCAAAACACGTATTAATTCGTTTAAAACTTCCCTTCCAACAATACGCGTAACCCTATTCGTATGGCAAATCTCGCGTAGTACGCGGTACGCAAGTAATACGCATGTCAAGTCTAGCGTTTGTAATTAAGCGGGCATTGTAGCGAGAAACGACGAATTTGTTACTTGGGGACTCTGTCAGACCGTGGCGTAGCGGAATGGGAATTAGTTTGAAAATAGAAAATGTATTTAAGATTGAATAGTTGAATAAAATGTTCATTTTAAGTAGAATAAGCGTAGATTGTTCGCGTGAGTTTAGATTGTTATGTGTAAAAGTAGAACGTGAAAATGTTTTGTCATAGTCTAAATAATATTTAAAAGAGATTGGTGTTTTGAACTGTGTGATAGTTTTTGAAAAGAAAACAGAAAAAACAAAATCAAAAATATTTTAAGAGAGTATCTTGCCTCGTAATTAAAAGAAGGTTTTAAATAATTCAGGGATAGTTATTTTATAATACCAACATACCATTTAGATAGTCAAATGTTGGAACTCAAGGCGCGCCCTTGCTTTCAGTACATGCCAGTCAACGGTCATACTTTCAGATGACCGTTGACTTTTGGCTTTTTATAAGTAATATGGATATGGAACTATAGTGTTACGATGATGGCGAACGCGACGACACAATTTGACGGACAAGACATGAGTTGCTCCACAACAAATGTTTTATCCTATATTACATTCTGTCTACAGTCGCCAATAGGTTTTTATGTTCGCTACGGTGTGACAGGCTCCCAAACACAATGTTACGCTGTAAAAACTTCAGCCATGTTGGCGTGTAGAACTTTTATTGTAATTCGGATAAATTGTTCAAACAGGTTTTAATTATTAAGCACATGAGCGGTAATGCTAACATTTACGAGTTTCTGTGGCATGGGAAGGAATTGTTGTAAGATTTTTGAGATTTGAGGGTAGAAAAAAATATGATTATGGCGTAACAATGGCTTTATATTAGTTGCCAATAGTTTTAATGATAGATTCAGGTGGTGTAACGCGACTTGGGAGAGACAAGGCAAGCAGAAAACTCCGAATTATTTGCTAGAGGACATAAATCAGGGGAAATTTATCGGCAGATATGGTGCGGGTGTCCAAATCCGCTAGTTGCGACCTGACCGGACCAATTTGCTGTACGGTGCGCTCACAACAGACGAACGCATAGATAGGTACTCAGACCGGTCCAATGAATAATATATATTTGAATGAGTCCAGAATCATTTGCCAACGATTAAGCGCCGAATAGTTCGCAGTTTTGTCCAGAAGAGTGAATTTGGTGCGGAGCGCACCAAAGCGCACCAAGAATAATAATGTCCGGCTTATTGTTCGCCACACAAGCGGGCTTAGTTCGACAGGGAACCAAGTTCGTAGTTCAACCGCACCATGTCATATAACTCAAAGGAAATAAATAATTTCCCAAAAAATGTGTTATATTTTATCCAGAATTAGAGCGAGCGAAAAGAAAAAGCGTACAACGAAAAGGTCAATCAAAAATTACCCCACAAAAATCCTTTTAATTACGGCTAAGAAAAATGAAATACAGAAAAAAAATGAAACAAAAAAGTGTAATATTATTATACAAAATTATAAAGGTAAGGTTGTTTCGTTATTGGCTCAAGGCTATTTTATTTTGATGTCTATTCCCTTTGTATTAACTTGCTTTTGTTTTTATGGGCATGTTTTTAATTTTTTACATTTTTTTATTTTACTTTAAAATGTATACTTCGCCCCCCTGTGGCCTTTGTGAGGTGGTAGGGGTGGGCAAATAAATGTTTAAGTTATCGATGTTTTTTCTTTGATTTTGAATACCATTTTTAATAATATGAAAACATATTCTAGTTTTCAATATAATCTATAGTTATTTGTGGTCAAACAAAATATTCTTATTTCTTAGACAACATTTTTACATAAATCTTTTTTTATTACGACTAAAACCTTAATCTTAATCCCCTTACTCTGAAATAAACAAAATGTTTTCATGAACTAAAGCCTACAATTGATCTGAATCCTACCTAAAATCCAAAAAAAATACCAAAGGGGAAAAATAGATTTAAAAAATAAGCCGATAGCCTTAACCCTAAGATTAGATTTAACCTTCAGATAACCAAACTTATTTGATTTATTAATGCTGGATCTGGACAATTCCAAAATGTCTTTCCGCCATTATTTTACAAGGGATTCCCGCAAAGTAACGCCTTATTCAATAAATTAAGGTACCTTGGTTCAAGAAAATAAAATGCTGAGCAACAAATTAAATTCCAAGTTCCAGTGAATCCTGTTACTTGCGGTAAAAAAGATTTTATTTCGGTTCAGCCGAGAATTTTCGGGATACACAAAAATGTTGTCATAAAAAGTGGTAGGGAAGGCTTACAAGGCATTTTTATATAGGTGACTGATTCACACAAATACTTAGATATAGAAAACTATTTTGAGTACAATTCACAGCCCATATTTTTTTTAAACATACTTATTATTAATGTGAAAAATGTATAACAGTTAAATTAAACAATAAATAAATGTTTATATTTAATTAAAAACTTTTAGTAAATAAAATAATTTTAATATTATTGTACAATCAATATTATTTTGTGTGATTAGGAATTATAAAGGCATTAGGCATCCTTGGCTCTAAAACTAGGTAAAAATCTAAGTCTGCGTCAGTGTTTTCTTAAAATTTGGCGCAGTTACTCGCCCGTCAAGTCTTATACATATAAAAGTGAACCTAAGTTAAACAGTTAATGAGTTTAATATAATATAATATATAATATATTTAACACAATATTAACACTAATTCGTCACTGACTGTACTTTAATTGAATAATATTGAAAGCCTAGTCGGTCTACTGTACCATCAACAACAATAAGTAGGTTAACATTTTTGAATTTTCTTAATTAAATAATGACAAGGCCTACTTATTTTTCTTTAGATAAAAACGTTATTATTATTTTAAGCTTTCTATTTTTTTATCATCATTTGATGTAAAAAAAAGATTTATATCTGCCGTACATAGCACGAAAATTTAAGTATGAAAAAAATAGTGCAATAAATAGGTGTGGAAGAATTAACTGAATGGAATTTATAATAATTTTTAACTATCGCACCAATGATTATTTTCTTAGTACTTATTGCTGAACTTTAAAATCTAACTTTGTTATTTTTAAATTCAATTAAAATCATAATTTTATCTAATTATAAATATCGATACCTAGCTTGGTCTACGTGTTCCCAACACTACGCTATGTAAGCTGAGCATAGGGGAAAGAAAACAAAGTACTCGATGTAATTTTACGATGGAATTTAGCGGGCTTATAATGAAACACCCCGTATATTGTATATTTAACAACATGTTATTATTACACTTGACCTAAAACTTGAATATTTATGAGAGGAAATTATTAACAATGACTAATTTTTGTTATTTATTACAAGATAAAGTGTCTTTCTTCGTTTTAATTTTGAAGCTTTAATTTTTTTAAGATGTTTTGAGTTTTAATTATTCTTTTTATAATGAAGTTGGCTTTTAAAATTTATTATACTACTTTTATATCTAATTGTAAAAAAAAACTTAAGCGATTGGGGGCGTTATAAAACCACTCCGCTCAGAAGACTGTCCGTCAACTTATTTATTCGTTTTTTTTGTTTGGATTGATTTCGGGGTTACCCGATTCATTGCAGAATTTCGGCCTTGTTCCATTTTCAAGAACGAGCTTACGCGGTTATTGTTTCGGGTTGAGATGCAATGGCAAAGGCTACATACCTACAAACTGTTTCCTACCGACTTCCTGTTGAAAAGTGGATTATTGGTTTTTCTCTGGTTGTAAGACCAAGGTGATCTCTCTCCGCTCGTGTCGGACTGCCGTCCCATCGGACTATAAGAGTGAGGGAATAGAGAATGCACCTTACGCACTAACTTGTGGAAACTTTAGAGTGTGATCTATAAAGAGTAACAGGTAATTTTCTCCACCTATAATAACTCAGTGATGGCTTTCAAATACGGCGAGCGTAATAAATATCACAATGCAAACAGCTGATTCGCGACTCGCGGTTCATAAAAATTCCATCGTCAACCAAAATATATTCACAAGCAGAATCCAATCATAATTCCGAACATTTCAAACAAATTACATTTTTGCAGGGTAGGTTGGGGCAAGGTAAACAGCCCACTTCAAACGCTACACGGCAGCGGGGCGGACATGAACTTAGGCGCATGAATTATTAATTTTCCATTTAAACCGGCTCCAGCAATGTTTGCTTTGCCCCAATGTCCCCCTATTGACTTTATCGCTATTCGATCGTGGAGGAATTAATTGCGTGCCGTTTGCGACGAACGAAAATTTTTGGAACTGATCAATTTCGCAATTGTAGCTTTTAGGCTTTTTAAAGGGAAAAAATGTGGAAAACGCTTCTTCGTTTAAGATTGACTTCAAACAGTCAACGTTTTAGCGTATCATCAATTTTAATGTTTTTCATTTAAATTCAAGACTCAGATCCTTTTTTTGAGCGCAGTTCTATTGTGCAATCTTTTCCTACTAAACTTACATTAAAAACTATTTAATAAAAGCAACAATTATGCCTCACAAAAAAAAACAAAAAACGAAAGTAATTGACATAATAACTCATTTTAGCAAGCTGAAGTGTCAGTTGGCTGGCCATATAAATCGCAGAAAAGTTAACCTGTAGAGTAAGCTAGCTAGTTCTTGAATGAAGACCACGAATCGGCAAACGTATTGTAGGACGCTCTTAGGCTAGGTAGAGTGACGATCTTCGCAAAATGACTAACACGAACAGGATGACAAAATAGCTAGTTGTGGTCAGTGGTGTAAATTAGAGAGACCTATGTCCAGCAATGAACTAATATAAATTGATAATGATGAAGAAAAAGTTAACAGTAATCTACTACTACATTTAAAATTGAAGACACAAAACATTAATGTAGCTCAGGATAAAAAATTACTCTTAAATAGTAAGTAAGACACTACGCTCTAAGAAAAACAATCTTAACTTCACAATGAAGAAATAAGTATTTCACAAGCAATTCTCGGTTCTAAAATTCTGAATTAAAACAACGGGGAATACGAGAAATTCCAGTACACTGTTCCGTTTTACCCCAGCTTCCCCTATTTAAATTCAAAGGAAATTTGGGTCAAAACTATTAACAAAACATGTGTTGACTTGAGTCAGGACATGGAAATGTTAAGAAAATTTTGTTTTTTTAATTTTATTTCGCCAAAATTATGTTGTAGCGAAAGAGTCGTGATAGCCTAGTGGTGGTGACCGTTGACTGGCAAGTCAGTGGTCTCACCTCTGATTTTTCGTTAGTTATGTGCGTTATATAAATTAATTATCACTCTCCGTGCCTCGGTTAACACGTTAAGCTGTTGGCCCCGGCTGTCAATTGTAGATCTTTGACAGTCATTACGGGTAGTCAGAAGCCCGAAAGTCTGACAACCATTCTTACCAAGGGGTATCGTGTAACCCAGTGTCTGGGTTGTGGAGGTCTGATAGGCAGTCGCTCCATGTAAAACACTGGTATTCAGCTGCATCCGGTAAAGACTGGAAGCCGACGCCAACATAGTTGGGAAAAGGCTAGGCAGATGATGATGTTGTAGCGAAAGTTTTAATCTCATTTTTTGTTATATTTTTCTTTATATATTTTAGGGTTGTTTTCATTGTCACCTAGGTGAGTAATTGAAGTGTAAAAACTCGGTTCGGAGATGGAAATTTATTAACAGTTAGGCGGCAAATCACTACATATCATAAATCAAAGTCTTCTGCCGCGTCTGTCTGTCTGTCTGTTCGCGATAAACTCAAAAACTACTGCACCAATTGTCATGCTCCTTTCACCAATGGATAGTGGTTCTCCAGGATGATTTTTGATGGTTATTGTTGGAGCTAGTAAGTTATAAAACAGATACATTTTCGAATTAACGGCCTGAATTTAGACAGAAAGGCTCGCTGCGGTTGTACCTACTTACTCTTTTCTAAATGCCGTTTGATTGAGTTCTCAATCGTTGAATCTAATCGTAGTAGTATGAGTCACGAAAATTCTTATTTTAGAATTATTGCAACTCGAACAAGAACAGTCTCAGCAACGTTACAGAAGCACGTTACAGCAACGGTTCGCCAAACAAATTAAACTAGGTTTAAATCGAATATTTATTAATAATTCATCGTGTCGTCGTAGTGCTGAATAAACAGACAGCGGTTGCTTCTATAGAGCTTGTTCTTTTGAGAGTTAAGCAGCTTAAAATATTTTTATTTAGAGGCATTTTTGGGCGAATAAAGCAACTTCTCCGTAGAATTAAACGTCAAATTCTATATGACCAAAACCGCGAGGAATAACACGTGGAGTAGTTTAACCATAATTAATTGTTTTTCTGACCAAGTCCCAAAATTTCTAAAAAATCTAAGAACCATCACAGCTCGGTAACCACCCAGTTTTGACCCCTAGTTATCTGGACTTAATTTGTTGCAAATGACCTCTAGTATTACCCCTTTCAAGGAATAGGTCGAATTTCCCTGTCACCCTGTATAATAATTCAATGACCTCTTTTAGGGATGCTCATGATTTCAACTTCACCCTGTATATATAAAAAACAAATCTCCCGCAATGTTGATGGATATACCACAATTGGATCAAATTAGGTCGCTCTCCCACCGAGGTACAAATACGAGTTTATTATTATTGGTTTAACTGGTATACGAGTATGTGCAGTAGTCGTAATTTGGAATATACTAAGTTAAGTAAAATATTGTCACTGTTAAATTTTTATAATAATCTCGAAAATGTAGCCAGATTCAAAATTAAAATATTAATGCTGTTCTTTTTTACACTTGAAAACCCCTCAAGGGGAGAAGGGTACGCTTGAAAAGCCTAAAAAAAAAAAAAAAGGCTTTAGATTAGAGATTTCTCGAAGCGCACTAATTTTGAAACGCACCTAAAGTATTCCTCGAAACGCACCCGTCAGGGGCGCTAACCAAATCAAATTAAAAATATTATAATTTTATTCCTCAGTACACCACGACAATGCGCCTCCACGACATCAAGGCTTATATTTAAAAATATTAAAAAAATATATAAATAATTTTAAAAAAATATACTCACATAACACACTAAGCTGCACCGTGCTCCTCATAGGGTTGTCTCGTTGCAACGCCTCGTGCCTCGCCTCGCAAGTAAAGTCAGCGTAATCATCATCAGCTGTAGCTTTGAAATGGACTCTGTGAACAAAGAAATAAGGTTTTAATTACGTATTATAAAGCAGGATAAAGTGTGATCGAAAAGGGAGAGAAAATGGTAGATAGAGAATTTATTCCGAACATAATTTTATCGTATATACGAATTCATTCAGCAAATAAATTATTAGTTAAATAAAGTTTTAGTAGTTATAATAATAAATTTGTGGTATTATTAAATAATTGAACTGACCGTCCTACACGCTAGGGTGGCCACGCTTAATAGTACCAATTAACGAGACAGTCCCAGTGAGATTTGAATTCAGAAATCAATTTGGTTTGTTGAGATAATATAGTTGAGGATTATTTTCCAAGCAACAATATGATTTCAACAATTATTTTTATCAAATTTGTTTATGAAATTCAATACCTACTGACTTGTTTTTTAAATAGTTCAAATGTAAAAAAAAATTGAGAAGGCTTTTGTTTTCATAATAACAGTTTAAAATTCTAAAGTTATAATAATTTTATTGATTACAAATACATATTATTACGGCAATGTAATGCCTTAGAAAAATTAGAGAAAAATTGAGATATATGATAGGATACGAGCGGGTCTTGAACCCACGACCCTGTAAGGTAAGTTTTATTTTAAAATAAATTGTACGTATTCATGCAAAAAGGACCACCCAGCATAAATAATTTATTTAATTACATGACCGTAATATGTCCACTAATTAATCTAAAAAGTTAATGAAAATACAGCTCAAGACGTTTTCATTTATTCTTGAACAACATTTTGTAATTTTTCGCTTACTGAAATAACGTAAAGTTTTACATAAAATAATGAATGTAAAAATCCTGTATATTTCCTTCTCTTTATTTGCATTTTTTGTACAAATTACATAATATTATGTCTGCATTTGTAAGTCGACTTCGCATTTTCGCAACAGATGTTTCATATTACCCCATAGAAGACGGCGTAGTAATATGGCCAGCCTGGCGCATTTCTGAGTATATAATTCGTAAGATTATTTTAATTACATTAGGATTTTTTTTATATTATACTAATCCTAACTTCTTGACTAAAATTACATACATTAGTTCTTTTTTGACATAATCCTAACGAATATTATAAATGCGAAAGTAAGTTTTTTACCTTTTTACGCCAATACCACTGAACCAAAAAATCTAAAATTTTGCATATACTTTGTCAGCCTACAGAAACGGTTATGGGGTATTTTTCATCCCCAAAAAAATTACTGTTCCCGAGGAAAACAACAATAACGTTCTTTCTTCATGGCGTCACTTGTCTTTCAAATCATGATTGAATTTTTAAATCATTTCAAATTCTTTATTAATGCGAACGATGCAAAAGTTAGTTAACTTAATAAATGGAAGCTGCTACGCTAAAATGGAACTGGGCTGGATATCTGTCGTATCAACTCGTACAGACAGCTACAGTGCTACACCCACGTGCTTACAAAGCGGGTCCGTAATGCCGGCCACATACGTAGCGGTATACCTGAACGGTATACCGCTACGTATGTGGCTGGCATAACCAATGCGACACCACGACAATGTAAATATACAATAGGTACTATTATTTAATAGGTAAGTAGTATTTACTACTACAATACTAGTATTTAAAAGGAACATGTGTTCCATAATAATAGTAACACATCCCTATTTATGTGTAACCGTGTAAATACATAAGGAACCCGTTATTTGAGAACGTGACTAGAAGCGATTTCCTTTACCGATATATAACATACTAAATATTCTATGCATATTATATTTAAGCGTGTTTTAGATAGGAAAATGAAAAATAGTGGCAGCTGTTCTACTCGCAAGCTGTAGAAGGTTTAAGCCAGGCTATATGTAACGTATTGTGGAGAAAATACAGCGAAAAAGCTGCTTTATTTTAGAAATTTGACTAAGAATTTTAAATTTGGAAAAAAAATTCTGACTGCAGAATTGTAGCTCCCAAACAGATGAAACGATTTTAATGAAGGTTTTTTCTTTATTTGAAAGGTAACTTCTTCTTCTTCTTATCGTATGGTTGATGAACAACCTGGTGTCTGAATTTTATGCGCTCGTAGGCCTCTGACATGTCTACACACCATAGAAAAATCTCTCCGGTGTGCAGATTTCCTTACGATATTTTCCCTCACAGTTTTAACAAATGATATAATTAATTCGATATAGACTTGAATCGGTATCCTGGATTAGCTCCAGAAGAACTCTTCAACGGTCAACAAAACAGACACAAAATTTTGCATATACGTCTAGTTTTGATACACTAACATAAAATCTTAGTTATAAAAATAATTCGTTCTAACAAACCAACAATTCATAACAATGTCACATTTCTTTCTTTTTTTAAATAAAAAAAAACACAATATCCTCAACTCCAACTAAACTATGGTCACATAGCAGAAATAACCCGTAAAACATCAAGCTATTGTGGCCACACATTTAATTTCAGACGGGATGTGTCCCGTAATTCCCTCGCTGTCACTTACGCGACATTCCGTGTCCATTTTAATCCGCTACAGGGTAAATCTGCAATAATGCTGAATTTATTTCGTTGCAAACTTTGTTTGAATGTGTGGTTGAAAAGAATTTAATTAGTTTGTCTCACTTTACGACGGCATTAACATAAATACGTAAATTCATGCCTTTTTCCCATGGGGGTAGGCAGAAACTACAGAACGCTGCGGTTCCTAAAAACTCCTTGTGTTTCGTCTACATTCATAAACCAGTATTTCTGTAATAATTATCCTGACTGAATTTCGGTCACGGCAGCCAATCTGAATGGAGATTTGATAACGCAGGAGATATTTAGTGCTCAAGTGTATGAGCAAACAGGTGCACTCTCTATTCCCTCACTCTCATAGTCCGATGGGACGGCAACCCGTCACGACCAGAGAGATCAGGCGTACTTATGTTCAGTCGACTGACAGTGTTCTCACAAAAGACTTCAGAACAATGTACTTAACCTAAAATATTGTAAGCCATTATATTTAAAAGAGCAACCATGGAGCTTCTTGCCAGATTTTTCTCCATGAAGGGTAGGCTGCCTTTGAACTGGCAACTAGAGTCACTCTTAAAACAAACAATATTAGAATTTTGACTATTCATAAGTGCCTAATGGTCTAAATGATAAAAAATATTTTGATTTTGAATTTCAGGGGCAGAACCAACGGCTTTACGTGCTTTCCAACGGACGTTTAAGAATTGGGAATTCTGTAAGAATGAGGGAATAGTTAGTGCAGCTGTGTTTACGCATACACTTGTGCACTAAAATATCTCCTGCGTAGTTGGCTAATCTCCGTAGAAAATGGCCGCTGTGACTGTAATTCGGTCAGGAGGACATTCATAGATATTAGTTATGATTTGTAAGACTTCGGCCGGGTTTCGGAAAATGTGTGATAGGCATGACTCTGGTTAGCGACTCCAGAGATGACAGTGGCACGGTGATCAAGTGCTGCCGTTCACAGTGGTGTGTGTGGCTTTGCGCAGGGAAGGTTCCGGAGCAGGTCTCTTAAGAGGACCCGGGAACTCCCTCCGTGTGCTGATGGTGATCACCGGAACGGTTTTCGTGAGGTAAGAATCCCAACTACCCTGTCTCTTCCCCGGAGACAGGGTGCCTTTTGAAGGTTTCCCCCCGAAATAAAAAAAGGCATGACTCTGGTTAATGGATAATTATCAATTTTATCGTTTGTAATTAATCATCAAGTAAACCTGTGAAATTATGTCCTTAATGACAATAACACATGCTTGCCAAGTGCTTATAGCATTATCTTGCCAAGATTTGATCGCACGATATGATAGAGGCATAACTCAAGCTGTTACTCATTGTGGTGTTTAGGAACTGTTCCATTTAAATTTATGTTGACGATTGGCTTGAATGGGTGAGAACTTAAGCCTAGGCCATGTACAATGTGCTACAAAAATTGTGTGGAACCTTTAAGGGGTAGATTACTACTCATAAAACTGAACATCTTGTAGAACATCAGTTTGTATAATACACGAAAAAAAAATAAACATCCCATACAAACTTGATGATCAGCTGACGCTCTTTGTATGAAGAAGCAAAAATTTTTTTTGCGAATTTCGTTCGAACAATAATATTCTTAAAAAGATAGATAATAGATGGCGCCACGTCTTTCGAATCATGATTGAATTTTAAATTCTTAATTAACGCGACCGATAGGCAAAAGTAGTTAACATTTTTTGCTACGGCAACACTGGTAATAGTTGTAAGTTCCATGCACGGGAGAAATCTTGGATAGGACAAATATTTGTTTTGGATTGGGTGTAGTGTAGTACACACGACTAAACATCAAGCTGTACAAAACCAGTACGAACTAACCTCACATTGTATAGGCTCTTCGTACAACAAGATGTCAGCTTATACTGGAAATGTACCTATAGCTTGATATGTATCCGTGTGTACATTATGACATATCTACAATGTTTCTCGCAATTAAATACTGAAATTCCTTATAAAAAGTATCATAAATACAAGGTCCAGTTTCCCTAGTTTTAGTTAGATACATGTTAATATAAGACTTCTACAATCGTGGATAAAGCCGGTGCACCACTCTTAAAAAAGGTACTTTATGTAGGTACGTCTAAATAAAATTCTCGGTATTCCCGCGGTTTGTGGGGTAGAAAACCCCAAAAATACATGGTGATTGTAAAATAATCCGACATCGCAATTAAACTCCCTTTAAACCCAGAACATTTAACCTGTACCTATCAAAAATAAATAAAACTACATCCATTGCAATTTTATTTACCGCCGATAAAAAATACGGTGCAAAAGAAAAAAAAAACTCTGGCGTATCTGAAAATGTTTGACAAAAATTAAACGAGAGAAAATTGCGTTAAACATTCTGTGACAGCCGGACAGTGCCGGACACGATCGTGTATCATGCATCATGACGGACGTTTCCTGTTGTTTTTATTATAAATGGTATTACAATTATTTGGATTTTGAAGAAAAACTGTGTGTTTTACAATTATTAACTTGATAGTTTTGTAGACTTTAAAAAAAGGTAATTAATGATTAATCTACAAATATTAAAAAAGATTTTTTCGATGGGGTAGTAATAATCAGTACCTAGCGAAGAAGTAATGCGAGAAGTTTTTGTAAAGAATAAAGACAGTGGTATCTCATATAAATACAATTAAAATTAATAATAAATATTATGTCAACATAAATGTGGGCTCACACAAACGTACAGAATTTAAATAAACAATAGAAATACAAGCACAATTCTAGCCTATTAAATTTTTTCCGGAATCAGCAAATTCCATTCAATTCAATAAAAAAGGTTCATCGGCTGACAAAATGTCAAATTAACAAAATAAACTATTCACATATAACACCACAAAACGCTAAAAATAAAAGACTAAATCCACAAAATATATCACGCCATTTCTTGTTCATTGTATCCCAGTTCCAGCCGAGCTTGCGAAACAACTACGTAATAAATTTATCCCATTTTAGTAATTTTCAGTTACGTGACTTTTGCGCGAAGTACCAGTCGCGGGTAGTTAGTTTGTCAATGTTGAATAAATCAAAATATACTTGTGTTTTTCGGTTAAGTGAATTTAAAACGGTTTTTGGTTGCAGAATAGGTTCGTGAAGAATGGAGATGTACAACGTGCAACAAAAATAGTGTTCCTTTAGGAGTTCAAGCTACCAACAATTTATGATTTATAATATTTTATTTAATTACTTTTTTCTCATTGAAAGAATTTGTCCATAATCGCCACGCTGGAATTGCAGATGATTGCTGTAACACAGAAGGATGCTGCTGCCCATCCTTAGAATATTTCCCTTTGTGGCTTCTTACGAGCCGGAAACCACACAGCAAATTATTATCACATCATCTATGTAAACTATATAAAACAATGACTGTTGTCTTTATTATTCTAGTATGTTTATTCTTCTTAGATAATATCTAAGATACCACTGTTTAGCGATGAAAAATGACATCGTCAGTGTTATGTTAAGTAACTACAAGTAACTTCTATACAGGGTTATTTGTAAAACACCAGCATCCTTAAAAGGGGTCATTAAACTCATCATTATGAACAACTTTTACTATGGGACCAACCCTGAAATCGCAAAAAGAAATCAGCTGTTCCATACATTTTGTTGAGTCATGTGAACATAAATGTATGGAACAGCTGATTTTTTTTTTACCGTACTGTATGTTTATTGTACTATGACTGAATGTCAAGTTGGAAAGTATTCACAGAAGTGCCCTACCAACTGTTGAAATAAATCTAAAACATTGTCATTTCGTACCGAGCATCAATTTAAAAGTTCCAGAAACTTCGATACTTCTGTCATGTGTCTCGAGTACAGAAATATCTGGAATGGCAGCGAGATATTTGCATGAGAATACAACTATGTTGGTTAGTGATGTGCCTAGTACGGTACTCGGTACTCGGCATACTAGGTATTTAATAACGCGTACTTGGTCGAATAACTCAGTTCAATAAAAGAACTTTGTGAAACGGATAACTTTTGTTACGTTTCAAAGACTTTACAGTCTCCGTAGTGGCAGGGTAACTTCGTCAGTTCAGTCAGTCTAAACCTTACGTAGGTCTCTGACATGGCTTTACACACCGTTGAAAAATCTCTCAGGTGAGCTGGTTTCCGTACCATGTTTTCCCTCACCATTTTATTTATTTATTATTTAAGAAAGCTTACAGACTTTTATCAAACTATAGATGATAATTAATAGTTAAGAACAGTTGCTAATTACAAGCTTCCACAAAATGAAACAACTTTTAACTGCTGCGACCACGAGTGCTGCAAAGTACTCGAAACGTCAGGATTGTATTATCAAAATAAAAACGCGAATTATATCCGTTAAAAAGTTGTTTCATTATGTTTGTTGAGTGTTCGCGAAAGTTTGAGACTATATTAAGCTTCCACAACATTTACCAAGTGATAATTAATTTCTAATACGCACATGACTCCGAAAAATTAGAGGTAGGTACGTGTCTGGGTTTCTACAACCTTAGACTTGGCAATCCAACGGTTATACTAGGCTATCACTGCTACCTGTTTTCTCTGTGTAATCGTAAACCTAGTAACTCGGTTAAGGTCTCATCTCGGCCACAGATTAATAAATAGTTACTACGTGAACTCGGCGAAAATAAAGACGGGTACCTAAATCGAAATCAAAATATTTTTATTCATGTAGACCATTAGGAACTTATGAATAGTCATAATTCTAATATTGTTTGTTGTAAGAGTGACTCTAGACTCTAAAACTCGGTACTCGGTATTATTTTTACATGGTGCATCTCTAGTTGATATATATTTTGATAGCGGCTGATTTGCTCGGTAGCCAGGTAAAATATAACAGCGTTTTCAAATACAGTTATAAAATCATTTTACAAAATAATTTGTATGTATATCATACGCGTACAAGCTGACAACCTGAAAACTTTCTGTTTCAACAATTTACATGAAAAGTTTTCGTCAATGCCACAGTGCTTGGTTCAAACTCGGAAGCAGTTTAAAAACAAAGCTTTTGAAAGCTTTTTTTATGCGAGCGGAAGCTAGTATTTTTAACCGACTTCAAAAAAGAAGAAGGTTCTCAATTCGATTAAATGTTTTTTTTATATGTAAACTAGCGACCCGCCCCGGCTTCGCACGGTTACGCTAATATGCATGTATTATACATAACTATAAACCTTCCTCTTGAATCACTCTATTGAAAAAATCCTTTGCGTAGTTTGATCTAAGCATACATAGGGACAGACAGACGCGGGGAGCGACTTTGTTTTATACTATGTACTGAAGTAGGTATGTTTGTTACTTTTTCAAGCCCTAAACCACTGAACCGATAATCCTGAAATTTTGCATAAACGTTTTCAGGTGTACAGAAACGGACATAGAAAACCTTTCATCCCGAAAAAAGTACTGTTTCCGAGGAAAACAACAATAACGCTCTTATGATCATAGATGGCGCTACATGTTTTTAGAATTGAATTTTTAATTTTTAGTATTGTTTGTATTTTTATTTTTCAATTTGTTTTTTTTTAATGATTGTCGTTGTTTTTGTTTTTGTTTTTGTGTTGCTGCCCAAAAGGGAATAAATGGTTTTCTTTCTTTCTTTAACATACCACGCGGACGAAGCCGCAAGCGGAAGCTAGTAGACAAATAAAGTTGTTTGTAAAACAAAATTACTATTTACTGCAGTAAGTTTTACGGCTTAGTCTAAAAGAGTATCAATTTTATCGGAAGTCCGACAAATAAAAAGATAGCAGTAGCCGAATGGCGCTTGGAATTTTGCCCAGTAATTGTCAATGGGGTCATCCACTATTCTTTTTCTTTTTTTTTACAACCCGATTGTGGGGGGAGCTAAAGAACTTTCCGTTGTATGGATCGCGAGATCTACTCCTTCCATAAGTGATGAAGGGTAACTTTGTATCAATAAGGCGTCCATTCTCAAAGTATGTTTGTAAGATATGGAACACGGTATGTTATTAAAAAATATAGTTTAAAAACTAAAACCCGACTACTTAAAATCTAAAAACAAGCTTCTTAGATTTGAAATAAAATTCTGTAGTCGTAGGCCACAAATTTGCAAAGTAATACCCTTGAAAGAATAGTATTTACCTACAATACATTTAAATTTAAAATTTAAATCATAACCCTCCTTTTTTTTGTAGTCGGGTAAAAATACCATATAATTATGTTATTAGTGCCATGTGGTTTCCGGCCTAGGAATAAAACCACTACTACTCGCCCCGCGGATGTCGTAAGAATCGACAAAAGGAAAGATCCGGAGGATGGGCAGCAGCATCCTTCTGTGTAACAGTAATCATCTGCTACTGCGATCGCAAACCCGTTTGCCTAGCGTGAAGATTATGGGCAGATACCTCCAATAAGCGCACAAAAGTGGCATGCATTGGAAGAGGCCTATGTTCAGCAGTGGACTAATACAGGCTGATGATAATGTGATTAATGTTTGCAAGAGATAGAAAATAGTAAAATAATAATGAATGTGTGGCAGAAAGGTGCGAGTAAGATGAAGTACATACAGATACATAGACTCGTCAAACTTATAACACCCCTCTTTTTGCATCGAGGGTTAAACAATGAAGTGAGTGGCTTTGAACCTGTGACCTCTGACCTGCCAATTCAACTGTTGCTAGGCTACTTACAGGAATCCATTTCGTTTGAAGGCAACATCATTTCCTTTCTATTGATACAGATATTTTCTTTATGAAACCTGAAACTTTTGTTGTTATTATCAAGAACAAAGGAAGATCGTTTTCGTCAGATAAATTGTAGATATTACAGATAATAATATCACGTTTTTGTTTTGCCGGAAAATAAGACAGAGTATGTACTATTGCGGACACGAACGGTGCACCATTTTGCGATCAAAATGCTTTGAATATTGCTACGTGCGTAGCAGCGTGGCTAGCGCTACGTTCTGACGCCTGGTGCAAGCGATTGTAACCGTAAGAGTGGTGCACCGGCTTTGTCCACGATACTACAATCATCATCCTCCTAGCCTTATTATTCTTAAACTTTTTTGGGGTCGGCTTCTAATCTAACTGGATGCAGACGTTGCAGATGATGATACAGAAGTATGTACAATCACTAGAACAAATTATTATGTACTGATGTAGCCATTAAGCAGAGATAGCCTAGTGATACGACGGTAGGTTTAAATCCCCACGCACCTCTGACTTCTCGGATTCATGTGCGTTTTAGAAATTAATTATAAGGTATTATTTAAATATATTTATATTAGCTAAATCGGTGAGGGAAAACATAAAGAAACCAACAGACTTGAGAGATTTTTCAATGGTGTGTAAAGCCATGTCAGAGGCCTGCCAGGCGGTTTAAACTCTTACACCAGGTTGTTCACACGATAAGAAGAAGAAGAAGAAATAGGGGGCAAGCCTATTGCCATTAACCGGGCACAATTCCAGACCCCGTGCTGCTACTGAGAATTTCCTAATGCCAAAACGAAATAACATTTTGCCCGACCCGGGATCGAACCCAAGACCTCGTGCTCAGCAGCAACGAGGCAGTCAAAATACAATTAACGGAATAAACAACAAAACTAGCCCTCAACTAGACCACGAATTTTGAAGAATTTCGAAAAAAAACCAATAAAATTTTGCAAATGAATAGATATCTGATTAGTGTCTGAATACTAATTAATGTATATTATTATTTAGTTATTAATTATTATCTTAGTAACTATAACTAAACAACAATCAGAATATTTTTATTCAAGTAGACCATTAGGCACTTATGAATAGTCATAATTCTAATATTGTTTATTGTAAGAGTGACTCTAGTTGCCAGTTCCAAGGGCAGCCTACCCTTCATGGAGAAGAATCTGGCAAGAAACTTCTACTATTCTATTGTCTCAATGGATTGTCCTAGGTCTGTGTAAATGCTCCGTAAAGTTCACTACACTAGTAATGACGACCGGTCTCTGCGTCATAACTGTGTATCGGAGTCTGGTTTTTGTCCTAGGCAATCCTTATTGGACTAGATGTCAATTACCTGAACATTCTTGTTGAGTAAAAGCCTTGGAATGGCTTTTTGTGGACCTCTCAAGTGCTATTTAATTGTATATGTTATTGTTTGTCTATTTTTTGTAAATATTGGAGCAAGAGATTGTACTATAATCAAAGAAAGATATGTTTCGCGACGCCATTTTGTATAATTTTTCTTCTAAGTGACTTCTAAGTCTTGTAAGGGAATCTTACAGCTGAAACGATGATGATGAATAAGTTCATTATGTCATTTGTTTATTATTTTTAGAATGATGCTGTCACGCAGCAACGGACTAACGGAATGACCTGATTATTTGCTTAGAGATAGTTTATGGGCTGAGTGACTTAAGTACGTATGTAATTTCACGAAAATTAACGGATCTCATTCGTGACAATGAATAATTAAGACAGAAAGCTTGTTCGTTTTAGGTTAGATGTATGAAATCCTAAATATTATCAAAGCAACTTTAAAGAAAGGCAACAATTAAAAAGTCTTGAACTTCCTGGCACTAATAATTTTTTTTAAGAAATAGTTAACTTAATTCACGAAATTCACCCCTCAGAGTAAGTATTTTTTATCCGAAAAAAAATCTACGGGAACGAAATAGCAGGAAAAAGCTAGTAAAAACAATAAATAATAAAAAATTAATAAGAAATAATTATGGGCATTAAGAAAATACAGTATTCCCTCTGTGCCTACGTCGACCTCTGTCAAAACTTGACAGCAATTGTCTAAGAAACAAATTGTTTTGTCGGGTAGATCGTATTTATGGTATAGAGCCTGTAAATTTAGCCCTATGTCAGAATATATTGGGCTACCTGATAGTGTTATGAAAGGGAATAATAGGTATTAATTAATAAATACTTCGCAGAGACATACCAAAGTGATATAACTGTATTTTATGTATGTTTTTAACATGTTTATGCACATGATTTCAGTCGAAATTACGAATCTCTTTCGCCTTATTTCTAATTTCGACAAGCGGGCAGAACTCGGTAGCTTAATTGGTAAAGCGATGGCACGGCACGCCAGAGATCGCGGGTTCAAGTCCCGCCCGAGTCAGTTGTTTTTGCGAATTTCTTATTAAATAATTTCATTTGATATAACTGTGTCTGGGGCTCTACTCCGAAAATCGAACAACGATGTTTCAACAATAATCATCTGCTACTGCGATCGCCAACCCGCTTGCCCAGCGTGGTAATTATGGGCAAATACCTCCAATGAGCGTACAATAGTAGCGCGCATTGGGAAAGGCCTATCTTCAGCAGTGGACTAATACAGGGTCACGATGATGATGATTTTAATATTTCAATGGTAAGACCTGCTAACGCACAAGGCAATGTTGTCGACGTTATCACTCTATATTTTTTTTAAACGGTTATTTGTAAAACACCAGCATCCTTAAAAGTGGTCATTATTATGAACACCTTTTACTATGGGACCAACCAAAAAAAATCTGCTGTTCCATACATTTTGTTGAGTCCTGTGAACATAAATGTATGGAACAGCTGATTTTTTTTGCGATTTCAGGGTTGGTCCCATAAGAAAAGTTGTTCATAAAAATGAGTTTAATGACCCCTTTTAAGGATGCTGGTGTTTTACAAATAACCTTGTATACTCTAAGGTACCTCACAGCAAAGTTACAACAGCTGACTTCTATACGGAAGAAACTAATAGTACTAGGCTAGCATGAAGTTAGGTAAATATTTCTCGTATATTTTACCTGGATACTGTCGTGTATCGCATTGCCTTAGGATTGCCGTTGGCGTTTTCCACCTCTCTGATTTCTTCTTTAGACACTGCAACAAAAGAAATAAAGTTATTAATACTATATATCTTCAACCTGCTAAAACCCCATAAATGAGAAACAATGGAAATTTTATCGTTCGTTATAACTAGTTATAAATCTTCAAACATCGAAAACTGAGACACAAAAGTAATCAATTGTTACTAGGTAGGTACTCGACGTCGGCGTCCTCGCGGGAGTCAGAAGTTATTGTATGGACTTTAAGGTAGACTTCGGTTCTTAAGTTAGTTTCAGTTTTTTAAAGTTATTACCTATATGAAATACCGGTTCCCTTTAGCATAAAAAATTGTAACTTGGTAAAAGTATAAAAACCTATTTACAGAAAGAAACGACTTTAAATTTTACCTTTATGAAAATCATAGTTATGTACTAACTCTACTATTAACTTAAGTAAAATTTTGGTCCATTGAAGTTAAAAATATAACCAAATTAAACCATAAACAAAAACAAAAACCATAAACATTTAAATAACATTACTAACTAAACTGTAAAGGCGGTCCCAGACATTAACATACTATTTTAAACGAACGCTTTATTCCGGCGTTGTAAAGGTGATCACACACTGGGGGGCGCTTGTACTTAATTTAAGCTATCTAGGCACTGACAGTGGTCCGCTGAGGATGTAGGGGGTATGTGTGTCAAAATTAAATGGTGAGACAAAATCAGGACTATTTTTTCTATCGAATTTGTGTAACTACTATTAATTTTTATTTAATTTCAAGAAGTAATAATCGCTTTTTTAACACAAACTTGTCTTAAAGAAAAGAAAAAGAATCAAAGTGTGCATTCTTAACATTTATTAAACGGTTTTATTTAGTTTGACCTGTTTATTATTTGGTTCAATTTTAGTAACTGATATTTCACCCCCTTCCTGTTGACAGATTGATCTGATATTTGGTACACAGCTTTAGTTTTGATGACAAACAGTTTTACGTAGGTACAAAACTTTTTTTACTTAAATTATTTGAAGTATTTTACAGATATAATGGTGCCTGTGCTTAATGAATGAAAGATCTTTACCAAAATAGATAAAAAAATACATAAAAATTGAATTCTACTAAGATGCATTTTATCCTCAAATACTATTGAAAAACGCACGAAAAACTGAAAGGACCAGAAACTTTATAGGTCTTTCAGTACAGAACGTAAAACTTGTCCTTCGCGCAGTGTGTTGACTGTAGCGATGACGTCATAACGTAGTAATGCGTCGCGATCTCGAGCGCGAATTTGTCGAAATGCCGCCATTTTGAATAAAGTGCTCTGTTACGTTAATGGTTTGTGTATGTGGAGGTATTAGTTGCTCGTAACAAGAGGGGTAGTATGTATTCATATTTTGAAATCTAGTCATAGCTTCTATTTAAAATCGTTGCAAGTGTAATTGTGACTTAAAAAAAATAATTTGCAATTTTATTTATGTACAGGAGGGAATTGAAGGTCCCCTTTAATAAGGTATTGAGGTATCTTATTGTTAATACTTTGTCTGGTCCTTGGGTTTTTAGAAAAAGTTTGTATTCATTCAAGAAGTTATTAAGGAACTTTCCGTTTTCCGAAGTAATCCTCTACTAATGCTATTATACAGATTTTATCAATTTATGACTCATGTTTTTCTACAGCAATTAAGACAATTCCAAAAATCATAAAGAGGTGTATACTATATTGCGCCAAAAATATTCTTATAAAGCGTTTTCTATAGGCAAAACATCATAACACAACATCATAGAATTTGCCGAAACGCCGCCATTTTGAAAATAAAGAGCTCCGTTACGTTAACTTGGTGTTTATATTCCAAGTCGGTATTAGCTGCTCATCGGGTGAGATGAAAGGAGACCATAAAAGTTGATGTTTTGTTAAAGGAACTTCGCAGGCGTTAAAGGCTTTGAAAATCATTGAGGACGCATACCTAGTGTTATACCAAAAACCTTGGATGTCATTTGAATATTCTGTTACTGTTGAACGCTTTCTCAATAACAAATGTAGCACTCAATAAATACATCATCCATGTAAAACAATACCTACTTCGATTTGCCGAAATCCAGGGATCAGTTCCAAAAATAATTAATTCCCAATAAACCCTACACTACTGGATCGTATTCGAAAGCCAATTAAATCTACCCGTTTTAAATCTGTCAAGCCATGGTCGTAAATGAAAATTTTCGGCGAACTTATCGAAAGTCAGCGACGTGTATTGGACAGAATCTGTTCGATGATATTAATTAGTGCAAATCTTTGGGAAATTTTCCCTGGTTATTGAAAAGTTTGAGAGCACTTCTACATCTTGAGTTTTCGTTTGGGTTCGGTCTTATATTCTTTATTGTTTGGATCTGATACCATGACACGTGTCATAAGAGATGTCATTAAGGTAGGTTTAGTTGTACAAACAGGAAGAATTGTGAGAAAACATGTAATTGTGAGTGGTTTTAAGGGTAGAATCGAAGAAAAGATGGATTGATTGAGTGAAAGGGACGAAGAAATGATATGATTAGAAAGGGATAGAAGGGATAGCTAGAATACTAATAGAGATGAATGGAAAAAGAAAATCTGGCGCTGAACGAAATAAAATTACGACAAAGGCAAGAAGATGATGTCGTACAAACTGTTGAAATGGTTTTAAAACTATCTAAATGAATCTGCAATGTTTCTGGTGTTGCGAGAGTGCATATGGGCGGCGGTGACCACGATGCAGCTTCGATGCAATCGCAAAAATATCAAACGCTGATGCTAAAAGTAGCTAGTCTACTTTTGCCCAAATATCTTAAATGACGTAATATTTTAACATAATTAAGTACAAATAACATTTTCCTTTTACATCTCTCTTTCATAATATCTTAAAGGTTTTGACTGCTATAGAATAATAAGTCTAAATGAGTCTCCGTCTGCCATAAGCCTCGGTATTGGGGGACCAAAAACTCTTTCCTCCAATAAATAGAGACGGTTTGAAAACCGCAAAACGCTGGCAAATGTCTTTAGTTAGTATAAGGTAGGAGCGGAAGACGTTTGTGCAGTATTATGACTTATGCCATTATTGGAGTTGTGACATTCTGTAATATTTTGGTACAATTAAAAGTGTTCCTTTTTAAATGCTAATTTTTTTTGTTGGTTTTAAACTAGTTTGTTTCATTCCATATTACAAAGTAGAAGCTTGTTGTGATGTGGCCTTCTATTTTTTAAACCGACTTTTTAGTTGCATAACAAACTTGCGAACAACAAAAAACTTTTTCCATGGTACTAACTCTGAAAACGTGAAAACACTGGCTGCTTTTCTACAAAAAAGTAATAATTCAAAATAGTTTCTTTATTTTAAAAAAAATGGATAGTGTTTAAACAAAAAATATTGCACGTATTTTTTTTAGAAGGATTTTTAAATAATCTGAAAGTTTTGATCAGAAATATATAGAGCAACATTTTTTTTTTAAAATTCGGTGTCAGTTTATACTGAGAGTTTGCAGTAAACATTGTTCACATTATAAGAGATTCACGCCGATGTTTTTAAGACAGCTAAAATGTTACTTGATACAAAAAAGAATAGTTCTACTGTATAAAACTGAAAACCTGATACAGCTAAACGGTTGCCGTCAAACCACGAGAAGGCGACGAAGCGTGAAGCTACAAATCACGATAAATTAGATATGTGCAACGAAGCATTCTGGTTTAAATGGAAACGGATTACTCAACGGAAGGGTGGCTAAATTGTGGTGGTAGAAAATACTGTAAAAAATAACTTTAATAAAGACACTTATTTGTACATTAAAGCACTATCTCGCTTGCACATTGAAGATATAACATTACTGAATGTGGTTATGAAAAATCACAAAAAAATGGAAAACACTACAAACAACAATTACGAATACTATAAATTTATTGAGTACTGCCCTACAGCTGGGCTTAAGCTTTTCTTACAAATAGTGGAGATATAAGGACTAGAAATAGCCCATAAAATCACCTACTATCAATAAAAGTTTTAAACTTTCGCGAATTGGATTGGAATCATGTTTTAAATATTATTTCGGGTCTATTTGCGCACAGATAATAATTGATTGACTGACTAATTGATTGATTATCTGTGCGCGAATAGAACCGAAATAAAAATTGAAACGCCTACTATCAAGAAGTTCGAGGTTATACACCAAAATAATTAAATTAAACAAAAAATCAAATAAAACTAAATTTAAAACACTAAAAAGCTAGAAATAAAACAAGTTAAAATTCATTTTAGGAATTTTCGTATATGAAGAAACTAATATTGTCATGTCATTCTCCATAATTTGGTATGTTACATAGATTCACGCATGTATTCCAAAGAGGGGATAGGCAGAGGTGTATGCAGTACACCCACGTTTCGTCGGCTGTAATAGTTAATGTTTAGTCCCATGTAATAGGGAGCGAATCGCCATTAACCAGGCACAATTCCAGACTCCGTGCTGCTACTGAGAATTTCCTAATGAAAAACCCAATAAAACTTTCCAACCCGGAGATTGTACCCAAAACCTCGTGCCCAGCAGTTGCGCTTGCTAAAGACAACCTGTATAAATCCTTCAGAATCTTAAATTCAGATCCAAGTAGCTTAACCACGACTCTCAATAACGTCTTTGTCCAACATTAAGGCCACGGTAATTGGAATAGTATTCAAACGTTGAATAATAAAAGCCCTACCCGCTCTATTTCATATCTTGGAACACAATTGAAACGAACCTTCAACAGGCCCTTTGATGGTTTCTGTGTCTATATTATTGCTGCTATTATCTAAGATATATATGTGAGTATACGTTTCGGTATTGAGCGATATATATTACGAGTATGAATTGCTTTCTAAGATAATATTAGATACGAAATGTTTTTCGATGAGTATTCGAAATCTGTTCTGTAGTTTCGCTTTTATTTTCTTTTGTATTGAGGTATTTCTTTTTACTTTTATTATCTGTGTAGCAGAGAACCTGATTGTGAAGACTGTCTAGTAACTAGATGGCGTTTCAATTGGTTTGAACCTTTTGTTTTATGAGTCAAATGCCGTTTAGTATCAGTAATTCTTTATTGTACACAATTATGAAAGCAATAAACAAAAGTAACAAAATAAAAACAATGTACAAAGGCGAGCTTAACTCAACACAGAGTTTTCTTCCAGCAAACCTTTGGGTGAAAGGAAAAAAAATTATGGGAAGGCAGTAGTGTACAAAACAAAGTCACATATTATTATGAATACATAGTTTCATAATAAATAAAAATATAATAAATACGTACTAATATTTACTTACATAAATACCTAAAATGTACATACTTATATAAAAATATATATAAATGTATAAATATATATAAATATAATTATATAATAAATTCATTTGAGGAGAAAGTGTTCCTTTACTCTTTTCTTGAAGATGGACTGAGAAGGGCTATCGCGTATAGAGTATGTAAGAGAGTTCCACCTATTTCCACCTAGTATCTATTAATTCGGTAAAAAATACTGGGAAGTAATCAAACCTCATATGATTAAGTTAGGTATATTTAGGAATGGGCAAAGATCAGCATTAGAGCTTAATGGGAGCAGGCTTGAGACTCAGTAAATCGACGGGATCATCCAGTCAATGCTGTTGAAGCGTCAGAAGATTCACAATAGAAATAGAGGCACCTTGTACACGAATATCATTGTAGGCTGTCAGCATACTGCAACCTAAATTGCGCTTTATTACGTCGTTGCAAAAGTCGCTTTTAACTTTAATGTCTTTGTGAAGTGATTCTTCTATTTCTTTATTATTTACTATTCTGTGACATTTAGGTATAACTTTTTTTATGAAATATGTAAAAGATATTACTGCGGAACCCAAAATAAATTCAGCTGTCTAATACACAGTCTACATAAACTTTGAGCAAGAAAATATTCCCAATCTAGCAAGTACAAACTCAGTAAATATACCAACATAATACGCTATCGAAGGTCTTCGAATCCAATCGGGAACTTCATAAGCGGTATTAGAAATCAAATTAAAAGTTCAATGATTTCCCGATGTCTGCAAAATGGGGGTTGGAGGGAGAAATTCTGAGTTTTTTTTCGGATACCGCGGAATATGGAACGGCGTACTTTCGGCCGGGTGATGTCAATGTCAGTCGCTGTTATTACGCCTGGAGCCGAGACATGGAGATACAATTCCTGGATACGTTTTGAATATTGACATTCAGTTTTTATAAGAATCAATCAATCAAATTGTTTCTTGTGGATTACTGGTTTAAATAAGTCATCTGCCTAGCCTTTTCCCAACTATGTTGGGGTCGGCTTCCAGTCTTACCGGATGCAGCTGAATAGCAGTGTTTTACATGGAGCGACTGCCTATCAGACCTCCACAACCCAAATACTGGGTTATACGATACTCCTTGGTAAGACTGGTTGTCAGACTTTCGGGCTTCTGTCTACCCGTAATTAATGTCAAAGATTTACAATTGACAGCCGGGGTCAACAGCTTAACGTGCTATCCGAGGCACGGAGAGCGATAATTAAAAGTCAGAGGTGCGCGCCTTGGGTTCGAACCCCAGACTACTGGCTTGCCAGTCAACGGTCATACCACTGGGCTATAACTACTCCCTAATGAAATATCATTAATACCGCTCTCTAATAAACCACCTAGTTTCAGTCAATCTGACTGAACTAACAAAATTTCCATGCCATATCTAGTGTTGTTACACAAACAAATCTCTAGTGATGCAACTAACGAATATCGACACCTAATATTTTATGCCACGAAACTCGCAGTTGCGTGTAGTGACGTGCCTCGATATCGACTTTTTTTTCTATTAATATTTGTCAGCAAACTTCATCATGACAGTTCATTTGGTTTTGTTCAATATGCGAAAAATTTGGAAGGCATTGTTTTATGGTGGGATGATTTTTCTTTAAGCAATGTTATAGATCACTATAACGGATAAAATATTATCGTTTCTGTAATTTTTCAAGTTTGAATCTAAGGCTCTTTTCTTAGCAGGATATAAGTATTAAAGGAAAGTAATATTCACATACAAAAAACAAACCGTAAAGTTTCCTATTAAGTATAATTTAAGACTGACAATTGTATTGACGTGAAGATCAAACTATTTTATATTAATATTTAGATTGTTATAGGTACTATGCTTATAGCTTTTATAAAAAGCATGCCTGTATAGTTTTGTATCTTTTTAATGCCTCAAATATTGATTAAATTTTAATGAAATTCAACGCAGCTCTTAACACAACCCGAAACGGAATATAAAACAGAATTTATACCAAAGTATAGCTAATAATGCAAGGCGTAGACTTTTTTATAATCGAATCTTGAACTTAAGCTTAGTAACCACGCTATAATTAACGACAATACCTACTCATAAGAAGTAGCAATAGTCCACAGACAACTCGTTGTACTTATAACGATGATCCGCCATTAGTACCAGAACAGCAACGAGAGTGCACCTCTTTAAAAGAAGTTTCAACTTTAAATGCATCTTTATAAGGTTTATTTTAGAAAACAGAAAAGAAAGTAAGTTTTTTCATGTCTTTAACAAAATATTAATTACAATGGAAGCTTGTATGTTTTTTTTCTGTGTTTTAGTTTAACTTAGCAGAAAATTACAAGCGATTTTCATTACAAACAAAAAATCTATAAAAATTACCGTATTTCAAGTAATTTTTTTATATAATTTAATATAAATTATATCAAAAACCTATTAAAATACTATCTAAGTAATGTAATAACCGTATTTTATAATCTGTAGCGATATTATTTAAAAAAAATACTACTAAACCTAGAAGCCATCTGAAATATATGAAACGGCAGTTTTTTAAAATTTGGATATGAGTGTTGGTTCCATAACAAAAGTTCCTTACTCATAAGAAACTGCTCGTTTTTAAGACGACTTATAACTCGAAGTATATTCGATCAAACTAATCGACTCGTCGATAAAAACAACAGAAATAATTAAACGCTCCCACAATCGATATGTTCCCATCACTATTCATCGGACCTCGTTAATAACACAGTGCAATTGTTTACTAATTGAAATCGAAAACTTGTTTAATTAATGACCGTATAGACGGTTCTATGAGTCAATTTGTGCTAGCTAGCCAATTATCATACTGTCGCTATAAGTTTGCCTTTCTGTGGCCAGGGGTGGTAAAACTATCTTTGATTGACCGGGGTAATACCGCCCTATTATAAAATATCAGCGTGAAATAACTGTACGGGCAGAGAATGCACCGGAAGCCTAATTCTTCTTGATGCATCTCATGGGGAGGGGTCATTAATAATACCTCACAAAGTCAGCAGCGCGCAAGTAACATCCCATGTGGTGTACCTCAGGGTATAGTGTTGCAGAAGTAAAATAATGTGTAGGTATATGAAAAAATCCAGACACCGAATCACAAAAATCGAACATATTATCTAGTAAAGAAAAATTGTGTGTGAATTTTATACGATTTTTTCATTCTTACATTATATGAAGAAGAATAATATAAAAAGGCAATTGTTACACTTAGCAGAACCGTATCCTGGCAATGGTTAGTATTGAAATGATCTAACAAGACAGAACAAACAACAATAACAGAGCAACAATTCATCCTGCACAGTAATAAAAAAAATATTGATTTGAATTACCCCTGTTCTTATTTTTTCCATTTTTTTGTTTGATCAGTATTACATGAACGCAGAACATCTGTTATTAAACACAATAACTTCGATTGGTGCAAGCGTTATTGGATTTTAAATCGGTCCTTTCGCTGACGAGTTGGATTTCAATATTTATTTTTCAGTATGCGAAAAAAGTTTATGTAAAATTGACGACTGTACTGTTTCCCTTGTTTATTTTTTCTTTTTAGTAATCGAAATATCGATGAAATTGTTTTATGTTTTGACATGCCTATCTATAAATGTTCAAACATTAAACTTCTATAACTTCACAATAGTAAATTCAAAATTTATAAAGGACTGTGCGTAATTAATAATGGCGCTAGAAATATTTGCTTCTTGCTCGCTTTGATTTATCTTGTACCTACTTGCACGTACAGGTTATATGAGGAGGGACGCCATTTTCAATCCCATTCTTTATCCGCACGTGTAGTATGTATATGTTTATAAAAAATAGCTTACCTTTTTCCCCCTTCAGTTCGACATTACCCCTAAACCATACGATCCTGGCTGCAGGCTTGGCGTTCTTCACGAGGCATTCTAAAGACACGTCCTCCCCCTCTTTGACCTCCAGCTTTGAGTTTGGAGGGTGGCTGGTTATTTCTACCGCATTTGGGGGTGCTGTGAACAAAGATGAAATAGGTTAATGGCATAGAAACAGAACCTTCACTCTCTCTTTACTGGGTAAAGGCCTTCTTTAACAAAATAGGCCATCATGCTCCAACTAACTCCAACTTGACTTAACGACTACCTACTACATGAAATGATGACGAAGTCTAGTTTGCTTATAGTCTTAGAGCCTTTAAAAAAACGAAGACACTAAATAAATGAAAGTGCTAAAGCGGTCACATCCTCATGGATGTGTTTTGTTCATACAGCGCTGCTAAATACCTAACAAAAGAAGTAGTAAGAAAATAACATTTTTCTCTATTATTTTCACATCTTTTTAACATACTAAATGTTATTGCATCATTTTTCGGTCTTGGTCCTTTAGTCGAGACAAAAAAACAAGTTTCGGTCGGACTTTACCCACTAGTCACTTAACCCCACAACTAAACATCTCTAAATAATAACCTAACCCTCACAACAACGCACCAATGAAACAGTACCTTTACCTACACAAATAAGAAAACTCAACATTTCATAGAAGCTCGGCTCAGCACATATGTCAATATAAACATTTTTTCCGGACAGGAAAATGGTCTCAGGACTTCAAGATGGAATGAAAATGCTGGCAAAACGAATACGTAACACGCTATGTGCAAGTTTATATTCTGTTACGAAGAGAAATGCACGCGTTGGAATAAATTTGTGTTAGTTCTGTTTATTCGTCTGCAAGGACCAAAAAATTTCATTGGTCCTTTTCTTTATTGTTAAAGAGAGTTGTGAGAACTGTTTTTAATGCTGAGCGAAATTTGATACTTCATTATCATCTAGGAATCACAATTTCTAATATTTTTTACTCCCTGACGCAAATGAGGGGAGATGGAGGTAGGGTAGAGGGGTAGGAGGGGGTTATAAGTTTGAAATGTGTGTGTATCTGTGTGTCTGTCTGTGTCATCGTAGCTCCCAAAAGGTTGAGCCGATTTTGATTTACTTTTTTTTCATTTGAAAGGTAACTCTGTGGTTTCGTAGCTTCCAAACGGATAAACCGATTTTCAGTTACTTTTTTTTATTTGAAAGGTAACTTGATTGAGAGAGTTATTAGCTAAAAAAAAAATATTTTGGTATTGGAGGTTTTTAGAATTTTTAATTTATAGTTATTATTGTCATCTTATTGATATTTCTTTAGACGGCCTGGTAATGGCAATACCTATCAAAAAATTACAAGTTGTTAAAGATATGATCGATGTAGTGTTGCCAGTTGTATGTTATAAATGTTAATACAGGTCAGAATGTATCATATTTTTATTTAAGTCGCCAATAACAATATTAAAAGTAATAGAACAATTCGTTTTTCATTAGCTCACCGAACTGATTAATTTGTACCTCAGCACTTTCGGACAAAAAGACCAATAAATATAATTTAATTCCTGACTTATCAGTTCAGCTTTCATTAATTCAAAAATCATAAATTATTATTAATCATCACCATTTTGGGGTGGTTAGGCGGTATTAAAAAGCGAACATCGTAAATTTAAATATAATCCTAGGGGACGACAAATTTAGTCATTCATTTTCGTCGATGAAAAAAATGCTGGCTTAATTTAAAATTGTGCAGTTTAAAAAATGAAAGGTTTATTTTAAAAGATTTTGACGTGAGGTTGATTTATTCTCCTTTTTTTATGGTTCACTAGTTTCTGCCCACGGCTTCGCTATCATCGTTGATTGAAGCTAACACGTGGCGCCATCTATTATTATGAAAACTTTATTGTTGTTTTCTTGGGGAACAGTACTTTTTTTCGGGAGAAAAGGTACGCAATGTTCGTTTCTGTACACCTGACAACGTGTATGCAAAATTTCAGGATGATCGGTGCAATGGTTTAGACGTTAAAAGGTAAAAAAAAACAAAAAAAAAATTCTCATTAATTATTATATTAGTTAGGAGGATTACCAATATTTTTACCGGTATGTTTTTGGGAACGTTATTTTTATTTATTTAACTTTTTCGACTTCAACACAACGTCATTAAATTGTTAAACAACATTTTGACCAAAATCAAAATCGAAATATTTTTATTCATGTAAACATTTTAGGCTCTTGTGTTGTATGAACCGCTTTTGAATTGGTACCAGTACTATTTTTTACCGGTATTTTTTGCTTTCATTTTTAGTAACTACTAACAAGACTCTTAAGAACTCTACTTGCCTCGGATAGCACGTTAAGCTGTTGGCCCCGGCTGTCAATTGTAGATCTTTGACAGTCGTTACGGGTAGTTAGAAGCCCGAAAGTCTGACAACCAGTCTTACCAAGAGGTATCGTGTAACCCAGTATCTGGGTTGTGGAGGTCTGATAGGCAGTCGCTCCATGTAAAACACTAGTATTCAGCTGCATCCGGTAAGACTGGAAGCTGACCCCATCATAGTTGGGAAGGCTAGGCAGATGACTAACAAGACCTCTACTAACATAATTAACAACGCGAATGGAAGTCAAAGATCAAAAGACGGCAGACAAGAAAAGCTATCATGTACCTCAATCAGTTTTTCACACTCAAGGTTCTGTGTGAAGTTAAATATCTTTGTATAATTGTAACCAAACTCTTAGCGGAACCTGCCACAAACATTTATAAGCATAGAGAGATAGCTTACAGTTCAATTTATTAGCGAAAGCGGCACAGAAAGTTGTGACTCGATCACGTTTAAATTGTTGAACGAATGTGGATGAAACTTGGCATAGAGATAAACCTACCCTAGATTAATAAAATATGAACACAATATTATATGATGATATTAAATGACACCTTTTATTTAACTAACATTTAAAATGATTGAATATAAAAGAGAACTGCCTCTTTGGTCTAGTGGTAACAAGCGCGACTGCTGAGCACGAGGTCCTGAGTTCGATCCCCGGGTCGGGTAAAGTGTAATTGGGTTTTTCTATTAGAAAATTCTCAGTAGCAGCACGGAGTCTGGAATTGTGCTCGGTTAATGGCAATAGGCTTCCCCCTATTACATGGGACTTAGAACAAAGCCCGAAAGTCTGACAACCAGTCTTACCAAGGGGTATCGTGTAACCCAGTATCTGGGTTGTAGAGGTCTGATAGGCAGTCGCTCTATGTAAAACACTGCTATTCAGCTGCATCCGGCAAGACTAGAAGCCGATCTCAACATAGTTGGGAAAAGGCTAGGCAGAAGATGATAGCGTTAGCATTTGCAACATTATCTTATCTGTCCCAAAATTCTCCGAACTCCGAATACTCGTATAAAGTCCGCTACACACTTATAACTTGTACTTAGTAACCGGATATTGCTGTCTGACGAGCGCTCGACAAAGGTGGGAACTGCTTTGTTGCGGTTGGTGTACCACTTTGTAGGTATTGGTTTGTGTTGCCAGAGTTTAAAAAGAAACATTTTTTTGGATGTTGATTTTAAAATGTTTGAATATAAATTTTTTTTCACGTAAAACGGTTTTGTCATCAGATTTTAATTTGGTTTTAAAGCGTTTGAATATAATATCAGTATTTTTTTTTTACGTAAAACGGTTTTGTCATCAAAACTAAAGCTGTGTACCAAATATCAGATCAAAGTCAACAGGAAGGGGGTGAAATATTGATTACTAAATTTGAACCAAATAATAAACAGGTCAAACTAAATAAAACCGTTTAATCATAGTAGGTACCTAACGTAAAATAAAATAGTAGAAAATGTAATTAATTTTTAAGTTTTATGCCAACGTTCTTGTTATTCATACGTTTAATTAAAATGTTATAATAAGGATTATTACAAAAAAAAAATACATTAACACACAATTCCCAGGATTATACATTTTACTAAATGTTTATTTAACACTGAATTCAACTTTTACATCACTGGCAGTTTACAAAATGGCAGTACAAAGTAAAAAAAAAATATATTTTTAACAAACGTCAGCTTCAGTGACAACTATAATTAAAATCTGTATTAAACAAACGTATTAATAACGTAAAAAAATATTTCGAATTTTAAAACTAGGTATTTACTTTTAATTTTTTTTATCATTATTTTATTATTATAATTAAAAAATGTCGTGGTGGCGGTTACGGACCCGCTTTACAAGCGAGTGGGTTGTGGGTTCGAACCTGGCATGTAACAATGTGACTTTTTCAATGTCATAATTATGTACTTTCTTAGATATTCTAAGACACCACTGACTAACGGTGAAGGAAAACATCGTAAGGAAACCTGGACTTAATAGTCTAAAATCACCAACACGCAGTGAGCTAGCGTGGTGTTTAATGCTCAATCCTTCTCTGTATGAGAAGAGGCCTTTGCCCTACATAGGGACAGTTACAGGCTAATTTATTTATTTATTATTTTACTATTATTTTTAACGCCTGATAAAAAAAGAGTAGGAACTGGTTTTGTATAGCTGTATGGGAGCCATGAGTACACGATATTTTCAAAAGGTATTTATTTTTCTCTATACAAAAATAAATATTCAGTACCACAACAAAAGCTTCTAACAATACATTCCATATAACACCATGAACGAGCCTTTGAGAACGTAATAGCTCCCGTTGCTATGGCAACGAATGGGAGGAATCTAACAGTAAAGTATGGATTAGATAATAGTTAGGGAGGGATGTATCGCATTATTTACGAGTGTCTTGGAGATTTAAGCAGATGTATTATTAGGTTAGTGGTATGAACTTTGACTGGCAAGTCAGAGATCTCAGGTTTGAAACATTAGGTGAGATCGAGCAAAACCTTATAAATCACTACATAGTATAAAACAAAGTCGCTTCCCGCGTCTGTCTGTCCCTATGTATGCTTAGATCTTTAAAACTACGCAACGGATTTTGATGCGGTTTCTTTTAATAGATAGAGTGATTCAAGAGGAAGGTTTATATGTATAATACATGCATATTAGCGTAACCGTGCGAAGCCGGGGTGGGTCGCTAGTTAATAATATAAGTAAAATTTTTGTTACGTAAAATGGTTTTGTCATCAGAACTAAAGCTGTGTACCAAATATCAGATCAATCTGTCAACAGGAAGGGGTGAAATATTAGTTACTAAATTTGAACCAAATAATAAACAGGTCAAGCTAAATAAAACCGTTTAAAAAACAGTGTAGTGCGGTTCGAATTCGATCGAATAGGCCAACTAACGCCCGACCAATCATCCATCAGATATGCCCTAAGGCCTATAGGCGTGATAGCCTAGTAGTATGATCGTTGACTGGCAAGACAAAGATCTCAGGTTAGAACCCAATTCATTTCATGTGCGTATTATAAATTAATTATCACTTACTCCGTGCCTCGAAAAGCACGTAAATCCGTTGGTCCTGTGCTAAATCTTTCTCCGGTCGTGTTGGATTGCCGTCTCATCGTAGGTAGGTACTAAGAGAGTGAGGGAATAGAGAATGCACCTCTGCTTACGCACTTAAGCACTATAATAGAATCTTCTGCATAGTTGACTAATCTCCGTTGAAATTGGTCAGGAAGATATTATATTTAAGCCGTATGTAACTGTTACTTTTACGTACCTAAATACTAGTGACGATAAATACGACGATATTAATATTATTATTATTTATATTATTATATTGAGAGTTGTTAGTAACAACTCTCAATGAAGTAATTAATATCGAATTAATAATTTTCATCATTCAATTTTCGCTGTCATTGATGAGTTGATTACTATTTGATTATTCTATCTATAAATTAAATCTACCATGTCTGTGTTTTAATGTATGTTTACTCTATTAAAACAAATAGTTTAAATATTGACCGGACTATTTGACTTCACCATATGAAGCAGGCGAATTTGCTCTTTATTTCAAAGGCCACAGAATTCAATTTCCATAGGTTTATTTTCAACTTCATTAGTTGTACTTAGTTCCTGTTCAACTATCCTATTTGCTGAATACATAAAATTGTTTCAAGGTTTAGCTTTGCCCGGGCAATGTTGGTTCTGCTTGCCTTAAAGACTTTATAACGTGCTCCTGACCGAATTTCGGTCACAGCAGCCAATCTCAATAGAGATTAGCCAACGCAGGAGATATTATAGTGCACAAGTGTGTGCGCAAAAACAAGTGCACTCTCTATTCCCTCACTCTCATAGTCCGATGGGACGGCCTTCCGACACGACCGGAGAGAGATCAAGCGCAGGACCTACGGCTTTACGTGCTTTCCGAGGCACGGATTAAGTGATAATACATTTATAATACGCACATAACTTACAAAAAGTCAGAGGTGCGCGCCTTGGGTTCGAACCTGAGAACTCTGACTTGTAAAAACTGATAAAAGTCGTAAATATCCATGTAACCAAGATTAAAAACCGACTGTCGACTAGGAGAATGAAGACTTGGAACTACAAAGCGTAAATTCTATAAGGTGCTTCTAAATTATCTGCCACGGCTGCAATAGGAGATAATATTGGTTATTTATATTACCATAGTCTAAACATCATATAGTCAGTCGACGCGTTTGATGTTTTCGGAAATGCCGACAACGTCTAGACATTCGTCGCGACGTAAAAAGTGTTAGGGTTGACACAGGACTAAAAACAAAAATATGTTTTTATAGTGTTTTTTTTTTGTAAGTATGTATAACACGTTATCAAAATTGGAAAACGTGGCCGCCATTTTGAAATTTTTATTTACTGGGCCGATTGCTTTCAAAATCGATATCTGAGAGTCCGCATGGTCTCCAAGTACAAAGCCGTTGTCAGAATTGAAAAAGGTGGCCGCCATTTTGAACTTTTTATTTACTGGACCGATTGCTTTCAAAATCGATATCTGAGAGTCCGCATGGTCTCTAAGTACATAGCCGTTGTCAGAATTGGAAAAGGTGGCCGCCATTTTGAAATTTTTATTTACTGGACCGATTGCTTTCAAAATCGATATCTGAGAGTCCGCATGATCTCCAAGTACAAAGCCACCCCTGAAAACCTAGAAAACGATACCCATATTGATTTTTACTAAAAACTTGCGTCCGCCATCTTAGATCTCAAAATTAGTGTCATATTCGTTATCACCACCCCCGAAAACCTAGAAAACGATACCCATATTGATTTTTACTAAAAACTCGCGTCCGCCATCTTGGATCTCAAAATAAATGTCATATTCGTAATCACCGCCCCCGAAAACCTATAAAACGATACCCATATTGATTTTTACCAAAAACTCGCGTCCGCCATCTTGGATCTCAAAATAATGGTTAGAATCGTAACCACCTCCCCTGAAAACCTCAAAACAATACCCATATTGATGTTTTTCAAAAACTCGCGTCCGCCATGTTGGATCTCTAAATTAATGTCATAAGTATTCATAATCAACACACCCGTTGAAAAATTGAATCAACATTTAAAATTCAAATAAATAAAATGCGACACCCGCTAATTCCTAGGACCCAACAATTCCATACAAGCTACGGTGCGCCCCCCCTCCGTCCCCCGTTCCACACACCCCGCACGATTGCTCTGTCTAGACGTGTTCGTTGGACTACTGTAGGGAAAGAGAAGACCTCTTTATACTGTGATATTACAATAGTAAAGTAATTTTTTTTATCTAACGTCATATTTTTTTTTCTTTTGCCTGCGTTTTATTGCGTAAGTCTAATTCCGCTCCATGCTCCAATTTTTTTTTTACTGTTCCGGGGTACGAAATTTCTTCACTATTGTAATCTATATACCCAATACTTTCTCGCATTGCAACCATTGCAGACCATTTAGAAACACAGTATATACATGAAACATACATATATCTCAAGCCTGAAGGCCGAAATTATAGAGTAACTCATTCTGAAACTCCATATGCATCTAAATGCATATTGCATATTATGCACATGTTGGTTACTAGCTCTGCTACGCAAGGACGCACCTGACCTATTTAAGGGCAACGCTAAACAGGTCAGTTTGCCCTAGGGCATCTGGGATAAAAATGAACATAATATTACAATGCTCTCGTATTTTTACAGGGAAAGTAGGCAGTGGCGTGCATAGTATCCAACTATAGGGCAAGCCCAGGAAACTTTTGAAGATTACATTAAAGTAAAAAAAGAATTATAACTTCTTTGTCATCGTATGGTTTATAAACAAAAGTTTAAACCACCCGACATGGCTTTACACGCCGTTGATAAATTTCTCAGGTATGCTGGTTTCCTCATTAATTTAATAATTTTTCTAATACATAAATCAGATAAATCAGAGGTGCGTGCCTGGGATTCGGACCTACGACCTTTGATTTGTCAGTCAAACGGTCATATAAATATATAATAATATATATATAGTATAAAAACGCATAAATAAATGCCAATAAGTCTCAGTTTGTAAACACTCCTAATCGATAGTATATACAAAAAATAAATTCGTAAAACAAAAAAATAGCTTAATGATTCCCCTCTTGACCTCAAACTTTTTAATATAAACATCAGCTGGCACCTAATTAGGCAATAGAGATGTTCAAACTGCCGACTTTCCTTAATTCTGAGTTTTCTATCGCTATTCTGAACATACCACAACTTAGAAAGAAAAAGGGTCTAGTGAGTTCGGTGTTACTTAGTAAATGTTAAGACGTAAGATGAATAGTAAGAAGGGTTTCAAGACAATAAACTAGTGTTGTCTTAGTTTTATCGATATACAGAGCGAGGCTCTCAAGAGTACGTTTAGACATTGGGTGAAACTAGACTTAAATTTATCGACGTAAAAAATATTTTTAAATAATACCCAGACTAGTTCTTAATTCATATGCTATCTGATGAGTTGCTACTCATCAGTTAGCACAATGAATTTCTTATTAACCATTTCTTTTTAAATTATCGAAAAGTGAAATTGTAAAAAAATGATACAGGCAAAAAAAATGTTTTTAAATAATTTAATAAAGAAAAATTCGATTGAGGATTTGAACCTGAGACCTACTAGTTGAAACCATCAGCCACTCTGCTCTCTTTCTAAAATTGATGATTTTTTTAAATAAAAAAGGGGTATCGTGTAACCCAGTATCTGGGTTGTGGAGGTCTGATAGGCAGTCGCTCCATGTAAAACACTGGTATTCAGCTGCATCCGGTAAGACTGGAAGCCGACCCGGTAGTTGGGAAAAAAGCTAGGCAGATGATGATTTCAGAAAATTCAATCTACCCTAAGCATGAAGTCCGCAAATTTAAATTTTGTATTCCATGAAAATTAAATAAACAAATAAATAAAATGTTGTTTTTCATCATAAAAAAGAAAACAACTACATAATTCAGAAATTGTCTCAAAAAGAAAACTAAAGTCTAATTCTGTGACCACTAATTTAAACAATGTTTTGTCCCGCGGGCCAAAAATTAGAACGAATCAGTTAACATCAAAAAACAAAAAACCTAAAACTCTTGTTTTGTTAGAATAGATTTAAATAATTCGGTAATCTAATTTCGAAGCGCTTGTTGAACCCTAAAAAGGAAAAACAAAAGGGTTCCGCCTATCGAAATGGTCCAGGTTAATAATGCAATTAGAAGTACCTTGTAACCTTCCTTAAGTCGGCGTATTGGTACAAGCAGCATTTTAACGGCGGTTGAGCGATTTTAATTGCGGTGTAGCGATTTTAATTGCGGTTAAGCGATTATTTTACTGGGTAAGCGATTTTAATATTAGTTCGTTTAATTGATTGTCAAAAGTAGTGTTGTGAATGGTGCTATGTGATATAGATATTATTCAGGACAATATTAAAAAAAAATATTGTATAAAAAATCATTAAAAGCTTTAAAAAAATAAAATGTTGATTCTTATTTTTTTATGCAACTTTTAGAATGATTAAATTACAGATCACGATTCGAATTTCATTCTTAAAACTCAAAAAACCATTTTTTTTTGCAATTGGTCCTTTGAGCCATTTTTTGTATTTTCCCTCCGCTAACCGCTCTTACAGGGACCACACCCGGCTCCTAAAAGCCACTTCTGTCCGTGGGAAAAGGTAATTATTGACTTTTTCAACTTCTCCCTAGACGCCTGGCCAAAGTAGATAAGGCGGCCTAATTAAAACCCAACTGTGTAGTTCTTTTCCACTGACGAGAAGAATAAGAAAGGAATGAAAGATTGTCTGTGGTTTTTATGGGAAGATAAGCTGATCCGTTACGACTGACAATAGGTTCAGTTGAAAGCCAGCAAAATGACCTGGAGTTATTTTGGCTGGAAGGCACACAGCAACTTTATCTTTTATTTATTTTAAGACTTTTGTTTTATGTCTGTTTTTTTTTTCTTTTTCTCAAATTTAATAAGTAACGTAGGTACTTCTGGCATTTACGCAGGAGATATTATAGTGCATCAGTGTTTGCGCAAACAGAGGTATACTTGTTATTTCTATACACAGGGTTCCCATATCCCATAGTAAAAGTTGTTCAAAATGATGAGTTTAATTACCCCTTTTAAGGATGCTGGTGTTTTACAAATAACCCTGTATATTCTATATCAGGGCTGTCCAAACAAAGGCCCGCGGGCCGCATGCGGCCCGCGGCTTGTTTTCATGCGGCCCGCGACACACATTTTAATCTAAAAATAGTTATGGACACAAATAGTTTGGATAATATTATTCGTTGTCAAAACATGTACTCAATACTTGGTATAATTATTTATCTTCAGTCTTGCAACTGAAAATATTTTTCTGGCCCTCCAGCTTTTGTATGAAATTTAATTAGCCCGCGAAGGTGTATAGTTTGGACAGCCCTGTTCTATATGATAGTTAAGTATTAGCAAACCTCAAGGTTTAGAGTTACGCCACAGTATCGCAATACTGCGATGATACTGCGAGTACAGCGACGTTCGCTTAAGAGTCTCGTTTTGAGCGTTTGTACGTAGTTTCCGTACTGTATGATTATTATTCTGTGGTTACGCGGACCGCAGGACCAAAACATCTAAAATAAGAGCAAAAAATATTCTGCACAAGTCCAGCCGGGTAAAATAGGGACAATAAAGCCTGGCCTACACTTAGATACCTCATTTGAAGCTGTGTTTGTCGTCTTGCCACTATTTGTGAACCATTGTGGTTCTTGATTGTGTACCTCGGCTTTGGTCTAAGTTTATGAAGCCATTTGGTCTTTGACATATTTTAGCAGTGTTGGTTTTTGTGTTATACATTTAGGAACTTTTAGGTTTTAAATATCCTGTGTGGTTGCGAAATTCCTTGATTTTTAATGTTTATTTTATTTGTTATTAAAGGGACAACGAACAGCTGCATTATTAAATATTAATATATGAGGTACTTACATCTAGGTAATAATAATTTTGCAGCCCACAGCACTGTCCATAGATTACCAATCACTGAATAAATAGCTAGGAACCAAAGACTATAGAGGCATAACTAATATTTAATTTAAAATATAAAACCAAAAACAAAAATAAGAGTTTAGAGTGACAAATAAATATAGTAAGGAGTTCGCATTACAAACTGCTAAACCTTAGTGAATGACATAAGTCAGGGGAGGTTCCTTGCGTGCTACGCCCGCGTTTTTATTATAATACCTACATTAATTTGTTTTAAATCTTTTACCAGTAAAACAATTTTATTATAAAATTATAGTTAATACAACAACTATTGTATATTACTGTATAAAGAGGAGCATTGCATTGTTCTTTTAGGAACTTATCTTATAATGGCGCCCAACACGGGGCTAGAATTCACGCAGATTGGTTCAGATTTTCTTATTTCTGCTAACTTGTTTTTTTTTTATTTGCATTTTAGTTTTATTATTGACATTGGTATGATTCAGGTTGTTAAATGATCAGGTAGCGATGATGATAGATATTCACGCCCTCCCCTTCCCCTTTAGGTAAAAGTGGCTCAAGAAGATAGTTTATAACCCTATATAAACACGCCGTTTCCACAGATGGAGAGGTGTAATTTTTCGTGTGGTTTGATTCCCCGTCAAAAAAAAGCTACGGGTGATGACGATAAAATCCTCTCGTATTTGGTCTATTTATGGTATTTATTTTCGTAGCTGAATATTAAATGCGAACAATATAATTAAATCGAAACAATATAAGTGCTTCTCATGAGTTTTTGAAGTTGATCTCGGAAGTAAGTTGTTAGGGATTCTTGTAAGCGAATACCGATTTTAATAAAAGAGGAAAATAATAATTTTGTTGTTCCTTACAAAATTTGATTCATAATGAATGAGAAATCGATTAAAAAAAATTGCTGTAGGTATTGCTTTTGGATCGCTGGCCCTTTTAAAGAAAGAAAGAAAAGATAATTCAGAAAATAAAAATTGAAAAGTAGCAGACAAAAATAAATAATTTAAAAAAACTTGAAAAGACAAAACTAACAGCATTAAGCTGTAAAGGCTGTCAATCTAACCCCATGTAATAAAATGGTCACTCCTGACGAACCAGCGTCCAATTTCAACGGAGACCAAAACAAGGAACAAGGAGAGGAAAACAACATTAGCGTTCTTATGATAATAGATGGCGCCACGTGTCTTTCGAATCATGATTGAATTTAAATTCTAAATAAACGCGGGAAAAAGTTAGTAATACAATATTTTAATCTGTCGTATTGTAGAGCCGAACACTTAAAATTCAAAACATCAATAAATTATATAAAAAATCCTTTCAACCCTTCAAAGAGGGACCATCAAAATTCGGGACAGAAAAGCTCCTAGCTTTTAATAAACAACTGCACAAATTGACACGCCTCAAAGGCGTACGGCTGTTTCAAATGCGTACGTCCGCGAAACACAAAGGACGAGAGGTGGAAAAAAAAAGATTTTTTGCCCAAAGCCTTTGCAAAAATATTTTTTGAAGTTAGCATTTGCAGTTTGAGATTTACTCTGACATATATGTGAGTGGGGATGGTTTTTAATGGTTAATTTTAGCTTGTATTCTGAAATAGCAGGATGGCCAGCTGCTTTTTTTCTTTTTTTATAACTAGCCTTTTCACAGTTTTTTTTTTGTTTTTCCCGAATTGTAATTTTCCATTTTTTCTTTCGTGAAAACCATTTTCGAACTACAACGAACATTAAAAAAAAAATTAGATATTTTTGTGAATTTTTTACATGTTATAGCACATGATAGCTTATTAAATATAATTATTTAATAAGAAAATTTGAAAAAACAACTGCCACACGCCCTAGGCGTGTTAAAGAGATTTGAAATTTCGATTGATGCCGATGGGATACGGTGGCTCAGCGGTTAGAGCGTCGACACGGTATGTCGAAGATCGTGGGTTCGTATCCCATCCGTATCAGTTGTTTTTTCAAATTTTCTTATTAAATAATTATAAAAATTAGATAGATTAAAAAAAACCTTTTTTGGTGCAGCAAATAGCGATTTTAATAACACATAATATTATCAATATTTAATCTACCTCGCATTTATTTCACAAAAGGTCAAATATAATAATATCTAACTAACTCTAATAATCTAACTAATTCAACTCATCAAAAGGTTATTCCGTCCAATGGAATCCAAGAAAATGACAGCTAATGTCTAAAATGACATTAGCTGTCATTTTCTGTTTCAATTTAAAAATCCTAGTTTATGGTACTAGATTTCAACTATCAACCATTCGCTAAGAGGTGTCGCGGCGCTACAAAAGAGTGTCTATTACGTCGAAATCTTACGCAAAACCCGAAAAAGGGTACTCAACCCGCAATCAAATAACTTAGACACGGGACCTTCAGACCCTACCTCGGTCACTATTTATCCTTACCATTGAAAATCACGTCCATAACTACAAAATACGGTCTCTCTAACAGTGTAGGAAGTCTGTAGATAAAATCTATATTGATAGAACCCCTGCATTGGTATAAGTGCCAACATTTTAGATTGGAGCGATATAGCGCATTGTGGAAACTTGAATACGATCAGAAATCTTAAAAGTTGAATGGTATTTTTTTCATTTGTCGCGGATAAAAAGACCACCTTTTTCGGGTTGAGAGAAAATCGTAAACCTTTTAATTATTCGTACTTAATATAATTAAGCAGCATGTATAGGAGGAATACGGGAGAGTGAGACGGATAATTTCGTGGAGGGATAATGTCGTGCTGTGTGGTTTCCGGCCTAAGAATATAATCACCCCTAGTCCCGCGGGTGTCGTAAGAAGCGACAAAGGGAAAGATCCGGAGGATGGGCAGCAGCATCCTTCTGTGTAACAGCAATCATCTGCTACTGCGATTGCCAACCCGCTTGTCCAGCGTGGCGATTATGAGCGCACAATAGTGGCGTGCATTGGGAGTCCTATGTTCAGTAGTCGACTAATACAGGCTGATGATGATGGGAGGAGTACGTAAGAGTGAGACGCAATTCCTTGGCTTTTTTACACAAATCGAGGTAAAAGGTTACACTCCACCACAAACACATACACTAGCCTAGAACGTTTGTGGGGATATGAGATTTTTTTTTAATCCTTAAAGGCAAATACTTGACGACAAACCGAATTGATCGTGTGTGTTGCTTAGCTAGCCAGCGCAAATAGTAAACTTCTTCTATTTCAAATTGGTGAATTAAGCATTCCCACAGTCTTGTGTTTGTTGCCATTATAATAGATGATAACAAGACATGCTACAAAACAATAATCATCGTAATAACTATCGTTCTCATGATTTATCTGATAATCTTATCACAGCGATTTGAAAAACGGCCGTTATTATACAGCGCCATCTCTTATCAATTACCGAGAATAAGTTTACTATACAGCGCCATCTCTTATCAATTACCGAGAACAACTTAACAATTTTAAAGAAAAACATTTCCTATCCAACCACCACGCTGCAGAAATGAAAAAAAATTCAAAGATATAAACATATTGTAATTTTTATCAAGAAAATCAACGCTTTGCCCAGTCAAGGAGACCGTTTTCACAGTGTACTGTGCCAACCGGCAAAGATATGCATCGATGAGACAAAGATACTTGGCAGACAACCAAGCTGGATTGTTTAATTTTTAGTTTTACTGTTCGCTAGAATTTGGCTCGGTTTAAAGTTACTATCGATTTTGTTTTGATTTATATGTCTTGAGTTACATCGCTAAGCTGCTTTCGCTTCGTTTAACTTGAATTAGCTTGAACAGCTTAAAATACGCTTTATTTGCATGAAGTTAAGCTGCTAAGTTTTTTTTTATGGAAAACTGCAAAGGAAGTAAGCGTTTCCAAGAGCCCAAGTCTGCTTATTTTACAAACGTACGCTTCAGTAGGCTCCAAACAACTCAATTCCTACTGGTTTCCCATGTTTCCCATTGAAAAATGGCATAAACAGTAGTGTCTACATGTATCTAAAAAATATTGTGTCCGGTTTGATGCCAGCTTACCTCTTACAAATATTGACTCTTCGCCACCGCTGTCAATAGTGTCGAAGGAATAGTTTTTGCCATCCAATTTCCTAACTAATATTATAAATGCGAAAGTAAGTTTGTTTTTTTCCTCTGTTTATTACCTTGTCACACCTAAACTACTTAATCGATTATCCTTAAATTTTGCATATACGTTGTTAAGTGTTTAGAAACGGATATACCGTACATTTTACCCCGACAAGAAAGTCTGTCCCCTAGGAAAACAACGGACAACTAATCTAACTTTAGAACATCCTATCCCTTTGGGTTGCGGGGGTCAGATAGGCAGTCGCTGCGTTGAAAACTGATATTCAGCTGCATCTGATAAGATTAGAAGCCGACTCCAACAAAGTTGGGAATAATAAGGCTAGGAGGATGATGTTAATGTGTGATTATGAAATGATTATAATAATTGAATGCCTTATTTTTTAAGTGCTGTAATAAAAAGTTACTATTATGATTTATTTATTTAAGTACCGTTAGAAAATACTATAAATAAAAGGACTAAATATAATTTACGTTCATCTACGAGTCATCAACTCTCTTTTAAATCTAAACTATGCCGTAAAAATATATCATACAGACAGACGAAGTAACTTCAGTATTTAACTTTCAGAGATTATCTTAAACGAACTCAAAAACTCAAATTTAACGACATAAACCCATCACAAAGTAATTGTCGTTAAAATTAATCGTCATTAATAATTTAATGATCGCAATCGTCGATTAAACGGCAGTCGTTTTGAAATGACTTATGAGCGATGCATTTTAATATTTTTGGACGTCCATAACTGCCATTCACAATGCAGTTGTAATAAATTTATTTTTCGTGGTCTTTCGGGACGGATGTTAATTTATGAGCGGTAATTTTGTTATTTCTGAATAGTGATATTATGTGACGTGAATAGCAGTTTCATTGCGGTAATTTTCTCCTTTTTATTACTGATTTAAAAGCGAAATAATTAAAATTAATTTATGTTTATGATTTTTGATATATGGAAGCAGGTAAACTAAGAAAATTTAATATGAGTAGATACAAAAAAATAAATATTAAATCTTTACTCTCCCGGGCTACAAAATAAAGCAAAAAAAGGGGAATGTAAGAGTTCTTACCCTAAGCGAGGTGAGTAAGAGTAAGGATATAAAATTCACGGTTAGAGAACCAGGTCCTCCTGATCTGCATATCATCCCCCGCCTGTATTAGTCCACTGCTGAACAAAGGCCTCTCCCATAATCGCCAAGCTGGGTAAGCGGGTAGGCAATCGCAGTAGCAAATGTTTGCTGTTACACAGAAGGATACTGCTGTCTTTCTTCCGGATCTTTCCCGACACCCGCGGGACGAGTAGGGGTGGTTGTATTCTTAGGCCGGAAACCACACGGCACCAATCGATCTGCATAACGCCCTAAGTAACCTGCTGGCTGGAATGACCTCTATGATGCTTACAGGCGGAAATGTAACAACAGTTACAACTTAAATAAAACACACAGTTGGAAACAATCTCACAATCTGTCACTCGACTCGAAGGACCGCGGAAAAGGACCAAAAGTTAATGACACAAGATTTTTCATTCCCTAACTTATGATATTAACAAATATTATATATAGTGCCTATCCATCCGTCGTCCATAGCTGGCGGTTTTCCAAAACTGGCCATAACGAACGCATTTCGACTGTATTTGCTTGTAGTATAATCTAGAAGCGGAAAGCGATGTATTTTATCGTCCACTATATCATGGTGTTTGTAAGTAAAATTTAGTTTTGTACCAAGATTTGTGGAGGGTATTGTTGAAATAATGCGAGTGACCCGTTTACCTAGTTGTGGTTTAACCCATTATTGTTAGGGCTGGCTTTAAATCAGCGATGTTACACTTATCTTTTGACTAGATTTTGGCCATGGTTTTGACCGTTTGAGGTCGAACAGGATAATCTGCCTTTTCTGACCGGAATTTGGACAGAAGGACCACGATTATAATTTATTAAATAATAAAAAGGTATTAAAATACTTAGAGTATATAAGAAAATATAGAGCAACCCTACAGAAGTATGAACCATAAGCACGGATAGGTTGTTCATCAACCATACGATAAGAAGAAGCACGGATATGAAAAACGCGGCCGCGACACGAGCTCCGTCCGCGATCATACCTCGATCGGCTGCGGTTCAACTAGGCTCCACGAGCAAAAAAGTTATATTTCAGCATAAATCATAGTTAACTGCTGTAAATTTAGCAAAAATTACTAGAAAACATAATTTAAAAACTTCAATTTTATTTTAGAATTTCAATAGTGAGCACAAGGCAATGATGTGACGTTATCACTCTATATTTTTTATATACTCTAAGTTAAAATATCTTGATTTAAATTGATTAAAAAACGCATATATTTATCAATTGGTCCACACTAACATGACCTATGTCAAGTAATTTATATACTGTGGCGTGGCCCGTCTCAAGCAGACGTTAGCCCCAAATAATTGGACCATCAAACATGAGATGTATGACATTTTATGACATTTTTTTGTACACATATTTTTTGGCCATAACATCATTTATTTAGGGTATCCGTTTTCTTGGAGAGAAATATTTGTCCAGGTATTTACCATAGCCCGAAAGTCTAATGACGTCTTCCTTGCCTTATTATAATTATATATTTCTTCCTTCCTTTTTATTATTTCCTTGTTATAATTCCCAATTTCGGTCGGCTTTTAATCTAACTGGTTGCAGCTGAATATAATTTTGCACGGAGCGACTGTCTATCTGACCCCCGCAACCCAAAGCGATGCGATACCTAATCTAAAACTAGATCAATAGTCAGAATTTTACAATGGTATAGACTACACAATATATCTTTAAACTAATGAGGTAAAGAACAGAATTATAACATAGACTCACACCTGTATTCCCCAGAGGGTAGGCAGAGGTGAATGCAGTTCACCCACGTTTCGCCGGCTATGTTATAAGTCCCGTGTAATGGTGGCAAGCTTATTGTCATTAACCGGTCACAATTCCAGATTCCGTGCTACTCCTAATAACACTTTGCCCGACCTGAGGATCGAACCCAGGACCTCGTGCTCAGCATCAACGTCGCAGTACAAACACAATTAACGGAATATAATAACAAATCTATCTCTCAACTAGTCCACAGTCTGTTGTGTCCACTGCCCAGCACTGGACAAGGCATGTAGGCGTGTCGAGAAACTGCGCAGTAGAATCCCGCATCGTAACAAATATTTGTATGACCTACATTTTAATTGGTGTTGGTTCAAACATTGGTACCAACGTAACGGGAGGAATTTAAGGGTTTTGTAAACAAATTAATGTTTCTTTAACTTAAATATTACGGTTGTTTCTAAAAGGGTAAGCAAATATAATATGCCCGGGAAATGTGTAAATGTCTAGTAGATGACTGTAAAATCTATCTTTTGACGTGACAACGTCTTAAATTAGGTTGCGGCTGGGAGTCACTTATGAAAAAGTGTAACGCTCGGTAACGTTACGATGAGTCACCGAACGAGAGAGAGGCCCGCCGAATGCCTTGCGTCTCTCTCCCACTCAACTATGACGTTGTCACGTAAAATCTTCGCCCGTAAAACCGACTTTACAGGCAACCATTTTTTTTAAAATAAAATCTTAATCTTCTCGGCGAAATGTAATGAAGAGTGAAACCTTAGAGTATATAAAAAAGTATAGAGCAACCCTACAGAAGTATGAAGCGAAAGCACGTGTAGGAACAACGCGGCCGCGACACGAGCTCCATCCGCGATTTCATCTCGATCGACTGCGGATCAACTACCACGAGTAAAAAAATTACATTTTAGCTTATAACAAGGTTAACTGCTATGTTAATTTTTGCAAAAATGACTAGAAAACATAATTTTAAAAATGATATTTAAACATTTCAATGTTGAGACCTGCTTGCGCTCCGCACAAGGCAATGTTGTTGACATTATCACTCTATATTATCTTATACCTATACTCTAAGAGCTTATTGTTTTTTAATTATTAGCTTATTGTGGTTAGTCACGTGGAAGGAAAACAGTCGTGGTAGATCACCAACACGATGGACGGATGCGGATGTGGTGAAAGAGGTCATCAGAGAGGACTTTCAGACATCTGTCCGAAAACTGTTCCACATGGAGCGCTGTGGTGGAAAAAACTGCGACCTCATGTGGCCACGACCCTCAGTCATGAGGAAACCATTAAGGAGTAGGATACTCTAAGAGAGTGGTTAAAACCATGTCACGAGCTAAAGAACAACGAAATACCCTCATTTAAAAAAGCTAACCGTTTAAAAAGTCATAAAAAAGTTTATATTTTTTTAATTGACTGACAATAATAATTCAAGAGGCGCCCCAGTAATTAAAAATGCTGGCATTTAACAATCAGAGACAAAGGGGTAAAAAGGGGTGGAATAAAGGCAGTCACACACTGTGCAATTAGGGGGAGCGTGCCAAATGTCGCATTCATCGGGTGAATGACTTTATTTTATAAGAGATAGCGTGTAGACTCGGCTTTAATGGTTTGAAAGCACTCAAGTTATTAATAGATGTGATATTTTTGGTGATTTTAGAAGATCTTAATTGCAGCAGAAATTAATTAAAAAATATATTTTCTTTTCAGTCTTATTGGCTTATTGGTTACGGACTTGCTTTGCAAGCACGTGGGTGGGGTTCAAACCTGGCATGTACCAATGCGAATTTTTCAATTTCTACTTTTTTAGTTAATCTAAGACACCACTGAATATCAGTGAAGAAAAACATCGTAAGGAAAACTGGACTTAATAATCTGGAATCGCAAACCCGCAGTGAGCTAGCCTGGTGATTAATGCTCAATCCTTCTCTATACGAGAGGCCTTTGCCCTACAGTGGGACTGTTACAGGCTGATTTATTATTTTCCTTTTATTAAGTATTTGAGCCTGCAGCTTTGCCTGTGTGGTGTTTAAACTATAAAAAGTATCCTATATCGTACTCCAGATCATAGTCTATCTGTGTGCTAAATTTCATTAAAATCCGTTGAACGGTTTACGCGTGATTGAGTAACAAACATACAAACATAAATAACAAGATTAACCCTTGCGCAGCGAAATACTAAATTACGTAGCGAGTAGGATTACGAATAGCTGGCAGAGCGGCTAGTGTATTTAAACAGCTAGTCTTAGGTTCAAAGCCTAGTCGAAATAAAAAAAATCAAAATGATTTTATAAAAGAAGGTATCATTTTATGATTTGTGGGTTTGCAGGTTAGGGGTGAAAAATGCGTCGCACTAAGAACAGTCGAGGTTTATTTTATTTCAAGTGGAATATTCTAAAACATTATTTTTTACCCCTCTTAGGGAACTGCAAGAATATGATAACTCTCGATCAAGTTACATTTCAAATAAAAAATACTTAATCAAAATCGATTCATCCGTTTTGGAGCTACGATGCCACAGACACACAGACACGTCAAACTTAATACAGCTCTTTTTGAGTTAGGGGTTAAAAACATTAAATATACCTATATGTATAAATGTCATAAAATTACTAATTACAATATTTCATTTAAAAAACCTATTAACACCTTTCCGACCAAGAAATCGTACCTAGGACTGTCATCAGCCACATTAAAACATGCTTAATCACTGGTGCAGAAAACCAAAAGAGAATAGTTTCTCCAATTAATTAAAATTCAATTCAAATCCCGCAATCCCCACTTAAAACTTGGGCCAATAAGGATTTGACCCCGGCAAAGTTAACTTTGCCATCCTTATAGCTTATATCCCCTTGCAATAAAGTCTATTTTGGCTTAAACCAAGTTAACGCTCGGTCTAAGCATTCAATAAAGGCATTGCCATGTGTTGGGTGATGACGATTGTATTGCAATCAAACCTAACACTTGTGGGAAGGAGGGGTAAAATCGTTTTTGTAAGAAATGTTTGTTTAAAAAGGGGTCGATTTGCTTTTTGAGGGTTAACACGATTTTAATAAGGCATAAATAATATTGGTAAAAGGGGACATTTTCAAATTTCGATCATGATTCGTGAAGTCAATGTTATTTGATTCTGTGAATTATTTTTGTAAAAAAAGAGGAGGTTATTAATTCGAAAAGTATTTTTTCGTTTAAGAACTATATTTCAGGACCTAATGCTTACTGCGCCTGCGGCACTATCTCAGTTCGATCCTATCTTAATATATAACATTATTTTTGTAAGATATTTGTTTAAGCGCGATGTTTAATGCCGTGTGCCGTGTGGTACCCGGCCTAAGAATAGAACCAAATCTGTAAGATGGGCAGCAGCATCCTTTTGTGTTTGCTGTTACACAAAAGGATGCTGCTGCCCATCTTACAGATCTGACAAAGGGAAAGATCCGAAGGATGGGCAGCAGCATCCTTCTGTGTAACAGCAATCATCTGCTACTGCGATCGCCAACCCGCTTGCCCAGCGTGACAATTATATAAATACCTCTAATAAGCGCACAATAGTGGCGCGTATTGGGAGAAGCCTATGGACTAATACAGGCTGATGATGATGACGATGTTTTAAAAAAAAACACTTAAAACAAATGCAAAGCTCTGAAGTTTGGTTTACCTACTAAATCAATTAGCAATGAAAGCGTAGTAAGACTAATTAGATATTAATTACCTCCGAAAGCATAAATTATGCCTGACCTGATAAGCCTTAACCCTCAAATTGTGAAAGAAATACAGGATATGTTTTTAAGGGGAACGATTCTGAAAGGGGTAAAAATGTTATTCATTCTATTTTACACCCGGTGTCAAGTGCTGAACTAAACAAAAATATTTTAATTTTTTTTTTTATATTTACCTAATCTATCAACAATATCTACTTATCATATTATTTCCGTGAAGTTTCACTACCTAATTTGATTTAACCGATATACCTATAAAAGCGAGAATACCTTAAAAACAAGCCACCCTCCATTATACACTACAAATTATAATAATGGTACTCTGACGTGTCCCCACTTGTGCACGTACTTTTAGTGCTAAAATAGGGTACATAAGCCACATTAGAGCACATGCTCGTAATTAATTACCAACAAAAACAGAAACGAATCACTGTAGCCGAAATCGGCTTGGGATATATATATATAATTATATATATATTTATTGAATATAGAATAATATTTATTGAGTGAGAAACGTTCTAAAAATCCAAAGGCTTACCCCCAAAAGTAAAACGTAATATGTTTAAAATCTATTGTCTCACGACCCCCAGGGGGTCGCCAGTTCTTTTCCAATTTCTACACAAGCATGTTTCAATCACTATTTCTGTTGACATCACAATTCCCTATGGAAGGGTTGTAGCGATATTCCCAAAATCACGGGGTTTCTAATCCCGCTTTTATAGATCTGGGATTAATAGCCTAGCTGTATCTGTTTCTTTTTTAACCGTAACCAAAAAAGAAGGTTCTCAATTATCTGAATCTGTTTTCTATAAGCTGAAAAGTTTGGAGCATGGGATCGGTAGTGTGAAAAGTACTCCGGTAGATGTCACCACAAGTCTAAGGCGTTTAGAAAGAATTTCGTAATTTCAACTGAAGCGGGCGGACACGGTGGCTTAGTTGGTAAAGTGATGGCATAAAGATCATGTTCCTGGTTCAAGGTCCCGGCCGAGTCAATTTTGCGAGTTTCTTATTAAATATTTTCAGGAGATAATTATTTGTCTAAGGAGTAAGCTAGTTCTTGGGTTGGAGTAAATGTAGTGTAGAACGCCCTCAGGTTCGATGGAGTGACGATCTTCGTAAGGTAAATAGCCAAAAATCGTGCAATAGGAGAGACCTATGTCCTGCAGAGCACTGCTATTGCTATGATGATAATGAATGATTATTGTGAATTTTACATGTTATAGCACATGATAGCACATTTGAAAAAAAAAAACAACTGATACGGATGGGATTCGAACCCACGATCTTCGACGTACCGTGTCGACGCTCTAACCGCTGAGCCACCGTATCCCACCAGCACCAGTCGAAATTTAAATCTCTTTTTTTTACGCCGAGAGCGTGTGGAATCTATTGGAATACATTACGTATCCGACTCAGTGCTCCAAAGTCCAAAATTTGAAATTTAATGAATGTTTATAATGAATGAGTGAATGAATAATTATAATGAATGATTTGTTTGATAAAATTGGAAGTACAACAAGAATATTAAAAAAAATTGCTGAAAGCTTAATATTATTGAATTGAAAGCCAGGAACCATGAAATTTTCAGAACGACCAGGGGATTAAAAAGATTAATACGAATCGCCAGCAGAAATATAACACTGGAAATACACTGAACGAACGAAGAGGACTTTTAGTTCAATTTTATTAAATTCAATCCGAAATGGTACATCCAATTTTTTAACGAACTTTTATTTATCTTAAACTAGCGACCCGCCCCGGTTTGCGCCCGGTACGCTAATATGCATGTATTATACATATAAACCTTCCTCTTGAATCACTCTATCTATTAAAAAAAAACCGCATCAAAATCCGTTGCTAGTTTTAAAGATCTAAGCATACATAGGGACAGACAGACGCGGGAAGCGACTTTGTTTTATACTATGTAGTGATACTTTATTTCGATCCATTTATGTGATTGAATGTAATATGTAATGATTAAAATATTTAGCAGCTACAATGGAATGTTTCGGATCGAGAGACATGGAAGTCAGAGGGAGAGGCCTTTGCCCAGCAGTGGGATTATGTGGGCTGACAGTATCAGTAACGATGGAATGTGATGTTTGATGTGACGAACCTGTCAAAATCATCCACCCGACCCTTACTTATTCCTAAAAATTGTTGGGTTCGGCTTCTAATCTAAGATGCACCTGAATATCAGTTCTCTACGGAGCGACTGTCAATCTGGCCCCCACAACCCATACTGTAAAGTAAAATCAGTTGTCAGAATTTTATGAGGATACTGACTCCCTACTTTGACTATCAAAGATCTTCACGACAGCCGGGGCCAACGGCTTAACGTGTTTTCTGGACCACGGAGCAGGTCATTAAGGATATAACTTCAGAAAAGTTATACATCCGCGCTTTGTTAGCACTTAGAGCTTTCAGGTTCAAACCCATGGTCATCACTAGGCTATTACTGCCTAAAAAAATTAATGTATAAAACTGTCGTGTTGTGGCGTAATGAAGGTGTAGAGAGTGCAACTGTGTTTGTGCAACATCCATGATATTTCTGCGTTGTCTAGTCTCTGATGAGATTGGCCGCTGTGAATGAAATTCGTCCAGGAAGACAATGTACAATAACTTACAATAAGAGCTAAGTTAGCGAGTAGAGCTTTACAAGTCAAAACTAGAATTATGTTTACAACCTATTTTAAACCGTCTATAGCAGTAATACAATTTAATTTATTGTATTATTGCTATAGACGGTTCCCAAACTTATATGTATCACGCCTTCTTATTGCTTAAAACTAATATACCCACGCCTCCCCTCGGCCCAGGACTTAGCACGTAGCGGCAAGTGGGCTTGTCAAGCAAATGTAATTTTTTTGCTTGACTACTGTCCCACTTCTGGGCTCTTCTTTTTGGGTACTCCTCTACTTTGTTTTAGTGCTACGTAAACGATAAAAATGCATGATATGTGCGGGCGATCGGAGTGCTAACCGCCACGCCCGCGCCCCCCTTTACATGTCTTCGCGCCTCCCTTGTGGGGCGCGCCCCCCAGTTTGAAAATCAATGATAAAAGAATATAATTTTTCCACCAAATAATCACAAAAACTACCCTTTTTGCAATTAATGTCAAAATCAAATTGTACGCGTTCGACTCTGAGCCGATTAAAAATTATTTCCGTAATAAATATTTCTCTGATACAAATTCTCGGTTTGTTTTCAATCCGAATTTATAATTTGGCTTTTATTGTAGGTAATTTGAAACAATATCATGTAAACACAGCCTCTCCTCAACACTAGGACTTTTTCCTGCATGTAGGTCTTTTTATCTTATCGTATGGTTGATAAACAACCTGGTGTCAGAGTTTAAACCGCCATGGCTCTGACATGGCTTTACTCACCTTTGAAAAAATTTCTCAGGTGTGCTGGTTTTCATCACGATGTTTTCCCTCACCGTTTTAACAACTGATAATTAATATACAATACGCACATAGCTTACGAAAAGTCAGAGGTACGCGCCTTGGGATCGAACTCGAGACCTCTGACTTGTCAGTCGACGGTCATACCACTAGGCTATCACTGCTTATAAAATAATGCTGCATGTAGGAACAATTTACAGACTTTCATTGCGTTATGTCGGGAAAACATTGTCCATTTTGGACCACCACGAATTGGACCAACTGGAAATTGGACATACTACAAATTGGACCACTACCTTGGTGAGTTCAAAGGTCAAAAAGGTGTCTTTTTCGTTATTAAAAAAGAGATGAGATATCCTAATGCAGATCCATCAAACATCATTCCCGGAATAAAAGCTCCCTTACAACAGATCTCCTCGAAATTATACAAGGGCTTACTCTACGCGAATTTATTTCACCGCAGACTTTTGATAATAATTACATAAAGAAATATTATATACCTTGGGGTTCTATTGTTCAAAGGTTTGTTAAGAAACAGAAGGTTTGGAAGATAAGAATAAGCTCTGATTTGTGGTAGGATTTTGGCGAATTTGTTGACGCAAAATATGGATAAGGAAAAAAATACTTTTTTAGACGGTATTCAGAACAGGAATCTTCCACGGAGGTAACATTTTGAGTTACGGTTTTATCTAGTACTAGCTGATGCTGATGAAGTCGCGATAATGACCTCATGAAATTTTGATCTCGTTCCCGGAAACCATGGGTACCTATTCCAGGGATAAAAAGTAGAATATGTCTTATTCCCAAAAAAAATTGTGCAAGAGACGATGCGGTCATTAAATCTTTGTCACTGAAATTACTAATTCATGAAATTAAATACAGACAGTTATGTATAGAACGAATTTATTTGCTCATAAACACACCAGTACCAGTATATTCTAGCAACCCGCCCGGCTTCGCTCGGGTTCTTTACAGAAAACATAAAACAGTCTATGTTACTCCGAGGAGATGTAGCTTTCGGTAAAATTAGTCGAGTAGTTTTTGAGTTAAATCGTGACAAACATAAAATCAGTCATCTTTCCTCGTTAAACATAATATTAATTTAGGTAATTTTTTTAGTGGCAATTATTTATAAGGCAAACAAAACAGAAAACAATTTAAAAAAAATAGAATATTTCTTTGTATACAACATTAATAACCAGATCACGCGTAAAAACGAACAAATTTTGTTTCGTTATCTAGTATTTTAGATTGCTAACATTTAAGGGTTAATTCACACAGTCACATCGTGATGGCCATCTACAACAGTGCTTAACCTTGCAGACCGTCCCGTCGAGCATTCGCTAGTCGGTTCTGCGTTTGATCTCTCTCCAGTCATGTCTGATTGCCGTCCTACCGGTCAATGAGAATGAGGTAATAGAGAGTGCTCCTGTGTTTGCGCACAGACTTGTGCACAAACTCAGGTCATATCATATTGTAAGTATCGTAAGTAGGCTCTATCATATTGTATTTGTATGATTTAATTGATCATATCTCGATGACTATTGACTGGTGACCGATTTCGATCAGAAAGATTACTTACTTACATAGACTTACGCCTGTATAGAGGGATCGAAAATCAAAAATTGACTTTTTATACAAAGTGACTGGTCAAGTGACTCACTTTTGTATGAGAAATAAAACTGTCGTTTTCGGATTTCGACATACGAGTATTTCTTGGGGAAAGTTGTTCAGTTTTATAGACCTTACTACCTTCTGAAGTTTGATACGTCTTTAAAAAAACACCCTGTATAACTTAAAAATAAACAAAAATTTCGATAATTGAGCGAAACTTCTGTCTTTTTTGTATTGTCTCCAAAGAGGAAGATAAAAAATAATTTCGTTTCAGCATTGTCGGTCATGTCAAAAGCGTAATATAATTTTATTAACTACCTTCAGAGTACAAGGTTTTTATTAAATTATTCTCATTCAACCCCATTTTGTCTAATTAAGTTCTTTTAATTAATGAAATCAGAATTTTAGACGTGTTTTTTTAAGGTTAAAACATCATTTTTTTGGTATTGTTGAGTAATTTATTGCGTGGAATGTTTATGAGCTAGGTTAAACTTGCTAGGATATGGCCGCAGGTTGTATTCCTAACAGAGCAAAATTTTTGTTCTTTGGTTCGAAGAGTTTTTAAACTTGACGGAAATCTAAGTATAAAGAAATTCTTTTTAAAATAAATGAATACGATTATTATCCTTATTATTGTACTATTAGAAATGCGCCAGTGGCGCCCCCTATTTTTGCAGATTTTTTTTTCGTCGCGACATTTTGTTTGCTGTATGTAGGTAGGTATGTTATGTTCTTTCTTTTTTTTGTATCTCTGCCCAAAGGGAATAAAACCTTTTTCTATCTTTTTTCTGTCTGTCTAAGGTGTATCTTTTGAACAGTAATAGGCAGACACAAAATTTTCACGTAGTACTTACTACTTTGGCCGCTATAACAACAAATGATAAAAAATAAATAATTAAGAAGCACCCCTGTATTCAATTTGATATTCAAATACAAAAGTTTAGTTAACAACAACAGCCAATTTTAACCACTCAACCACCAGTTAAAATGATCCACATAATATAGTAACCCAACCACATTATTTCCCCAAAGATAACCGACAAACAGATATATATTACAAAGATAGGGTTGTAATAAGAAAATAAGGAAAATTCGTTTCGAAAAGCAATAAATTGGTTGATTCAATACGTAAAAATATAATAAGAATAATTTGATGTATCACAATTTTTTTGATGTTATATTCTATCAAGGATGTCAAAAGTTTGCCTCGGTCTATTTTAAATGTCATAATATTTTACGTATGGATCGAAAATCGTTACAGAATTTCTAGTTCCGGTTTTTTTTTCAACCTGACAGAAAGTGTCAAATTAAATCAAGGTCTCGACCACATATATTTTTTATACTTTCCGTTACATGCATTACCGGTTTTTTTAATTGCAATTTCACAACGTTTTCTGCATAATACAAATAGAATATTTATTTCTTACTCTTCTCTCTCTCTCTTACTCTTCTTACTTCTTTTAGCAATATAGTTCTGAATGGTTCAAAAATACAGAAGAATAACTCGCTACGAGAAGGAATTAGGGAACCGATCAATCTACAAAAATAAAAACTACATTTTTATACCTACGTAATCTACGTAAATAAAAATCGATTGCCAAAAAATTGTCCGCGCATCACTTTAAAGCGACTGGTCCAATTTTGATGATTTTTTTGTGAGGATTTAATTTTGAGTGAGTATGTACCTAAATGGTCTAAATTTACAATTGCCCGACGTTCTGAGTGCGATTCCCGGATCGGGCAGTGAAATTGAGTTTTTCCATTAAAATAATCTCAGTTGCAGCACGTCATTGAATTGTGCTCGGTTAATGGCAATAGGAACGCTCCCATAACATGGGACTTATAACAAAACCGGCGAAACGTGAGTGTACTGCATACACCTCTGTCTACCCCCTGGGAATACAGGCGTGAGTCTATGTTATGATATGTTATTTAATAAAAATATTGCCAATGGTCATGAGTTCATTACCTATCAGCTACCAACATAAAATATCCAATAATACCATTTTTTTTGCCAACCCTAATAATATGGAATATTTTCTGTAGCTATTTATAAAGCCTGGCCCTCCTTGTTTTCATTCTGCAGCGTGATATATATTGCCTATCTTGCGCTTTATCATACAACGGGAGCGAGGGATGAGCGGAGCGGAAAATGAACGGAGATGATCACAAGATATTTGTTATGCTCAATGCTTTTGGTTTCTCTGTGAATTCTGATTTATGTAATCTATATTCTGTTTTCTTTAAATCAGATGAGTTACATGTTTGATAATAAAGGCGTTAGAGTCGTGATAGCCTAGTAGTAAGACCGTTGCAAATCAAAGATGTCAGGTTCGAACCCAAGGCGTGCACCTCTGACGTTTCGTAAATTATGTTCGTATTAATTATCACTTACTCCGTGCCTCGGAAAGCACGTTAAGCCGTTGGCTCTACGCCTGATCTACCCGATCGTGTCGGATTTCCGTCCCAAAGGTCATGCCCTTAGTGATGGCCCCCCGTAAAGGGGTGCCTTTTATTTCATCCCTGTATTGTAGCTTTTTTGTTTGTGCTTCTTTCCAGACCGGCCACGCCTGATATAATACCGGTATTTTGGAAAATATATCTTTGAAGGTTACCGGTTATCGATATATCAGGATTATGAGGATATAATGAGGTGGTAACCCAAATTATCAAAAAAGGAAACTGATATTCAGTTGCATCTGGTTAGATAAGCCGAATCTTATCATTATTACGGCCTTGTCATTTTGCGACCTTGTCATTTTGCAACCTTGTCATTTTAAGGTTGGCATTATGATTATGACACGAATAGACGAAAATATTTTGGAAATAATAAGACTAGCAGCGTATTGGGAGGTAACCAGAATAAAACCGGTAACCGGTAATATTATAATACCGGTTTTTAAAATACCGGTTTCGGTCACTTATTCCAAATATTTTTACTTCTATTCAAGCAAAGCTTCAAGCTAGTACTACCACAATATATCAACAACACAACAACATGGTATACTTTTTCACATTCTCTTATAAATGTTGCTCTCATATCACTAGTTTGTCTTAGAGATAAATTGTTATACTTAGGGTCTGACAATACCCGTATATGAAGCTGGTGTTTTAAGGATAAGGGACTATTTTGGGCTGTTAAGGGGCGTTGATGGTATGTAGTTTATCAGGCTGGTTAAGGTCTGTATATAGATAATGTTTATATATCTAATTCTTTACACTTCATTAAAAAAATTGGTCAAGTGCGAAATACAACGCGAGCTCGATGTGACTACACGGCACACGCGTCCTGGCTATTTATTTTATTTCTTGTTTTCTTAAAGTTTACACTAAAATCATTTTAAGTTTAAAGCGTATAATATTATAGATTTTAGGTAATATAAAGTAAAAATAAAAAACGAAAAAAACCGGATTTATTTTATTGGGAAATAACCGTATCTAGCTTTGTCCCACTGCTGGGTGCCACCCATCGAGGTGAGAGATCAGCTTATACACCTCTATGATGACCCCGCTTAATCCCGCCCTTGTTATAAACATTCCCTTCTACCAATTCAACCATCTTAGATGGTAACTACCTATGTAACCGAATGTATCGATATGTACCCCTTAAGCGAATTCACTAATAGCTTAGTGGAAGAGTGATTGGGGGCTTTACCGAATAGGTCGAGAGTTCAAATCCCGTTCGTAATCGATATTTTCTTTCCAAAAAAATTTTTTTTCGAGTTTGTGATTCAAGAGTACCTTGTCCTTTAAGAAGCACTTTACATAAGTATTTAAAACTGACGTCTTCAAACACACTGTTACATCACAAAAACAGCATTTTGAAATGACATCTTACAAAAATATGGCTCTGTCTTAAGCGCGACCTTTGTCAGAAGAGGGAAGGTTAACCTTAGGGCAGATAGAAATTTTGGGATAAGCGATATTTCTTTTGAATATTCGTTATCTTATGCGGCCGATATTATCGCTGGTTGGTGTCACCTGATTAGAAAAGTTACAAGCTTTTGATCATGTAGTCAGCGCTCTTGTTGGGTTTTTTTAAGGCGCCTCTTAGCGCTAATCTGCTATTTTGTCCGTACATTGAAGTTGATTGAAGATTTAAAATCAATGAATAGAGTTATGAAAAATCTAAATAAACCATTTGGAGGAGAACAATATCACAAAGTTTCAGCAAAAGATTCAGCTTGATCGGATAAAGTTTTCATACATAAAAATGACATAAATAAAAATTAATTAGTACCATGTCCTGGCCTGCTGCAGGAATGCTGGTCGTATAGCTCGTCACGCCAGTATAAATGACATTATTCGTCAGGCTCTTGTTACCGCCGGAGTGCCTGCTGTTTTGGAACCGAATGGCTTGTTACGCGACGACGGGAAGAGGCCAGATGGTATGACATTACTGCCTTGGAAGTTGGGTAGGCCTTTAGTGTGGGACGCAACTTGTGCAAACCTTTGCTCCATCCCATCTTGCAAGCTCAGCTGGCTGTGCTGGTGCTGCTGCTGCGGCCGCGGAGACCCTCAAACGGCGCAAATATAGCAATATAGGGTCATGGGGCCCGAGTGCGCGTCTCCTGTACAAGGAAATTGCTCGGAGACTAGTCGACAACACACGTGACCAGAAGGCTGGCTATTTCTTTGCTCAAAGAATCAGCATTGCCATGCAGCGTGGCAAATGCACTACCACTTATCAAACAAAATACTCCCTGACTTCTTTCTTATCGTATGGTTGATGAACAACCTGATGTCAGAGTTTAAACCGCCCGTAGGCCTCTGACATGGCTTTACACACCATTGAAAAATATATCAGGTGTGCTGGTTTCATCACGATGTTTTCCCTCACCGTTTTAGCAACTGATAATTAATTTATATTTATAATAGGCACATAACTTACGAAAAGTCAGAGGTGCGCGCCTTGGGATCGAACTCGAGACCTCTGACTTGTCAGTCGACGGTCATACCACTAGGCTATCAGTGCTATATAAACTCCCTGACAAAAACTTTACAACCGAAATGCAGTATTCAACCAGAAAACGAAGAGAACTCGTCTTCGTAGTGAAATTCAACACTAAAGCTAATTTAAGTTTGCCAGATAAATTTCTAACTAAACTTTTTGAATATATCGTAGCCTTCAATCGGTTCCGAAGTAAAGTTAATTTCGACTTGTTAGGGTGACTGTGGTAGGTTATTTAATGAGACATTTTAGGCGCTTTAAGCGTATTAGATTGACGAGACATGCCTGGTAAACGAAAAGAGAGATAGCATTTATTTTGGCAGCAAAAATGTGAGAGAGTACTACAATTAGTTATTGACCGACTGACAGACAGATTGTGTAGTATGGATCACTAAGAAAGGGACAAAAAGATAGCGCTAGCTCTGCAATCTGCATACGAACTCGCCGGTAGATCGCCGGTAGATCGCTAAAGAGATCGCCTCGGTTTGGGATAAGCGTTAAGCTTTCAATATTATGGGACGTAAAACAAAACGGATTTGGATGGACAAATTGGATGGAATTTTCGTTAGTTTTACAAGGAAGAAAATTGGAAAGGGTATTTTTATAGCATGAAATGAGAAATCTGGAGAGATTTTTCAACGGTATCAAGCCATAAATTCTGACACCAGGCTGTTCAATTATTTCATAATACGCATAATCTTCGAAAATCTGACAACCAGTCTTACCAAGGGGTATCGTGTAACCCAGTATCTAGGTTGTGGAGGTCTGATAGGCAGTCGCTCCATGTAAAACACTGGTATTCAGCTGCAGCCGGTAAGACTGGAAGCCGACCCCAACACAGTTGGAAAAAGGCTAGGCAGATGATGGTGACGATGATGATGATCTTCGAAAATTGAGAAGTACGTGTGTTCAAACCTAATCCCATTCTCAAGACTGTCCCACCATCATGTAAATGATACCCACAACAGCCTAAACTTATCAAGACAAGCGATTCAAACGTTTCGGTAAAATCTTATCCTAACTTTGAATAGCCATTCAGTACTTAATTAATTGCGTTTAAGTTCACAAACGGGCTAGTTTTTGGCCAGAATGCTTATCGTTCAATTTCGGGTTAAACTTTGGTTGGATATCGGTTAAAACTCGATAGGGACTGATTTGGATGTTTGATTTTGATGGCGGTTGGCCTTATCGGTTTGGATGTTTCCACTTTATGTGGTAGTTGTTAAGATGACTTGGAGGCTTTGTTGGCGATATGATGGTGACTAAAACCTTTTTTCAGTAATAAGCGTATGGATTCTAATATTTTTCACTTAGAGTCAAAGCATTGAGAAAAAATTTATTTGACTTGCAATGTTAGGATTATGTTTAGGTAAATCTTACAAGCAGAATTAGAACCTTCCTCTTATTCTAAGAGTTGAATGTTAACATGTTGGTTCAGTTCTGATGACAATGAATTTTTGTGGAAAGCAATACCTGAATTGACAGCTTATCAATTAGCAATTAGCTCCAGATAAAAGAACTCATCAACGGTCAACAGCAGACACAAAATTTTGCATATATACGTTTAATTTTGACATTCCAATTTAAAAACTTTTAAAACGTTACTTTCTACTCTTCTTTCTTTATCGTATGGTTGATGAACAACCTGGCGTCAGAGTTTAAACCACCCTTAGGCCCCTGACATAGCTTTATAAGTGATAATTAATTTCAAATCGCACATAAGTCCGAAAAGTCATACCACTAGGCTATTACAGCTTCATCTGCTTTCTACTTATATTACCATAAGTATAGGTACATTACCAAACATTTTAGATAGCAATCAACCCGCACATATATCGCCGGGGTCTTGTGACCACCCTAATATATTCAACGTCGGTTTATATAAATCACTGAGGTTGTCGACCGATGATAATGGCTACTGCTTCTGGATTTTATTAGTATTTTCTTTAGAAAAATTGTATATTAAGACTCCTATCGCCTTCTTTTGTTTTTTTTTGGCTGGGGGGAGACAAAAATGCCTTCCGTATAACGCACGTCCGAGGACGTATAGTTATGTAGGGCTCACACGTACTAAAAAACATCTTCCCCCCTGTGTGTTCTTCGTACTGTATGGACGGGGCCAGGTACTGCAACCGCGCTTTGCAGACCCAGACTTCTATTGCCTGAACATCATCACCATCTTGCTTGCATATTAAAAACCACTGAATATCGCCGGGGGTTCTAAAGGATCATGGTGGAATTGAGATGCAAAACAGGCGTTTTACAGGCGCCTACTCTAATCCGTTATCTCGTTCGCACATTGAAGATAATTATAGAATCACTGAATATATGAAAAATCAGGCGTTTAAATCGCAAAGTTTTTTTAAATTGCATTATTTGTGTATATATATAATGCTATTTACTATGTAATTTATTATGCCTGTTGTTGTATTTTTTTTTATTAAAGATTTGTTATTTTATTTTTTAATACGTATTTATAGGTGTGGTTTTGTCCTTGTCTAATAAATGTTGCTTTCTTTCTTTCTATTTCTTAGCATTGTCTTAATCTATCTACTTATAAGAAAAAAAAACAATAATATACCAATCATTTTTTTCTAAATAAGGCGTTTAAGGAACTCGTAAAGATTTTGTAAATAAAAAAACTGAATTATTTCTTAGCTTATCTATATGGAAAAAACAAATACATACCTTATTTACAATCTAATTTTTTTCAGCTCCAAATGTAATTTAAAATCAGATACTCAATCCACGAAAAATCATATCTCTTTTAAGAAATAAAGTCAAAAATCTAATTATTTTGGCCATAACCGTATAAAATTGTAAGGTGTAACTTTATAACTGGGGTAGGAATGATTTATCTACGTACCCTGAGGGTTAAGGAAATCTCTTTTATAAGGAATAGGTATCTGAGGAACGGTTGTTCGAAATTTGAAACGGCAATTTAAGCGCCATTTTTGTTTGTTTTTGGTAGGTTGACATGGAAACGGGCGAAAATGGATATTTGAGAGTAATATTATTTTTATTCGAAATAATGTGAGCCGACCTTATACAAAATTGGAACAAGGACAGGTGGATGATGAAATATGAGTGTGTAACTCTTATCGCCATTTTGTGACGTCATAAGTGTAAAAAAATAAATCAGCCTGTAACTGTCCCACTGCAGACCAAAGGCCTCTTTTCATACAGAGAAGGATCGAGCATTAGTCACCACGCTAGCTCAATGCGTGTTGGCGTCTGAAATCGCCAACACATAAGTGTAAATAATATTCTTATTCTTCTTATCGTGTGGTGGAGTAACAATCTGGTGTCAGAGTTTAAGCCGCCCGTAGGCCTCTGACATGGCTTTACACACCATTGAAAAATCACTCAGGTGTGCCGTTTTCATCACGATGTTTTCCCTCACCGTTTTAGCAACTGATAATTAATTTATAACACGCACATAACTTACGAAAAGTCGGTGCGCGCCTTGGGATCGAACTCGAGACTGACTGTTCAGTCGACGGTCATACTACTAGACTACCAGTGCTTTTTGACAGCTATGACGACACTGGAAGTCGCGAAATGTCAATCGTGACGTATTTTTAGAAACTTCATAGGATGTTCAGGCCAAGTCTGTGTATGGCCATTTCCCAGGTGTTACTGGGTGGCTATTGGCAGCGGTGATCACTCTATGGTATTTATGGGATTATTGGTTACCTTTTCTGATGTTTTTTGTCTTTCAAAATCCTTGAAATGATGCTGGTTACTTACCTGAAACAAAAAATACATAATGTGTTAAAAAAAACATTTTTTTATCCACTGATATATCTGAGATCTTTGCTGATTATTTTGAAAGATTATTTTCTTTGTAGTAGTGTCCGAATGATGTAGTAGCATGCGAAATTGCTGAAGAATCGGGCACAAGACTGGGAACTTTGCTGGCGTATGCGCAATTTAGAAGAACTAGGGAGTCAGAGTTTAGAACTTTGCCAATGGTTTAAAACTCTTAAACTTTTGTACCTTGTAGTTATGTGTTCACTAAAATATATATTTTTTGTAACTTTATCTTTAATGAAAACTAAAACCTTTGACAACATTTGGATTTAGATTTTTTGAAACACTTTTAAATCAGAAATGAAAATTCGTGTGGTAAGGATAACATTTTCGGTCTTTAATTGATCCTACTTCAAAAATCGTTTACGCCTTCACGATTTTCGTGTACGATGTCGGACTATAATGTCTACTGACTGTGCCATAGGTTTTTCTCTGGGTGGGATCCAGCTTACCTCTTGGAAAAATGTACCTTCCGCCACTGCTCTACTTAGATCATTAAGGCCCTTTCTAAATAAAATATCATCCCTAATAACCCAACTTAATCTTTCTTTAATTTCCAACTTCAAATAAAAGTAAAAGTAAAAGCCTTCAAGGAAACGTAATAAAGAATTAAAAGAATACCTTAAAAGTGCTTCCACGAAGGTAACGCCTCGCTTGGGCACAACTTAATAAAATCGCTGTTACATGTCTGCTTTAAATGTTCAAGAATTTACTAAGTTTAGCCTACAGTGTTTAAACTTTTGACATTAATCCACTTGAAACGGTTTAAGTTTGGTATAACTAAAATAATGTACAGCCGCCTTCAGCGGTCTTTTTTTTAAATTGCATTATTTATTGAGTTATTTTTTTCTCAGTTACTGACCCGCTTTGCAAGCTTTGTGTGGGTTCGAACCTGGCATGTACGAATGTGACTTTTTGTGTCATATATACTTTTTTAGTTAATCTAAGACATCACTGACTAACAGTGAAGGAGAACATCGTAAGGAAACCTGGAATTAATAGTGTGAAATCGCCAACACGCAATAAGCTAGCGTGGTGATTAATGCTCGATCCTTCTCTGTATGAGAAGAGGCTTTTGCTCTGCAGTAGAAAAGTTACAGGGTTAATTATTTGTGTTTTTTTTATATCATGATTTATTTTGTGATGGTACCTTTTTAACCTCAGACTCAAAAATATGTGTGTGTGTCTGTAAATCTGTGTGAGGGTGGGTTTGTCTGTGGCATCCTATTTTCCGAAATAGATGAACGGTTTTGACTATCATTTAGAGAGTTCTTTTGTAAGGTATGTTTAATAGATGCATGAAAGCTGTCGCGCGAAGCCAGGGCGGGTTGCTAGTACCTATAATTACTTATTATAAATTTATGTACCTAAAGCACTCCACATTGTTACAATAAATATTTAAATTAAAAATTACAATTTACAGACTTAATTTTTAATGATAAAACAACTTTTAACGAATTTTCGTCGCGTCACTTTTATTAATTTAATTTTAAAATTAATTTAATATTTTATAGATTTAAAGGTTTATGTGGCCGAATGGTTTTATTTCGGCATTTATTTGTTTCATATATCATGTACTTGGTAAAGAAGTCTTTGCCCAGCAGTGGGACATTAGACTAGTAAAAATAAATACTTAATATCACGTGCGACTACTAAAGTTTACTATTTAATTTAATTAAGTTCAGTGCTTATTAATTTTATTACGAATAATATATGGAGTCGAGTAATCACTCTCAGGTGTCTATTTCTCGAAATGGAATATAATATTCTACAGACAAAACCTACAGCAAAAGGCCAGCCTCCATAATCCCGTAAAGGAAAACGGGAACATGAAAATTAATAACCAAATAGAACATTTAATGCTAGAATATTCCAGAAATTTCCTCTGAAGCCTTTACAGCATTATCTTTGCAATAAAAAGAAAATAAAAATGAAAGTTGTAAATTTTTTATTGCTTTACGCTTGCGATTCGAAAAATTAAAAAATAAAGTTATGTTTTGCGAAGTTTTGTTATTATTTAATAAGAAAATTTGAAAAATTAACTGATACGGATGGAGTTGTTTTTTTTTAAATTTTCTAATTAAATAATTTTTATATTTAATAAGCTATCATGTGCTATAAACATGTAAAAAAATTCACAAAAATGGTATAATGTTTTTAAAATACTTACTTATATATTTTTTTTTTAGATGCGAATGCACAGTTATGAAGTTAATAATTATTCTGGAATAAGTATTTTTTCTGTGTTGTTAATGACAAGCCTAACTGCCAAGAGTAAAATATTCAGATTGATTCCAAAGTCAGACAAGGCAATGTTAACAGATTTTACTTTTGATAAATTTGAAATATTTATATTTGTCAAAATATTTACCATCAACACAAGAGTGTTGTGCAATAAAACATTAAACTCACATACAAAAATTGCATTATTTACCAAAGCCTTATTTAAATTCTTAAAAGCCTGTATTTGCTATGCTGGTAATTACGTTATTAGATTTTTTTTCTGAATATTTTACATGTAATAGAAAATTTCAAAAACCAAGATCTTCGACGTACCGTGTCGACGTTCTAACTAAGCCACCGTATCCTACCAGCATCAGTCGAAATTTCAAATCTCTTTCTACGCCAAGGCGCGTGGTAGTATCTGTTTTAATTAATAGAAACAGAAATACAATCTAGTACGGATGTACTAGTGTACGGTGGCTTAGTCAGAGCGTCGACACGGCACGTCGAAGATCCTGGTTTTTGAAATTTTCTTATTAAATAATTATATTTAAGAAGCTAACTTATGCTATAACATGTAAAATATTAATTATTAATAGAAAATTGCATAGGTATAACTGGGTTGATATCCATCAACCCAGTTATACCTACCTATGCAATTTTCTAAAACATGACGTATTAATACCTAAATATGCAAAAAAAAAATTTCACCGCGCGCTATAACTACGTAATAAATTAATGTTTAAATCAGACACTACCAATAGTTTTTATGACATCAGCGCGTAATAAACATAAATACTACTTAGCCAAATAAAACATACAAAATTTATTACTTATTATTTATTATGCAGTCATTTTCACAACACTTTTCTAGTCGACAGTACTCGTCTTCCCTTACAAAAGTTTCCACACGGTAAAATTTATTGTTCCTATAATAAATCTTAAATATAAAATGTAAGGTCCTCGGTAGACAGGCTCAGTTTTATCACTTTTGTTACAGCCGTTTTGGGTTTTATTGAAACTATTTTCGACTATTAAAGTTAGGATATAGGAGCGTGGCGCGAGTGCCAAATTGTCGACTTTGCGATTAAGTAAGTGGCTAAATCGAATCTCCTTGGCGCGATTGTCAACTGTTTTAGATATTTGTGCTGCTACTGAGTATTTCCTAATAAAAAAACTCGATAACACTGCCTGACCCGCGCATCGAACCCAGGACCTCGTGCTCAGCAGTCGCGCTTGCTACCGCTAGACCAACGAGGCAGTCACATAATACTTAGTACGCATAAATACTTTATTATAAATGTTTATGTATTTATAGAAGTAAGTTACATCTGTGTAGCATTGTTCTCTAACTGCAACTCTATTCCCTCACTCTCATAGTTCGATAGGACGTCAATCCGACACGGCCGGCGAGAGATCAGTCGCAGGGCTAACGGTTTTACGTGCTTTCCAAGGCACGGAGTAAGTGATAATTAATGTTTAATACGCTCATAACTTACGAAAAGTCAGAGGTGCGCCTTAGGTAACCTGAGACTATACCACTAAACTGACGAGGCAGTCTCAGCAGCTGTAGCGCTTGCTTTACTAGAATCAAAATTTTGAGATAAATGATATAGAGATTTTTAGTTAAGTGATAGGTATAGATTTTTAGATTAATGATATTGATTTTTAGAGAGATGATAGACATTTTTTACGTTTCATTTTAACAACTACCAAAGCAACAATCTATCCAGGGGGCTTAGCCAAGTTGACAATCTACAATCGCTAACGCTATAAAAATCGAAAGAAATGTATAGGATGACATTATTTTTATCGTTATGTAACGTGACATATCAATCGAAGGTAATGTCATCCTATACATTTATTTCGTTTTCTATTCGTTAGCGATTGTAGATAGTCAACTTGGCTAACCCGATGATATAGATTTTTAGATAGATGATACAGCTTTTGATAAATGATACAGATTTTTAGAATAAATAGACATTTTTAATGTTTCATTTTAACAACTACTAAAGCAACAATCTATCCTTGGCTTAAACCCTTATTAAAACTATTCCAGTCAAGTTTAAACTGCATGTTTGCCCTGGAACCGTTCGCAATGAAACTTGGTACGCTTTCTAAAATTGTTTGTCTTTCTGCCGTGTTCCTTTGTGATATAGATTAATGATTCATGTGGGATTGCTTTACAAACACGGTTGGAAGGACCATGGTCAATATTTTGTAAGGGTTCTATCGGAAACTGAACTAATTTTAGTTGAAGGGTTTATCCAGGAGTTAGACAGGTCGATTTTTTTTATGTAAAGACTTCCCCTTTGGCTAGTGGCAGCAAGCGCGATTGCTGAGCACGAGGTCCTGGGTTCGATCCCGGGGTCGGGCATTGTTATTGGGTTTTTCCAGGAAATTCTCAGTAGCAGCACGGAGTCTGGAATTGTGCCCAGTTAATGGCAATAGGCTCACCTCATAGGGTGTACTGCATACCTCTGCCAACCCCCCTGGGGAATACTGGCGTGAGTCTATAAAAAAAAATTAAAGACTTGTGTCGTGGTGGATTGGTTACGGACACGCTTTTCAAGCACATGTCGGGTTCGAACCTGGCACGTACCAATGACTTTTTCCATATCATAGATACTTTCTTAAATATTCTATTCTATTCATAGTATAAGTTTACGTAAAACAGATCAATCTGTCAATAGTCTGAATTCGCCAACCCGCAATGAGTTAGCGTGGTGATTAATGCTTAATCCTTCTCTATATGAGAAGACGCCTTCGTCTTGCAGTGGGACAGTTACAGGCTGATTTATTATTTACTAGCGACCCGCCCCGACTTCGCACGGTTACGCTAATATACAAGTATTATACATATAAACCTTCCTCTTGAATCATTCTATCTATTAAAAAAAAACTGCATCAAAATCCGTTGCGTAGCTAAAGATCTAAGCATACATAGGGACAGACAGACGCGGGAAGCGACTTTGTTTTATACTATGTAGTGATTTATTTATACCTAAATTGCTGAATATTAAATAAGCGTTCTTTAGCAAATTTCCTTTGATTAGCCTAGTCTCTGAAATTAATAGGCAGACAATGATATTAACTTCAAAGAAAGTAAAAAAAAATACATGGAAACTAGACTTCAGTATTTTGATTAGAAAACTTCTTGAAATTGAACAAATAATTAAAACTACTTCTAAACGCTAAAAAACTAAAATATTTGTTGGAACATAAAAACGAGTACTTAAATAATTTAAAAAACGTGGGTTCATAATTAATTAATAAGAAATTTGAAAAAACAACTGATACGGTGATTTGAACCCACGACCTTCGCTAAACCACAGAATCAGCTGAAATTTCGAACCTCTTTCTACGGCTAGCGTGTTTTTTTTTTCAAAGTTATATTTAATAAGCTAACATGTGCTATAAGATAGCTCAATAACATAATAGGAATCATCATCTGCCTAGCCTTTTTCCCAACTTGTTGGGGTCGACTTCCAGTCTTACCAGATGCAGCTGAATACCAGTGTTTTACATGGAGCGACTGCCTATCAGATCTCCACGACCCAGATACTGGGTTACACGATACCCCTTGGTAATACTGGTTGTCAGACTTTCGGGCTTCTGACTACCCGTAACGACTGTCAAAGATCTACAATTGACAGCCGGGGCCAACAGATTAACGTGTTATCCGAGGCACGGAGAGTGATAATTATAACATAATAGGAATAGGTTATGTAATTTTTATAATCTATTAACTTCACGTCCACGAAATCGCTAGTGACAGGCAATTACTTAATTATTACACGTACGGGATTTATACCCGCGACAGTCGCCGTCCGTGGCAATGTTCTAACCAACTGAGCTATCGTACCGCTGCCCGCACCTATCAAATTTCAAATTCCCTATCTATCGTCTTGAGGACGAAGAAATTTACCTATGATATACTTGTAGTATGCCTTTTATGTCTCATGGGGGAATTCATTCAAAGTCATAATCGCCTTACAATTTCACCTAAAACGAAATTTCTCGTAAAAAAACCCACCTGCGAAATAATACGATAAACCTCGTACAGACATCGAACCAATAATCGTTATTCCACTCGTGTACGAAATCCTGGGAGAGAAGTATTGAAAGTTGGTGAAAAAAAAGGAAAGTTTTCTAAACAAACAGGCAACTTGAAGATTGATGACTTAACCTCCGAGGGTACATGCAGAAAAGTTGCGGACACAGGGTACAGGAAAATGGTCAACACTTTTGGCTTGTACAGATTTATTTCTGCAGAAAAAAAAAACAAAAAAAAAAGTACGCTGACGGTATTTTCTCGATATCACACAATATTTTTTCATGTAGACCAGTGCACATAATTTTATTATGAATATTCTAGAATCGCAACAAGCCTAAAATACTATGTATTATGGTTATTCTAATAGCAAGATTCTGGCAAAAAAGAGATATAATTATTGTAATATCATCCTCAGCTGTATTAGTTCACTACTGAACATAGGCCTCTCGCAATGCGCGCCATTTTTGTGCGCTCATTGGAGGTATTTGCCCATAATCGTTACGCTGGACGAGCAGGTTGGCCATCGCAGTAGTAGATGATGCTGTTACATCAAAGGATGCTGCTGTCCATCCTCCAGATTTTTCCTTTTGTCGCTTCTTACGACACCTGCGGGATGACTTGGGGTGTTCCTATTTTATGGCCGGAAACCCAAAAACTACTAGTCCGTTAAAACCATCCTTTTTGCGTTAAATAACCCGTTTATTGACGGAGGAATAAGCTATGTAATATGGTCTATTAACTTCAAGCAGAAGAAGCCGCTAGCGACAGGTAGTTACTAAAAAAACATTACATAACTATCAAGGCTGTATATAAATATGTCAATTTACCTACTGAATAACAAATATTTTAATGCTGTATGAATCATTCATCAGTCATATTTCGGTTTCATCATAAACCAATTTTTTTTTTACTTATTTACGGGGGAAACCTTCAAAAGGGGGTGCCTTTTGAAGGTTTTCCCCGTAAATGTCCTCCAGGGGAAAAGAGACCGGGGAGTGTGGGATTCTTATCTCACTTAAACCACCCCCGAAAATCGCTATCAGCACATGGAGAGAGATCCCGGGTCTTAAGAGACCAGCTCCGTAACGCACTCGAGTAACGCCTTTTTCATTCTTTTTCTTCATCATATGGTTGATGAACAACCTGGTGTCAGATTTCAAACCACTCGCAGGCCTCTGACGTGAGTGACATGGCATTACACATCGTAGAAAAAATCTCTCAGGTGTGTTGGTTTCGTCACGAATTTTCTCTCACCGATTTAGCAAGTGATAATTAATTTCTAATAAGCACTTGACTTGGCAGTCCAACGGTCATACCACTAGGCTCAGCTTAAGACGTTAGTAACTCACGCGTAGACCAGACCAGTGTTCTATCGTGGACAAAGCCGGTGAACCACACTTAAGGTTAGAATCGCTTGCACCCGGCGTCTCAAAGTAGCGCTAGCCCTGCTCTACGTACGTAGCAACGTTCAAAGCATTTTGATCGCAAAGTGGTACACCTACTAAAACTGCAAAGTTTGGAGCACTGAGTTGGGATACGTAATGTATTCCGATAGATGTCGCCACATGCCCTAGGCGTGTAAAAGAGATTTGAAATTTCGACTGGTGCTGGTGGGATACGGTGGCTCAGCGGTTAGAGCGTCGACACGGTACGTCGAAGAACGTGGGTTCGAATCCCATCCGTATCAGTTGTTTTTTCAAATTTTCTTATTAAATAATTATATTTAATTAGCTATCATGTACATGTAAAAAAATTCACAAAATAAAAAGTGGTATACCGTTCGTGTCCGCGATAGAACCTACGGATTTTAATGAAATTTGGCACTTCCACGCGGGCCAAGCCGTAAGCAAAAACTAGTCACGATAAGCTTACAAAATCTCAAAGCTGAGTATAAATAGCACATCAAAATTCGAGTTGAATTCTATCCTCTATATACATCCGTCACTCGCTAAAGCAAAGCTTTGAGCCGTGTACTACACAGAAACTATGAAACCTGAAATACTCTAACATTTCTGAAAACGCCCAAAGGTTAAATGTTAACGTGCTGGCGTAACATTTCCAATGACGTCACTACGTTGCGTAGTAGAATTATTTATTTAGTATTGATTAAAATAAGTAAAATTTTTATTTACGTAAAACGGTTTTGTCATCAAAACTAAAGCTGTGTACCAAATTTCAGATCCATCTGTCAACAGGAAAGGGTGAAATATCGATTACTAAATTTGAACCAAATAATAAACAGGTCAAGCTAAGTAAAACCGTTTAAATATGTGCCTTTTGGTTTCCGACCTAAGAATAGAAGCACACCACTTATCCCGCGGGTGTCGTAAGAAACGACAAAGGGAAAAATCTGGAAGACGGGCAGCAGTATCCTACTGTGTATACGTAATAGCAACCATCTGCTAGTGCGATCGCCAACCCACTTGCCCAGCGTTGCGATTAAGGGCTAACACCTAAAGACTTATAGTCTGAAATCGCTAACACGCAGTGAGCAAGCGTGGTGATTAATGCTCGATCTTTCTCTGTTTGAGAAGAGGCCTTTGCCCTGCAGTTGGACAGTTATTTATTATCTGTGCATAGTAGGCATACATAAATTAATTATCACTCTCCGTGCCTCGGATAGCACGTTAAGCTGTTGGCCCCGGCTGTCAATTGTAGATCTATGACAGTCGTTCCGGGTAGTCAGAAGCCCGAAAGACTGAAAACCAGTCTTACCAAGGGGTATCGTGTAACCCAGTATCTGGGTGGTAATGACTGGAAGCCGACCCCAACATAGTTTGGAAAAGGCTAGGCAGATGAATAGGCGAACTTAAAATTTCGACATTTCATTAGTTTTATTTCATTGTTTTTATACAACATTGTTGAACCTAAGGACCAAACTACGGGCTTAAAGACCAAAGCAAAAAAACACTACACACCAATACTACAACAAAATCCAATCTCGATTTCAATCCGACAAAGTAATCCACAGTGTGTAGTACAAAAATTTAAGAAGAAATCTAACCAAAGATTTTTGTAAAACTCCTCCCCCTGTATCAACGGAGAAATACCAATCTATCAATCACTTAAGCTTTTGTGGAACTTCCAAAATAATATGTCACAAGTTTTTTAACTCGGATTCCTTGAAGACAAAGCCACGTTGGGGATTTGTATTAGGTACAAACAGAATATCCCTAGAGAAAATAAAAGAAAATTAGGTACAGGAAAGAAACTTGCAGAGTTTTGCAAAACAATATCGACAATGTAGCTAATAAGGACAAAAACGATACCTAAAGAACGGGACTGTTTCTTATCTTAGACCCTAGGGGCCTAGGGTATAATTTAATTAGACCCTAGTTGATGACAACACTATTTTCAACCACAGCAATCGTAAGTAAATCTATTACATAATTATTTTATTCATTCCTAGCTGACCCTACAGACGTTGTCTTGTCAAAATTTTAATAAATGTGTGAAAAAAAGCACGTTCAACCTTAATAAATCTTATTACCCCTACCCTACTCTACTTTACCCCTAATCTAGTTTACCCTTGGGGTATAATTTAATTTTTTTTTGTTCTATTCTAGACGGAGACAATTAAACAAATCAAGAACCATGAAAATCGGTCCAACAGTTCTCGAGTTATAAGTGTTGGAACGAACCCGACTTTATAATATATTAAGGTGTATATAGATTACATTTGTATTAATTATTATAATCGTAAATCCTCATTCAATAAATGAAATTGCTTTGTAATTAATATTTCATTAATTTCCTTGCTTATGTATGTAGTGAATAACCGTCATGAATTGGTTTTTAAAACCATATTAAGTCAAAATTAAATTATTTATTGATTGTATCAAGCTACAATGTTTCATTTGGATAATTCTTTCCCAAGAATCTCATCTCTCCAGCCCTTTTTCCAATTTATTTGGGGTCGGCGCAGTATGTCCTCTTTCTCCATACATCTCTATCACCCGTCATCTCAGTAGTCACTTCCTTTCTTGCCATATCATCCTTCACACAATCCATCCATCTCTTCCTATCCCAAGAATCTGTCAGTGAAACTTTCTTGACAGTTTTCGTTGAATAAAAAAAAATAGGTTGTAAAAAAAATAAGATGATTATTGTAATAAATGTGTTGAATGAAGGTCAGTAATATCGTTAACAGTAATTTTATGTTAGAAACTAACTAGTCATTAGAAGTAAACAGACGCGCCACAAGATACGGCAATGAAGATTTTAATATTTTTTTTATTATATTTTACAAGTAAGTTGTTTTTTTTTACTTCGGAACTTTGATTAATTCAATACTTCTCGATGAAGAATTAGGAACAAAAACTCATCACTCAAAAGGCCGGAGTGCATATAATTCTAAATTTAATTTCTTTTATAATGACAATTTAGAAAAAAAATTCAAAGCGGCCAATTCTTTTTACTAAAAACTTTTTTGCGGGAATTCGAAAATGTTGTTGATTTTTATTCGCAAAAATATTAGTTATTTCGATTTAAATTTTAATAAATACGATGGAATATTATCAAATTTAGTTTGACAAAATTGCATTTTTGATAAGTGATAATAATATAGTGCGTAATGTTTTTCCGGGTTGACACAAATTGTCCAACTAAGTAAAAGTAAAGTAGCCACCAGTTTACTTTGACACGAATCAACAAACAAACTTACGTTCGCATTTATAATATTAGTTAAGATGATTAGTTACTGGGGTGCGAGCATGGATCTTTATGTCGAATTCTTATCGAAAATATATCAAAATGAAACGTCAATTTTGACACAATTTAATGAACTTTATGTCAAACTTGACGTTTAGAATCGATAAACGTTCGATAAAAAGTCGACAAGAAAATCCATACTCGCACCCCAGATTCATCAAGCTTGAAATAGTTCTAATTCGTCAAGGCGTTTTAACTGCTCGATTTAGTTCTGATTGGTCATGTCGGCCTCGAAAAACTAGCATTAATAATAAAATAGAAATATAAGACAAAATAAAATCATTATCAAGATCCTTTAAACCGCAAAATGTGGTTTTAGGATCACTAGTCTGAAAAGTTTAGGATAATATTAATTTTCTGTATAAAATTATGATTGATGATGATATTAAGTTTCTAAAATTTTAGGTTCAACTTTTGCTGAAGTATCGAGCAACGATATAACTATAGTCGATATAATTATAAGCGGCTTGAAGGACCAATTTTGGACGGAAGACGAAAGACCGTGTTTGGACCAAACGGTGTTTATATTGGACCATGTAAAGAATTACACAGTATGGGCAGTTTGGAGTACGTATCTTTAGAATTTTATCCAGTGATAGCCTAGTAGTACCACCGTTGGACTGCCAAGACAAATTATCACAATAAAACGGTGAAGGACAACATCGTAAGGAAACCAGCACACCTGAGAAATTTTTCAAGGGTGTGTAAAAGCCATGTCAGAGGCCTACGGGCGGTTTAAACTCTGTTCTTCAGTATCTTTAACTTGGCAGTCCAACGGTCATACCACAAGGCTATAACTGCTTTTAATTATTAACATATTTCTCTATTTAATTATTATTCTCTACACTGTCTCGTTGGTCTAGTGGTAGTAAGCGGGACTGCTGAGCACGAGGTCATGGGTTTTATCCCGAGGTCGGGCAAAGTGTTATTGGGATTTTTCATTAGGAAATTCTCAGTAGCAGCACGGAGTCTGAAATTATGCCCGGTTAATAATAGGCTCGCCCCCTATTACACGGGACTTATAACATAGCCGGCGAAACGTGTGTATACTGCACACCTCTGCTTACCCCCTCTGGGGAATACAGGCGTGAGTCTATGTATGTATTATGTATTTCTTTACCATTTTTACCCGACTGCCAGGAAGGGTTATGTTTTTCGCGCATATCTTGTACGTATATATATTTATTTCTTGTAAGTTTCTTTATTACCTCGTATCTACCAAATGGGTGGATGGATTTCAACAGCAAGGGTATTGTTATTTTTATCTTTTTAGTTAGCAGTCGGGTTTTTTGTTTTTTAATAATATTTTTTTAGTCGTGATAGCCTAGTGGTGGTGACCGTTGACTGGCAAGTCAGAGGTCTCGGGTTCGAACCCAAGGCGCGCACCTATGACTTTTCGTAAGTTATGTGCGTTTTATAAATTAATTATCACTCTCCGTGCCTCGGATAGCACGTTAAGCTGTTGGCCCCGGCTGTCAATTGTAGAGCTTTGACAGTCGTTACGGGTAATCAGAAGCCCGAAAGTCTGACAACCAGTCTTACCAAGGGGTATCGTGTAACCCAGAATGTGGGTTGTGGAGGTCTGATAGGCAGTCGCTCCATGTAAAACACTGGTATTCAGCTGCATCCGGTAAGACTGGAAGCCGACCCCAACATAGTTGGGAAAAAGCTAGGCAGATGATGAATAATATTTTTTTTTCAGTATGGAATTCTATACAACATCCAGTTGGTACGTTTTACGGATCTCAGTACAATTTAGGGAATTACGATCAATGTCTTCGTCCGGCTTCAAAAGAAGCTGACCCAAACATCAACACGCAGTATTGCCTAACTGATGTTGTGTTAAGAGGGAAGGAATATGCTAGTGAAAAAAATGTATTGGGATCTACGGATGCTTATATAGCTGTGAGTAGCCTTAGGTTTATTTAAAAACTAACTAAAGTTTAAGGCCCAGTTTTACCATTCATTTTAAAAACCGAGTTTAATAAAACTAAGTTCAGCCCTTCGCAAATTGCAGTTCTGATCTCAGTTAAACGCTTGAACCGAGTTTAACTTGAATTGATCGCGTTTAGTGTCAGTGGTAAAGTAGCAGTGATTATAATTCATATTTCATTTTGTTTTTTTTTTAATTTCACCAAATTACATAAGTAAAAATGTATTTTTACCTAAAACGGTTTTGTCATCAGAACTAAATATCCAAATATCACCAAACCAAATATCAGATCAATCTGTCAACAGGAAGGGGGTGAAATATCGATTACTAAATTTGAACCAAATAATAAACAGGTCAAGCTAAGTAAAACCGTTTAAAAGCGAATTAAAAGCAGCAATCATTTCCATGACTATTCGGCCAATTCCGAAATCAATTCGTAAAGCCGAATTATAAATTTTTATCATTCATCATCATTATCAGCCTTATCAGTTATCAACATAGGCCTCATTGGAGGTTTCTTATAATTGCCACGCTGAGCAAGCGGTTTAGCGATCGCAGTAGCAGATGATTGCTGTTACACAGAAGGATGCCTGCCCATCCTCCGGATCTTTCCCTTAGTCGCTTCTTACGACACCCGTGTGACGAGTAGGGGTGGTTCTATTCTTATATACAAAGATATTATTTCAAAACCTTTTAATAAACAATTCAAGTTAAATTTTCGAAGAGGCGTATTTTCTAAAACATCTTAATAAAATATTAAATACGAACGAAAGTGTGTTTGTAGTAACAGTACAATATAATATTAACACAAAATTACTTTTATGTTAAATTTAGAAATCGTTAACCTTTGACCTCCTGGATGTACACTTGAGACGCGAAAATGGAGGAACAAGTAATAACTTTTGTTTTCTTACGTCTAAATTCTTGCGTAGGACGGATGACGTGTACACAAATACATAGACGAAGCGAGTGTACAGTCGCAAACAAAAAGCGTTAAGCATCCAAAGGTCACAATTGCTTGAAATTTATTTTTCGAAAAATTACTTAGATTTTTTTTTTTTCCCGCCCCGGCTTCGCACGGTTACGCTAATATGCATGTATTATACATATTAACCTTTCTCTTGAATCACTCTATCTATTAAAAAAACTGCATCAAAATCCGTTGCGTAGTTTTAAAGATCTAAGCATACATAGCGACAGACAGACGCGGGAAGCGACTTTGTTTTATACTATGTAGTTACAAGCTAACATGTAAAAGATTCACAAAAAAAAATGTTATAATTACTAAAATATTATTTCCCATTTCAGGTTAAAACCGATATAGGTAGAAATCTAAGTAAAATTACTTGGGGTGTCTGTTTGCCATCCGTCTGCAAGTCTGAATCCATCTCCAAGATACTGAAGATTATATATTTATCAAATCCCATCACTTCAGGGGAGCCAGATATCTCAGTTGAACATTGTGAAGAAGCTGGGGTTAGTCCAGAACTCAGTTTTGGGTTCTATGCCTTCATGTAAGTTGGTTTTTTAACCCCGGACGTAAAAAGAGGGGTGTTATTTTGACGTGACTACGAGTATGTGTCTTTGTATTTATCTGTGGCATCGTAGCTTCCAAACGGATGAACCGAATAATTGGTACTCTCTAAACTAATTTAGACTTACTACCTCTCTTTCTAATAGAGATCATTAGAAAAGGTTAAAAGATTTTAGAGTTGTCAGTGCCATTTGCGTTATCAACAAGAACTTTAGTCGGCATGTCTAGTTTTACGTCAATTACAAGGGCGTCCTTTTTCGATGGTGTTTATTAGAAAGGGATATAGTTAAACTAAAATTAGTTTAGCATGATCTAGCACATCAAACTAGTACTATCTGTCAAATTTCTTTAATAGATTTCAACTCTCTCGCTAAAGCAAGGTCCAAAGTTGATTGGGAAAATTTGATAGTTTGGTTAGATTTATGCTGGCGCCTGTACAAGAGAATTAGCACATTTGTCTTTTAACAATGCAAATTATTGAAACAAAAAAAGGCAAATTACTCATATTGCTCCTTGTTGAAACCTTCTAATATTTCTTGCAGGTTTTTGATCGCAACGTTAGCAACAATATCTATGTTATCAACATATTATATCTACCATTTAAATCCAAAATCGGGAGGTAAGAGGCTTGCAGTATTTGGTTTCTTTAGTAAAAGTAGTATGTAGTAATAGTAGTAGCAAGCAGATATTAGTAAAACCTATTAATAAATATTTAAGTGATATTTAAGCATATTTTAACGAAATAATAAAAACTTTGCATCCGAATGTTGATCAAGGTAAATCAGAAATATTTGGCATTCTAACACGAAATACGAAAGCGAACGGAATGAGCAATAGAAACGGCAAGTAGAGTTCTGTTATACCTAATATTATCCTACTGCTATCGTGGGGTGTGGTGATGTCCACCTCGACGTGTTCCGTCAACGGCGAACCTAGTTAGCTTTGATGATTAGCGCGAATGTGGCTGGCGAAGCCGAATTTAGTTTTAAAGGCCCTGTTGCAGGGCACACAGTGCAGTTGGCCAGCAGTGTCGTAGGTATAAGTGTAGGAAGGCTTTGAACGATTCTTTCGCAGAAGGCGTTTTGCATCGAGATCTTTTAGTTGATGCTCTTCAAATGTTACTACAGCCTTTTTAACTGTGTTGCGCCATGCTAATCTCTGTTGCGCCAGTCTTTCCCAACCCTCTGGGGTGTGGTACGGAGTGGTTGAGAAGAGAGTTAGAAGCGGGTTTTTTTAAGTATTTTATTTGGTTTTCAGAGAGTACACTTACTTGTTTAAATTTCCAAAACGACTAAAATTTCACGGCGTATAAATTAAGACGTAATATATTTTAAATATTATTAGTTTAACCAACCTTGATATCTGTCTCAGGCCCAAGATTGAGGGTACAAGTAAAACTTGAGAGTTACTTCCCAAGGGAGGTGTCTTTATCTAAAGGATATTATATCCAGTTAGTTTTAGCGGTTAGACAGTTACCCTTCTGTCTTTTGGTTATTTCGATCATGCTAGTATTTCTCTGGGGGTAGGCAGAAGTAAAAGCATTTTTTGGGTAAGTAATAGATCATATAACAACAAAATCTCTAATATTTACAACATATAACAACGGAAGCTATAATTTTTTTAATATAACGATTATTTAATATAATAAACGATTGATATAATTTTAAAATAACTAATTTTTATAAGCATAACATACATTTAATATAAAATTCGTTTGGCATACCACTCAAAAAGAGTAAATAACAAATAATATAACAACTAAATCTCTAACATTTTCGACATATAACAACGGAAGCTATAATTTTATATAGTATAACGATCATTTAATATAAATTCGTTTAAAATACCGCTCAAAATATATAAAACTTATTTGGTCTAACGAGATGAAAACGCCAAACATTTAACGAAAAACATTGTAAATTAATGGTCACAGTTTTAACCTAACTCAAATGGCATCTAACTAAACCTTAAAATATGCATAGAAATGCATGGTCGAAGGTGGGCTAGGTCGACGGAGCCCCGCTTCGCGGGGCTCCTACTTCTGGGTGGTTTATAAAAAAATAACCACGAAGGGGATGGCGGGGTCTATTCGCTCGCTTCGCTCGCTCACACGACCCCGTCATCCCCTTCTAACCTAACCTGTCCAAGTTGGGGTGCCCTAAAGTCCAGATTGTATCCAGTTTCTCCTGGTAACAATTATAGTTTAATAACCATACTAGCAGACTGTAAAAGTTACGCAAAATTAATGTATAGATCCCCAATTATCGGAGTTGAAAATTTAGATTAAATAATCAATATACATACTAAACGTTAGACCTAATGATTTTCGATTAAATAATCAATATACGTATTAAACATTAGACCAAATGATTTTCGATAAAATAAATAATATACATATTAAAGTTTAGACCTAATGATTTTAGATTAAGTAAATGTTATATCAAACAACGTTATATAAATAAATTTTAGAACAAATAAATGTTAGATGTTAAAAACATTATATCAATAGTTGGTATATCTCACGTTGATTATATCTTATGAACGATAATAAAATGAAATTAGATGAAATGAATTTATATGTTATGAGACGCACCCGCATTTTTTTCAATGAATTACATCTAAGGGAAGATACTAGACATCACAGAAATTTTGTCTTATCCAAAAGGTTGAATAAGGATAAGGAATGTTGTAAGAAGAGTTTTAAGGTTAGAGGTAGACCAAAGCAAAAGATAAATTGATTGTGATTTCTCTGGAAAAGATAGCATAGTTAGAAAGGAATTGAGTAGTGGAGATGATGGAGAGACGAAAGCAGACAAGACAAAAGAACAAGAAAATAATAATACCAATTATTTCCAGTAACACGAAACCTGGCAGATTCATTCAATCTAAAACGGAACTGGACATCATTAACAAAGAAATCAAGTGAAGAAATAGGTGTATTGAACTTCATAAAGGTCTTCTTAGCAGCTGTAGCTGTGGCCACACACACATCCTTCTTTGAAGTAGCAGGACCTATCAGCAATGGATTGGATTTTGATGAGGTATTTTAAGTTTGATAACTGCTATTAAATTCTAATAATATTAAGCTAAAGGTTAGAAAACCACTGTTTATAATAAATACTTACATATTTCTAACATTGAAGAAGTTAAAAAATAAAACAACGTATATAAAGAAATAATGAACCACTCCTACTCATCCCGCGGGTGTCGTAAGAAGCGACAAAGGGAAAAATCTGGAGGATGGGCAGCAGCATCTTACTGTGTAATACCAACCAATTCTGCTACTGCGATCGCCAACCCGCTTGCCTAGCATGGCGATTAAGGGCAAACATCTTCTAATTGTTCTAATGGGCTCACAAAATAAGTGGTGTGTATATGTAGAACTTGAAAAAAAGAATCAAGACTGTACGATTTAATAACTTAATCAAAATTTATTTTCAGCTTCTATTGAACAACAGAAATCCTTTGACGAGTGCATTTAGACACATCGATATATTAGTTGATAACTTTTTAATGGTGTCTGGATTGCTTTTGATAAAAGGACTTATGGAGAAACGGAAAAACCGTTTACTTTCCTTGGTAAATAGATATTTCAGGTAAGAATTCTGTTGGGTTTTTACCAATCCTCTTTAGCAAATATTTTATTTATACTTTCAAGTCACTCAATTTAGCAACAGTGTTACCATTATCTCTTTTCCTTCGTCTGCTCTGGTCCTATATTACTTAAGGTCAACAATAAGTTTATATACGTAATTATAATTAATTCTATGATATGAATAAATAGCAGAGTAAGGTTGACGTAAAATGTTTTCTTCTTCCATCAATTCTCTATTGGTTTAATATTAATGTATGTTGTTTCAAATTCCATCTCCAAAGATATTAAAGCTACTACTAAATCTACAATACTAGTAGTTTATGGTGTTTTCTTGTCATCGTCATCATCATTATCATCTACAGCCTGAATCTATCCACTTCTGAATATAGGCTTCTCTTTGCTTTTTCCACTTTCCTCGATCCTGTGCTGATCTTCCACATATCCCCTGCAACTGTCCTGTTTTTGACCCATCATACTACTGGCGCCTAACACTTCATTTACCAATCATTGGCCTTCATTCAGTCAAGGCGCAGTTCCACCTGCCATCACTCCGTCTAGCCAAACCTCATGCTAAATCCATATTAATGGTTTTCACATATCATTGGTTAATTTACTCCTCATAATTATACAAGCGAGTTGTTTTTTTTTCAGGCTCATGTCTTCATTTTCATTAGTAATGTTTTACGTGATAGCCGTGTCAATGAGTACTGGGAATGGTCCTGTTTGGAACAGGTTTGCTGCTAAAGAGCAAAAGGCCTGCACCGAGAATTGGTGGCTTAATTTACTGATGTTAAATAACTATGTCAATAGTGATAATATTGTGAGTACATATTATTATGGTTTTAGATTAAAATATTTAGGAAGATGTTTTTATTTGCAAAGAATATAGATATAGGGAGTCAGTACCCTCATAAAATCCTGACAACTGATTTAACTTCAGAATATCGTATCCCTTTGGGTTGCAGGGGTCATAGGCAGTCGCTCCGTAGAAAGCTGATATTCAGCTGCATCTGGTTAGATTAGAAGGCGACCCCAACAAAGTTTGGGAATAATAAGGCTAAGAGGATGATGTTGCTTTTTGTTAAAACCTTCTAATATTTCTTGATATCAAATTGAATATCTATAATATCAACATATTATATCAACCATTGAAATCTACTCTATCTACCTAAGAATAAACTGACTAACTTTAAAATACGATTGATTTGATTTGGCCTGCATATAAACTTATTTATTTCAGTGTCTAGTAGTGAGTTGGTACATTCCTTGCGACTACCAATTAGCAGTTTTGGGAACAGTACTATACTTAATATGGCAGAAGAATATTGCTGTGGGGAAAGTGGTTACCACCATAACTGTGGTGGTAGCGTTGGTGACGCCTGGTCTAATAACGTATTGGAGGAAATTACCGGGAATGATCCTTTTTCATGATTTTGAGTGAGATTTTTGTCTTTTTTTTTTGGTTTGGTGCCTCCAATTACGTCTTTTGAGGGATCAATAGAAAGCATGAGCTTTTTTGTTGCCACAAAAAAAACCGACTTTAAAAATTATATAAGATTAAATATTATAAGACGTTTTGGAGTCGGTTTTAAGTCAAAGTCTTAATGTGTCTTAATGGTTAAAGAGGCTGGAACTTGCCTTGGAACCGACTCCAAAACGTCGCCTTCCAGGGGTTAGGTCTTCGTAAATTTTCCGGGCTCCTGGCCCCCACGGTCCTAGCGTCTCTACCCCCCGGTTTGATTGTATTGATAATTTATATATATATTTTTTTTATTTATAGACTCACGCCTGAGTTCCCCAGAGGGGGTAGGCAGAGGTGTGCAGTACACCCACGTTTCGCCGGCTAATTTATATATGTACTGTCTTTTTCCAGGCAAATGTTAGACTTCAGGAAAAACCAAGTATATTTAGACACATACATTAGAAGTCACAACCGCGCTGGCCCATTTTTAGTAGGAATGGCTATGGGATACATTATATCAGTTTATAAGCCTGATAAGTTTAGAAATAGCATATCTAAGGTTGGTAAGAGTGTTTTTAGTTTATGCGCAGTCAGTGCACTCTCTATTCAGGAGAATAAGGACGGCCTAATCTTATGACCATTTTACTCGCAAGTCAGAAGTCTGAGATTCGAAACTACAAAAAAATATTCCTTGTAATTAAAAAAATAAGGTCTCCATTGAAACGTTTTTGTACTCTGCGAGTTATGTATATATATTTCGTAAATTTGGTAGCCTCCGACTACAGTATTTTATTTAAAATCTAGAGAGTTTGTTTTTAGCATTTAAGTAGACGGGTTTTAGTTTTTAAACTTTTTTTTTCAGGGTCTTTCCTTCATATTATTCGGATTAGCTTATGTAGTATTATACAAAGTGATGTCTGTACCTTTAGCCTGGAGTACTCTCGAGTATGATCATTTGAGTTCAGCTCTTTATGCTGCATATAGCAGAACTCTTTGGGCATTTGCTACTTGTATAACAGTTGGTGTTGTGGAATATGGACAATTTGGTAAGCTTTCTTGCTAATTGGTGTCTTTAAACCTGACTAAAGCCATACGGAACTGGCATCTGGAAGGACGTGGTATAGGCATCTGGCGCTGTTCCATTCAAATATGCATAATATAAATACTTACCGGCTAATATGGAAGTCATTGGGGATGCCTATGTTCAGCAGTGGACGTCTTATGGCTGAAATGATGATGCAAAATATATCGGAAATATATTTCGCCACTTCTGCGGGGTCCCACGTTTTAAATGGTGTTTTATTTCATGGTGTCAGAGTTTAACACACACGTAGGCCTCTGACATGGCTTTATACACCATTGAAAAATCTCTTAGGTATGCTGGTTTCTTCACGTTTTCCTTCATCATTCTAGCAAGTAAATTAATTTCTAATACGCACATGAATTGGAAAAGTCAGAGATGCGTGCCTGGGTTTTGAACCTTTGGACTTCACAGTCCATACTCTAGGCTAAAACTGCTTAGTATTTCCATGTAATTAATTACAAAATTAAAATAAAACAGCGAGACGTTTGCTATCACCATTCACAACATCTAAACTACTGATTTCTGCGTAATTTATAATTATGTTGCTTTTAAATAAATACCTGGGATGTTCTTGACCCAAATCAAAAAATTCGACAATTACTAACGTCTTTCATCTGCGACTCGGGCTTCAAATGGCTCGTCGATATTAATTTCACACGTACCGCCCTATATAACACAATGTTCTATTTCAGGTAACGAATGGATCATTTATATAACATGGTATATTTGTTCTATTACAGGTGCTATAAGAAATATAGTAAACTGGCATGGAATTACTATAATGAGTCGACTTACTTATGGGATTTATATAACTCATTCTTTGATTATACATCAGTACATGTTCTCAAGGAAAAATCCTCAGCAATTTGATGGGATTGTTTCTGAGGTGAATGACTTTTTATTTTATTTATTATTTTCATTATATCCTTCTTATTGTGTAGTTGTTAAACAATCTACTGACCAGTGGCGTGCCTATCATATTATTTTAGGCAAGTCCGGCTTGCGTTAATAGTACAAATATAATCGTACAACAATTTTGTGTGATAATAATTATTTTTTCTCTTTAACGTAATCACATGAAAATTTTAAGTTTTTTTCTTTTTTTCTACTAATTTAAAAATTAAATGCTTATAAAATATGTATATACTTTAAAAAAGGTTTTTGGGCTTGCCCTTTTGTTGATAGGCACGCTACTGCTGGTATCAGAGTTTAAACCATATATAGACCTCCGTTTACACTTTAACTAGATCATCTCTCAGATATACTGTATTTTTCAAGGATTTTTCCTTTTCAAGAATTAATTAAATAAGTGGTTTTAATTGTGTTTAATTATTATTTTCAGTCAATACATGCTATTGGAATTATTGTGGTATCCGGATTGCTCGCTTCATTATTATGGCTGTTTGTCGAAGCTCCTGTCAATAATATCGTCAATCTATTTATCAATTCAGGGTAAGCATATCATTTAGTTTAGTGTCGTGTGGTTTCCGGCCTTAGAATAGAACCACCCCTACTCGTCCCGCGGGTGTCGTAAGAAGCGACAAACGGAAAGATTCAGAGGAGCTACCCAGGCAGCACCATCATTCTGAATAACCGTAATCATCTGCTACTGCGATCGCCAACCCGCTTGCGTAGCGTGGCGATTATGGGCAAATACCTCCAATGAGCGCACAATAGTGGCGCGCATTAGGGGAGAGGCTGATGATGATAATTATCATTTAGTTCGATGACTTATGGTCCTGAAACATGGTCGCTAACAAAAGGAACATCACAAAATGAGAGTCGCACAGACGGTTATGAAGCATAGGTACTATGCTAGGTATCAGTCTAGAATCCGAAACACCGAATTCTAACTTCGGAACTAAGTCACTGACGTCGAAAAACGTATTAAGGAGACTGAAGTGGTGTTGGACGGGCACAATTGCCCGGGGAAATGATATCAGCTGGACAGAATGGGCACTGATGGGAGTTATGTCAGAATGGATGAACCGAGAGGAGCACAAGGACTCGTTGGCAGCCAACTCAACCCATCTGGGTTGAAGATATAGGTGGCGACCGCGGGAATACCTAGATAAGGTCTGCCGACAAACTACTCGGCAGTTTGGCAGGAAAAATTAAAAAAATATATCAGCCTGTAACTGTCCCACTGTCAGGCAAAGGCCTCTTTTCATACAGAGAAGGATTGAGCATTAATCACCACGCTAGCTCACTGTTAGTGATTTCAGACTATTAAGTGCAGGTTTTTTTTTCTTCTTCTATTATTGCAGTCGGTTAAAAATAACTTTAAGTAAATTTGCATTCGATCGGTTACACAGTCCCGTGATCCCGGATTTTTTTTATCAGAAAACTTTAAGTAAATATGCATCCGATTATCTGATCACTGGTTATAATTTATAAAAATGTGTAATATTTTTACAGATACAAAGATAAAATAGGAAGAAATAATTGTGAAGAAACCAAGTCATTAGCAAGATCTAATACACAAACAAACAAATTAAAAGAATTATAATAAAAATACTAGTATATTTTTTTTTGTCCACAAGGTTTTTAAAAAACATAACACAGCAAAATAAAAACACTCTAGTTGTTTTTTTTTGCCCATAAGGCGGTTTTCACACTGCCCCGTATCATGCTGCATATTGCGTGTCGACGCACCTACGCGCGTTCCTGCGGGAGTGCAGATCTGCATCATCGTGCGGGTTTTTTGCGCACTCACGCGCGTAGGTGCGTTTTGTAGATTCACGCACGGCGGCTCTCATTTATTCGCCGTTCTCTGTGGTGGTCGTGCAGTACTGAGCATCACGATTCAAAATCACGCGCGGCACTGCGGGATTCGGTGTGCCATACCTTGCGTCTCGCCCCGCACCTACGCGCGGGGGTTCATGTTTCTCCGCGTGTATGCGCGTGATCCGCATGAACGCGCGTGGATGCATTTTCGGTGTGTTAGACTGTGCGTGTTTTCCATACAAACGGAGATACTTACAAGCAACGGAAGAACACGCATCCACGCGCTACGCTGCATCATGCGGGGCAGTGTGAGAATCGCCTAAATTTAAAAAAAATATCATAGCTAATCTTGACAGAGATTAGTCAACTACGTAGGAGGTATTAAAAAACTAACACAAGTGTTAAATTATAAACACACTAGTTATAAATTAATTATCACTCTCCGTGCCTCGGATAGCACGTTAAGCTGTTGGCCCCGGCTGTCAATTGTAGATCTTTGACAGTCGTTACGGGTAGTCAGAAGCCCGAAAGTCTGACAACCAGTTTTACCAAGGGGTATCGTGTAACCCAGTATCTGGGTTGTGGAGGTCTAATAGGCAGTCGCTCCATGTAAAACACTGGTATTCAGCTGCATCCGGTAAGACTGGAAGCCGACCCCAACAGAGTTGGGAAAAGGCTAGGCAGAAGATGAAGTGTCTATTTTCTCAATATAATGGTCAAATAGGAGGCAATAGGAGATGAGAAGATAGAAATCAGACGTAGCACTGACGGTTTTCAGAGTGATAAAATTTATTAATAATACAAACATTATGCTCATTGCGTACCGGGTTCGAACCCACCGTTTCATACCACCGTTTATCACTCAAGATCTCACTAGTCTTGAGCACTGATAGTTGTTAGATAGCAGTCACGCCACTGGTTATTTTAAGTCCATGTAACTGACTCAATACTGCATATATGGAAAAATCGCAATAATTTACCTGACTCAGTAATCGAATCCTGTACATGCTTAACAGCCATGATTAAACAAGACAAATAAGGAAGTCTTTAGATGATTCAACAAAAATTACTTCCAAATCATTGGCTGAATAGCTCAATAGTATTGCACGTTCAATATTTGTGTTGGCTTCAAATATTTGGTGTTTTGTCAAGTCTAACTGAAAAATTTAATTAATAATATACCTAGATAAGTATAATTTTTATTACGAAAATTCGAAAAAACAACTGACACGGATGGGATTCGAGCCCACGACCTTTGACGTACCGTGACGGTCAGACCATTAAGCCAACGTATCCTACCAGCATCAGTCGAAATTTCAATCTCTTTCTATACCTAGGGCTTTTGGTTCTTATTAAATAATATATTTGATAAGCTAAATGTATATGTACATGTAAAAAATTCTTATTCTTATAATACTGCTCATCTCCCATAACTATTGTAAATGTTGTACCCTAAAACCTGACTTGGTATTTAACGAATATTTTTGCCGAATTTCAACTAAATCTGTCTATTAGTTTTCGCGCCAATCTCTGACAGACAAACAGACAGCGAAAGTTTCTAAAATCTACATATGAAATTCGGTTTCAGTATCGTTTCCCGAATATGTAGTACGTACTTTTTTCCAAAAAATATATATTGTAGATACAGTTTTTTCTTCATTACGATTTTATTATACCTACTTATGTATAGATATTTGAGTAATTTTTTAAACAATCAAGTACCTACAAAATAAAAGTTAGCAAAATCTTTCTTCTTAATAAATTTTACTACGACTAAGTTTGTCTTAATCAAATTATAAAACTTTGTACACTGAAACCGAGGCATTGGTGCTTAGAAATTCAGCTGAAACTTTCACATAATTATACACAACCCGTTTTTGTTAACAACTTACTCGGGTTAGCTCGGGTTCGCTCGGGTTTTGAGTTTTGTAAAACTTTTTGTTACTGTTTTATAAATCTATACAATACAAATTTATCATTATTTTTGGCCTTGTGTGCTACTTCCGGGTAAAAGCATTCCTACTCTCTTTCCATCTCTCTCTGTTAAATTGCAATAATAGCATAGACCTTATATAAGGTCCAGCTTGTCCCGCCATCTCTATTCAGGTCTGCCGTGTTGCGTTTTCCCGTTATTTAATTGGATTTCGTTATTTCATATCATCATCATTTCAGCCATAAGACGTCCACTGCTGAACATAGGCCTCCCCCAATGACTTCCAGATAGGCCGGTTGGAAGCAACCTGCATCCAGCAGCTTCCTGCGACCTTTATTAGGTCGTCTGTCCACCTTGTGGGTGGACGTCCTACGCTGCGCTTGCCGGTACGTGGCCTCCATTCCAGAACCTTTCTGCCCCATCGGCCGTCAGTTGGGTTATTTCATATATTATTCGTTATTTAATTTAGTTCGAAATTTTGCAGACATTTGCGGATTTTAACTCGCGACCTACTGGGTCCCTAAACAGCGGGTTCAAATCCCGCTCGTAAAGTTTTTTTCTACAAAATCGGACTAAAGCGTTAGCATACTATGCAGAAATACTACAAAAATATTTTTGTATTTAATACTACCGCATCTAAGGAAACCACCGGAGTATTACATTCTGTGGTATTACTCCGATTTTGTTTGGATTACATCTGAGTAAACAAATATTGATTTACTTAAAATAAATTTGTCCGCCACTCGGCATACATATGGTTGGACGTTGAGGTTAGTACACATTGGTCTGCATATATTTAATAGAAACGCAAATCGCTGTCAAATTAATGATATTGGGTCAAAATCAAAATTTCAATCAATATTATAAATAATTATATTATGGTGTTATAATATTATAGCACTGATAGCCTAGTGGTATGACCGTCGAGTGACAAGTCAGAGGTCTCGAGTTCGATCTCAAGGCACGCCTCCTACAGCTCTGACTTTTCGTTAGTTATGTGAGATAAATGAATTATCTGTTGCTAAAAACTGTGAGGAAAAACATCGTGATGAAACCAGGACACCTGAGAGATTTTTCAATGGTGTATAAAGCCATGTCAGAGGCCTACGGGCGGTTTAAACACTGACATCAGGTTGTTCATCAACCACACGATAAGAAGAAAAAATTTAACCGTAAATTCAATGTCACTAATGTATCTAGTCATATTGTGTTATGTTGTGTATGGTGCCGCTCATTTGGCTGAATTAATTATTTCTTTCTTTCTTTCAAATTTTTCTTTCTTATTTTCAAAAATTTATAAAATTCAATCTGGAAGTCATTAGAGGAGGCTTATGTTCAGCAGTAGATGTCTTATGGCTGAAATGATGATGATGATTTTCAAAAAGGGCTAAATCAATGCACGCACCAGTCTGTCTTAACCCTAACTGGAAATCTTAGTATCAGGAAATTAAAAAATAAACAAGACGTTTGACCACGAATAAACTTAAAACCATTCTTTATATTCGAGGTTTTTTGATTTATTCCTAGTATTAAAATATACGTCGCTCGTCGTGTTAATTGTGTATTTATAAAATATGGGTTTTGTTTTTTAATTAATAAATAGTGTTTGTGAACTATGTATAGAAACATGTGTTGTTAAATAAATTAAAATGAATTTAGTTTACGTTTTAGTTTTCGCTTGTTTTTGTTCTAGTAAGTATTAAGTTTATTTTTTTTATTATTTAAAAAAAACATTAAGTATAGTTACATTTGTTAATAATGTAAGTACTCTGAATTTTAAAAGTCTATTTTTTTTGCTATTTTAGTTGAAAATAAAGGTAAACAATGTTAAAATATTAACCTTTAAATTTTACAAAAGATGATACCTTAATAATTATAGAGTTAAAGATTTTACAGAAAAAAAAATGTCTTCTGGTACAAAAAAAACTTTTTTAATTTATCGACAGGTTTAGCAAACACAGAATCTCATATAAATAATAGAAAAACGGAAGTGGACTTGGTAATAGAAGGTCTCCAAGCCCAACAGTGGACGGACGATGAAATACCATGTATACATCAAACATTACATGTTTTGAATAATGTGAAAAACTATACTACATGGGCTGTTTGGAGTAAGTAAAATAGTATAAAGACCCTTAAATTTAAACTTTAGCCACACACACTTACACATAACCAAACACACCCTCATATAGGGTTGCCAGATGGTCGGGATTCGTATGCATTCTCCCGACATTTCAAACGATCTCCCGACGAAGTACAAGAATCTCCCGACAACTTCTCGTACCTACAGTTGTTGCTCAAGTTTAAAATCTTTCCTTAATATCTACCTTCTTTTTCCTTAGTAGTGAGAGGTATCTCAAGAATCTAAATTGGTGGTCGCCGCTAAAAAATAATACAGTAGGTACATGTGGCAACGTTAGTTAACAGCTCAAAATATTGATATTTGTATTAACTGATGTAAAAATATAAAGCAATATTTTAATTTTGATATTTCTCCCGACAGTCGCCCTAAAATCCCGACAATTTGACACTTTGTCCAGATATTAAGATATTCCGATCTGGAAACCCTACCCTCATATACACACGCTCTTACACACATAATTGTTTTTTGTAACCAACGCGCCACTACGACGATTTCATAATTCTTATAATTTAAATAAGCAACGTTATGCAAACATTCTTACTAAATTTTCTCCATTTTAGTTTGGAACTCCATGCAGCATCCGTCTGGCAGCTTTTATGGGTCCAAATATAACCTTGGAAACTACGACCAATGTTTGAAGGCGCCTTCCAATACTGCCGACCCCAAAATCATAACCCAATACTGTTTGACAGATGTCAAATTGACAGACAAGAAATATGGAAGCCCTAATATTTATGGTCTTACTGATAATTTTTTGAATGTGAGTATAATTATACATCCTGTTGCTTTAAACACCTGTCAAAGTTTAGGAGATATAATGTTAATGAAACTGAACAACTTTACTCAAGTGATTCGTGATTCGTGAAATCAACAGTGTCGTGATTCGTGAAATCAACAATGTCGTGATTCGTGAAATCAACACTGTGATGATTCGTGAAATCAACAATGTCGTGATACGTAAAATCAACAGGGTCGCTGCGATCATAGCTCCGTCGGCATCGAAGCTTTTTAGCGTTAGTGCTAGTTTCGCGTCGCGTTTACACAGCGAAACTAGTAAAAATTGCGCGTGACGCGAAACTATTTTAGTGTCATGAAATCAATGTATGCAACTTGATGTTTATAAAACTAGTGTCGTGAAAGTAATTTTATGTCACTAATTTCATAATGTAACTTCGGGTTCAATGTATCCCCGCTCAACGTTATTGTTATTGCCTATTCCGTATTATTGTTTTTCGTAATTCTAACTATCACCATGTCACTATTACATTATAAAATCCTATTTAATGCTAATCTAATACCTAAAAATAAAGTCAATTAATGTTAATTTAATTGATTGCTTTCATTTAGAATATTAATACTATGATAATTTTGACCTATAAACTATTGTTTTGCTAAAAATTACAAACGGAATAGAAATGACGACGCTACAAACTAAAACTACATACATTTTATTACCTACTACTAATGCTAATTGAAGATCAAAAGATCGAGCCTGATGTGAATAAATTGCAGTTCAATACTGCAAACTTCTGGGAACGTCAGCAGTTGTACTTGTTATTGTGGGCTGCTAAACTGTTCGAATCCTGCTCTCACCCAAATATTTCTTTCAACAAAGTTTGTTTCCCCGTATCATATCGTCTCTATAAATATTTTTACTCCACAGGTTAAAAATAAAGTAGGAAGAAGATCTGATACAATAACATGGGGTACCTGTCTACCTGCAGCTTGTAATCACCAATCAGTTTCCAAGATCTTGAAGACCATATATTTGACAAATCCAATAACTTCTATAGAACCAGATATCATTGTTGATTATTGCCAAAATGCCTCGGAGAAACCCGTATACAGTAATAGGTTTTATGTTTTTGTGTAAGTACTAATTAAGTTTTAGGCGCACAAAAACGCGGTCAATAAGTACATTACGTTTCACTTAAAAGATATATTCATACAATTGTTATGAATCAGCTTAAATAGGACTGGAGACATGTCTGCCGCTTGTGAGTCAAACTGTCAGCTCGCAAATCACAAGTATGGCACTCTGAAACAGTACGACGCGGTCGCGACAGACCACATAGGAGATGTCGGGACAGATAGATAGTTCCCTGAAAATAACAGGGGCTCGCGAGAAGTGGAGAAAAAGGAGAGAGGCCTATGCTCAGAAGTGAGACATCCTGGGCTAATCATAAAATAATATCAATCAAGACTTTGCGATCAACCGTTTATCAAGGCTTTTGTTTATAAATCATTGTCTGTTGATTTCAGAATACTCATGATATCGTTAGTTCTGACAGCTATTTTATCGTCAATTTATCTGGGATATGATAATACAGATTCATCATGTAAGTATGGATAAGAATTTGCTTGATATAATGATATGTCATTGTATGGTTTGAAAATAATTAGCGAGCGAGCAATCGTCCGCTGAGTGCAACCGATCACCGCAAAAAACGTGTTTCTAAACTTACAACGAACGTTATCTTTCCTTAAAATATTTTCCTTTAATTGCTAATTCATTTTGTATTTATATTTTTAATAGATTTCGGAGTTGCCCGACTAGTGGAAGGCTGGCGGGCAACTTCAAAACTAATCAATGATTTAAGCCGAACTTACATATTCTTTGTATATCAAGATTGTTTTAAACTATTCTTCTGCCTTTTCAGTGACCAGAATAGCCTACTCCTTCAGTCTAAAGCGCAATTGGTCTTCTTTTATCAGAATATCAGAAGAAGAGATTCCAATTCTTAGTTTCACGAAAACCGTGGTCCTCATCTTCACGACCTGCGTTCATGTTTTTGTTTTCGTACTTTTCACTGATTCTGTTAGCAACAGCCATGATTTTGATAACGTGAGTATCTTCTATTCTTCCTTAATTCTTCTTTGATTTGTACAGCTTTGACTAGGTTTTTCCCAACATTGAGAACATCTCTCAGATGTGCTGGTTTATTTATGACATTCCTTGCAACTATTTACTGGCGACTCAGAGGTTTCAGTTTCTAGCTGGCACTTAAGGTATTTCATAAAATTATACAAGAATTTTAGAATGCTTTTTCAATCCGCCAACATTTTAAAATTTAACAATATCTGTTTTGACGACTATTTTTTAAATATTTTCAGTTGATAAGTGTAAAAAAACACACAATGGGTAACACGATCCAGCACATAGATCTACCAATCGTGGAGAACTTCTTCGTCATGTCGGGATTTCTTCTCATGAAAGGACTGATGGAGAAGAACAAGAATCCAATAATCACTTTGATACAACGATACGTTCGGTAAGATTTTAGTGAATTGCTAATGGCGATTTTCAGTTTAAGCGATAGTCACAACGACGACGATTATTTCTCCGTTAAAAAGATGTTTTTTTATGCATTGGCATCGAACCCAAAGCATCACGGTTACCAGCTGCGCTTGCGATGACTTACTTATTTAGCGTTCCTTACGTAGCAAGGCAGTCTTACTTATTTTCTACAATTAACTAATTCGCTAATTCACCTTCTGCAGTTGGTATCGCAAGGTTCAATTCCTGCACAGGACAAATATTTGTGTGATCCACAGATATTTCATTCGATCTGAGTATTGAGCAAACATGTCTGTGTATTGTATCCCAATTCCCAGATATAGAAGAAAATCCTAGTATCGGGCAATGTTTTATTATAAAAAAATATATAAGTAAAAGAATCCAGATTAACAAATGGCTGCGAAAGACAACTTCATCAACTGATAATTGTTTCTTTTCCAGACTAATCGGGTCCTTATCTGTGTTAATATTCTATACAATAGCGGTATCAGAATATACTGGTGACGGTCCTCTTTGGAACAGGTATAATGGGAAAGAACAAAGAGCTTGTTCCAAGACCTGGCCTTTAAGTCTTCTGATGATTCATAATTATGTGGACAGCAAGAATATTGTGAGTGTTTATTAAATCGGTTATATTCCTGACAATAGTTACGGCGTAGTCTTGATCATTTACTGATTTTTAATACATTACATACATGTTACATCCATCTAATGTCTTAGGAAAATTAGAGCGAATTGAAAAAGAGATACGATAGTACGAGCGGGTATTTCCTGTATACTCATTCGTGCTTTATTAGTAAAGGATAGGGCTACTTTGTTTCCATTAAGGTTTTTATTTGCAGCTCATTTTAGATAGTTTAACTTTAATAAGCGTATTGTAAAGGTTTTATATTAATAGCAAGAAATTTGAGCTAATACTGGATATTTTTCAGAATGGAAAGTGTCGCTTGTAGCCAAACTCGGTCCTCCATAGCCACATTTAGAATTTCAGTAAGGGAATTGCATACAATTTGGTCTTCTTTTTCTGATAGTTGAGTGTTTCAAGAGTAACATGCGGAGGGTATACGTGAATTTTAGGTCGAAACAATAGTATCTAATTATAGTTATTGCAGAGTGAATATTTATTTTATACAGTCTCTCCGAAATATTATTTGAATTTTGTCATCTGTAAAATCTTGGAAAAATTCTTCAAGCATAGACCCAAAGAGGCGAAGTGTAGATTTCTCAAATATAAATGTTATACATATTACTTTAATATTTATTGTTATATTACAGTGTCAACTGGTAACCTGGTATATTCCTTGTGATTACCATCTAGCAGTCATGGGGACAGTGCTATTTTGTCTATGGCAATGGGACAAACGCATTGGTAAAATCACCACTATTATAACAGTCGTGATGTCTGTTCTTCTGCCAGGAGTCACAACATATTGGAAGAGGTTACCTGGAATCCTATTTTTTGATATGGAGTAAGTAATTTTTTCTTTTAAAGTTGGAAAGTTGACTGATAGTTTATCAGACGCTTCAATAAGATCAAGGATTACAACATTCTTTTCAAAAGTTAAGCGATGAATAAGATTTAAATCAAATCCAGATTTTTATACAGAATCAAGATTATATCTATTTTTTTTAAATACGACTTCAAAGATTTAAGATATTTATGATCTTAAAATGTTGCTAATAAAAACCGTTACAAGACTTAAGGCTCTACACACCAAACGTGACGCGACAAAAAAATTAATACAATGATCAATTTTATATTAAACATCATAAATTGTTTTAGGGAGTTTATAAATATTAGAAATAATGAGGTTTACTTAAACATCTACATGAGGAGTCACCATCGAGCTGGACCGTACTTACTTGGCATGGCTACGGCTTATATAATTATGACTTATAGGCCAGCTAAGTACAAAGGCATTATTCCTAAGGTAAGCATCAAAAGTACTCTCCTCTAAATGTTAAAAGTCTTGTTAAGTTATGGAGATTAAAAGACCTGGCGATTTGGTAAGCTTTTTTTACACAAATCACAAATCATTTATTTGATCCTTGTATAACTTGAATTACTGATGCTTATATAGTTTGAATATTACTGGAAATTAAGTCCATCAAGAATGCATTCTTCTTCTTCTTATCGTATAGTTAATAAACAACGTGGGGTCAGAGTTTACCACCCATAGGGCTCTGACATGGCTTTACACACTATTGAAAAATCTCTCAGGTGTATTGGTTTTATCACGATGTCTTCCCTCATCGTTTTAGCAATTGATAATAATTTTTTAATACGAACATAACTTACGAAAAGTCAGAGGTGCGCGCCTTGGGAGAATGCATTGTATCAATTCGAAATCTTATAAGATTTTTGTTCCAGGCATACTCCTATGTAGGCCTTGCTGCAGCTTTCATAGTCGGTCTTAGAGTGTTAACGGCGGCCCCCGCGTGGTGCCTTGGGGAATACAACGCCTGGTCTGCAGCTGTATACGCAGCCTTGAACAGGAACATCTGGGCTTTAGCTACTTGTGCTTGCATAGCAATTACTGAGTATGGAGACGTTGGTAAGTAAAAAAAATCTTCTGTACTTAGAAGTTAATTTCATATCATAACTACAATATTTATTAGGTGATTTCTATAATATACTGTGTAAATTGTTATTGTTTATTTATTTTTTAAGTACAAGACAAGGTGTACATTCTAAGTATAAAATGCTGCTTTTAATTAGGGTGGCCAACTGTTTCTTCTTAATACAGGTTACTTACCAACCTAGCTAGGAAAACAGTAGTCCACCCATTATTTGTAAGATACTTAACTTCATGCTTATTGTAGGTATGTTATGTAACTGCAAATGTTTACGGAGAATTTTGTTTTATTGTTATTATTGTTATTTATTATACTTTAGATAATTTTGCTATATTAGCTTAGTATAACTTTTTAATAAATATTCTCTAGAAAGACTGCTTCGTTAGTCTAGTGGTAGCAAGCGCGACTGCTGAGCACGAGGTCCTGGGTTCGATCCCCGGGTCGGGCAAATTGTTATTGGGTTTTTCCATTAGGAAATTCTCAGTAGCAGCACGGAGTCTGGAATTGTGCCCGTTTAATGGCAATAGGCTCGCCCCCTATTACATGGGACTTATTACATAGCCGGCGAAACGTGGGTGTACTACACACCTCTGCCTACCCCCTCTGGGGAATACAGGCGTGAGTCTATTAATGAATGATGAAAGACAATGTTGGCAAAGTGATCTCAAATGCGATAGATGGGTCGAATAAATTAAATGTTATTATTAAGTATCTCTAACTGGAATTTCTTAGTAAAATATAAGCCTTAAGAACATGTACATGACAACATGAAAAACATTATTCCTACAGATTTTTTCATATAAGAGGTTTCTAGAAAGGTCTCGAGTTATTTTTGTGCATCATTTAATAAAAGAAAAGCTCTGATTGAAAGAATCGTTAGAATAATTGAGAACCTTATTAAGTAGCAATTTTCTTCAAGCGAAACTGGGTCAATTTTAGTTTATTTAGGGAATATAAAACTGTTCAGAGACAGCAATATTTTCAATCATTTAAATTATCATGGTATGACAATTCGTGATATTTTCTTGGTCATCATGATAAACAGGTGTTGCAAGTGTTGCAAGCGTCTATTATAATAGGTTACGGTAACTGCTTTCCTTGAGTGGCAATCAAACATACGTCATGTTTGATTGCCACTTAAGTATAAAAGTCCCTCATTTTTTATGTTCCAAATATAATTGTTGCCAATGAAATCGCAGGCAAAGCTAGTTATGAAATCTAAACTAATATAATAATACAAAATCGCTCATAGAAAGTTACATTATCAGCGAGTAATATGGACTGTGATTTTACTTTCAACGAAACTAAAGATCCTTACGAAAATTGCAGTGAAAAGTCAAGGTATCGACTATTTAAAGAATGGATAAACTTTTACGAGATATACAGAGAAATTCAATTTAACACAGACAAAATCACGGGCGATACTAGTAAAGAATTAATGTAAGATCAGGGGAGCAATTCCGCATTTTACCAAAAATGTCCATTCTGACACCATGCTATTGCCATTGTTCTATATAAATCACTGGCCTCAAAAAGTACTTGCGGAATACCATAAAACGTAAAATAATGCCATTGTCATTACACTGCCACTCTATTAAGACGTTTTGTCGTTACGTGAATCGGGCCCCTGGTAAAAAAAATATACAAAAAAATATATTTTAAAAAATAATTATAACATGCGCGCTTCTAGTAAATGCGTTAACAATATTATTTCAATTCCCTGTACTATAAATATATATATATATATATATTAATTGTGCTACGGCCATGTTCAAGAGAATACTTCCCTTTTTTCTAATTTCCCATGAGAGTCCTCACCCAAGTTATGGCTGTAACAGCTTCATCAAAATCCTCTCATTTTTCTCTTACTGCGATGAAATATTTTGAGAAAATTATTAATACTTTTTGCGATGTCAGAGGTAGCAGGTAATTCATTAAAAGCTTTTCTTTTAGGATGAACAAAGAACATAGATATAATTTAATTTATTTCGTAAGACCCTTTTACTCTTGTAAGACTAATAATAATTTCATATTTTTGTTCTACTGTTAGAAAAAACTATGAAAATATAACCGTTTTTTTTTCTTTAAAAATGTTAGGTTTTTTTACTGTTGTTAACTGCAAGTGCAGTCTTTGAGAGTCGTGATAGCCTAGTGGTGGTAACCGTTGACTGGCAAGTCAGTGGTCTCGGGTTCGAACCCAAGGCGCGCACCTCTGACTTTTCGTAAGTTATGTGCGTTTTATTAAATTAATTATCACTCTCCGTGCCTCGCACGTTAAGCTGTTGGCTCCGGCTGTCAATTGTAGATCTTTGACAATCGTTACGGGTAGTCAGAAGCCCGAAAGTCTGACAACCAGTCTTACCAAGGGGTATCGTGTAACCCAGTATCTGGGTTGTGGAGGTTTGATAGGCAGTCGCTCCATGTAAAACACTGGTATTCAGCTGCATCCGGTAAGACTGGAAGCCGACCCCAACATAGTTGGGAAAAGGCTAGGCAGATGATGAACTGCAAGTGCAGTCCAACCTGCAACATGAACTGCAGAAGGCGAATTGTTAACAGTTACGCTAGTCATGTCGTCATTATATTGTAATAAATACCTTAAAATCTGATTTTCATTGTAAAATTCATCTCTTGTTTAGCGTTTGAAAATGATTTTGATTACATCGTCTAAGACAGCTGTGTCGTAACCATTGTTAAAGCCTAAAATCTAGTTAATAAAACTAGCGTTAATATTAAAATTATATTTTGTAGTAACGCCGTTAGCAACTTAATCGACTAACTATAGCTTAACAACCTCCATTAATTATTCAATTAAGCGCAATTTTAGACGAAACGGTATCGACGTTTGATCATAATAACGGACGGATCATAAATATTAAAAAGAATCATTTTTGTTGATATAAAGTCACGTTAATAGGTCACCTCGGTTCGTAGTAATATAGGGTAAAATGCTTTGACCTATTTAAATTCAATTGCGTCACTCAAGTAGGTTCTATTGCAAAAAATGACCTAATTACTTCTTAATAATGATTTACATTGTAATCTATGATCGACCATATCTGCGAAGTTTACTTAGTAAGTCCTCTCTAGCGTTTTCTGAATGGACTGTTTGTGATCTAGAAGAAATCTTCTAGATGGTTGAATGTAGAAGATAATTTCGATAGCCTGAGCAGGATTATTTCTAGGTCAGTTGGCAGAGCGACTAAGGAAAGAGAAGAAGAAAAAGAAACAAAAGGAAAGGAAGGACGAAGATTTAAATCCTACTCGTAATTGAATATTCTTTAAACAAAAATGTCTTCTCTAAAAGGTTAATAACAGATATTTTTTCTCTTATTTCAGAATCACTAAGAAAGATAATGGCTTGGCCGGGCTTCACCATATTTAGTCGTCTGGCTTATGGGGTCTACATAAGCCATTCAGTGCTTCTACAAAGGAACCTATATTCTCAAAGGAATCCTATGACATATGACATGTTGGACATGGTATGTTCAAATTTCATCGCTATTGTTAGAGTCCGTTTGGTTTTGTGAGCTTTATTAGAGAGTTATTTTTCTCTCTGACAATTATCTTGAAGGATATCCTAAATTCAAGTAGAATATTTACCTTTTAATACGAACTGCACCTTTCTACTTCTAAGCTACCAATTTTTGTTTTAGTTAAAAAACTAGGTAATAGTAATATATGTATAGGACCTTGTGCTTTTGCATAGTGATTAGTGATTACTCTTCATTCGAGGGCTTTGGATACACTCAATCCAGTTTATCTTGTGTACAGGCTGACTAGTGAGACACTAACAATACTAAAGGAGGGTACTCAGTACCCGATTCTCATTATATTTACATCATAAAAAAGGTACTTAATTTTTGTCCAAGATATCCTACAAATAATTTAAGTGTGGATTATTTTTTCGCTAAGACGCGTCGCTGATAGTGTTAAGTCGATGAAGTGGTCAAGCACGTCCTGTGGGGCCAGCCGCCCCCTAATTACCGACGGTAACGGTGACGGTAACGGTAACGGTAACTGTAAATAAATTGTAAATTGAAATTATTTAATGAGCAAAAAATATGAGTAAATATGTAAAAACATACAAAAAAATCTTTGTATGGTGTAAATATAACAAGAATAGAGTACCGAGTACCCTCCTTCAGTATTGTTAGTGTCTCACCAGTCAGTCTGTATAGTTATAAGCCACAAACTAGTTAATCAAATTCCAGATCCTTATCGGCGTAGGAGCTTTATTCACGTCTGCAATACTTGCAGTACTGCTATGGTTGTTCGTGGAATCGCCACTTAGTAACTTAGCAAATCTGGTCCTTAATCCCAAGTGAGTATTTACTTAGATACCAATATTATATGTCAAGATTTGTGTTGAAACGACTGTGGTGGATTGAATTTAGAAGGTTCGTTATGCTGATTTTAGGGTCTTTAGGTATTGCATTTTATTAAAATAATGATTTCTAGCAGCAGCTGAAATGCATGACCAAAATTGGAATCCTTGCTGTAGCTTTACTCTGTTTCATGTCAGAGATAGTAATTATGCAGGAAATCACTCTCCTCAAAACAAATATGCCTGTGGACCCTCAAACGGCGCAAATATATATAGATATTTTCTGAATATTTACACAATTATAACACAAAATGGAAGCCGCAACTCATTGCGCAATCATCCATATACACAAGTCGACTAATACGATGCGTATCTTAGCACCAGAGTGAACTATTACTCCATTTCAATTACCTTATAGCCACAAGCTAATCTCGTAAGTGAAATTCAAAAACTAAATAAACAAAATGATCAGAATGTCACGAGATACGTCAGAATGTCTCAAATACCAAATATCTCTGATGTTTTTTAAAAACTACAATCGATAACTCTACAGTGAGATACATTTTTTAAATGCCTGAAAGAAATAAGTTACAAGAGGTACTCCTCTTCTGTTTACTATCTCTTTTGTTAATAAAAAAATCTAAGAAATATGTACGACTACACGATTTTCTACTACCTATCTTTTTTTTTCTTTTACAGAAAGAAACAAACACATAGTATTGAGAACAAAAAAGAAAGAAGCCAAACTAAGTTAACAGAGTTGAAAAATACAAAGACGATGTGATATATTAAGAATCTTTTGATCTTCGTAATGAATACCTTGTTTGATGTTTTACTATCTTAGATGTTGTTAATTAAAAGGTACAAATGTATTTACGTTTTAATAAAGAACAGTATTACAAAGAAAATCTTTACATTCTTATAAATCTTTCAAGGACGGATATCACTTAGATTTAAGTGGCTTCTGTACAATAGTTAGAATAACAAAAATATTTTGCTAAGGATTCTAATAAAAGAATGATTGTTTATTTAATGAGCACAAAATGAAATTCTTACACGACTTATCTGCGTATCAAAATTATTTAGGTTTTAAAAGCGCCTGATCAAAATTAAAGAGCAGCTTGTAGATTATGAGAGAATAAATTGTTATAAAGTCTCAGGCGCTGTGCCAATTAATAAACCACTACATATAAACTCATCGATATACAAATTCTATTTCAACCAATCCCATGAACAACAAACTTCATTATTATTAACCAGCATAAGGAAGGAGAATCAGATGCTTGAAGTTTAAATCCATAGTACACAAGCAATGGACCAACTAACTACATATTATTACTCACACCAAGCAGAAACTTTTAAGCCCAATTCGATCCTAATTTATGTGGCTTCAGTAACATAAATACGAGTATAGGGGATATATTTTGCAACGTTTCCCATAACATATGTTTGGATATAGTTACTTTTAATAGAGTAGGTGTGGTTTTAGGAGTTTTGTTTGAACTACTAAGATTAAAATTGTTAATTTTGAATGATTCAGGTACACATATAGATAGGATAGACAAATGATTATAACAAAAAATTAAACAGGGAAATATCGCATTAAGCATTTTCGGTTGCAAGCTTAAGCTCTATAGATTTTATGCTTAGCAATATTTTGAACCAATAGTAACTGGTCCGCACTGGCTCTGGACCGAGAGACGTGGAAATTAGAGGGAGAGGCCTTTGCTCAGCAGTGAGATGATGTGGGCTGACAGTAACAGTAACATTTTGAATTGTATTCCATATTATTAAAGGTCTTGCTACATGGTATTTTAGGGTTATTAGCTAACTTTAGTTTTGATAATGTTACCCCTATATGTTTGACATGTCGGTGTGCCTCTACATCAGTGTGTCCGTCTGTAGCATCATTTAGATACCGATTTTATTTAAAAGGTGACTTGATCGAGTGGTCACAGCTAAAAATAATTAAGGTTCTATTATGTTGAGGGTTTTGAATTTTTAAATTTATAGTTATTAGTATTTTAAACTTATTTAAATAGGTACCTACAGCTACTTTGACTCTGTAAACTAACCAAGAGCCGTAAGAAAATGAAAATCTATTATTATTCCTTTGCGAGAGAGGGACGGTATTATGTATGCTGTTAACTTCATCTAATTATTTTTTTAACAGGTCATAGTATGGGCACAGGTTGGCAAAAAACAATACCATAACATACATTTATATGAAAAGTTAATTTTACCCAAAAACATTGTTGTCGCATTGTTTATTCAGCCGCGACCGTCACAGAAACCTGATAAATGTTTGTACTGAATTCAATTCTACCTGAATCAATTCGTTTGTTATTGGATTTAAAGGTACAGTCGAGGACAAAAACATTTATAAACTAATGTAAATAAATAATAAGATTTTAACTAATTAAGTATCTAAAATAGTAAGGCAATCCAATGCACGCAAAGATATTTAAATTATTATTTTTATCATCGTCACTTATAACCTTCACTATTTTTGAGTAAATTCCTATCCTGAACTATGTCCTTTGTTTTAATCCTGACTAAATCTTATCCGATTAATTTATCCATTCTAACAAAATCAAAAACCTATACACTAGTGGTTTTAAATAGGTCGTTGTATACATGATCGTGCCCTCGACTATACAACTGATATGTATTAATCCGATCACGAATGTAGGGATTACGAGAATTCAATAAGTTTCATTGATGTCAGCTCTTCTTGGTATATGATAGAATAACAAGCTTAAAGTGCTTAAATTTAAAGTCCATTATTCTATAACTGCCCACGAAGCACTCAAAGCGCTACAATAATAATATTACAAAAGGTTTAGCTGTGCACTGGGGTTTAAGATCTATTAATGTTTTATAAGATATAAAGACTAGACTAGGTATTGAATAATTAAACTTAAACACTGTATTTTCGATTTTAATAAATATTTAAGATTACGACAAACAATAAGTAGTGTTAATTCTGCTAATTAATCGTTTATCAATTTGAGATACATTAAAAGTCCACAAAAAAATATATATGCAGAAAAATCAAAGAATTTTACACAGTATGCTTCCGTGCTTGATAAACTTAACGGAATAAAACTACTTAGGACATATAGTTTTTCGCAATTTTTTTATATTACTGATTTTTGCATTATGTATTTTAACTAATAATTAACTCACGGAAACCTCACAATAACATTCTACTAATATCATTTCAGTAGCATAGTCAATGCAATTGTAACAATATTTATGGAGTAGACAATCAAAATAAAAAAGCAATTACTATTTTAATAGAGTGGAATACGCAACAAGGTATCATCAAATACGAATTACGAAACAAAGAAAATGAAACTTTCATAAAAGCCTTTAGAGAATTGTAAAACCATTTGTTTAATAACAACAACATAAACAAACAATTCTAAACAGAGAAATTACTTACAACAAGATTATAAAACATAGTTATCTTTCAAAGAACAATTTAATTTACAGTGACGACATTGTGATAATCAAGGACTCTTGAAACGTGATTGCTACTAAGATTAGTTTCGAGTACAGTATAGGAATTATATGCATTGAATTCGGAGTGGAAACAGCTAGAGATTATTGCGTGTATTGGAATATCAGGACCATCTTACGATAGAGCTATCGCGGTTTCCGAGTTAGTTATCTGAGTATTAGGACTGTTATGCTATTGTTCTATCAAATCGGTCTTGGTCATGATTTTAGAGAGAGTTTGGTAAATATTTGATTAAGTGAGAATCTTTAGTAGTTCTTTTGCGATCAGAGATATTATATCATCATCAGAGATAAGATTTTTGTGTTGATTTGGAATGAAATGGTTGTATTACACACACAGTATACTTTTGCTTAATATTTGTTGGATTTCTGTTTTTTTCTTTATAGGACCTGGGATAGTTACCAGAAAATTATATTTCATATGCTTGGAACATGTCGAGGGTAGTCGCTAGGTAATTATTGTTTAAGATTGTGGTTTACTGAAGATATATGACCGTAGAAGAATGTAAGACAGCCAAATCCCATTAAAAAAAAAGATTATTGCCAGGTTTAAAAGTAAAGAGTCTTTAGTAGATTAACAACAGACTGCTGTCCATAGATGAAAGCATGGTGTGGTATATTTTTTTTAAGTTTCAAAGGCAAGTTATAAATGTAAAAAGTCTACAACGATAAATAGCGAGCGAAGTCCATATCCTCCTTCGAAGGAACTCTAAGTGAAACATATTTAACTTAGTTAAAACTTAATGTTACTTAGAAAAGCATATATTTTCCTTTCTAGAAGCCTTTTTCTTCAAGAATTCAATATTTATTTTAGCTTCCTTGTCGATTCTATTTATTTTATATATTTTGTGTTATCTTTGAGAGTCGTGATAGCCTAGTGGTGGTGACCGTTGACTGGCAAGTCAGAGGTCTCGGGTTCGAACCCAAGGCGCGCACCTCTGACTTTCGTAAGTTATGTGCGTTTTATAAATTAATTATCACTCTCCGTGCCTCGGATAGCACGTTAAGCTGTTGGCCCCGGCTGTCAATTGTAGATCTTTGACAGTCGTTACGGGTAATCAGAAGCCCGAAAGTCTGACAACCAGTCTTACCAAGGGGTATCGTGTAACCCAGTATCTGGGTTGTGGAGGTCTGATAGGCAGTCGCTCCATGTAAAACACTGGTATTCAGCTGCATCCGGTAAGACTGGAAGCCGACCCCAACCTAGTTGGGAAAAGGCTAGGCAGATGTGATCTTTGTTATAGACAATACTTTTGTACTTTAGATGAGGTTTTAGATATTTATAGGATGTTATGTATGTAGGAAAAATAGAGAAATTGAAAGAGATAGGATACGAGCAGGGTTTGAACCCGCAGCTCTTGCCGTGGCAATGCTCTTACCAACTAAGCTATCTATTTAATGTATAAGTGAGTAATTTGAAAAAAATTGCCATACATCCAATCCGTCCTCTACCACGGCCTCTACCATCCAAGTCGATTACCAAGGCGTCTTCTCAAGACAATATAGAAAGGCATAAGATAGTCACGTGTTCAAGTCCCGCTTGAATTCTATCTCGATTTTATCTTAAATACAGTTTAAACGATCCTAATCGGTTAATCAGTTTCCGAGAAATCTGCAAACATACAAACACGGTGATTCTTAATTATGAAACACATCAAATATAGAGCCTACTGCTTTTTAAAGATGATAGTATAATAAATAAAGTCACAATGGTTTTGCTACATCCACATACACATTATATCCATAGATTACGTAAAGCCGCGGGCACACTGGCACTTTGTCACGCTGACGTGAACTGTCACGTCAGTATATTGGAATACTCTGGGCTTAATTAACACTCATGTATATACAGCCTAATTAACTGTTCTAAGGCTTGCTTGTAGGTTATTTTATATCTTGTTTAAAAGGGTTTTATTTGGGTTATTTTCTTTTGTTTAAATTTTATTATACAAATTCTGGTGAAAGAACTCCACAAAATTTGAAGCTTGGAAAAATAGTTAACTAATTTATTTTTCTGGTTAACAAGAGGTCTTGTATTGGATTTCTAGTTTTTTTTTCTAGAATATCAGAGAATAAGCTTTTAGTTTAGGGTCTGGGAGCTGTCGTGCCTGGTATGTCATATTAAAAAATAACTGAAACCTAATCCTAAAAATATTATAAATGTGAAAGTTTGTGAGTACGGATGGATGTTTGATACTCTTTCATGCAAAAACTACTGAACTGATTTTGATGAAACTTTACAGTTATATTGTATAGCTTATAATCAAAATAACACATAGGCTACTATTAGCGAAGCCGCGGGCGGGAGCTAGAAATTTTATAAATGCGATGCGAAAGTATGTTTGTTTGATATCTTTTCATGCCTAAAGCATGTTATGTGCACAGAAACGGACATATGATAATAGAGGGCGCCACGCGTTTTAAATAAATGAAAGTGAAACCACGGCCCAAAGCTAGTTAATAAATAAAACTAAAAAATGTACACTAATAACTTATCTAAATTTCGCTACGATAATTACAAAACGACAAAGTTATAACATTCTAATTTACCCCATCTTTACCCAACCATTTATTAAATAAAAAGTTTCTGATTGTTCCAAAACTGTCACGCATTATGAGGCACGGGATCTCTCTCATTTGTCTCATTTATCATTGTACTTTAAGCCTTATAAATATAAACTATGACGCAGAAGGACCAACCATAATCGCGTGATAATGAACTCGCGCAATATGACAGTTACTTTATTTTAGAATAATGACTTTCATGTCGCATACTAATTTATTAAGTAATATTGCTCAGAATATCTTTTTGTAGAGAAGGACCACTTTTTATTAAGCGCGAAACCAAAGCTTCAAGACTTAACAAGCTGACGTATGGCAATTAAAAGTATCTAATGTGCTAATAAAACAATTGTCTAGTGAGGCACGTCGCACATGACAGGACCACGTTAACACGCTCGTGAAAATGGACTCATTTTGAGTTTAAACTAGCCCGGTATAATTATTTTTGCGAGTTTATTTTACTATAGCTAAGTCTCAAGACTTATTATTTCAATAGTACAGTGAGGCACGCTGCACATGACTCGACCACGTTAACACGCTCGTGAAAATGGACTAATTTTGATATTTTTTGTGAATATTCTTATTAAATATTTAGACTCATTTTGAGTTTAAACTAGCCCGGTAGAATTATTTGTGAGTTTATTTTACTACAGCTAAGACTCAAGAGTTATAATTTTCGTAAGACATAGTAATTTAAAGCTATTACGGCTTAATGCACAGGATGATTTTGGGGTTGCCCGACTCATTTTATACTCAAACTAAGTCCATTTTCAAGAGCGTGTTTACACTGCGACGTCATGGGCCACACACTGGGCATTTGTTTTATTAGCACATTAGAATATTAGATACTATTTAAATGTCATACCATATTAGAAAAGTTGCTAACGTTATCTTCTTAATCAATAAAACTCATAAAATTTCGTGTTTCGCGCTCAGCACAAACTGGTCCTTCTCTACAAAAATGTAATGTGTTATGTGTTACTTTATTACATGTTACGTATGTTTTCTGTTATAAGTGTTATTAATAACGCCGTAGGGAGCGTTATATTATGGGGTAGGCAGTGTTAAAGGCACTTGTTGAAGCGATAACATCAGAGTAACACTATACATTTATAATCTAATCAGCAAATATTTTGTCGTTTCTTGTGTCAAAAATATTGTAAGCCATTTAAAAGAGCAACCATGGAGATTTTTTGCCAGATTCTTCTCCATGAGGGGTAGGCTGCCCTTGGAACTGGCAACTAGAGTTACTCTCACTAATATTAGAATTATGACTATTCATAAGTACCTAAAATGGTCTACTCTACTTGAATAAAAATATTTTGATTTTGTCTTTGGTTTAAATACATCACAATCAAAGATATTCGATAGAGATTATCCAAAAAATCGAATTTCTTTTGAGTCTTTGTTGTTCAGTACTATAAATGTATGTCTATGTATGAAAATTGGGTTCAGCAATTTCGTAATTATTATCCGTATTTCCTCCTTACACAGTCGGGGGACAGCGTATAGGAGGAAAGACTTGGATAATAATTATAAGGGGAAAAGTTTTCTTTGGGAAACGTAATTATATTAAAGGCAAGTTAAACTACCCTAAGGGACAAACCAAGGGTTTATTTAACTGCGACATCAAACTTATACGACCGTTTCAAATGTGGATTCTTTCAGACTTGTAGACTTAAGCGATTAAAACCTTTATTTACCGTATTTTAAACCTATAAGTGTCGTGGGTGTGGGTTCAAACCTGGCATGTACCAATGTGACTTTTTCAATATCATATGTAGTTTCTTAGTAAATCTAAGACACCATTGACTAACGGTGAAGGGAAACATCGTAAGGAAACCTGGACTTAATAGTCTGAAATCGCCAACACGCAGTGAGTTAGCGTGGTGATTAATGCTCAATCCTTTTCTGTATGAGAAGAGGCCTTTACCCTGCACTTGGAACGGTAACAGAATGAAAACGCAAATTGTTGGTACGTGTTACAGCCATGTAATGCCTTAGCAAAATAAGAGGAAATTGAAAAAGAGATAGGAGATACGAGTAGGGCTCGAATACAACACTAGCCGTATCGTGGCAACGCTTAAAAGAACGTGAGTAATCGTATGTTACCTACTCCTATCAAATTTTAAGCTCCCTTAGCAAGCGTGACTGCTGAGCACGAGGGCTTAAGTTCAATCCCCGGATCTGGCAAAGTGTTATTGAGTTTTTTATTAGGAAATTCTCAGTGGCAGCCCGGAGGTAATGACAACAGGCTCGCCCCGTATTACATGGGACTTATAACATAGCTGGCAAAACGTGGGTGTACTGCATACACCTCTGCCTATCCCCTTTGGGGAATACAGGCGTGAGTCTATGTTATTAAAGATATACAAAAGCTTGAAGATATTTAATATCAATTTTATCTACATTTTGTGTGAATCCCATCCAAGTTATCTGGTAACCAGTATCAGTTTATATTATAATTAAATTAGACATCTTTTGGTCTAAATAATAAGAGACCGCGACTTTTATCAAAATATTTATTCTACTGTATAAATAAAGCTTCGATTATTAATAAAAAAGTAACTTGAATAATCTATGGAAATATAACATAACATAGTCGACAGACATGACGCCTGTTTACCCCAGAGGAGTAGGTAGAGGTGTGCAGTACACCCACGTTTCGCCGGCTATGTTATACGTCCCATGTAATAGGGGGCGAGCCTACTGCCATACACCGGCCACAATTCCAAACTCCGTGCTGCTACTGAGAATTTCCTAATGAAAAAACCCAATAACACTTTGCCCGACACGAAGATCGAACCTAGGACCTCACGCTCAGCAGTCGCGCTTGCTACCACTAGAGCAACGAGGTAGTCTATGGAAATATAATTATAGCCTTAATATTCCCCAACTTTGTTGAGATCAGCTTCTAATCTAACCAGATGCAGCTGAATATCTGTTTTCCATGGATATTTTAAAATTAAATCAGTTGTTAGGATTTTAAATAAAATAGGAAAAGTGTAATTATTATGCATCATCTGGCAAAGTGCCCAATAGGCTGGCAGCATTGCCACGTTGAATGGCAGTACTCGTTGACCAAAGAATAAGCCACCTGCGCGTCATCAACAGTCCTCAGAGAGCACAGCCGTAAGCCTTGATATCTCCTCAGTCGTGTCAGATTACCGTCAAATCAGACTAGTGAAAGGGAATAAAGTGTGCACTTGTTTGCGCACACACTTGTGCACTACAATATCTCTTGTGTAATTGGCTTGTCAAAAATTGGTTAATATGAATTTCAGTGTCATTTTATGCACGCTTAAGTTAGTCCCTTGTACCACATCTAAGGGTAGCTAATTTATTAGTACCAGACCCTATTAAATAGTGACTTATTTATTTGAAATGGGAGTGTACTGTTGTCTACTGATAATTAAATGTTCATTCATATGCGTTGGGTCATCTTAGTAGGTAGGAAGATAGGATATAATATAGGATTTTCCACTATAGACTTGTAAAGCTTTCAGAGCGTGATAAATTCCAGAATTTGGGCATTTCTTCGAAAAATTCGGCCTAAAATTATGTGAGTCCTTGTCATTTACTACATATGTAGTATAAAACAAAGTCGCTTTCCCTGTCCCTATATCCCTATGTATGCTTAAATCTTTAAAACTACGCAACGAATTTTGATGCGGTTTTTTTTTAATAGATAGAGTGATTGAAGAGGAAGGTTTATATGTATTTTGCACCCGTGCGAAGCCGGGGCGGGTCGCTATTAAGAATAACATCAATTACATTGCTAATTATTATCATTAAAATCTAAACTACTCCTCTGCTGTCAGGTGAAACTTAAGAAAGTAGTTTCATATTTAAAAAATCCAGTAAATTTGGTGACAGCAAAGACAAATCACCATTCAGGAAATCCCAATTTTGGGACAACGCCATCTATGATCGCAAATATGAACAATTTTCTTAAACAGAATGACACAATTTTCGACTCAAAAGTGTAAAGCAATGACCGTCTAGTCACTTGTTCTTTTCTAGCCTCATGTACGAATAAATTTGAAGACAGTAAAACGCTAAGAGGCAACGAAATGCCGCTGAACTGACTTACGACTGATAATACTAGACAATGTTTGGGTCTGTACTCGATTTACGAGACAGGCTTTAGGATTTTAACTAAAATTCTTGTGTAAAACTTTTGATGTCTTTGATGAGTACGTAAGTTCCCCTAAGGTTAAAATAAATACAGAAAAGGGACCACAAACACCCGAAAACTCAAAGAACGTCACAAGTTTTCGCTAAGCTAAAAATAATACTTCGCGAACAAAGTAAACAATTTTATTTTTAAACGAAAAAACTGCGAGTAGGGGACACTCTTATCTCGCAGATAAGCGCCGTGACAGAGACGAGACGTGACAAAAACGTGACGAAAAAAAAGTGACAAAAAAGAGTCACGTCACAAAAATGAATCCAACATAATGTTTTTGGGACTAGAGTGTACTCAAATATTAATGTCATAACGCTTTTAGAGGCGGAAGAAATGTCTTTTTTTTATTTTTCGTAAAGGAATTAATTAAGTATAGTAGAATGGTATTTTTTTGGGAAACGTTGAGTGCTTGTTCTTTTTGGAGTCTGTCTAAAAACACTCGTTTTATGTTATGTATACAACGTCTAACATAAATAGTGTGAGAGCCTTTAAGAGCTCAGTCTACCCATGAAACTGAAGAACTTGTAGTACATGACACGCGAAAATTAATTACACTTTCTATAGAACCTTGCTAGCAGTGATAGCCTAGTGGTATGACCGTTGGACTGCAAAGTCAATGGTCGTAGGTTTCAAACCCAGGCACACCCCTACGACTTTCCAAATTCATGTGACACACAAGACAGCATAATGAAGGAGGTTGACAGTGTCAATAAGACTTGCACGCTCTAAAGTAGTAATTTTACATAGGCAAAGTTAGACATTCCACTTGGTGACGCAAGTAAGCAAACCTCGGTTAGGCAAAGTTGTAGCAATCTTATGTCCGATGCTATATAAACGTTGTTTTTACCGTATGTTAGTTTACTTGAACCTGTTACCTATTAGAAGATCAAGTTAAACTCTAAAGCGAAACTTCTACAATCATGTAGTTAGGCAAACATGCATTAATTATAGTCCTGCATCGTCGGTTTAATTAAATGTTTCGGTACTGGTACCGAAACTGGGCACCGGTTCGGTACCAATTGTTGTGGTTTGCTCTGGGGTATCAATATTGCTAGTAGATGTAGAGATTTTCTTGGTAATTGTTTGGTCCTTGCTAAAAATTCTATACAGGGTTATTTGTAAAACACCAGCATTATATATATATTTAAAAGGAATCATTAAACCCATCATTATGAACAACTTTTACTATGGGACCAACCCTGAAATCGCAAAAAAAAAATCAGTTCAGCTGGTCAGCATACATTTATGTTCACATGACTCAACAAAATGTATGGAACACCTGATTTTTTTTTATATTTCAGGGTTGGTCCTATAGTAAAAGTTGTTCATAATGATGAGTTTAATGACCCCTTTTAAGGATGCTGGTGTTTTGCAAATAACCCTGTATATCCTTACGTTGTGACTTTCTAGAATTTTTTTCTTTATTGTGTGGCTGATATATCACCCTTGTGTAAGAGTTTAAACCACCCGTAGGCCTCTGACATGGCTTTACACATCGTTTAAAAATCTCTCAGGTGTGTTTGTTTCCTCACGATGTTCATGTCATAGATAATCTAAAATTTTCATTTAATGAAACAACTTTTTAACGGATATAACTCGCGTTTTTATTTTGATAATACAATCCTGACGTTTCGATTCAGAATCAGAATCAGAGTCAGAATCTTGAACCAGGTATATGGGTTACAGGCGAGTCGCATTAAACTAATTATGTCAAGCAAACTGTGGGTATTATACACCTCAGTTAAACCTAACCAGAAAAAAGAGCAATATTTTGAGTCCTTAAATATAAAACCGGAAAAAAACACAACAAAATTAACTCAGCAATTAATACAAATACCGAATACGGTTTAATAATTTTAATGAGCTGCGGTTTTATCGATATGCCAACAACACAAAGCTGAAAACCAACACCTCATATCGATAGTGACACATCACTAGTACAGTCGACAGCAGTATATTTGTCAGAAGTAACAGTTTTAATAGAAAATCGCCTTTATTACTATGTCCCAATGTCACCTTATCTATAATGTCCCAATGGACCTACAAACTAAGTGTCTATGACCATAGTTTTATAACAAAAAGGCCCAAATACGGATTATGCTTAAGAAAAATTCTACATGGTCGCTTTTTTATATTCAAATATTTGTGAGATCAAGAAATATTAGGGGTATAAACGTATTATGATAAAAAGCGGGGTTAATCTGAACAAAGAAATATTCAAGTAAAATAAATTCTTTCGAAATCAAAAACATTCGTCGTACGATTTCGTACACAAAGGGATGACAGACATGTTTGAGAAAAAGGATTCTTTGGAAATAAATCCAATCTAAAAATTCGACTAAAGAAATATACGTTTAGGGTCAAAGTTGACACAGCGTAACACAGTTCAAAAGTTCAAAAGTGACGTCACCTGCCAACCTTTTGTGATAGATCATATTCTCTTTACTTGTAAAAGATTGAGTACCACAGAGGTCACAAATACCCCGCGAACGAAACACGAATACCTGTTGAGTTTCAAAGTTTTAAATGACATGTACATTTCCCGAATTACCCCAATGTTAAGTATTATTATTATTAGCTAATTATGTCCCGCTGCAGGACAAAGACCTCATTTCTCCCCCGCCTATCAACCAATTTTATATTTGTCTCAGTCTAAATCCTTAAATGGTCAGTTTTTTAAATAAGAGTCTAGCTCATTTCACTTTTTAGCAGCTATTTAAGCATGTAATGTAAAAAAAAACAAGAAGCCGTGTCTATGGTTTAAAAAAATCATAAACCTAGTTATGAACATTAAAAATATTGCTTTTCTGACTGCATAAATATAACTAATATACCTATATAATAATAACTTTATCCCTAATAAGTCTCATCATTATCTGCCTAGCCTTTTCCCAACTATGTTAGGGTCGGCTTCCAGTCTTACCGGATGCAGCTGAATACCAGTGTTTTACATGGAGCGACTGCCTATCAGACCTCCACATTTCCACAACCCAGATACTGGGTTACACGGTACCCCTTGGTAAGACTGGTTGTCAGACTTTCGGGCTTCTGACTACCCGTAACGATTGTCAAAGATCTACAATTGACAGCCGGGGCCAACAGCTTAACGTGCTATCCGAGGCACCCAGAGTGATAATTAATTTATAAAACGCACATAACTTACGAAAAGTCAGAGATGCGCGCCTTGGTTTAGAACCTGAGACCTGTGACTTGGTAGTCCAACGGTCATACCACTAGACTATCACTGTATAAATACACCAAATAACCTCTAATAAGTCTGTAGTAGCTGAAACACAATACCACAATCAAAAACCACTTCGCTGAAACGAAAAAAACCCAGAAATTTTATCTCAACATCCATTACTTTTAGAATAAACCAGCGAACTGTCATAAAAACTCGAATAACTCTGTAACCCTCGTTTTTAACCTGTCGGTAATCCTAACGTAGTACCCATGGGAACATTTTGACCCTGAGGTTAAATGTTTCAACTCTCGTTTAACGGTAAAAACAAGTAATAGGGTTGTTTTCAGTGACAGAGATTTATTTTTGTATGACTTGATTTTGGAAGGATAGTAGGTTTTAGTACCTAATAGGGTTTCTATTGCGCATGCTCTAAAGTCTAAACCAATGTGAACTTGCTATCAGGGGCATGTCAGGTAATATTGCGTTACGCCGGGACTCCTAAGCGAACGTCGCGGTATCTCGCAGTATCAAGGAACGCGTCGTTGCGCATGTTTGTGTGAGTGTGCCGTTTTCGAGCGTTTGTACTAGTTTCCGTACTTTATGTTAATTCTACTGTGCTCAGGGTTACCGGTGCAGCTGAGACACTGTAATAGTGGTTTATACTTAAGATTCATCAACGAAAAACTTGAAAATAGCTTTTTAATTTTTTTAAATACGGTCATACTTCGACAGTTTGGTTATTATTTTAGATGACCTATACAGGGTTATTTGTAAAACACCAGCATCCTTGGTCATTAAACTCATCATTATGAACAACTTTTACTATGGGACCAACCCTGAAATCGCAAAAAAAAATCAGCTGTTCCATACATTTTGTTGAGTCATGTGAACATAAATGTATGGAACAGCTGATTTTTGCTGATTGATGCTGGTGTTTTGCAAATAACCCTGTATAAGGAGACAAACGTGTGGGCAAGATAATTTAAATAAATAATAACAAAAAAAGGCAATTAATTCTATAGCACAGACGGCTCTACTAACTGTCAAAATATGACGTCATAATCTAGTAAGGTTGAAGCAACTTTTTTAAAATTCAACCGATCTTAATTTGGCGATAAGAGAATACCGATTAGCCTCTCCAGAAATGTCGATGAAACTTTGACATTCATTGACAGATTTTAATTATTTTTCACAAAGTCTTAAAGCGCGTCCCTATACCCGCGCGGCTCTGTGAGGCTAGTTTGGCAACCGCAAAAATAAGTTTGTATTTGTTAACAAATACTGTGAAAAACCAAATTTTTTTTTGCGGTTGTTGGGTTAGCCTTGTGGAGTCTCTTCTATGAGGACATGGCTTTATTTTCTAACGTTTTTAAGGCGATATCGTGATATTAGTAAGAGCTAAAAGTTTGACCACACGCTTGCGTTGACTGGGCTGACATAATCTGTCATTGTCATCTGTCACTTTTCAGTGTCATTCCAAATTCAAATTATCGCGATTCTCGTTTTAATTTTTCTATTTTTTAATATTCCGTAATTAAATTTATTCGTTTTCTGTTTTACAGTAATTTATCTACATACAAATTATGATGCATTATTTTATTTACTTCAAATAATTATTTTTTAAACTTAGGTATATTAATCCGTGCTCAGAGATCTGTCAGATCAGAACTGTAGTTGTCAGTCTCAACAAAATGGCGCCGCCCTGACGGCAAAAGATCCTGTAATATCATGCATTTATTTTTGCCTCTATTTATTATTTATTAACCATACGATAAGAAAGAAAGAAATTCTTAAAGGAAGCCTAGATAAAAAAAAAATAAGTAGACCTAAACCTTTCAGAAACCACAGTCAAAACGTTTAGTAAATTAATACCCTATTTTCTCACTTAAAACCATAAATAACACATAACAGCAACATTCCTGGCCACCCCATTAAGCTAAAAGGCGTGAAGGTGCCCATTATCATAACTTACAATTGCTAAAAGCTTAATATAATTAAATGCGATTACTATACGGTCTTTGAGCACTCAAGTGGGCGCAAAAGATGGTGGAATAAAGAACATAGGACGTGGTATAGGAATCCAATATAGTTCTCTCTCGCTTCAATCTTGCTCGCACATTGAAGATATAAAATCAATAATATAATTATAGCACTGATAGCCTAGTGGTATGACCGTCGACTGACAAGTCAGAGGTCTCGAGTTCAATCACAAAGCACCTCTGACTTTTCGTAAGTTATGTGCGTGTTATAAATTAATTATAATCAGTTGCTAAAACGGTGAGGGAAAACATCGTGCGGTTTAAACTCTAACACCAGGTTGTTCATCAACCATACAATAAGAAAAAGAAAACCGTCTCTCCAAATTGAAAGACACGTGCTAGCCGATACAGTTCAAACGATTTATAATCGATTGATTCGTCTCGATTGAATTGAGATCTGAAGACAATCGATTATGAACGGCGAATTATTTGCTAGTAGCTATTTGACACGCCATCTTGGTATAAGTGCATGAATGACATGATTGGAGCTACGCTTGACTTTCCGCATTAATTTAGTTGAATTTTATTGTAAAAGTGCGACTGCGCATGAGGTCCTGGGTTCGATCTCTGGGTCGAGCAAAGTGTTATTGGGTTTTTTCATTAGGAAATTTTCGATCGAACTCGAGACCTCTGACTTGTCAGAGACGGTCATACCACTAGGCTATCAGTGCTGTATATAAGAACCATTTAAAAAGATACTCGGGAAGTTTTGATTTGAAGGAGTATTTGCTGCTAAGTAATACATGCTCCTAGGCTTATGACTTCTGTTCTAACTGGATGCAGCATCAACTAAGCTAAGCTAGCACAGATAGCTTAGTGATATGACCGTCGACTGACAAGTCACAGGTCTCGAGTTCGATCCCAAGGCGCGCACCTCTGCCTTTTCGTAAGTTATGTGCGTAGGTATTATAAATTAATTATCAGTTGCTAAAACGGTGAAGGAAATCATCGTGATGAAAACGGCACGTCATGTCAGAGGCTTACGGGCGGTTTAAACTTCGACACCAGGTTGTTCAACAACCACACGATAAGAAGAAGAAGATCAACTAAGTAGCAGGTTTGATTCCAGCCCTTGAAATTATTCACGCTACACAAACGTTTTGAACTCTTTGCATTAATTTCATAAGCCTCTTTCTTACTCTACCCAGAATCGAACCCCTAAAGTTTTCAGACATCAGATCAAATATTTACCCAGCGACACAAAAACTAACCCTTTCTGATTGACCGGGCACGGGTTGTTTATTCTAGCTTTGATTTTCTGTTATTGTTTTTCCGAAGGAGCGAGTTTATGAGGGTTAAGATAGATTGAAGTTTGTATAAAGCTAAGGAGTACAGTCGAGCAGAAACTATTTAGAAATTGAGAACTAAGTTTAAATTTAATGTTTTTTAAATTATAAATGTTAGACCCGCGAGTGGGCTGTATTAATGTTTGGGATAGGGCCTAGTGGTAATTATGCAGCAATAAGGAAAAACTTTAAATTAGGGCCAAACAGAGTATATTTTTTTACAAGGCAGTAAGTTTAACTTAAAAAAAAAAACAAAAACAATCTCGATAAAAAAGTAAAAAAACCATAAATAAATATCTAAAAGGATTTGCTGGCAAAACTGCTAGCAACAATAATTAATAGTAATCATTTTACAATATTTATGATTCTAAATTCAAATTTTTATTGCATTCCACAACGTGGTAACTTGAAACTAGGAGATCATCGTGGACCTACGGGCACAGCAAAAGTAGGAGAAAGGACCGGCTTAAATTTTATTATGTTTTCAATATACACATTATTATAGTTATTTTAGTAGGAATTAGTTTAAAAAGACGTATTCGGGGTATTAATCTTAAAAAAATGGACTACAAACAGGATTTTAAATTGTGATTTTCTAGTTTCTTCAGCATAAGTGTTATCAAAATTGTAACCGTCTCAGATAGTAGTGACACTTTGAACCGAGAACATGTTTAAAAAAAAAACCTGTTGTATTATATTAATATACACATAAACCGGGTGCGTCTCATAACATATAAATTCATTTGATCTAATTTCATTTTATTATCGTTCATAAGATATAATCAACGTGAGATATACCAACTATTGATATAATGTTTTTAACATCTAACATTTATTTGTTCTAAAATTTATTTATATAACGTTGTTTGATATAACATTTACTTAATCTAAAATCATTAGGTCTAAAATTTAATATGTATATTATTTATTTTATCGAAAATCATTTGGTCTAATGTTTAATACGTATATTGATTATTTAATCGAAAATCATTAGGTCTAACGTTTAGTATGTTTATTGATTATTTAATCTAAATTTTCAACTCCGATAATTGGAGATCTATACATTAATTTTGCGTAACTTTTACAGTCTGCTAGTATGGTTATTAAACTATAATTGTTACCAGGAGAAACTGGATGCAATCTGGACTTTAGGGCACCTCAACTTGGACAGGTTAGGTTAGAAGGGGATGACGGGGTCGTGTGAGCGAGCGAAGCGAGCGAATAGACCCCGCCATCCCCTTCGTGGTTATTTTTTTATAAACCACCCAGAAGTAGGAGCCCCGCGAAGCGGGGCTCCGTCGACCTAGCCCACCTTCGACCATGCATTTCTATGCATATTTTAAGGTTTAGTTAGGTGCCATTTGAGTTAGGTTAAAACTGTGACCATTAATTTACAATGTTTTTCGTTAAATGTTTGGCGTTTTCATCTCGTTAGACCAAATAAGTTTTATATATTTTGAGCGGTATTTTAAACAAATTTATATTAAATGATCGTTATACTATATAAAATTATAGCTTCCGTTGTTATATGTTGAAAATATTAGAGATTTAGTTGTTATATTATTTGTTATTTACTCTTTTTGAGTGGTATGCCAAACGAATTTTATATTAAATGTATGTTATGCTTATAAAAATTAGTTATTTTAAAATTATATCAATCGTTTATTATATTAAATAATCGTTATATTAAAAAAAATTATAGCTTCCGTTGTTATATGTTGTAAATATTAGAGATTTTGTTGTTATATGATCTATTACTTACCCACATAAACCCCACCCAAGGATTAAAATGTAATTACTCAAATTGTATTAAATATTTCTGGCAGAACACTACAACATTTTGTACTGAAACTCATCACGATTTCACGAATTGCATTATGATTGGCCCTTTATCTGGCACGGGGCAAAATAAATTTACGCACAGAACAAAAGAGAATAATATAGCGTAAATGTGAAAGAGAGAAAAGGAAGGAGATAGGGTAGGTTTCAAATTGTCGCCATTGCAATATTCGAGATTAAAAGTAACGCTTCGCTTGGCAACAGAATTCCAACGGACAGTCGCGGACAGAAGTGTTCTTTTTTTTACCTCTTTTTTTTCGGGTTTTTTATTATTTTTCCGCGTAGGTAATTGGATTTTTTCGGGATGTACCATTTGTGACGCCTCGTTGGACTATTTTATTGTTACCTGAATGACCATACGGCTGCCAAATTATAGGGTACCCCTGTTAACTTTTTATGGCCTAAAATTGTTATTACTTTAGTCTTTTGCAGTTATGATGCAAAAGGCAACAGTATAAAATAGTTAAAACTATAAAAATGTGCAATAAATATTACCGTATATATTGATTTATTTTTAAATCGTATGATGCTTTGTTAGAATTAAATAATTAGCAAAAAAAAAACTAGTACTCACAGCAATATAAAAAGCTATACATTTCTAGTATAAGCTGACCCCTTGTTGTACGAATAGCCTATACAAAGCGTGGTCAATTCGTACTGGAAATATAATAGCTCGATAATTATGTTACTGTAAGTGCTATAAAAAAAAATACAATCTTAATGTACAATACACACACTTTTCAGAATTATTTAATAAAGCCTTGTCTTCAGATCATAGACATGAGAGTTCTATAATTCCAATACTCAAGTTTGAAGTAACTGTTAAAGCCGATCAATCATGTCCCCTTTAATCCTACGAAGATGAAACAGAAGGCATAATAATATGTTACATCTTGATAATCCTCCTTTGTGAACATACAAGTTCAAAACTATTTCATGGGGGGCCTAAACCACCCCATGTCACCCCGGAAACGTTTAATTAGCAATACCCTTCCATCAATGTCTTTTGTGTTAAGGGTGAACAAATGATTGAGGTTAACCCTGCGTCGCTTATGTTAATGTGACGTTTATCGCTTATTGTGACGTTTGACGGTGTACGGGAGTTGGGGCACACTATAGCAAAGCCATTGTAATACGCCACTTTAGATATATCTGTGTATGCCGAATTTCTAAGAAGAAAATTTAAAAAAAAAATAAACAACTTATTTCCATGTTGACATGTAACTGTCAAACTCAAAATGTCAACTGTCAAATGTATCCAATTGACATGATTGCGCCGCGGCGCAATTATACTAAAACGTCGATATGTGCTAGTAAAATTTGCAAAAAAATTGCGTGTACAAGACTTGTGTGTGTGATAGAAATCAAAAAGATAATGTAGGCTCGATTGCCATATGAAAAAAAAACGTTAATTATACATAAAAAAATCCTGCCATAAATATTCTGTTATTCTGTGCTACTATTATATTTTATACAAGTAAATAAAATTTCAAAAATTTCATAAAATTAATTAAAGTAAATACTAAATGCTCCTACAACATTTTGCTCGCTCAGTGTGTGCAAAAAATATGTTAGGTAAGGTAGGTAATTTAGTTTCTAACTTACAGCTATCTGAAGCTCAAGTACTGTAAAATGTACCTGATAATTGCTTTATAATTTTTCTCCAAATATTGAGGTACTTACCTGAAACAAAAATAAGTAATATTAGTTTTGCGTATTAATAATAAAAAACAACAATTAAAATTAATAATTAAAAAAACACAATTCACGATTTAAATGTAAAAAAAACACATCGAGGCACTAGCCTGTACCTACTCACAAGGAAATATAATAATGGACACTATTACACATACAGGACACATATTACAAGTTATAAAACAATGACTAATAAATAGACAGTAAATAAAAGCAAAGAAAAACTCCAAAAGTACACAAACCAAGAAAGCTTTCCAGAAATTTAAAAAATGAAACAAAAAAATACAAAACAAGAAACGCAAAAAAACGTATTCACTTGTCTCGCTGCCTGTACTAACAAGCGGCCCAGATACATGGTCGACCATGCCGTTACCCTCAAACAGACGAAGCCATTTTCAGGCCGCCACCTGAAATTCAGGCGTCTGTGGCAATTTTCTTTTGCGGGAATATTTTCGGGTGAAAAATTACCTTTTTCAGGACGACTTTTGTAAGTGCCTTTACGTTTAGCGGTGGATAAGTAGTGGTCCAACTTTTTGTTTGTTTATTGTGTTTTTCTTTTAATATAATGTTTTTTGTCCCTAAAAGAGGTAAAGTGTTGGTGTACAGGGTTATTTGTAAAACACCAGCATCCTTAAAAGGGGTCATTTAACTCATCATTATGAACAACTTTTACTATAGGACCAACCCTGACATCGCAAAAAAAAATCAGCTGTTCCATACATTTATGTTCACATGACTCAAAAAAATGTATGAAACAGCTGATTTTTTTTTGCGATTTCCGGGTTGGTCCCCTAGTAAAAGTTGTTCATAATGATGAGTTTAATAACCCCTTTTAAGGATGCTGGTGTTTTACAAATAACCCTGTATATTCGCAATTAATTGATGTAATTTCGCGAACAATGGTGTTTTAATACCAAAACGTCGCGCGTCGTTTCGTACCTTCAACTCAGTAGTATTAATAAGATAAACACTGGAAAATTAACAATTGAACCGTTGCGAACAAAAGCTGTTATAAAATTTCTGATAATATTTAAAATAAATTAAATTTTTTCAACAACATGAGCTAGAAACATGGGAATTTTTTTTAATATTTTTTTTATTGTAAAAATTTTCCATGTTTTGATTTCAAGTGAGTCGATTTATCATTCATAAAATTTTTACAAAAATCAAATTCAATTTCAATGACGTCATACAATCTTTAATTATTAATTAATGGAATTTCTTGCTCGCCTCTTTCTAGATTCTGAAATTTCTATAAACTATTTAGTCTTGTCTCATAGGCTTTAGGCTTTCTTCTTTATCATATGGTCGATGTACAACCTGGTGTCAGTGTTTAAGCCGTCCACAGGCGGTAGACTTTGCTTTAAACACCGTTAAAAAATCTCTCAGGTGTGCCAATTTCCTCACGATATTTTTCTTCACCATTTTGGCAAGTGATTTCTAAAACGCACATAAATCCGAAAAGACAGAGATGCATGCCTGGGTTTCGAACCTACGAGGTAGTCCAACGGTCATACCACTAGGCTATCCTGAAAAGCCTTCAGACAAACATAAATAAACTACACTATGCAGCTAAGAAATCAATCGAAAGAACCAAGTCATTTTTTCTGCAAATCTTTTTCCAATATCACTCCCGAAAAACTACGCAAACATACGTCTAAAACGCTACATAAACAAAAACTACTGGTAAACACAAATCAATCTGACCCACCCCCCTTCAACCCCCCCTCAACCCCTCGAAATCAACATAAAAATAAGCCTTCTCCCATATTTCACGCTCACAATACCATAGTCCCCAATAATAATGCGTCACTACCCGACCGTGTTACAAAGTGGGTAGGCAGAGATATAATGACTGTTTATTATAAAGTTTGTTTAACTAGTTAAGATTGTTGTTGGGAATGTGTATTCTGAGGCGATGTATTGAGTTCTATTCTTTGATTGGGGAGTGTTATTACGTCACGCTCGGATAATGAATTCAAATTAGGATCGTTTTAGCAATTTTTTAAGACAAAGAGAAGTCATATTTAAAATTCTAGAAAAACAAAAGCTTCCAATTATATTATCTGTATACCTGTAATTGACTGAATACCAATAAATTACATGCTACCAAAACTTCTTCTATTATATTTATTTATTCCAAAGAAAAATCTGTACAATCTTCAACAAAAGTCATTCCAATAACGATAAATATACAAGCACAACTAACTTCGTCACCAATCGGCTTGATTCGGCAATTTTCGTCCACCATTCGTTAGTCGCATACAGTCTGTTACATCCGAAAAGGCCTAAAGAAATACCTTTTTTTCCTTTTTTACGCAACGATATGTCCACTTTGTCGTTATAAATGGGTTGAGTGTGTAATCTTTATTACTTTTACGTAAACAGAGTTATCTTTTACGGTTAGTTTTTTTTTTCTTTTTGTTGCTGCAATCATTGGACATTGAATAGTTGAGTTTGGGAACGAAATAGCACTAGTTGTAAAAAATGGGAGCATAATAAATTTTGCCAATGTTTTTCTTTAATATAAAAGGGATTTGGTGAGGTTTTTGTGTTATTTTTATTGCCTACGTATGTGTGTTCGAGATTTTATGGAAGAATATTATTTAAAAAAAAGTTCTTACTTATTTCTGGATTTTTTTTTGGAAAATTGGTTTTCTTTACCATAAAAGTATGGTTGATATGAAAATATATATAATCAAGAATTACACTCGGTCAATTCTGTTAGTTAGCTTTAAATGTTATAATCCTCTGTTTTAAGCAAACGATAATTAATTTCTAATATGCACAAACACATATCAAAAGTAGATAGCTTCTGTATACGATTGTACATTTGTAAATTCTAATTGAAGTTCAAACTCAAATCTTTATTTTACCTTTTTAAATTTAATTTATTAGCTACTAACTTTGTCGTCGACTGTACTCAAAGTGAATCTTCATTATTTTGTATCTAAATAAAAAAAAAAATATACTAAAAAACTTGATCTTTTACGAAAGTTTTATAAAAGTAACTTCACCAATCCACTTAAAACTTAAGGGATAGTTATATAAAACACTTTTTTTACACGAAATAAGATTTTTATTGCAGAACTTGAGAACATTTACTCCAATGAGATACAAGAGTAATGTTTTTTGAGAACAGGTTTTTTTTTTGAGAATGGGTTTTTTTAATGGGTTATTTTTTTATTGTGAAAAAGGCAAGTGTTTGACAACAATCCACATGGTTGCTTGCAATTGTATAATTGGTGTCGTTTACGGTATTGTGGTCTAAGATGGTGTACACCTGCCTTCGATTCAGGAAGACGGTAGTTGAATGATAATGGTCAGATAGGTTTTATTTACAACTAAAATCACTTTCGATCAACTTCCAAAAAAAAAACTACGAGCTACGATATTATAGACCCAGAAACAGAGAACATGTCCTGGAATATTCTGGAATATAGAATATTATATTGTACTAAATTCCACTCAGACTTCAATGCGATCAAAGCGGACCAACGCTAATAATATTTTTATTCATGTAGACTATTAGGCATTTATGAATAGTCATAATTCTTATAAGAGTGACTCTAGTTGCCAGTTCCAAGGGCAGCCTACCTTTATTTTACTGATAAATCTTTATGTTTCTTTCCTTTCAACCCCACACAAGTACATAGCCTATAAACTCTGCTTACACATACACATATACATATCCCCACACAACACAATACCTTCCCTGATAAATGTTGTACATTAGAACCGCGGATCCTCTCAGCAAATACATATAAAAGTAAATCTTTATAAATGTATGATGTGGTGTTGTTATAGGTTATTCGCAGAATTTATGGGTTAATTAATTGGGTAATTATGTTGTGTTGTATTTTTTGTGATGAAAAAAACAGTGGTGGTTGGATTGGGCCGGCTTTGCCGGGATAAAGCGGATAAAATCGCGCCCAGAAACTAATTTTAAATTGTAAAAAACTTCATAAAACAAAAATTAAAAACAACCTGACACAAAAAAACCTCGTCACAAAAAAAACCTTATTTTATTTTGTTATATTTTTAAGCCAATAACACTTTCAATCAATTTGAAAAGAAATCGTTTGCCATGGTATCGGCTTTGTTATGAGGAGGGATGAAACGCATGTGACTAAAGGGTGATGAAAATGTGGATGGAGGTGAGAGGGAGACCAAAGAAAAGATAGATGGAGTGTGTAAGCATAGATATGAATGAAAAAGGAGTAAATGCTCAGATGACGGCTGATAGAGAGGAATGGAAGATGTCATTATGCGCCGCCCAAAAGTAACAAAGAATCAAGTCGCTTTTCAAATGAAAAAGGACTTAAATCAAAATCGGTTTATCCGTTCCGGAGATACAATGCCACAGATATATAGATGACACATGTTAAACTTTAGCCCCATATTTTTGTGATTTTTTTACATGTTATAGCACATCGACACGGTACGTCGAAGATCGTGGGTTCGAATCCCATCCGTATCAGTTGTTTTTTCAAATTTTCTTATTAAATAATTATATTTAGCCCCATATGTTTTCTTTAGAGATTGAAAAGTGTAACTATCACGTTTTGCCCTCGACTGTATTCGGCATTCACGCCAAAATTACAACCTGGAATTCTACTATCAAGGGTAGATGATGGGGTATGTCGCTACTTGTACAGAATAAAAGCCACACGGTGCTCGTCAACGAACCACTAGACGAAAAACACGGGATTTACTTATGTATTCATCGCGCTCCCGCCAAATCTTAACCCCCTAATGGTGTAGGCCCCGCCATCCTATCCTAACCTTAAACTTAACCTTCAACTTATCGGATTGACCTTCAATCCTAACCCCCAAAAGCCAACAACAGAACGAAATTGAAAGAAATTATCCATTTTACTTTCACTCACGTAATTTTCTTAATACATCCCCTGGGAGAATAAAGTTGTAAAATAACATATAACCATCGTTTCCTCCTTATTCGTTGTAATAAAAATAACCCTATCTCACCGGCTTTGTATGACATGTGAGTTTTTGGGCGCTAGAGGGTTGTGTAATGTATAAAAATGTTTCGCTGTATGTAAGTATTGTGTAAAACGGTATTTCGAGATGACTGTGTAATTTTTAGGTAATTGTTAGTCGGATTTTGGGGGTGATTTTATAATCTGTATTGTTCCGCCTAAAATTCTTACCTTTTATAATAGGTATTGAAGTTTCTATTTACTTTTTTAGAATAATAATTTTCGTAAGTTTTTTTTTATATTTTTTTTCCGTACCTCAAAAAGAAAAAACGGAACCCCTATAGAATCACTTTGGACTTCATATTCAAAAGCAACCGTGTACAAATTACGTGAATTTTATAAAACGCATGCACGTATGCATCAGATACGTAGCCAAAACCGCTGTACGCTGGGTTCAGATTAGGGTTGCCACCCAACTATATAAAATAGTATCCTACTGTATTCAAGGCCTGTCTACTATATTTATAAAAAATATATAGTAGGCGAAGCTATTATAATATAATAATTAGTCCTCAAAGCTACTCATAAAATAATTCAAGAATTCCTTAACTATAAAAATTTATAAATCAAGGCACACAGCAGTAAAAAATATTCTTTTAAAAAATAAATATTTTAAAACCTAGTTAATATTTTTTTTAAATTTTGTAGCTACGTTGGTACTTAGTGTCTATTTTTAATAGTAACTAGCTGTTCCCCGCGACTTTGTTCGCGTTAAATTAAATTTTCCCGTAAACATACGTTTATAAAGCAGCCAGATTCCCTGTTTTTTTTTCTTACTTGAATCACAGATATTGTTATTTTTTACTGAAAACTGAACTTTTTTTTTTCAGAATAAAAATAGCCTATAGCACTCAGGAATAAAGTAGCTTCCTATTGGTGAAAGAATTTTTAGGATCGGATCGGTAGTTCCAGAGATTACCCCTAACATACATACATTATTACATACATACAAACTTATTATTATTATAGTATAGAATATTTCGAAACTACTATTTTTGCCCAAAATCGAGTTAGCAACCCTAGTTCAAATACTTGAAATTCAGTTGAAGTTCCATGTAAAACGTAGATATATACTCGGGAGGAATTTATTTACTTACTAGCTTTTGCCTGCGGTTTTACCCGCATGGAGGTCTGAGTAGGATAAATAGAACCCTATGTAGTGAAGAACTTGGTCTATCTGTATGCAAAGTTTAATCCAAATCCGATTAACGGTTTACGCGTGATTGAATAACAAATATAATCATAATTATCGCGTCTCTTATTTAGGGATATCGCAAAGAGACTCGTTGACACTTCGCGTAATCAGAGGGCTGGCTTATTCCTTGGGCAAAGGATCAGCATTGCCATCCAACGTGGTAATGCTGCCAGTCTTCTGGGCACGCTACCCGGGGACAGCGATGCGGAGGAGTTTTTTGACGCTTTATAAGTTTGTTTTAATTTTATTTTTATTTTTTTTACTTTGATGTATATATTACTTTATATTTATGTTTAATCATCATACATTATAATTATATACCTAATACTAGTTGCCGTCTGCGGCTTCACCCGCATGGTCCCCTCCAAAACTGTGTTTGTGCACTATTATAATATCTCCTGCGTAGTTGGCTAATCTCCGTTGATTGGCCAAACGACCGAAATTCGGACATTATATTTTTAGGGTTTTTTTTTTAATTTTTTATATAACAAACTCATTACTTAACTATATTTTTAAGTATCTTCTTCTTCTTTCCTTCGCCTTATCCCATTATCTGGGGTCGGCTCTCCTTGTCTGCCTTCTCCATCTATTCCGATTCAGCGCTGTCGCAGTATCTATATCCTTCTCCTTTAGGTCTTTTTGGATTGTTGTCAGCCAGGTGGGGGGAGGTCTTCCGCGGCGACGAGTCTTCGTCGGTAGGTTAAGGGCAACTCGTACCATGTGATCTTCTGGGCGGCGGAGCACATGTCCATACCATTGAAGGCGTCGTTCTTTCACCTTTTCATCAATGGGAGCAATTATATTTTTAAGTATCGCGCAACGTATAAGCCAGCTAACACAATCTAGTTTTTAAGACAGCAAAAACAATTTTTCAAAATGTCAAATTACCCTTCTTTTTTCAAATTTCCACGGCTTCCCCTAACATTCGTTGTTATCCTCATTTTCCTCGTTTTTTCCTCCCCTACCCCCGTTGTGGAGTGATGAATGACATACGTTCAATGTGTTGCCTACAAATTTGCATAGGTATGTTTGTTCTTTACGAATATATTGCCATTTTACCTGGGCAATAGCGAGTTGCTTTTTACACGAGCATTTGAGGGTTATATTTTGTTAGCGTAATTTTCTTTTTGGTAAATATAATTAAAATATAAACGGCATGCGCAGAATTAAACAAAAAACAGCCGCGTATGAGTTGGACTTGTGTATTAAATGTTCACTACCATTCATGGTACATAATTTTGCCTTTTTTAACACCCGTCGCAAAAAGTGGTGTATTATATAGGTTAGGGTGTTTTTTTTTTAAAAAAAAAGGTTAGGGTGTGTATGTTTTATTTGTATGCCTGTATCTCTGTGTGTCTGTTTGTGGCATAGTAGCTCCCAAACATCGCAGTTTGTTGTGGCGTTCAAAGGGGGAGGCCTTTGTTCAACAGTGGACGGCTTCCTGCTGATGTTTATGACGATAATGATGATGATGACGCACATATGTATAGTGTACACTTTGGGTTTGAACTTGAGACCTCTGGTTAGTCAGTTGACGGTCATACAGCTAGGCTATCACAAAAGAAGCCATTAACACCTGCAATGGTGTAAAAAGTACAAAATTGACTTTTCATACCCAACCCCTTTCAAACACTCATACGCCATAAAAATAAACATAAATCTGTTACCCTATCCAACCCCTTTATACCCCCAATCTGTGAAAACGAGTAAATTTTCAATTTCCCATAAAAAAAAATTAAAACATAAAAATATAAATCACCAATTTTTTTATGACAACGGAAAACGAATTCGCTAATTTAAATTTTGAATTCAGAAATGGGAAAAAAAATGGAATCCAGGAAATGATCGCGTCGCGTGAAGAACTTTGGTTTGAATTATTACTGTAGACACGAGAACCATATTGTCGGCTATAATAGAGAATTGAATTTTTATATTCTCCACATTATATTTCCCTGGAAACGGAGAAAATTTACCACAAAATTTCCATTTGATTGTGATCTCACTTAAGTGGTTATTTTGCAAATTCTAAGAAGGAATAAAAATCAGTGATAGTCAGAGTGCCAAGTCAAAGATCGTAGGTTTATTTTATTCTATTTTTAGTAGGTAGGTATTTGTTGTTATAGCGGCAACAGAAATTAAAAAAAATAGGTAAGTATGTATATGAAAATTATTATTTGTATCTCTTTAAATTCACGGGCTCTCTTTCAAAAGAAAGAGGCTTTCCTTTGGAGGGCTTGCCTGGGGACACAGGTCCAACACGCAGAGGCCCCTTTGAGAATTATATATTATTATCTGTGATAATTTTAGAGTCGTGATAGCCTAGTGGTGGTGACCGTTGACTGGCAAGTCAGAGGTCTCGGGTTCAAACCCAAGGCGCGCACCTCTGACTTTTCGTAAGTTATGTGCGTTTTATAAATTAATTATAAATCTCCGTGCCTCGGATAGCACGTTAAGCCGTTGGCCCCGGCTGTCAATTGTAGATCTTTGACAGTCGTTACGGGTAGTCAGAAGCCCGAACGTCTGACAACCAGTCTTACCAAGGGGTATCGTGTAACCCAGTATCTGGGTTGTGGAGGTCTGATAGGCAGTCGCTCCATGTAAAACACAGGTATTCAGCTGCATCCGGTAAGACTGGAAGCCGACCCCAACATAGTTAGGAAAAGGTTAGGCAGATGATGATATCTGTGATAATTTTAACTGTCTTACTGTGATAGTAAGACAGTTAAAATTATCACAGATATCATCATCTGCCTAACCTTCATGAGATACAACCCGAGACAGACGGATAGCGGAGTCTAAGTAATAGGGTGCCATTTTTACCCTTTCGGTACGGAACCCACTAAACCGTACTATTTAGACTTCGTGACTCTCAAGTGTCAATTCACGAAACACTGATGGCCTTATTGGTATGACCGGCCACTGACAAGTCAGAGGTCTCGAGTTCGATCCCAAGGCGCGCACTTCTGACTTTTCGTAAGTTATGTGCTTATTAAATAAATAAATCAGCCTATAACTGTCCCAATGTAGGGCAAGAGCCTATCTCATACGTGCACATAATAATTGTGCATACATTATGTGCTTATTACAAATTAATTATCAGTTGCTAAAACGGTGAGGGGAAAACATCGTGATGAAACCTGAGAGTTGTTTAATGGTGTGTAAAGCCATTTCAGAGGCCTACGGGCGGTTTATACTTTGACACCAGGTTGTTCATCAACCACACGATAAAAAAAAATTCACATAGTTTTTCCGACTGTCCGAAAGTCCATTCATTTCCGACAGTCTAGTTTTTTGTCAGGACTTTTCAAATTTCGAAATGGTTACCCTAAACATGACTCCAGAGTGGAATGTTGAATGTTGATGTTATCTCAATCTCCTGTACGACGAGGAATCTCTCTCTATATGAGATTCTCAACGTATGAATAATATCAAAATTGAAAAACAACAGGCATAACCTTTTCGTTTCAAACAATATCTTTATTTTGTTGTTAAAATGTAAAGTGAGTTAAATCTGACAATATTTTGATTTTAAACTCTCAATACATTAATCAACCTACACTTAGGCATCAATCTATACATTATAATCTTCTTCCTATCGTATGGTTGATGAACAACCTGGTGTCAGAGTTTAAACCGCCCGTAGGCCTCTGACATGGCTTTACACACCATTGAAAAATCTCTCAGGTGTGCTGGTTTCATCACGATGTTTTCCTTCACCATTAGTCAGTGGTGTCTTAGATTCAGAAAAAGTGACATTGGTAGATGCCAGGTTCGAACCCACACCCACGTGCTCGCAAAGCGGGTCCGTGACCCAGTACAGCGCCACCATCAATCAATGTATATCTATTATCTACTAATATTAAAAAACTGTAGTTTGCATGTTTTTACATGTTATAGCACATGTTAGTTTATTAAATACATATTATAGTTATTTAATAAGAAATTTGTATATTGTACGATTAATCTCAGAAATTACCGATTTGGAAAATGGTTTTTGATTTGTTTTGTGTGTGTTTGTTTATTGAGGAAGAATATTCGGAATATACTGGACAATTTAATTTCTGGCGAATGAAATCACAGCTAGTTTTATAACTATACTTTTTATAGAAAAAATCATCTAACCAATTACTTTAAACGATAAAACCAAAGACAATTTTTTCCTCTATAGAATAAAACTGTCAAGATTCCCACCACAATTTTAAATCCTACCAACCTCTAACAAAAACCGTTAAGTACCAACCAATATTTAAAAGCAAAAATCGAGCTAAAAAACCGCGTATCCCGTCTTCAACCTTTTGAATAAGAAAAACGAAGGGGCGAAGTGAGATAAACTTAATGTTTCTGAGTGCTAGATGGGGAATCCCGGTGGGAACAATCATAATGCCGTGCTAAACCTTTGGCTTTACAAAGTGCTCTAAGATAATTTCTGTTTTGTCATTTTTAAATACCAACTTAACAAAAAAAACACTTGATTTTATTAGGGTTTGCGCGCACTGTGGTGCCTCGAGTTGTGGTGTCGAAACGCAACAAAAACGCCGCAATAGTTTTGGTACGCGCATTGCGGAATGGAAGAAGACATTTTGCGCCAACCCCAAGTAAAATGGGAGGGTAGGCGAAAGAAGAAAAAAATAAAAACAGTAGGAGCGGATTGCAAAAAACTTATTAAAATTGAGAACAAAAACGAAGGAAAAAATAAAGAAAAAATATTTAACAAATTCTCTTAATTTGAATTAATATTAAATATCAGTCTTAAATATCATTAGTACCTTGAAATGATGTTAAAGACGTAAATTCAAATTAAGAAAATTTTCTGTCATCATTACATCTGTCAAAATACCCAATTGTTATTTGTTAATCTTAATTAAGATGTTAATTCAAATTAATAAGTAAGTAAGTCCTTTTATCAGCATGTAACTATTCAGTGCTCTATTTATTCAGAAAATAGGAGCGGAAAATATTCTCAACCCTTACGGAAAGTGACAATAAACCCCAGACCAATTCAACCTCCTATTACCAATTCTAAATACAAATATATGTCATTCCAAAGAAAGGGAGGGTTACATCTTCAAATAAAAATATATATTCTTTTTCTTATCAAAAGCTACATTCACTACCAAGATGGAAGACGTCGTTCATAAAATATTTTTAAATATTTCAAAAATGTAAAATATATTAGCTAGATATTCGCGTATCTTGGAATTTATGAAACCTAAAATGTGGTCGATATGTATAATATTATCATGTAAAATATGGTTGATTTAATATGAGTTGGCGATATGTTAAAATGAGGTCAACTTAAAACGGTGGTATTCAAATTTGTTTGGTACCATTGCTTTAGATTCTGTGTAGAACATTTGAGAGATTAAGCGCATTTGGCGCGGTCGTATCTTAGATGTGAGATTTTTGTAGGTTCCATGACAACGGGGTTAAAAAGACATTGTTATGAACACATCACTATATATTATAAAACAACGTCCTCCGACTGTTGTCTGTCTGTCTGTCTGTTTGCGATAAACTCAAAAACTACTGCACTGATTTTCATGCTGTTTTCAACAATGGGAGTGGTGTTTGTGTATAGGTACATTGTCTAAAATATAATAATATTAGTTAGAGGTGTCTGAAAATAAAAATAAGCCGGGTTGCGGGAACGGGGTCAAAATTTCATGATTACTTTTGGTTTTTGGGTTGCGGAGGTCAGATAGGCATTCGCACTGTAGAAAACTGATATTCAGCTGCATCCAGTTAGATTAGAAGCCGACCCCAACTAAGTTTGGGAATAATAAGGCTAGGAGGAAGACATATTACATCTTATTATGTAACCAAATCTATAACATAATATAAGTAAAAATTCAGAGGTGCGTGCCTCTGATTCGAACCTTTAACTTGGCAGTCCAACGGTCATACCACTACTCACTAGAATACCAAATATCACTGCTCGCAATCATCGTTAGTGGAATTGAAACAGATCTAAATATTATAAACCGTAAAAAGATTTCCCTAGTGTAAGGACCGGGGTTCGTTGCGGTCCTAAAAAGCTTCATATTTTTAGTACTTACTAAATATTAATTACCAAATCTGGTCTGCCAAACATAACATCATGCTTCTTTGCCTCTAAAGGTATAAGCAGAGAGGCATAACACATTTCGCTCGTTATTAAACGGTTTTATTTAGCTTGACCTGTTTATTTATTGGTTCTAATTTAGTAATCGATTTTTCACCCCTTCCTGTTGACAGATTGATCTGATATTTGGTACATAATTTCAGTTTTGATGACAAAACCGTTTTACGTTAAAAAAAATATTATTATAAAAAACTTCAAATGAATTTCTTGCGATTTTTCACATTTTCATTGATTTTATATCTTCTATTAACTTTCATATGCGAGCGAGATAACAGATTAGCGCGAAGAGGCGCTCAACAGCTAGCGATGAGTTGAGACATTTGTTCATAGACCAATTATATGTAAATTAATGAATAGTTTTGAAATAAAAGAAACATTTAATTCAGATAGGCCATGCTGGCACATATAGGTACCTATATATTGAAAACCTTCCTTGTAAGGACTAAAATTTACCCTCCCCTTCTATCTACCCCCACGAGGAATCGCGTGACACTTTTTCTCACTTCAGGACATTAAAAGCTAGGAAAACTAAGGAAACAGCACGGCAAACATTAGCGGACGTTTCCGAGATTTCCCGAGCGAATACTGCAAATGTCTAGAGTAGGAAACACGGAATTCGTGAAACAACTTGGCCATTTTCTTTATTTTCTTGTTTTTGAGTAGATTTTTGAAGATTTGAATGTTGGAATGAAAATTTTTGCATTATACAAAAGGTAAAAAGCAAAAAGACAATGTGTTGATATTATATTTTCTTTTTTTTATACCAAAATCTTGCCAAGACTGCCTTTAGTAGTTGCAAGCACTGCATGCTTGAGTTCCGAGTCTTGAAAATCTTGCCAAGACTCTAGTGGTAACATGAATAACTCTTGGGTATAATAACCGGGTTGGGGTAACTTTATAACTAGTGATAAGCAGAGACTGGCGTCAAAGGTCTCAGGTTTAAACTTAAGACCGACCTTGACATCTGCTCTTCTGATATTTCGTAAGTTATGTGTGTATTATAAATTAATTATAACCAATATATCGTGTAACCCAGTATCTGGGTTATGGAGGTCTGATAGGCAGTCGCTCCTTGTAAAACACTGGTATCCAGCTGCATCCGGTAAGACTGGAAGCCGACCCCAACATAGTTGGGAAAAGGCTAGGCAGATGGTAACTTACTCCGTACCTCGGAAACCAAGAAAATCCGTTGGCTCTGCGCCTGATCTCTCTCTCTATGATATGATAATGAAGGAATAGAGATTAGAGAGTGCACCTGTGTTCGCGCACACACTTGTGCACTATAATATCTCCTGCGCAATCTATCTCTGTTCAAATTAGACGCTACCATCATTAGTTAATATAAAATTAACTATATTAATATACCCAATGGAAATATATATGTAACAAGACCTAACACAACTTCGCAGTCTGAGGTAGGTTTAAACTTTTTAACTTAAAAGTCTGTTCAATAGCTAACATGTAAAGTTAGTGTATTTAGACTGAACTTTGAAATTAACCTGTTTGAAACTCTAAGGCAATAACAATAGAGCTTGTTTTAGTTTTGTAAGATAAAGAAATGTTTAAGGTGAGAAGTTAGACTGTTTTGAATTACTGTTTTATTTTGTAAAGACGTTTCCTTTTCTTCTGAAAACATTTTCTCGAGAATAAATATAAGGTCCTACTCTTTTAATGCGCAATAATCCTGAAGAAATAATTCTTACTCCCTTCTAATAAGTATTATAAATGTGATAGTAATTTTCCTTTTCACGCCTAAACCACTGGCCTAATCGTCCTGAAATTATGCATATTATGTTGTCAGGTGTACAGAAAAAAGTCCATGATGATCACATAATTTTAAAATAATAACTTTCGTGAGTCATACTAATATATAAATATTTAACTAGTCGGGCATTCCCCGAATACAATACGTGAGTAAAGCCGTATCAATATTTATATACATAATTTTAAGTTACCGCCTAAGTAGGTATCACATAGTGAATCCAATAAATAATTTGAGTATTAAGTAGTTGGTCCCAAGAAAACAACAGCAACATTCTTACGATAACAGATGTCGATAATAGATACGATGTGCCACGTGTCTATCAAATTGTGAAATTCTAAATTAACGCGAACGAAAACGCGGGCAAAAGTTAGTAGGTATTCAATAAACTCCACCCTTAAGGGTTTTTTTTTTAGGATATTAGACGTTTTTAGCGAAACGTTAAGCTATGTTAGTAGCCTACGAACACAGACATTTAAATATAATATATCTGCCTACGAGCCATGGTTTGAACTCAAAATTAGGTTGTTCATCAACTAAACAATACAGGGGCTCTACTCCGAAAATCGAACAACGATGTTTCGGATCGGAACGTAATAATGAAGACCATCAAACACAATCCTTACCACCAAATTACCACTGTTCAATTGTACTTAGTGCTTTCATCTGTCGTTTCGTTACAAATCCATAAAAAAAAACAATCTATTAGAAGGTCATTTAAAGAACAAATATGCGATCCGACAATCGAAACTTCGTTGTTAAAATTTCAGAGTAGGCCCCCAGAAAAAAGTTAAGCGTATCGTCAAGATAAAAAAAAAGTATTTAATTTTTGGTCGCAAGCAAATAAAATCAACTTGTACACTAAACTGCTTACTAAGCGGAACTTAATTAAACTTGACAAAGTATTCAAACTTAAATTAATTACAACAGCGACTACTTTATGATGAGAATTATAATTAAATTTAACTTTAAGGGTATTTATCTTAAGCAGGGTTAAAAGATTAACGTAAAAATAAAAAAAGATTTAAGACTAACTAAAGTACAAATAGATTTTAAAGGAATCGCTGTGATTGCTAGACGGGATAAATATTTGTAATCGACTGTTATTTGTTTTTAGATTGTAAAATGGACCCTAAAACAAGAATCAAGATAATAATATAAAATAATAAAAATAAATAAAATAAACCAGCCTATAACTATCCTATTGCAGGGCAAGGGCCTCTTCTGAAACCGAGAAGGATTAGCTTTAATCACCACGCTAGCTCACTGCGCGTTGGCGATTTACTTTCCTCACGATGTTTTCCTTCAGCGTCAGTTAGTAGTGTCTTAAATTAACTACGCAAGCGCATATGAAATTGAAAAAGTTACATTAGTTCATGCCAAGTTCAAACCCTTGTACTTGCAAAGCGGGTCCGTACCCGTAGCCAATGCACCACTATGATTTAGGCCCAATTTCACCATTCACTTTAATAAACGAGTTTTATAAAACTAAGTTCAGCCCTACACAAATTTCAGTTCTGAAATCAGTTAAACGCTTGAATCGAGTTTAACTTGATTGATAGCGTTTAGTGTGAGTGGTAAAATCGGCTCTTAATATAATAAAAAAATCTATATCAAAATTGACAACAAGTTGACTCCTCTGTTGATTGGCCATGCGTTCAAATCGCCTGTATCTTTTGGGCTAGTGTCTTTAGTTGGAAGTGTCTTTCACGCCATAGTCTTTTACGCAAGTGTCTTTCGAACAAGTCTTTATGCGTAAAAATCTTCCGCGCAAATATCTCGCGAATGTGTAGCGTTCTCAAGTCTTTCACCAAGCCTATATCGCATAAGGAAAAAAAAAACGATTTCAAGATTAGTCGCGGCGAATGCGGAAGAGAAACTGTAACGTTTTATTCTTCACAAACCAAATAATAATAGTAAGAGGCTAGTAAATTGTAATAAATGTGCTCGCTGAAATATGTTATGTTATGTTATATGTTTTTCTATATTAAGATAGTGAGATCTCTGCTGTTTGTTCATGCTATTATCACCACGAAAACCGTTTACGCTTAATTTATTCATTGAAGCACTTATACAGCACTTAATATCGCGTCGGGGTTAACAATTTAGTAGAGCGAGGTGCCTAGGTCTGATAACCTAGTGGTATGAGCGTCGACTGACAGTCAGAGGTCTCAAGTTCGATCCCAAGGTCTCCTCACCTCTACAAACTTCTAACTTTTTGTAAGTTATGTGCGTATTATAAATTAATTGTCACTTAATCCGTGTCTCGGAAAGCACGTTAAGCTGAAAGGTTTGCGCCTGATCTCTCTCCGGTCGTGTCGGATTGCCATCCCAATCGGATTATGTGAGTGAGGGAATAGAGAGTCTACCAGTGTATGCGCACACACTTGTGCACTATAATATCTCCTGCATAGTTGGCTAATCTCCGTTGAGACCGAAATCCGGTCAGGAAGACATTACATGCAAACATTGCAAGTTAAATAAAGCTTGTAAAATACTTTCCGAATCAAATTTCTAATCCATCATTCTCCTAGCCTTATTATTCCCAAACTTTGTTGGGGTCGGTTTCTAAGCTAACCAGATGCAGCTGAATATCATTTTTCTACAGATTGACTACCAATCTGACCCCCGCAACCCAAAAGGATACGATATTCTAAGGTTAGATCAGTTGTCAGGATTTTATGTGGGTACTGACTCCCTTTATTGATTGTCAAAGATCTTCATGACAACCGGGGCCAACGGCTTAACGTGCTATCCGAGGCACGGAGAGTGATAATTAATTTATAAAACGCACATAACTTACGAAAAGTCAGAGGTGCGCGCCTTGGGTTCGAACCCGAGACCACTGACTTGCCAGTCAACGGTCACCACCACTAGGCTATCACGACTCTAGGCTATTACTGCTAATCAAATTTCTAATCCTTGATCTCAATAAATCATATTAAAATATTATTTCTCCATATTCTTTCAGTCCTGCTTACACCGTTAAGGACTACAAGTATGATAATACGAGTGTATAAACGTCCTCCATTTGGCTGTCGCAATTTCTCGGTGACGTAAATAAAGTATAGTATCTCCCATATCTTAGAGGACATTTATTTTCGAGAACAGGGCGTCTTATTTTCACGGTACATAACTGTTTGGGGTAGGCTGGAAGGTTGTAACTAAGAATCGTGTGCATTTGTACAATTTGGAAGACACGAAAATCCACATACTGAGCACTGAGTAGGCGTCGGTAATTTTTTCGCCGGACAAAAGTGTTCTTTCTGCCTGTTGTTGCACCGTACACGATAGGTTCGCGTTAGGGTAGAAATTAGTTTGTTAGATAGAACGGCGGGCAGCTTGGACTGTCTTGTCCGCCCATGACCGGAGGCATTTGACCGGCGGTCATATTGTCCTGCGATTATTGCGTAGGATTCTATAAGCTCTCAGCATTGTGACAACATTGTCCGGTCTCGAGTTTACCTACCGCCTACGAATTGTCATCAATTATGCAAAGTCATGTCAACATTAGTTTCAAAATAACCATCATTAAACGTTTTATTGTTGTATAAAATCTCAGTAAATGTGCTAAATATGAACAAAGTAATATAATCTTAAGGATAACGTGTACATTATTAGCATTTAATCAGCTTAGTATCGAAATATCGATTGGGTACTTAGTGTTTCCAAAGCTGTTTCTATTGAAATGTGTTAGCGTAGAATGGAGGTTTTATCGATTAAGAGGGACATTATTTCAAAAGGTTACTGTTAGTCGTTGGATATTAAATAATTTGATAGGTAAGATTAAAGCAAGATTTAAAATCAAGATAGTGCATATGAAAAGGTACTGATATTGGTAGGACGGCATTTTCGATTACAGTTTTAAAAAAAGATAAAAAACTAAACAAAGAAAAACTACTTTTTTAATTTACCTATTGTAAATGAAAATATTTTTTATTCATGTAGACCTTTTTAGGCACTTATGAATATGTATATTATTGTAAGAGTGACTCTAGTTGCCAGTTTTAAGGGCAGCCTACCCCTCATGGAGAGTAATCTGGCAAAAAAAACTCCATGATATAAAAAAGCAAGTATTAATATTTGACATTTCAACAGCTGCTTTGGGAGGTACAAAATATTAAAAACTAGCTGAGCCGACATACTGGCCTGTCAAAAAGCACCTAACTGCAAAAAAATCGCATTTATTAAGTACAACCTTATATTTTGACAACTGTCCTACAAATTCTTTAAAACCGATTCATATCAAAACATCTTGAGGAACATATCTGGTAGATATCTTATTTATCTGGTACATTACGAGCCACCCATCTCAAGTGTAACAGTTAAGTTACGGCATACAAAACGGTCGCATGGGAATCTTGACACAATGAGCTCGTTCACTGAAGCTCCTACATTATCTTTAAGATGTGAACTTCGTTCGGAAATCTCGAGTGATTTAATTGAGCCTCTGATTGTATCAACATCTGGTTCTGTCACTTCCCAGGAGTATAAAATTTTGTCAATTAGGACTTTAAGTTGATGACAACCTAAAAAGCAAAAACATCGTAAAATCTCAGTCTTATACGACTACATGTTGTATAACATTTGTATAGCGGCATTTAGCTATGTATGATATTATTTAGATGTTCATCTTACGATGCTTTAGTCACGTGGTTGATGACTGACCTCTAAATTACTAAAACGATAATACTGTCATGTATTTGTTCAAATTTCGCGTTTTATAAAAGTTTATATTTACTTTTTATACACGTTTACTTGACACACTGAAGATAATTTGTAAGTTAAGAAGATGATAAAAAAAAGTATTGTTAATAGTGTTACCGAACCTTAGACATCGGCCAAAATGGGCCCAAGTTTTAGCTGAAGCCAAGGATTCTGATAATCGCCGAAAGTGAACGAACGTTAAATTACTTTTAAGTAAATAAATTATTCTATTTAATAGGTAATAAATGAGCGCACAAAAGTGGCGCACATTGGGAGAGGCCTATGTTCAGCAGTGGAGTAGTACAGGCAATGATGATGATGGTGATTATGATGATAATAATAAATAACATTATCATTAACACGTTGACTGCCACGCCGCAGACACAATGCAATTCTTATTGTTCGCGGTCACCGTTGACCGCGGTGGTAGTCAAAGCCTTAACATTAAATTATTTTAGACAAGTTACAAGGAAATTTTAATCATCTCTTTAAGAGATTATACAGTCAACAACATAAATAAAAACATTTGAATTTCTTACGAATTAAACTTTCGTCTTCGAAGGATGTGGCAATACTTATTAAATCGTAATTATTAACATAGTTTCGGCGTTAAAGAAGGCATCCATCTATCTGTCATCAATTTATCATAGGTTCTTCGAAAAGGAAACCCATTTTGCTTAATAAAATATGCAGCTACCATTATCTAGAAGACTCCTAGGTCAGCATGACAGATGTTTTGTGGAAACAAAATGTAATTCAAACATGAAATAGTAAGCTACGTTAATGGATGGAAGAAGATTTCCCCGATGAATTTACGTCACCTTACTGGAAGACTGCTTTTGAAGATACACCTCAGACTTCTGCGCCCCTGGTACTTGAGATGATTACAAAGTATAGTTTCTTTATGTATGACTTTGGTAGTTCAATTTGTAAGTGTCTTTGCCCAGTTTTGGGACAGAAAATAATTAAATTTATGTTTACCTAACTTGTATTTGTTTCAGTGATAGGTACCTATAGTTTAAAATATATTTAGGCTCAATTCATATCGAGATGGCAGCGACCAGCAACGTCCAAAATTTCTTAGAAAATCTATGACACCACAGACTAACGGTGAAGGAAAACATCGTGAGGAAACTTGGACTTAATAGTCTGAAATCGCCAACCCGCAGTGAGCTAGCGTCAAAATCAAAATATTTTATTCATGTAGACCATTTTAGGCACTTAAAGTCATAATTCTAATAACATTATAAGAGTGATTCTAATTGCCAGTTCAAGAAACTCCATGGTTGCTCTTTTAAACAATGCCTTACAATATTTTTGGATACCTACTTGTTGTTGACTAAACATAGATTCGCGCCTTAGATATTGATAAAATTACTATAACAGCTATGGGCGGACCAGTCCCAACAGACGGCACCCGTGGTCAGTCATTAATACTCGAAACTTCTCTGTATGAGAAGAGGCCTTTGCCCTGCAGTGGGACAGTTACTCATCATCTGCCTAGCCTTTTCCCAACTATGTTGGGGTCGGCTTCCAGTCTTAACGGATGCAGCTGAATACCAGTGTTTTACATGGAGCAACTGCCATCAGACCTCCACGACCCAGATACTAGGTTACACGATACTGATTTATTTATTTATTAGTTGATTGGTAGATGTATAATAGATTGTATTAATAGGTATTTCATAAATTCTATATTATACACATCATATTGTAATCTTACTCATCAAGATAACTTAGTAGCTCGACATGGGAATAACTTGGGTAAATCCAAATTGTTTCTAACTTCAACAGTTAAAACTAAGTTTAAATTAACATCAAGCATGAGTGTTTAAACTATAATAGTTTCTACTGTATAGAAAGTCTGTTTAAGCATTTATTTTAAAGTCTATGATGAACTTATGTCAGGTTTAGTTATTCGGTGCGTTTTTGTTAAAATTTGTATTGCGGTTAGTATGAAAATTAAACTAATGCGGGACCGAAATGAGGGTACCAGATAAAATCAACGTAAACGGCAGAACGGCACCCGTAGGGTACAGCACATTTTCCGAAGCCTATCTTTTTGCGATTTTTCATAAGTAGGTATTTATAGTAATTGTTAGTTCAGCGTGATAGATGCGACTTTATTCACTCTTAACAGCCGCTAGCAATAGACGCATAATATGTAAAGAAATAATTATCTAAGAAATAATTCTCAGAGTATAAAAGAAAATATAGAGTGATAACGTCAACAACATTGCCTTGTGCGGAGCGTAAGCAGGTCTCACCATTGAAATGTTAAAATATAATTTTAAAATTATGTTTTCTAGTCATTTTTGCAAAATTAAACACAGCAGTTAACCATGATCAAGCTAAAATATATCTTTTTCGCTTGTGGAGCTGTTGAACCGCAGTCGACCGAGGTATGATTGTGGACGGAGCTCGTGTCGCGGCCGCGTTGTTCATACCCGTGCTTACGCTTCATACTTCTGTAGGGTTGCTCTATTAAGAAATAAACTACATTTAAATTCAATTACAACTAAAATGTAGCTTCCAAACAAATAACTAGAATACAAATACTTCTCGTCAGACATATATGAACAAATGTTAAGAACACAAGTAGTTTTCAAGTCGTACGTTCTTGAAGCAACGTGGAGATATTTAAACTTTTGTGTGATACCAAGTGTAAGATTGTAGTCTCATGTTTTCAATATAAATATGAAAGAAATGTGTTTTGCAGTACATTCGCTTCCTGAGTTTCAAACAATAGGACGGACTTTCCGCCTTATTGTATTTTTAATCATCTTTGATACAATTTATGTATTTTATTTACATGTATCATAAATTTATTATTACTGTATATGTATTATAAATTAATAACCACTCTCCGTGCCTCGGATAGCACGTTAAGCTGTTGGCCCCGGCTGTCAATTATTGTAGATCTGTGACAGTCGTTACGGGTAGTCAGAAGCCCGAAAGTCTGACAACCAGTCTTACCAAGGGGTATCGTGTAACCCAGTACCTGGGTTGTGGAGGTCTGATAGGCAGTCGCTCCATGTAAAACACTGGTATTCAGCTGCATCCGGTAAGACTGGGAGCCGACCCCAACATAGTTGAGAAAAGGCTAGGCAGATGGTTTACATGTATTTAATGAAAATAGTAGTCAGTTGTTTGTGTGAGTTTCTTATTAAATATTGACTGCCTCGTTGTCTAGTGTTAATAATGTTGGGTCTTCCATTAGGAAATTCTCAGTAGCAGCACAGAGTCTGGAATTGTGCCCTGTTTTTTTTGCGTTGGGGGTATAAAACCGTACAAAGTAAAATACTATTGTGTCCCAAGAGCAAATCTACTAACCATCCTGCTGACCCCTCTACTTCTAAACAGCGTCACAATACGCAGTTCCACCTCCCCTACGGCTAGGGTTGTCAAATGGCTGGGGAATGGGGATTCCGGGGAAGTCCCGGAATTTTGCGTCAAGTCTCATGTCCAGTAATTACACTTATCAAGTTTGTTAGACATCTCATCCTTATAATTGGTACCTATAATTTTTACAGATTTAGTCGGTGCGATTCCCGGGTGTGGTAAACGAATTTTAGAAAATCTTTGAATGCAGTTTTCTTTCTATTCAAAAATAAAGAAATGTTTTCTTTGAGGAAAATTATCTATCTACAGCATTAAGAGTACTTTCACTTCAGGTGGCATAACAAAATTCCATGCTGTAAAGTTACTTATTTACACCTAGAACCACCTAGTTATTTGGCGTTTAATAATACCTACATACCTAGTAATGTAATATATTTGCAAGCACAATTCTAAATCTAAAGTTGAATTAGGGCTTCCAATCTAAACTCAGAAAAGTCCAGGAAATGATAATCCTGTATCTAGCAACAGTAGCAACCCTACGCTACGGCCCATCAATATTTTAGCCAAGCTTATGCGATCAACATCGCTTCTTCTTTCCGATTGCAAATTTTATGATGCTACAAGATTGCGTCAGTAATGCGTATTAGCTAGAACGAGATAGATGTATGCGGTTGTCTTTGTCGTTAAGGAGATCAGGAATCGCTAAATAATTATGTGCATTATTCTATAGAAACATCTAAATTTATTGCGAAGTATACTATTGCCCGCGGTTTCTTTAGAATTTGAAATTATTTAAAATTAGAATTTGAAATACACGTGGCGCCATCTATTATCGTAAGGAAGAAGATTGTTGTTTTCCTCGGGAACAGTTTTTTTTTCGGGATAAAAGGTATACACGGCTTCATATCAAGCTATACTTTTCCAGTATAAACTGACATCTTATTTTATTTATTTATTTATTTATACTTCGTACAGAAACATGTACAAGGTGGACTTAATGCCAGCATTTTCTGCCAGTCGACCTTTGGGTGATGCAGAGATAACATGGTAGATGCACAGAAATATTATTAGATAATAATTTGACATGAACTTAATAAGCTAAACTATTATAAACTACACATATACCTTATACAGCGTGTAACAGAAGTCCGAAATAATACATTAAGGGCGTTTAAGGTACCCTATACACAATCTTTGAGAATAGGTTTTGGAACCGAACCCCTAACAATTTTTGAATAAACCACGGTCAAAGATTTTACCAAAATCTTTTAAATACAGCCCTAGACATCAGCTGAATGGTAAATCAACACGCATCAGGTTATTTATCATTGATAAAATCTTTAAGTAAGTACTAGGCACGCGTAGGTTAATGAAATCTGTCAATATTAAAGAAAATTAAATTAAAAGAATTATTTTGATCTGAAAAAAAAATGGCTTCTTTGTACTCCATATTTTCACAGGTGATTCTCTACATGATATACATATATCCCCTTAAGTATTATTTCAGACTTCTGTTACACGCTGTATATAAACTACATAAACATACACAAATATATATAATAATTAACCGGTCAAATGCTGAGACTAATCTGCCAAAATTTTACTTTAAAAGGTGTTCACGTACTTTGATCTCAAAAGAGTATCTGCTGGTAGCCATTCTGATTTCGAGGGGGAGTGCATTCCAGAGCTTATACAATGGGAGGAATTGTACAAGAGATAAGTATGTGCCGTGTGTACCGTTTCTGTACAGCTGACAACTTATATGCAAAATTTCACGATGATTGGTTATTGGTTCAGTTATTTAAGCGTTAAAAGGTAACAAACAAACAATCAATTTCACATTTACAATATTAATTCTAAATTAAGATTCTTTTTTTCGTATATTTGAAACAAAATACTAAAAAAATCGAAAAAAAACTTATTATAATTTAAACATGTTTCAATAAACAGGTTTTTAGATTAAGGGTTTTGTATATTTATTTATTTTTAAGGTTTTAGTTTATAGGTTTTGATGTTTTAAAATGAATAAATAACAGTACACCGATTAAAAAAAAAAAAAAAATTAGTAATAAAAAGTAATAAATAAGTTATAAACAGGAATTTTTATACAACATACTCGTAAACTAATTTTATTAATAATTCTGGAAATCCCGACTTAACCCTCAGCCACCGCCAATAAACAAGCCGTGTAATATTAAAACGACATCTAACCCTGTCAACGCTTCAGCCTTCATTTTTATTGCATCTGACCCAAAGTTATTTATAACTTTTTTTTATAAATAGCATTTTATTTTTATCCTTTTCGAGACGTGAAATATGTGTTTTGATGTTTTTGCGTAAAAGGTTTTTTTTTGTTTTTAGAAAGATAAAATGTTTTATATGCGTAGATATATTATATGCACAGTGGTACGATGCACGTCAGTTTAAAGATATGATTGAAAAATCCTTACAGACTGATTTATCACTACATAGTATAAAACAAAGTCGCTTTCTGTGTCGCTATATCCCTATGTATGCTTAAATCTTTTAAACTACGCAACGGATTTTGATGCGGTTTTTTTTAATAGATAGAGCGATTGAAGAGGAAGGTTTATATGTATATTGCACCCGTGCAAAGCCGTGGCGGGTCGCTAGTTATATACTATATACAATATATATATTATATAGTATAAACTGTTAATAGATTTTCCTCCTTAAAATTCTCAAATACCTGAACCATATTCTGGAATGACTTCAAAACTTAACCGTCTTGAAATAAAAAATGGAAAATGTCCTCTGGGACAATGGGTAGCTAGGCTATTCCATGCCAGACTCTGCCAAGCACCACAATAAGAACAATGAAGTTATCTGCCAAAACACATTACTGTGATATTTTTCTTTGAAAACAAGTCGACGGATATTAATATTTCAGTTTATTGCAAACTGTTTCTTCTGGATGCAGTGAGATTGTATTTTCCCTGTAGGTATAGTTCAAGCATGGCTGCCGTACGCAATGCAGGTTTATTTTGATCTTAGCTTGTCTAAATTTTTTTTAATTCAAATAATTTTATTATGGGTCAAAACAGAATATAGATTTATGTATGTATAAATTTTTTTATTTTTTAATCCTCGACATAAATACCCTTATTTTTTATTTACTAAGAACACTCTCGATCAAGTCACCTCAGGAGCGTGCAGTTCACATAGGCAAAACGAAATTGCCAACCCTACACTACACTATATTATGTAGAATCGACGTAGATGACAAATTAGTGAAACTAAGTGGAATTTATATTAATGCCTACCCTAGCGAAAATGTCCGTGCACGCCCCTGAGTCACCTTACAATAAAAACGTAATCAAACTAGGTTCATTCGTTTAGTCACAGACAGACAAACAGATAAGTCAAAGTTATTACATCCCTCTTTTTGCGACGAGAGTTAAAAATATTGTCCACTATGTGCGACCGTTAGGCATATAATAGTAAGTACATTATTTTTGTTAAGTTTTTTTATCATGCAACTAGTGAATAAATTTCCAATTAAACTGAATTTCAGTAACTATTAAGTACTAAAACTTAGAAATAATTAAACACAATCGAACGAACACTAATTACAACTTTAACTCTATAAACATTTAAAAGTTAAACTTGATTACATGAGCGAGGTAACAAATTTATGCTAGACTAATTTTCTATAGCCACGTTAAACTACGTTTAAAACCGCATTTTAAATTACAAATTTGAAGCGTTTACCTTTGGGTTTATGCAAACTTAACCCTTTACTGCTGTAGGGTTAATGAATGTAAAATAAAAATGAATGTAAAATAAAATTATAAAAAAATTAAATCTTTTAAGTTAATGATAAGTATATGAAATTTTAATCAAATATCAAGCATTTATTTTTTGAGGGATTGAGCAGAGGTGTTCTTATTCCATTAATTCAAAGGCATTTATTAATTGTTTACTAATTAGAGAACAATTTGCTTTTTCTAAACTAATATTATACAAAGAAATGGTTTTATTCTTCGTATGTATATTGGTTATGGATAAACTTAAAAACTACTATACCGATTAAAAAAATCTTTCACCTATAGAAAGCTACATTATCAGCGAATAATATAAGCTTTTTTTTAATAGAGATCTTTAAGAAAAATGCAGTAAAGTAACCTAAGGTATCAAAAATTTAAGAAAATGGACGGATTTTTACTGATATACCTACAAGAAACTTTCAAATAAATTGGCATACATTTTCAAGCTATCTTATCTAGTGTGAAGCAACGATGCGGTCGTCTCTGGTACACATTTGCTTAGAAATAACCTACTCACTCGTGACTTGAATATTCTCAAAATGTTAAATTTAAATGGCATATACACAATGGCTAAGCAAAAATACATATAATCTTTTGGTAAGTATTCTTCCCGTCAAACATAGAGAAATGACAATGAGATACTTCTTACGAATTTTTACGCGTCGCCGGCGTTCTTGTGATAGTTGAAAGGTCAAACCCAACACTGGGTTTTCCTCCTATAGATAGGAGCAGTTAGAAACATATAATATCACGATAATTAATTAATTTATAAAATGCATATTTTACGAATGAGATATTATATTATATATTTATTTTACGATTTTTTTTATGAGACCTCTGACTTGGCTCTGGCTATCACGATTCTGTCAATTTCGCGATACCCAAACCAACTGACAAACACTCCAGACTGGAACTTCTATCGATTATAAATATTTGACCCGTGCCAGAATCGAACCCGCATCACCAAGGACAGTAAGAGAACCATGTCGTAAGTTACGTTGCCTTTGTCTATTTTTTTTTATAAAATCCGAAAAGGATAATGCTTATTAAGTTATACAAAAGACACTTAAAGATATCTGAACAATCCCTTGGCAAAATTGGGTCAAAACCTTACAAAATCAATAGAAACCACCCTTAAAAAGTCCATAAATTCACCCCCAAAATTTGACATTTTACAACCTTTATCAGTATCACGTTGCCGATTCTTCAAGCTATCTCCGAAGAGAGCCAGCTATAATATAAAATTCTTATCTTACTGTCTTTTACGATCAATTAACAATGTTATAACCCTGCGGATGACGGCGGGTCCCAATGACCCCCAGTAACATTAAGTGTAATTTCGTAGTGGTACGTGTTACGCACTTTTTTGGCGTACGTGCGTATTGGAGGGCTAACTAGATTCAGTGGGCTTTTTTGAATACGAGTTTTTCTGTTTATTTTTTGTGATGTTGGGTGTTAAGGACGGTATTGTTAAATTTTAAGGCTTTGTGTATTTTCTTAGCTCATCGTTTTTTAACCAACAGTTATACAGTATACTGCGTGTAGTAAATAGAAAAAAAATATTTCGAGAGCTGTCAATTAGCAAAAAAAGTTTTTGGTTTTTTATGATTTATAATCTATCTATGTACTTATAATATTGTGAAATTAAAGCGCTTGTGTGTTTGAATTAGTTTTCGTTTATCTCAGGAACTACAAGTGTGATTGAAATGATCTTTTTGTGGTAGATAGCCTGTATGATGGAATATTCTTAAACAAACTGACTCCTATTCCTTGCAGTTTAAATTAGGCAAAATTATTTGTCAAAAAAAATATTTTCTTTTTTATTGTATTCTTAATGGTATTTACTCTTAGCTTAGATAAATAAAATTATTATTATTTATTATTTTATTTTAGCCTGTATCGTGTCACTGCAGGGCAAAGGCTTCCCTTCCCTCCTTCCACTTTTCTCGGTCCAATGCTATTTGAGACCAAAAAAAAAATCTTTTATATTATTTATCTTTTCACCATTAAACCTAAGTGGAAACGTATTGTAGAGAATTAAAAAGGGAGCTTTTGTATAAAAGGAAGATATCTAAAAACGGTGACAATAATAGGACAAAAAGATCCAACACGCTCATACATTTAAATAAAGCAAATTCAAATGTAACACATTTGAATTTGCTTTATCTGATCACTCAAGTCAAATGTTAACATGCAAAGTTAAAGAAAGTTGCTCTCTTTCACATTGGATAGTAAGGAGTAGAGATTACAGTAAAGAAAACATAGGAAAATTCAAACAATGTTTAAAATCACTTACATTTAACGAAATTTACAACTCAACTGACCCAAATGATGCATTTGATTATTTTCACGAACTTTTCGTCTTATTTTATAATCTATGTTTTCCAATTTTATTAACTAAAATAACACCCCGAAAAAAGCCTTCTTGGATATCAAAAGGTATTAAAATATGTTCAAAACGAAAAAGAAATCTGCTATGGCAATATAGGAAACATCCGAGTATATATAACAAAAACTTGTTTAAATGTTACACAAATCGTTTAAACAAAATAATAAAGTTAACACAATTGGCACAGAATAACTATAAAATTAAAACAGCTTTAAATAAATCTAAAGTTACTTGGTCAATCATCAATAATAAAAACAGGAATATGATTAAAGAGGAAATCAGGCATATCAATAATAATGGGGTGATAATCGATGAACCTAAAGATATCGCAGAGTTATTTAACAATCATTTCGTAAATGGAAATGACAATAATTTAAGAGCAACTAATGTTAACTGTAAAGTACCGAATATTTGTAATTATAACTCTTTGTTTATGAACCCGACTACTCCTTTTGAAATTATTAAAATAATTAATTCATTAAAAAACACAAATAGTACGGGATATGATAACGTTAGCACTAAAATATTAAAACATGTATCAACCATCATCTCACCTGTTTTATCACACATCGTAAATCTAAGTATAGCCTCCGGGATATTCCCTAATAAATTAAAAATAACTGTAATAAAGCCTGTGTTTAAGAAAAATGACAAGACTGATGTTTCAAATTATAGACCAATAGCCCTAATACCGATATTTTCTAAAATTTTTGAAAAGGTAATAGCTTCCAGCCTAAATGAATATTTTGAAAAACATAAAATCTTTACTGAGAAACAAGTTGGATTTCGAAAGAACAAAAGCATAAATTTAGCTGTTTTTAATTTTTTAAATACTGCAATGACAAGCCTTAATAATAAGCATTTAGTATCTGCTCTTTATATGGATTTAACTAAAGCCTTTGATTATGTTAATCACAGTATCCTGCTTAACAAGTTAGAAGCATATGGAGTTCGAGGAAATGTCCTCAATCTCCTAAAAACTTATCTCATTAACAGACAACAATGTACTCAAATTAATCGCATATGCCCAAAAACGCGTACACAATTAGCACACTTATCGTCGTACCGTGAAGTAACTCAAGGCGTCCCTCAGGGAAGTATTCTTGGGCCATTATTGTTCATCATTTATATAAATGATATACCAAATTATATTGACCAAAATATGGTACTTTTTGCAGACGATAGCACAGTGATTTTTACAAGTTCATCCAAAAATCAAATGATAGCTGATATAAACCAAACACTGGACATAATTATTCAATGGTTAACAAATAATAATCTATTAATTAATCTAACTAAAACTAATTTAATGACATTTAGAAATAGGAAAAATAAATTAATTAATCTTAATATATTGTACAATGGACAACAAATTAATTTGGTCGAAAACTCAAAATTTTTAGGTCTCAATCTTGACGCAAATTTAAATTGGAAATGTCATTTGGAAGAAATCTGCACTAAACTAAATCAATTCTCTTATGCACTATATAGACTTGGAACAGTTGTGAATCAATCTGCTGTTATCACTGCATACCACGGTTATGTAGAATCAGTTTTAAGGTATGGTGTCATCTTTTGGGGTAACTCGGTGGACAATGATATGATATTTAAAGCACAAAAGAGATGTATAAGGGCCATTGTTAAGTTAAAACAAACAGATAGTTGTAGACCATTTTTTATCAGTCTGAAACTACTAACGTTTCCATGCCTTTATATATATGAAGTAGTTGTCTTTGTTAAAATACATTCTTCTTTATTTGAGCGCCTACAGAGCAAACGTAATAACCACAAAATATGTTTTCCATCAAATCACACAGCTCAATTTAGCAATAGTATCTTTTGTATGGCGCCTAGAATTTATAACCATTTGCCAGTACATATATTGAAATGCTCAAACAAAAATAAGTTCAAAGCATTATTGAAGCAATTTCTTGTTAATAAAGCATACTACAGTGTGAAACAATATCTGGAAGATAAGTATGAAAACTAATAATAATTGTTGCCACATGACTCATAATAAACTGAATTTACTATTATAAATAATATGATGTAGCTAATTTCACTCGACATGTATCACTTGTAACCAATGACATATATTTAATTAAGTATTATAGCATATTATAATTTCTAATTCCAATTTTGATTATTATATTATTATTGTATTGTATTGCCTGAAATGTGTGACTGATATTAAATATTGCATGCCATATGGCGGAATATAGCTGCACACAATGTTTGTTCCATAACTGACATAATTATATAATTACCAACTGTATCAACCTATATTCGCAATAAACAAATTGAATTGAATTGAATTGAATTGAATTGAATTTAAAATTTCCAATAAACGCTAGAATTACGTATAATTTTCACCTTTTTCCTCGAAGGTTGGCAATAAAACGTTATTTTACATAATTATATTTTTGGGACCCATCATGCATGTAAGGTCCGAAAAATATATCAGGTCCTACGATTGGTTATTGGAGTTGGAAACGGCGAATTTGAATAAAAGGGGACCATAAAATAGTCGTGGGCTATTATTGTGATTCGGGCTTAGGGACGGGGTGCTATCGATAGACGGAATATTATATTTTGGGTCCAAGCTTTTTAGGGTTAAGGCTTTCAGATTATTAATATTATTCATCGCAGGCACTTACCATCGATATTTGTAAAACGTGTTCAATTCAAACCAGTTTATTATTAAGTAAGTTAAAATGTAAAAAAAAAATAATATACTTACCTAATATTTATTTTACAAAAATTAATTACGTAGAAAAAAAAATCGTGAATCAAATAGAAAATCCACCGTTATGTATTCAAAGCGTATCAAAATCTCCAGACATACTAAAATAAGTTCTAAAACACAAGGTCAACCCATAATCATTTTACCGTACATAAAAAACAATACACGACAATCAACCCTAAAAAGCATCGACATTTAACCCTTCCCTACCGGGCCTATCATCGTAACCCTCTATAAACCGGGCGGTATATCTGACCCTGGCGGGGTTAAACCGTTCCAACATGATGTATCTTAAGCGAAATTTTTGCGATCCTTGCGAACAAGAGTTTGCGCTTACCGTTATATTGGCTTATAGTTCAAAGTTATAGATACGTTATGTAGGGAATTGTCTTTGTATTTTTATGGTATTTGTAATATACATATTTCATTTATTATGAGATAGATATAAGTCACAAGCAAAAATACTTTAACATTTAGATCTTTCGATAAACCATTGAATTGATAAAACATTGTCGTGCCCCACACGCCTTGTATTTATTTGAAGACCTAATATTTAATCTAATATTTATGAAAAAAAATATCTTATATGTGTCGTGGTGGCGCATTGGTTACGGACCCGCTTTGCAAGCTCGTGAGTGTGGGTTCAAACTTGGCATGTACTAATGTGACTTTTTAAATGTCATATGTAATTTCTTAGTTAATCTAAGACACCACTGACTAACGGTGAAGGAAAACATCGTAAGGAATCCTGAACTTAATAATCTGAAATCGCCAATACGCAGTGAACTAGCGTGGTGATAAATGCTCAATCCTTCTCTGAATGAGAAGAGGCCTTTGCTCTACAGGTGAACAGTTACAGGCTAATTTATTTATTTCAAAAAGGTTTGTTGGACCTTTTGAAGCCACAGTTTTTTTTAGAAGATTTTCGTTTCATTTTTGTTTCATTGTCGTGCCTCACACGCCTTGTTGTTATTTGAAGGAATAATATTTAATCTAAAAGACTGGTGCTCAAAAGCTAAAGAACACAAAATTTCACAATTTTCTGGATTAGTGTTTTTCTGTCAATAAAACAATACAGTTCTCCTATCCATCAGATGTTTTATTTAAATAGTGCAATACTAGTGTAGGTGTGACAGCTAGGTCAGCAAGAGTCAAGATCCTGCAGTACTGCGCATTGCGGGAATCAGTTCCGTAGAAAACTGAAATCGAATTCCATTGAGTTAGATTAAAAGCTGATTCACCACATCACGTTTGCGAATAGTCTAGGAACTTTTTTTTTTCTAGTCGTTATTACCCGCGACTTCATCTCGTGAAAATCCCGCAATAAACGGGTTATACATGCAATTTTTTTAAAATTTGGATTTGTAGTTGTTGGGGTTATCGCGTTCAAATACATAAACTCTTCAGCTTTGTAATAATTAGTACAGAATAATTTACCTATTTATTTTTTAAGATAAAAGGGACAATTTCGAGTTTTATTCCATTTTTACCCCGGAAAGGTCACAACGGTAAACGTTTCACACGTACCTACTCAATAAAAAGGTTAATTAATAACTAATTAAACTCCTACCCTCGAATTACAGCAAAAAGTGACATTTCAATCTTTTTAACCCTTAACTGCGTGCATAATATATTTTAAGGGTACAATATAACCCCGTACCCACAATGACACAGGATGGTTATAAAACATAATATGGCACTCGGCAAGCCGCTCGTAAATTTCCTAATAACATCCCTCTACGGGTAGACATTCAATTTGATGTGAATTTTTTATTATTTTCACCAATGCTTAGATATGGGATTCAAACCTGCTAAGTTCGAACGGAAAAATTTATTTTCAGGTGACAATTGCTTTGTTTATGATTTCAAAATATCTGTCAAAATATTTCCGGAAAATCCCACGCTGTATTTAAGCGCTAAAATGGGTGTTAGATGAAAACTTTTCGCTATCAAAAGCCAAATGTTTTTGGCAATATAAAAAGGTTTCTCTTTACGAGTTTTTAATCAAAATTTTATATACCAGTATAACAAGCTACCGGAAACTGTCAAATTTTCCCAATCAACTTTGAACCTAATGCTTTAGGCAGAAAGTTGAAAATCTATTAAAGAAATTTGACAGATTGTAGTGATGAGCTGGCGTCTGTACCTACTTGTAAATGCTTAATACAAATATATCCGTTATTTGTAGCTTTTTATTTCGTACCCCTGTAAAATTTGCCACATCTAAGTTACGCGGTATTGTTGGTAAGATACGCGGTATTGGCGTCGTAAGTTACGCGGTATTCCAGTATCAATAACGATAATATAATGCCGTTTATTAACCCCCTTAATACGACTGCACTTGTCTATGATTATTGTAATGCTTGACGAACATTTTAATTTTCAAATACATAGTAGAATCGCGTCTTCTTCTTTCGCCTGCCCTGGTCCCATGTTTTTTAGGGTCGGCAAAAATGTCGTATTGCAATCGTAATCGTGTCGTTATCGCAATAGTATCGTAAAAAGTCGGATCGCATCTACCTTATCACTACATCACTACATAGTATAAAACAAAGTCGCTATCCGCCGTCTGTCTGTCCCTATGCTTAGATCTTTAAAACTACGTAACGGATTTTGATGCAGTTTTTTTAATAGATAGAGTGATTCTTAAGGAAGGTTTATGTGTATATTGCACCCGTGCGAAGCCGGGGCGGGTCGTTAGTTCAAAATAAATTAATTACAAAAAACCTAATTTTGTCAATTAATTTTTAATTTTAAACTAGGTATTATAATTAATGTAAGTTTAGTTAACCAAAGAAATAAATGTAACTTTAGAAAATATTTCGTTACAATGCCTTCGTGATACGCCTAAATACTTCGAGATTAGGATTTAATTACTTTTGAGATTAATTTCAGATTAACGCCTTAGAAATCTTTATTGTTTCACAATTATAAAGTACTGTGAATTGAGATTTAGGAGTTTTAAAAAAAACAATTAATTTAGTTTTTAAGTGGTATTAGGTAATCAAGACAAAATATTTAATTAGAACTCAATGATGGTATTTTCTTTATGAAGAAAAAAAAATTATTTACATTGTAGTAGAATTTTAAAATGAGTAACGAATTGAGATGGGTGATTCAGCAATATAATTTGGAAACTATTTTTTTTTTGTATTTACGAGTTTTCCAATTTACGTGCGCATTTGCGACTGTCAAATTTGTTAAAAAATACAATTTTATGTTTTTTTCCGGAAAAACTTATTTGCTTATTTGTTAATTGATGATTTATAAGTGTCAAAAACACAAAAAAGTATTTCATTCGCAAAACCTTATCTTTAATAATTAAAAAAAGGTTGAACACTTAAATGTTATTAGACTATTATCTAGAGAAAATTCTGAAGTTTTTATAGGAACATAAAGCTATGACAAAAGGGGATGGGCAGTAAACTTAATGAATCAAGACGCTGATTAGGGGTCCCTTTTTGGCGAAATGTATAAAAATATTATGGGGTTTGGTATGGGTTCCATAATTGTAATGTCGCAAAATTTTTGAGGTTTAAAAATTTTCGAACAAAGGAAAATAAGGGTGTGATTTAGACTCTCATTTTAAGGATTCCGTGGAATAAGGAGATATGAATCATTACAATTTTTGTCAAATTAAATATAAAGTCATTAAATTTTTTTGAAAAATAATTTCCATGAGATAAATTAATTTACTCGTGAAGGCCACGACAACGGCGCATGAGCACAATCTTATAAACGGACTCCGTAATCCTTTTGAGTCCGAAACTAGTCGGACAGCTCCAAAATTTTAGCCGTCATTAACTGTCCATAGACTCTAGGATACTAAAAAACGACTCCCCTCCCCCCCATTGCGACTAGCCTACACAAAATAAGAACAATTTAAAAAGTAAAATCTATCCCTGTATTTCAAAAATTCAATTCAGAACAACCCAACACAATCATCAAATAAACCTTATTACCTACAACATAAAGTTCAATTTTGTACTTACATATAACAGTGAGGCTCGCGTTCGCTCTTATGACTTTATGCATCTGGGCGGGTCCGACTTGGCACTGGTACTCAGCATCGTCTTCCAACGTGACGTTGACTATCCGAAGGTTGTATACTCCATGGCGTCGATCCCCGAACATGTTGTAACGAGGGTAGCCGGGAATCACTGATGAGAAACCTGGGGGGAGAAAAAATAAGGTTATTTAGTTGTTTTTTTTTTAAGAGGCTCGAGGTTAAGCACCGCTAGGCGCGGTTCGTTTTTGGTACATTTGTAGCTTAAGTTTATAGCTCTTTTTTAGATAAACGATTTCTCTGCCTAAAATCAATGATATTTCTGTTTCCATCATGAATTTTCACAGCACTATAAATTGCCGATTCATGTCTATGCGGAGCGTTTGTTTCTGCTACTAAATTAATTTTGTTTGCATGTGTCGTTGATAACCGACTTCCAAAAAAGTGGTAGGGGGTTTGACCTTCCCCTTTGAAGTTAATGTTTAAAAATATATTTTTTTACTTAAAACATATACCTATCAGACTTCAAAACCCTTAATTTAGGAGTCGGTGGAGGTAATTTAGGAGGTGGTGGCGAATATTAATCCCTCTAAACTTAGCACCGACTCCAAAACGATCGCTTTTTTATGAAATAGTAGTACAAGATTCCCAAGACCTTTGGAGAGTTTCACGGCTATACTACACTAAGCTCGCGTGACCTAAGTGATTAGACACCAATTAAGAATTCCACAAAATCGTAATATTCATCTGTAACTAAACAATTACACGGTGATAATCATTTTAGTTAGTAATTATAATTCGTTGCGAAATAGATTTCTTTTTTTTTCGCCTTTGTTGAAATTCCTTTGATTCGGAATTAATTACGGAGTTGCGACATGGAATTGACTCATTAGTTTGGGGGGTCGACGCAGCTGACGGATCGGAATGGAAGATGTCCGGCGTCAAAATCAAAATCTAAAATCGGAGACTAGTCGACAGCACACGTGATCAGAAGGCTGGCTATTTCTTTGCTCAAAGAATCAGCATTGCCATCCAGCGTGGCAATGCTGCCAGCCTTCTGGGCACGTTGCCTGCAGACGACGGTGATGGGGAGGAATTCTTTGACGCCTTCGCGTAACTTTTGTATAAATCTTTAATTGTAAATATAAGTTATATTATTATTTAGTTTATTGTTATTTGTACATATAAGTAATTGTATAAATCTAAATATTTTCATTCATGTAGACCATTTTAGGCACTTATGAATAGTCATAATTCTAATATTGTTTATTGTAAGAGTGACTCTAGTTGCCAGTTCCAAGGTCAGCCTACCCTTCATGGAGAAGAATCTGGCAAGAAACTCCATGGTTGCTCTTTTAAATATAATGGCTTACAATATTTTAGGTTACATGAGGTCTTATGTGAGAACAATGTCAGTCGACTAAACATAAGTGGGTTCACCTTTAATATATTTACTTATGCTTTTGAAAAAATTACCATAAAAGCTATGAGCTGACCCAGTCTAGCTGGCGTAGTTTAGTAGACGGAAGAAACGAGACCGAAGATCGGTTGCGGATCTTCCGTTAGATCGGCATGGATCAGCATAAGGGAATAGTGTTGAACAAAGATATTTTCCCACTAATCCTATCCTACTAATATTATAAATTAGAGGCTTGATAGCTTAGTGGTAGTGATCGTTGACTGGCAAGTCAGAGGTCTCAGGTTCGAACCCAAAACACGCACCTCTGACCGAATTTTTGTCACAGGGGCCAATGTCAACGGAGATAAGCCTACTACGCAGGAGATATTACAGTGCACAAGTGTGTGCGCAAACACAGGTGCACTCTCTATTCCCTCACTCTCATAGTCCGATGGGACGGCAATCCGACACGACCGGAGAGAGATCAGTCGCAAGCTTCAAGTGCTTTTCAAGGCACGGAATAAGTGTTAATTAATTTATGATACGCACATACTTACGAAAAGTCAGAGGTGCGCGCCTTGGGATCGAACTCGAGACCTCTGACTTGTCAATCGACATCATACCACTAGGCTATCAGTGCTACAACGTAATAATGGTTTGGTGTAAACCATAGAGTATTCAAGAAAATATAGAGTGATAACGTCAACCACATTGCCTTGTGCGGAGCGAAAGCAGGTCTCACCATACAAATGTTAAAATGTCATTTTTTCAAATTATGTTTTCTAGACGTTTTTCAAAATTTAACTCAGCAGTTAACCATGATATAAGCTAAAATGTAACTTTTTCGCTCGTGGAGCCTAGTTGAACCGCAGTCGATCGAGGTATGATCGCAAACGGAGCTCGTGTCGCGGCCGCGTTGTTCATACCCGTGCTCACGGTTCATACTTCTATAGGGTTGCTCTATATTTTCTTATATACTCTAAGGTGTAAACTATTTTCTACCCACAATAACTACCGGCATCGACAACGGAGATAGCCCCAACCTTTGGGTACATAAGAAAATATAGAGCAACCCTATAGAAGTATGAACTGTGAGCACGAGTATGAACAACGCGGCCGCGACACGAGCTCCGTTTGCGATCATACCTCGATCGACTGCGGTTCAACTAGGTTCCACGAGCGAAATAGTTACATTTTGGCTTATATCATGGTTAACTGCAGAGTTAAATTTTGAAAAACGTCTAGAAAACATAATTTGAAAAAATGACATCTTAACATTTCTATGGTGAGACCTGCTTTCGCTCCGCAAAAGGCAATGTGGTTGACGTTATAACTCTATATTTTCTTGAATACTCTATGGCTCCAACATTTGTGAATATCTAGCATTCGCAAAGATACATCACAACATTTGCAACACAATACGAAAATCTATTCAAATCTTGTCAATAAATTCGAGAACAGGTCCGTCTGCAATCTAATCAATACCGAACATTTTCGATCCATTAGTACTCCGTTCACCCCATTACCGTCGCGTTGGATGAAGACATAAAGCTGATAAATCCTATTGAATCCGATGTCATGGTAGCTGCGACCCATACGGCTGACGCAGTGTGGTGTAATTTGGGAGATGTAGCGGGAATGCAGATCGATTGCTTGAAACGAATCAAATCACAATCCCAATTTATATGCATGGCTCGGATGATAGATGTATGTATAACTATAACAAGCACACTTGAGGTACCTATATTCTGAGCGGGCCTACAGGCAGGCACTGGACGGGGCTGCGAGGCGCGTTTGCGGTACCCGGACCCGTCCGATACAGTGCTAGGAACACGCAGGGGGGAGACGTTTTTAGTGGGTGCGAGCCCCACATAACCGTATGTCCTCGGACGTGCGGTATGCGGAAGGCATTTTTTACTCCCCCCGGCCACAAAAAAAAAAAAAGGTACCTATATTCTGTAAAGCCAATAGCCAATAGTCAGAGGACTACAGGCGGTACTACTATTAGGCGGTTTTTTGTTTTTATTTAAAACTTGAGCGCATTAGACTGGATCTCACCTGATGGGAAGTGACGATGCAGTCTAAGATGGTACACACGAACTCAAGTAATGCCTATTCACTCTTGCTTTGAATACTCCTAGATTATAAGAATCGGGAAAAACTGACGCCGGCAATGAGTTCCACTCCTTCGCTGTCCGCATAATAAAAGAGGAAGCAAACGGCTTCGTGCGGATAATATCCTTACGATGTTTTCCTTCACCGTTTTAGCAAGTGATAATTAACTTCTAAAAGTCAGAGGCGCATGCCTGAGTTTCGAAACTGCACCCTATGACCTGGCAGTCCAATGGCTATCACTTTTGATGATGTACATATGATATTAAAAAAGTCACATAGGTACATGCTAAGTTTGAACCCACACCCACGTGCTTACAGAACGGGTCCATAACCAATGCGCCACCACAACATTTTATGCTATAAGTTTTATTACCAAAAATGTATAGACTCACGCCTGTGTTCCCCAGAAGGGGTAGGCAGAGGTGTAAGCAGTACACCCACGTTTTGCCGGCTATGTTACATATCCCATGTAATAGGAGGCGAGCTTATTGCCATTAACCGAGAAAAATTCCATAGTCTACTTCTATGCTACTGAGAATTTCCAAAGGAAAAACCCAATAACATTTTCCCCGACCCGGGGATCAAACCCTCGTACTCAGCAGTCACGCTTGCTATCACTAGACCAACGAGGCAGTCTATTAATAACTATAAAAAATGCAATATCTAAAAAAGGGCCTTCTTAAAATACTGCGCAATGTGTTGAATGGATTCCCAGCACAGGTAATACCAACATCTTCACCCACACTTGTGCATGGAAACAAGTAATCCCAAAATGGCAGATGAATAGCCACTGCTCAGCTTTTAGTCGTATACAAGTCGCTTCAAACTTGCACTACGACCCTTTAATCCCAATTCACTTCAATAAAATGATCGGCACAATATTCCTACTGGCCTATGTGTTGTCGTGAATGCCTGGAATAGTCTAGAGTCTAGACCAAACACGACGGTGATTTTCTATAGGATTTCAGACTGAATTCGATGGAACAACAAGAGCTTATAGACCTATATGGCTGTAGGTACATCTACTGCAATGCTTTGTGGTGGAAGTTAAAAGATGTAGCTTTTGAGAAAAGTCTAATTACATCTCTTTCTAATAAACACTATAGAAAAAGGACAGCAAATTGACCTATCACATTACAGTTGTCAAATTCTTCAAAACTTCTATGACTTCTTCTAAATTGTCATTGATATCACGCAAATGGACTAATTTGACAAAAATCTGCAATCTTTTTCTAATAATCTCCGTTAGGAAGAAAGATAGTGAGTCTAGATTAGTTTAGAGCGTGTGTAAGAGAATTAGCATCTATGTATTTGCATTGATGCATAGTATACACATATATTATATTAAATCTATACCCTAAAAAGAAAAAAAAAAGAAAGATAAAATCGCTACAGTTCTTCATTTAGAGTTGAATAATTAGCTGCAACGTCACCTCTACTCGCTACCAATTGTCGCTGAACTACAGAACATTCACTACACTACGTATCTACCGGAATTCAGTTTCAGGATTAGGACTGAACAAGATTTATTGTTTCGATGTGACAGTTTATCGAGGTTTTGCCCATTGACATTGACTTTGCCCATGAGATAAGGGGTTTGCAACTTTGCCCATGTAATATAAGTTGACAACTGTTAAAAATATTACATATTTGATGTCATCTTCAAGAAGGTACTACAAAATAATACGACAAGTAAAAAAATAAAAGAAAGCTTTTTTAAATTCTGGAGAGTGTGATTGCTACCCTCTACCTGCAAAATATGATATGTATGGAGTGATAGGTAATTGTTAGAATTTCACATTAGAAAACATGACGTCATCAGTCTGTCGAACTGCTGTCCCTCTCTGACAAAATGTTTAAACCATAATCCCGAATAGGATCAGCGATGCGCAAGTGATACTTTCAGGTTTTATATGCGTCTTTATGTTACGGTCACCGCTTTGCATTAGGCAGGCAAAGTTAGGGTACAGATCGCGGTGCAGAACCAAAATGGCGGTCGAACAATTATAGTATCGTAGGTACAATTATAACCCCGTACAGTTTACGCGTGCCCCTTCGCGGTGCACCTCAGACCCAAAAATGTGTTACTGCGCTTTCAAGCCTATATTTCAAGTTATGTACCGCGATTTTTACCTGCACAAACGACGACCATTTTGGTTCAATTAACGTGCCGCGCCTTTTAACCGTACCGTCGGTCGTACCAAGGGTACCGTCAGCTCAAAAACTGCTAATAAACATCAATAATTAAAGTCTAAAGCACCTAATCTAAGATCTAAAACCAAACATAATTAAGTCTATAAACACTGAACACATTAAACCTAAAACAATGTGGGTGTGAAGTTTGTTATTAACATTAACTAAATTTTATGGTTATTATTCCTTTATTATAATACTTAAAGCTTTGCTCGGAACAGGGGAATTTTGCTTGTATAATCACTCACTACAACGTGCTACAACTTTGCCTTGCGTTTAGGTTTTACATCGAGTTAGTTCGGTGATGAACGATAGCGAGGTACAAAGAAAAAAGAACAACAACGAAATAATATAAGTAAATTTTTTTTTACGTAAAACGGTTTTGTCATTAAAAGTAAAGCTGTGTACCAAATATCAAATCAATCTGTCAACAAGGGGGTGAAATATCGATTACTAAATTTGAACCAAATAATAAACAGGTCAAGCTAAATAAAACCGTTTAAAATAGGCAAAGTTGTAACGCAAAATTACTTGTAGCTATGAATTTGTGCCATAGGGAATATTTATCGGGGATGGCAGCTAGGTACGACAGTAAAAGAATAAAACTCTGAAGAATTACCTAATCCAAACATTACTTGTATAATGACCTCCTGACTGAATTTTGGCGGCAACTTGAAGACATTAAAACTGCACAAGTTTTTGCGCAAACACAGGTACACTGTCTATCCCTCACTATCATAATCCGATGGGACAGCAATTCAAAACTACCGGAGAGAGAACAGGCGCAGAGCCAACGGTTTTACGTGCTTTCCGAGGCACAGAACAAGTGATCAATTAATTTATAATACCCACATAACTTACAAATTGTTAGAGATAGGCTGCCTTAGGTTCAAATCTCAGACCTCTGACTTGCCAATCGACGGTCATACCACTAGGCTATCACAACTCAACTTGTATATCAGAGCAACGAACTCTAACACTTGTAAATCCTTCATGTAGCCCTGGTAATTCAGAGCACTGCAATGTCATTAAACTACGCCTGAATCATATTAGACCAATCCTGAATATTATATTCACTTAATTCAGATGCTAACATAAGCTTAGGTGGGTATTACTAGTAAAATTAACATTTAATATTGAATTCCATGAATGAAACCATTACGTGAGCTTACAAAGCGAACTCAAAGGGAATTTATAATATTCTAATGTACCTTCGATATAATATTATTACAATTATTTAATAATATCTTACCAATAGTTTGGATCGTTTGCCAAGGGGCCTTCTTTAAATTACGTCACACGTATAGGGGAAGCGAGGGGGTCAACTAAGGAGCAGGGAGGGGTCACAAATTTTGTGACACAAAATTTTTTCAAAATATAATATTTTATAACGAAATATTACAACACTAAATTTAAACTAAATACCTACTAAAGAATAACATAAAATATATGCAACTCTGTAGGTTGGCACATTTACACTAGCTGTCAATTTGTGATATCACACTTGGTATGGGGGGGTCTAACAAATGTGGCCAGCTGTGGGACTGTACAAGGACGTGGAACAGGTCAAAAAATTATAAAATTCATGTGACGTAATTTATGGATGGCCCCCAAGTTGGTACCATTTGGACTCTTATGGTATAATTTCGTATACTCTGATCCAAAATTACTGGCAAAATTAAATGTTAAATTGCAAAATAATGTTGTTAGGCAAAATAAGGTAAAATTTATGTGATCTTATTCAGTTTTTATTAAACATACATAAATATACTCGTTATTAGCGAATTAGTCATGTTTTCCTGCGTTTTTAATATGTCACCAAACACTTACCAAAAAAAAAAATTCCCGGTTTTTCATTCACTACGCATTGCTATGGAATAAAACCGGTAATGACCTATAATAACCGGTAATTTAATAGGTAACTTACCAAGTGCAAATCCATCCTTAGCCCACTGCACTTGGCCGGCTAGGTTGGCGACAGCACATTCTAGAACAGCTTCAGAGCCCTCTTGGACCCGCAGACTTCTGGGTACTACCCTGAAGTATTGTTGCTGGAAAGCGGATACGCAAACCAGTACTGTAAAAAAGAAAAAAATATTTTAATTTTTATTTATCCAGAAATGATATCAAAAGAGTTTTAAAGTTATTCTTATTCTTAAAGTTCTAACATTTTAGGAAGCCGAGTATACTAAAAACAAACTAAGTCCGCCATTTTGAAATAATCGCAAGTACTACTTGCGCTTCAAGCTTTTTTATTATAACATAATATTGCATGTAATAAAAGCTCGTATTTATTGTTCAAGTCCTTTTCAATAAAATTTGAACTAGATCCTTTACATGTTCAACCCTTCAATTTTATTAAGTACAAAAAAATTTTTTTTCTTCCAATCATCTCTACCTAACCTTCCGAGGGTAAATAGGCGTGATATTAAAAACAAAAGGTTGTATATTGGTTGCTAATATGACAGTGTTGTCTCGAGTGGGTGTCAAGTGAGCGGCGAGACAGCGAGGTGAACGTACTCAGTAGGTCATAGTATTAGCGGGTAGCGGGGAGCGGAGAGTAAGCGATTTAACGTGTGTTAAGTTTCGTGAAAAATGTGATTTTAATGCAAACCAATTTTTAAATGTTTATATGCTTGATTTTGAAATGCTTAAACTATAGACCAAAATATTAAAGTATTCAGTTTCAGCGAAAACTAATCTTAATTTATACGTTCAGTGAAAATGAAAATGGATAGATATAGAAGCGGGCTTGAACCCAGACACTCGGGAGTGCCGTGGCATTCATATTAATACGAAAAAAAAAATAGATTAGTTTTAAAAAACGAAAAACACAGTTCAGACTATCGTCACTAAGAGCCCCAACTGCAGGCATTTAACAATAGCCATTAGCATAGTCTTCAAAACTAGAGTGTATAGATTATTTCTTTGATCTAGGGTATCGCCAGACGCATCATCGCTTACCAGTCGTCAGGATTTTTTAATGACGATACTAATTGCCTGTATCGACTGTCATAGGTCTTCATGACAGCCCCAACGACTAAAAGTGCTTTTCGAGGCACGGAGTAATTTATAATATGCAATCCTAACTAATATTATTATTATAAATGCTAAAATAAATTTATTTGCTTGCTTTTTACGCCCAAACTACTGAACCAATTGTCCTAAAATTTTGCTTAAGTTGTCAGATGTACAGAAAACGACATAGAGTACCTTTCATCCCGAAAAAAGTAAAGTAAAATCAGCGGTCATGCTACTAGGCTATCATTGATGACCCAATAAGTTTTTGTGGCTAATGAAGCTTGATTACACACACTTAAAGATCAATCGATGTCTCTTTGCGACCTTAGGTACTCTTTTGCATTCACAAAATGATCCACTGTATCCCACACTTCTAAATTAAATGTACCTATATCAGGAAATTAAACAAATATGAATGAAATCAATTATGTGCTTAATTGTACCAGTTCATTGCAATATTTGCATATTTATTAAACAAATGAAATTCAATTTGAATCCGTCAACGCCTATTTGTTTAGTAAAATTGATTATTGAATATAAACCGTCCTATTTGATGTGTGCAATCTGTACTAATATTACAATGCTGAAAAGTTTGAATGTTTGAAACGCTAATCTCAAGAATTAGTAGAATTATCTAAATGAAATTTTAAACCAAGTTTTAATTTTGAAATATCAAACTTAACGTATATAACAAAATTTTGTGTTTGTGCTGTTGATCGTTGAAGAGATCCTATATCTAGAGCCTCGATGAGAGAGAAAGCTAATCCTTAATATCGATTTAGGTCTGACTTATCATAAAAATGTATTGTCATCGGAACTGAACCAACATGTAAAAATATAAAACCTCAACTCCCAAGAAAGGAAATTCTAACACAGCTTGCAAGATTTGACATAACATTAGCAACTTAAATAAAAATATTTTTAGGCCTTTAATTTGGCAAGGTCAAAAATCGCTTCCGCTTATAAAATAAAACCATCAAGTAGCTTTACACATCGCAGAGTAAGAGGCACTCCACACCCGCGACAGTACCACTGCGTAAATTAACAACACTATTTTTTGTTTAGTCCGAGACCATGTTTAGCGAGTGCTAATTTAAAACAATTGATACAAAAATTATTATTAAATTTATTGTTTGAAAGGTTTTGACAACTACCTTATACGGTGGAGGATTGAGGAAATGTTGAAAGCAGTTTAATAAACATCTTTCCGCTTTTGGGAAAGGAAAGTTTCGTAAAGTTTAGTTGATCTACCAAATAAACATTTAGAAGGTTTGACCATTTAAAGAATCCCACAAATGTCCAAGTATTGTCTAACTAAACTGTCTCAAAAGGCAAAGTTGCCAGTGCAGCTATTAAAAAGTTGGTTTTTAATAAATCAATCTAATTGTCCCAATCTATAGCTTCAAATCGGAGATAGACGCTGTAGTTGGCTTCCGGGCTTAAATTGGTTATGACGGGTTACGTTTGCCGTGGGCAAAGTTGCCACAACTGGGTCCTTGAGGACCGACGACGACGTCGAGGACGGCCCAGAAAGAGGTGACGGGATAACGCCTATATCAGTAATAGTTCGAGTTGGCGCAGGAAAATTATTCCAGTAAAAGTAAGTAAAACACAGTAGTCTAAAAGAAATACTTTTTCGTGTTGAGCCTTATCCGACACATTGGTGAATTAGTTTTGTGTTCCATGACGCAGGCTGTTAAAACAAGGTGGATTTGCAGCTGTTAGGATTATTCAAACCTATAAAGCCTCCCAACCCGGTTTTACGATTAACAACTGAAGATTAAAAATTTTGGAATTAGCAGTCTGAAATTGGAACCATGTCAGGTATATGGAAAAATAGCAAAAACAGACTTTATTTTCGGCGAAATAGGGCACATTTTCGCTTAGCTCTTCAGAAAATACAGGCGTTTACCTAATCATATTTTACTATCATATAAGATTAAACTAAGTACCTAGTACCCTTCCTGTCCTATTAACCGATGCTAATAAGTTAGGTTAAACGAAACCGGTTCTTATCCAATCAAGCTTCTAATGAAGTTCAAAATTCTAAGAAACCTTCCTTATATGTATAAAATTACCATACAAATTCTCTTCCTAATCCAAACATGCATAATACTGGTAGCAAATCAGGCTGGAGTACTCAGAAAAAGCCTAGGATAGGCCTATTACATTCCTTACTTTATTGCAAAACCGGTTCTGGGTACCGGTATCACAGCTCTTAATATGGACATTTTTTTTAAACACTCGTGCCGTAATAAGGACACTTTTAAACCGTTTAACATGCAATTTTTAATTTCAAGAAAACGTTTATTGGAGTTTGCGGATTATGACAGAAAATATCTTAGATTATTTTTACCCGACAACTAAAAAGGACAGTGCCTTTGTACATTAATTCCTATTATATGTTTGTAATCTGTTGTTTCTGTGTGTGTACATAAATAAATAAATAAAGGAAGGTTATGATCTAAGCAGTCTTTATTAATATTTATAATGAAACTTCGTTATCATAAATATAGTATAGACTGCTTCATTAGTCAAATACGAGAACGATAACGAAGACGAAGTTTTAAATTGCTAGAGCTAGATTCCTGTGACCTAGATTAACGACAGTTTGACAGTCTCGAGCTTAAGTCATCAATTTCCTTAAATTATAATTTAAGCCCTACATCATTCAACCATGACAAACACTTGAATAGACTACATACGGGATATTTCCCGTAATATCTCGCTGAAATGGGCTAAAATGATAAAAGCGAATTATTTCATTGACAAATCACTAAGTACCATGATATAGTATCATCTGCCTAGCCTTTTCCCAACTATGTTGGGGTCGGCTTCCAGTCTTACCGGATGCAGCTGAATACCAGTGTTTTACATGGAGCGACTGCCATCAGACCTCCACAACCCAGATACTGGGTTACACGATACCCGTTGGTAAGACTGGTTGTAAGACTGGGGCTTCTGACTACCCGTAACGACTGTCAAAGATCTACAATTGACAGCCGGGGCCAACAGCTTAACGTGCTATCCGAGGCACGGAGAGTGATAATTAATTTATAAAACGCACATAACTTACGAAAAGTCAGAGGTGCGCGCCTTGGGTTCGAACCCGAGACCACTGACTTGCCAGTCAACGATCACCACCATTAGGCTATCACGACTCACACCATATACCATGATATAATATATGATCCTTTATATGTAATCTTGTCCTATCATCACACTACTGCAAAAATACGTAAAAACTTAATGTCATAAAAAAAGTAAGTACTACAAATATATTATTTCTGTTACAAGATCGCCTGCGTGTGTCTCCCGTGGCCATTCGTTACTCAGCGGGAGGCCTTTTTAAATACAATTGGGCCATATTAGCATCTGCTTACCTATTTATAAGAATGTAGGTACTTGCAAATGAAGCTTATATGATAAAAATTCAGCACAATCACATAATTTTGACAACCGCAGGGGACTTTTTTTTTAAAACGACTAAATGTTTGTTTGACCACAAAGCCACATGATAGTAAATCGTGTAGTAGAAGTTGTCTACGGTAGAGGTTTGTCAACTTTGTTTTTTAATATTTGTCGATATCTGGGTATTTGCACACATTCATAAGGTTATAATTTAAAATGCACCCATTGTTCAAAAGACAATCCTTGACAATAGGATGTTTTCCTTTGCATAACAATACTAAGGAAGGATTTATTTTCCAGACACAAATACATGTATCAATGTTTTGAATGTTTTGAAGGGTAGAAAAGCCACAATATATAATATTTTAAAACATTGCCCAAGTATCTATTATTGTTGTAATTGGTCTAAACCAATATTAATATTAAAGTTCGAAATTTGTTGAAGAAAAAATCGATCATGAGCAGAATTTAAACTCGCGATCTACTGTGGAAAGGCCTCAGCTTAGTGGAAATAACTAGTGTAAGCATAGTATGCACAAATACTTTTTAAAAATGTATATGTATCAGTATAAATATTTTTATAGTCCATAAAGATAATAATAACACCTCTTAGTACTGATATCACTTAACATAACTGTTGCAATCCAAAAATAACATTAACAAACAAACAAACTACAATAACACAAGTCTAATAACGTAGAGAAAGAGTTTCCAGTTCCTTAACTTTGCAAACAAACACAAACAATTATTATTAAACTCACAAATGAAACAAATCAAAACATGTAGTTTAATTTATTTCGGTCATAATCCGGTTATGGGACTAATGGTGAAAAGTACGGTTTTTGAGTTTACGGTTTTTGAGTTGGGTCAAAAGAAAATTCGGCTCATGCGCAAAATGTCTCTTTCGCAAAATGTCCCCTGGTCGTAAAACGTCGCTTTCGCAGAATGTCGCTTTCGCAAAACGTCTCTTTCGCAGAAAGTCTATTTCGCAGAATGTTCAACTAGAAATGATTTTTGTACGATACATTGAAATAAGATGGTTCTAAAGTTCCGAATTTTTATAGAAACAAGAAATCGATGACGAGCAGAATTTAAACCTACTAGGTACTGGTTAAAGGTCAGTAGGTCGTAGGTTCAAATCGTACCCGTAGTAGATCTTTTTTGCTTTTTAAAAATGTTATAATATTTGTGTGATTGCCTTTTTTTTACTAACAAAATATCTACATATAATTTTTGTGTGTTTTACATGTTTATGCGCATGTTTGCTAATTAAATAAAAATATTTAATAAAAAAAACTCGCAAAAAACCCATGGCACGGTTGACGGCACCCCAAATACCGTGGATTCAAGTCCCGCCCGAGTCAGTTGTTATTAGTAGAGAATGTTACTTATGGAATAAAAATGTTTTTTTCCAAAACGAAGTATGAAGAGCCTTATTAGCCACCACAAGAAAGAAAGGGCCTTATTACCATCACACAACATTGACATCTCAATAAGGTCGAACTTCCCGAAGGCAAACAGTATTGAGAAGAAAATCTCGAAAAAAAATCCTACAAAAACTTGGTAATATCGCCACCAACTTCGGTATTTAGCTGCGAGAGAAGTTTTTAACTCAATTACGGTGACATCCTGGCCATATTGATTTTTTTTTAATGTGCCAAGAGCGAGTTTTTCAAGAGACGAAAATATTCCGTGAAAAATTTCCGGTTTTCAGAATAAGAATTTGTTAAATTATATTACCTAATGGCCGAGAAAACAATGAGTTAAAATCACTACATAGTATAACAAAGTCGCTTTCCATGTCCCTATATTCCTATGTATGCTTAAATCTTTAAAACTACGCAACGGATTTTGATACGGTTTTTTTAAATAGATAGAGTGATTGAAGAGGAAGGTTTATATGTAGGTATATTGCACCCGTGCGAAGCCAAGGCGGGTCGCTAGTTAATTAATACAAACCAAATTCAACAAATGAACTTTCTAGCATTACACTTCTATGGTACAAGATGTCAAAGGCACATTAGTAATTGTATCAAGAACCTTCACATAAGGGTGATTTCCAAAAAAAATGTTATCACTGGCATGCTATTATTTCTTCGCGTATGGTTGATGAACAGATGAACCAGAGATAAAGACCAATTGAAGGCTTCTAACACGCTTTACACAACTTTGGGAAAATCCTTCAATTCCTTCAATGGGTTTGATTGAACCTGTGACCTTTTACTTCGTAGTCCAACTTTATAATATTTTTTGTAAATGATGAAATGATGTAATAAGAAACTCGCAAAAACAACTAACTCGGGCGGGACTTAAACCCGCTGTCCCTGGCGTGCCGTGCCATCGCTTTTGTGTAAAGTGAGATTCTCATCTACTAAGCTATACATAACCCACTCATAATGTTTAAAAATATTGTAATGCAACATGATAGTGCAGTGTCCATAATAAGGCCCATTGGCCAAAAGCACTTACCATTTACAAGGTAAATATTTTTATCGAATATTTTCTATAGAACCCTGAAGGCCATGAACCATGAAAAAATGAGGCAGCTTAACTCCAAAATACAACATAAATTCCATCGCCTCCCCAATTTCGGGGCAAAAGTACTTTAAAAAGTTCTTTAATATAATGAGTATTTTTATCGGAAGTATTGGGAACTGACAGTTAAAATATTGGGTATCCGTGAGGTATGCCAAGATATCTTTGGGGACACTTTCTAATATGCAGTCCTTCAAAAGAGGTAAACCTTTTAGAAGGGAATTTATGGTGATTAGAAAAGTATTTGGAAGTATTTTGTTTATGGAACAATTAAGTTAACCGTTTTGAGAAACGTTGCCCGCTATTAGCATTATATCCCTGTGTTGTAGGTAGGTATCTATATTTTTGATCCCCGGGTCGGGAAAAGGGTTAAGTACTGTATTTTCCATGAAAAAAAATTTCAGTAGCAGCATTGAATCTAGAATTGTAACCGGTTAATGGCAATCTCGCACCCCAATACGTGGAATTTTATCGTTTTTAGTATTCGGTCCACATTAGGGTGACACATTCGTGCTCGATGATCTGTTACAAATAAATGATCTAGTGTATACTCACCTTAACAATAAAATAAATAACAGGCCAAATAAACAATAATAATTTCCCAAATCTTGTATCAATAATAAAGTTTGAATTGAACTTAAACTTAATTAAAACATATTGGGTAACTTGGCCGATTGGAGATAGGGTAAATAATCTTCAAAGTTTTCATTATGATAGCTAAGTTAATGTTAACATAGATCGATATGGTATATTTTATGTATAGTTGGTAATGGTATGACCATTTGACTGGCAAGTCAGAGGTCTCGGGTTCTTAACTTCGAACCCAAGGCGCGCATCTCTGACTTTTCGTAAGTTATGTGCGTATTATAAATTAATTATCACTCTCCGTGCCTCGGATAGCACGTTAAGCTGTTGGCCTTGGATGTCAATTGTAGATCTTTGACAGTCGTTACGGGTAGTCAGAAGCCAGAAAGTCTGACAACCAGTCTTACCTTGGTAAGACTGGTTGTCAGACTTTCTAGACTTTCCAGATACTGGGTTACACGATACCCCTTGGGGTATCGTGTAACCCAGTATCTGGGTTGTGGAGGTCTGATAGGCAGTCGCTCCATGTAAAACACTGGTATTCAGCTGCATCCGGTAAGACTGGAAGCTAACCCCAACTTAGTTGTCGAAAAGGCTGGGCAGATTATGAGTTGAGTATGATTTGGTTTTAGTGGTTTTAAACGCTGCTGTTGTGAGAGGCTTTTGGATCAAATTTCAGGCTGGTAAAATTGATTTAGCGAGTACACGAAGCCGCGTGTAAAAGCTAGTTTATAAATAAATATAAAAATCCCTCAAGTAAATTAGGAAGATCCAAAGAACTAAGACATAATTATGTACACGATACCTTAGATTATCGCCTGTCATTATTGGTAGCCAAGATGGCCGCCATTCAGTGACGTCACAGGCGATACAGGATGTATTATTTATCATTCGTTCATTTGTTCGTTCACCCTAATTCTAGTATTAATGCTGCTGGCTGTACAGTGAGCGATAATGGCCCCCTACTAAGGGTTCACGAGAAAATTTAGGTAGATATTATAATGTCCTTCTGACCGAATTTTGTTACCGCAGCCTATCTCAACGGAGATTAGCCAAATATGCAGGAAATATTATAGTGCACAAGTGTTGTGCGCAATCCAGGTGCACTCACTCTCGCTCTCATAGTCCAATGGAACGGCAAGCCTACACGACCGGGGAGAGAACAGACGCAGGGCCAAAGGCTTTACATGCTTTCCGAGGCACAGAGTAAGTGATGTGCATATTATAATTTATTTATAATATTATATTATACGCAATTACGCACATAACTTACATAAAGTCAAAAGTATTCCTTGCTGCCTTAGGTGGATATTACACACCACATGTCAGTGCTAAAACGTAAGGTAATAGAGCCCACATGACGCATGCGTCTGCGCAAGTCAAAAGCCCACCAGTGCATTTACACCCAACAATCTCATACACACAATTAAACCGTCAAATTAACTGTAGTACACAAAGTTAGTATCTCATACAAATTATAAAATGGAATGATAGTTTTTAATGGGAACTAACAATTCTATTGGGCTTTGTTCTTTGTGCTTATTCCCAGGGTCTGGGAGTCGAAGGTAGGTATATGATCTACTACAAAGTCGACAGCATGTCAGCGGTTACAGTTTTGTTCAGAAAATAGTTAATTCCTATTTTATTTGCTCGCAAGATTGATTAGCGAGGAATGGAGATATCCATGCTTGGTTTACTTGGTTACTCTGGTGGATAGAATTAGCATCGACGCCTAAGAATTGTCACCGATTCACATGTAGTATACTTTGGCTCTTAGTGGTCAGTTTTTGATACTATAACCGCAGTATAAAGAACTCTTTGATATTTAGACTGTGCTATAACTGAGTTAGATGTAGTCCTGGAATGATCACTTGGATTTTTGGAATGGCTAGACTGAAAAATCAAGTCCGATTTGATGACACGCACAACTGACGTTTTGAAATTAGTTGTGAGCGTGCGTAAAGCAATATTTCTATGGCGTATAAAGCCATATTACAGGCGTACGTGTTACTTAAACTTTTATTCACCATGACCATAGATTGAGATAAATTGATAAAATGAAACAACTTTTTGACGGATATAATTCGCGTTTTTATTTTGATAATACAATCCTGACGTGACGCAAAGTACTCGAAACGTCAGGATTGTATTATCAAAATAAAAACGCGAATTATATCCGTTAAAAAGTTGTTTCATTATGTTGAGTGTTCGCGAAAGTTTGAGACTATATTATAAACTAGCTTCCGCCCGCGGCTTCGCCCGCATGATATGTTGATAAATTGTAGCCTATGTGTTATTCTGATGTATAAGCTATATTGTGGTGAAGTTTCATTCAAATCCATTCAGTAGTTTTTACGTGAAAGAGTAACAAACATCCATACATCCATACATCCATACTTACAAACTTTCGCCTTTATAATAGTAGTAGGATGATGATAGGTTGGGTTAAGCTTTAAGTAGAGTTGGATGACAGATTGGCGGGTTTTTTTTCCAACATGGACACTAACATTTAACTTTTACTGTGGCCGTGGTATCATTGAAAAATATTTACGCCTTAAGAGACCATTACAATCAGGAATGTTTTTTCCCAATCGTTGCCAATGAATGCTAATGGAAACAACTGAGAATACACCATAATTTCCGACATGTGGATATCCACAAATCTTGCCTTTATTAACTTGCCATGGTCATCGTGGCATGGTGCGACCTAATACGTGATGTAAAGCCTCCAGCTAAGGAACTAGCCAGCGAGTGCTAGACCATTTAACAATTAACAAATTTCTTAAAATTTTATTAAATACTGTCAACACGTTGTTAAATTTCAGGAAAGTCGAAACTTTTAAATTCTTTCCTATATATTATTTAGGATTTAATTACATAACAACATAGCTGCCTGTTTTAATTACATAACATGAATGAGATTCTTACATGTTTGGTGATTTTTTGTGAAATTCACCTAAACACGACGCTCATTCGAGTAATTCTCACATAATATTCGCTTGTACACCTAACAGATGGTACAGGCATTGCCTATCCATCACTCGCCGCCTTGCCAGGGCCCATAATTGATCACATTATTTTTCCTGTTATTATTAATTGTTCCGTCTCTGTATTCAATCAGCCTGTATAACTGGGATCTTTAAGACCTTTTAGCAAGAATGATGAGGTTTTCAGACTTTTGTTGGAAAAACAGTGTTGATAAAGAGGTGTTTTATTAAAGAAGATTTGACAAAGATTATTTTTATACTGCGGGTAAAAAGAAATTGCTAGTTTTCTCGGAGTTATTTAAATCAACGTCAACGTAAGGCAACGATGATATTTATGGACTTTGAGAAAGGAGTGAATACTCAGATAACGGCTGTCTATGCCCTTTTGACTGAATTTTTCGGTCACAGCGGCACATCTTAGCCAACCTTTCAGAAGATATTACAGTACACAAATCTGTGCGCAAACACAGGTACACAGTCTGTTCCCTCACTCTCATAGTCATAGTCTATGAGCCATATTAGGAACTTATGCGCGGTTTAAACTGAGACTAAGTGGACCACCATACGACCAAGAAAGAATAACCAAAATTATTTGCATAAATTTTGTTTAACATAGTAACTGATCCATATTAGGAACCTATGCGCGGTTTAAACTGACACTAAGTCCACCTTACGACCAAGAAAGAAAGAACAAAATTTATACAAATACTTGAATACCAAATTTACATTTTGATTAGCAAGGGCCCCCCATAAAGTCGCCCCATTAAAATTAGTTGTTTACAAACCTTTTTGACCGGCAAATATTCGAATTATCCAGTCTGAGTGTATTTTGGTCGTGATAAGCCGAGTTTAAATTATTAAATTAATTTTTGGAAGGTAATGAAAGAATTTTAGTGGTGGGCTTGGGAAATGTCGATAGAATTTTTGTATTTTTTTTTTTTTATTAAGTAAGTATATTTAATATCTTTTAAAATAGAAACAGTCAGAAGATAGAGAGTCGGAGAGACATAGAAGATAGACAGTCCGAGAGACATAGAAGAGATAAGATAGAAATAGCAGCGACATGAGTGCTATTGATGGAAGAAGAAAACTAAATATAATTAGGACAATGGCAGAAAGATGATCTATAATTTTTTTAAATGAAATTCTAGAACTTTTAGAATCGTCATATGTATGTATTAGGTAATGAGCACATACCTTATTGTTTTACGGTTTTGACGTTTCCAGAACTATCCCAAAACTTAAGTAAAGAAAGAAATGAAAAAAATCTTATTTTGCAGCATGAAAAAAGATGGATCTTTTTTTAATAAAAAATAAACAAGTATTGCTGGATATAAGAGGCCTATCTCAGCTGAAGCTACAGCAATTGCTAAGTAGGTAGATAAAATTTATGCCTTTTCTAATCTCGTGTTTTCTTGTTAAGCGAATCGATAAGTTGATAAGGCGATTTGCTTTGCGCGGAAAAGAACTTGCGCACTCAGATGGACAGAATTAGGTAGTTATCATATTTGGCTGCATTCCTTATTAGTTTTTTTTTTTACATATTGTTATGTGTATGATGATGTATATGATGTTGATTCTTAAAATACACATAGACTCACAACAGACTCATGCCTATATTCCTCAGAGGGGGTAAGCAGAGGTGTTTTAGTACACCTACGTTTCACCGTCTATGTTATAAGTCCCATGAAATAGGGGGCGAGCCAATTGTCATTTACCTGGCACAATTCCAGACTACAAGACTAAATCAAAAACGGTCCAATCGCTTAGGAGCTACGATGCCACAGATAGATAGACAGACATACAGATACCCAGACATGTCAAGCTTATAACACCCCTCTTTCTGAAGGAGAGTTAAAAATAGTTTAAGTGCAAATTGTAGAAGGAATACCTACCTACTTACGGAGTCCCATCCCAATCGCATTGAGCTGGTTTTATTTTCATTCCAAGAAAAAGTTACCGTTAATCTGCCAAAAATCTCTAGAAACCAACATTTATCGATAACTCAATCAGCATTACCGTCGACAGATCCCACCCCTATCCCGGATTTGATTCCCTGTTTTTTGGATCAAAGTATTCGAGAATAGGGTCGAGCCCTTTCCCATATAAAGTCGGGACCGATTTTATTATACGCACTGATCCAGGCTATATCGCTGTTGCTTCTATTTTGACCTATTTTCATTTTCATCGGGTCTCAAATAACTGGATTTCAGGGTATGCTGATCTGGATTTTTTGTGATGGGCTTAGCATTGATTTTTTTTCTAATCGAAGCACTTGTGGTGCTAAGGTGCAGTAAAAATGAATACTAAGGTTAAGCAGCAACTTGACGCGATCAGTCCGAGGATGGGTGACCATTTGTAGCAACTTTTTTATTTTTTTTTAGTTCGGGCGTTTTCATGTTTTGGAAGGCACATTAGGCAGAGTTGTAGGCCTTGATAGGCTTCGGAGGCTTTATGATAAATAATGTTGCACTTGATTATGTCATTGGTCTAGTGATCGCGAGCACAACTGTTGACCACAAGGTCCGTGATTCGACCCCGGGTCAGGCAATATTTTTCTATTAGAAAATTGTTAGTAGCAACACGAAGTCTATAATTATTCCCGGTTAATGACAAAATGCTTAAACCCTTAGCAAATCTTAACTTAATATGACAACCCTATAGATAGAGATAAGATATAAGATGTTATTCTAAGTTATTTACTTAGGTTCAATTTACATAGCTACGGAGCGAAATAAAAGAGAATGGAATTTGACATAGCATAATGATTTTTATGTCAATCGTGTAAGTTACAAACTAACTTGGCCGACCGGCAGCTGTAGAAATTCCCGAGAATGCGCGAGAATTCTCTGGAAAACTCGCGACTTATTTATCTAGGTATTTTGTTTCGTTGCTAAATTCGTCGTCGAGTCGTGATAGCCATAGGTGGTGACCGTTGACTGGCAAGTCAAAGGTCTCGGATTCGAACCCAAGGCGCGCACCTCTGATTTTCGTAAGTTATGTGCATTTTATAAATTAGTTATCACTTACTCCGTGCCTCGGAAAGCACGTAAAGCGCGATCTCTCTCCGATCGTGTCGAAAGGCCGTCTCATCGGACTATGAGAGTGAGGGAATAGAGAGTGCACCTGTGTTTGCGCACACACTTGTGCACTATAATATCTCCTGCGTAGTTGGCTAGTCTTCGTTGAGATTGGCCGCTGTGACCAAAATTCGGTCAGGAGATTTTTTTAATTGACTTAAAGTTAATTATGCCTGGGCCAATTCTGTTCGCTTCCATTCCGTTCAGCAAAATCTAAATTGAGTTTTACTTAATCATATAACTTAAATCTAAGTCTAGATCTATTTTATCAGCTGTGCACATTAATTACTTTAGATAATAAATTTATCTAGACTCAAAATTAGATTCCATTGTTTAATTATTGGAAAACACGCTTTATTAAATTTGAGTACATTTTCGTTGTGAGCGCCATTTTGAATTATTCATCGATAAAATTGATTGTTCATCACTAGATTGGGTTTGTAGGGCAACTGTTTTAGTCTAGACACTATTTAAGAGTGTTTAAATATCTATAGTCATTGTAATAAGTAGTAAAATATTCTCCTGACCGAATTTCGGTCACAGCGGCCAATCTCAACGGAGACTAACCAATTACGCAGGAGATATTATAGTGCACAAGTGTGTGCGCAAACACAGGTGCACTCTCTATTCCCTCACTCTCATTGTCCGATGGGACGGCCTTCCGACACGATCGGAGAGAGATCAGGCGCAGGGCCAACAGCTTTACGTGCTTTCCGAGGCACGGAGTAAGTGATAATTAATTTATAAAACGCACATAACTTACAAAAAGTCAGAGGTGCGCGCCTTGGGTTCGAACCCGAGACCACTGACTTGCCAGTCAACGGTTACCACCACTAAGCTATCACGACTCAACTCGTAATAAGTAGTAGTAGGTACCTACTTGACTTTCTAAAATCGTGTGAAAAATGTTTTCAACAACTATAGGCTTGAGTTGTCAAATCAGTATTTAGTACCAAAAGTACCAAAAGGGTAAAAACCGAACCCTATTACTTAGACTCCTCTGTCCGTTTGTCTGTCACCAGGCTATATCTCATGAACCGTGATAGCTAGACAGTTGAAATGTTCACAGTTGATGTATTTCTGTTGCCGCTGTAACAACATAATTATTATACCTACTAAAAACAGAACAAACATATTTAAGTGGGGCTTCTATACGAGAACCGCGATTGTTTTGCCGTTTTTTTTTAAATTTAATAACGGCAGTGAAGTTGCTAGATATAAAAAAAAGTTAAGTATATTAAAATATCTAATGTTGTTTTAAATATAATGGTATGGAACACTTCGTGCGGAACTCAAAATACTGAAAAACCTACAAGATATTGGTGTGGAAGCCTCCTACTTTCATTCCACAATTGGTCACCCGTCCACAAATTTACCGCGTCAAGCGCTGCTTAACCTTAGTAACGTAGTTTAAAATCAAATATAAATCACCCCTCAACCTAAAATAACACTTCATCATAAACACAGTTCAACAAAAACAAACGTAGTTAAATAAAACAAAAAAATTAAAACGAAACAACACAAAAAAATCTTAAAACAAAATACAAAAATCAAATACAATAAAAATTATAAAGCAGAGGTAACAATTGTAGTATTTTAATTAAAGTCTAATTGGTGGCGGGTTGGTTATAATAATAGGCTACCTTGTTATACTTAGGGCTGGCAGAGGCGGATATTTTTCGGATATTTTCAAAAATTTAATGTGGTTTGAAAAGCATGTTATGTTGGCCTCGGCTGTCATGATGATCTTTGACAGTCGATGTACGCAGTCAGTATCAGCTACCCTCAGAAAATTCTGACAACTATTCTAAATTTAGAATATCGTATCCTTTTGGGTTGCGGAGGTCAGATAGGCAGTCGCTTCGTAGAAAACTGATTATAGTAAACTGCATCTGGTTAGAATAGGGAGTCGATCCTAACAAAAAAGGTACCTACGTATAAAAAGTTAGGTAGAATGATTATTTTTAACAATAAATTAACAATATTTATTTTATTGTACTGTCAATTTACGGACGCCATTAAATCGGATTGAATTTTCAGAATGTTTGGCATATTAATACTGAGTAAGATAGTTACTTTTTATCTAACTAAACTCTAACTAAATGTTATAAGTACGAAAGTGATTATGTTGATTTGTCCATTTTTTTCACAGAAATCAGGCAACGGACATTTAAAATATTTTGCATATTTTATGGGCCGGAAAATGACATTTTTTTTACTATTATAGTAGGTATACATTACTTTTACATAATATTATTGACTTTCTATCATGATTTTTTTTATAGATTTGAATTAAACGATAGAAACTGCGGGCAAAACCTAGAAATGTAATATATTTGCAGTCCAGAGATAATTTTACCGATCTGTTTTTGGATTTTGAAGTTAATTTATCTGCCTACCAACATGCCAAAATCCTAAATTATATCTTACGTTAAAAAAATGAGCCGATGTTTTTCAGCGCTAAAAACATTTTACTATGTAATTCACAGGACTACGAACAAAATTGCAATTATTTCGACACAGTTTTCATCAAAGCATTGTTGAACGTTTGATCGGGACAGGATGTATTTCGAAATAGTCCCTTTTTATGTCGTACAGTAAATTCAATGGTACCTTTTTTTAAATCCAGAATTTTGGACAAGAAACAATGCAAAAATCTCTTTTGAATAGGCTTTTTGACAAAAATGTTTAAACGCTCGAGTCATAAGTTTTGCAGCATGTTTGATTTTTAATTATATTCATTCTGTCTATATTCATCCTATCATAATCAATATCAATATCCATCAAAATTTCAATAAATATGTGAAAAAAAAAACACTAGAATCTTATTTGTATTATTAAATTACCCTTATTAATAATTAATTACTTTTCCCTGTATTTGAAGAATAAAACAATATTACTTGCCAAATTTCATAGTTCTAGGTTAACGAAAAGTACCCTATAAATTTTGATTCCCTTGATGTACCCATAAACGGCCGTATCTTATTTTTATATTAACTTGGAACTTTGATTTTTTCACAGCTTCAATGTATTGTATATTTGAGTATTATGGATTTAATTTCAACTCGATACCTTTTGCATTCCCGAGATAAAGGATCTTGATATACAGACAGACGACGAACAAGAAAGTGATGCTATAAAGGTTCCGTTTTTTCTTATTGAGGTAAAACTAACTAAAGGAAACTCTAATAATGGTAAATAACACATAAAACAACTTGGATACCTATATTTTTACACTTAATCTAGAAAAAACAAAAATAATAATCTATTCTATCCCTTCTATGCTTAACTCCTCGGCAAATAACCTCTTAATTACAGGCGTGACAAATTCTATAACAAAATTTTCTTAGTGTAGAATAATCAACAACTCATTATAACAGTTAATACAGGATTGTTTGTTTATAATTACTGATGTTTGGAGAATCTCATGGAGCATGGAAGCGTCACGAAGCCACAATAAACATGAATTTAAGGGGCATATGTAGATTACGTATATATGTATAGGAACAAACCAATATACATGACAATTAATGTGAATAAACAAAGCTGAGATCGAATTAATATCATATTCGGTTGCTATTCAATATTCCTTCCCTTAGGGATTTCGATTCCTTGAGTATGGATTCGGCAAAATGATTTTGATGGGAGTAAATTGGTCGAAAACGGCTGTCAATAAAATAAGGATTAATTAAACTAGGTGTGAAAACAATTACTAGTAAGAAAATTAAGTAAATTGCAGTAATTTTAAGATTGGTTGCGAATATTTTGGAAGACATTATGTAATCGGCTTTTTCTTTAATTTAATTTTATGTATGGTCGAGAATAAAAGTTACAACTTAAATCCATTGGTACGCGCTGCTGAGTTGTAATCACTAATGGGCAAAACAGCAGAGACTTCTAAATACTCAAACATTTTTAAAAAGTATTTAAAATGTATTACGCGAACATTAAAGTCCGAAGTTTTTCTAGAAAGAAAACTGGCGAGGTTACGAACATGTCGAAAAATTTTAACCTTCAACAAAGCCTTGTAAATTCCAAACCCAGTAAATAAAATCCCCATAACTTGCATATTAAAAGGAATATTACTCATCACTTTTTTTCCTCTAGGATTGCCGTGCAAATATCAAAATCTGTATGATAAAAAATAAAAATAGATTTTTTTAATATGGAGCCGAAGGGATTAAAAATTATTCACGGAAATTTGAAAAAAACGTTTCGGATATTAGATCCGCTGACAGCCCTAGCCAAGCCCTACAGGGCAACCCAATAAATACTAACTTCACAATAGAACTTTTACAAACGTATATGTATTTTTTTTTCTTGTTTGAAAAGTCCTGTTAACACAAGCCCGATAGCACCATATTGCCCAGTTTTTATTTGTTGAAAAAAGCATTTGCATTTATTTTTATTTGATATTTGAATTGAGAATAGAATTTCGTGGACGACTGTCTGATTTTTTTATTGTTTTGAAATAGGAACGCATTTTAGAGTTGGATAATGGTTTTTTAGACGAACCTGTTATTAAAAATAGCTACTGTTATTTTTTTAAAAGGTATTTACTGAAGAAGAACACTTAAAACTTTAAGGCTTAATGAAACGTTAAGTGGTTTGTTTGAAATAGCCACAAGAATTTACTATTTATTCAATAGTTTTTTATATTTATACTTAAATAGATATATTTAGAGTAAATTTTTTGGTAAAATCTTACATAATTGCATTTATTTTGGTGCAAACTCTAATGAATTATTAAAATCAAAATATTCCATCATATGAAAAGTACTTCTACTTCAATTATCAAGTACTTAAACTTGATATTATTACCAGCGAGAACCAAATACCTAGTATTATTGTTGGCAGTTCCACTTTTATTTTTCACTGTTCTTATTTTAAATTCGACATTCCAATTGCAAACCAGCTTCTATTTTTAAAATAAAACCGTTAATAAAGAACCTAAGTAAGTTTCATTGAAAAAAAGCTGTTTACATAAGTGAGTAGTTTTCTTCTAATGGAATAATAAACAGATATTTTACCTCATGTAAATTCATTCCCTCTATTTACGACAAATAGCGTTATGTAAGAGTTTAATCTGAAAATTTTCGGAGAAAGAAAAACCGTCGCTGAATACTCGAACCTGCGATCTTTATTACACCAGCCGTTCTAATAACTAAGCTATTTAGCTCAAAATTCGTAGGTTCAAAATCCAGGCATGCACCTCTGAATTTTCAGATTGTGCATCAATGATCACTTGCTAAAACGGTAGGGGAAAACATCGGGAGGAAACCAGCACAACTGAGATATTACTGAGATATTTTTCTACCGTGTGTAAAGCCATGTCAAAGGCCTACTGTGTTTAAACCTAGAATACCTTATAGAAGACCATTTGTAACACCTACAATGGCAAAACAAAGGACTTGTTTACGAATCAATTATTTAATTCTGTTATTAACTATAGTTACTTACACAATATTAACCGTTGTGCTAGGTATTATAATAAATAATAGGTAATAAATAAATAAACTAGCCTGGGGGCTTAGCCAAGTTGACTATCTACAATCGCTAACGCTATAGAAAACGAAAGAAATGTATAGGATGACATTACCTGTCACGTGACATATCGATCGAAGGTAATGTCATCCTATACATTTCTTTCGTTTTCTATTCGTTAGCGATTGTAGATAGTCAACTTGGCTAACCCCCCTGTAACTCTACCACTGTAGGGCAAAGGCCTATTCTCATACAGAGATGTACCTAGTGCTAGCTGTATTTATTAATAATTATTATAAAAACGATGTTATTTACGCCAGTAGTTACACAATACACCTAAGAATTTATTATATAAAAATAAAAAAATATATTTTTGTGATTATTTTTTACATGTTATAGCACATGATAGCTTATTAAATATAGTATTTAATAAGAAAATTTGAAAAGGCGAGTAAAAGAGATTTGAAATTTCGACTGGTGCCGGTGGGATACGGTGGCTCAGCGGTTAGAGCGTCGACACGGTACGTCGAAGATCGTAGGTTCGAATCCCACCCGTATCAGTTGTTTTTTCAAATTTTCTTATTAAATAATTATATAAAAAAATTAACTTACCATAAAATACGGCGATTAAATTTCTAATCTTGGCACACATTTTGATTTTTTTCTATCAACAACACAGCACATAATTTTAATCAGTCACAAGAATCACCACATTTTGTCACTTTATCCGTTTTGACACTAGCACAGCACTATTTTGTCACTAAATTGTCACTACACTGTCACTATGTACCGTTTTTTTTACTTAGTCATTTTCGTTGTCCGACACTCAGTCTGCCCGGATTCTGAAAAAAAAAATAAAAAAAACATTAATTATGGACCTTTAAAATACACGAAATGATTAGGTAGTTAGTAGTTATCATCTAGTTGTTTCAGAAGTAGGTAATTAAGTTATCAGTTCATTCATAATTATGAGCAAATTAAAATATAGGAAAGTATTGTGTAAAGATTACGTCAAAAAACATTTTTTTTAAATCCTATCTGACCGTTCAAAAATACAGGCACAAAATTCAACGCTCCATAAAAAAATGTACAGTCAACCACACATCAGTCGTAACAATTTGACATTGACAGCACCCTTATTACGTAGCAGTAAAGGCTATTTTTGTAGTTCAGTGTCACTACTGTCATGCGGTTGACTATACAAATAGTATAAAATAGTCGTTCCAAACCTAAATAAACAAAAACAGACACATTTCTGCTAAAATCACAAAAAAAACAACGATCGAAAATAACTCATAAACATTTTTTTTTTCTAACGCAAAAAAGGCGACACGGTTCTGAATTCAAAAACGAAAAGGTATGAAAAAAGTTTTGACAGTTTATTTAGAAATTAAACACCATTTTTTTTTATTTCGCGAAGCGTATTTTGAAATGGCCTATAAAAGAGTAATGACACATTTATATTGCAGATAAAGACTTACATTTGGGGTCATAGTTATAAAAATTGACATAATATGCTTCGGGTCTGGGCGGACTCATAAAATATCATTCGCTAAATAACTTGAGATTTTTTGTTACTTCATAATTTTTTAAACGACTTTGGGACATTGGCTTTTGTGAATGGAACCTGGCTGGTTTTGTTTACATAAATTAAATACGTTCTAACTTCTAGTTTTTTATCGTATCATTGGATTACGAATCATGGTGATTTAGTTCTTTTAATTATGACCATTTATGGCGTTAATATTTGGAATTTGGACATAACATATCAATATTTTTCAACATAAAACAAAAGTATTGTACCTATGTGTAAATAAATAGGTAATTAATTAATTGCCTCGTTGGTCTAGTGGTAGTAAGCGCGATTGCTGAGCACGAGGTCCAGGGTTCGATCAGTGTTATTGGGGTATTTAATAGCAGCACGGAGTCTGGAATTGTGCCCGGTTAATGGCAATAGGCTCACCCCTATTACATCATACATAAGACTTATTGCTGACAAAACGTGGGTGTACTGCATACATCTCTACCTAGTACCTACCCCCTCTGGGGAATACAGACGTGAGTCTGTTATGTGTGTTTGTAACTAAATAAACATTTCAATTGTTTTGCAACAAATGAAATGTCATATAAATGTAGTAAAACAAACAAAAGTAAATATAAGAGATAAACAAAAAAATGACTGTCATTTGCAAAAAAGCTTAAATAATAACGTCAACATAGTAAAAATATGCTTTTAAATATCAATAACATATTTCTCTGATTTAAAAAATCATCGAATAAAAAGTTGCGTTCATAAAAACAATGAAATAAAAAAACTAGTAAGTAAGTAACTGATTGATCATTTCTCTATCCCTATCCTAATAATGTAATAAGAACGGCATTCATTTTAAAAATAGAATGACTTCAAAGTTAGGTACGTCAGAAATGACAGCTTTATTTTTTTTTTAAAACATGCAAATTCACAGACTAATAAACTATCGAAGTGTGAATTTCATTAACTTTTTTTGTTCGTCTGGACTAAATATATCTAGATGACATCATTATCAAATATTATTCAAATGGTTATTTCATTTTAAACGAAGGAAAGCCGTAAAAATCAACATTATTACGAATTCTGAATTAAAATTATACAAGTTATTAATTCATTCAAAAGTTTTGTTGGTTTTAACGATTCGGAAATACTAGATATCGAATTTCATAACAAGATTTAAAAAAATAACCTGCTTTTTGGCTATAAAAACAAAAATTTAAATATATTTTTTTTATATAAAATTCGCATTGAATTGAATGAAACTATAATTACTGTCCATTTTTTAATAATAATAGTAGCCTCGATTGTTTTTTTTGTAAAAAAATCTAAATTAACAATAAGTAACCTATTCAAAAATGCACAAATAAATGCAAGCACATACCAAAAAAATAAGAAAATAAAAACTCAATTTTTCTGCGCTTGAGAAAGCTAGAAATAAACGAAAATCATTCTTATTACAATTAACTTAAAATGCATATTACCAAAATTTACTTCAGTCCATATTCACAATCACCTAACTTAGCCTAACCCCACTAATGCTAAGCTTTTCTGAATGAAATCATCTCACCAAAACAGTTACGAGGTAGCCAATGCCCACTCAAAAAAAAATCATTAAGTTAAAACTTGATTCTACTTACGACACAGCTTAGCCCACGCTTAGCCCAGTTTAATTTTGAGGTTTGGGTCAATGTGTACGCTGACAGCGTGCGTAGGCTTAATATTTTTTTGAAAAAGGTGCCATAGGAATCAATATGGCGGCAGAAAAAAAATGGACATTCAAACCTAAGAAAAAAAAAATTACGAGCACAATAATGAGGTTTTAATTCTGAATGTGCCGTGTGGCTACAACCCAAGAATAGAACCACCACTACTCGTCCCGCGAGCGTTGTAAAAAGCGACAAAGCGAAGATCCGGAGGATGGGCAGCAGCATCCTTCTGTGTAACAGTAATCATCTGCGACTGCCAACCCGCTTGAACAGCGTGGCCATTATGGGCAAATACCTCCAATGAGCGCACAATAGTGGCGCGCATTGGGAGAGGCCTATGTTCAGCCGTGGACTAATACAGGCTGATGATTGTGATGAATTCTGAATTCTGTTCTTTAATAATTAAACGGTTTTACTTAGCTTGACCTGTTTATTATTTCGTTTAAATTTAGTAATCGATATTTCACCCTCTTGCTGTTGGCAGATTGATCTGATATTTGGTACACAGCTTTAGTTTTAATGAAAAAACCGTTTTACATAAAAAACATTTTTACTTATACATATTATTTATACTAAAATTGATCACAAAATGTTTCTTAAAGTTATTATTACCCTGACAACATAAAAGTTAATAATAAAATATAGCCAAGTAATTAGGTACTTTAATCCTCTATATAAGATGGCTATCCTGTTTCTTCATAACTAATTACTTCAGCAGATTTATTTAATATCAACTCAGTCGACTATCTTCAATGTTTGTTAAATTATGAATCAGTACGATTGATGTGTAGATATTTAATTCATGAAATACATTATGTATTTCATAAAGTAAAGGAATAAATATAATTTAATAACTGAGGAAAAATGTATACAGAAATAATCCGATGATTTTTGCCCACGACGAAATGAAATTGGTAGTTAATGTTTTGACGTAAGGTACTTACTATAATAAGTCTGTATGACCATTTCTTTAAAATAATATAAGTAAAAATTATTTTTAAAGTAAGTAAAACGGTTTTATCATCAGAACTTGCAGAACCCGTGGGGTGCACTAAAGAAAGATTTTTAGAAATTCCACCTCTAAGTAGGTAAGGGGATGAGTTTTTAAGAAAGTTCGGCGTTCTTAAAGTTAAATGTACTATGTAATAGGTATTGTATCAAATATCAGACGATCTATTAACAGGAAGGGGGTAAAATTTTAATTACTAAATTTGAACAAAACAAATAAATACCAAACAGGGCAAGCTAAAAAACCGTTTAAGAACTAAACCAATTTAAATTTCGAGATTTTTCTCCATGACATGACGGGTAATCCACAGCAGGCCTTGGAAATGGTGACTAGAATCGTTCTAATACATACATAGACACGCCTATTTCCCAGAGGGGTAGGCAGAGACAACGGATTTCCACTTGCTACGATCCTTGCACACCTCTTTTGCCTCATTCACTCTCATCACGTTCTTCATACTTGCTTGTCGGTTTAGGGTACTCCTGACCTGACCTTTTTCAAGGATATCCCCGACTTGGTTATAGAATGTTCATCTAGGTCTTTCCCTTCCAAATGTACCATTCACCCCTCCCATGTACACTAGTACTCTCTTGTACACCCTTAAAATCTCTATACTATAAATGGGCCCTGTATTATTCAATGGAAAGCCGGCAAGAATCGATTTGTACCTATGTAGTCTCCGCTACCAAGTAACCCGCTTCTGCTTATGACTTCCACCAAACCCTCAGCGTCACATGTAGGCGGCATAATGTTTGTGATAGACAATTATTTTGTCTGTCTGTCTGTTTTGGTGCTTTTGTTTGTGTTACGTTGACATGTATGTTTTAAATTGTGAGAAAGTCAATCTGAATTGGTTTTGGACTCGTTTTTTTTACTTGAGGAAGGCTGGGTTGTCGATGTAAAGGTTGAAGACTAGGTGTTAAGATTGGCGTTGTTGATAATGGGGACGCGGGTTCGATTCCGTGCCATGTGATTTCCGGCCTAAGAATAGAACCACCCCTACTCGTCCCGCGGGTGTCGTAAGAAGCGACAAAGGGAAAGATCCGGAGGATGGGCGGCAGCATCCTTCTGTTTAACAGCAATCATCTGCTACTGCGATCGCCAACCCGCTTGCCCAGCGTGGCGATTATAGGCAAATACCTCCAATGAGCGCATAGAAGTGGCGTGCATTGGGAGAGAGGTTCAGCAGTGGACGAATACAGGCTGATAATGATTGATTACTTCTTCTTGTTCTTATCGTGTGGTTGATGAACAACCTGGTGTCAGAGTTTAAACCGCCCGTAGGCCTCTGACATGGCTTTACACACCATTGAAAAATCTCTCAGGTGTGCTGGTTTCATCACGATGTTTTCCCTCACCGTTTTAGCAACTGATAATTAATTTACAATACGCACATAACTTACGAAAAGTCAGAGATGCGCGCCTTGGGATCGAACTCGAGACCTCTGACTTATCAGTCGACGGTCATACCACTAGGCTATCAGTGCTGTTATGATTGATTACTGATAATCTGCCAAGAAAACTTGTATTGATTGTAATTTTGTCTGTATATTCAGATCAATTAGCTAGCATACCTCTTGGTCTCTGGTCAAATGTCACAAGAAGATCGCTGACACGTATTTACCTACTTACAAGACTAGTACACGCCCACAGGTCCGCCCGCGTACATTGCAACACTTCCGGTGACTGTGACAAAATATTACCCACTAGAAGTATTAGTACCACTTCAATTCCTATTATTGTGACTCTTCTTAATGAGCCTGTCTCGCTCGCACATTGAAAATATAATATACCTACATACATACGTATTACCTATAAGATGCTTCTAAATTATCTGCCATGGGTGCAATGGGAGATAATATTGGTTATTTATATTACAATAGTAAAGTAATTTTTTTTCTTTTGCCTGCGTTTTATTGCGTTGGCTTAATTCTGCTCTATGCTCCATTTTTTTTTACTGTTCCGAGGTACGAAATTTCTTCACTATTGTAATCTATATACCCAATACTTTCTCCCATTGCAACCGTGGCAGATAATTTAGAAGCACATTGTATACATAGACTCACGCCTGTTTCCCAGAGGCAGAGACAACGGATTTCCACTTGCTACGATCCTTGCAAAATATAATATCACCGACTATAAATTATCTACTTCTTCTTTTTCGTGTGGTTGATGAACAACCTGGTGTCCGAGTTTAAACCACCCGTATGCCTCTGACATGGCTTCACACACCGTTGAAAAATCTCTCAAGTATGCCGGTTTCCTTTACCATTTTAGCTAGTGATACTTAATTTCTTATATACAGATAAATCCGAAAACTTAGTTGGTGCCTGGGTTTCGAATCTGCGACCTTTGACAGTCCTACGGTCATACCACTAGGCTATCAATACTTAATGCGTAATATTGGTATGAAAAGTCGCAAATAATCGAGTAAACAAAAATAACATTACAAAAGTTCAGCAAAAATATCAGTTTGATAGAAACAAGTTGGCATACATAGAAACAAGTTTGCATACATAGAAACAAAATTGTTTTAGGCATGTTTTTATTATTTATATTCAGAACTACATTATTATACAAGTAGGTATTTTTTATTTATGTATTATGCATTTTTTATGTATGACAACTTGTTTTTTTTTTCAAATTGATATTTTTGCTGAAAAAACAAATCAAGTGAGTATGGAATATGACTTGACTTCTCTCGACTTCCAAGTTAAAATAAGTAGTTACTTTAGCCATAGTACCTTGTGCACACTGTCTGTGTGAAAAGTACACATCACCACATCTGCTTAGCGGATGCCGTGAAACTTTTTTATGATTTTCAATGCCGGCTACTGACCTAAGCTTTTGCGTAAAGCACTCAGCTTAAAAAAAAAGTTATTCAGATTTGCTGTTGGGTTAAAATAAAGGCTGATTATTTATTAAGGCACCTCTTCGCTTGTCTGTTATCTCGCTCGCACATTGAAGTTGATTGAAAATATAAAATCAATTATAGGTAATATAGTTACGTAGGTAAGTAACTATTTAGTAATATGTGGTATAGTTATAAAAATCGAAATAAAAATTGAAGCCTTCTATTGTTCATCTTCAATTTGAAGAAGAAAACGTTACTTACAAAGTTTCAGCAAAAATTTCAGCATGATCGAAACATGTTTTCAAATAAAAAATTGCTTTAAGACGCGGATATTCGCTAATATGCTATGTCGGTCGCACATCACTACATAGTATAAAACAAAGTCGCATCCCGCGTCTGTCTGTCCCTACGTATGCTTAGATCTTTAAAACTACGCAACGGATTTTGATGCGGTTTTTTTAAATAGATAGAGTGATTCAAGAGGAAGGTTTATATGTATAATACATGCATATTAGCGTAACCGTGCGAAACTGGGGCGGGTCGCTAGTTGAAGATATAATATCTATGAATACCTATATCTAGTTATGAAAAATCGATGAAGTAATTGAAGGAGAACAACATTACGTAGTATCAGCAAAAATTTCAGCTTGATTGAAACATGTTTTCAAATAGGTAGGTACCTACTTATATTTTTTTCTTTAAATGATGCTTTAAATGATTTTTTTTTATTTATCCCTTTTTTCAAGCTGAAATATTGAACCTAATTTCAATACGATTTCTTTTTTTTTAAATACGTCGGTAGCGTTTTCAAAATTAAATAAAAAAATCAAACTGCGTCCATTTTCTTAAAACTACCCCTACTTAACCCTAAAACGTGCCCCAATAACAAACTTACCCCGTAGTGTAGTATCAGAAAAATATATTTTTTACGCCACCGTCAACTTAGGCCATTATCAAGCCTAATTATTGTGTAACTCCAAAGGTTTTACGATCAAACTTATAAAAAACTTGTAATTTTATGTGTTAGAAACTTTTTAATAATGTTTTTGGATCGAGGGCTGCTTTTAAGTAATTTTATAGGGACCGCCGCATCCGTGTTTTGTTATTTTCTGTTATAAACTAACTTCTGCTCGCGACTATGTCTGAATGTTTACGAAATAAAAAAAAAACCTCAAAAAAAAACTTCAAAATAGGTAGGTACTTAAAACCTAGAAATAACACAGAACCGTTAGTATTGTAGTCGGTGCCAAGTTAAGTGGGTTCCATCCAGATAACCTCATTCTAAGCCTTGGCACCGACTTCAAAACGAAAGTTTTTGTGTTTTAGAGTCGCGTTTCGTTGGTTTAGTGATAGCAAGCGCGATTGCTGAGCACGAAGTCCTGGGTTCGATCCCCAAAATGTTATTGGGTTTTACCATTAGTAAATTCTCAGTAGCTGCAGGGAGTCTGGATTTTGCCCGGTTATTGGCAATAAACTCGCTACCACAGAAATCTAAATAATAAGGCAATTTATTTTTGTTTTTTATTTTGAGGGCAAAATGGCAAAATCATTAATTTAAATAAAAAAAATATTGCTTCTATAATAAGAACCAGCTTTTGCCCAAAGCTTACTGTAAATTTTCATCAAAATCCGTTCAGTAGTTTTTGCGTGAAAGAGTAACAAACATCCATCTATCCTCACAAACTTTTATATTTATAATATTAGTAGGATTAGTAATTAATTAGGATAACTGACAATTTACGTAACAGATCTGCCTATCTCTAGGTAAGACAGGCGTCAGGGACCATAAACTCTGCCTATCCTAAAAAACTCGCAAACAAACATATACAATAGATACATTAGTAGCCCGTCACATCTGCGCACTAAATATGGCTAACACATTGCTACGTGGGAGATGTTGCCGAGCGCGTATACAGGGGGTGTTTTATTTATTTATCTTATTATAAGGAAAAAAAAGATTTATATTTTTTTGATGTAAATTTTATGTTTATTATTTTTTAAAGTTTATATGTATAATTTACCTATTCTTAAATATTTTGAAGAGAATTTTTTTATTTTTCTTCTTATATACTTAAAAGTTACTTATCTGATTTTTAAAATTGCACTACAATACAATACAAATACAATATGTTTTAGCAAGTAAAATTATATGGCAGTATTTTAACAAAACCTTAATTATAATATGAGAGAGAAATTAAGAAAAAAAAATTGTAAGTTTCATCTCGTCAAAAACTACTTAAACGATTTTAAAAATTCTTTCACTAATAGAAAGCTACAATATTAGCAAGTAACGTGGGCTTTTTTTATATTCAAGCACATTAGAGATTCCTACGAAATTACAATTAGTACTTAATGTAAACTAAGGTAACAAAAATTAAGTGAATAATAATAGAATTTTACGGGATATACAGGAAAATACAATTTTGCGGACGAAGTCGCGGGCGACACCTAGTATTTATATAAAATAACTAAAGATTGGATAGTCGGGTGTTAATTTTTTGAAACATTTATATACTTGTACCTATTATTATTATTCATATTAAGTATATTCTGTTATTATACACTATAATATCAAGAAATCGGATAATCCGACTTTTATTAGTTTAAATAACTAAATTTAGCTTACTTAATAAAATAAAAAATTAATACATATTCCCACATTTTTTATTTGTTTTTTATACATTATACGCGGTGTAGGTATAAATAAGTTGCGTAAATAATTTAATTTCTATTGCTGTCAAAGAATACTATGATGTTGATGTGTTTTTAATAGGTAAATATACCTAATAAGTAATTATTTTGTTGATGGTTTGTTTAAATGAAATGCTCCTATATTGTGTTTAAGTAAATAATTTGTAACATATTAAAAACAAAGTGAGTTACAATTTCACAAACTACTGTATTATTATTTAAAATTCAGATTCATGTTTATTTATTTTTTTACGCAACATACTTAAATAGCTTTAGTCCACGGTTTCGCCCGCGTGAATGTCGGTACACGATAAAATCCTATGCGGTAATCCAGGACATGATCTATCTATATGCCAAGTTTCATTCCAATCTGTTCAACGGTTTAAGTGTAATTGACTTAAAAACATAAATATTCATACATTTTCACATCTATTCGCTTGAGAAAACTTAAGTCAAGTCGGGTCAGAAACCAATGAGCATCAATGACAGACATGCTCATTGCGAATATTTCCAGACCTTTTTCAATTGGAAATATTTGCAGTCGGTAATTGTACTGTCACCGACATGATCATTTATCTGCATGTCAGTCTGGACTAAACATCGTGTTACACCCAAATTACTAGTCTAAAAATTATAATAGACAAGCAAAATTAGTTTCCAAGATTCACATTAAAATCTAAAATTAAATTTAGAGTCATTGGATTTGACATGATCGTAATTTTGATAAAATATTATCTCCGCCCATCAAAGTCAAATATAATTGGATTTCATTCGTTACAATTTTTATTGGAAAATTTAGTGATATTGAACTTTTCAATAATTTATTTAAAATTTTCTTTGGCAATGATTCCAGAGATTTGTGAGGTAAAATTATAGGCATTCATGAATATTAGAATTAAAAAAAAAAGATTATAAATCCATAAACAATCTACCTATTTATTCTTTCTATTTAAATTTTTCATGTTTATTACAACAAGTGCTGAACAAAAGTACAATTAAGTATTAAATTTGAAATAACGATACGACTATTTTTAATTAGGTTATTATGAAATTTCTTCAATAAATATTGATAGGATTTTTTTTAACAAACGTCATAAAGGTAAACTTATATTATTCATAGCACAGTCAACTTTATTACCTATTTGCCAACAAACTTATAGCAGTTCTATTTCTCTCAAAAAAATCAAATGGTTAAATTAATTTGTGTTTTCGGTGGTCAATTTGCGAAATAAACAGAAATTATACAGATTTACCGGCAGTACGTGTTTGAAGCGTAGTTTATTATATTATATTGTTATATATCGGTAACCAAAACCACAATTTTCAAGCCAATACGTTATCAGTTAGTGCACATGAGTGAACAAACCACGGACCGACATAAATATTTTACTTTATTCAGTTGCGACCAGTGTTAAAAGCTGTCAACGAATTTTATTTTGGAAATTACAAAAATAGAATCGCCTAGGAACAATTTTCTTTTAGACTAAAATAAAATTTTAAGTGTGTTAAGTAAGAAAAATTAAATTCTTGACAGTAGGTATTCTGATTCTTGTCAAAAGAGTTGCAAACCGATTTTAATTTGAAAATAATTTTGTAAATTTACGTTTTTCTGAAAAATATGTTTTTTTACTTACTTCAAAATAATATTTAGAAGTTATACAAAACAGTCATAATTATAATAGAGGTTAATTATAAAAAAAGACTATTAACAAAGCATTTCAGATATCTATGTAGGTACTTGCAGTTCGAAAAAAAATATATTTATGTAGGTAATTTGGACAATACAAACGACACAAAATCGGAACTTTATAAAAAAAGGTAAAATGGAAAAAGACAATATGTAACCTTCCCAAAATAACAAAAAAAAAACAAATCTTAACTAATAAAACGTGAAAAAGTAATTAAGGTAAAACGGAACATAAAATCCTTTGTTAAAAATCCACACCCTGTATAAGTTTCATAACAAGTTATACGACAGAGTTATGACAAAAATACAGACGGACAGACCAACGCAGAACTCACGAATAATACGAGCACGTGTCACGTTAATTATATTAATTAGAAATTAACTTGCAAAAGATAGAGGTTTGGAAGAAGAGGGAAGCCGTAATTTTGACCAAGGAAAAAAAATGTTGTGCGCATGAAAGACTAAATTTTGCTCATATTTTTTTAAATTTTAATACCACATTGTAATGTTTTACATATTCATGTTTTTACAAAATAATATTTCTCAGCAGTGAGACACTATTTTTAGTTTAATGAAAAAAAATATACAGGGTGTAATTGAATTAACTGTAAATCTAAAAATCGGTCAATGAACTCATTATTGAAACAACTTTTACTGAGACCAACCCTTGAAATCGCGACAAAGAATCATCGGTTTCATAAATTGATTTAAAAAATCTGCAATTCTATAAATTTCTAAAAAGCCAGCAGTTCTATGTTCGTATATAACTCGACACAAAAAAAATTTTGATATCTGACATCAGAAAAAGTGCAGGCGACAAATTTAATTCATGTGCCATCAAAAATTGTAAAGACAAAACATTTTTATAATAAAAAAAAATGAAGAATATGAAACGAAAGTCTAAAAAAACTATAACAAAAAGTTATTCGTTTTAAAAAGTCGTTTCTAAATTCGAAAATTCAAGTCAATGATGAACGCATTACAACATCCGCAAAATCGTTTATTCAAACATAATAAAAACATAAAAATAACACCTCAAAACACAAATACAAAGTCTATAATAACTGCCCATCCTGTTACAATAAAAAGCTCCACATGGGAACCGAAGCTTGCACTAATCTTTAAGTGGGAGGTACACCGGACGCAGAACTTGTATGACTTTAGAACAGGTTCCGAGTGGATCTTGATAGTCGTTTGTTTTTATAGGCCCTTGACCATAGGTTTTATAGCTATCTTATGCTGACAATGTTTTAAGATAGGTTTCCAATAAAAATGATACAGTACCTACAAAAATAATGGCATTATCAAAAGTCGAGCAATGAGACATAATTAGAAAATATTTTTTGACATAACGTCGTTGTCAAACCAATATCTGCTATATGCACAAAGTATAACTTTGACATAATTAATTTAAACGCAGTTTTTTTTTGACAATATTTTGGTTGATGCACAAAGCATGTTTTTTTTAGCGTCTACAGTTCACCGTATAATGCTTAAAATCACATAGCAGCCTTTTTATACGAAACTTTGATTAGTAAACTAGTCATAATAGCCAATCATGTCGAAATATCCAAAAGGTGCACATAGCAGATATTAGTTTGACAACGACGATAAGTGACATAATCTCGTAATCATGTTTTAAATAAAGAATCAATTTTTTTTTTTGTTTTTTTTTTATAGGCAAATGTAAATAGTATAGTTATATTTAGTTTGTTATAGATTGTTTAATAATGTAAATATTATTTAATGTTTAATATTCAAGAATCAATTAATGTTAGTGTCAATAAACAAAGATTTGAGAGTTGAGAATATTTTATTTTTTGAGTAAGTATTGTATTTTTTTATGAAGTAATGTGTACCTAATATTATTTTGTACGCCAGAAATGGTAGAAAGAGACATAATTATTACCTATTGTCAACAAATTTTTGCACTATATTTTTACAAATAAACGTATTCTTTTCTATTATTCTATAAAGTGAAAAATATTCGCAATAAAAAACAAAGAAAACATACTTAATCTATCAAAATCGAAACGTAATTTCAAGAGTATCGAAACGTAATGTCAGGAGTAATTCACAATCATTAAGCGCAAATTTGATTTAAATTTAACTTAACATAAAAATTAATGACACTATTACCTACCAAAATAATATTAAATAACTTTTAAAAAGTCGATAAGAAAAAAAATATTACGTGTCAACTGATTGATACCACTTTTTGATTGATCCACGTCACAAACAATAAATCTCATCAATTAAGATTTAATTTTTATCTTGTCTCTGTACCTCAAAAAGCATGCAAAATTTATGTATTCAATATGAAATTAGCGTGATTTCAAAGCAATTTGAAAAGCCAAATGCATTCATAAAATTTAATGACATGTCATTCCGGCGATAATGACCTAATCCTCCATTTGACAAATCGCAGGCATACGATAACGGGAACGCCCCCAAAACTAATAGCTTGATGGTATAGAATGACTGGATTAATTAGTTTCCCATTTAATTGGAATATTTAATGAGAAGTTATTAATTATTTATAATTTCGTATAAGTAAAATTGTTTAATTTCCGTTCGGATACGGAATGTTTGGTGTGGTTAAAAATAGTACAGAATGGGGACAACATCACTCTTGTTGAGAGACATATCTGGTGGAGAGCTTAGTAGTGGGGTACCTTTAAAGAGTATTAAACATGTATTACCTATTTAAAAAAAAAAGTTAAAAAACATTATTAAAAATATTAAATCTGACTGTTGGTAATAAAAAAAAAAATATTTTTTATTGGTTTATGTGAGCCGGAAACATCGTAAATGTTGATACCATGCGAATTTTTGCCACCTTTTCAATACATATTATGATTAAAATCTATAAAAAAACATGTACCTAGGTATAAGTAATGAAATTAAAATCATATTTTCAATCAACTTCATTTAAATCACTCATCAACACAATACCCAATCGAGCAAGAAACAAAGGATTGAAATTATAAGGTCACCAATCTACAGTTTATGAGACAGATTTCGCCGAACTGATTAGGGATTCAGGCGTGACGTCAGAACAATTTGAGATGGACTAAAATTCGTTTTACATTCTGTTATTACCGAAATCTGGCTGCTTTTACCAAATTTCGGTATTTGGTTGGAGTTTAGCTTGTGAAACGTACATTTGGTTAATATTTTATGAGCACACAGTATGCTGTATGCAATTGAACACATGAAATTGAAAAAAATATAATAAAGCAATAAGTATAAATGTAATACAAACGAGTGGATTACTTAATTAATCTTCTTAATCAAAGGAAAGTTACCAGGGGTCAAGAATTTTCCCCAAAATTTTGGCTGCCTGATGGGAAAGAAGAAAAAAAGAATTGTCAGGAAATTTTGACACATTGAAAATGGTATTAACAGGCGTAAATGTCAAGAGCTTTACATTGAAAAATTAAGAATTTCGACATGTAATTTTTGACAAAGGTCGAAACTGAAGCTCGGCCAATTTTCGTCTTCTGCATATTTTCCAACCTAATATTAGACCAAATTCAAAATTCGGTTCAACACTAAAAATAATAGGTACATCCGAATTTCCGAAATGTTTTAACGAAGTGTCACAAATTTGTCATCAGATAGGTGTTCAAAATTTTATTTTTGATTTCGTCAGTCCGCCACGTAATCGGAAATTGCTACGTTCGGAAAAATGTCGCTTGAAATGTTATTTTTCTCTTGTTTATCCATAAAATACTTCATTCGGTAAATTGTGATGTAGAATATTCAGTTTGATTGTAAAAATGCTGTGATATTCAGGCTTAAAACACGTATTTCCTTCCAGAGGTTCGTGGAGAAACATCGTATAGTTTTTAGTCCGAGCGAGACAGACATGGATACCTAACCCTCTCACCAGCCGCAGCTTTTGGTAATAGACCCATAAAGGGTTTTCCACACGATAAAAAAGGCACATGAAGATGAAGAATCATTACAGAATCTGAATTTAGAATCTTTGAGTTTTGAGTTAGCCATTTATTGTTTTTTTTTTATTATGGAAATGGAAACCGTTTGTGTTGTTGTCTATGGTTGAGAATACCTGCTTCAAATGACAATCATATTGGTTAGCACTGCAACATGTATAGGTATGCCAAAGAGAGAGATTCATTTTTAAGCCACCACAGATAATAGTATTTTATAGTACCTATATTATAGTAACTATAATAAATCTTCTTCTTTCGCCTACCCTCGGTCGGCGCAAAATGTCTTCTTCTTCCATTCCTCTCTATCAGCAGTCATCTGAGCATTTACTCCTTTTTCATTCATATCAATGCTTACACCATCCATCTTTTCTTTAGTCTCCTCTCCCTTTCATTCATCAACACTTATATCCATCAGTTCATCACCCTTTTAGACACGTGTACATTTATGTGTAAAATAAATAAATAATTTTGTGGAATTAGGAATTACAATTTATCTAAGTGTAGGTCTTTATCCCTTTAAGTTACACTAGACTGAGCTAAGTTCTAGCTAAAAGGCTTTACAAGTAAGTTTTCCAATCATCTTTTGAGACTTACATGAAAAAAAAAACTTTAGAAGCTCTACGAATCCCTATTCGTTACACCTACGTTAAGTTAAAAGTTTTACTTAATCAACACTTAAGTTTTATTTTAAAAAAAGGTTTTTTTTAAACAATTGCGTATGAAAGTGTCAAGATTACAAGGGACAATTATAAAAAAAATATCCTAATTATGTTAATTTTGCACAACTAAGTCAATTCTGCACAAAAGCTTAAGACCCCTAAATAACGATATTTTAAAGGTTTGGTCTTGGAGGTCCCGGGTCTTCCCTCCGTGCGCGATGGTGATCACCGGGGTGGATTAAGTGAGGATCTCTTCCCCGGAGGCCAGGTGCCTTTTGAAGGTTTCCCCGGAAAAAAAGTACCTACTAAAACTGACTAAAAATCTTAGTTATAGATTTATCAACTTTTTTTGTTCTCACAAAAAGTTGTGCCAAGCACAGAATATAGAATGTATCAAGAATGTTTAGGTATTGTTTACACTCTATACGAATAGTACCAGGGGCATGCAGTTCATATAGGCAAAAAGGCACTACTGCCTACCCTGACAGATACAACCAACTAGTGAAACTAAGTAGGCAACAGGGCAGGCAGTATTTGTAAGTACTGCCTACCCTAAAAAAATGTCTGTGCACACCTGATATATAGGCTAGTTATTATTCAATAGATTACACTTAGTAAGGATTTAATTAATTATTTCTGTAGTGAAAGAATCACGCCAAAAACACGCCTTTACTTCACAGAACAGCTTCTAATATGTTCCTACATCTCTGGTTTAATGTTTGAGGATCGAAAGCGTAATGATTATTTTTAAAGGTACCTATCTCATCTCCACCTATCTCATAAACGAAACAAATAGAACCTATTTCTAAGTTCTCTTCCCCTACCTAGGTCATAAGTAATCGTGGAATAGCTTTAGTAATAATATCGTCCGCCCACACGAATACCTACTCTGTTTTTACTAAGTAGGGACTTACTAAGGTATGTTTAGTTCATTTTCTTGTGTGTGATAAATACAAAGATAGGTAGACTAGGGGTAGGTACTTTTTGTGTACAGACTACAGAATTGAGGCGCGTCTAAGATATTGAAACAGGGTTTAATATGTTTGAAAAACCAATCGACATAAGTATTTGGTTTCAAAAGGAATTTCGTCAATGTTGTATCAGTCCTAAAACGATACTGGCCTGTTATAAATTTTTATTAAAACAATAAAAGTGTATTTTTTTTCGCGCAATCAATTTTCGAACGCGCGCCTTCTTTTTTCGAATTTATAACGTTCGTCATTGTCAAATTGTTGTTATCGCGATTAAAAAAATTGGAACAAAGACCACATTTCACACATCCTAATCCACGACTCTTAAAACTAATTAAAGATACTATCAAAATCCAGTTTCAAGCAAAAAGGCATAAAACATAGGCTTACTCCCACGAAACACGTATCGGCGGAAATCAGAACCGGTCCACAGTCAAACCATCAGGCGACCGGTTATGCACGATGATTTTCATTCATTCATTGATAAAAACACTGGTTAACACACACTTGGGCACAATTTTTCACTGTAATCCGTAAACACTGGGTCGGCGCCACAGGTGACCGCGCGGCGGAATATACGTGCGTTCTCGACGGGCGACGAATGCCGTTTGGTTGGGGCGTGCGCTGTCAGAGCGGGGGGACAGGGGGGGATGATCACTACAGCGTCCCGGGGAGCTATCGCCAGAGCCTGCGTGCTTGGGCTTGACGTTGCTACGCTAGGGCGTTTTTTGTTGCGTACTAATTTGAGGGTTGAATTGCGTAGTATTCAGATATTGGATTATGAATTTTGAAAATGGAACTGATTAGTTCGAATACAGCTTCGAATTTATTCAGAAACGACGTTGACATTTCGCACGCATTGTACCTATTGCGCAGAAACAGGGATCTGGTATTTCAATTTTGAAATTTTAGAGACGTGCCTGCGTTTATTTTTACAATACTTGGTTTCGGTCTCTGGGATTCTGTTCAGAAATGAAATTCGGACTCACGTAGGTATCTAGTTTCTTTATTGAAATGTTTTCTTTTTTTTTATCGTAGCGCGGTTTTTCATGACTGCGGTACAAAATGGTTCTGTTAGCGCCTTTCATCGTACCATGATGGATTACTTACATCTTTAATGTATTTTTTGTGTACCTAAGTAGGTACTTGTTTACAAATTGGATGTTGGATGTGTAAGGGTAAGCATGATATAGTTAAATATTATACCTGGGCTTGATACTTTTTTATATACACCTACTTACTTATAATAATATTTTTTTCTTGAATGATGGTACCTAATAAACTCTAACAGTAGGTTACCAGCTTACCACAAACCTGACCTCGGGTGACCTCCATCGTCGAAGCTCTGGTTGTGTTCCTGAAGGACCTGGAGTGGCTGGAGTGATCCAGTCATGCACCCTCCTACGCAAAATAGGCGCAAAAAGTCATCGATTTACGGAGATAAGAAGAACCACAAACCTGTCTCCAACAATAGACACTAGGTTAGCATAGAAAAAGTATCGTCTTCCCTTGATATACCTACCCAATTATATAATAAGAAATTTGAAAAAACAACTGATACGGATGGGATTAATAAGCTAACATGTGCTATAAACATGTAAAAAATTCACAAAAAATGTCTTCCCTTGATTTATGAGATCAGGCCTTTGCCCAGCAGTGGCACAGTATCTACTATCACAGGTATTAGTGATGAATTAAGCCTATCAGTGGCCCGGGCCGGTAAAACTAAATAGGACCCCTGGTCACCTCAAAAATTGACGTTTTCGTAGGTAATCTGTAGGTATAATTCATCTGCCTAGCCTTTTCCCAACTGTGTTGGGGTCGGCTTCCAGTCTTGCCGGATGCAGCTGAATACCAGTGTTTTACATGGAGCGACTGCCTATCAGACCTCTACAACCCAGATACTGGGTTACACGATACCCCTTGGTAAGACTGGTTGTCAGATTTCGGGTTTCTGACTACTCGAAACGACTGTCAAAGATCTACAATTGACAGCCGGGGCCAACAGCTTAACGTGCTATCCGAGGCACGGAGAGTGATAATTAATTTATAAAACGCACATAACTTACGAAAAGTCAGAGGTGCGCGCCTTGAGTTCAAACCCGAGACCTCTGACTTGCCAGTCAACGATCACCACCACTAGGCTATCACGACTCATCTGTAGGTATAATTATTTTGTAAAAAAAAGTTATACCTACGCTCAGTAGGGTTATTATCGAGATTTGGGAGCCCCCTAGGATCGGAGGCCCTGGGCGGATCGCCCCCTCCGAGTCCGCTGTACGCAGTATAGGCAGTTTTAATATCTTCATTAGCTTTTATCATCAAACTCAATACATAAATAGTAAAGGCATGTCTAACGATTGTTTACCACGCTGTTACTTGTAGTGGACTGTACAAATGACTCATAATAGTCCTCTCAATTGCTCTTGCGACAGAATAATTTTAGTTTACTAACCCTAACGATAAATACATAGTAGTAGTCATTTAGTTTAGTTGTGGATAACGGGAATGGTTAAATACATGTGTTTGTTTTTACAGCTTTCTGTTAGATAGTATCTCTACCTTTCGGTTTTCGTGTTTGAGAACACTGAGATCACTGAGATGCCTTACGTAATTTTGGGGATCACTTTTGAATATTGTTCAACAATGGCACATCACTGTTGGATAATTACAAAAAAATAAGCCCAGAGCTCACATAAAAATGCTAGAGATTCTTTACCTTTTGGCTATCGTGTTTGAGAATACCGAGTCAATCACTGAGGTTGCACTGTGAACGAATATTGCCTTATGTAATTTTGGGGATCACTTTCAAAACATTGTCCAACAATGATGAGTCTTCATCACTTTCGGATAATGTTAAAAAAATTAGGCCCAGAGCTCATATAAAAACGCTTGTGGTCCTGTTTAGTCACAAATTTCCGGGAAAACAATAATGTATCGATTTGAAACAGCAAATTTTCCGTTAGGTTTCGGAGTAAACATCAAAATACCTTGTTTTGATTCATTGTCAAAGTGTAGGTGTATAAAAATAATTGCATTAGCACTGATGAATCGGCCGAGTCAGAATAGTTGTTCTTAGTTAATATTTCTGATTGATTTGATAAACAGGTGCGCTGGTGATCAGTCAATTAGGTAGATTGCATTTGTTTCTATGTTACATATTATTATGATTGTAACTAACATTCAGATATGCTTTCTCTCTCTCTGCTTCTCTTTTTCTTTCAGGTATACTTTATCCTAACTATGATTATTTAGGGGAACGTAAGTTATAACTTATTCTGTACAAATTATTATTAATTATCAAGTTAACTACAATTAATAATAAATACTAAAGATTTTTTAAGACGTTTCAATTGTAATTGCAACCCTAGTGTCCTAAATATTCTGTCATAAGCTTCTGCATATGCTGTATATACAAAAAAAAAAACATAAATTTAGCCTAATTAAAGCCCGTCTCACAAACATTAAACTTTTATATCTTTTAGTAAACGTTGACTGCAAAAATCGTATAATTAGAAACCTCAAACATGAGGATAAAATTAAATATGAAAAAAAAAATTCATACATTGAAACTGCTTATTAGTCGGAGAGAATTTAAAATTCGACGAAGACAAAAGGGACGCAGACGTCGAGTTAGCTAGGTACGTAAATATCAATATTAATGAATGTTCTTATTTTTCTTTTGAACATAATAATGGAGAAAGTGCGCAAAACGATTTAGTTATTGTTTTTGGGATGTACGAAATGAAAGTCTCCGAGCATCGTCTACAAATATCTAAATTCTACCTACTAAGGTTACTAGGTATCAGGCTTTAGCCGGACATGTCCGGCTTTTTACAATCGTGACCGGCTAAATACACACAAGTCCGGCCTCTCCGGCTTTTGTTAGGTTTTTATTCCACCCTTTACCACCAAAAGATGTCAAACGAAACGAAAGCGCGCAAGCGACTCACGTGAACACGCATGTCCCGCGATCTCGCAATCGAAGCTAATTTTTTTCAAAACCAGTGTGTCAGGCTTTGAGGGCAAAATGTCCAGCTAAATATGAATATGTGTCCGGCTTTTCTATTTTTGGTAGGCAACCCTATCTTTGATAGACATCTAGCACTAATTAACACAGCTAGGTAACCAACCCCTTTACCAAGATGAAAATTTAATTCATTGAAATGCATTTGATATCATTTCTGATATGAATATCTCTAATCTTGTTGAGCGAAGTGGAAAGTTTCGTATGATCTGGATAGACAAGTTGACATTCAACAAATATAGGTATATATGTCTGTTCATTATGTTTAAATATAACCTTAGTAATGTGATTCTCAAATATGTTATTACTATTTCTATTATTTGGTGATCTGAAGGCTGTTATCGGAGATATTATTGTCTCGTCTGAGTGTGTAAGTTCATTGTACAACAAAATCTCTTTCAATTCAATTTAATTTCCCAAATTCACAAATATCATCTTCACTAGCGTGTAAATTAGGTTGATTTTGGGATGATAGCATTATATTTTGGAAGAAAAGGTTATTTTTATGGGGCACTTTGTCGTGAAAATCACAACAAGCAGGTTTTAGTCACGATATTTACGATAGAACCTTTGTTGTGTTGTAATCTGTGTAAATAAAAGTTAAAGAACTTATTTATAATCAGTTCTGTGTTCTACAGGTTGCACATCGAAAAGTATGTGAAGAAATACATCACTTGCAGCTCTATTTTTCCAACAAATATCGTGTCGTACGGCTAGCAACCATCTTAATCTGGTAGATATTTTATCTGCTGTACAAATTTAGTGCTGCATATACTTTCCTCAAGCTTACAGCTAAATAAATAGAGTGGGATGCCCTTGCGTATTCCTAGAACACTACTTATAATTTTGGGATCTTCAAATCATGGCAATTAGGCATTTGTATAGTAAGGTGTGCTCCACCATAAACCAAAACATAGTTTACTATCGAGTGGGTTCGTAGACAAACGCATAGGTAATATCTATATTTATATATATAATCTATAGGATTCTTTGCTCAAAGAATCAGCATTGCCATCCAGCGTGGCAATGCTGCCAGCCTTCTGGGCACGTTGCCTGCAGACGACGGTGATGGGGAGGAATTCTTTGACGCCTTCGCGTAACTTTTGTATAAATCTTTAATTGTAAATATAAGTTATATTATTATTTAGTTTATTGTTATCTATAGGATATATAAGTATGAATATCTTATTTGGTGCTTTGATCAAAGCGATAATCATATTGTCAATGCAATTTTCTTATAAGAAATAGAGTTTGGTACTTAAAATATTATTATACCAAGGGAAAATGATCTTTCTTAACATGCCTTAAAATTCCTTTTCTGTATGAATCATTAATGTTGAGGCATCAATGTTGCATACGCATTTAGATACTTAAATGTCTCAGACTTTTTAATGAATCAAATTATTACGAAGCGAAGTCTTTTTAGTGCTATAGTGCTTCGCTGCAAGGTATTATATCTTTAATTTTTTTTAAATAACGTTAAGGACGTTTACTGTTTTAGTATTAGTATCTACTAGTACTTTCTATTCGTATCTCGATGGGTCCTAGTTATAAGGGCCAAAGTAACTATTTGGCGTATTAAAGTAACTATATAGAAACGAATTAGCTTGTTCTCTATGTCTATTATTGGCATGACTGTAATTAAATAAATTAGAATAATATTGACATTAATATTTAGGTATTTGACATTGTAAATTCTTGAAATAGACCAATGTAGATAAATTGCATTAAAGTAATGTTAAATGCAATAAAAATTGTAGGTATTTGTAAGCAATTGAATATTTACAAGTCATGGTTGTAGCAGAATATGATGCGACTTATAATGTATTTTATACCACCTATTATGTATACATATATTCAGTAAATAAATGATTTGATTTGATTGTTATGTCCCACTGCAGGGCAAAGGCTTTTTTTCATTCAGAGAAGGATTGAGCAATCATCACCACGATTTCAGACTATTAAGTCCAGGTTTCCTTACCATTTTTACCTTTACCGTTAGTCAGTGGTGTCTTAGATTATCTAAGAAAGTACTATGACATTGAGAAACTGCTTGAAAAGCGGGTCCATAACTAATGCGCCACCACGACACTTATTTATAGGCTATTTATAGGACCTTTTTATGTTATACGTAAAATGCAGGATGAGAGGTATCACAAATTATATGTCTATAACTTATAAGACCAAAACATTAATCAAATCAGCTTGTATGTCTAATTCACGGCACAAACGCCAGAGATCGCACTTAATAATTTCCTGTAGGTGACTATTAGGACAATAATGGAGATAATATTACGCTTGTGGATTTGTCAGATCCGTTTTTCCAAATGTCGGGACTCAAATTCAAAGAGCGGGACGGAATAACTTTTCTCCTTCTCAATGCATTACACAAAATAATGTTTAAATTTCCATAACTTCTTTAAGACAGTTAAATATTAAGTGTTTATATAACATAACATAGACTCACGCCTGTATTCTCTAAAGGGGGTAGACAGAGGTGTATGCAGTAGGTACACCCATGGCCACGTTTCGCCGGCTATGTTACAAGTCCCATGTAATAAGGGGCGAGTCTATTGGCATTAACCGGACACGATTGTAGACTATGCTGCTACTGAGAATTTCCTAATGGAAACACCCAATAGCACTTCCCAGAGATTGAACCCAGGACCTCATATTTAGCATTCGAGCTTGCTATAACTAGACCAACGAGGCAGTCAATTTAAGTTTTTATTATTAGTATTTATATGCGGAAACTAAGGTTATCTTATTTAATGTAACTTAATTTCACGATACTATTTACAAGCTGCTTTCTATTTCTTTCCTAAACATAAATAAATAAAAATATCACCTTATCAACTTAAAAAAAAACACAAATACCAACTAATTACTAATCGGTATTAAAAAAAGATTTATTTACCAAAAACAGGCGATAAACAACGCCGGTTTGGACGTAAAAAAAAATAGTAGCATCTTACTCTGATTTTTTGTTCTCACACAACCCGTTCTGATTTTTTCGATACCCGTTTTTTTGGTATCGGATACCAAGTAAACTGGACGCTTCCCATCACTAATTAACGACGTATTTGTTAAGCTCTTGAGTTGAATTTCGAATACGTTAGTGTTGTATAGTGATGTGGTTATATTGGTTTTGGTTTCCGACTGATGTCAAGTGGTTTTTTTGATTTTTTTTTTATTATACAATGTTTGATGAACAGGTGTTCGAGTTCAGGTTGGTAGTTTTGGTAATAATATCCTTACTGCCTTCTGGTAGATAGTTCAAGTAGGTAATTATGTAATTTGTAGTGATTTGGTACCTATCTGGTAAATTATGAACTGTGAACATTATGTGTTATTATTTCCTCTCGGTTACCTTTAATAAGGAATTTGTTATTATTAAGTTTTTATTATGGACCCATTACCTACTTATGGGTCTCATCTTTAGTCTCAATGTAGGCTGCCGTAGTCACTTCAAAATGTATCAAAATCACTTGTTTTTTAAATTTATCATTACATCACAAACAAACATACAAATAAACAATAGAAATAATCTTTTCTCATAATATTAATATTATATGGGTACATAGACTAGCTATTAATATCTCGGACGTTATTGCAATGTAATTCTGAAATTACTGCCCTCGCAACTTTTCCTATGTACCTATTATTACATTATTTCAATGATTTAAAAAGAGCCCACCACTATTAAAGTATTAGATACCAAATAATTAAAAAGAGCCCACCATATCAAATACCTACCAAATATTAAAAAAAAAACTGAAATACTTTAAGTTATTAATTCATCAATCATAATGAATTATATTCAGACACAATTTTATGATTGAAACATTATTTTGTTAAAACTTTATGAAAAATAATGTTGCCAAGTTTTAAAAACTAGATTAAAAATTAATATTCATTTTTATGCGCTACTCGTTTTTAATTAAATATAGGTACTATGTTACTTGATGGATTGTGTTTAAAATTAAAACTAGGTTATCAGAGTGCTAGATTTATTTCAATATCTTTTGAGTCGTGAAAGCCTGAACCGTTGACTGACAAGTTAGAGGTCTCAGGTTCGAACCCAAGGCGAACCCAAGGCGCGCTTTTCTGATTTTTCGTATTGCGTAGGTACTATAAGTTAATTATCACTTTCTCCGTGCCTCGGAAAGCAAGTAAAGCCGTTGGCCCTGCGCCTGATCTCTCTCCAGTCGTGTCGGATTGCCGTTCCATCGGACTATGAGAGTGAGGGAATAGAGAGTGCACCTGTGTTTACGCATACACTTGTGCACTATAATATCTGCTGCGTAGTTGGCTAATCTTCGTTGAGATTGGCCGTTAAGAACTTTTGGATTTCAAGTCCAACCATGGGTTTAAACCAAGGGCCTATTGCTAGTAAACTTAATGACTCGGTGGAAAATCGTCATAATATGATTAATATTATTTGTTTTACAAGACTTTTAATTAAGATTATGATCCAAAACCCATAATTTTGTCATTAATCGACGCCCAAAATTACAATTAGTTACCAAAATTTAACATACGACTCCTACACAGAATAACCAACACCAAAATTCCAAGACCTTTAATCTTTTTCAAATCATTGCTCTGTAAAGGTCAACGTAAACTGGATTAATTTAAATACCAAATAACCAAGATCTGTCTTAAGAAGCATTTAGTTCGCCGATAGAGGTCTGATTATAATGGTGATTAGTGATAAGGTCGCTGCCCTCATTACATGGTTTATGCAAATTCTAATTAGTTTTTTTAAACATGTGTAGTTTTATATTCTTAGAAGACATTGATAGGTTTGGAAATAGAAATCCTTATAATAAATGCGAGTGGGTTCGTCGGTTTGTCCTTCGTTCACGGAGCAACGGATCAATGTGATATGCATAGAGATAGTTTATGTATCGAAGAGTGATATAAAGTAAAAAAAAAATAATTAAAAAATACGTGAGCGAAGCCGCAGGTTGTCACAGGTTCTAAAAGGTTCCTAAAGACATGTTAGTCATAATTAAAGACTGCTAGCACGAGGTCTTGGGTTCGATCCCCGGGTGGACCAAAGTATTATTGGGTTTTTCCATTAGGAAATTCTTAATAGCAGCACGGAGTCTGGAATTGTGCCCGGTTAATGACAATAGGCTCGCCCCCTATTACTTGGGACTTATAACATAGCCGGCGAAACGTAGGTGTACTGCATACACCTCTGCCTACCCCCTCTGGGGAAATGCAGGCGTGAGTCTATGTTATGTTATGTAAGTATTATTTATAAGTATGTATTATGGATATTGTTTTTTTAGATAAGTTATTCTATAATCAATTTTTTTATGTATGTTTTTTACATATTTATGCACATGTTTTGCATATTAAATGTTATTATTTAATAAGAAACGAAGCGGGCAGGACGCGATAGCTTAGTTGGTAAAGCGATGGCACGGCACGCCAGGGATCGCGGGTTTAAAGTCCCGCCCGAGTCAATTGTTTTTGCGAGTTTCTTATTAAATAATATCAAGTATTCATTTAGTTTACAAGTTAGTGTACACATGTTTTTGCTCAAGTACACAACTAATCTATCTAGATATATTTGTGTTTAGTCCTAGACATAAACCTAGTCTACCCGGACGTTTATGACTCAATCTAGTTCCGTTAGAAGTAAATAAATATGGCTAATAACCCTAATGTTCTATTTGAAACAGCCTTGGTAGTTTTATGGACACCTGTGTACGCATATCGATAAGTGAGAGGGTTTATCGATAGAGCGACAAAGCAGAAGTACAGCTTACAGGATACGCGGTAGAAATTCGCGTAAATGGGTAATTCTTAGAAAAACGTTAACATATTTTTATAACTAATAATTTTTCTCCCAGAGATTTTAAAACACAAAAGTATTTTCGGAAGGCTTTTATACTATCTCAACAGCTGACAACAAGGGTTTAGTTTGTTTATCAATATATTTTAGAATCGTCGTGTCGTGTCGTGATAGCCTAGTGGTGGTGACCGTTGACTGGCAAGTCGGTGGTCTCGGGTTCGAACCCAAGGCGCGCACCTCTGACTTTTCGTAAGTTATGTGCGTTTTATAAATTAATTATCACTCTCCGTGCCTCGGATAGCACGTTAAGCTGTTGGCCCCGGCTGTCAATTGTAGATCTTTGACAGTCGTTACGGGTAGTCAGAAGCCCCAGTCTGACAACCAGTCTTACCAAGGGGTACCGTGTAACCCAATATCTGGGTTGTGGAGGTCTGATGGCAGTCGCTCCATGTAAAACACTGGTATTCAGCTGCATCCGGTAAGACTGGAAGCCGACCCCAACATAGTTGGGAAAAGGCTAGGCAGATGATGATCAATATATTTTAGAATAATAAATTTCACGAGTCATACTTATTAAACATATATTATTAAATATACGGGTTTACTCACGTATTGATTTCGGGAATGACCGACTAGTTTCGAACTCAAACGGAGTCCATTTTCAAGAGCAAGCATATACGTCAGATACGCGTACGCCACGGTATGCGGAAACAATGTTGCAATGTTAGCAATGATATCATTCTTAACTTTGAGTGGAGGATAATGATACGCTTAACTTTTGACTAATTGATTGTAAGAATAACCCCACTGCCTATTAAAATGTCCGGAATTTTTTGCAATCGTTCGTCCTTGTATCAGACACAGCCTGTATTAGTCCACTGCTGGACACAGTCCTTTTCTCATACGCTTCAATTATTTTGTGCGCTCATAAGAAGCTGTTTGCCCTTAATCTCTACGCTGGGCCAGCGGGTTAACGATCGCAGTAGTAAATGGTTGCTATTACACAGAAGGATGCTGCTGCCCATTCTCCAGATTTTTCCCTTTGTCGCTTCTTACGACACCCGCGGGATGAGGATAAAGTAGGGGTGGTTCTATTCTTACGCCAAAAACCACACGGCACCCAACAGTTATATCACTACGCTGAAACTCAGAGATACTCCGCCAATTACGGAACTCTGACATTACACTACTCTATCAATTATGAAACTCAGACATTATGCTACTCCGACAATTATTGAACTCAAACATTACGCTACTCACACAATTATGAAACTCAGACATAACGCCTTCCCCGACAATTTTGCTTGCTTTTGGAAAAAGTTATGAACCTTCTGCATCTTACCCGTTCAGTAAAACTCAGATGACATTTGAATAGATTGGCGTTGGTGAATGTTTGCGTCCTTCGCGACGTTCCTGCGGCCTATTCCAGTTTGTCAATAGGTTTTAGCACGCAACACGCATTTGTGTAAATGTTACTGATTTAGCGAAAGTGGAATCTTCATTTTGGAAGCGTTTGTGCTATCAAATAGAGGCTTTAATCGCTCTTTTCTATAGTTCGATCCCAAGGCGCTCATCGTGGTTGATGAACAACCTGGTGTCAGAGTTTAAACCGCCCGTGACCTCTGACATGGCTTGACACAGCTGAAAAAACTCTCAGGTGTTCTGGTTTCATGACGATGTTTTCCCCTGGCCGTTTTAGCAACTGATTTAATTAACAATACGCACATAACTTACAAAAAGTCAGAGGTGCGCCACTTGTCAGTCAACGGTCACCACCACTAGGCTTTCATGACTTATATACGGTGATACGGGGTGAATAATGTTAATAACGTAATTTTGTTATTGAATAAAATCAATAACAAAATACGTTGTTATTCACCCCAGCAGGTGCACACGCCCCGGATGACGGATTCAATTTTGAAAGTCTCACTGGTGATAAAATCGATTCAAATTACGTTTGGTTGCGAATTGAATGACAAACGGAACATGATTATATTATTGACTATCTGTATCATAACTAAACTATACTAACTTACTAGTGATAGCCTAGTGGTGGTGACCGTTGACTGGCAAGTCAGAGGTCTCGGGTTCGAACCCAAGGCGCGCACCTCTGACTTTTCGTAAGTTATGTGGGTTTTTTAATTAATTATCACTCTCCGTGCCTCGGAAAGCACGCAAAGCTGTCGGCCTTGCGCCTGATCTCTCTCCAGTCGTGTGCACAGTAATATCTCCGGCGTAGTTGGCTAATCTCCGTTCAGATTGGCCACTGTGACTGAAATTTGGTTAGGAGGACTTTTTATATGCAATTTTTAAAATTATTTTTATGTACACACATAATCATCTCTGGGGCACAGGTCGCTACAAATTTCGGTCATCACCTTTAAAATACTAACCTGTCTTTACCTTACTAAGTTTATATCCAAGCAGATGAGCCGACGGATTGTAACGATCGCGATGCGACGTTTTTTGTGAACGCATCGGGACGAGGCCACTTGGTAGCATTCTACACCTGTCAAATAACCGGTGCAAGCGTCAAATGTTAATGTTGCAGCCTGCTGTTATAGAATTTTATGGTGTTTTTGCTTTTTTAAATAAGGAATTTCTGTTTCTACTATCATGTCCTTGGAGGAAAAATTATGCACTTGATCATACATTTTAAAACCTTTATTTTTTCGACAGACACAGTTGCTATAGGACAATGAAACTCAGACATTCACATTATATTAGTTACTCTAACAATTGTGAAACTTAGACATTATGCTACTCCGACAATTATGGAACTCAGACATTATACTACTCTGACAATTATGAAACTCAGACATAACGCTTCTCCGACAATGAAACTCAGACATCATGCAGATTAGTATTACTTTGCCCAACCCGGGGATCGGACCCAGGATCTCGTGCTCAGCAGTCGCGCTTGCTACCACTAGACCAACGAGGCAGTCAGCCTTTTTTAATGTTTTTTTTAATCCTCCGCTCTATCGATCAAATGTTGTAGGTAGGTATCAAGCTAAGTACGGCTTACCTACAACCAGTTCCTCGCCGACCGGAAAGCCATTAGCTTATCGTTTAAAACACTATAACAACCTGATTCTCACAGAATACTTCCGACGTAGCACTTTCATTCCCATCTTTATACTTCTATTGATTGTAAATCAAGTAAAATTAGTTTCTTCTTGCGTAAAACTATCTCGAAGATGTCAAGTCCTAATCAATTGAACAACATTTAAAAATAAAAATACTAGGTATTTCATTAGTTTCGTATTCCGAGTTAGTATATATTTTTGTGTAAATAAAGAAAGGTTTAAAAATATAATACCTATATATTAGAGTCGTGATAGCCTACTGGTTGTGACCGTTGACTGGCAAGTCAGAGGTATCGGGTTCGAACCCAAGGCGCGCACCTCTGACTTTTCGTAAGTTATGTGCGTTTTATAAATTAATTATCACTTACTCCGTGCCTCGGAAAGCATGTAAAGCCGTTGAACCTGCGCCTGATCTCCCTCCGATCGTGTCGGAAGGCCGTCCCATCGGACCATGAGAGTGAGGGAATAGAGAGTGCACCTGTGTTTGCGCACACACTTGTGCACTATAATATCTCCTGCGTAATTGGCTAATCTCCGTTGAGATTGGCCGCTGTGACCGAAATTCGGTCAGGAGAATATATACCTATATATTTCTGACGTCACTTGAATGGTGGAATAAGATTGCCCTTTGCATTAGCATTCCAATATTAAACGGTTTTACTTAGCTTGACCTGTTTATTATTTGGTTGAAGTAATTAATATTTCACCCCCTTCCCGTTGACAGATTGATCTCATATTTGGTATATACCTTTAGTTCTGATGAAAAAAAAAATTACTAATATTATTTTCCATGGCGTATTGGTTACGGACCCGCTTTGCAAGCGCGTGGTTGTGGGTTCGAACCTGGCATGTACTAATGTGACTTTTTCAATGTCATAATATGTACTTTCTTAGTTAATCTAAGACACCACTGACTAACGGTGAAGGAAAACATCGTAAGGAAACCTGGACTTTAATTGTCTCAAATCGCCAACACACAGTGAGCTAGCGTGGTGATTAATGCTCAATATGAGAAGAGGCCTTTGCCCTATATTGGGACAGTTACAGGCTGATTTATTTTATTTATTTATTTAATATTATTTTAGATGGAAACTTTAATATGGAGATATAATAAAGATTAGCCAACTACGCAGGATAATTAGTGCACAAGTGTGTGCGCAAACAAGGTACACTTTATTCCCTCAGTCTCATAGTTCGATGGGACACTACTTATTTTTTTAAAGAGATCCGGCGCTGGCCAACGGCTACGTGCTTTTAGAGTCACGGAGTAAGTGATAATTAATTTATAATTCGCATATAATTTACGAAAAGTCAGAGGGGGTTAGTAGAGCCTTGGGTTTGAACAAGAAATCTCTGACTTGCCAGTCAAACGGTCATACCATTAAAACAAATAGATGCGTATAGTAATAGGTGTTGACTAACATAGGCTAAGATTTTACTAACACATTAGATTGTATTATTAATGATAATTGTATTTTATTGTATTTATTAATTTTATTCATATAATATGCTTAGATTTTAATGTATTTTATTTTAGATTTTTTGGTGATTATAATATGGATTAATATTTTCTTTCTGAAATATAATGATTAATAATACTTAGGCTATCACGACTCTCCTATTAAAGACGACTATCAACGAATTTATCAATCACTTCAAAGATACTATTATAATATCATGTATCTATCTCATCAGCCAAAACAAGTTTCATTCATGACTTTTTATTAAAATCCGGTGTAGTTACGTTGTGTGTGTGGTGTAGACATACCGCTATCTCTTTCTTACATAAACATTTAATGTGCTTGTCTCTTTCTTGCGTTGCGCGGGAGTAAGTGAGCTCCTAGAACCTGCTGTTGTTTTTTCGTTTTTTTAGGGTTGCGTGAGAATGAAAGGCTTTTGTTTTAAGGTTTAATATTAAAGCGGACTAATTTACAAGTTTTTAGAAATTATGTTTGAATTATATTACATCACGCCATACCTAGATAAAGGTAGAAGCAGATATATCATAATATTGGTATTTATATTACAATAGTGAAGTATTTTTTTTTATCTAACATCATAATTTTTTTTCTTTTGCCTTCGTTTTATTGCGTAGGTCTAATTCTGCTACATGCTCTAATTTTTTTTTACTGTTCCGGGGTACGAAATTTCTTCACTATTGTAATCTATATATACCCAATACTTTCTCCCATTGCAACCGTGGCAGATAGTTTAGAAGCACATTATATAACAGAACCACATATAATATATTTCTTGAAAACACGTATTTCTCATCTTAAAGTTAAAAAGATGATCTTCCGAGACATCCGGTAGATACGTCGAAAGGAAATGACGTAGATAATGGTAGTATAGGCTTACTTACTTATGATTACGGGTTTTTACTATTATAGGGTCAGTAGAGTTGTATAAATAGAAATAATAGCCTTTACTGAGGTCCACTAAGAAGCACGTTTGTAATGCGAATGAAGGAACGAAGCACCATGTATTCAAAATTAAAATATTTTTATTCATATAGACCATTTTAGGCACTTATGAACAACCTCAATAATAAATTATAAACTCAAATTCTATTTAAAATTTGCCAATATTTCTGCAGTAAAAAATCGTAATATCACAGTATAAGAACCTATTTTCTTTTCCTATGAAGTTTATTATTTATACTGTGGTAATAAGCAATAATTACACGTAAAAACAAATTAAATTCGAAAACAAAACATTCAAAATATTTCTTTTTTATAAAATAGAATTTACTAATATTTGTGGCCAGTACGCCCGATAGTTGAAAAATTACACCTAAAAAAAATGAAATTCGATAAAAAGAACATTCAAAATTTTTCTTTTTTATAAAACAGAATTTACTAATGTTTGCGGCCAGTACGCACAATTTGCAACAGGAGAAATTGAACCTTTTTTTAGCGTTCCTCTTTCGTCTATGATTGAATAATCTCACAAAATTTCAATCTAATTCAGAAATCGAGAATACCCGAAATGGGACCCCTTGCAAACAAAAGACTATAAAAACTGCCTCCCACGGTAGTCATGGAGCCAGTGACCCATGCACTGAGTCACTTGGACACGGTTCAGATAGCACCTTAAATGAAGACTTGTTGCTTTGAGGAGGTACGAGGGTGCCTGGTCAAGTAATATGAAAACTTAGAGAAAGTTTTCTTCATAGAAATATCACATATATTAATATCTATCTTCTTGAAGGAGTATATGTATTGTCAGAAAAATGGTAGTAACTACTTAAAAAAGAGGGAACTTCGCATATTTTTTTCTGATATTCAAAAAAGGAAAAACAAAAATTTCTGAGCCGAAGGGGATATGCTCAGAAATAGATAAACAAAATGTGTTTTTTTTTTATAATTTTGTCAATGAAGATTACGTAATAAAAAGGTTTTAATGTAGGTGCCCCTCTGTTTTAGACTCCATCCTAAAACAGAAGGCTAATACACTCTGGTTCATAAGGAACTCAGAGGTTCATAAGTATCTAGGAATTAACACAGTGAAGGACGAAATACAAGCCTACGCTAAAAAAAATACAATAAGAGGCTCCTGCATCATAAAAACTCGCTAGCAGTACAGCTCACTATAACCGATACACTAAACCGACTGAAAAGGCGCTAAATCCTAGACCTGGATCGCTCATGAGCTGACTATATCCGAGTTATTCCCGATGGGGAATTAACTCCACATGCTAAACTGTCTATTTAACACATCTGCTCATAGTCTGCTCATAGGTTGTTCGTCAACCATACGATAAGAGAAGAAGATCTGCTCATAGTTACTGGACTGATCGCATGATGAACCTCCAAAAAAAAAATGTAGGTGCCCCTAATAAACCCCAATTCACAGAATATTATCTAAACGAACTATGCAGGATATATTATAGTGCACTCGTGTGTGCGCAAATACAGATGCACTCTCTATTCCCTCACTCTCATAGTCCGATGGGAAGGCATGCCGACACGACCGGAGAGAGATCAGGCGCAGGGCAACAGCTATACGTGCTTTCCGAGGCACGGAGTAAGTGATAATCACAACATAGTATAAAACAAAGTCGCTTTCTCTGTCCCTATATCCCTATGTATGCTTAAATCTTTAAAACTACGCAACGGATTTTGATGCGGTTTTTTTTAATAGATAAGAGTGATTGAAGAGGAAGGTTTAATTATGTAAATTGCACCCGTGCGAAGCCGTGGCGGGTCGCTAGTTAATTTTACAACTTAAACTTACGAAAAACAGGTTCGCGCCTTGGGTTGGAGCCCGAGACCTCTGACTTGCCAGTGGTCACCACCACTAGACTCTCACGACTCAATACTTTATACTGATGAACTAGCTAACCTTTTTTTTGCTTACGGGGGGAAACCTTCAAAAGGCACCCTCGGCCTCAGGGGAAGAGACCGGGGAGTGTGGGATTCTTACCTCACTAAAACCACCAACTAGCTAACCTAGGTTATTAAGGTTAGTTTAAAAAAAACTCAAATAAATACGCGTTTAGTTTATAAACAGAGCCGTAAGTCAACGGTTTGAAGACAGCCGGCGTCGCAGGTGCTGACAATGGCGAGACGTGACTCACGTACACTGTTGGCCAAAATTAACTGCACAGTGCACATCTGGCGGTTGGAATATAACCACAATATTGGCGCTGTGGTTGAAGTTTTTGCGGGGATATGGGTTTGAGTCTGCGTTGCGGATTGTGGAGGACAAATATTAATGATTGGTGGAAATGAATCATATTATCTATGATATACTTAATTAAATGTTATTGTCGTCGCTTCGATTCCAAAGAGAGCAGTACTTCGAGAGAGAGAAGTTTTTCGAAAAAAGGCTTGAGATTTCATCTATACTTACATATAAAAATGAAACCCGTTTTCCGTTGTCACGACATAGCTTGAAAACGGCTTGACCGATTTGGCTGATTTTGGTCTTGAATTATTTGTGGAGATCCAGGGAAGGTTTAAAGGTGAGAAAAAGAGGTAGAGTAGGGTAGGGGTAGAGTAGGGTAGGGTAGGGGTAGGGTAGGGTAGGGGTAGATTAGGGTAGGTTAGGGATAGGGTAGTGGGTAGAGTAGGGTAGGGGTAGAATAGGCCTTGAAGTAGGATAGTAATCACGCGTACGAAGTCGCGCGGGGCAGCTAGTTATTCATATTAATATTGGCATGAGAGAGAAAGAAATTACATTAATTAACAAAAAAAAACACATTAAAGCACTACTACTTTTTCTAAAAATAAGTCTTGAGACTTAATTATTAATACTGGCATAAGAAAGAAAGAAATTACATTAATAATTTACTAAATAAAAACACCATATTAAAGCACAATTAACTTTTCCAAAAATAAGGCTTGATACTTAATAATTAATACTGGCATGAAAAAGAAAGAAATCATATTAATATACAAATAAAAAAAACACCTTAAACAAGATGACACAAAATTACATTTCTATTGATTTAAATACTCGAAAACTACACGAAAGATTAAAATGGGACATAAACAGTAGTATGTTATAATATTTAAGCTAAAATAAATATTTTAATTAATTTTTTTAAAATTTGCTTTAAAACGTTGAAGGAAAACATTGAGAAAAAACCAAGTAGTAAGAGGAGTAATGGTTTAAATTCTAATAAATGTTTGTTCAAACATTGTATACGTTTAGGTAAAAGAAATGCTAACCTACCGTGCATAAAACAATTATTTATTTAAGCAACTTCAATTTTGTGTGGTAATTAAACATAAATAATTAACCTGTACCAAATTAAGCGTGCAGTGTGAATGAGGGAAATTAAACAGATCCATTGTAATATTGTACAAATCCGCATTAATTTTGACAACACAAATAACTTTTATGCAACATAAAAAAACCATTGAAGCACCTAATTAATTCGTTAATAAAAAAGGTTCAATCGAATTTCATTTCAATGCAAATCAGGAGCTTTTTGTACTCCGAATTAAAAATTAATGAACATATTAATTCTGTGAGTACAGGAGAAAGCGCTAACCTTATTGCCAATTAATCAAATTCACGCAACGCCAAACAAATGGCTTTTTAATTGTTGATGACAAAAATTGCGTATGAAAAAGGGTTTTTTTTTGTCTGTGAAAAGGGGTTAAAAGAATTTCTGTGTCAAATGGAAAAGGGTAATGTATTGCTGATTTACTGAAAGAATGCTTTAGAGGGTATTATGGATTTGTGATAATTCAATATTGTGAATGAAAACTGAAGAATTTAAGTGCGATATTTATTCAAATTATTAGTGCTTTCTTTCATTATACAAATCATTATTGCTTACTTGAGTTCTGCTTACTTAATCTTTGTTGGGGTCAGCTTGTAATCTAACCAGCTGAATATTTGTTTTTTACGGAGCGACTGCCTATCTGACCCCAGCAACCCAAAAGGATATAATATACTAATGCTAGGTCAGTTAGGATTTTATGGGGGTACTGACTACCAATATTGACTGTCAAAGATCTTTATGACAGCTGAGACCGACAGCTTAGCGTGCTATCCGAGGCATTGAGCAGGCGACAATTAAGTTTTAAAACGCTCATAACTTACGAAAAGTCTAAGGGCCTAAGTTTAAACCTGAGACCTCCGACTTACCAGTCAACGGTCTACCACTAGGTTATCACAGCTCTCATTACAAAATAGGACTACAAATTATATAATTTGATAAAATTCAAAGTTTTTTGGGAATATTTTACATTCTAAATATGTTTTTTCTATTGTTTCAAATAAAATGATCTCTACTTAAATCTGCAGAACAACAATTTAGGCATATCTACTTACATACCTAATATTTATATTTAAATATATTTGAATTTTATAATATTTAAAAATATAAACAATTTTAAAGAACATCCCAATATTTCTGTCCTACACTACACCTGACCACCTGTTCCTTCGGGGTGTTTCGCCACAAACGTCTATGTTCCACACAATTTTAAACTTTTAATACATTGCCTCTTCACTATCTTCATACAAAATTGCTCTTTAATCAAAACCTTCAATGGATATGAATTTTTGAGAAAGTATCGCAGTAAGTATTGAAGGATTTTTTTTATTTAATGTGGTTTTCGAAGACATATTGAAGGGTGCGGTATTAAGAAAGGCAGTGTGGTATTGTAAAAGAAAGTGTTTTATGTTACGTATGTAAATGTCATGATAAGGAGGTTATTCCTGAACTGTTCTACAAAAGTTGGGTCAGTAGTGTTTTTATCGTCTGATTGATGAACATTGAACAACCTGGTGTCAGAGTTTAAACTCCCGTAGGCCTCTGACCTAGCTCTCTCTGGCTTCGCGTCTACGATCTATTAAGAATAACACCTACTTTACAATCTAGGTATAACTACATTACTATAAATTTTAAAAAACTGAAAAAAAAACTACTTAGGTATCCTAACCTAATCTAAACCAAACACACAGATTCACAGACACGTCAGACTTATAACACACCTCTTTTTGCATCCGTGGAAAAAAAAATACCATGCCATGAGTTCATTGATACTTATTATAAACTAGCTTTTACCCACGGCTTCGCTCAGCAAAATTAAAATTTTGAATTTCAATCATGATTCGAAAGACACGTGGCGCCATCTATTATCATAAGAACGTTATTGTGTTTTCCTCGGGAACATTACAATTTCAGGACTATTCGTTCAGTACCTTAGGAGTCTTCTTTTTCTTATCGTATGCTTGATGAACAACCTGGTGTCAGAGTTTAAACCGCCCGTAGGCTCTGACATGGCTTTACACACCATTGAAAAATCTCTCAGGTGTGCTGGTTTCATCACGATGTTTTCCCTCACCGTTTTAGCAACTGATAATTAACTTATAATACGCACATAACTTACGAAAAGTCAGAGGTGCGTTCTTGGGATCGAACTCGAGACCTCTGACTTGTCAGTCGACGGTCATACCACTAGGCTATCAACTTTTACTTACTAGGCAGCTACTTTAGGAGTGAAAAGCGAGCAAACAATAATAAATTTTCGCATTTATAATATTAGTTAGGATTTGAATTGATATTAGCCCCGCAGTTCATGATTGACCCCCTGGTGGTATTGCAAACAAGTTTATATACTTACAACAACATCTAAAGATAGTCTTGGATTGCATTGAAGACCTATTGCGAAGGCAAGCTCAAATCTTCAATTTACCAAACAGATAATATAATTATGTAGGTTAAAATACAGCCTATTTCACCGGTAACAGGTAGTATGACCGTTGACTGGTAGGTCAGAGGTTCAAAACTAAGATACACGCATCTCTGACGTTTTATCATCATCAGCTTGTAAGTCCACTGCTGAACATAGGCCTCTCCCAATGCGAGCTACTATTGTGCGCTCATTGGAGGTATTTGCCCATTATCGCTACGCTGGGCAAGCGGGTTGGTGATCGCAGTAGCAGATGATTGCTATTACACAGAAGGATAAGCTGCTGCCCATCCTCCGGATCTTTCCTTTTGTCGCTTCTTACGATTCGCGGATTGAGTAGGAGTGGTTCTATTCTTAGGCCGGAAACCACACGGCACACAAGTCTTTTCATAAGTTATTAGGTGCGGATAGTCGCTAATCTGCTATATCGCTCGCACATTGAAGATATAAAATTAATGAATGTGCATATGAAAAATCGAACTAATCCAATTGAAGGAGAACAACATTACAAAGTTTCAGCAAAAATTTCAGCTTGATCGAAACATGTTTTGACATCACAAAAATGGCATAAAATCTTACTTACCACCAAGTTACTTACTGTTTCAATGTACTTAGTGCAAGTTTGTCGTTTCGAATCAAATCCATAAAAAAAAACAATAAATTGAATGAACAAGCGATTTAACTTTAAGCACTGATAGCCAAGTGGTATGACCGTCGACTGAGAAGTCAGTGGTCTCGAGTTCGATCCCAAGGCGCGCACATCTGACTTTTCGTAAGTTATGTGCGATTATAAATTAATTATCAGTTGCTTAAACGGTGAGGGAAAACATCGTGATGAAACCAGCACTCCTGAGAGATTTTTCAAGGGTGTGTAAAGCCATGTCAGAGGCCTACGGGCGGTTTAAACTCTGACACCAGGTTGTTCATCAACCATACGATAAGAAGAAGAAGACCTTATTTAATATTTCTATGAATTTAACGAGCGAAAAATACGCATCGAAAATAACCTCCTCCTTTTTTGAAGTCGGTTAAGACGTCCGATCCGTTCGTTCGTCGTTTGAATTTCGTAGTAACCATAACTAGGAAATAAAATGGTAACCATAGCAACAATAGACCTAGCAACCAATTAGATATCCCCGTATCAAAATTCCTACCAGTAGTATCATGGGAAATGATACCCAGTTAAGTAAAATGCTCATTCCTGTCGCTTCCTTTCTTCAGGAATGCGGCAATAGATAATAATTGGTATGATTCATGTTGCAGTAAATATCTGTAATTTCTGTGTAGCGTTCAGGAAATGACGTAATATCTTTTCGTCCGAAATTCCACAGTGCCTAAAGACGAGAGTTTATAACCAGGGTGTGTTGCCAGTGATGACCTATGGCACAGAGACGTGGTCTTTAACTGCTGGCCTCTTAGAAAAGCTCAGAGTTGCGCATCAGGCCATGGAGAGAGGCTCGGAGTTTCCTTGCGCGATAAAATCCAAAACGAGGAAATCCGCCGAATAAACCAAGGTCACTGACATAGCTCTCAGAAGAAAGGTTCTCGAGTGGCGATTTTTCTTTCTTTCAAAATATAAATTTTCTTTCTTTCAATGCGCGTCACTATTGTGCACTCATTGGAGGTATTTGCCCATAATCGCCACGCTGGGCAAGCGGTTTGGCGGGTTACACAGAAGAATGCAGCTGCCCATCCTCCGGATCTTTCCCTTTGTCGCTTCTTACGACACCCGCGGGACGAGTAGGGGTGTCTGTAGGGGGTCTTAGGCCGGAATCTACACGGCACGATGTTCTCCCTTTTTAAACAGTTTTACTTAGCTTGACCTGCTTATTATTTGGTTCAAATTTAGTAATCGATATTTCACCCCCTTCCTGTAGACAGATTGATCTGATATTTGGTACTTACCTACACAGTTTTAGTTTTGATGACAAAACCGTTTTTCGTAAAAAAAATACTTTTATTATATTTTTTTTGTAGAAGATATAAATTGCCTTTCTTTCTGTTTTCTTTCTATTCATTTGAAATAAAAAAACAATCATTGTTAACAACAATTATTGAACTACGTACATGTCATCTTAACGACTGTTTAATTTAAACTAAAAGGTTAGCAACAATTGATCTCTGCAAGTTTTATGAAAAAACTTTTGACATTATTGAGATTTATGAGGGTAGAAAGAAAAATATTATGGTTAGGAGTAGTCAAGAGTAATATCATTAGAACTGAATTGTTACTCTAGTGGAGATGTTAAGCACGGCTCTGGGTTCAGTTCTCAGGTCGGGAATTACGTTATGTGTATGGTTTTGTATAATAAGAAGTGATAGCCTAGTGATAGACCGTTGGACTATCAAGTCGAAGTTCGAAACCCAGTTCGTGTTAGAAATCAATTACTGGCTGAAACTGAGAAAACATCGTGACGATACCAGCACACTTGAGAGATTTTTCAATAGTGTGTAAAGCCATGTCAGAGGCCTACGGGTGGTTTAAAGTCTGATACCAAGTTGTTCATCAACCATAAGATAAATACAAATATATTTTTTTTACGTAAAACGGTTTTATCATCGAAACTAAACCTGTGTACCAAATATCAGATCAATCTGTCAACAGGAAGGGGGTGAAAAATCGAACCAAATAATAAACAGGTCAAGCGTGCGTTCTGAACAGTCAATTTCTAATCAACATTTAAATATAGAACATAATAGTATTACCATATGAAAATAAAAATAACCGTCATTCATAAAGGTCAGTTTACACTATTACCATAATTACGCAATAAACTGCATACATGCCGTATGCAGTTTATTGCAATTTAAAATAATATGAATATTGATAAAGAAAATTCAATTTGTTACGAGTGAATTTATTTATAATTTCAGTGTTGCCTCATTAGTTACGATTAAATAATGATGTTTTAAGCTTATTATGTTGTGTATAAATAATTCATTTGTTTTTGAACAAGGGTTTCGATGCATACGTTAAAAATGGGTAGGTAATAAAAATATTGTTTTTTTTTTGTGATTTTTTTACACGTTATAAGTACAAATGTGTCAAAAGTGTGCGCAAACACAGGTGCACTCTCTATTCCCTCACTCTCATAGTCCGATGGGACGGCCTTCCGACACGATCGGAGAGAGATCAGGCGCAGGACCAACAGCTTAACGTGCTATCCAAGGCACGGAGAGTGTTAATTAATTTATAAAACGCACATAACTTACGAAAAGTCAGACGTGCGCGCGTCTTGGGTTCGAACCCGAGACTGACTTGCTAGTCAACGGTCTCCACCACTAGGCTATCAGGACTCACGACTAAGGTTTTTCTAATGCATTCTTCAATAAAACCTTACTGCATTTAAATTGAAACTCTAGGAAAAATGTGCCATTTGCGTGACATAAAAAAAATATTAGTCCCTTTTAAAACTATTGTTCCGTGAATACTACTGCCGGTTGAATAGTTTCTAGGTGTGAATTATTAAAAAAATATAAGTCTACATGCAAAAGATATGTAGATGTTTAATTATTATGAGAAAAACTAACAACGGAATATCAATGGTAACTATTTTGCACCTTGAAGTAAAGAATATAAGTACCATTTTTGTCTAAAATTGTTAGGTTTGTCGTGGTGTTTGACTGCAGTTTCATGGGAAAATGGCAATCGTTGTGCCATGATACTTATAACGTTATTTCTAACAATCAACCTGGTTAAAGATGAGTATAGAAGGCACTATAATTATCTCTAAGTTAAGTTAAGCGGGAAGATTTTTGATATCAATTTTTTTTTATAGCTTCTATTAGCTTTCTATTAGCTTTAGTTGCTGCTGTCCTTCCTCCGGATCTTTCCCTTAGTCGCTTCTTACGACACCCGCGGGACGAGTAGAGGTGGTTCTATTTTTAGGCCGGAAACCACACGGCAGTGAGACATCTTCTTCTTATCGTAAGGTTGATGAACAACCTGGTGTCAAAGTTTAAAGCGCCCGTAGGCCTTTGACATGACTTTACACACCATTGAAAAATCTCTCAGGTGTGCTGGTTTCATCACGATGTTTTCCCTCACCATTTTAGCAAATGATAATTAATTTATAATACGTACATAACTTACGAGAAGTCAGAGGTGCGCCTTAGGATCGAACTCGAGATCTCTGACTTGTCAGTCGACTGTCATAACACTAGGTATAGATGATATTGCTTTTTTAAAGAATGGCTATTTTCCCCGGTAAAATAGGGACTGTGGTAGCTAGCTCATATAAGGAACATACTCTTTTCATTCATATCGCTCTGACCGACTTCTGAGTTAGTAATAAAATTATATATTGCGCCATAAAACTATATACGCAGAGAAAAATTTAATTAACATGATAGCTTATATAGATCCACGCCTGTATTCCCCAGAGGGGGTAGGCAGAGGTGTATGCAGTACACCCACGTTTTGCCGGCTATGTTATAAGTCCCAGGTAATAGGGGGCGAGTCTATTTTCCAGACTCCGCACTGCTACTGAGAATTTCCTAATGGAAAAACCGAATAAAACTTTTCCGAACCTAGGATCGAACGCAGGACCTCGTGCTCAGCAGTCAGCAGAAAGAAATCATTGTGAGGAAACCTGGACTTAATAGTCTGAAATCGCCATTTTTAAACGGTTTTATTTAGCTTGCCTTTTTGTTATTTGGTTCAAATTTAGTAATTGAAATTTTTCCCCTTCCTGTTGACAGATTGATCTGATATTTGGTACACAGCTTTAGTTCTGATGACAAAACCGTTTTACGTAAAAAAAAATTACTTATATTATTTCATTTAATCTCAATTCTCGGTGTTTGACTTATTAAATAATTAATTTAAATCAATTAGGAATCTCATGACCTACAAAAATACTTCATATAAATCTAGAGTAATAAAATAAATCACCTTAAAAATTATCAAAGAAGCAATGATATTTTCTTAAAACCCTCATCTGCTATGGTCATTAATCTGTAACCTGTAACCCACGGGTTATTAAAACAGTGGGTCCGTGGGACCGTCCCACACTGGGCCGTCGAGTGTGACGGGCGTAGGGTTACTGAGATAGCCAGCCGATTGTAATACAGGTTGGGTCTAAAGTACCCCTTTGTATTGAATTTGATTTTATTTTTTTGCTTTTTGAGTGATATAAAGAAATGTTTTGAGTGTAATAGCTAGACTACAATTTTATTTAAAATACGAATCCTATTTGTAGTATCAAAGAAGTCTGCGAAATATTTGTCTAGATTTCGATATTTGATTTGAATTTGGTAAATTACATCTTCGGCGAAATCTTACTTTGATTTTAATATTAATTGTATGTTATTTCAAAGAAAAAGGAATCTTTATTTAAAGAATAAATACAATATCTTTTTACGTATATTTTTTACATGTTAATAGTAGATGTTTTGCTTATGAAATGAAGATATTTAATCAGAAACTCGCATTAACTAAGAACTTGCTAGGTTCGAACCCACACCCACATGCTTGCCAAGCGAGTCCGTAACCAATGCCGCCACCACGACATCTTTTATCCTTCTCTGTTTGAGAAGAGGCCTTTGCCTGTACCTATGCTATGTATACCTAATTCAAATTTGGCACATTTTGGTGATACAATTATTAAACTTAAGATCAAGTTACACCCAAAATGAATGAATAAATAATTTGATTTGATTTGCCCTAGTGGGACAGTTATAGGCCGGTTTATTTGTTGTTATTATACATTTCATTATTTATAGTTCTAACCAAAGATATTCTATGGTTCTATGATTCTAACTAATAGATTTTATGATTCTATGATTCTAACTAATAGATTTTATGATTCTATGATTCTAACTAATAGATTTTATGATTCTATGATTCTAACTAATAGATTTTATGATTCTATGATTCTAACTAATAGATTCTAATAGATTCTATGGTTCTAACGATCGAATCTTAAAAAAAAAGGTTTTTAAAAATTCTTAAAACAACCACACCCTGTATATAAACCTCAAGACACGGCGGGCACCGCAGGCCAGTCATCTGCTAACATCCCATTCACACGAGTAATAGGCTGATTGTTCTGTAACTGGAGCGATATCGTGTAATTAAAAAACATAGTTAACACATGCCCTTAAGAAAAAACATTAAAAAATAATAACCATGTATATAATAAATATGAATATAATATACTAACGACCCGCCCCGGCTTCGCACGGATGCAATATAGCGAGTACAATGTAAACCTTCCTCTTCAATCACTCTATCTATTAAAAAAAACCGCATCAAAATCCGTTGCGTAGTTTTAAAGATTTAAGCATACATAGGGATATAGGGACAGAGAAAGCGACTTTGTTTTATACTATGTAGTGAAGGTGCTGTGTGGTTTCCGGCCTAAGAATAGAACCACCCCAGCTCGTCCCTCGGGTGTCGTAAGAAGTGACAAAGGGAAAGATCCGGAGGATGGGCAGCAACATCCTTCTGTGTGACAGCAATCATCTACTGCGATCCCCATCCCGCTTTCCCAGCGTGGCGATTATGGGTAAATACCTCCAATGAGCGCACAATATTGGCGCGCATTGGGAGAGGCTTATTTATGTTCAGCAGTGAACTAATACAGTGCTTGTGATGATTATATATTTTTTTTTAAGTAAAACCGGCTTAAACTGATTTCAAAAGCGAATTAGCTAGTAAATAACACATAAACATTCGTTTTGGAGTCTAGTTTTATGTTGTAAAAAAAGTGGCCACCCCCCTCCCCACTTTTTATAATCTCGTAAGAGTTAATAAGCTAAAAATCACAACATATTAAGAAAATTGGTAATATCGAATCGGTGCCTTCTAAAACTGCAAAGTTTGGAGCACTGAGTCGGATACGTAATGTATTCCGATAGATATTACCTCACGCCCTAGGCGTAGAAAGAGATTTGAATTTTCGACTGACTCTGATGGGATACGGTGGCTCAACGGTTAGAGCGTCGGCACGGTACGCCGGAAATCGTGGGTTCGAATCCCATCCGTATCAGTTGTTTTTTCAAGTTTCTTATTAAATAATTATACTAAACATTGCAACTTAAATAAAAGAAAATAGACTTAATTTGAGTTAAAGTCCTCATGTCTTCGAGGTCTTCACTCAAGGACTTTGCAACGGCTTAGGGACATAATTTAAGTCTTAGTAAACAGAGAGAACCCTCCACAACACCTTCCAGCTCATCCCTTTTACACAAAGGGCGTGAAAGTACTATAAATTGTACTGCTAACAATAAGCGTCTCATTTGCAGTCGACGTATTCGGCTTAAACAGAATGTGCGAAATGATTTATATTGTACAGCAAACGTTTATAATGTAACTCAAGCCTTATTTTAACCGAATTTGAAAAGAAGGAGGTTCTCAATTCAACTGTATGTTTTTGTATTTTTATTTCGCGATTACTCCGGTAATTTTATGAATTGATTTGGATTTAAAAGATTTTCTTTGGGCTGCCTTGTAGCATAAGCGCCACTTCTGAGCACGATCCTGGGTTTCATCCCCGGGTCGGGCAAAGTGTTATTGGGTTTTTCCATTAGAGATATTCTCTGTAGCATTACGGAGTCTGGAATTGTGATAGGCTCGCCCCTATTACATGGGGCTTATAACATAGCTGGCGAAACATGGGTGTACTGCATACACCTCTGCCTACCCTGAATATAGGTGAGTCGCTATATAAGGTGTTTCTAAATTATCTGCCACGGCTGCAATGGGAGATAATATTGGTTATTTATATTACAATAGTGAAGTAAATTTTTTTATCTAACGTCACAATTTTTTTTCTTTCGTCTGCGTTTTATTGCGTAGGTCTAATTCTGCTCCATGCTCCAATTTTTTTTTTACTGTTCTGGGGTATGAAATTTCTTCACTATTGTAATCTATATACCCAATACTTTCTCCCATTGCCACCGTGGCAGATAATTTAGAAGCACATTATATAATATTATTATATAATGTGCTTCTAAATTATCCTTAGCCCTAGAAGCCCTTATGGGCTTCGACTAGTTTATTGCTAAATTCTATTACAGAGTATGAATATGTCCTTATTATACCCCGTAGCCTGTAAACAGTAGCTTCAGCGCTTTACAGTATAAAAAATAGCAGCGTACAGCGCTTGCAATATTGTAGTAATAAATCATCCTTCTAGCATAAAGTTTAAAGGCGAATATATTGCTACAAATATGATTCTTATTAAGAGAACCAGAATATTTATAACGTTTTTTAAACTTTGAGAGTTTCTAGAAAGAAAAAATCTTGGAGTGTAAAGAAATTATAGAGTGATAACGTCAACAACATTGCCTTGTGCGGAGCGTAAGCAATCTCACAATTGAAATGATAAAATGTCATTTTTTTAAATTATGTTTTCTAGACATTTTTGCAAAATTTAACACAGCTGTTAACCATGTTATAAGCTAAAATGTAACTTTTTCGCTCGTGGAGCCTAGTTGAACTGCAGTCGATCGAGGTATGATCGCGGATGGAGCTCGTGTCGCGGCCGAGTTGTTCATACCTGTGCTTACGGTTTATACTTCTGTAGTCATCTGCGTAGCCTTTTCCCAACTTTGTTGGGGTCGGCTTCTAGTCTTACCGGATGCAGCTGAATACCAGTGTTTTACATGGAGCGACTGCCTGTCAGACCTCCACAACCCAGATGCTGGGTTACACGATACCCCTTGGTAAGACTGGTTGTCAGACTTTCGGGCTTCTGTCTACTCGTAACGACTGTCAAAGATCTACAATTGACAGCCGGGGCCAACAGCTTAACGTGCTATCCGAGGCACGGAGAGTGATAATTAATCTATTATACTTCTGTAGTGTTGCTCTATATTTTCTTTAATACTTTAAGGAAAAAAGCGATTACATGCAGGATTTTTAACCCGCGATCTATTAAGTAAAGTCCTCAGTTGCTCTGCTTCTAAGCTATTCGTAAACCCATCAGTGTTATCGAATTCTCTTCCACATTCAACCATCTCAGATGGGAGTTACATCCATCCTTTGTACGGAATACTAGAGGGCTGAACAATAGAGCGCCTCATTGTCTGCCATGGTGCCAAGCTGTAGCCGACAGCGAAGAGTATTGGGAGGCGTCCGCGTCCTTCTGCGAGGAGGTAGTCTCGTTGAAGGAAGCGGCAGAGCAGGGGGCTTAGCCAAGTTGACTATCTACAATCGCTAACGCTATAGAAAACGAAAGAAATGTATAGGATGACATAACCTTCGATCGATATGTCACGTGACATAACCTTCGATCGATATGTCACGTGACATATCGATCGAAGGTAATGTCATCCTATACATTTCTTTCGTTTTCTATTCGTTAGCGATTGTAGATAGTCAACTTGGCTTCAGGCGGTATGCCTACACTCACCCTGACAAGTGCTGGCAGGCGGCGGTCTCCAGTCCATCACTCCACCAACGAATCAACCGTATAAAATAAATCATTCAATCATTTTAACCAATACACAACCAACACCAACCAACACACCAACCAATTAACCGCAGAATATCATTTAAGAAATATCAACAGTAAAATGAAGAAGAAAATGCCCAATCTTCATGCTCCATTTACTCTACCCCTAAGGAAATCCCCAAATGGCTACCATTAATTAATGGCGTCGGTAATGGCAGTTTCAGTGTTGCTAGCCATAAATTTATTAATTAAGCCAAGTGGTCTCTTTTTTTGAGCAGGTAACATCGTGTGATATATTTGGGGGTTTGTTTTTGTAAGTTATTGAGAGCTTACTGCTTAGTTTAGTTCAGAAAGTCTCTTCTTAGGCTTATTTTTTCCAAACTTTGTCGGCTTCTAACCTATCTTTCACTTAGTCCTTGAACTACGAATTTAAGTCTTAAATTCAATCCTATTTTTGCACATCTTCATCATCTTCCAAGTCTTATTATTCCCAAACGTTAGGGTCGGCTTCTAATCTAACTGGATGCAGCTGAAAATCAGTTTTTTACAGAGCGACTGCCTATCTGACCGGGCAACCCAAAGGGATACGATATTCTGAAGTTAGATTAGTTGTCAGGTTTTTATGAGGGTACTGAGTATGACTCCCTTTAACGACTGTCAAAGATCTTCATGACAGCCGGGGCCAATGGCTTAACGTGCTTTCCGAAGCAGTGATGATGCTTAATTTTTCCAAAATTGCCAATATTTTCAAAGATTGACCTTCTAATAAAACATTTGGACACTCCAAATTTAAATTATGTAAAATCTCTGCTTGTCTTAAAGTGTTAATATCATCCCTTTTAATCCATTAAATACTACCCCGGCATTTATCCAGTTATAATGAACCGGTTATTCCCGGAATACTTACCGGTATTATCCGGTTTTGCCCACAGTAACAAGTAAGGTGCGTTATTAATTTGTAATTACTCAATGAAATTCATGATTTAATATGATTGTTAATAAAAAAGGATTTTCGTGGTAACAAATGGAAAATCTAAATCCTAATCCTAACTTTAACTTCCTAACTAATATTATAAATGCGAAAGTAAGTTCGTTTGTTACCTTTTCACGCCTAAACCACTGAACTGATCATCCTGAATTTTAATACGTTGTCAGATGTACAGAAATGGACATAGGGTACCTTTCATCCCGAAAAAAGTACTGTTCCTGAGGAAAACAACAATAACCGTTCTTATGATGATGGCGCTACGTGTCTTTGGAATAATGATTGAAAGCCGCGGGCAAAAGCTAGTCTATTGCTGATAGGTAGGTTCTATTGCTGATATTGATTAGACCTGCACAGGTTTTAGCTTGCATAAAAAAACACTGACCAAAAAATATGAACTTTACAAAAACTAAAAAATTAGAACGCGGCACTTTTTTTCCTTACCAGCGAACGGCCGGCTGTAAGTGACCGCGACAGGCCGCGAAAGAAATTGCATATCTCAACTTTATTTTTTTTATTATTTTAAGTTATTTTTCTTAATTGTTTTTTAATTAAAATCGTACCAGATGGCAGATGGTAATAATAAGATTATTTGAACTTATTGCAAGACAAAAAAGGCATTTTTTTTTATGCAAGCTAAAACCTGTGCAGGACCAATCTATATCAGCAATAGAACCTATGGTTAACGGGAACTACACGAATTCGGACACATCCTGTATAAAGTGGTAAAATTTGTTTGTTTGCATGGTGTACCTAATCACTGTTGGAATTAAGGGCAGTCTGTCACCTGACCAGACTGCCCATTCCATCCCTTTTCATATTTATATAAATAAATAAAGATTAAGAAAAACTATAAGGATATTCATTGATTTTATATCTTCAAAGTGCGAGCGGGATAGTAGTTTATCGAGATAGGCGCCATATATCAAACAGTCAAGTTCCCACTATGTTTCAACAGGTTTTGTATCAACTCAGGAGTTGCTGACAAGTAGGAATGATAAATATAGATTGTAGTCGCAAGAGATTGCAATGTGGAAGTAATTGGCTTTCTCTGTGGATCATTAACTTGCTGTTGTAGCCATACTTGCTATTTCCTGGCTTAAAAACCGATTGCCTATTTACCCTCAGCATAATTCTAAGGCTCTGGTAAGGTTTGCGGAACAGCCATTGGGTTATTTAGTCATGTATAATAATTTAACAGGAAATTTGAAAAAAAAAACTAATACGGATGGGATTCGAACCCACGATCTTCGGCGTACCGTACCGACGCTCCCAGCGACCGTATCCCATCAGAATCAGTCAAAATTTCAAATCTTTTTCTACGCCTACGTTGGTATCAGTTGTTTTTTCAAATTTCTTATTAAATAATACATTTCAATAATATAGCTTATACATCAGCGGAACTTCCGAAAAGTCAAAGGCTCGTGGCTTGGGTACGAACCCTGACCTGCTCTCCTTGACTACGGAACCCCAAAAAAATTGCAAATTAAATTTTAATTTACACAATAATCCCCAACCAAATCCCCAGCCAACATTTGACCATACAACCAATAATAATAATCCCGACCATTACAAATAGTGCTTTAACAATTAATTTATTATCATTACGGGCCTAAACCTAACAGTTTATACCATTAAAAACACATAATTCAACTAATAACCATTTACAGGGTTGCCGCTTATCGAAAATGCCCGGGGGAACACTGGTTAACCGGTTGTAACTGCATTAAACTGGTATAATGTGGATTACACCGGATATTGGTGTGTTTCGACCGGATAGTTAGCATAATTGGGAGCAGGTGGCAGCCCTAAAGTTTTGAGTGACAACCTTGTTAATAGTTATCTTGATTTGTATTATAGTGTGGATTGTTATAGGAATGGCGTAGATGGTGACCCCTGCGGTCACCAAATGGTTGTCTGTGGTCCGTGGTCCGTTTTTTGTGCAGACTTGGACAGAACGATACATTAATACCTATTTTTTTTACGTATGTAACAGACGTAAGAGACCGTTAATTGGCAAGTCAGAGGTCTCGGGTTCGAACCCAAGGCGCGCCCAAGTCAGAGGTGCGCCTCTGACTTTTCATAAGTTATGTGCGTTTTATAAATTAATTATCATTTTCCGTGCCTCGGATAGAACGTTAAGCTGTTGGCCCCGGCTGTCAATTGTAGATCTTTGACAGTCGTTACGGGTAGTCAGAAGTCCAAAAGTCTGACAACCAGTCTTACCAAGGAGTATCGTGTAACCCAATATCTGGGTTGTGGAGGTCTGATAGGCATTCGCTCCATGTAAAACACTGGTATTCAGCTGCATCCGGTAAGACTGGAAGCCGCCCCTAACATAGTTGGGAAAAGGCTAGGCAGATGATGAGTTAGGTCAAGTTTAAGCTCAGGCAAAGTACGCTTTGTAGACCTCAACCTTAAAATACAGCCTCTTCCAGCACTTGGCTTCATTAAGACCCAAAAATTATTAAATAATTATAATATCGATCATCTTTTCCGGAGTTTTGTTGCGGTACAACTGGAAACTGTGATTATTGTATATTTGTCTAGGTAAAAGTACTTAGATTAATTTGGGAGTACATAATTTTCCTCGTATTATGTAGTTTTTCTATACAGACTGGTTGTTCCCGAGAAAAACGCGTTTAAAAGTACAAACTCTTGAGTTCATTGTCCTTCTGACCGATTTTCGAAAACAGCGGTCTATCTTAACGGGGATTAGCAAATTACGCATGAGATTTTATAGTACACAACTGTGTCAAACACAGGTGCACTCTCACACAAACTTTGTGTTTGGGTGTGTTATGTTATTCTAGCTTATACCGCCCGCGTCTTTGCTTGCGTGGTATGTTAATAAATTGTAGCCTATGTCTTATTCTGATGTACAAGCTACAAAACTGTAAAGTTTCATCAAAATCCTTTCAGTAGTTTTTGCGTGAAAGAGAAACAAACATCTATCCATCCATACATCCTTACAAACTTTTACATTTATAAATATTAGTTGGATTGATATAGTAATTTCTTTCATTGTACACAGTCCTGCCTACCCCGCCACATTTGTCCGGCCGCGATGCACCTGCGGCTGTCGACCTGATACTGTCGCTTTTTATAGCCAAACCGGTCGCGCGATGGTTTAAACGAGATGGGAGCAGTCAAGAAAATAATTGTTTAATAACTTGATAACAGGATTGTTCCTGTAGATGGAAGTTTGGTTTTCTGCGCTGTTTCGCAAGTTTATTCCATGAAATATCTAATATATAAAATTCTCGTGTCACAGTTTTCGTTGCCATACTCCTCCGAAACGGCTTGACCGATTTTGATGAAATTTTGTGCTTATCCGGTATCTATGAGAATCGGCCAACATCTATTTTTCATCTCCTTAAATGTTAGGGGTAGTCCACCCCTAAATTACGGAAATTATTTATATGGCAAAAAGGTTCAAAAGGTGAGAAAAAGGGGTAGAGTAGGGTAGGGTAGCGGTATAGTAGGGTAGGGGTAGGGTAGGGTAGGGTAGCGTAGCGGTATAGTAGGGTAGGGGTAGTGTAGGGTAGGGTAGGGGTAGTGTAGGGTAGGGTAGGGGTAGTGTAGGGTAGGGTAGGAGTAGTGTAGGGTAGGAGTGTAGGGTAGGGTAGGGGTAGATTAGGAAAATTTTTAAATTACTGCCCAACGAAGTGGGCACGGGTTAGCTAGTAGTTACATAAAGATTTAAATATAGTTACATAATATAGCTACACAGCCTGTATCAGTCCACTGCTGGACATAGGCCTCTTCTCATACGCATCGCTTATTTTGTGCACTCCTTAGAAGGCGTTCGACCTTCTTCTTTGCGAATCGAACGCATTTTTTAAAAATATTTTTAAATTTTTCCACCCCAAAACTCCGCCACGCGTTTGCCTTTAATCGCCAGTTCGTCACACTGGGTAAGTGGTGGCGATCGCAGTAGCAGATAGTTGCTATTTTGTATGTTGTGTATTACACAGTAGGATGCTGCTGTCCATCCTCCAGATTTTTCCCTTTGTCGCTTCTTACATTCTTCTCTTACTACTTACTATACTACTACTACATTATTACTTCTACTATATTTCTTTCTCTTTTTTATATTTCTTCAATTTTTTTTTTATATTTCACATTGTGGAGAAGTTTCATTTAAGAATAGTATGACAACTCCTTATTTGTTAATTGTTGTTTTATTATGTTACTCACTAATTCATGAAAAGTCAAGGAATGAGACACAATAAGAATTTATTTATAAGTACCGTTGGAATGCAAACAATTGATCATAGGTTGTACTTGTGTGAATTTTTTTATTTTATTTCTTAACCTTAAAAAAAAACAAAAAAGAAATACGCATCGAATTCAAAACTTCCTCTATTTTAAGTCGGTTAAAAACTCAGTCACCTCGACTTTACAATGCCTTCTCCACTATCATCGTTGTAAATGACGTCGTCTTTTCACTTCAGCCGAGTATCGATCTCAAATGACATAGCAACTCTGAAAATAGTCAACTAATTCTACTATTTACTACCAAAAAGCTGAAATATTTCACGCCTCTTCAGTTTTAGAGAAACATGACAGAGTCATTTACCGTTTTTATTTAGGTTAGCTATCTAAAGCCTCGAATAAGGATAAAACGAGTCAAATAAGGCTTAATCGATACTTGTAATTTTGGTATCGATACTTTTTGACGATAAGTAACGATCCGATAACTATCGTATCTAAAGGGATACGATATACAATTACACTAGTTACTCCAGTTGTTAGATTAACCCAAAGTTGATACGGGGGTCAGATAGGCAATTATTTTGTAGAAGACGAATATCTAGCTAAGTAGGTAAATGCATGGTGTTTGATTAACACTACCAGTATATTAAATGAGGCTGATGACAATTAGTGTATGATTTTCAACAGTATACTGAGAGAGTATGGGTTGTTTAAAAGTTTAGAGAACTTTCAGACGAGTTGTGACAGCCTCAAATTGCCTATTGCCCGCTTTGTAGTATCAATGTGTCTTGTCAAATGCGCAAATAGATTAGCTACACTATTGTCCATTTTCAACTTAAATAAAAAAACATTTACGCGTTTAAGCAGAATGAAACGTATCGTCCGAATTAACGTCTGATCGAAAAATAATCATTTTATTTGGGAAAATATCAGATCTTTTAAGTAAGTAAAAACTTACATTCATTGCCCAATAACTTAAAGAGTTATCAATACAATTAAGTAATGCAGGTGTCGATATTTTTATAAGAATCTCAAATGAGTATCGATAGTTTTCAAACGATGACGAAAGTATCGATACCAAAGTGATATCGTATCATCCCTAATCGTGACAACGCATTTCAGCTTGTCAAACCAAGAAAAAAAATATGTTTCGAATGTTTGTGAATTCTTAAGCTAGTTGGGGAGGTTTTGTATAGCGTTTCAGTTTGAAAACATTTGTGAAGTGAACTTAATTATTACTTGAAGGTTTTTTATAGCCAAAGGTCGGCTGAGGTCTCACGTTTGACTTTTAAACATTCAATCCAATTAGTTTATTTCCAAGAACATGGTACATCTCACTTTTTTTAAATTATGATTAAAAAGGTGAGTGTTTGATTCATTAGAATACCCACCTGGTAGAAAGCGGTGCTGTCGTCTACAATGAAACACACCAATGTTTTAATCAGGAGAACGTATGATTCAGGCTTGACCCCCAGATAACTTAACAGTAATGTCGAATTTTAAAGAGGCTCTAAAATGTATCTGAAAATAAAATTACACAATTGTATGGTTTATAATTGTCTCATTTCGATTTCTGAAAGAATGCCCAGCTAAAAAATATTATCAGGGCAATTAATTAACATAAATTAATTAATTTTTGAAATTATTGCAATTTCAATAATGTAAGGTATAAGTATATCTGTGGTGTGTTGTGGCATCGAAGCTCCCAAACGGGTGATCCCGATCCCGATTTTGTTTTTTTTTTTCATTTGCAAGGGACTAATTCGAGAGTGCTCTTCGCTAAAAAAATTGTATAAGGATTTTTTTTATTAAACGATTTTACTTAGCTTGACCTGTTTATTATTTGGTTCAAACTTATTAATCGATATTTCACCCCCTTTCTGTTGAAAAATTGATCTGATATTTAGTGCAGAGCTTTAGTTTTGACGACAAAAACGTTTTATGTAAAAAAAAATTAGTTACATTATTATTTTTAAGTTACGCTTGTTATGTTTTTATTTCTGTTTTTGTTTTTAATTCTTGTCTACTTCTAGCACACAGCCGTCCACTAGTGCTTCGTAAGTGCTCCGTAGACCGGACGCGACAACAAACTATTTTTTATACAAGCACATCACATTATCCGTACCTATATCTATTTTATTAACGTTTTAACTAACAGTGAGAAAACTTGAACCAGTTTTAATTAATTCGGTTTAAGTAGAATGAAGAACTAATGCAGCTTTGCAAGCGCGTAAGACTAAGTTCGAACATGGTTCGAACCTAGAATGTATGAAAATTAATTTTTCAATGACGTCATGTATTTTCTTAGTTTTTGGTATTGGTCAATACCAATACCAATGTATGGCGGACTGTTTTCCGCAGGTCCACGTCTTAACGCGTATTCTGCGTGATGGTGGGAATAATTCTGGTGGGAATTTTTTTTTTTTATTCCAGCCACCCTAGCTCCTCGAGAAAAGCCAGCAGCTTCTTAATGTTGCTAACCGCCTCGTGAAGAGTACTTGGGTTTTCTTAGTTAATTCACGTTTCAAATAAAAAAATGTAATCAAAATCGATCCATTCGTTTAAAGGTAGACACGGACAGACACACAGTCATGTCAAACTTATGACACCCCTCTTTTTGCGTTGGAGGTTAAAGGTCAATTTCTACTTTTTTGTTTGTCCGTGCCGAACTTCAAAGCGGCTGGACCGATTTTGATGATTGTTTTGGTGTGGGATAGAGTAGTTTCCTAGCTGGTTCATGAATCTGGTAGGTGTATTGCGATCGGGTTAAATGAGAACCACGGGGACGAAGCCATGTGTAAAAGAGAAAGAAAAAAAAGCATTTATTAACTTTTGGATAAACGGACGCTACAATATTACGGAGGTCAGCTAGTCATAAATAATTTAATGTTAGCAGTATAGTTGGGTTTTTTAAAGCTTTTAGCCGTAAAACAACAAGTATCCCGGTTCATTAGTGCTTAAACAACTAATTACTTAGTCTGTGATATTGGCGACATTCTGGTTTTAAGAGGGTTGCATTTATGTCACAGCTCGTAGGAAACAGCTAGCTTAATTCACACGGAAGCTAACTGGCACCAACAAGAAGTCAGAGCTGAGGTGGGCTCTATGCTTTAGATTATAAGAATTGATAAGGATAGTGGGTGAAAAGAAAATTTATGTAAGGTTTATAGCACTACATTTCAAGCGCGTCTCCGCTTTTCTACTTTAAGTGTTAAAATAAAACTATTGGCGTTGGTACTTATAACATCTTTAAAAAAGTGACTTAAGAGTCGTAAATGACTACATTACAATCATATGAACTAACTGTATAAAACACTAGCTTTGGCCCTTCAATGTGAAAGCGAGATAGAGATTAAGCGAGATATGCGTCTTAATCAAAAAATGAGGAGGTTCTCAATTCGATTGTAGAAATTGTGTATTCTTTTTTTTGTTAACTTTGTGCCGAGTGATCTAGCTGTAGCGTATGACCTGTCTTAAAAAGTATTTCTATAATTAGCACTATCTATAGGATTCTTTATAAATAGAATGTATATTAATATCGTGGGAACTCACACAAGATTACCACAAGAAACTAAAATATACAACAAGTAACAAATGCGTGAGTAATGTTCACCGGACGTGAGTCGTAAGTAAAGCTGTTTAAGTCATACTTCACTGAGTCTAGTTTCGTATAACTTTGTGTCGTGATAACCTAGTGGTATGACCGTCGACTGGTGAGTCAGGTTGCAGGTTCAAACCCAAGACGCGCCAACTCTGACTTTCCGTAAATTAAGTGCGTATTAATTAATTGAGTGTGGTTGATATAGGAGGATTTAATGGCTGCTTCCGATAACGCGGTCAGCGTCGCTACTTTCTGGGCCGGTTCAATATAATAAAAAAAAAAAATGTTTGCTATCGAAACGATAAGAAGATTGAATGTGGTTTCAGGCCTAAGAATAGAACCACCCCTACTCGTCCCGCGGGTGTCTCATTTGACATAACCAATATTCAGCGCGGCGCACCAATATCCACTGGGGTAGTACAGCGTAGTTTTTGAAGTAGCCGACGAAGGCTTTCCAGTACAAGTCGGTGCACGGCGGCGTCTCTTTGTGTCGGCAAAAACAAAGCGCGCAAACTATTTAAACGGATGACCTGTATATACAGATAAAATGGTAGGTCTGTACAGGCGCCTCAATTTGAAAGCTACCCCATAAAATATTTTAGTAGTTTCTGCCGTGAATTTTATGAGTCTGTCATGAAGAGTCCTCATAAACTTTTAGTTATGACTTATGACAACATGTTATTTCTTTTTTCTCTTTTTTAATTCATGGATGGCCGAGCCTGTGGGGTAGTACGATAAGGGTAGTACTACTTTCACAGAATATTGTCGTGAATAACGACCGGAGAGAGATCAGGCGCGGGGCCAACGGCTTTACGTGCTTTCCGAGGCATGAAGCCAGTGCTAAATTTATAATACGCACATAACTTGCGAAAAAATCAGAGGTGCGGGCCTTGGGTTTAAACCTGCTACCTCTGACTCACCAGTCGACGGTCATCATCATCAGCCTGTATTAGTCCACTGCTGAAAATAGGCCTCTCCCAATGCGCGCCACTATTCTGCAATTATTGGAGGTATAAATGCATATAATCACCACGCTGGGCAAGCGGGTTGGCGATCGCAGTAGCAGATGATTACTGTTACACAGAATGAGGCTGCTGCCCATCCTCCGGATCTTTCCCTTTGTCGCTGCTTACGACACCCGCGGGAAGAGTAGGGGTGGTTCTATTCTTAGGCCGGAAACTACAAGGCACACCTTAATGTTTGGTGAAACCTATTTGAGAGACGACGATAACATTCAACTACGGTCCTTCTGCTTTAAAAGCAGATGTGATCTGCCATTTCGGGTTCATGTGCTGGTAATGTTTAAAAAATGTGAGGAAACCAGCACACTTGAGAGATTTTTCAAAGGGGTATAAAGCTAAGATAAAAGAAGAGGCCTTCAGACAGAGGTTTAATCTCAGGTTGACACCAGGTTGTTCATCAACTATACGAAAACGAAAAAGAAGATGATAGTGCCTATCCAAGGTCGGCCAATTGGTCCTAGATATTGCTGAAGCTGATGTAGTTATTGATCATGCCGTGTGGTTTCCGGCCTAAGAATATAACCATCCCTACTTGTCCCACGGGTGTCGTAAAAAGCGACGAAGGGAAAGATCCGAAGTATGGGCAGCAGCATCATTTTGTGTAACAGTAATCATCTGCTACTACAATCACTAACCCGCTTGCCCAGCGTGGCGTTTATGGGCAAATACTTCCAATGAGCGCACAATAGTGGCGCGCATAGTGAGAGAGGCCTATGTACAACAGTGAACTTGTACAAGCTGATGATGTTGATGATGATTAGTTATGAAAGTCTTTCGTGAACTTCAAGCCAGTAACTAGCAAAGCGACTGGCAAAGGCAAGGAATATGGGAATCTAGTATTGAAGGTTAAGATTTACTTTGGATCGCCGAGCTCAGAGGGTGTCTATTAGGAGTTTCTTATCAGAAATGGTGTCAAACCTCTGCTAAACAATTCAGTGATGACGGGCGAGATGTTTGATAAAATATAAAGGCATGTTGTTCCTAATTGCTATGTTCATTAGGCCCGTATTTCAGGAGGCCCTTTATTCAAGTGCTCTTTTATATTTCGTTCGGATAAATCTTAAATCTTTTGTTTGGTTCAAAAGTAGGCCAATGGCCGGATAAACAAGTTTCGCGATGAATTAGAAACAGATTTTTTTGGACAAGCTACCTAATTGTTGGGATGTTTTATTCTCTGGATTTAACTAACTGAGTTACATGGTTTGATTTTAAATAATGATGCCCTACGCTTAGATTTTCTTGTGATCGGAAATCGTAACGAAAGAACGATTTTGGGATAAACTAAAAATAGAAACTAATAATATTATGACCAAGACGGACGTTCTAATAACCTTGAGAAAGGTCAGGTCAGGAGAACCCTAAACCGACGAGCATGTATGAAGAGCGTGATGAGAGTGAATGAGGCAAAAGAGGTATGCAAGGATCGTAGCAAGTGGAAATCCGTTGTCTCTGCCTAGGGTCTCTGGGAAACAGGCGTGAGTCTATGTAAGTATGTAATATTATAATAATTAATTTAACTTTTTTAGTTAATCTAAGACACCACTGATTAACAGTGAAGAAAACATCGTAATTAAAGCTGGACTTAATAGTCTGATGAATAGTCAGAATCAGATGAATAGAATAATGTCTTTGCTATTACCCCAGTCATTTGGTACGAAAAAAGGGGTTTACCTGGAAAGTTTTTAGGGAGTCTTGAAAATTGGTATCTTTATAGATTTTGACGTGCTCTTTCCGAATTTCGACTTTGCCACCTCGTAACTTTTGCGCATACGCCGCCATCTTGGAAAAATGGCGCCAAATTGCAGTTTTTCGACAATATCTCATTTCCTACTCATTTTACGATAAAAATACTTTAGACAACATTAAAGCTGAGAAAATTTCCTACAATTTATGCCTAAACAATATTTTTCTACGATCAATCGTTTTGGCATACGAGCGCCGCAAAGTGTACTTAACCATGCGTTTAGGCTAAAAACGTATTTCCATTTTTTTTTATTTATAAATAACGGTACACGGCGCGTTTTTTTTACGACACTGCTGCTTGGGGCCGTGGACTATTTGCAAAAAAAAAAAAAAAAAAAAGTCTCTCCCAACGCCTGGGGCAGGGGATCTTGGGGATCGCAGAGTAGTTGTTGCAGTTGTTCCCTTAGTCGCTTTCTATGTCACCCTTGGGATGTTATAAGTGGGTGCTATTATACTCTATGGGGGGGTAGGCCTAACCGATAACCGATTAAGCCCCCACCAGGTAGACCGACGACATCATTAAGAGTCGTAGGTAGCCGCTGGATGCAAATTGCAAGCGACAGTTGAAATTCATTAGTACATTTTGCGGCGCTCGTACGCCAAAACTATTGATTGTAGAAAAATAATGTTAAGGCATAAATTGTAGGAAATTTTCTCAGCTTTAATGTTGTCTAAAGTATTTTTATCGTAAAATGAGTAGGAAATGAGATATTGTCGAAAAACTGCAATTTGGCACCATTTTTCCAAGATGGCGGCGTATGCGCAAAAGTTACGAGGTGGCAAAGTCTAAATTCGGAAAGAGCACATCAAAATCTATAAAGATACCAATTTTCATGACTCCCTAAAAACTTTCCAGGTAAAACTACCAAATGACTGGACTATATAGATTTGTTGATATACATAAAACTTAAAAACTCCATCATCTGCCTAGCCTTTTTCCCAACTATGTTGGGGTCAGCTTCCAGTCTTACCGGATGCAGCTGAATACCAGTGTTTTACATGGAGCGACTGCCTATCAGACCTCCACAACCCAGATACTGGGTTACACGATACCCCTTGGTAAGACTGGTTGTCAGACTTTCGGGCTTCTGACTACCCGTAACGACTGACGATAAAACTTAAAAACTACGATAGTTTAATGCTCGATCATTCTCTGTATGAGTAGAGGCCTTTATTACACTGCAGTAGGACAGTAATTACAAGCTGATTAATTTATTTGTAAAATAAATCACCTCATTACAGGAAAACATAAACATGGACTGAAAGCTTAGAAATTTATGACTGGATTCGAACCTGCGATCTTCAGCAGTCCATCTTAATACCACTACGCCATCACAAGTTTTATTAACCAGTATTTATTTGTTGTTCTTCAGAGAATACGACAAAAATCCTAACATCCGAGTGCTCTGCCGGCCCTCAGCGGAAACAGCGCAATAATACCGACTGGTTTATTGAGTCGTAAATATGGCTAGCTCTTCCCATTGTAAGGACGCGGCCATGATAGGGAACTAAACTTCTAATCTTTTATCTTTTAATCTGTAGTAAAATTCAATATAATCTTCTTCTTATCGTATGGTTGATGAACAACCTGGGGGGTTAGCCAAGTTGATTATCTACAATCTCTAACGAATAGAAAACGAAAGAAATGTATAGGATGACATTACCTTCGATCGATATGTCACGTGACATAAAATGTCATCCTATACATTTCTTTCGTTTTCTATAGCGTTAGCGATTGTAGCTAGTCAACTTGGCTAAGCCCCCTGGTGTCAGGCACGCACATGGCTTTACACACCATTGAAAAATGTATCAGGTGTTCTGGTCACCATCACGATGTTTTCCCTCACCGTTTTAGCAACTGATAATTAAATTATAATACGCACACAACTTACAAAAAGTCGGAGGTCCGCGCCTTGGGATCGAACTCGAGACCTCCGACTTGTCAGTCATACCACTAGGCTATCGGTGCTTTTAGTAATAAAATATTAGTGGTGTGATAGCCTAGTAGTATGATCGTTGACTCGCAAGTCAGAGCTCTCAGGTTCAAACCCAAGGCGCACATTTCTGACTTTTCGTAAGTTATGTGTGCATTATAAGTTAAATTATCAGTTGCTCCGTGCCTCGGAGCGCTCGTAAAGCCAATGGCCCTTCGCCTGATCTCTCCGGTCGTGTCGGATTGCCGTCCCATCGGACTATGAGAGTGAGGGAATAGAGAGTGCGTCTCTATTTGCACACACACTTATGTACTTACTATTATATCTCTTGAGTAGTTGGCTAAATTTCGTTGAGATTGGCCACTGTATTACTTTTAATTATACTATTAAAAACGGTCTCTAATACCGAGGTAACATTAAGAATGAGTCTTTATCAAAATAGTCAGCGATGAAGTTCTATATTTTATACTATAGCTATATTACAGCGTTCGTAGCTTTTAATGATTAAGCTTTATATCGTTTTAACAATAAAAACTTTGATTTGTTGAAAATAGCTTGTGTTGCTTGCCTTGGCCGTGTTCTGGATGGGTAAGCAAACTGTTTTTTTTAAATACTACATATTATAAGACAAAGTCCTTCTTCTTCTTCTTCGTCTTCGCTATTCTACCTCTACGCTACCCCTACCCTACCCTACTCTATCCCTACTCTACCCAACTTCTACTCTACCCCCTATCCTACGCTACCCCACCCCTTTTTCTCACCTTTTACTTTACACACACGACTTTTACACATATTTCGAAACCAAAATTATCCAAATCGGTCAAGCCGTTCTCGAGTTCGGCGAGACTAACGAACAGCAATTCATTTTTATATATATAGATTAGGATAGTGCCCGTTGCCATATAACGGGCACAGTTTTAAGCTCAGTGATGCTGAGTATTTTCATTAAGATTCTAATGGTAATCGAACCTGGACTTCAAGCTCATCTGATGTTTGCTACCTCTAGGGCCTCTACAACAAAGCCTGTCTTGAACAACATGCTTTTTTTCTTTTTTAAAAAGATAAACACTTCGCTGCTTACCCCGTTTCGCTTTAAACTCAAGTAAGCTATAAGAAAACTATTACGTTAAAGACCTAATACACTTATCCTGCGCAGGCGTATTAAGATAATTTTGTGAAAGTACTCTAAATGTCAGTACTTGATTTTTATTTAATCTACCTGCTGCCCGGCGCGACTTCGTACGCCTACGGTAGAGTACCCTAGCCTACCCCTACTCTACCCCTGCTCCTACTTTACCCCACCTCACTACACTACCCTACACTACCCCTACCCTACCATACCCTTACCCTACCCAAGGGGTTCCCTTACTTTTAATATTTATTCTGCTATTTGGGACAGAAAAAGACACAACAAATCAAAAACCATGAAAATTGGTCCAGCTGTTCTCGAGTTATGTACAGTCACGGACTTTAATTGATGAAACCCGATTTGCATTAGGTACACGGCTAAAATAAGATTAGTGCAAGTGGCTCATCAATTAAAGTCCGTGACTGTACCTATAGATTTATGAAGGTATAATTACTGAATTTTTTTTGGGTGATGAACAATGAAATCCTACAAATATTTGTCTGCGCATCATTTTAAAGTAGCTGGACCTATTTTGATAAATTTTTTGTTTAGATTTGATCAGATCCCTAGATAGTTTATATTATAGAGAGACGCGTATGTCCCGCTAAGCGTACACGCAGGATAGTGTATAGAACCTTTAAAAGGTTTATATTTAGAACCGTCTCCTACAAAACCTCTGCTACCGGCGTACAAACGGGTTTGAGTGCAAAGGATATGGTGTCGTATTCATAGGCTATACGCACTTCCAGCTTGTACAGATTAAAAATTAATAAAGCGGCCTTTTCAGACTGAATTTTGGGAAAAATCCTTTTCGTTCAAATCGAAGTTTGATATAGAGAGTGCAGATAAATATAAGTTTTCTTTTGACAACCAGAAAAAATATTCAAAATATGAAACAACAGATTGTTACTATATCTAGTAAATCACTGCCTAGTCGAATTATAAGGGATATTCTTTGCATCGACAGCCTCGTTGGTCTAGTGGTAGCAAGCGCGACTGCTGAGAACGAGGTCCTGGGTGCGATCCCCGGGTCGGGCAAAGTCTTATTAGGTTTTCAATTAGGAAATTCTCAGTAACAGCATGGAGTCTGGAATTGTGCTCGGTTAATGGTAATAGACTCGCTCCCTATTACATGGGACTTATAACATAGGCGGCGAAACGTGGGTGTTCTGCTTGCATCTCTGCCTACCTCTGGGGAATACAGGCGGGAGTCTATGTTATTATGTTCTTTGCAAGCACTTAAAACTGTTGCTGTCAAGTTTGTGTTAAAATTATAAATTTAAAACTAGACTATGAATACTTCTCTCTGTATCTTAAGTTAAGTGACTTTATAATCATTTTGTTTGTTACAAATAACATGTTTTGTGTTCTAAGATGTAAGAAATGTAGACAAAGCCGGATGTATACATTATATTAAGTAAAGGGTGTTCAGTAAAAAAATATACAAACAACAATACAAATCGCAAAAAAAAATCAGCTGTTCCATACATTTTGTTGAGTCATGTGAACATAAATGTATGGAACAGCTGTTTTTTTTTTCGCGATTTCAGGGTTGGTCCCATAGTAAAAGTTGTTCATTATGATGCGTTTAATGACCCCTTTTAAGGAAGCTGGTATTTTACAAATAACCCTCTCACTCTCAATTCCCTCACTCTCTAGGCCGATGGAACAGCAATCCGTCAAGACCGGAGAGAGATCAGGTGCAGGGCCAACGGCTTTACGTGCTTTTTGAGGCACGGAGTAAGTGATAATTAATTTGTAACACACATGTAACTTACAAAAAGTCAGAGGTACCTTGGGTACGAACCTGAGACGTTGATTTGCTAGTCAACGGTCACCACCACTAGACCATCACCAATCCAATGGTAATAATACTAGACACGCCATTAGTATAAGCTTGTAACTGAGCTATGCACAATTTTCAATTGAATTAAAGTATTAACATAATTATGTACGTTCCTATATCCCTACCTAACTCGGAAACACAAATCCTGAACAATTTAACACCTCGTACGCGTAACCGCGTAACGGAAGAGGAAGTCACTCGTTTCCCGCCGAAAAACGCGCGTAATTTTTTTTCAGCGCTTAAGCCGTTATGACGTGGCTTCCGGTTGGATTTCCGTGACGTCACGTGTCGTGTGACGCGCTTCCGTTTAGATTATGTTAGGGAAATATGACGGGGGTAATTTTATCGAGCTTTTAACAAAATGAAGTTGGGATTTGCTTTTCTGGTAATAATATTATGTAGAATAATTTTCCAGTTGTACAGTGATAGCTTAGTGGTATAACCGTTGACTGGCAAAACAGAGGTTTAAGGTTCGAACCCAAAGCACGAATCTCTGACTTTTCGTAAGTTATGTGCGTATTATAAATTAATTATCATGTACTCCGTGCCTAGGATAGCACGTTAAGCTGTTGGCACTGCGCCTGATCTCTCTCCGGTCGTGTCGGATTGCCGTCCCGTCGGACTATAAGAGTGAGGGAAGGAGAGTGCACTAGTGTTTGCGCACACACTTGTAAAACAAAAAGAATCTGAGATTCATGCCTCGGTTTCGAAGCTACGACCTTTTACTTGGAAGTAAACGGTTTTATTCAAACTCTGACACAATACTACGAATACACACAAACATTAATTTGAGACAAACAGACAGGTTATTGTGTATTGTTATATAACACATTGTTTTAACAGTAAATAACTGAGAACTTTTGGTCAAATAATGTATTTTTTCCCCTACCGTTGTGTCTCACATATTAATCATCTATTAGATACTAATATTGATATTACAATAAATAAATAAATAGCAGCCTGTAACTGTCCCAATATAGGGCAAAGGCCTCTTCTCATACAGAGCTGGATTGAGCATTAATCACCACGCTAGCTCAATGCGGGTTGGCGATTTCAGACTATTAAAGTCCAGGTTTCCTTACGATGTTTTCCTTCACCGTTAGTCAGTTGTGTCAGATTAACTAAGAAAGTACATATGACATTGAAAAAGTCACATTAGTACATGCCAGGTTCGAACCCACATCCACGCGCTTGCAAAGCGGGTCCGTAACCAATGCAATATTATTATAATTAATATATATGTGCGTGTAGAGTCTGGCCTAAGACTAGAACCACCTTTACTCGTCCCGCGGGTGTCGTAAGAAACGACAAAGGGAAAGATCCGGAGGATGAGCAACAGCATCCTTCTGTGAAACAGCAATCATCTGCTACTGCTATTACCAACCCAGCCTTGCCCAGCGTGGCGATTATGCGCAAATACCCCCGATGAGCGCACAATAGTGGCGCGCGTTGGGAGAGGCCTGTATTCAGCAGTGGACTAATACAGGCTAGATGATGATGATGATGAACACGCAATATAAATTACTTATAAAAAAAACAATGCAACACCGCATCCTGGCTATGATTTTGCAGCTGACTTGTAGTCCAGAAGCAATTCGCTGCATTGTCCATCTTGCTTCCTAAATCGATACCATGCACGACGACATACCGATGGATTTTCTATCGAGTTTCATTTCTCAAACATTGATTTTTCTTAATCGTATAGTTGATAAACAGCCTGATGTCAAAATTTAAACCGCTTTTAGGCCTCTGGCTCTGACATAGCTGCCTGCTTACATGTGTAAGCTATGTCAAAGAAATCGAAATCGTCGAAAAATCTCTCAGGTTTGCTGTTTTCCACCGTTTTATCAAGTAACCGTTTTAGCAAATGCACATAATGCCGAAAAGCCACAGATGCCTGAATTTTGAAGCTACGCCCAGTCATATCATGACTAGGCTATCACTGTTCAAAGCTTTGACGAATTAATGAAACAACCTTTTGACCACAGAAATTTAAATAATAATTTCTGTGCTTTTGACGGATTTTCTTTGCGTAATAATATTTATTTACTTGTCAAGTCCTGAAGCTTCGAGTGCCAACTGCCAAGCCAGTCAATAAAAGGAAAAAAAATATGATGAATTCATTCGAGTTCAACTGGTAGCAACGGCATGACGGCTGAAACTTGAGTCAACAACAAAACTATGTATTTATGAAATGCCTGACAACTGTTGTTAGTTGTTCTGTCGACCATACATGTTTGGTTTGACATTGTTGCTGGGGCAGACAGGTTTCTAAGTTCCACAAAGTCAAAGTCAAGGGTGACTTTATTTTCGCTGTTGGTGATGTAATTCGTTTAATAATTTGTAATTAATGACTAACTTGTGTTAGACAGGTGTTTTTCTCGAAGGTGGTAAGTTACTAAGGTAGCACTGATAGCCTAGTGGTATGACCGTCGACTGACAAGTCAGAGGTCTCGAGTTCGATCTCAAGCCGCGCACCTCTGACTTTTTGTAAGTTATGTGCGTTTTTTGTCCGGCACGGAGTAAGTGATAATTAATTTATAATTATCACTTACTCTGTGCCTCGTACAGCACGTAAAGCCGTTGGCCCTGCGCCTGATCTCTCTCCGGTCGTGTCGGATTGCCGTCCCATCGGATTAAGTGGGGGAATAGAAAGTGCACCTGTGTTTACGCACACACTTGTGTACTATAAAATCTCCTGCGTAATTGGCTAATCTCTGTTAAGATTGGTCACAATGACCGAAATTCGGTCAGGAGTTACATGAAGATTCAATAAAAAACCCGTGATACAAAACGAAAGGTGAATCGTTTAACCACTAAGCCAATCATGTCACAAAACTAGCTATTTACCAACATTACCCAGAGCTCTACCTACCCTCAGACACAAAGCGTGAAGCGTAAGACAGTCGATCCAAAGGAATGCAATATCTTTGAACTAACTCTGAATAACTCTAAGGAATTTCTAACAAATATACGATAGTATATGTAACTGACAATGTGTTTAATTCAGACGTTTTGTAGATTGTCTAGAACTCTAGAGTCTAGGTAATAGTACATTGCATTGGCTGCAAAACTTAGTACTTACCACACTTTTGAAATTGGAATTTCTCTTAAACTAGAAAGTAAAGTAAACTTTATTGTTTTAAATTGAGTAAGGTAAGGTATGTTACATATACTTATGATAATGTTACATCAATCAGCCCGTTTTGAGCATACAATATTTTTAGGAAAAGAAACTATTGAGAATTTATACTAATAACAATAAAACTAAAATAAATATATTAGTTTACAATCAAATTACCTGCACGGCTTATTTTTGTATATTTTGGTTTTAACTTCTTTATCGTATGGTTGATGAACAACCTGGTGACAGTGTTTAAAACACCCAGGCCTCTGGCATGGCTTTACACGCCGCCGTTAAAAATGTCTCAGAAGGTGTGCTGGTTTACTCACCATGTTTTTCTTCACCGTTTTAGCAAGTGATAATTTATTTATAAAACGCACATGAACCGGTTAAGTCAGAGGTGCCTGGGTTTGATCTTTGACTTGGAAGACCATTGGTCATGTCACTAGGCTCTGCTTATTTCCCATTGTCTAGACATTCTTCAATTTGCCGAATTATACCCACACATTGCCAGTAACAATATACTGGGTTGTGTTTTCAAGTATCATGCTTTAAAATGTATTAGAACTGTTTGGTAGAGCTTGTTATTCATAAAAGGGTAGGCAGAGGCGCTATAAAAATAGAGACGTAGATTTTTTTTTTTAAAAAGACTACTCAATTGGGAATTTTTAATTGTGGAAAAACGGCAATTTGCATTATTAACCTTTCTTTCACATTTAAAGACAAGTGCGCATGTCTGTTTTCTCACTTTTTTTTTTTGAAAAGCAAAAATATTGTTTTGGTTTATACCTACGGAAGCTATATACAGTGGCACGGATTAACGGGAACGCCCTCTGTTAGTATGTACTGTACATACAACAACAGTATGTAAACATAATGAATTATAAAATATCATTTTGTAAATATTATATCAATATGATCCATCTGTTTAAAATTACCTAGAGTATTTCTTGCAACTCATGATTGTAAATAATTGTTCTATAGGATGAAATATAAATTACGAGCATCCCTAAAAGGGGTCATGAATTTCATCATTATGAACCACTTTTACTATGGGGCCAATCCTGAAATCACGAAAAAAAATCTGCTGTTCCATACATTTTGTTGAGTCATGTGAACATAAACACTATTTTAATTACATTCACATAATGCTGATATAGATATATATATATAATTTTAACAGGAATATTGTTAAAATTGAATTGAAATAATTAAATATAACTGAAAATTTGCATTGTAAACATATAGCGCTCTTCCTCCTCTCTCCTAACTAACTATGCTGTGCCCGACAGGGTCCATAGTTGATACCTTATCTTATGTATACCAACTGTTATGTAACATTATGGAACGCAATAAAGAATTGAGAATTGAGAATCATGAGTAGGTATTATAATTATATATATATAATTATATATAATTTTAAACAGATCAATCATATTTATAAAATGATAATTTATAGTCATCATTATTTTACAAATTTCATTATAAAGATGTTGTCATACGTATGTGTACTATCTTTTACCTGCGGTTCTACTCACGTTAAATCATGATTCAAAAAATACGTGGCGCCATCTATCTATCATAAAAACGTTATAAGAAATAATTAAAATTAAAACATGGAAGTTATGTTTCTGGAGATACCGCGTTCCCGTCCCTAAACGAAATCCAAGAAACTGCCGAGATAAAATCATCCTCTAGTAGTCCTCCAATAGTCCTCTCCTTAATATAGGCCTCTCCCAATGCGCACCAATTTTGTGCGCTCTATGGAGGTAGTTACCCATAATCGCTACGCTAGGCAAGGGGATTGGCGATCGCAGTAGCAGATGATTGCTGTTACACAGAAGGATGCTGCTGCCCATCCTCTGGATCTTTCCCTTTGTCGCTTCTAACGACACCCGCGGGACAAGTAGAGGTGGTGCTATTCTTAGGCTGGAAACCACACAGCTCCGAGATAAATATAAATAGATAAATATCCGAGATACTGTATAGTTGTTATACTGTGGTATTATCCAAATAGATTCACTAGTGTATATTTCTTGCAAATACCTAAACGTTATTTATTTTTGCACACGTCTTTAGGATTTTCGTATTGGTAATGAAAATTCAGCTGTTTGACTACTAATTACTAAATTCATGTCTTTTATACTAAACTAATTAACATATCAATAGAAATATTTAATCATCCTTCAACATTGAATTAACATAACATTGTTTTGAATTATTTACGAAATAAAAATAACTATTCATTTATAAGCTATCCCTACTGGTTAAATATTGACTAAAAGCCACAAAATTATAAATTAAATTTAAATGGTTACCATAGCTATTTTTTTTTAAAACCCATTGCGTTAGGTATGTATATAATTATTTCAGCGTGTACTTTTTCATACGCTTTTATCGTTTGTAAAAACTATCTCGTCTGACTATAAGAGGGAAATGTACAGTCCACATATACTTAAGCAGTATTAACAGTTTTGTGTGGTTTCCGGCCTAGGAATAGAACCACCCCTACTCGTCCCGCGGGTGTCGTAAGAAGCGACAAAGGGAAAGATCCGGAGGATGGGCAGCAGCATCCTTCTGTGTAACAGCAATCATCTGCTACTGCGATCACCAACCCGCTTGCCCAGCGTGGCGATTACGAGCAAATACCTCCAGTGAGCGCGCAATGTGGCGCGCATTGCGAGAGGCCTATGTTCAGCAGTGGACTAAGGCTGTTGATGATGATTATTTAATCTTTTTCCCTGTGGCCTATTCTTAAAATACCGTGTTGTTCATTGATAAAGGTATTTAATAGTACTACATTAGAACCAGTTTATCAGAACGAAAATTGTTGTTTTTAGGGTTGCGTAGTGTAATCGGGAACCCATAAATAATATTTCAAACACAATATTTGTAAACTCATTATCCTCCTAGCCTTATTATTTCCAAATTATGTTGGGGTCAGCTTCTAATCTAACCAGATGCCTCCGCAACACAAAGGGATACGATATTCTAAGGTTCGATCAGTTGTCAGGATTTTATGTGGGATTTTTGTGTGTCGTGCACACGAAAAGCACCTTTACTTCTACGCAATAAGGGTGCTGTCAATGTCAACATTTTTAACCGACTTCCAAAAAGGAGGAGGTTCTCAATTCGTGTGAGGTATCGTTTGAATGGGCTTTTCATAAGGATTTCAAATATTAGCCTCACAAAAGTCTGGGAGGGGGATTAATTTTAGGCACCACTAAAAATCGTGAAAAAAAATTTTTGAATAAAAAATAAAACCGACTTCAAACGGAACTAAAAAGCTTGAAATAACTTTAAAACGTTTTGGAGTCGGTTCCAAGTCAAGTTCTTAATGAGAAGGTTAAAGAGGCTAGAACTTGACTTGGAACCGACTCCAAAACGTTTTAAAGTTATTTCAAGCTTTTTAGTTCCTTTTAAAGTCGGTTTTATTTTTTATTAAAAATTTTTTTTACAGTGAACATCATCGACAGTCGTATTCTTTAGGTCGGAAACCACACGGTACACAATAAAAATAAAACCAGCCTTTAAATGTCTCATTGCAGGACTAATTCTCTTACGGAGAAGGATCGAGCATTAATCACCGCGCTAGCTCACTGCGGTTAGCGATTTCAGACTATTAAGTCCAGGTTTCCTTACGATGTTTTCCTTCACCGTTAGTCAGTGGTGACTGATAGCACTGATAGCCTAGTGGTATGACCGTCGACTGACAAGTCAGAGGTCTCGAGTTCGATCCCAAGGCGCACACCTCTGACTTTTCGTAAGTTATGTGCCTATTATAAATTAATTATCAGTTGCTAAAACGGTGAGGGAAAACATCGTGATGAAACTAGCACACCTGAGATATTTTTCAATGGTGTGTAAAGCCATGTCAGAGGCCTACGGGCGGTTTAAACTCTGACACCAGGTTGTTCATCAACCATACGATAAGAAGAAAGAAGTGGTGACTTAGATTAACTAAGAAAGTACTCTTTAAAATAATTACTAGTAATATATTATCGCTTTCTGTTCTACCTAAGCCTTACCTTAAAACCGAATGCCAGAATAGTACAAATAAATTAGGTAACGTAATTAATAAAAATTGTGTTTATCATTATTCGGCAATTACTACCACCTGTATCAAGACGTTTAAACTAGTGCTATAGTGTACACTAATTTAAGTAAGTTTAAATATATTATTTATTTTATTTTATTCTTCTTTTCTTCTATAATAATATCCTGCTGACCGAATTTCGGTCACAGCGGCCAATCTCAACAGAGATTAACCAACTACGCAGGAGATATTATAGTGCACAAGTGTGTGCGCAAACACAGGTGCACCCTCTATTCCCTTACTCTCATAGTCCAATGGGACGGCAATCCGACACGATCGGAGAGAGATCAGGCGCAGGACTAACTGCTTTACGTGATTTTCGTGGCAAGGAGTAAGTGATAATTAATTTATAATACGCACATAACTTAATAGTCACATTAGTAATACGCAGATAACATCAGAGTCGTGATAGCCTAGTAGGTGGTGACCGTTGACTGGCAAGTCAGAGGTCTCGGGTTCACGTCTGACTTTTCGTAAGTTATGTGCGTTTTATAAATTAATTATCACTCTGCGTGCCTCTGATAACACGTTAAGCTGTTGGCCCCGGCTGTCAATTGTAGATCTTTGACAGTCGTTACGGGTAGCCCGAAAATCTGACAACTAGTCTTACCAAGGGGTATCGTGTAACCCAGTATCTGGAATGTGGAGGTCTGATAGGCAGTCGCTCCATGTAAAACACTGGTATTCAGCTGCATCCGGTAAGACTGGAAGCCGACCCCAACATAGTTGGGAAAATACAAATTAAGTTTACCCTGACTTATACTGTATGTTTATTTTCAGATCATGGCAGTAAGTTACAGTATTGCCATTATGCTATTAGCAATCTTTGGTGTAAATGGGTCCCTGTGGCCTAAACACACCTGTTTAAAAGGTAATATTTAATATTTTCTGTTTAGTTATCTTAGAAAATACTAAGTAACTAACCTTAAAATACAACTAATACTGAAACTAAAAACGAACTCTAAAACTAAAAATAAAATAAAAGATAAAAACTTAATCCAAAAGACCGCTTCCAGTGGGCAATGTCCCCCAAATGCTGGCTTTAGTTATCTTCTTTTTTTTGTGGCAACACTTTTGATATTAAATTTTTGCGGTTATAAAAAAAATCGAGCTTTAATATTCGCACAATGGAAAAATACTTCGTACATATGTTTATGTATTTAAAAGCAATTTGTTGCAAATGTTTAGCATTGATCTCTAACTGCAAATTTAGACAATTAGTCATGCTAGCCCTCTATAAGTACTCCGTACAAAGTGGATATAACTACCATCTGAGATGGTTGAATGTACAAGACAATTTCGATAACGCCGGCGAGGTTACAAATAGCATAATTAAAACTTAGCTTAAAACCAATCAGAGCGACTGGGAGATTTCCTCAGACGGGTTCAAATCGCTTTCGTTATCGATTTCTTCTTTCGAACTTTAAACAAAATATAGTTAAAGGTGTGTATATCATAATAATTCTAATAATTATAAGTATTGGGATTACAGGATTTGAACCTTTGACTTGGTTAAATATACTAGCCGCTATCCCCACTGTATTCGTAATCCCGCTCGCATTTTCGAAATCCTGTTCTACATTCCGTCTCAGTTGATACAATTTCCGAATTAACAAAAGAGAGAGAGAGATCAATTTTTAAATTTCATACATAAACACAATATTTTTTTCCGTTAACAATATATGCGAGTAGTCATGTATTCCAATATTTTTAAATCATTCGAAACTGTTTTCAGAAAGGTCAATCAAAAAATATTTTATTCAATTCACGCAGAAAATGTTTTTATTCCCGGCACGGAATTAAAAACCGGTAATGAACCGGTAAAACGAATGAAACAATCTATGGTAGTATTTGACCCCCGCAATGTAAAGAGATACGATATTCTAAAGTTAAATTAATAGTTAGTTGTTAGTATTTTAATAATATTCTCTTGACCAAATTTGGGTCACAGCGGCCAATCTCAACAGAGATTAGCTAATTACGCAGGAGATATTATAGTGCACAAGTGTGTGCGCAAACACAGGTGCACTCTCTATTCCTTCACTCTCATGGTCCGATGAGACGGCCTTCCGACACGATCGAAGAGAGATCAGGCGCAGGGCCAACGGCTTTATGTGCTTTCCGAGGCACGGTCAGTGATAATTAATTTATAAAACGCACATAACTTACGAAAAGTCGAGGTCCTCTGACTTGCCAGTCAAGGGTCACAACCACTAGGCTATCACGATTCTCAAATGTCAGTATATTATAAGGTACTGGACCAACAGCTTAACGTGCTTTCCGAGACATGGAGCAGTTGATAATTAATTTATTATACGCATTTATCTTTAATGATGTCGTGGTGACGGACCCGCTTTGCAAGCACATGCTTGTGGGTTCGGACCTGGCATGTATCAATATGACTGTTTCAATGTCATATGTACTTTCTTAGTTATTCTAAGACACGACTGACTAACGGTGAAGGAAAACCTTGTAAGAAAACCTGGATTTAATAGTCTGAAATCGCTAACACGCAGTGAGCTAGCGTGGTGATTAATGCTCGATCCATCTCTGTATGAGAAGAAGCCTTTGCAGCAGTCGGATAGTTACAGGCTGATTTACTTTACTTACTTCAAAAATGAGTGCTGCAGGTGATTATATCGCCTCCTTATTAGTTATTGAAGAAAATGTTTATAGGCCAAATTGTTTTTCACTTCGAGATTTTTTTTTATTAATTTTATTATTATTATTTTTTTTACCCTAAGATGAAGAATATTGTATCAATTAGTGTTTTTTTTTTTAAATTTTTGATATTGTTTTTGAGTGTCGTGCTATTCTGCTCAATGGCGAATAAATGAATTTTCTTTCTTTCTTTCTTTCTTTCTTTTTATTTCCCTTTCAGATAACGCAGCATATGACTACATAGTAATTGGAGCCGGCACAGCAGGTTCTATTGTAGCCAGAAGATTGGCTGAAGACAAGAAGTGCAGCGTTCTGGTTTTAGAAGCAGGAGGGGATCCCCCGGAAATTGCTCTAGTAAGTTCTCCAGAACATGTCATGGAATGAAGTATAGATAAGCAGACGCTGTGATAAAATCCACACTATTAAGAATCCTAACGTCTGTTTGTCTGTTACTTGTTGTCATCATAACCTATAAACTGATTGAATGATGTAGGGGGCGAGCCTATTGCCATTAACCGGGCACAATTCCAGACTCCGTGCTGCTACTGAGAGTTTTCAAATGGAAAAAGCCAATAACACTTTGCCCGATCCGGGGATCGAACCCAGGATCTCGTGCTCAGCAGTCGCGTTTGCTACCACTAGACCAACAATGCAGTCTCATAGATAGCATATTGTAAAAATATTTTCTTACAGTTGCCAGCAATGTTTCCTGAGCTTCCAACTTCGAACGTCGACTACGACTACCACTCTACTTTTGACAGTTACGCAGCAGGCAGTCAGGGTAACTTCACCAAAATAACAGCTGGAAAAATGCTTGGAGGCAGTGATTCTCTCGGGCACTTCATCCATTCTAGAGGAATACCTTCCGACTATGATAACTGGGCGAAAATATCTGGTGACGACTCTTGGAAATACGATAACATACTAAAATATTTCATCAAAAGCGAAAGGACGATTGATGATGAAATTATTGAAGAATATCCTGAGTTCCACGGGACAGAAGGACCTATGGGCTTAACAAGACAAACGCATGATGACGAAGTGGCTGATTATTTAACATCTTTTGATGAAGCTGGCAACCCTAGTGTATTAAACCTGAATGCTGATATCCCTCTTGGTTATACACAACCTCAACTTAGGATAGCTGATGGAATGAGACAAACACCAGCTTATACTTATCTAAATCCTATTAAAGATTATACAAATTTATACGTCTCTAAAAATACAACCGTTTCAAAATTGTTATTTGAAAGTGATACTGCTGTTGCTGTTGAAGCTATATATAAAGGAAAAACTTATACAGTCAGAGCTAATAAGGAGATTGTATTATGTGCTGGTGTTTTCAACACTCCTCAGATACTGATGCTGTCAGGAATCGGTCCTCAAAAACACTTGGAGAGTTTAAAAATTAATGTTATTTCCGATCTCGCGGTAGGTGACAACATGGCTGACCAGATATCAGTAACTATAGTTTATAAAACAAACAGCTACACAACCTGTTCACCTGATCCAGAACAATTAACACCAGATCTAAAGAAACTACCATTTCCAGTGATGATGGGATCAATAGCGGTAAACAAGAGCGCTATACAACCGGATTATCAGACATATAGCTTGTTGTTCGCGCATGACACTCCAACATTAACGTCTGCATGTTCATCTGTTTTTGGGTACCGAAGCGAAATTTGCGATAAATGGCAGGAGCAAGTCAAATGTCATGATTCTTTATATACTCTTATAGCTATAATGCAACCAAAATCTAGAGGCACTATTCGTTTGAAGAGTACCAATCCATTTGATGATCCAGAAATCACTACTGGCTACATGCTTGAAAAGGAAGATGTGGAAAGTATGCTAAGATATGTCAAAGATTTTATAAAGGTAGGGGATGCAAGTTTCTTCAATGAAACGTCAGCTGAGTTAGTTGGTTTGGATCTCCCAGAGTGTGCTGATAAGGACATTGGCACTGATGCATTTTGGAAATGTTACATCTTAAACAGGATAGTCAGCCCCTATCATTTCGTGGGTACCTGTCCAATGGGAAGTGTCGTTGATGGGAAATTGAAGGTAAAAGGGTTTAAAAATCTAAGGATAGTAGATGCCAGTATTATACCCATACTTCCTCATGGAGCGCCCAATGCAGCTGTCGTGATGTTGGCTGAGAAAGGAGCGGATCTGATAAAGGCTGATTTAGCCTAAAGAAAACATTTTTTTGTCTAGTACTATTAGCTCAAACCATGTATCTTTTCCGTTTTATAAAGTTCGTTATACAATATTTCAGTTGTTTTATTGAATACTGATCCTTTCTAAGAATAAGAAAGTTTTAAAGATAATAAAACTATTCAAAACTGTCCAACGGTATTCCAACTCACGTATTGATTTCGGGGAATGCCCGACTAGTTCCGAACTCAAAAGGAGTCCATTTTCAAGAGCGAGTGTATACGCGGCGGCGTCGTGGACCCTCACTCAGTGAGTTCACACACAACCACTCACTCATTGAGTGAGGTCCGCGACGCGCGCCGCCGTTTTTACACTCGTTCTTGAAAATGGACTCCTTTTGAGTTCGAAACTAGTCGGGCATACGGTATGCCCGACTAGTTTAATACGGCTTTACTCACGTATGCCGCATATCTCGAAATCAATACGTGAGTAAAGCCGTATAAATACATAAATATATGGAAGTATGACTCACGAAAGTTATTATTCTAAAACAATTTACATGAAATTAATTTTAAATGGACTACCCTAATGAAAAAGACACATCTGTCAAAAACTTCTCGCATGTTCCGTTTTGTGGCGCGAGAGAGACCTATGTTCAGCAGTGGACTTAATACAGGCTGATGATGATGATGATGATAATTTTAGCAAGTATAAATAAATAAATCAGCCTGTAACTGTCCCAATATAGAGCAAAGGCCTCTTCTCATACAGAGAAGGATCGAGCATTAATCACCACGCTAGCGCACTGCGTGTTGGCGATTTCAGACTATTAAGTCCAGGTTTCCTTACGATGTTTTCCTTCACCGTTAATCAGTGGTGTCTTAGATTAACTAAGAAAGTACATATGACATTGAAAAAGTCACATTGGTACATGCCAGGTTCGAATCCACACCCACACGCTTGCAAAGCGGGTCCGTAACCAATGCGCCACCACGACATTTTAGCAAGTATGATAAAAAAAATATTGCGTATCATGGAGGCATGTAAATTTGGCAATATCTTTAAATAGTATATTCTTATTGTTAATTTCATGACACGAAAAATTATATTTGTTTAAGTTATTATGACCATCTGTATCTTGTGAATATAATTATTGTCATACTCGTAACATACATAATTCATAATACATAATAATTATTATGAATTATAGCATTAATTTATGTTAAACTTAACTTATAATACAATACACGTTAGGTTAAATAATTTATGATTGACTATAATTAACTTCATTGTACTGAAAAGTTATTTTTCAGACCTTTTAAAAAATCTTAATTTTAAGATTCATTCCGATTCTTCTTCATACTATATTATAAATTATAAATTAATCTAAATCCTCATCATCATCATCATTTCAGCCATAAGACGTCCAATGCTGAACATAGGCCTCCCCCAATGACTTCCAGACCGGCCGGTTGGAAGCAACCTGCATCCAGCAGCTTTAATCTAAATAAATTAAAATAATATAATATAAGTGTTGATGGATGAAAGGAGAGAGAGACACCAAAGAAAAGATGGATGGAGTATGTAAGCGCTGATATGAATGAAAAAGGAGCAAATGCTCAGATTACTGCTGATAGAGAGGAATGGAAGACATTTTGCGCCGACCCCAAGTAACATGGGACCAGGGCAGGCGAAAGAAGACGAAGAATCTACATGAATAAAAATCAATATAGTTATATATCCATAAAGTTAACCCCAAAAGGATTACTTCAAAGCAGCTGGACCGATTTTGATGTTTTTTTTTAATATGGGTTTATATTTAACAATTGCAGTCGTGATAGCCTAGTGGTGATGACCGTTGGACTGTCAAGTCAAAGGTCGTAAGTTCGAAAACCAGGCACGTGCCTCTGACTTTTCCGTAGATTTTTTATTGCCCGTGATACTACTAGTAGGACAACTGGTAGTACCACTAGGCTATCACTATCACCGCTAACACACACACACACTAAAACCCTAGCAACGTGCACGTGTTTGGACACTCGTCTTTTAGTGGAAAATTTGAAAAAATTAAAATATTTTTAGTTGTATTGACTTACTTAAGTCCACAGTTTAATTAGTCTCGCAATTTGTTTGATCATGTTGCTTCTTATTAAATTTTGATTATAAATAGCAGGAAGACTCCTTGTAGCATTGTCAGTTAGCTGTGTACTCGCAGCATCTACCTACCATAACTTTTAATTTAAGTTGTTTAATATTTTAGTAGAATCAAGAAGATAAAGGTTCAGGTGAGGTTTTTGTTAATTTTGTTATCTGTACCTTCTGTACATTAAAAAAACATTACAATTTTGTGGTATAACCGTTGAAATGCCAAGTAAAAGGTCGTGGGATCGAAACCTAGGCACGTGGAATTCTAGTGCGTATTATAAATTAATTCATCTGCCTAGCCTTTTCCCAACTATGTTGGGGTCTACTTCCAGTCTTACCGGATGCAGCTGAATACCAGTGTTTTACATGGAGCGACTGCCTATCAGACCTCCACAACCCAGATACTGGGTTACACGATACCCCTTGGTAAGACTGGTTGTCAGACTTTCGGGCTTCTGACTACCAGTAACGACTGTCAAAGATCTACAATTGACAGCCGGGGCCAACAGCATAACGTGCTATCCGAGGCACGGAGAGTGATAAGTAATTTTTAATATATAAATTAATTATCACTTGCTAAAACGGTGAGAGAAAATATCGTAAGAGGTGTGTAAAGCCATGTCAGAGACCTATGGGCGGGTTAAAAACTGGCGGGTTGCTTCAACCATGTGATAAAGAAAGAACAACCTAAAGAAATACGAATACAATATTCTAAAGTTAGATCTGTTAACGCATCGGTGTCTTTCAAACTGTTAAGTATGGAGCACTGAGTCGGATACGTAATGTATTCAGATAGATATTACCACACGCCCTACACGTAGAAAGAGGTTTGAAATTTCAACTGGTTCTGGGGGCTTAGCCAAGTTGACTATCTACAATCGCTAACGCTATAGAAAACGAAAGAAATGTATAGGATGACATTACCTTTATCGTTATGTCACGTGACATGTCGATCGAAGGTAATGTCATCCTATACATTTCTTTCGTTTTCTATTCATTAGCGATTGTAGATAGTCAACTTGGCTGACCCCCCTGGTGGGATACGGTGGCGGTCAGAGCGTCGACACGGTACGTCGAAGATCGTGGGTTCGACTCCCACCCATATCAGTTGTTTTTTTTAAAAATTTATTGTTAATTAATTTGTATTTTTTTTCTTTTAGGATGGTGTTTGGAATTTTAACAGCTCTGCTGTACGCAGCTCTTGGGCTCACGGGGGTGTTATGGCCTGAACAGACCACATTAAAAGGTATATTAAATCACTAGCTTCTGCCCTTTCGCTCGCGTTAATTTAGAATTTTTTAAATTCTATCATGATTCGGTCATCATGCTGGAATATTGGTTGAACGGTATGATTCAGACTTATCCCCTAGCTATTGTAGCCTGATATTGTAGCCTACAATAGCTAGGGGATTGGCTGGATCATATTTAATACTAATCAGTTAGCATAAACTACGTGTTTAATTTTTAAGAATTACTTGAAAATATTAGAAGATTGCAAAAAAAATCCAAAAAATATTAAAAGGAAATCTGGGTTTTTACGGTTTTATAATCCAAGAATCCGGATTTGAAAAAAAAACGGATTTCGCATTCTTTATTTGTAGGTTTAGTAGGTAGGAGTTTGATAGGTCCCCTGGGTTTGGATCATACCTTAGAGTATATAAGAAAATATAGATTGGTAACGTCAACAACATTGCCTTGTGCGGAGCGTGAGCAGGTCTCACCATTGAAATGTTAGAATGTAATTTTATACATAATGTGATTATATTCTTATGTTATTTTTGCAAAATTTAACACAGCAGTTTATCATGTTATAAGCTAAAATGTAACTTTACTTTAATGTTAACTTTCGCTCGTGGAGCCTAGTTGAACCGCAGTCGATCGAGGTATGATCGCGGACGAAATACGTAGTTCTTGTTACGTAAAACGGTTTTGTCATCAGAACTAAAGCTGTGTACCAGATATCAGATCAATCTGTCGACAGGAAAGGGGTGAAATATCGATTACTAAATTTGAACCAAATAATAAACAGGGCAAGCTAAATCATTTTAAAAATGAAAGGGAAAGATGTTGCTTTGCCTATTGACCCTCTTTCTATAGACTCTCATTCTCCATATTATTACAATTGTATTTTTTTCAGACAACTCCGTGTACGATTACATAGTAATCGGAGCTGGAACAGCAGGCTGTGTAGTAGCCACAAATCTGGCAAAAGATACGCAGTCAAGCGTCCTAGTTTTAGAAGCAGGTGGTGATCCTCCTGTCGATTCCCTGGTTAGTACCAACTTTATACCATCAACCCTTAAGGACAGACAATATTTGACTGAAAAATGCATTAAGCAATGCCGTACTTAGCAGTAGCAGTCGTGATCTACCTAGTGGTAGTCACCAAGACTTTTCGTAAGTTATGTGTGTATTATAAATTAATAATCATTTACTCCGTGCCTCGGTAAGCACGTAAAGCCGTTGGCCCTGCGCCTGATCTCTCTCGGGTCGTGTCGGATTGCCGTCCCATCGGAATAAGAGAGTGACGGAATAGAGAGTGCTCCTGTGTTTGCGCACACACTTGTGAACTATAATATCTCCTACGTAGTTCGCTAATATCCGTTGAGATTGGCCGCTGTGACTGAAATTTGGTCAGGAAAACGTTATGTTTTATTTGACTGAAAAATGCATTAAAGAATGTCTAACTCAGTAGTGGCGGAGGGTGATTTTTTCCAAAAGAAAAGCTAGAGCCAACATGGAGAAAAACCCATGGCACAAACAGAAAGCATTTGCCGGTTTTGACGTGACAACGTCTTATAATTCGATGGAGCCGGCTGCACGCACGAAAAAACATGACGTCTTATGCGGCGTTACCTCGCTCTGAGCCGTTCCAGTGACGTCACGTTCAACTATCGCCAGTAAACCGACTTTACAGACAACCGATTGTTTTCAAATCAAAGTAAAAGCCGTTTTTTAATGGGAAGCCGGTAAGAATCTAGTTATATGGAGGCTCTGTCACTGGTACTCAGTCAGTATATTGTCAAACAGTATAATTTTGTTAATATAGTACAGTCTGTAACTCTTAAGCAATTGGCTTTCTTTGATAGTTTTTGATACGCACACAATTTAGGATAATAATAATATCTCTATTACTTCAACTGTAATTTCAATATGTGAAGAACTAGGTATATTTGAAAAATATATATATATTTATATTATATACATTTTCTTGCAGTTACCAGCCTTATTCTCAATGATCCCAGAAACACCGGTGGACTATAATTTTACTTCTACTTATGACCCTTACGCTGCTGGCGGCCAAGAAAATTACACAAGAATAACAGCAGGAAAAATGCTTGGAGGCACTTCCAGCCTCAATCACTTTATCTTAGTAAGAGGAGTTCCATCCGACTACGATTATTGGGGAGAAGTTTCTCAAGATGAATCATGGAATTACGATAACGTACTACCATACTTCAAAAAATATGAAAACGTTCAAGATAAGGAAATCATCGAGAAATATGGTAAATATCATGGAACCGAAGGTCTTATTGGTGTTACCAGACAAACAAATGATAAAGAAGTAAAGAAATATTTTGAATCTTTTAACGAAATTGGCAACCCTACAGTGATAGATCTGAATGCTAAAGATAATGTTGGTTATTCTCAGCCACAATTAATAATAAATTCTAAAGGATTAAGGCAATCATCAGCATTCACATACTTAAAATCAGTTAAAGATAATAAAAATTTGTTTGTTTCTAAAAATACTGTCGTATCAAGAATTATTTTCGAAGGAGACACAGCTGTTGCTGTAGAAGCAATTTATGAAGGTAAAACTTATACATTAAGAGCAAATAAGGAGATCATATTGAGTGCTGGTGTCTACAAAACGCCACAAATTCTGATGCTATCAGGAGTCGGAAGGAAAGAGCACTTAGAGGAGTTCAATATAAATGTCGTCCAAGATCTTCCTGTAGGAGATAATTTAATAGACCCACCGGGAGTCACGGTAGTGTATAAAACGAAGAAATATTTGACTTCTATTCCAGATCCTTTAGTGCTTATAAGATCTCAAGCAGAACCAACTAAATTACCGTTCCCAGTTTTCGTTGGATCAGTAGCACTGAACAAGTCTGACACTGAACCAAATTTCCAGACTTACAATCTGCTGATTCCTCACGACACTCCCTTTTTGGGAGTCGCATGTAGATCAGTGTATGGTTTCAGTAACGCTGTCTGCAATAGATTAACCAGCCAAGTGAAATCAAGGGACGTATATTACGCAACTCTAGCTAATCTTCAACCAAAATCCAGGGGCCAAATCAGATTAAAAAGCACTGATCCATTCGATGATCCAGAAATCACGACTGGATATTTTGATGAGCCAGAAGATTTGGAAAATATGCTGAGTTATGTCAGAGATCATATTCGGCTTAGTAGTACTACGTTTTTCAAGAAAGAAAAAGCGGAATTAGTTGGTTTAGATCTACCAGAATGTGCTGATATAGAACCTGATTCTGACGATTTCTGGAAATGTTATATGTTAAATATGGCTGTGAGTCCTTTCCTTTACAGCAGTACATGCCCCATGGGTGAAGTAGTAGACAACACTTTAAAGGTTATTGGTTTAAACAAACTTCGTATAGTAGATGCTAGTGTAATGCCTAAATTACCCAGGAGTGCTCCTCTAGCAGCTGTCCTAATGTTGGCTGAAAAGGCTTCAGATTTGATTAAAAATGATTTTGAAAATTATGAATGAAATGTCCTCTTGTTATTTTTGTTTTAATATTTTTAAGAGGCTTACATGTTCAATTTAAAATTCATTTCTTCTTTATCGTATGGTTGATGAATAACCTAGGTCAGAGTTTAAACCGCCCGTAGGCCTCTGACAAGCTTTACACACCCTTGAAAAATCTCAATTTATTTAGTTGAAAACGATATTTCCAGTATTTTTAACAGGATAAATTAAATATTTTTTGCGCTAGTAATATTATACTAATAAATACTAATGCTAGTATTAATATTTACTAACATTATAAAGAGTTAAAGGTTTTTTGTAAGAGATAATCTCAGAACTACTGACCTTACTCTGGAAATGTCACTAATAAAAAGCTTCTATATCTCTAAGAGTCAGTACTATGCTATATTATACTTTGTTAAGGAATAATGACATTTGACGGTGACAAAGTCGAGGGCGACGGCTAGTATTACATTTGACGCAAAAAAATATTTACAAAAAAAAAATTCCTAGTAGTTTTATCTGTCAAATATTGTTTCTTTATGTTATTATGTTACAATAAATTGTGTTAATTAAAAAGTACTGTTTCTTTTTCGTAATTTTCCTACGTTTAAAATAATAATCATTTGTTTCCACGATATAATATCATTTTGAAATTCAAATTAAAATGTTTGTGTGTTTGAGTCGTGATAGCCTAGTGGTGGTCACCGTTGACTGGCAAGTCATAGGTCTCGGGTTCGAACCCAAGGCGCGCACCTCTGACTTTTCGTAAGTTACGTGCGTTTTATAAATTAATTATCACTTACTCCGTGCCTCGGAAAGCACGTAAAGCTGTTGGCCCTGCGCCTGATCTCTCTCCGATCATGTCGGAAGGCCGTCCCATCGGACTATGAGAGTGAGGGAATAGAGAGTGCACCTGTGTTTGCGCACACAGTTATGTACTATAATATCTCCTGCGTAATTGGCTAGTCTCCGTTGAGATTGGCCGCTATGACCGAAATTCGGTCAGGAGAATATTATTAAATTTTTTGTATAAATAAAAAATCGATTGTTAGCAGGGTTTTCAATCTACGATGCACTGGTTAAAGCTACCAGTCGCTCTGCCACTTAGCTATTTGTTATCTCGATTTCAGAGTTCTCTTCTATATACAACCATCTCAGAAGGTAGTCCACCACCTCTTATACGGAGTACATCATCATCAGCTAGTATTAATCCACTGCTGAATATAGGCCTCTCCCGCACTATTGTGCGCTCATTGGAGGTTGCAAGCGGGTTGGCGATCGCAGTAGCAGATCATTGCTATTACACAGAAGGATTCTGCTGCCAATCCTCCAGATCTTTCTCTTTGTCACTTCTTACGACACCCTCGGGACTAGTAGGGGTGGTTCTATTCTTGGGCCGGAAACCACACGGCACGGTACGGAGTACAAATCGACTTATTCTTTCTACAAACTTTTTGAACATTAGTGAACGCATCGCGTGCATAAAACTTTTTAAAATATTAAAATGCGTTCATAAATTCGTTATTTAAAGGACTTGTCTGCTTTTTGTATGGACGTTGGTTTTTTATTCTGATAAAATTCTAACCAGCATGAAACTACTTGATGACGAAAGCCACAAAAATATGTAACCTGTAACTGCTGAAAAAATAATTTTATATCCTTTCATATATACACACATCAAAAGTGTCTAGGGATCAAGCATTTTTATGCGGATTTCTTGAGATTGAGATGTGGCTTTGTAATAAATTTATGATTTTATAAATTTATATGGATCCTTTTTGGTGCATTTCATAATTTGAATCAGGAACTGTGAATCAAATTCGAGTAAAAGATGAAAATCAGCTGTCAATATTTTCCCTATAAAACATACAACGCATTGAAGACATTATTAGTGCTACTGTTTCCCTACTACTGATTAAAACCAACGTTATTATGGAGCGGCGACGTCATTTAAGCAGGGAAGAAATGCTCAGAGCCGTGGGAATGATAGAAGCTGGTTCCCGGCAACGTACTGTGGCTTTAGCTCTGAATACAAGTCAGAGTGTTATCAGTCGACTTTGGACACGTTACCGAAGCACTGGTACCGTGGCTGAGCGCCATGGAGGACGGTATCGCTGCACCACACGGAGACAAGACCGATACATTCAAATCTTAACTCGAAGAGCTCCAACAATAACCGCCATGATGTTAGCCGTGAGGCTTCATCACTCTTCAGGGAACTTAATTAGCGACCAAACAGTCAGAAACCGCTTGCATGAAGTGAACCTTCATTCCCGAAGACCGCTACGGGTACCACCTATAGCAATGCACAATCGTAGGATTCGATATCAATGGGCTCTTGAACACAGAAATTGGGCAGAAGAACAATGGCGTTTCGTGTGCTTTTCTGATGAGTCTCGTTTTGGTATGAGACCGGATACAAGACGTATACGACACTGGAGAACCCCTGGACGCCAACAGCGATTAAAATCCTGCCAGGAAGTCCATCCTTATAGTGGTGGAACCATCATGGTATGGGCGGGTATTTGGATCGGCGGAAGAACTGAGTTGATTTGGATCAGAGGCAACCTCAACGCTCAAATTTATGCTGAGACGATTGTATCAGACGTCATCGTTCCTCTACAAGTGCAAATCGGTCCCTTATTTCAGTTAATGCATGATAATGCACGACCGCACACCGCAAGAGTTGTAAGACATACTCTCGCCGCAGCTAACATCAATGTCCTGCCCTGGCCTGCTCAGTCGCCAGACTTGAACCCGATTGAGCATGCATGGGATATGCTACAGAGAAGAGCTCTGCCGAATATGGAGGGTATCCCGTCGCAAGAAGACCTTTTTTTGTTGTTGCAACGAACATGGGCGGCCATTCCACAGCGTGATTTGGATGAACTCATTTTGAGTATGCCAAACCGATGTTCTTGTGTTGTTAGTGTTCGCGGTAGAAACACGGATTATTAATTGTTTAAGTTACCCAATAAAATTTTAAAGAAAACTGTTATTTCAGTCTTTTTTTTGAACTTTAATGTTAGTGGTTCAAATGTCAAAAATCCCTTTATTAGGAAAATGGCAAATTTCTTTATTAATGCAAAGGTGACTTGGTTTATCGTTACTGTGACAAACGAAAACACTTTATTTGATGAATCCTTAAAGAAAATTTTAATTAATATCAATCAGGACAAAAGTTATTGCAAAAATATATGTTGATCCCTAGACACTTTTGATGTGTGTAGAAGGGCTTGTTCGTATCTCTCCAGAAATGTACGATAAATAGAAAGTGATTTTCTCAAAATTGAAGGGATATAAAATAAAAAAAATTATGTCAAAATACTAGTTTTAAGAGTCTCTATCTAAATATATTTAACACATGCTGGTTAGAATTTTGGTCGAATAAAAAACCAGTTCAGGACAACTCTTTTGTCAACTGTATTTGTGTATACAGTTTTACAATTCCTAACAAAAAAAAATTACGAAGTTCGCAAATTTCTTTTCAAAACCAAAAGAATTTTCTACCAAAAAGATCCTAAAGAATTTTGTTTTAAACAGTATTGTTTCGGGAAGTGGTTGAAAAACAAGAAATATTCGAACCATTCATGCCATTGCTGAGATTTTTAAAGTTCCATAGCTTTAATTCCGTTTTTTTTAAAGCTATTTAAACTGTTATAAGTATAACATTTTATCTCACCTCGTTGTCTATGACTGCTTCGTTGGTAGTGGTAGCAAGCGCGACTAATGAGCACAAGGTCCTGAGTTCGATACGATAAGATATGTCATACGTATGGTTATAATAGCTGTTATGGTAATTTTATCAAAAGTATAAATTTAATATGACTGCCTTGTTTAGTGGTAGCAAGCGCGACTGCTGAGCAGGTCATGGGGTTTGATCCCCTGGTCGGGAACAGTGTTATTGGATTTTTCCATTAGGAAATTCTCAGTAGCAGCACGGAGTCTGGAATTGTGCCCGGTTAATTGCAATAGGCTCGCTCTCTATTACATGGAACTTATAACAAAGCCGGCGAACTGCATACACCTCTGCCTACGCTCTCTTGGGAATACAGACGTGAGTATATACGTATAAGTATATTGTAAGTCTGTCTGTAGCAAAAATCCCTACCAAGGTTTTAAATTTAATTCCGAAATTTCCAACTCCACACAAGAATTCGATACGACATCGTTTTAAAAATTCGCCCAAACACGGACAGTGCCGGACAGCGGGCAAAATAGGAATGTCGGCAATACACGGGCGTGTCATTATTGCCACGGATACCAGGTCATTTTTACCTTTGAATTCCATGCGAATTGAAAAGGTACAAATTTCAGTGATACTTCGGCTTGGAAAAGTACGTAGAGTTATTGTATTTATAGAAAAATAGTACATATTACAACAAGGTACGTATGCAATTGTATTTTGCTGTGTGGTTTTCGGCCTAAGAACATAACTACATACTCTTATTTGTCCCGCGGGTGTCGTTAGAAGAAAAGAAAGGGAAATAAAGGGAAAGATCCGGAGGACGGGCAGCAGCATCCTTCTGTGTAACAGCAATCATCTGCTACTGCGATCGCTAACCCGCTTGCCCAGCGTGGCGATTATGAGCAAATGCATTCAATAAGTGCACAATAATGGCGCGCATGGGGAGAGGCCTATGTTCAGCAGTGGACTAATACAGGCTGATGATGATGATGATGTATGCAATAACATTCGAAGCTCGAGACGCAGGCAAAGTTTTATATTGACAATAGGCAATATTTTTTTGTCAAGCATTCAAATTCTTTTTAGGGTTCATTAGTAAAACCAGAAACCCTGATAGTTTTGTTATATTCGTCATTGTTCAGGATCATGGAGTAATTCTTCAAATTTCCGCACCCTAAATTATCCTATAGGATCAAATTTTTTGATTTCAACCCGTGATCTTTCATTGCCAATCCAATGAACACAAGACTCTGCTAATTTAGAAAAACCTTTATCCGTTTCCTAATACTGGGTCTTTGAACTCAAGACTAATCAACGTGGACTGTATCAAATTTACAATGGGTTCACAGTTCGATGCCTGGCGGGTGCCTTATTGTTCTTAAGGGGAAAGTGACAAAGGATTACTTTTTAAATGTCATAGTGTAGAATTTAGATTTAAGTTAACGTAATCGGTAATGTTGTGGACAATTGTAGTATAAATAGAAAGAAAGTTGTCATTAAGAAAAAAGTAGAAAGGAAAAACTGATTACGAACAGGATTCGAACCGCGACATACTGGGCAGTGGGCTGCATCTAAGAGTCGAGATAGCCTAGTGGTATGACCGTTGACTGGCAAGTCAGAGGTCTCAGGTTACCTAAGGCGCACCTCTGACTTTTCGTAAGTTATGTGCGTATCACTACATAGTATAAAACAAAGTCGCTATCCGCCGTCTGTCTATGTATGCTTAGATCTTTAAAACTACGCAACGGATTTTGATGCGGTTTTTTTAATAGATAGAGTGATTCTTAAGGAAGGTTTATATATTGCACCCGTGCGAAGCCGGGGCGGGTCGCTAGTTAAATATAAATTATCACTTACTCCGTGCCTCCGAAAGCACGTAAATCCGTTAGCCCTGCGACTGATCTCTCTCCGGCCGTGTCGGATTGCCGTCCCATCGGACTATGAGAGTAAGGGAATAGAGTTGCAGTTAGAGAACAATGCTACACAGATGTAACTTACTTCTATAAATACATAAACATTTATAATAAAGTATTTATGCGTACTAAGTATTATGTGACTGCCTCGTTGGTCTAGCGGTAGCAAGCGCGACTGCTGAGCACGAGGTCCTAGGTTCGATCCCCGGGTCGGGCAAAGTGTTATTGGGTTTTTCCATTAGGAAATTCTCAGTAGCAGCACGGAGTCTGGAATTGTGCCCGGTTAATGGCAATAGGCTCGCCCCCTATTACATGGGACTTATAACATAGCCGGCGAAACGTGGGTGTACTGCACCTCTGCCTACCCCCTCTGGGGAATACAGGCGTGAGTCTATAAATTTATGCGTACTATACGAACACATAACTTCGAAATTTTATAGATCTATTTATCTTTCTGAGGCATAACGGGATTCTTGTCATACGGGATGGTGTCATCAAAGGAAATTTTATTATCACCCTTCTCGGGAAACAGACAGACAGTAATGTGTAATAATGTTATGTTAATCTTAATACCTTAGTTTTTACTAGGACATAACATAACACTCGAATAAGCAGGTGTAGTCCCACCTTGCGGCAGGTGAATTGAAGAAATATAAAAAAACAATATTAATTATTTCTTCAGGTGGACTTTAATTGCTACTATTAGTTGCTTGAGGGTTAAGGGGAAGGTTAGAATGTTAGATTTGGACTAAGTGCGTGACAGCATGGTTGATAAACAACCTGGTTTTTGTTTGGTTTTGTTTTGTTTTCTACAGAACGACCGTCTATCTGTCTCCGCAACCCAACGGGGTACGATATTATAAAGTTAGATACGTTGTCAGGATTTTATGAGGGCACTAACTGCCGTGTGATTTCCGGCTCAAGAATAGAACTACCTCTACTCGTCCCGCGGGTGTCGAAAGAAGCCACAAAGGAAAAGATTCGGAGGATGGGCAGCAGCATCCTTCTGTGTAACTGCAATCATCTGCTACTGCGATCGCTAACCCGCTTGCCGAGCGTAGCTATTATGGGCAAATGCCTCCATGAGCGCACAATAGTGCCTCGCATTGGGAGAGGCGTATGTTCAGCACTAAAGATCATCATGACAGCCGGGGCCAACGGCTTAACGTGCTTTCCAAGGCACGGAGCAGGTGATAATTAATTTATAGGTAATACGAACACAATTTCTAAAAAGTCAGAGGCGCACCTCTGACTTTTTGGAACCTTGGGTACCATCCTGAGACTTGCAAGTCAACGTACCATTAGGCTATTATTGCGTAATTTAAAACCATATGTTATAAAAATCAATTAGGTAAGTATTTATTTAATAAAGAATAGTCACCACCACTGAGGCATGTTTTCTCGTTTAATTAAAATAAAATATTCATCAAAAAATAACAAGGAAAAAAGTCAGGTAAAGCCGGCGCGCACAGCTAGTGTAGTCAATAAGGTGCTCCCCTTAAGTGCGCACGCGCCGCGCACCTGTCAGAGTCGCGTGCGGAGGCTGCATCTCAACGAGCCTCATATTGTATACCTGATGCGCAAGGCAGAAACTTACAGCGATTAACGTATCAGGTACTATCGTGGACAATACCGGTGCACCACTCTTAAGGTTAGAATCGCTTGCACCCCGCGTCCGAAAGTAGCGCTAGCCTCGCCCCTACGCAAGTAGCATTGTTCAAAGCATTTTGATCGCAAAGTGGTGCACGATTCGTGTCCGCGATAGTACCTACTCAGGTATACAACGTGAACATGATGTGGGACCCTTTAAGTCAATCTAGCCGTGAAACTAAACTACATAATTATAGAACATCAGTTCGCTGACCAACTGCTTTCAGTGCTTACCGAGGAGCAAGTGATAATTAATTTATATTTTTGGTAGCGGTAGATTAAGGGTTTTATTTTTCTTTATTTATATTTAAGGTAGTTAGATTTCTATATATAGATAGTTTTATTGAGTATTGTTTTTTTTGTATTTTAAGTTACTTTTTATGAATAAAATATACGTATTTATAATAAACACATAGCTTACAAAAAGTCACAGGCGCGCGCCTTGGGTTCGGACCTGAGACCTCTGACTTGCCAGTCAACAGTCATACTACTAAACTATCACGACTCACGCTCTTTAAGTAATGCAGAGTTGTGCATGCGCAGCTCTCAAGCAAAAGGTACTTAAGTCGGGTTCTTTCAGGTTAATCTTTTTTTTTTAATAATACCATTAACCTTTGCTATCTTCTCTAAGATGATTCTCCCAGAGATATAATTTAGGTACACATTTTTTTGGACAGTGATAATAATTCACCCCGCTACAGCTTATAACTTAAACTACAATGTTACCAGAAGCTTAAGTCCCGTAAATACAACAAAAAGCTAATTAGATCGTCCAGCATCACCTGGTCTAGACCTAGCTAGAGATATAGTATGAACTAGGAATTCACCTGTCTCAGGCATTATTACGAGGTGCGGATATGTTTATGGGCCGCAATCGAAGATTGTAGAATTTAGGTACCCTTGAAATTGATCGGCTTACTAACGCGAGGCTAAAAACAATATACACAAGTATGCGTGTCTATGCTTGTGTGCTAGAGTCGTGATAGCCTAGTGGTGGTGACCGTTGACTGGTAAGTCAGTGGTCTCGGGTTCGAACCCAAGGCGCGCACCTCTGACTTTTCGTAAGTTATGTGCGTATTACTCCTTGCCTCGGAAAGCACGTAAAGCCTTTGGCCCTGCGCCTGATCTCTCTCCGGTCGTGTCGGATTGCCGTCCCACCGGACTACGAGAGTGATAAAAGAGAGTGCATCTGTGTTTGCGCACACACTTGTGCACTATAATACATCCTGCATAGTTGGCTAATCTCCGTTGAGATTGGCCGCTGTGACCGAAATTCGGTCAGGAGAACATTATACTTGTGAGCAAAATTATGCGGGTTTTTACTCTGCGGTGAGCTACATCCGGGCACTACACACGTATAACATAATTAGTCGCGTCTAATAGGCATGAAATTACACTATAAAACCCGAGATTTTTCAAAAAAGCTTGATTAGTTTCGTTCGTGAATGACGTCACGTTCATTAATTAGGCTGTATTGTATACGTGGAATGGTGGTGCCTATCTATGGACGTATGTTAAGTCATAATTCCAAATCGATGATCGCAATGGTTCCGTGTGGTTTCTGGTGTAAGAATAGAACCACCCCTACTCATCCTGCGGGTGTTGTAAGAAGCAACAAACGGAAAGATCCGGAGGATGGGCAGCAGTATCTTTCTGTGTTACAGTAATCATTTGCTGCTCATCCTTTGGATCTTTCCCTTTGTCGCTTCTTACGACACCCGCGGGACGAGTACGGGTGGTTCTATTCTTAGGCCGGGAACCACACGGCAAAAAAAAGAACTAAATAGAAATCGGTTCATTGGTTTGGGAGATACGATATCACAGACACGCAGTATATAAATTTACACGTTTAACTTATAACACCCTTATTTTTTCTTTGGAGGTCTTCTTTTTATCGTATGGTTGATGAACAACCTGGTGTCAGAGTTTAAACCGCCCGTAGGCCTCTGACATGGCTTTACACACTATTGAAAAATCTCTCAGGTGTGCTGGTTTCATCACGATGTTTTCCTTCACCGTTTTAGCAACTGATAATTAATTTATAATACGCACATAACTTACGAAAAGTTAGAGATGCGCGCCTTGGGATCGAACTCGAGACCTCTGACTTGTCAGTCGACGGTCATACCACTAGGCTCAGTGCTGTTCTTTGTAGGTTAATATAGGTATTTCACCTCAAGGACGTAGCGAAAAATTCATCGACTTTCTAGTGATGGTCCCGACCCATATACTTGGTATCGTACATTACACGCTCATTATACAAGATGAACAAGGAATTCACCTGTCTGTACCATTAATATTGTTTTAAAAACAGCTGGCAATCAGCTGTCATCCCATTTGAATCATCTGCCATTGAGCTTGTTGACCTTTTCTTTTGCAAATTGCAAGGAAGCTAAAAATAACTAACTGCATCTTCATTACGGTAACAGCAATTGGCACATATGTGGTTAGTATCGTGAGTTTGTTCCCCGTACGGTACAATATAAAGTACATGTAATTTCTTTCTTTTAAAGGGTTTTATTTAGCTTGCCCCTTCAAATTTAGTAATCGATATTTCACCCCCTTCCTGTTGACAGATTGATCTGATATTTGGTACACAGCTTTAGTTTTGATGACTAAACCGTTTTAAAAAAAAAATTACTTAAACTCGTATCATTTTTAACCCCTAATAACGCAATAAGAGGGGTGTTTTAAGTTTGACGTGCTGTGTGTCTAAAGGGATGAACCGATTGTGAATTTTTTATTTTTTATTGAAAGGTAATTCGATCGAGAGTGTGCAAAGCTAAAAAATAATATACTTACCTAAGTATTTTTTTTCACGCGAAACGGTTTTGTCATCAAAACTAAAGATGTGTACCAAATATCAGATCAATCTGTCAACAGGAAGGGGGTGAAATATCGATTACTAAATTTGAACCAACGTTTAAAAATGGTTTTTCTGAATTCACATGAATATTAATCACAAACACAAATGAATCTAAAAAAGTCGGAGATGCGTACCTTGGGTTTGAACCTACGACCTTTGATTTGGCAGTCTAACGGATTTAAAGTTCGAACTTTCGAACCCAGGCATACACTTCTGACTTTTCAGATCCATGTGTGTTTTAGAAATTAATTATCACTTGCTAAAACGGTAAGGGAAAACATCGTGAGGAAACACATCTGAGAGATTTTTTCTACGATGTGTAAAGCCATGTCAGAGGCTCTCGCACCAGGTTGTTCATCAACCATACTATAAAAAAAATAAAGAAAAAAACAAGATTATTATTTTTTAGCACACCGACCCTGTGTTCAACCCTTAATAGTGGGAATTCTTCAACATTTACTTGCAATTAATTGGATTTTTCTACCCTTTGTTTCGTCAAGCTTCTTTTTTTTAATTAAGTGCTTTAGACGAGGGTATTTTAGTATCTAGAATTATTGCAGCGGTCCAGCTGCTTTTTCAGCTGTATTGTGAAAATCTTACTGGCTGTTGGGTTTAAGAGAAAACGCATTGTGATTGAAGAAAGCGATGCTTTTTAAACGGTTTTACTTAGCTTGACCTGTTTATTTGATTCAAATCTAGTAATTGATATTTCACCCCCTTCCTGTTGACAGATTGATCTGATATTTGGTACACAGCTTTAGTTTTGATGACAAAAACGTTTTAGGTAAAAATTTTCTTAATTTATTTTATTTTTTATAGATACGGAACGGAATCCCGCATCGGATGATGAACTAATTTTGCTTTTTAAAAAGTGCATGTTTAGGGAAGGGTTGTGAGTGGCCATTATTGGTTGTTTTGCGAGGAAGAGTCAAGAGAGAGAGATTTCTATCTTTGTGATTATTATCTTTTCCAGTATTTAAAGTACCGTACAGTTGTAAGAATTGACTGCATCATTAGTCTAGTGGTAGCAAGCGCCACTGCTGAGCACGAGGTCCGGGTTCGATCCTCGGGTCGGCCAAATATTATTGGGTTTTTCCATTAGGAAATTCTCAGTAGCAGTAGTGTAGAATTGTGCCCAGTTAATGGAAATAGGCTTGCCCCCTATTACATGGGACTTATAACATAGTCTGCGAAACGTGGGTGAACTTCATCTCTGCCTATCCTATCCTATTAAGAGGTACGGTTTTTAAAAAACAAAAAATGGCTTCAAAAGAGCGACAAAAAGCTAGCTATAAAATGAATAATAGAAGTGTAAAGTTAGTAAGGACTAACTTCAAGTTTAAGTGACATCTAAGTTACATCTAAGTTACTTGGAAACGCAAAGTTTGCGTTTTGCTAACAATCGTAGTGTCATCTCTTTACTATAAAATCTAACTTAAAGATAACTTTTCGAGCTAAAGTTCTTTATTCTAAATCAAAATTAAGAGGAACTTAGTTTCTTATACAGGGTTATTTGTAAAACACCAGCATCCTTAAAAGGGGTCATTAAACTCATCATTATGAACAACTTTTACTATGGGACCAACCCTGAATTCGCAAAAAAAAATCTGCTGTTCCATACATTTTGGTTAGTCATGTGAGCATAAATGTATGGAACAGCTGATTTTTTAAAGAAAAGTCATGTCAGAAGCTTACTGGCGGTTTAAACTCTGTCACCAGGTTGTTCATCAACCATACGGTAAGAAGAAGAAGTACATATTTTAAATAAGTTAGACTCACGCCTGTATTCCCCAGAGGGGCAGGCAGAGGCAGCAGGTATATGCAGTACACCCACGTTTTGCCGGCTATGTTATAAGTCATATAATTGGCGGCGAGCCTATTATATGACTAACTGGACTATTATATGATTTTGGACTAACCTGGTGTCAAAGTTTAAACTGCCCGTAGGCCTCTGACAGGGTTTAACATACCGTTGAAAAATCTCTCAAGTGTGCTGGTTTCATCACGATGTTTCCCTCACCGTTTCAGCAACTGATAATTAATTTATAATACGCACATAACTTACGAAAAGCTAGACGTGCGCGCCTTAGGATCGAACTTGAGACCTCTGACTTGTCAGTTGATTGTTATACCACTAGGCTATCAGTGCTATATGTTGCATGAAAGTTATTTTTCTAAGCCATTGAAAAAGTCATACTGGTATATCAGGTTCGAACCCATGTGCTCGCAAAGCAGACCCATAACCAATGCGCCTCCACGTCATTTACGAGAGAGTATGAGACTTCTAACTTGTAGTAAGCATGAAAAGCCTTTTGTTCAACTTAGGTAAGTAGGTAAATAAGTTATAAAGTTACCTATTGTTAGTTAACAAAGCCAGGTACCTGCTTTCATATTTCGTTCTAAACGGCTGACTAGCGTAAGGACCGATCGGCTGTATCCAGGCTGTAATTACACTCGACACGAATTGATATGATAGATTTTAATAACCGTTGACTGGCATGTCAAAGGCCTTGGGTTTGAACCTGAGACCTCTGACATGCCAGTGAACTCTCACCCTACGTGGAATATATTTGCACAATCTGTAGTGTATCTTAAGGTATTAAGATAGACAACTCTATAAAAGCTTAAGCAGGGAATCGAAGCTGTAGAATGACGTAAAAGACATCCTATCCTCTGTGGCTTAAGTTATAGAAACACGTAGTTGAGGGTTGAAATTATAAGTTTAACGGTGTACAGGCGGTAGGGGGTTGAGTGGGCCGGATATACTAACTGCAGTGTTAGGGCTGTCACTCTTTAGAAATTTAAAAATAAAGAAAATAAAGATTACTTACTTATTATAAGTAAGTAATCTTTATTTTTCGGTTTTAAGTTCAAATCTCAAATTTTTTGGAAAAGTTTTTAAATACTGAGAATGTGATATATCTGATAAATAAAAAAATCAAAACAATGTCACGAGTTATGGCGCCCAAACGTGGGACCATTTTTACAGTTTTAGCTGTTAGACACGCACGATTCATATTGATATGTTAAGATAGCACTAAATCAATGAACGTATTTTCATACTATACGTTCTTTATGTGTCTGTTAAGGTTAGTCCCACGTTTGGGTGCCACTGGTAATAATGGCGCCCAAGTGTGGGACTAGTATACTGTTGTTTTCGAAGGTAAAAAATTAAATAAAAAATATTCTTTTTCTTGTCGCGACACCCCTGTATCCGGCGGTGCATTATACCTCAAAGCGAGGGGTTGCAGCGGACAAACAGGTAAATAACTAGATGTTGTATACAATGTATATATTTTACAGTTTCTCTGCAACATAATACCTACATTGTATTCTTCAGGACGTCTTACTTTGTTGAGAAAATCGTCGCTTTTAAAGCTTAATATAAACTTTTAAAAATAAGTTTTAGTGTTTAATATAACACAACTTGTTCTTGCCTATGGTTTTGCCCGTTGTTTTGGGATAAAAAATATTTTATGATATAATATGTGATTTGAACTACCTATGTACAAAGTTTCACCTTGCAAGGTGCAAGGTGAAACTTTGTACATAGGTGTTTTGTTCTTAACCGACATCTAAATAGGAGGAGTTTCTCAATTTGCTGCGAATATTTTTGTAATTTAAAATTTTTGATTGTTTCTTTGTTTGAAAGAGTATAGTCTCCGATTGGTCCCATATAAACATTATTATCATATGATTATGATCATTATATATCAACAGCATTATTATGATCGAACGGAACTCCTCATCAGACGATATTATTTAATAAGAAAGTCGCAAAATTAATTTAAATGTATAAGCAAAACATGTGCATAAACATGTAAAAAACATACATAAAATCCTCATCGGGCGATAGCAAGATGGCACTACAAGTTCTTAATTATTAATACAAGCAAAACCCCGGTAATTGCTAGTATACGATTTAAATAAGATAATATCATGCATTGCCATTATTAACCCTACACCTAAACACGGTAGACAATCAACATTACATCACTCAATTTAACAAAAGACTACCTCAATCAACCGGGATTCGAAACCAGGACACAATTGTGAGCAAATTGTCCGTGATTATCCTCGGGTTGGGACATAAATGGCCCTATTATAAGGGTGAGAACATATAAAACTATTAGCTTAGTTGTTAATAGTTTGTAAATGTCAATTTCTTCTCCAATTTAACCCTAAGCTGTCAAGATAATTGCAAACACAATGACGTGATGGGATCGTAGCTAGCGATAGCCTAGTGGTATGACTGCTGACCGGCAAGTCTCAGGTTCCAACCGAAGGCGACGGCAATCCAACACGACCGGAGAGAAATCAGGCGCAGGACTATGGAGCATTGTATATGCGCCATGCGCAGGACCGACGATTTTACGTACTCTCCGAGGCATGGTACAATTAATATTTAGTTTATAATACGAACGGCGAGATAGATCAACCTATAACTGCCCCACTGCAGGGCAAAGGCCTCTTCTCATACAGAGAAGGATCAAGTATTAATCACCACACTAGCTCACTGCGTGTTGGCGATTTCAGACTATTAAAGTCCAGGTTTCTTTACGATGTTTTCCTTCACCGTTAGTCAGAGGTGTCTTAATTATCTAAAAAAATAATAATAATATTAATATTCTCCTGACCGAATTTCGGTCACGGCGGCCAATCTCAACGGAGACTAGCCAACTACGCAGGAGATATTATAGTGCACAAGTGTGTGCGCAAACACAGGTGCACTCTCTATTCCCTCACTCTTATAGTCCGATGGGACGACCTTCCGACACGATCGGAGAGAGATTAGGCGCAGGGCCAACGGCTTTACGTGTTTTCCGAGGCACGGAGTAAGTGATAATTAATTTATAAAACGCACATAACTTACGAAAAGTCAGAGGTGCGCGCCTTGGGTTTGAACCCGAGACCTCTGTCTTGCCAGTCAACGGTCACCACCACTAGGCTATCACGACTCTAAGATCTAAGGTAATACATATGTTATTGCCAAAGCCACATTAGTAGCACACAGCCCGCGCATCGTGCTCCCTGACCCGCTCCGCCGCTTCCTTCTGCGAGATGACCTCCTCGCAGAAGGACGCGAACGCCTCCCAATACTCCTCGCTGTCGGCTGCAGCTCGCACTATGGCCGACAGCGAGACGCCCTGTTGGCGGATGGCCGCGCTGAGGGCACGCCGCTGCACCTCCCAAGCCGGACACTGCTCGAGAGTGTGCTGGGCTGTGTCCACAGCGAAACCGCAGTGGTGGCAGACAGGGGTCTCCTCCCGCCTCGCCACTCGATGCAGGTATTCCCCAAAACAACCATGCCCGGACAACACCTGCACCAAGCGGAAAGAGAGCCGGCCGTGCCGTCTCCCTAGCCAAGCCTCAAAGTGCGGACGGATCGCCTCAATGGTCCAGAGACCGTGATTCGGCACCGCCAGCCGTGCCTTCCACTGACGCAGCACCGCCTCCTGGGCCTCGCTGCGCCACTGCCGCTCCACCTCCAGAGGAGGGTCTCTGGCACCATCCGCCCGCACTTCGGCCCTCCGCCAATAAACTTCGGCGAGCACCTCCGCCTCCAACTCCCACGGGGGGGTTCCAGCCAATAGGCACGCGGCCTCATGCGACACCGTCCGGTATCCGCGAATGATCCTGACTGCCATGACTGTTTGCGGTCTTCGCAGGAAGCCCTGAGCCTGAGCAGTCAGGAGTCCCGCCCACACGGGCGCCGCATAAAGCGCCATTGAGCGGACCACCCCCGTGTAGAGCCGCCGGCAACTAGCGCCCGGCTTACTCAGGTTCGGAAGCAACCGAGATAGGGCGGACGCAGTGCCGATCAGCTTCGACTTGAGCTGGCGGAAGTGCTCGACGAAGTTCCACCGCCGGTCCACAACGAGGCCCAGGTACCTCATGTGGGGTCCGACGGTGATACGGACACCATCCAGCACGATGTGTGCCCCCTCCGGCAACTTGCAATGTGGCCTATAGAAGGCCACGGCCTCCGTCTTCTCCAGGGCTACCCTAAGTCCCAGCGCCTGAATACGGCCGATGATGACCGACGCGCCCACGACGGCGGAGCGTGCAGCCTCACCGAAGTTTCGTCCCCGGGCGAGGACCAAGGTGTCGTCCGCGTAGCAGACGACACTCCGCCCGGGACCGAGCCTTGCCCGAAGCACCCAGTCAAAGCCAATGTTCCACAGGAGAGGCCCGAGAACCGACCCCTGCGGGACACCGCACGTGATGGGCCTTCGGACGTAACGGCCATCGCGGTCGACGAAACTGACACACCGCTCGCGCAGGTAGTCAGCCACCAGACGACACAGGTACACTGGGACCCTATGGAAGCGGAGTGCTTCCCCGATGCACGCGAATGGCAGGGTGTTGAAAGCGTTGGCGATGTCTAAGGACACCGCCAGCAATACATCACCGCTGGCCACCGCTTCCTCCGCTTCGGCCTTGAAGCGCGAGATGGCATCCACGGTCGAACGACGAGCCCGAAAGCCGAACTGTACGTCCGACAAATCGGGGCCATCCTCGCTTAAGTGGCGGACGATGCGGGTAGCGAGAATCCTCTCAAGCATCTTCCCCACGTCGTCCAACAACACTATCGGCCTGTAGCCCGCAGGAGAATCCGGGGGACGGCCCGGTTTGGGAAGAAGAACCAACCGGCCCTCCTTCCACGGCCTCGGGAAACGCCCCGCCGTCAGGCAGACGTCGAAGAGTTCCCGAAGCCAGTCCCCCATAGAGGCTGATGCCAGTGCCAGAGCCTTACCTGGCACCCCATCTGGCCAGCAGTGTTTTTTGCTTTCAGCCGCAACACCGCCGCACCCATCTCCGCCTCCGAGATGGGCGGAGGGTCCGGGTCGCTTCCCGCACGCCTGCTCCGATCGACCATGGTCGGTGGCGAGTGCTCCGCCTGCGTCGGGAAGAGGGTCTCTACGACCCGGTCAAGGAACTGCGGCTGGAGGGTCTCCGTTAGTGGGGGGCCTCGGGCGCGGAGCTTGTTCCGCACCGCGCGATAAGGGCGCCCCCAAGGGTCGCGGTTCAGACCGTCCAGCAACTCGGCTCGCGACAGCTCCTTGGCGCGGCTGATCGCACACTGCAGAGACGACCTGGCGTCTTTATAAACCCGAAAGAGCTGTCGCTCCAGCTCGTCGTGCCCCGCGGGGCAACTGCACTAACCTCGAATATGTTCACGGAATCACGGGAGTGTCCCCGCTAAGATAAGCCTACAGTTAGGCAAAAAAGATTCTGCAAATTTTGCGTGTTATAAATTAATTATCAGCTGCTAAAACGGTAAATGATTAATGAATGAATAAAATTTATTTGAGACAGCACATGAAAACACAAACAAACAATAATAAAACAAACAAACAAAATAAGAGAAATAAAAATAAAAATAAAAAACATGAAATAAAAGAAAAATAAATCATGAGGTTTGTGTCCCACGGCTGCACCAAATAGGTCTCCAGATCAGCTTAATGTCAAGTACTGGAAGGTACTTGACGCTGATTTTCATCTGGAGCCTAGGTTAAGGTAAGGTAAAACATCGTGATGAAACCAGCACACCTACACCAGCAGAAAACCTAAGAGATTTTTCACCGGCGTATAAAGCCAGTGACAGAGTTTAAACCACCCGTAGGCCTCCAACATGGCTTTATACACCGTTGAAAAATCTCTCAGGTTTTCTGCATTTGTATATGCTCCATGATAGGACGACATTACTTTTATCGTTATGTCACGTGGTCAAAACAAACGAATAGAATCTAATCCTATACATTTCTTTCGTTTTCTATAGCGTTAGCGATTGTAGATAGTCAACTTGGCTAAGCCCCTAGGTTGTTCATCAACCACACGATAAGAAGAAGAAGACTTATATTAATTTCTGTGACGAATTTGTTATCATCGATTGTAAATTTGTAATCAAATAATTCTCTTTTAAGTTGTTTTAGTACTCAACTCAAACTTAGCATTTAAAAATAAATATTTAACAAGAAAATTTGAAAAAACAACTGATACGGATGGGATTCGAACCCTACTACTACGAACCCGTAATGTATTCCGATAGATGTCGCCACACGTACTAGGCGTGTAAAAGAGATTTGAAATTTCGACTGGTGCCGGTGGGATACGGTGGCTCAGCGGTTAGAGCGTCGACACGGTTCGACGAAGATCGTGGGTTCGAATCCCATCCGTATCAGTTGTTTTTTCAAATTTTCTTATTAAATAATTCTATTTAATAAGCTATCATGTGCTATCGTGTGCATATCATCATCACATGTAAAAAAAAATCACAAAAATATTAGCATTTAAAATTTTTAGTTTCAGCTGTCATCGCCTCAGACTCTTTTTTGCTGAGCCGTAGATGAGTTACATAATATTTCGTAGACAATCACAGACTATCGACTGTTACCATAATACTATAGGTACCTATAGAAAATAATTGTGTTATTGTCTAAGGTAGAAAGGAAACTGGCTCGCCCATTACGACGGCTCCCATGTCAAAACAAAAGTGTTTCGCACAATGAACCGATGGGATTGTAATGTAGATGAAGCGATGCGATGATACTGGGATAATATGTAGATCCTTCCAACATCAACTCCTTATGGGATATGGTTTAAAGAATCTTCATTCTCATAAGAACATTTTATAATATAATTTATTTAATAAAAAAGCACTATAGCACTGATAGCCTAGTGGTATGATCGTCGACTAACTAGCCAGTGGTCTCGAGTTAGATCTCAAGGTGCGCACCTCTTACTTTTCGTAAGTTATGTGCGTATTATAAATTAATTATCAATTATTAAAACGGCAAAAGAAAACATCGTGATGAAACCAGCACATCTGAGAGCTTTTTCAATGGTGTGTAAAGCCAAGGCCTACGGGCGGTTAAAACTCTGAAACCAGGTTGTTCATCAACCATACGATAATAAGAAGAAGAATTCACTAAAATGCTACCAACATATTATAATACAATAACATTTTATAAATTAATACTTACATACATAATTACTTTTCATTATTACTTAGCAAATTGTAGAAGTTAATAAAAAAAATCAGCTGTTCCATACATTTATGTTCACATGACTCAACAAAATGTATGGAACAGCTGATTTTTTTTTGCGATTTCAGGGTTGGTCCTTTAGTAAAAGTTGTTCATAATGTTGAGTTTAATGTAAATTACCCTTTTAAGGATGCTGGTGTTTTACAAATAACCCTGTATAGCTGATATTTATAGCTATATATCTTCCAGTGTACCCAACAAAGTGCGAAATTAAGAATACAATACAGCGGCTACTGATATTTCCCAGCGAATGGTCTCTACTGGGAAGTGAAGATATCTGTTATTAGCTAAATGTCCATTTTTAATTGTATCGATATGAGAAAGTATGAAAATTATCCTCTCATAGGAACATGTGAAATTTTTACAAGTCTAATAGTACATTTTTTGTGTAAAAATATCTTGCTGTACTTTCTTAGCTAATCTACGACACCACTGAGTTAATGGTGAAGGACAACATCGTGAGGAAACCTGGGGGCTTAGCCAAGTTGACTATCTACAATCGCTATCGCTATAGAAGACGAAAGAAATATAATTATAGGATTAGATTCTATTCGTTTGTTTTGACCACGTGACATAACGATAATCCTATACATTTCTTTCGTTTTCTATAGCATTACGAATGTAGATAGTCAACTTGGCTAAACCCCCTGGACTTAATAGTCTGAAATCGCAAACCCGCAGTGAGCTATCGTGATAATTTTACTAATGCTCGATCCTTCTTTGTATGAGAAGAGGCCTTTGCCCTGCAGTAGAATAGTTACAGGCTCATTTATTATTGCACGATAATACAGAATTTAAAAGCTTTTACTTAACTTGCAAATTGCAATGTATGTAGGTATGTAAGTAACTATTTTTGTTCAGATGTAATCTTGCAAGCTGATTAGAACCAATTCTTCTTATCTGTTCGGCTTGGCTCCGGCTACTCTCTCACAAAAACACTTACTTTTCGCCACTGCCACACAGTGAAATCGAACCTACCTAGAAATCGAACTTACCTCTCATTTTCGGCTGCAGTATTGGCAACCACTAACATTTTTTTTTGGAGTGAAAAACTCTTTATAAGCATCTTATCACTAAGGGCTGGTGATGGGGTTATGTCCGACTTGCACCTCTGTGCGGAATTACACCGATGAGGAGACTTTGTAGAGACTTTTATTACCAAAAACTTGTTTTACCAGCCAATTTAACACCAAAGTAGTTGAAACTTCAAATAAAAACTTGAAAGATTTTATATACCAACACTTTAAAAACAATAGCCAAACTTCGAACAGAAAAAAAAACAACAACATCAAAACAAGACAAACAAAATCGCACCTAAAACTTATCTAAATAAAGTTCATATTCGTTGAACAACACTTTACAAATTACTTAACACTTATCACGAACGAATAGAGTCCAATTTTGCGTAACAAACCTTTTTGAACCAGAAGATACGGTTAACATAAAAAATAGAGCGAAACAAATAAGTATGCGTTTCCAAAAACAGCTTAAAGTTGAAAACTGTTCGGAAAATCATTTTGGGAACTGCAAAATTATGTTTGTACTCAACCCTTTCACTGGCAAAGTTTGTGAATGCAGGTTTTTGAATATAAAAGATAAAGCGTTGAGGGTTATCGGGAAGCGACAGTGTAAAATCTTTATCGATCAATATAGATATAGATAGACTCTGACCGTAATCTTGGTTTCGGTTTCGGCGAGTGTGATCAGAGGTTCGACAGTTAAGATTGGTGCAATGGCTGTATTTAACCTATCGCATTTAGTGGTTTTTTTAATTGCCATGGCCGGTCTGGAAATCTTTAACAGACTTTGAACTCAGGTTTGCCGGAGTAAAGAAAATATGTTCAGGTGGGAATTCACAGACGGTACTAACCTGGAATGTTCATGCGGTGAGATGACGCAAACGATGCCTCACCTATCATCGTGCCCTGCTTGCTCTAAAACCTGCTCGCATAAAGGATTTAATGGCTGCTTCCGATAACACAGTCAGCGTGGCTACTATCTGGGCCGCTTCAATATATATTTTTTAATTGTTTGCTATTTATATGAGTGTGATTCCATATGGTTATTTTTTTTAATTCACTGACATTATTTTATTAAGGATGTTTTTAGTGCATTGTAAAATTATTATGGACAAAATCATAATGTAAAAATTTGTAGGGCTATTCACAATAAAAAAAAAACATTTCATGTGTGCTGAAATCTAAATAAGCTTTTTTTGGTTTATTGATTTCTAATATGCCTTAGAAAAAATTAGAGAAAATTTAAAAAAGAGATACGACAAGACAAGTGTCGCGGGTTCAAATCCGGCTCGTATCCTATCTTTTTTTAAATTTCCTCTCGTTTTTACTTTTTTTTTGTTATTATTTTATTGTAATTACTACTCATTTAGTTTCGGTTTCGGCCGAAACCAAGAACCGAAAATTGGTTCCCCTAGATACGGTAGGAAAGGGTAATGCTTAATTTGTTTGCAAGTTGTTTTCGATAACAAAAGGTATTATAAAAGGTTTCTTGCTGATTTTGCTGACGGTAATCCTTGATAAGCAAAATATAATGGCATTTTTTGAAAACCATACCATATCCTGCTGTTTTGCTTATAAAATTCAAAGTAGTCTTGGTTGCGCGACGTTACTGCAGTGTTAGTAATTAGAGGCCATCTATAAATTACCCCTCCCGATTTTTGACTTTTCATCATCTTGTATTGAATATAGACTGATCCTATTGCCACTAACCGGGCAATTCCAAAATACGTGCTGCTACGAAGAATACCCACATGGAAAACCCCATTTTCATTGTTGCTCAAGCTAGAAATTCAACCCATAACCTCCTGTACAAACGAGAAATATAATCAAAACCTAATTAAACCAAGAAAAACTAGTTCGAGCCAAGAAAATCCAGATTTAACCGGTTCCAACCGGATACGGTTTGAGACATTAATTAAAGCAGTTCAGTGGCCATCAATCTGTGTCAACACGGTACGGTCAGTTACCGCAGCGCTGCAAATAATTCAGCGTTACGCTTTATGATGTATATGCTCACTATACTATAGCTACTATTCGTACATACTGAACTAGCGATCCGTCCCGGCTTTGCTTGGACTCTCTACGACCAGACTTTAGAGTATATAAGAAAATATAGAGCAACCCTACAGAAGTATGAATCGTAAGCACGGGTAGGAACAACGCGGCCGCGACACGAGTCGTCCGCAATCATACTTTTTTTTTGTGGCTGGCAGGGGGAGTAAAAAATGGCCTTCCGCATACCTCACGTCCGAGGACGTACGGTTATGTGGGGCTCGCACCCATTAAAAACGTCTCCCCCTGCGTGTGCCTCGCACTGTATCTGACGGGGCCGGGTACTGCAACCGCGCCTCGCGGCCCTGTAGACCCGCTCTCCGCGATCATACCTCGATCGACAGTGGTTCAACTAGGCTCCACGAGCGAAAAAATTACATTTTAGCTTCTATCATAGTTAACTGCTGTGTTAAATTTGCAAAAAGTCATTGGTTCGGTTTCCAGGTTGGGTATTGTTTGCGGTTAAAAAAAAAAAACAAAAAATAATTTTGTAAAACTGCCTCGTTGGTCTAGTGGTAGCAAGCGCGACTGCTGAGCACGAAGTCCTGGGTTTGATCCCCGAGTCGGGCAAAGTGTTATTGGGTTTTTCCATTAGGAAATTCTCATGCTGGTACAGCACGGAGTGTGGAATTGTGCCCGATTAATGGCAATAGGCTCGCTCCCTATTACACTTACTTATAGCCGGCGAAATGTGGGTGTACTGCACACCTCTGCCTACCCCCTCTGTGGAATACAGGCGTGAGTCTATAAATAATTTCGTAAATACTTCAACACCCTCAAAAACAAAAAAAAATACTCCAATTCACAAAACTACTCATTCATTCTCGTTTTACTGAAATAAAGTACTTACTCGTATTCAAAAGGCAACAAAAAAACACCAACAAGGATTCGAATCTTGAACAGCTGAATGTGAAATGAAGCATGAAAGCTTTCGGGAAGCGAAGAACTAAGTTTGGTAAAAACTTTACACCTGAAAGTTTCAGTAACTTGAAATGAAAACGGATTGACGAGAAGTATAATAACTTGAAGAGCGGTTCTAGAGGATTTTAAATATTATTTTTTTAGAGAAAGCTCATTTAACAATATTGATCATCATCATCATCAGTCTGTATTAGTCCACTGCTGAACATAAGCCTCTCCCAATGCGCTATTTACCCATAATCGCTACGCTGAGCAAGCGCCAAGCGGGTTGGCGATCCTGGGTCCTTTATGCGGGGCCTGAAAAAGCTTTTCTCAAGGCCGTCAAGGTGAAGGACATCATGCCACATTGCTATGCTGGCTGCTGGGATGATGGCCATGGCTAAGGGACTCCACTGACTGCTTTCCATCGGGCAGCATGGGGTCAATTTGTGAGGCGGTAATTTAAAAAAATCGCAGTAGCAGATGATTACTGTTACACAGAAGGAAGCTGCTACCCATCCTCCGGGTCTTTCCCTTTGTTGCTTCTTACGATACCCGTAGGACGAGTAGGGGTGATTCTATTTTTAGGCCGGAAACCACACGGCACATAATTAATCATTAAAATTGGACAAATATTAAAATAAGTTTCAGATATTTACATTTTTAATAAATTTAATTGGCTAAATATAGCGAAAAAAAAAACTATAAATTATTTAGATTTTTTTATTTGCTCGACCTGTTTATTATTTGGTTCAAATTTAGTAATCGATATTTCACCCCCTTCCTGTTGACAGATTGATCTGAAATTTGGTATACAGCTTTAGTTTATAACAAAACCGTTTTACATGAGAAAAAATTTTTTACTTATTATTTTACAAGCATTTATTTAGTTTCACCTGTCCCGTTGTTTGTAATCAAATCTTACTAGTTAAATTTGACACACTTCCCGGTTCCCGATTGAGCTGAAATTTTGCACGTTAGTTCAGTTTCGTGGACAATACATTTTTATGGTAACAACCTGAACTGATATTCAGGATTAGCATCAGATAAAGGAACTCTTCAACGGTCAACAGCACAGATACAAAGTTTAGTTCTGATATTCCAACAGGTATAAAAACTTGATAAAAAACGTTGATTTTATAAAAACTTATTTATAAAATAAAATGAAATTGATTGATAGATAAAAAGCTTTAAACAAAATTTAATTTAGGCTCATCCAGTCAAAGTTTTATCCAAACCCGTCTCTAATTTAAGAAAATAAACTCTACGATTAACAAGCCATGTTTGAAAGCAACACTGTATTATTAAAATTTGAACTTTTAACTAAAATGGGTTCAGCAAAAACGAAGACGAGTTAGATTACAAGTTATTTTGAATTTGAAGTACAAAGTTTTTCTGTAAACCAAAAATACTGGAAAAATATTTACCTGATATATGTTAGAGCTGCTGGATGCAGGTTGCTTCTAACCGGCCAATCTGGAAGTCATTGGGGGAGGCCTATGTTCAGCAGTGGACGTCTTATGACTGAAATGATGATGATGATATGTAAGAGTATATCGATGCTTCACGGCCAAAACGGGATAACCGCCATTTTAGAAACTTTACAGGAGAATGGTTTAAAGTAAAAAATAAACGAAAAAAAATCATAAAAAACTTTCTATTCATTTTCAAACCTTCAAAATTAAACTATACAGTATTTAAATATATCTCTATGAAATGGTAGTATCAATTTAATAAAAATCATTCTTCTTCACCAATTTACTGTCGGTTATCCCAAAACGTTCCTAAATTTACTAACGGGAAGAACGTCCTAAATGGAAAATACTCACTGATTCACTTCCAACCCTAATGATTTATCAGAATCTTTTATTTTATTTAATTTCAGCATAAAAGTCCTAAAGCGAATATTTTATTTATCATGTAGGTCTAGTAAGATATAACCGGGTGAGTGGTATATGACAGATGTATAGGAAAAATGTAAAATGAATAAAGTAATATGAAAAGTTAACAGCCCTTACAAATAATTGGAGAAAGCAGTAATGCCATTAAGGCCTATAAATAACGTAATATACTACATGATTGCTCAAGAATTGCTACAACCTTCATTTGGAGACAAGAATAACTATAATTTAAAAATATGATTTTGCCAAAAAAAATGTTTTCTATAAATTATTAAGTTAAACTTAGATAAGATTAATTCGAAACACGACTTTCCTACTTACGTTCCTTAAGTAGGAAAGTCATATATGGAACTAATCTTTAATATTTTTAAAAACAACAAACTTAAGATATGTAAACATAACTGCAAGCCAAAATGACTCACGAGTATGCGTGGCGCTTGTACCGCGTAAAACCCAATTTGTGTCAAACAAATGAAAGAGATAACTGACGTGTTTTAAGTTTGTTGTATAATCTAACTGCCAAACGTTTAAATTTTATTTGGTGTAACCTTTCATATTCGTTTTACCATCTTATCTAACCACCATACTCCTTACATTTTACGGGAGGGAAAAAAAGGATAAGCGCCAACGTTATTTGATTATAGTGACAAGGGAAAAAAGTAGTAAACACCAAAAGTGAGTCCTGGAAATGTGGCCTAAATCATGTAAATGACAATAATTTATTATAAAAAATCTGCCATAATATCCTAACCGAAAGTTTATTCATGAAAGATACAAGCAAAATTTGACTAACATATATTTTTTCAAAAGATATTTCTAGCCAAAAAAGTATAACTTCAATTTTTAAAATAACATTTTCATCCAAATACCATAATTGAAAAAAACAACAAAAAATTAGTCGTTTAAGACGAAAAAATTACTCTTAATGCCCTTTTTTTATTACCGCCTAAGCGACAAAAAGTTTGTCTTAGAATCATGAAACTTAGACCAAAAGACGCAGAAAAAAAAGGCGATTCCAACCATGTATATAAGTCAATTTTGGAAAAAATGTCGCTTATCCCGTTTTGGCCGTAAGGCATCGATATACGTCGTGGTGGTGCATAGGTAAAGGGGGCCGCTTTGCAAGGGTCTGAGAGTGGGTTCGAACCTGGCATTTACGGAAATGTACGTAATGTATGTAATGTCATATGTACTTTCTTAGTTAATCTAAGACAACACTGACTAACGGTGAAGGAAAACATAGTGAGGAAACCCTGGACTTAATAGTATGAAATCTCCAACACGCAGTGAGCTAGCGTGGTGATTAATGCTCAATCCTTCTCTGTATGAGAAGATGCCTTTGCCCTACATTGGCAAAGTTATAGGCTAATTTACTTATATGTTAGAGTTAGGCTCATCTTGTATCTCAGGAGACTGTCTTTCTAGACAGAAGAGAAGAGAAGAAGGGAAGGGAGAAGGGAGAAAGAGAGGGGAGAAGAGAGAGTGGTAATAGCACAGCTGTTCTTGTCTTGGTTGAGACACAACCATGCTCCCAGATGAACAATATCGAGCATGAGTTATGTGCAGTGATAGCCTAGTGGTATGACTGCCAAGTCAAAGATCGTAGGTTTGAAACCCAGGCACGCACCTCTGACTTTTCGGATTCATGTGTACCTACCTATATGAGAAATTAATATTCAATTGCTAAAACGGTAAAGGAAAACATCGTGAGGAAACCAGCACACCTGAGAGATTTTTCAATGGTGTGTAAACCATGTCAGAGGCCTACGGTGGTTTAAACCCTGACACGAGGTTGTCCAACAACCACAGGATAATAAGAATAAGTACATAAAATATACTAATATCTTCATAGAAATATTTCTAAATCCAATCGAGATATAATTAAAAATAAATAAAAAACCTATATGTACCTATGTTATATTCGCTAAACATTGTATTCAAATTGAAAGATAACAGTCTGTTCCCTCACTCGGCTTTATTTCGAACTAGCTTCTGTTCGCAGCTTCGCTTACGTTAATCTAGAATTTAAAATTCAATCATGACTTGAAAGACATATAGCGCCTTCTATTATCGTAAGAACATTATTGTTGTTTTCCTCGGGAACAGTACTTTTTTTCGGGAAACCTGGTGTCAAAGTTTAAACCGCCCGTAGGTCTCTGACATGGCTTTACATACCAACATTAAAAAATCTCTTAGGTTTGCTTTTATTACGAGTATTTTCCTCATCGTTTTAGCAAGTGATAATTAATTTTTATTAATCTATGTACGAGTATACCTATTAAAAGGTATGTAAAGCGAAAACAGTGGATCCCTTTTTAAGAATATTGCGCGCACGGAGGAGTGTGAAATTTGAATAAAAGTTCATATGGAGAAGAATTGCAGAAAGCTAAAATTTGACGCTTGACGAGTACTTTTATGGTTAGAATGACCTGAATCAAATTAGCTCCAGATAAAGGAACTCTTCAACGGGCAACAGCACAGACACAAATTTTTGTATATACGTTTAATTTGGTTATTCCAATATAACAGCTAGGTTTAAACGTGTTTTTATAAAAACTTATTTATACGCCAATATTTATAAGTCAATAGAAAGAAAGAAAAGAAAGAAAAGAAAGAAAGAAAAGAAAGAAAGAAAAGAAAGAAAGAAAAGAAAGAAAGAAAAGAAAGAAAGAAAAGAAAGGAAAGAACTAAATTAAAGAAAGAAAAACCATTTATTCCCTTTTGGGCAGAGACACAAAAACAATACGTGCCTGGATTTGAACCGGTCCCATTTGCCACACAGCTTTGTACAATCAGTAACTAAACCGCGATCAGTTGAAAACAAGTTGATTATTATACTACCCATCAATATTTCGACCTCAATCCGCGTGACTTAACCTCCAAACTATAACATCTTGTACAATGGGATGAAACAGTGAAACATTTGAGACATGGATCAAAGGGTTGAGTTAAGTTTGTTGTGGAATTCTACATAGTTCAGTTAAGGCTTAGGTTAGATAGTTGTTATGAATTATGACTCGGAGTTATTTGGGATATAAGGTCTTTGGTAAGACCTTATGTGTTTAATTTTCAGTTAATAGCAGCAATATTTTGTGTACAGCGTCATCTAGATTATGTGCGCAAATGTTTCTACGTATTTTATCGAAAATATATTACCACTCTGCTTTTAACATTGTGATTTAACATAATATAATATGACATTGACTCCGTGCTGTGTGGTTTCGGGCCTAAGAATAGAACCACCCCTACTCGTCCCGCGGGTGTCGTAAGAGCGACAAAGGGAAACATCCGGAGGACGGGCAACAGCATCCTTCTGTGTAACAGTAATCATCTGCTACTGCGATCGCCAACCCGCTTGCCCAGCATACCTCCGCGAGCGCACAATAGTGACGCGCATTGGGAGAGGCCTATGTTCAGCAGTGGACTAAAACAGGCTGATAATGATGAATGATGAATTGACTCACGCCTTTATACTTCAGAGGGGGTAGGCAGAGGTAAACACACACGTTTCTCCAGCTATGTCATAAGTCCCATGTAATAGATCGAGCCTATTGCCCTGGGCACAATTCTAGAGAATATCCTAATGGAAAAATCCAATAATACCAGACCCGGGGATCGTACCCAGGACCTCGTGCTCAGCAGTCGCGCTTGCTACTACTAGACCAACGAGGCTTTTTTGTGATTTTTGGCAAATTATAATACTTGTAGAAACATAATATTTTGTCAAGATAGTTTTTTTTTCAATCATTGGTTTATCAAAAGGGCGAGTAGAAAAAAATCTTAGAGGTTTGCAGATTCGAACCTGGGACCCTAAACTTAGCTTCGCCAACATTGATCGATAAATTTCAACTAGCTCACGCTGACTGTACAAAATTTTCATTCAATTATTACATTCTATATTTTACTTAAAACTCATTATTCTTACACAGAGTAGAGGGTTGTCTTCCCTAGAAAATAATAAAGGTTGACGCTACAATGAATGCTCTGCCATTTGTCCGTCACCTCAAGGTTAACTTAATAAATTAGGTACTTTACTATTAATTAGAGTTTCTTTGAGATATCTTTGAGGAAAAGAGTCGTGAGCCTAGTGGTGGTGACCGTTGACTGGCAAGTCAGAGTTCTCGATTTCAAACCCAAGTCGCGCACCTCTGACTTTTCGTAAGTTATGTGCGTTTTATAAATTAATTATCACTCTCCGTGCCTCGGATAGCACGTTAAGCTGTTGGCCCCGGCTGTCAATTGTAGATCTTTGATAGTCGTTACGGGTAGTCAGAAGCCCGAAAGTCTGACAACCAGTCTTACCAAGGGGTATAGTGTAACCCAGTATCTGGGTTGTGGAGGTCTGATAGGCAGTCGCTCCATGTAAAACACTGGTACTCAGCTGCATCCGGTAAGATTGGAAGCCGACCCCAACATAGTTGGGAAAAGGTTAGGCAGATGATGATCTATGAGGAAAAGCGCATGAAAAACTGGGATTATAACTGTCTAGTCTCATAGGTTTAGTGATAGCGAGTATGGTTCCTAAGTATGGTTCTTTCTTTTTCTTTTCCATATAGTTGATGAACAACCTGGTGTCAGAGTTTAAACCACCCGTAGGCTTCTGACATGACTTTACACACGGTTGAAAAATCTCTCAGGTGTGCTGGGATCCTCACGATGTTTTTCTTCATCATTTTAGCAAGTGATAATTAATTTCTAATCTGACAGCTGATACGAAAAGTCTGATGTGTATTGTGTGTGCTTCGAATCTACTACCTTTGACTTGGCAGTCTAACGGTCATACCACTAGGCTATCACTGCTTTGAGTATGGGTATAGCCGATTATGATTACTACTATTAATCTAGCCTAGAGGCATAGAAGGCATAGACACGATATCACCGAGTTTTTTATTAAAATACTCGTAAGTTCATGTTATATGCAAAACGACATAAATAAGGCTGAATAAATGTTTCTGAATTTGAAAATGGAATCATTTATTTTTATGTCGATTATAAACAAAAAATTTTTTTTTTCTTCAGTTCATCCAACATACATTGGACAAGCTAGAGTCCATAGAGCATGCCTCGATTTTTTTTTGTTATAAAATAATGTTTTTTTAAAGAATATAGCGAGAATTTTCACAAAGATCGATATTTGTTTTAATAATTATATTTAACTAGCTTCCGCCCGCGGCTTCGCCCGCATGATATGTTGATAAATTGTAGCCTATGTGTTATTCTGATGTATAAGCTATATTGTGGTGAAGTTTCATTCAAATCCATTCAGTAGTTTTTACGTGAAAGAGTAACAAACATCCATACATCCATACATCCATACTTACAAACTTTCGCCTTTATAATAGTAGTAGGACTATTTTTGAGTATTATTTTAAAAATTTAATTTCTTTTGACAAGACTCTCGTTATAATACACAGCCTGCCCCCAAATCAAATAACCAAACATCTAAACTCCGCCTTAATCCATCGGTACAGTTGTAGTTTCCAACAATGAACTCCGAGATGATGAAGCCAAATTACTTGAAATCAGTTGAACAGTTCTTGAAGATCATCTTACTTGGATAGCCATTTTGAGATCAGGACTCAAATGAAGTTTAGATTGATAAGAGGCTGTATTCATCCTTGATGGTCCTTGGTGGTGGTGGCCTGAGTTTTGACTATTTGTTAGGTAAGGCAGCAGTTGACAGGGTCTTAGGTTTCAGAAAGGCACGTTATGAAGGATATAAATATTTATTTTATTCTGCTTTAAACGGTTTTACTTAGCTTGCCCTGTTTATTATTTGGTTCAAATTTAGTAATCGATATTTCACCCCCTTCCTGTTGACAGATTGATCTGATATTTGGTACACAGCTTTAGTTTTAATGACAAAACAGTTTTACGTAAAATAAAAAGTATATCTATTATTAGTATTGCTTGTTATAGCAACAACTGAAATACATTAGGTACCTGTCAAAAGTTAAACAGTCTAGCTATCACGGTTCATGAGATACAGATAGACAGACGGACAGCGCGTCAATTAACTTTAATTTAGTATTAAATCGTTACTTTTGTATGGATTTTGACAGAGTTTAATTATCGTTAGCGTCGTCTAACGGCTCTGAGTGTGGCAGTTAGTTTTAGGGTCCGTTTTTACCCTTTTTTACGGATCCCTAAAAACGTTATGGTATTTTGCCTATCAAGGTAAGGTCTGACAATGGAAAATATACAGGGTTATTTGTAAAACACCAGCATCCTTAAAAGGGGTCATTAAACTCATCATTATGAACAACTTTTACTATGGGACCAAGACTGAAATCGCAAAAAAAATCCGCTGTTCCATACATTTATTTTACATGACTCAAAAAAATGTATGGAACAGCTGTTTTTTTGCGATTTCAGGGTTGGTCCCGTAGTAAAAGTTGTTCATAATGATGAGATTAATGTTTTTAAGGATGCTGGTGTTTTACAAATAACCTTGTATATGAATTTGCAGAGTTATGGCAACATTTCAATCAGTTACAGTACAGGATAGTGTAATCGACTGTCCATCATACCGCTCTTTGATACGTGCAGTGCAGTGTGACGTCAGATGTTGACAGCCACGTAATTGGTAGCTCTGATTGTATGTACCTAACTTCATGTCATGCTTGTCTATGGAATAATTTATTGATGTGTCTATGTTTGTCTATGGATTATTGAGTGTCTATGGAATTATTTATCGATTTAATAACTAGTCAATGTAATTGAATGTAGAGACTGGATATTCAAAGGTTTCAGGCTCGAACACGTGGTATACACCTCTGACTTTCTAGAAGTTTTTTTCTTTATCATATAGTTGATGAACCTGGTGTCAGAGTTTTAACCGCTCTTAAGCTTCGTAGGATTTACACGCCGTTAAAATTCTAAATTACCAGCGAGGCGATTATGGTCAAATACCTCCAATGGGCGCACAAAAGTGGCGCGCATTGGGAGAGGCCTATTGTTCAGCTGTGGACTAATACAGGCTGATGATGATGCAGTTAAAAAAAAGAATTTCTTTTTACAAAAATTTAAAATCTGATTCGCTTCGAATACGTTTTTAAAATTGTTAATTCTAAATTCAATTTAATTAATTCGGTATTCAAAGTCAAGAAAGTAACTAATAACTGGCCATCACATCACAATTTGTCGTATGTAAAACAAAAAGGTAAGCAGCTAACGGTCATGCGGGCTTCGGGTAGCCGAGTTGTGTGTCTGGGGGTGACACCGCGTCGTAGTTCAACAAGACAGTCCTAAAACAAAACAAGGCGTTTAAAGAAAGAAACGTTTTATACCTTTATTTAACAGTCATGTAATGGTCATTATATAAAATCATCACATGCGAAATTGACATAATACCACTCACGTCCTATACCGCGCGCTAGGCCTAAAATAACAAAAATAATAGGTAAAATAAAAAAAAAATATAAGTAGCTACTTTTTATGACGTAGGGGATAAAAGTTAACATGAAAACCAAACATCTGTATAGTTAAATCTATCAAACTTAGTAAAGTTAGAGACGCGAAAATTAGTATTTAGCTCTTCGATTAAAAATGAAGAAGTTGTTATAAATCTCCTGTTAAGGGGGTAAAAAAGGGGGAAATGTTGTATGTTGTTGTGTTGTGGAAATGAATACTGTTGCAATAACTAGCAAGCAAGTAACTGCAGCAATTAGTTATGTCAACAGGAATAAAAAATACTCTATTATAAGAAGATTATTATTTACTAGCGACCCGCCCCGGCTTCGCACGTGTGCAATATAAGTACATATAAACCTTGCTCTTCAATCATTCTATCTATTAAAAAAACCGCATCAAAATCCGTTGCGTAGTTTTAAAGATTTAAGCATACATAGGGATATAGGGACAGAGAAAGCGACTTTGTTTTATACTATGTCAGTGATACATACTAAATCCAACAAGTATTCGCTCAATTTGCAAACTTGTAGCTAACTTGTTCTACTAAATAAAAATTTCACCCAATAACTTAATGATTGAATTTTATTACATTAAATTGAAGTTCTTGAACTTTCGCGAATTGAAATCATGTTGAAAATATTATTTCGGGTCTATTCGCGCACAGATAATTCAAAATGCAACTTGACCGAAACGTCAAAGTTAGTTCAATAATGACTATTTTGAATTTTCTGTACATTAAATTGTCCGCTACAAAATCATATGCACCCTATTTCTAGGCAAACTAGAGAGGAGAAATGGAAAAATAACCTAGTTTAAAATGTAGAGACAACGTAGCAGCTTTTTTAAAAAGGAGTCTTTACAACAAAGGCTTTGAATGGGCCTCAAATGAACAACTAGGGGAATGAATTAGATCCTATTTCTTCTTTGAGGGTAGAAAAAAAAGCAATGAGCGTTGAGCAATGGGCATTTGCTTTTCATTTTCATAAAAATTACAACATTACATTTTAACTGCCTCGTTGTCTAGTGGTAGCAAGCGCGAGCTGAGCACGAGGTCCTGGGTTCGACCCCCGGGTCAGGCAAAATGTTATTGGGTTTTTCCATTAGGAAATTGGAGTCTGGAATTGTGCCCATTTAATGGCTATAGGCTCGCCCCCTATTACGTGGGACTTATAACGTAGCTGGCAAAACGTGGGTGTACTGCACACCTCTGCCTACCCCCTCTGGAGAATACAGGCGTGAGTCTATAAAATAAAAAATTGTGTTCGAATCATTGCTATATTTTTGTATATCAATGGTTTGAATCTGCTGTTTAATTCAAAGATGCAATGAAAAGCCTCGGTTTAAGGTTTAAAACATGGGTGATGTCCAACAAAGCGTCAGACTAGGTGCATGGCAGAGCAGTAAATTCTACTACGACTAACATGGGTTAGCTCTCTCCTTAGAACTTACTGCTGAAAACACAGGGGAACAAATACCGTCGAGCAAGTTGGGACTACAAGAATAGGCGTGACGAAAGATTTTCAAATCTTCTTCCGTAATGTAATAATAATAATAATATATTCTCCTGACCGAATTTCGGTCACAGCGGCCAATCTCAACGGAGACTAGCCAATTACGCAGGAGATATTATAGTGCACAAGTGTGTGCGCAAACACAGGTGCACTCTCTATTCCCTCACTCTCATAATCTGATGGGACGGCATCGGCAATCCGACACGACCGGAGAGAGATCAGGCGCAGGGCCAACGGTTAAACGTGCTTTCCGAGGCACGGAATAAGTGATAATTCATTTATAATACGCACATAACTTACGAAAAGTCAGAGGTGCGCGCCTTGGGTTCGAACCCGAGACCACTGACTTGCCAGTCAACGGTCACCACCACTAGGCTATCACGACTCAATGTAATAAGCACATAATAAACACAAATCATCTTCACAAAACATCACAAATCACAAACACAAAACATCTTCCGTAATAAACACATTTACTATTTACGAAAAAACCTTTATTTCAGAAGTAAACTTTAGTTTAATGAAGGATAAAGCCATTTTTCTAATATTTTTTCAATAGTGCGTCAAAAAAGCTCTCCGGTGTCATGGCGTCGATTTTGATGTCACGCTTAGGTAAACATGTCAAATATTCAATACAACAAAACAGTGTTGACAGCGGATTTTACCCAAGCGTGACGTCATACGCTGTGATTGCTGTTTCAGTCAAAATGGCGGATTGCAATATTTTAAGGTTTTATTTTAGTGAAAATCTTAATAGTCTAATATTTTTAAATAAAACTGAAGCAGTGTTTTAATATTTTTTTATATAATGTTTCCCCTAACATCATTAAATCGACGATGTTTTGATACTGTCGTCATGCCTATTGTTAGTCACATCTTTAACTAAATGTAAATAAAGACACTAAAAGAAAGACGGGTTATTTACCCCTTTATAACTCAAGAACTGCTGGTCTAATTTTCATGGTTTTTGATTTATTGGATTTGTTTCCGCATAGAATAGCAAAATTATACTCTTAGGGTATGGTAGGGTAGGAGTAGGGGTAGAGTAAAGTAGTGTAGGGGTACAGTCGGGTAGGGGTAGAGTAGGGGTGAGGTAGAGGTGGGGTAGAGTAAAGGTAGGGTAGGGGTAGATTAGGAGTAGGGGTAGATTAAGAGTAGGGTAGAGGTAGAGTGTGCCTAATGGTCTACATATTATGGTCTATGTATAATGGTCTACATATAATGGTGATTTACATAAATATTAGTCCAACAAGCTCGTTGCAATTTCAACACGTATGTCACCTAAATATCTCCAGTATTTGGATTAAATAATACTAAAATGCTTGCCAACTAGCAATCCAGCTCTTTGCCAAGAGGTTTCGTTTCTCTGAGACATAATTAATTCGAAAATTTGTTACTCAACTTGACTTGAGTTTATCGCTGGTTAATTAAATATAACTGTAGGTTTAGGTTGATGTAATACGCAGAAACCCAGCCTGCACCGATCAGGGCAGGCGGGGCTCGGAGCCTGGGGTCGCGGGCGAACAGATTGGGGAGTTGGTGCGCCCACTGAGCGACCCCAGAGAAGACGGTGGCAAAGTGGTCACATGCTACCGTGCACAGCGAGGCTCAGGAGAGACCCCTTTACAGTCTCTCCGGGGATGTGCCTAACAGGCGTTGCGCAGGGGAGGCTCCGGAGTTGGTCTCTTAAGAGGACCCGGGATCTCCCCTCATGTGCTGATGGTGATCACCGGGGTGGTTTTAGTGAGGTAAGAATCCCACACTCCCCGATCTCTTCCCCTGGAGGCCGGGTGCCTTTTGAAGGTTTCCCCCCGTAAACCAAAAAAAACAAGGTTTTGGTTAATGTAACCAGTATAGCAGTGCAGTACGTGTTACTGACAGGCAAGTCAGAGATCTCAGGTTCAATTTAAAGGAAATTTTGACTCTTTTTACGTTAAGTGCGTATCCCTGAGTTTTCGGATTCATGCGCGTTTTTTAAACTAATAACTTGTAATTATTTAATACTAGTGACCCGCCCCGGCTTTGCACGGTTACGCTAATATGCATGTATTATACATATAAACCTTCCTCTTGAATCACTCTATCTATTAAAAAAAACCGCATCAAAATCCGTTGCGTAGTTTTAAAGATCTAAGCATACATAGGGACAGACAGACGCGGGAAGCGACTTTGTTATATACTATGTAGTGATGCTATAATTAAATATAACTAAAATATGCTATGCTATAATCTGTAAAAAAATCACAAAATTTAAATTATGATTTGGTGAAACGGTAAGGGAAAACATCGTGAAAACCAGTAAACTTGAGTGAGAGAATGTATAAAAATGTATAACTGCTACGCCACATTGAGAATTTTTGACAGATTCACACCTATGACTGCGACCAACCGGTCACACTTGACAATTACATCCGAAACCTTAGAGTATATAAGAAAATATAGAGCAACCCTATAGAAGTATGAACAGTGAGCACGGGTATGAACAACGCGGCCGCGACACGAGCTCCGTTTGCGATCATACCTCGATCGACTGCGGTTCAACTAGGCTCCACAAGCGAAAAAGTTACATGCCGAGTTAAATTTTGAAAAACGTCTAGAAAACATAATTTGAAAAAATGACATTTTATCGTTTCTATGGTGAGACCTGCTTTCGCTCCGCACAAGGTAATGTGGTTGACGTTATCACTCTATATTTTCTTGAATACTCTATGTCCGAAACATTCTGTTTAAAAATATAAAGTGGTAACAACTTAATGCCATCAGTTTACACATCAAGAATGCGCCAAGAAATTGTCTAAGGTATGAACTCAAGCAAAAAGGAAAAAAATAAATAAAATTGTACACCACGCGAGCTCGCAATAAAATAATTGTAAATTCTTTTAAGTACAGCCAGCAAATAAAATGTAAAAACGTTTCTTGTTAATGTAAATTTAAAGCTAGTTTGAATCCACAGATTAAAGCGAATTTCTTTTAGGATTTTATTAGAGGGAAGAAGATTTAAGGAGTGATAGACTAGTTTGGTTGTTGGACTGCTAAGTCAAAGGTCGTAGGTTCGACAAGTTTATTGTTTGACTACTTCGATTTTTATAAGAATCCAGTGAACAACGCGTTATTTAGACAAAATTACACGGTCGAGGTCAAAAGTGTACTAGCTGCCGGTAACGGCCATTTAGCCATATAAGACTAGGAGTCTCGTTGCGTAGACATAGAATCTGTCAAAATTAAATGTAGAATTTGTCAAATGTAGAATCTGTCAAATGTAGAAACTGTCATAAGTAGAATCTGTCAAAAGTAGACCATGATGTTAAAAGTAGAATTTGTCAAATGTAGACTAAACGGTGGGATCGCCCCCTTGCCACTTCTCCTTATTTAATATTTTTTATACAAATTCTGTTACATTTTTGAAATTACCTAGTTTCCGTAGACTGCGAAAAAGGGCCTTAAATAGTAATATCCTCGTGTAATTGAATTAATCTCTTATTTTTACAATTTCGTCTGTGGATTCGAACTTGAAACCTCTGACTCGAAAGTCAACGGTCATAACTCATACCACTAGAACACGACTTAAATCACTAACATTTACATAAAACACACTTCTTAATTCAGTACACAAAAAGAAAATGCTACGCAAAATAATACGACAAAGTCTTAATACTAGTTAAGACAGTTAATGTTACAAATTTAGTTTGTTTTTGCCGACGTTACTTGAACCGAGACGAGTAAAGGTGAGTTCAGAAGTGGCTAGGATTTAGCTTTAAACCTACTTTAGTGTTAATATATGGCTGTTTTTGTTTTTATAGTTTTGTTAAAGAAAGTGTAGCTGTTTAGTACTAAGGCTTAGGTTCGATTAATGTTCTCCAGACTGTATTTGATTGTGTTCATGTGCGTGCGCGAACACGTGTACTTTCTATTCCCATACTGTCATATTCTGGGAGCGTGGAGTTACGAGAAGTCAGAGTCTTGGGTTCGAACTTGAGAACTGAGTTTTCGGAAGTTATGTATGTATTATAAATTAATTATCACTTACTCCGTGCCTCGGAAAGCACGTTAAGCTGTTGGCCCCGGCTGTCAATTGTAGATCTTTGACAGTCGTTACAGGCAGTCAGAAGCCCGAAAGTCTGACAAGCAGTCTTACCATGGGGTACCGTGTAACCCAGTATCTGGGTTGTGGAGGTCTGATAGGCAGTCGCTCCATGTAAAACACTGGTATTCAGCTGAATCCGGTAAGACTGGAAGCCGACCCCAACATAGTTGGGAAAAGGCTAGGCAGATGATGACTTTTTTGCATAAAATTTTTAACCAACGAGTGATATATTGTACTTTTTAGAGCCACTAGAGCCACGGAAAAAGCCGCTAATATTAAACCATAGACACACCTAGACTAAACGATCCCACTTCTCCAGGTAAAAACTTCACACTCTTAAGCCATGAACAGACAGCTAATATCCCCATTAAAAGAGGGTCTTCTATGAAGTACCTTAAGTTGTGCATCTGTAGGTATCAAAGTCGTAAGTACGTAGAATTACTTCCTATAAGTATAGTTAGGTACTTAAAATAGTGTGCAATGATTAGTCAGGAGAATCGACGCGGGTTTTATGCCTAAGAGCATTTTTTTTTATTGTTAGTTAATCTAAGTCACCACTGACTATCGGTGAAGGAAAACATCGTTAGGAAAACTTGGTTTAATAAAACTAAGTTCAGCCATACAAAAATCTTGTTCTGAACTCAGTTAAACGCTTGAACCGAGTTTAACTTGATGAAATCGGAGCTGAATCGCTAACACGCAGTGACCTAATGCGGCGATTTTGCACGATCTTTCTCTGTATAAGAAGAGGCCTTTGCCTGCAGTGGGACAGCACGTAACTGGGGGAGTGGGGTAACTGTATTATGTAATTGTAGGCAAATAAAGGCTATTTATTATTTAAAAAAATATCTTAATAATAATTTAAAAATAAAGGCTAAAAAAAGTGTACTGAGGTCGACGTTGTACAAATCCTAAAGCTTATCGCTAATAGTGTTAGTCACAATGCAGTATACCTTCTGCACCTACATAATCTTTGCCCGTATGCTCCCATCAAACAAAACGGAATTCCGGCGCAGACGGAGGCTAGTTTAAGAGAACGTTGCATACTAGGCACAAAGGGGCGAGAATTAACCCTCACTGTTTGTAAAGTTAGCTGTAGAGCTATGTGTGCACCCTGTATATACGTAGAGTAAACACCCTTTATATTAGGTACGTGAAGTGGACACAGCCTGTGAATGAAATAGAGTAAGCGTAAGGAAGCCGGTCTACATTTTTATAATTAGTCACTTTTATGACTAATTTTTAAAATAGTGGTGGACTACCTAGTGGTTAATAACCTAGTGGGGACTTGGAACCTAAAATATAAATACGGTTCTACGATATGACTACTCACAGAAAGCATAGCTTATAGAAATCTCTATTCCTAGACAGCACGTTTCGCCGAAAACCCTGTTGATAGAAAACATGGTTCTTAGACATCTTAGTACATAGGAAGCACTGTTGACAGATATCACTGTCTTTAGATGGCACTTCAGATCATCATCATCATTAGCCGGTATTAGTCCACTGCTGAACATAAGCCTCTTCCAATGCGCGCCAACTATTGTGCGCTCATTGGAGGTATTTGCCCATAATCGCTACTGGGTAAGCGGGTTGGGATCGCAGTAGCAGATGATTACTGTTACACAGAAGGATGCTGCTGCCCCTCCTACGAATCTTTCCCTTAGTCGCTTCTTACGACACCCGCGGGACGAGCAGGGATGGTTCTATTCTTAGGCCGGAAACCACACGGCAGAATATAAATTCAAATTCAAATTTTTATTGCATTCCTCAATGTGATTCTTAGAAATGGTAACTTAAACTATACTAACTACCCTTACTATACTACCCTTTGGGCATATATTCCTGTATAAACATTATACAACAATATAACTGTAATACAGCTATAGATGCCATGGTAGTGCTTTGGCACTCGCTCTAGGATTAACCTGTATCATGGATGCCTAATATCGTCGTAATAATAATGGTTTGGCGTTCGTAAGCTAACAGACACACCCTGTACATATCTATACTAATATTACAAAGCTGAAAAGTTTGTATGTTTGATCGCGCTTATCTCAGGAAATACTAGCCCGATTTGACATTTTTTGTGGTTTAGATAGTGTTATTGAGGACAATATGAGTCTTGACGTCATGTAACGTGATTCGCGTTAGTGGTCACAAGACTCCGATTAATTTTTATCATGTAAAATTATATAATAATCGTGAGAGAACCAGCATACCTGAGAGATTTTTCAACGGAATGTAAAGCCATATCAGAGGCCAACGGGTGGTTTAAATTCTGATACTAAGATAGGACCATACGATGAAGAAGAAGAAGCCATATTATTCCCAAACTTTGTTGGAGTCGGCTTCTAATCTAACTGAAAGCAGCTGAATATCAGTTTTCTACATAGCGACTTCCCATCTGACCTCCGCAACCCAAAAGGATACGATAATCTGAAGTTAGATTAGTTGTCAGGATTGGATTTTATGGTGTTGGGGTGATGTCCAGGAACCTGTACGCTAGGACGATGCCCCCCCGAGTGCGAATTTGAGCGGGCCTACAGGCTGGCTCTGGACGGGGCCGCGAAGCGCGGTACCAGTACCCGGCCCCGTCCGATACAGTGCGAGGAACATGTACGGTGGGTGCGAGCCCAACATAATCGTACGTCCTCGAACTACGGTATGCGGAAGGCATTTTTTCCCAACAAAAAAAGGGGAACTGACATCACATAAAAATAATATTCCCCAATCGAAATATTTTATAAGAAATAGCGCTTGTCACCACATCGTACTACTCATAAGACGCCATTACGTTATAAATACAATATCATATATTAATTATCAATGTATACAATATGCAAATCTCTCTTCATTATGCGAGTAACTAGCGGTGCGAGCGAGAAGATATTAGCGATTTTGTGCTGAGCGAGTGAAATCGTCCAAGTATCGCTTGCCTTGGATTTTAAGAAGCCATACACTTCTTTTTTATCATATGGTTGATAAACAACCTGGTGTCAGGGTTCAATGAATTCTGCCGTGTGGTTTCCGGCCTAAGAATAGAACCACCCCTACTCATCCCGCGGGTGTCGTAAGAAGCAACAAGGGGAAAAATTCGGAGGATGGGCAGCAGCATCCTACTGTGTAATAACAGCCATCTGCTACTGCGACCGCCAAACCCTTGCCCAGCATGGCGATTAAGGGCAAATCTAATGAGCGCACAAAATATGTGATGAGTATGAGAAGAGGCCTATAAAGTCCAACAATGGACTGATACAGGCGGTGTATAAATTCATGTATTTATGTAGATTACAACTGAAGAAATAGTAATATGCTTGTTCATTTACACTTACACCACTCCCTACCGACTTAGTCAGAAGCACGCGACTGATATCTCAAAGCTATCAGTATTAATAACCATTAGCTTAATAACGATCTTTAAATATTTTTTGTATAAAAAAATAACATAGATACTGTGGATTATAGAACAATTAGAAGAAATAGAAAATGCGATTTGCCGTGTGGTTTCCGACCTAAGAATAGAACCCACCCCTACTCCTCCCGCGGGTGTCGTAAGAAGCGACAATGGGAAAATCTGCTACTGCGATCGCCTACCCGCTTGCCCAGCGTGGCGATAATGGCAAACACCTAAGAGCGCACAAAATAAGTGACGCATATGAGAAGAGGCTTATGTCCAGCAGTAGGTAGGAAAGTGATATACATACGAACGGGGTCACGGTACGGCGAAAATCACGGGTTTAAGCCCCGCTTGTATCCCATCTCTTATTCAAATTCCTCTTATTGCAACTGGTCTAAAAAAATAACACTTTCCAAATAATGATAAAAAAAATATTATTTTATTCGAAAGTGGGTAATTAAACGATATTTCAATTTCGGCGCTTAATAGCACTGATAGCCTAGTGGTATGCCCGTCGACTAACAAGTCAGAGGTCTTGAGTTCGATCCCAAGGCACGCACCTCTGCCTTTTCGTAAGTTATGTGCGTATTATAAATTAATTATCAGTTGCTTAAACGGTGAGGGAAAACATCGTGATGAAACCAGCACACCTGAGATATTTTTCAATGGTGTGTAAAGCCATGTCAGAGGCCTACGGGCGGTTTAAACTCTGACACCAGGTTGTTCATCAACCATACGATAAGAAGAAGAATTTCGGCGCTTGCTACAAACCTTACAAAAAATAGAAAAAATATTTTTCCTTTCAGGCAGCGTCGCGGGGCCCTACTAAGTGCATTAATACAAATTGCCCACAATTGCTACAAGATTCTATTAGCAATATAAATAGAACAATAGGCTTTACTTGTAAATGTAGCGGTAAATGCTATAACCTGATAAGCCGGGACCAAGAAAATCGATATCTTAATCAATAATATAATGTATAATAACCTTATGTCGTGGTGGCGTGTTGGTTACGGACCCGCTTTGCAAGCTCGTGGGTGTGGGTTCGAACTTGCCATGTACCAATGTGACTTTTTCAATGTCATATGTAATGTTAATTAATCTAAGATACAACGGCGAACGGCGAACGAAAACATCGTAAGGAAACCTGGACTTTAATTGTCTGAAAATACCAACCCGCAGTGAGCTAGCGTGGTGATTAATGCTCAATCCTTCTCTGTATGAGAAGAGACTTTTAGTCATTGGTGTCTTAGAAGTACATAATAATATGACATTGAAAAAGTCATATTAGTCTTTCATTATCTTAGGGTTGATGAACAACTTGGTGTCGGTGTTATGCCACCCGTAGGCCTCTGACATGGCTTTACACACCGTTGAAAAATCTCTCAGGTGTGCTGGTTTTCTCACGACGTTTTTCTTCACCGTTTTAGCAATTGGTTTTTTTTCTAATATACACATTAGTTCTAAAAGTCATAGGTTTGCCTGGGTTTCGTACCTACGACTTTTGATTTCATACCACTATCACTGCTACATTATGATATTGGTACAAAGATGCCAGGTTCGAAACCACACCTACTTGCGTGCAAAGTGGATCAGTAACCAATACGCCACCATAACACGAAGGAACCAAAGAGATCTAAAAGTCAAGTATTAGGCAAGCAAGGTCACTGATCAAACAATGTCACCTGTCAAGATGATTGCCGGTACATTTTCCTACGCATTTTCAGCTCCCATACTACAATGTTATCGGTCGCCATAAAAACTGTATTATTAAGGAAATACTACCTACACAATCATAGGCATTGATTGATTTATTTCATATTCATGGCTTGCCAATGGGTTATTTTCTTTGTTTGAATTTCTCTTCGACAAATAATAGTATGATAGTTGCTGTTTCTTATAATCGTGTGGATGTTAGAACATAATCAAAGAGCTAGGGAATAAATACATGTATGAATGGGTGAGCTTGGGGTACTACCTCACAGAATAACAGTACCCAGTATAACAGTGTATCCGTACGAAGGGGAGCGTATGGCTCGGCTGACGGTAAGCGGTTGCCTAACGTCGGTTTGACAACTTTGTGTGGGATTATGGCAGAGGAGGGCAGATAAAAGAGGGGGATAATAGAAGGGGGGATTGGACCTCCGAGTGTGACCGTACGAAACACAACAGGACTTATATTGTTACTATCCTTTATTACTCTTTGCCGTGAAGTTTCCGGTCTAAGAATAGAACCACCCCTACTCGTCCCGCGGGTGTCGTAAGAAGCGGCAAAGGGAAAGATCCGGAGGATGGGTCGCAGCATTCTTCTGTGAATCAATCATCTGCTACTGCGATCGCCAACCCGCTTACCCAGCGTAGATTATGGGCAAATACTTCCAATGAGTGCACAATAGTGGCGCGCATTGGAAGAGGCCTATGTTCAGCAGTGGAGTAATACAGATTGTTGATGACGATGATCCTTACTCATTCATCAACTTACTATTTCATGCATTCCACAACATAAAGTCAGTATTTCCACAATTAAGTACTCCTGATAGCATAGTTTAATATAGGTTTGCTCATTGCTGATTTACAATATTTTTTCTTTTTGTTATAAGTTTGTTTGTTTTTGTGTCTGTGAGCAATATTGGGCATAGATCCAGTTTGTTTTTTTAGTTCTATTTTTGTGTTTGTTTTTATTTTTATTTCATATATACTTTTATTATGTAGCGCCTTGCGCAATATTGCGTGTAATAAATGATTTCTTTCTTTCTAATACCTTTGCGTCAGAGGGTGGTACAACGCTTAAAATAGAAACAGATTGTATTGTTTGTTTGTAAATCGGGCCCTGAAAGCTACCGTGTTACCATTTTGTCCTTATCACTTAACAATCAAGTCGTAAAATCACAATAAACGGTCAAGCATTGATTGATTTATTGAATATTAATAGCTTATAAAGGCGATAACATTTTACTACTTAATGTACCTAGTCGTTAGAGCAACTGGGGTCAAGATAATTGATTTCCTTAAAAGGGTTTTCAAACAAGCTTACAAGCAAGCTGTGATGGCGCATTGATACGGTGTGGGTTCGAACCTGGCATGTCCAATGTATTGTTTCCAATGTCATATGTACTTTCTTAGTTATTCTAAGACACCACTGACCGGTGAAGGAAAACATCGTGAGGAAACCTGGACTTATATGTATATAAGTCTGAAATCGCTAACAGTGAGCCAGCAGCACCTAGCGTGGTGATACTTGACCCTTCTCTGTTTGAGAAGAGGCCTTTGCTCTGCTGTGGGACAGTTACAGGCTGATTTATTATATTTATTATTTATTACGAGCAAGATTTGAACTGCGACCTATTTGTTAGATTTCACATGATGTGTGGAATTTAACAATGGTGGTGACAGTTGACTGGCAAGTCATAGGTCTTAGGTTCGAACCCAAGGCGCACACCTCTGACTTATCGTAAGTTATGTGCGTATCATAAATTAATGATCAGTTACTCTGTGCCTCAGAAAACACGTAAAGCAGTTGGCCCTGTGCCTGATCTCTCTCTAGTCGTATCGGATTGCCGTCCCATCGGACTATGAGAGTGAGAGAGAGAGCGCCCCTGTGTTTGAGCACACACTTGTGCACTATAATATCTCCTGCGTAATTGGCTTATCCTCGTTGAGATTGGCCGCTGAAATTCGGTCAGGAGGTCATTATTAAAAAAAATCACATAGGTATAACAATTAGTCTAGTCAAGTAAGTAAACACAAGCTCTTTTATTTCAATTCTACAAAAATAAACAAATACATCCGCTCAACATACAAATGTTCAAGAACAAACTTCATAAGAACTGTTACCAAAATACTTTAAAAAAATACTTGAAGTTGGACTTTAAAACTATGTGTAAAAGACTTTAGAAGTTGCGGCGGAATGTTTACTGTACCGCTTTGTGGAGTATTACAAGGTACCGACGGCAAAAAAAGTGAAAAAAAAAAGTGGTTACTAGTAGCGACATCTACAAACTTTTAACCCGTTTTAAATTATGATTTGAATATTTGTATGTAAAATAATTTAAACTTTCGCGAATAGGAGTCTGGTTTTTATTATTTAGAGCCTAATCGCGCGCAGATAATTCTAAATAATCAATATATAACCAAACCAAACTAATCTCGACGGATTCTCTCGTATTAATGGCATAGTCATAAGTTTTCAGTGCTTCTTCTAAATAAAACAAAGCAACAAAATGTGAAATGTGTACTTACCAAATGAGCAGAGGCAGTGCATGCGGTACAAAGCCAAAATAGGCAATTTTCTGAGGTAACAATTCGCAAGTTTACTAGAACATTTCGATTGCCTCAAAAATACTATTGTATCAGTCAAAATTATTCATTTCTGCAAATAAGTTGCAGTTATGAGTGAATCTGCGAAGTTAAGTTTGGTACTTTGAGTCCGACAAATTGTTAAACGTTACACAATTTACTAGTTTTTGGTTTATCTAAACATGCAGCTGAATTAGGCCACCTTTCTTCAAGGGATAAGAAAAAAAATCACTAAAAGGATTCTATAATTATCCTACGAGGAGTTCCGTTCCATATCTCGTAAGTCCATGATCAGATCATGACAATATTTCTATGGGACCAACTTGGGAATATGTTCTTTCAAATGAAAAAAGAATTTTTAATATCGGTGCACAATTGACTGAGAAATCGGTGAACATACAAAAAAATACATACAGCCGAACATAGAACCTCCTCCTTTTTGAAGTCGGTTAAAAATAAAATAACGCCTCTAACTGTCCCACTCCACGGCAAAGGCCTATTCTCATACACAAACCTGTTTTGACGTTAGTACTTGCTAAGAAATGTTGAACTGGAGTTTATTTTATTTGTAACTATTGTATTTGAATGATTTACTGTAGCTTTCAGAGTCATGATAGCCTAGTGGTGGTGACCGTTGACTGGCAAGTCAGAGGTCTCGGGTTCGAACCCAAGGCGGCGCACCTCCGACTTTTCGTAAGTTATGTGTATTATAAATTAATTATCACTCTCCGTGCCTCGGATAGCACGTTAAGCTGTTGGCCCCGGTTGTCATGAAGATCTTTGACAGTCGATATAGGGAGAGTCAGTACCCTCATAAAATCCTGACAACGATCTAACCTAAGAATATTGTATCCCTTTGGGTTGCGGAGGTCAGATAGGTAGTCGCTTCGTAGAAAACTGATATTCAGCTGCATCTGGTTAGATTAGAAACCGACCCCAACAAAATTTGGGAATAATAAGGCTTGGAGGATGTTTACAAATAAACGTTTTGATTGATTAAGTTTTTCTTTTTACTTGACTGCCAGGAACGGTTATGTTTTTCGCGCGTATCTTGTATGTATATTTATTTTGTTACTTGTAAGTTTCTTATTACCTCGTATCTACCAAATGGGTGGATGGATTTTGACAGCAAGGGTAACTAAAAAGATGGAAACAAGTTGGTTATAGATAGATCATACTTTACACAGTTTTCACCTACGCAGTCGGAGGCATTAACTATTCACTCTCTCTCTCTCTCTCTAAACCCAGAAGAGTATATTACCTAAAGAATGCCTCCGACTGCGTTTGTGAACACTGTGTAAAGTATGATCTATCTATAACCAACTTGTTTCCATCTTTTAAGTTAGCAGTCGGGTTTTTTGTTTTTTAATAATATTTTTTTTTACAACCGTTTTTTCTCAATTTTTTCTCATTGCCAATATTTAGTCAAAATGCAGATATCCTCACTGTCTACCCCTTTAAAAACCAGGCGTGAGACTTGTGTTTATAACATCACCAATTAAGGAGAAAACAACAATCAATAACATTGCTGATTTTATTAATCCTTAAAACATTTATCTTAAAAAGAATTCATCTTTTTAGCTCGCAGACGTGGGAAAATGTTTGCAATTACATTTACCAAGATAACTTTTACATCTCTATTGAACTTGGAGTCAGAGATATAGGGTTGATTTTCCTTTGGGATTGTAAGGATTAAGTTTGTGTAAGCGGTTGCAAACGAGTACAATTTATATGCAGAATTGAAAATAATATAAAACCCTGCACACATGGTGGTAAAGTTCTAAATATAACGGTTGTACCATATGGGAATATCAATGTTTGACGCAGGATAAGTTGTTTTCGAATTAATTTCTGATAATACTCATTGATGACGATATGCTGTGTGGTTCCGGCCTAAGAATAGAATCACCCCTACGCGCCCCGCCCGCGAGTGTCGTAAGCGACAAAGGGAAAGATTCGGAGGATGGGCAGCAGTATCTTACTGTGTAACAGTAATCATCTGCTATTGCGTACCAACCCGCTTGCCCAGCGTGCAGCGTGGCGATTATGGGCAATTACCTCCAATGAGCGCACAAAAGTGGCGCATTGCAACCTATGTTCAGCAGTGAACTAATGCTGTTGATGATGATAATGATGAATACTCAACTTACATGTGTAAAAGAAGAGTTCTGTAGCCCGATTGAGCATCTACACCAAATATAAGTTTGTATTTCATAGTATTTCTCTAGGAATATGTGAAAAACTATGGTAATACTGCGGTTGCTAAATCTAGAAAGCGAATAACACATTCTAATCAAATCAACCATACCAAATAACCTTTTTTCATAATACCAAGACGACTTCAATTTGATTTTTTTGTTTTATTTTTGACAGATGCATTGCACTGGTTATTAAATAGGGCCGAAATAAAATAAATATAAATAAACCAGCCTGTAACTGTTCCAGTGCAGGGCAAAGGCCTCTTCTCATATGAAGAAGGATCGAGCTTTAATGACTACTTCACTACGCTAGCTCATTGTAAGGTTTATTTATATTTTTTTATTTTCTTTTTATTTTGGTAAGTATATTATTTGTTTTATATGTTTCACGTTATTCGTTTTGTATTAGTATGTATTTAATTGTATGTCATTTCTTATATGTTGTGTTTAATAAATGTTTTTTTTTCTTTCTTTCATTGCGTGTTGGCGATTTCAGACTATTAATGTCCAGGTTGCCTCACGATGTTTTTTCCTTCCTTTCACACTTCAGTTGTGTCATAGATTAACTTAGAAAATACAAAGGTATGACAGTGAAAAAGTCACATTGCTACATGCCAGGTTCAACCCCTCACCAACCAATGCGCCACACTGTGGTTCAAGGGCGGAAATAAGTCCGTTTAGTTGAGTATGTCCAACACATTTATAACTTTGCATACATATTTTAGAATCTTAGTAGACACAAGTTCTAGTAAAAATATTTACAAATTCATAAACACTATTTCAAAATATGACGTCAAAGTTGCCCGATCAAGAATCAACAAATTTCGTGCGAAAATTACCGTAGTTTCAAGAATCAAAATAACCGGAACGTTATAATTTTCAACTTTTATTTTTATTAAGGGCATAAGTCTATACTATATAGTTGTTATTTATGTAAAAATATTATATGATAAGGATTATAAATTACTTGCAATCACATATTTAAAAAAGAAGGTCATTTGGGACCTTTTGTTTTCAAATAAAGGATTAAAAAGTGATCTCCGTTATCGACCGTTGCGTAACTATGTACCTTTATGGATTCATTAGACCTTCTTGATTAATAATGTATCAATTTTAGCTGCGAAAAACTGCGAACTTGGAAAAAACACGTCATTAACTGATGACGCTCTTTAACTAGTAAAAAAGTGTATATGCGAATAAGTTAATCTAATGACCGTAATTAACATTTATTCATTACAGGTACGTATATAAGGTATAGAATTTTTGTTTTAACTTTATTTACAAGTATTTACTCAGATGATAATAGTGATATTTCTGTTGTGAACTCCTTTACTATTGGATTTTCTGAATTAGTCGAAATCATAATTTCAATCGGTTGAGAAGTACACAAATGCCTGCCAAAATGTAGATTCTGATAGTAGTAAGTAACCAGAGGTGATAAGTAATTAATTTATCGGGTTGGTATTACATTGCAGACAATTAATTCTAGACCAATTGGTCTATGGTATTTGTCGAACCAGATAAGTTAGGCAGTTACTGCTACGAAACTGCTGAGCTATAACACGTAAGCCTGTACAGCTGGTATAATATGCCAAACAGTACACAAAGTCTTGGTACATTGCAAACCCATAACAAGTGTTGCTACCTATTGGAATGTTATCTGAGGAAGCTCAAGAAGCACGAAATAAAGATTACCAAAATTATAGGTTAAGTTGTACAAGAAAATGTACACGCCTATCCTGTAATGAGGATGTAATACATATGCCCTTGGCTTCTTCAGATCCACTCCTCCACAATTTACGTGTAGTCCCATTATAAAAAAGGTTATCCTCTTCATGAAGACGCCAAGGCTTTGTTGGTGGATAGCATCCACAAATAAAGCTTTGGTTTCACTGCTTATATATTTAGTAGTTAATATATATGTAGTTGTAATAGTAGTTAATTTATTTATTTGTTGCATATTTTTTATAATATTCTAAGATCAATTCACATATATGTATTTATTTTTATATTGGTATACCTATTTATATTCAAAATATGTATAAATATATATTTTTTATCCTTAATCTTGAATACTGGTACATTCTTTATATCATTTTAATAAGGTTATTGTGTGATACATTAAGACTTTTCATTAAAAATAATATTTTCCGCGCCCCCATACAACTTGAACCACTGTGCGCCACCACGACATCGAAGGCACAGATAACCAACGAAAAATGACGATAATCTTAACTACCTACTTAAAAAGTTCTAAAACCAAACACCGCATGTTTGTACTCATTTACTCCCTTTTACGATACACCATAAAATCGCATAAGTACCATAGACAACAGTAGAATCTCACGGTCCTCACGATTTACCGATCGGCTTTTTCCGTCTACGTTCGGCCACCTCCGCTCCACGTTCGAGGCACGCGTCTCCATCTTCGGAGAACATCGGTAAACTTCGGTCCGCAACTTGTTCCCGGCTACCGGTCGTTTGGTACTTGACCTACCAGTCCTTTTTTTTTATTGTACTTTCCGAAGCGTTAAATGGTCTGTTAGTTTTTTTTTTATTGTATTGCAGGTTTTGTGTAATTGGGAATTGGCTTTTTTAGGTACGTATAAGGTTTTAGTTTGTTTTTTTTTTTCGTATTATCGTGAAGGGGATGTGTAATATTCATCCTCCTAGCCTTATTATTCCCAAACTTTGTTGAGGTCGGCTTCTAATCTAACCAGATGCAACTGAATATCAGTTTTCTACGGAGCGGCTGCCTATTTGACCCCCGCAATCCAAAGGGATATGATATTCTAAAGATATATCAGTTGTAAGGATTTTATGAGGGTACTACTGGGTATCGACTGTCAAAGATCTTCAATTCTTCATAATAACCAGGGCCAATGGCTTAACGTGCTTTCCGAGGCACGGAGCAGGTGGTAATTAATTTATAATACACACATTAATTGGCGGGACGAATTGGACAGAACCAATAGCGACTGTCTTACACTGGCTTGAAAGACACAGAGGGAGAGGCCTTTGCCCAGCAGTGGGACGATATCCGCAGTAACAGATCTTGTCTAAGTCAGAGGTATCAGGTTCGAAGCCATTGAACTTGACGGAAGACGAACTTGAAAACGGAACTTGGGTTCGAACCTGATACCTCTCTTGCCAGACAACGGTCATACCACTAGGCTATCAATACTTCAGACTTTAACTTTTACTTTACCAGACCTATCTAATTAGAACCTTTAACCGCGATTAATAACCAAGGGAATAATATAACCTATCACGATTAAACTATAAATATAAAAGTTAGCTAACCAAAAGGCGCAAGGTTACTGACGTTTCGTTATTTACTTACCTCGTTAAGGAATAGTTAGAGATACAGTTAAAATTCATCTTCTTGTATCATTATTGGCGCGGTTAAACGAATCTAGTTTCGTAATTATTTAATAAGAAAATTTGAAAAAACAACTGATACGGATGGGATTCGAACCCACGATCTTCGACACTGCAGCCGAAGCACTGAGCCGGGATACGTAATGTATTCCGGGTATTCCGATAGATGTCGCCACACGCCATAGGCGTGTAAAAGAGATTTGAAATTTCGAATAGTGCTGGTGGGATACGGTGGCTCAGCGGTTAGAGCGTCGACACGGTACGTCGAAGATCGTGGGTTGAATCCCATCCGTATCAGTTGTTTTTTCAAATTTTCTTATTAAATAATTATGTTTAATAAGCAATCATGTGCAACATAACATGTAAAAAAATTCACAAAAAATACTCTAGTTTCGCTTAGATAGACAGAAAGAATAATATCTTCCTGAAGGATTTGTGGTCAGCAGCCGCCAATCTCAACGGAGATTAACCAACTACGCAAGAAATATTTATTTACTAATTTTCTTATTAAATTAATAATTATTTAAGGTACTTCTAAATTATCTGCCACGGCTGCAATGGGAGATAATATTGGTTATTTATATAATAGTGAAGTATTTTTTTTATCTAACGTTATATTTTTTTTTCTTTTGCCTGCGTTTTATTGCGTAGGTCTAATTCTGCTCCATGCTCCAATTTTTTTTATTTCGGTTACAGGGTACGAAATTTCTTCACTATTAAATCTATTTACCCAATACTTTCTCCCATTGCAGCCGTGGCAGATAATTTAGTAGCACATTATATTTAAAATAATATGTTTCATTCTGTTTTACGCCAGGTTCAAAGTGCTGAACATAATAAAAAATATTTTTAATTTTATTTGACTTTTTATGATTGTTTATTTAATCTAGTTTCGCTAGCTGATTTGATTTAACCCTATTCATATAGCATTGTATGAGGACTGACTGGCAGGGCAAGAGAGAGGTCTCAGGTTCGAATCTATGGCGCGCACTGACTTTTCGTAAGTTATTTGCGTACCTATACGATATACTTTGATTATTTATATGTCTAGATAGACAGTCAAAGCTGTAAAAGCGTCGATAAATTTAGTAACCAACTGTTGGCCACTAAACCGCTTCGCCGCGTTTAGTGTCAGTTGCGCTGTCACGAGATATGCTCGAGTTGTATCGCAAAAATGTTTTTTTACAATGACGATTTGTGCCATTAAAATATGCAGAAATTACAAAGATCGATAAAAAAAAACATAAAACGACACATATCATCGGTAAACAACATTATTTTGTATTCATTTCAGCAAAATAAGCCATTGAAATATTTCGAAAATAAATTAATATTTTTTCCGACATTTTGTCTTTGACGTCCATGTTGCCAGTTTATGAATTCAAACTCCCATGTGGTCCTGTAGTTTAATACATACTTAGTGATGGCGGAAGTGTAATTTTTTGAAAAAATTAAATAGATGGGTATTATTTACGGGAATTTAAATTTCTTAAATAATATTTGTGACGAATATGTCAAGCTGCGAGACGAATTGCGCCAGCCATCGAAAATTTCAATGAACTGCCTCGTTGGTTTACCGGTCGCAAGCGCAACTACGGAATACACGGTCCTGGGTTCAATTCGTGTGTCAGGAAAAGTATTAATGGGTCTTCCATTAAGAAATTATGTATCGTAACATAGTTGAGGTTAATATAAGTACATTCAAAGTTTCATCAAAACTGGGCAAAAAGTTTCCGAAATAAACTAACGTAACGTACAAACGTTTATATTTTATCTGAATTCTAATTCATTTATTATTTTCGTCTTAGAGAATATTTACTTAGATCAAAATTTATTCTCATTATGGAATTTTTCCTCTAATTCAATGGGAATATTTCAACAACTGGTATCATTATTCACGCACACTAAGAAAACAGAATGACAGTCGGGTTGTGTAAGACGTAGCTGTCAACGCACACCAGTATAAAAAGTTGGCACATTTTTTTGGATGCTTTTATAGCGCGACACTCTATCTAGACATATATATAATCAAAGACGATATATTCATATTCATGTAACTTGCGTACTATCATTTATTTTCTTATTTATTTTACAATGAGTCACATGACAGATGTCATAAATAAAAACATAATGAATGAAAAGAGGATTGATCCATATCAATCCTCTTTTTAGTCATTATGTTTTTATACCAGTTAACCTCCATAGGTTGTATACTCAACAGTATTCTAAATTTATTTATTTATTTATTTATTCAAATAGCAGTCATGCACATACATACACAAAGGTCTTAATTTGTTAACAATAACGTCAGTGATAGTAAGTAGGTACATGTACCCTGTAAGGGTGTATGCCACTGGTGTACGATGCAAGCTCATTTTAGATTAGTTATTAATTTATTATATAATTCAATAATTTTCATAATGTTCTTAATAGTCGAGTTAATATAAGAGTCATATTCTAATACAATAATAATAGTCACAGTTATATAATTTTAATTTATAGTCATGCATAGGGTTAGTAAATTATCTGTTTTAGTATTTTATTAAAGTGTCTAACAATGTCACAGAGACGACCTCATCACAGCTTATCATTTTTAAATTCTTGTACCGTATAGTAACCTTTCTTTAATAAAAGAGATTTAAGGCGTTTTGTAAAAATCAAATCTTTTGGTTCCGATTTGATACTTTCTGGAAGTTTGTTATAAATGCTAATAGCTTTAAAGTAGGGACTTTGACCGATAATATTTAAATTTGTCACAGGTAATATTAATTTATTCTTGTTTCGCCTATTATAGTTATTGAATAGCTCGCTGTTTGATTTGAAGAGGTTTCTGTTTTTTCTTACAAATGAGCAGCTTTGCAATATGTAAATTGAAGGCAGAGTTAGAATCTTCTGCTTAATAAAATGCGGTTTACAACTCTCTCGTTGGTCTATATTCATTAAAATCCGTACACATTTTTTCTGTTGAATGAATACATCATCAAAATCTGTACTGTCTCCCCACAAAATAATTCCATAATTTAGCCATGAATAGGCGTATGCGTAGTATGCTGATAATGCAGTTCTATAATCCGTATTACGTTTTAATACGCTTAGTGCATAGATAAACCGTGATAGTTTAGTTTTTGTTTTCTCAAGATGTTTCTTCCAATTTAAATTAGTGTCTAATGTTAGTCCTAACAGTGTGTATTCGTTTATTTCTTGTAAATTTATTTTTTGTGTTAATTGATTTAAATTTAGCCGCGGTCTTTGATACGTTCCAAATTGACAAATTTTAGTTTTACTAAGATTTATTTCCAAATTGTGCTCATTGAGCCATTGCTTAGTTTTTGTGAAGGTTTTTTCAATTTCTAGGTAGTTATGTTTCTCTGTGATTTTGAATAATAAAGAAACATCATCGGCGAACAAAGTACACGATGAACTTATTGTTTTAGGCAAGTCGTTTATATACAGTAGAAATAGTGTACATCCTAACACACTTCCCTGCGGTATTGAGTTATTTAAGGTGGTCATATTTGATCTTACATTATAGATTTTATTTTTATCGTCATTAAAATATTCTATTTCAACGAACTGTATTCTATCTTGTAGATATGATTTGAACCAATTAAACGCTTGTCCTCTAATCCCGGATCCGTAAAGTTTTTGTAGTAAGAGTTTGTGCGACACTTTATCATACGCTTTTGTCATATCAAGGAATATTCCAATGGCGTGTTTTCGTTCATTAATGCAATTGTAAATGTTTTGTGCATAATTATATACCGCAAGTGTAGTTGAGCATTTCTTCCTAAACCCGAATTGATTTTTATCTAAGATATTAAATTTTTCAAGGAACTTGTATACACGATTTGACATAGCTTTTTCTAAGACTTTCGCAAATGTTGACAGTAGCGCGATTGGTCTATAATTGCTAGGGTTTTCGTTATCTCCACCTTTTTTTAAAATAGGTTTTATCTTTGCTATTTTTAATTTATCTGGAAAACATCCTATAGCAAATGACAAATTAATTATACTGGTCAAAGGTGGTGTAAGTTCTTTTGCGCATTTTTTAATTAACAACGGAGGGATTTCGTCCAGTCCAAAGCTACTTTTGTTTTGCATGCGTCGGATGATATTAAATACTTCGCGCTCGGAAACTGGTTCTAAGTAAATGGAGTTTATTGAGGGCGCGTGCACCGGGCGTCCACACGTCGTTATCGCGCTATTGCTATTTGTTGAGCCTATTGATGAGAAGTATTCATTGAATGCGGTGCATACTTGATGTGGGGACTTAATTTGAGTATTATTTAAATTTAACGTAATGTTTTGGTGATTTCGTTGTATTTTATTGGGATTTATAATTTTGTTGGTTACAGACCACATAGTCTTAATTTTGTTGTGTGATTTTTCCATTTTATTTATATAGTTAAGTTTCCTTGATGATTTTATGCATTTTTTTAAAATTTTCGAATATAGTTTATAATGTTTTTTAAATAAGGTGTTGTTGAGTTGGTCTGATATAATCCTAGTCAATCTTTTATGTTTACATGATATTTTTAATCCCTTCGTGAGATAATTATGAGATGAATTTTGTGTGATTTTAATACTTTGTTTTGGTATGAATTTGTTTAGGTTTGTTTGCAAGAAGTCATGTAATGCATTATATGTTTTGTTTATGTCAGAGGTTTGATTAAAGATGCTATGCCAATCCATATCGACTAACGCTAAGCGGAATTTTTCCATATTATTATTATTAAAGATTCTTTTCGTTGTTAAAATTGATTTTCTATACTTTTGCGGTTTCTCACATATTTGTGTATAGACCAAGCTCTTATGATCTGAGATGCCATTCGTTTGTACTTCTAACTCAAATAGTGTATTAATATTATTAGTAAAAAGGAGATCGATGCACGTCGATGTTGTTTTTGTTGTTCTGGTAGGGTCTTTTACTATTTGGTGTAAATTTGATTCTAACATGGTATTCTTAAGTTTTTGATGATTTTCTGGATGTCTAAATTTGTCTATATTAAAATCTCCAGTGATAACTATTTGTTTATTTTTATGCATACTATTTATGAACTGTAAAAGTTTATTTAAAAAAGTGAAAAACTTATCTATAAGCCGGTCGGGTCTGTAGACATTGATGATGACTAATTTATGCACTTTAACTTCTATCGCACAACACTCCACAACGTATTCTACTGACAAGTTCGTTATGTCTGTTAGGTCTGCGTAATCCAGGCCCCACTGTGTCATGATAGCAACTCCTCCTCCGCGGTGGTTTTCTCGACAGAATGCTGAACTTAACTCGTATCCGTTTATGTTAAGTAAGTCCATTTGTTGTCTTCTTATCCACGTCTCAGTTAGGCAGACTATATTATAGGATTCTTCTTCCAACAGGCTCTCAAGTATATGGATTTTATTTTTTAAACTTTGCATATTTTGTGTAAATATTTTAAACTCGAAATTTCCGATTTTCAGGTTGACCTTGGCAGTTCTTATCTAGCACAATGTAGGGTATAGGTCTTGGGTTTTGGTTAGTGTTAGGTAGTTCTTCGTAGCTTGTATGATTGGGCAGGTTCTGGGATTGGCTGATCGATTCACGTCTTGTATTTAATTGCTTATATTTTGTTTGGGTTACCGATAGGTTTTTTTCTCTCTGCTGTCTTCTAATCTGAAGGGTGGCTTTATCTAGGTATTTATCAACAAATAGTCCGGTTGATTTAAAATACCGGGAGTTCCCAAGAATATACTTGGTCATTTTTTTCGAAACTAGCTCTAGTAGTACTGGTCGTCGAGGTCCTCGTCTTCCTATCCTCGAAACTTCCTCGATATAGCCTGTTATGTCTACTCCTAGTATGTTCATAAAAGCATATTCTATCCTTTTCTCCAGCTCATGTTCGTTTTCACCGTAGTTTTCGTTAAGGCCATATAAGACAATCTTTTTAGAGGTTTCATTAATTGTATCTGTTATTGTCATATTTCCAGTTTTATTTTGTAGGTCTAATATTTCTCTCTTCAGTTTATAGTTTTCTAATTCTAAATTATTAATTTTTTCTTCAATTTTAGATAGATTGTCCGTCAAATTATTATATTTTAAGTGTAGTGCATCTGTATTTTGTGTTATTTCTAATCTCAACTTTAGGATGGCGCGGTTTATTTCTGTTTGTAGTGTGTTTTGGATTTCAGTCAAAATGGTTTTCTTGTTACTTTCTAGTTTTTCCTCTAATTTTGTGTCTAATAGTCGGCTAAATTGAGCAAGTGTGATGCTCTCAGAGGATATTATGTCGCAATGTGTACCTTTATTTTCGTTGTTGTTGTCTTGAGTAGCTTGTATTGTGTCTCCTAGGATACTCTGGTCGTCGTATATCTGATCGTCAATTGACATTGTAGTTTGGTTATGGGGTGAGGTATGTGGTTTGCGAATAGGCGTCTCGTCGTTCCTTAGCCGTCTCATCTTGTTTTTACACATTTGACAGTTCCAATATTTTATTAAGTAGTTTTTCTTTTCCGTGTAGTACGCTGTGTCTATGTTTAGGCATCGGTAATGGAAAATATCATTGCATGAGGTGCATTTTAGTAGTTCTCCGCGAGAAATTTGTTGGTGGCAGGCATTGCAATTCATTTTCAATTTGGTAAATAGCAGGCTATTTTATGCTGTATATTGTTGTCGTTATGGGCGTCAATCGCAGCGCGTATTCGCTCGTCGGCCGTTGGCGATGACTCACAATGCACCGGTCTCGATGCGCGGGTTGACAACGTTATGCACGCTATTCGTTTCGATGAAGTTTCAAGTTTATTTTTAATCGTGGCTTATAATCCAATCGAGGGATTTCACTATAACTTTGTTTATAAGTTTCTATTTTTGTCACTTTACACTTTGTTTATATTCACAGTACAGTTACGGCACTTTTTACCACTATTTTCGAATTTAATTTCACAGCAATACGTTAGCGCTCTGACTCAACCGCGAGCTGCACTCGCACTCCCAAATTAGTTATCACTTGCCTATAAAGATGTTATTTAACATAATAATAACATAACATAGACTCACGCCTTTATCCCCCAGAGGGCGTAGGGGTAGACATAATTTATTGCTTACAAAAATAACATTTTAAAAATGCATTAGGTACAGTTTGAATCAAACTAGAAGCAAACTTAAAGTTTCAAATTATAAATAAAAAATGGCTTTTAAACATTTGAATAATCGTAATTTATAAAACAGCGAGACGCCACGCCTGCGTATATTAACTTATGTTGAACACGTCAACTATTAATCTTCAATAATTTATAACAAAAGAAAGACGTAGGTGGCGCCTATTAAATATAACAATGGAATCTAATAAAAATGGCCGAAGCAAACTTAGATATAAAATAAGCCGAAAGTTCATGATCATCATCATCAGCCTGTAGAAGTCCCCATGCTGAACATAAGCCTCTCTCAATGCGCGCCACTATTGTGCGCTCATTGGAAGTATTTGCCCATAATCGCCGCGCTGGGCAAGCGGGTTGGCGATCGCAGAAGAAGGATGCTGCTGCCCATCCTCCGCATCTTTCTGGAATCCGAATCGTTTGTCGCTTCTATTCTTACGCCGGAAACCACACGCCTTAATCCCTATATCGACTATTAAAGATCTTCATGACAGCTGCTGGAACCAACGACTTAACGTGCTTTCCGAGGATACCCTTAATAATTTTTAATAACTGAAAATATTATCATCCCAACTTTACATGATATCGAACATAGAAATATTAAATAATTCTTCTTTTTTCCAATATCTTTGGTATCGAAGGCCCTAAAGAATAATGATGCTGAATTTTAGCCCCAAGATCCATGGAGCCCAGAGAGTATCGAATCGCTTACCTATTGGCACTAAATTTGACAATTGGCAGCAGTGATAGCCCAGTGGTACGACCGTTGGTCTGCCAAGTCAAATGTCATAGGCCTCTGACATGGCTTTACACCGTTGAAAAATCTCGCAGGTGTAGTTTCCGCACGACGTGTTCCTTTACTGTTTTAATGATAATTAATTTCTAACTTATCTTATTTCTAAGGACTGCTCGTTGGTATAGTGGTAGCAAGCGCGACTGCTGAGCACGAGGTCTTGGGTTCGATCCCCGGGTCGGGCAAAGTGTTATTGGGTTTTCGGGAAATTCTCATTAGCAGCACGGAGTCTGGAATTGTGCCCGGTTAATGGCATATGCTTGTCCCCTATGACATGGGACATAACATAGCCGGCGTGGGTGTACTGCACACCTCTGCCTACCTCCTTTGGGGAATACAGGCGTGAGTCTATGTATGTATGTATGTTAATTTCTAAAACGCACATGTATCCGAAAAGTCAGAGGTGCTTGCAGAATCCAATAGTCATACCACTGGGCTATCATAGCTTCAACCTACCTATTGTGATACAAAGCCCGAACCTAACAGATTTGAACTCCTAACCATCCAAATAACGGAAATAAAATCCAAATAAAGTTATGTTTTATATTAACTTCATCCAAACAAACAGACATAACTACACGTGTTATACACATTTTATATGTTCAAGTTTTATAGCTCAGGACAGACGGACAAACGGATAATAAAAATATTATAATAAAATAAACATAGTGGGTGGCCTTTGCGCTCATTTGATATCATTTCTAGGTATATTTTTAAATAATTTTCTATTTTTATGATTAAGGGTGCGCCGAACGTTTCTTAATTCGAAATTTGAATTTTTGTAACGGATTTGGATGACTTTTATTAGTGCACCAGCGTTTGCGCACACACATATGAAGCAATCTCCTGCGCATATAACTGGGTAATTCTTAAAAAAAAGTTAAGTAACATTTTCTTTTTAAATTCTCCCAAAGATTTAAAATACAAAACTGTACCTTTGGAATATTTTTATACCATCTGAAAATGTGACAACAGGGGTATAGTTTATGTTTTAATAATTATAATAATTAGCAATATAATTGATCTCATTCTTAACTTTGAGTATAGGATAATGATACGCTTAAATTTAGACTTTTTTTTAAAAGAATGAAAAATCTTGAAAAAGCTTTTCTTAAGTCCGTCAAAGTGAAGGCCATCAAGCCACATTGCTAAGCTGGCTGCTGGGATGATGGCCATCACTAAGGGACTCCACTGACTGCTTTCCATCAGGCAGCATGGAGTCAATTTGTGCGCCAGTAATAAAAAAAAACATCACCCGGCAAATTCCGTTGAGATTTGCCACTGTGGCCTAATTTCGGTCAGGGATATTCATAATTTACAAAAAATAAAAAATGCTTATAAAAAATCGAACCCGCACTAGGTGTGGCTTAACAAAAACACTTGTCGACACATTAGTTAACAGGGGTCATCGGTTACGCGCAATAAAATTATATGCGTGGGCGCATATTATGTGGGCGAACACGCTTGATCAATGTATGTCTAGACATTAAGAAAAACGTTCGTTTTTGTGTTAACTGTGACATTGGCCCTGTGAAGGGTTAAGCAGAGGTTTTGTTACCCACACTATGCCCAAAAAGTTATATGACATTAGCTAGTTTATGACTATCATAAGTCATTTCGCAAATTTCGTTAAAAAGGGGCCATCATCTTCCTGTCTTGCCGTGCTTGATCCACTGTCAGTGCTTATTTTCTGATTCTCGTATTTTTTTTTCTATAGCACTGATAGCCCAGTGGTATGATCGTCGACTGACAAGTCAGTGGTCTCCAGTTCGATCCTAAGGTGCGCCTCTGACTTTTCGTAAGTTATGTGCGTATTATAAATTAAATAGGTATCTGTTGCTAAAACGGTGGGGAAAACATTGTGATGAAACCAGCACACCTGAGAGATTTTTCAATGGTGTATAAAGCTATGTCAGAGGCCTACGGGCGGTTTAAACTCTAACACCAGGTTGTTCATAAACCATACGATAAGAAGAAGAAGAAGTGCTTATTTTCTAACAATGTCGTTAATAATAATCAGCCTGTAACTGTCCCACTGCAGGGCAAAGGCCTCTTCTCAAATACATACAGAGAGGCAACTAGAGTCACTCTTACGATAAACAATATTAGAATTATGACTATTTATAAGTGCTTAATGGTCTACATGAATAAAAATATTTTGATTTTGAAAGATTGAGTATTAACCACCACGATAGCTCACTGCGTGTTGGCAACTTTAGACATAAATCCAGGTATCCTCACGATGTATTCCTTCACCGTTAGTCAGTGCTGTCTTCATTAGCTTAGAAAAAACATAGGAATTTGAAAATTGATTTGAACCCACACCCACGTGTTTGAAAAAAGAGTTAGCTTTGTATAATACAAATCAATAAATTAAAAGCTAAATTTAAACAGTTATAAATAGGTACATTTACCTCAACAAAATAACTAATTAATTTAATATTAAAATATACGATAAATAAAAGAATTATCGTATTTCAAAATATTAATATGTACATAATCAAAATAAGTTGTAATAATTATAATATTTTAATTCATAATTTTTTAAAATCATTTATACAAATATAACATTTCGCTTATTAAAATAATATTCATTGACTAATATAATAATATATTTAAACAAAACACATAAAACTAAATACCTTTGCGCTGTAACTATTATATTTAAAAACTCACTATGAATATTAAAATTCGCTTAAAATCGCCATAAAATAATAGTAGATGGACCATAGTACAACGACACACAGAAAATCAATAGGTAGCTATTCGTAAAAAAATACTCAGAACATTATTTAATAAGAAACTCGCAACAGGTCCACGTAAAACCTATTTATTTAGGTATTTCGCATAAAATGTGGTACAATATGGTGGTAAATTTGTACATTTATTGAGCGAGACACACTCCGCCATAATACAATGGCATGCAAAAATATGATAGGATAGGATATATTACATAGTTATATAAGTTAACAGAGTATATATTTTTTAAAGAGTGGGTCGTGATAGCCTATAGTATGACCGTTGCAGTCAACGGTCATACCACTATAGGCTATTACGACCCACTCTCTGACTTTCTGGCTTGCCAGTGCAAGTCCGAAGTCTCAGATTCGAACCCAACCTCTGTCTTTATGTAAGTTATGTGCGTATTATAAATTAATTATCACTTACTCCGTGCCTCGGAAAGCACGTAAAACCGTTAGTCTAGCGCCTGATCTCTCCGCGGTCGTGTCGGATTGCCGTCCCATCGCACTATAAGAGTGAGGAAATAGTGAGTGCACCTGTGTTTGCGCACACAGTTGTGCATTATAATATCTCCTGCGTAGTTGGCTAATCACCGTTGAAAATGGCCGCTGTGACCGAAATTCGGGCAGGAGAAAAAATTCAGTGAGGAGAATATTATAAATTAATTATCACCTACTCCTTGTCTCGGAAAAAGATTTCGATTCGGTCAGGAGACTTATTACAGAGTAAACTTACTGATTAATCTTCTCTATGGACAGATTAGGCACACAATACGATAATCAATCAATTTTAATGGATCAATGTATTATACTATGTCTTTTTATTAGTTTTTAAGGTTTTTATGAGCGTGACTTGAATTTCTATGGGCGTGTAAACCTTAATAACAAGATACTTAAATAAAAGTTATGTAGGTAAGCTTAGTTAAAAGAAATTATATTAACAACTTATTCTAAGATCAAACTTCCTACTACTTACTTTTAAAAGCAACCTGTACTTATATGGGAAAGAGAAGAATTCTTTATACTATGCTAATATTATAAAGAGGTAAAGTTTGTTAGGTTGTAGGGGGTAATCTCTGGATCTACTGAACCGATTTTGATAATTCTTTTACAAATAGAAAGCCACGTTATTTTTATGATACACGATTATATTTACATATACCTAATTACCTATATAAATATTAATTTTATTTTATTATTACTCTCCGTGCCTCGGCTAGCACGTTAAGCTGTTGGCCCCGGCTGTCAAATGTAGATCCTTGACAGTCGTTATAGGTAGTCAGAGGCCCGAAAGTCTGACAACCAGTCTTACCAAGGGGTATAGTGTAACCCAGTATCTAGGTTATGGAGGTCTTATAGGCAGTCGCTCCATGTAAAACACTGGTATTCAGCTGCATCCGGTAAGACTGGAAGCCGACCCCAACAAAGTTAGGAAAAGGCTAGGCAGATGATTATTAATTTTATATAAATTTTCTCTAAATACGAATTTGGAGGGTTGTAGTATTACTGATAAGCTTATTGACGAGCTTTAGCTTATACCCTAAGGTTTCCTAGGAGACTCCGGCGCTTAGAAGTCTCCTAAGCGTCGCCGTAGTCTCCTAGGAACCCTTTATAAACAGGGATTATTTCCAAAGTATTGTTTTTAAATCGGACCGGTAATTCCTAAGTTAAGCATTATAATAATTAATAGTATAGATTAAGTAGTATGTATCGTAAGCTCCTTTCTTTCTTTCCCCAGCCCCAGTCCCATATCCATTCTTCCATTCTTCTATCACCCGTCATCTGAGCGTAGAAAATGCTCAGATCCTTCTTCATTCATATCAATGTTTACACACTCCATCCATCTTTGGTCTCCCCCCTCTCCCCCTCCAGCCAACATTAAGTAAAAAAAACTAATCAAAACATTAATTTTACGAGCATGATTTCACCCCAAATGAGGTAGCTAACTATTAGATTAATATTTCGGCACGCTTAGCCAAGTTGTCCATCACAAACTCGTAATAAAGTTAAGCAATCGCTTACTTATTAGTAACTTAATGACACCTACATAATTCTAACTTAATCATTTGTGGTTTAAGTTACAAGCGGGTCGACTTTCAATTCATATTTTAATTTATGATTAATAATTCATATTCACATTCCCATATAGATAACATATAATAAAACAATTGACTGAGCAACGTGTTATTTTCATTTAAATAAATAAATAAATCAGCCTGTAACTATCCCATGTAGGGCAAAGGCCTCTTCTCATACAGAGAAGGATTGATCATTAATCACCACGCTAGCTCACTGATTGTTGGCGATTTCAGACTATTAAAATCCAGATTTCCTTACGACGTTTTCCTTCACCGTTAGTTAGTATTGCCTTAGATTAACTAAGAAAGTACATATGACATTGAAAAAGTCACTCAATTATTGTCATTTAATTGGTTAATATTAAAATTAGAATCAATCTTCGTTTGCGCCCGGAAGCTCATCTCAACGCCTGATCTCTTGACTTGGGTCATTTTGACCACTGACCTCTCGCCCACACCGTTCGGCCCACTGTGAGCAAAAGTCGTGTCGTTAAAAATTGTTAGTACTACTTTCTATAAATATTACATTAACTTGTGTATGACGGATGACTTCATAATTGTGGCGCAATCGGGGATTTGATAGTTGCGGATTAGGTTATCACAGCATTTGAAAGACAAATAAAATTATAATAATTTAATAAGAAATTTGAAAAAACAACTGATACGGATAGAACAGTTGTTTTTTTCAAATTTCTTATTAGCGCGCGTTGGGAGAGGCCTATGTTCAGCAGTGGACTAATACAGGCTGATAATGATGATGATGCATAAACACGCACGCTTGTGTATATTGTTTGCCATACTTACTTCAGAGCTCATCTATTTAAAGGGTTGGACGTTCAGCAGTGGACTAATACAGGCTTATAATGATGATACCTAATGATGAATGTTGTCTGTCTGGAAGACAGACAGATATCATGATTTTGCTCAGTATTACTCGGTAAACTTCCTACTTGGTATCAATTTCAATTTCGCACGAAATAATATCATCATACCCTGCGGCTATTTGCTCCGGTGTGGGTGAGTTCGTGCGTGTGAGAATATTATAATTATATTTTGTACCGCCCTTCGTAATATGGAAGATATCTCAATGTGGCATGTGATACATAAATATGTATACGATATTGCTATTACTCGTGTAAGAGCTTTTTTGCTTCCATTTTTTTATTGTATTTTTTTTTAAACTATCTTGTCTCGATTGTACGTAGACCATGACTACTATGAACATCACTATTTAGTTAGTCGATAAAATTAAGAACTACATAGATTTTATTTATTCAAATAGATAAAAGGTTGAGCGCAATAATAATAACTAACTATAATATATACACCTAGAAATAAACTATCTTTATAAACTAATTAAAAAGATAAACTTAATCTAAAAGACCGCTACCTGTAGGCAACGTTCCCAAAATGCTGGCTGCGTTGCCTCGCTGGATGGCAATACTTAGCCTTTGGGCAAGATACAGACCAGCATTTTGGTCACGAGATGCCTCGACCAGACGTCCCGATAATTCTTTGTAAATTTTACGGGCCCCTGGCCCCCACGGTCCTAGCGTCTCGACCCCAAAAGGCTCAAATATGTACCCGCTGTCTAGGGTACTATATTTGCGCCTTTTAAGGGTCTCAGCAGATTCTGCCGCCGCGCCTGCGTTCCGGAGAGATGGGACGGTGCCAGCGTGTCAACGCAGGTGGCGTAATTTTATTTTATTTTTAAATGTATAATTGTTAATTCCTGAATAAATATACGACCAAGGTAGACAACTGCCTATCCGTCCTATGGTTTGTATACTGTGTAATATTGTATGTATGTATGTTTGTTGGTAAATTATCACTCTCCGTGCCTCGGATAGCACGTTAAGCTGTTGGCTCCGGCTGTCAATTGTAGATTTTTGACCGTCGTTACGGGTAGTCAGAAGCCCGAAAGTCTGACAACCAGTCTTACCAAGGGGTATCGTGTAACCCAGTATCTGGGTTGTGGAGGTCTGATAGGCAGTCGCTCCGGGTAAAACTGGAAGCCGACCCCAACATAGTTGGGAAAAGGCTAGGCAGATGATGATGATGTATGTTTGTTGGTAAGTTGTAGACAGACTATTATTAACCAAGATACACAAAACACAACATACACACGATAGGAAAAAAACTGGAAGCCTTTGAATTACCGTTGGACTGTCAAATCAAAGGTCGCAAGTTCGAAACTCAGGCACGCACCTCTGACTTTCAGATTTATATGCTTATTAAAAATTAATTATCACATAAGGAAAACATCGTGAGGAAACCAGCACACCTGAGAGATTTTTCGACAGTGTTTAAAGCCATGTCAGAGGCCTACGGGCGGTTCAAACTCTATCACCATGTTGTTCATCAACCACTCGATGTAGTCCGTTGGATTTGAATCTGCATATTTTGACATTACAGCCGTTTGCCAGCTACTTATTGCAATAAAACAAAACTACCCTTAACACATTATATTTCATTTTTATCGCCAAATAACAGCACCCTTTATTTCAAAATTAACCCTAAATCGCTGCCGTGTAAACCTCATTATAGGGTTTAAACCAGATAGATGATGCTGAAGCGCCATTAGTTGGGCATAAACAAAATAACAAGGTGGTATATGTAGGCTAGGGTTTAACGAATAGTGACCGCAGCCCCGGTGACCGCAGCGCTGTATATGATACTGGACCCTGGCAGGGATGTAGCTCACTGGATGTGTCTTAGATTACTTCTGTAATGTTTTTTTAAATATTTTGTAAAGACTGCTTTAAATATAAATGTAAATAAAATGTCAGGCAGTCTGCCTGCGATCACGAGATCTGCAAAGATCTCGAAACGTCAGGCGTGTTTTAGAAAAATAAAAACGCGAGTTTTATCCGTTTAAAAAGTTGTTTCATTATGTTAAATGTTCGCGAAAGTTTGAGACTATAAAATGTAAATAAATCAGCCTGTAACTGTCCCACTGTAGGGCAAAGGTTTCTTCTCTTACAGAGAAGGATTGAGTATTAATCACCACGCTAGCTCACTGCGGGTTGGCGATTTCAGACTATTAAGTCCAGGTTTCCTTACGATGTTTTCCTTCACCGTTAGTCAGTGGTGTTTTAGATTAACTAAGAAAGTATATAAATATGTATTGTATATGACATTGAAAATGTCAAATTAGTACATGCCAGGTTCAAACCCACACCCATGCTTGAAAAGCGGGTCCGTAACCAATGATTTAATGTTTTAGCAATTGATAATTAATTTCTAAAATGCACATGAATCCGAAAAGTCAGAGGTGCATGCCTGGGTTTCGATCTTACGACCTTTGACTTGGCAGTTCAACGATAATACTACTAGGCTATAACTGCTTAAGTTATGTGATATAATCGATGCACTTCCAGCAAACCCTACATCCCCATTGACCCACACAATGGCAACTAAATTAGATCGTATTCGGTTAAGTTCGTGTGAAATTAAATTTTAAACCATTTGTTAACCTTTTGTAATAGCTATCTATCTTGTAATTTAAGTTTTGTTTGTTTGAACTATGTTTGCTTAAAATAATAATGTTCTACTGAATTTGGGTCTTAAGGACATTGGTCACATGGTTGATGAACAACCTGCTGTCAGTTTAAACACTGATAGCCTAGTGGTATGACCGTCGACTGATAAGTCAGTGGTCTCGAGTTCGATCCCAAGGCGCGCACCTCTGACTTTTAGTAAGTTATGTGCGTATAATAAATTAATTATCAGTTGCTAAAACGGTGAAGGAAAGCATCGTGATGAAACCAGCACACCTGAGAGATTTTTCGATGGTGTGTAAAGCCATGTCAGAGGCCTACGGGCGGTTTAAACTCTGACACCAGGTTGTTAATCAACCATACGATAAGAAGAAGAAGACCACTCGTAGGGCTCTTAAATGCTTTACACTGCATCGAAAAATCTCTCAACTGTGCTGGTTTCCTCACGATGTTTTCCTTCACCGATTTAGCAAGTGATAATTAATAGATGGGTGAATCAACTTTTAAGTCACCCCTTTGACAACATTTTGCAAAAGAAAATTTAAAAAAAAAATTGAGAATTCTTATGAAAGTAAAGTGTTATTAGTTCAATTATTTATCGTATTTTTATGTTTCGTAGTTGGCCGCGAAATCTGAATTAGTAATAACGAGTTTTTTTAGAAAAACTGGCCAACGGGTCGAAAAACTATCTCCTGTGTTACCTTTTTAAAAGTATAAAAATATGAATTAAAATTTAAAATAAAAAAATAATATTAAGTGAATATTTATTTAGACTTAAAATGCAGTCTTATTATTAATCAACAATAAATTTATAATAACAATAACATTAAATAGAACTGTTTAACACTTCACTGCGTTACTTTGGTCAATATTAAATGCTTAACTTTAATATAAAATGTTTTATATAACATTCAGTCATACCTTTCATATTTTTAAGTTAAATTCTGTCCCTGAAGTTAATGAATATAAAGTATTTAACAATACAATCAAATCGCAACCCGAGATATCGTAAAAAATCTTAATACAAATTAAGGGACACAGGGGTAACGCCAGAGAAAAGACGGTAACTCCTGAGAATAAAAAAAATATATTTATGAGGTTATCATCATCATCCTCATCAGCCTGCATTAGTCCACTGCTGAACATAGGCCTCTCCCAATGCGCGCCACTAGTGTGCGCTCATTGGAGGTATTTGCCCATAATTGCCACGCTGGGCAAGCGGGTTGGCGATCGCAGTAGCAGATGATTGCTGTCACACAGAAGAATGCTGCTGCCCATCCTCCAGGTCTTTCCCGATCTCTATTCCTTTGTCGCTTCTTACACCTGCGGGACGAGTAGGGTGGTTCTATTCTTAGGCCGGAAACCACATGGCGGATTTATGAGGTAGTAACCGTTAAATAATGTAATATTTACTTTAAAACAATATGTGAAATCAGTTATTTTGAGAGGAAGACGCACTTATGCCATAGAATGTCTAGGTGAAATAAGAGTATGAGCAACGAAGATCGGGGTTTCTTTCATAAAAGTTTTAAACCATTGGCTCCCGCCGGCCGGCGTCGAGTAACAATTGATTTCCTTTTGTGTCTCATTTCTCGGTGTCTGAAGGTTTAAACATCGTGATGAAACCAGCACACCTGAGAGATTTTTCGATGGTGTGTAAAGCCATGTCAGAAGCCTACGGGCGGTTTAAACTCCGACACCAGGTTGTTCATCAACCACACGATAAGAAGAAGAAGAACCTTAAAACAAGTTTTCATTGTGGGTATCTAGCATCAATCTTTTTGAGCTTTCCCTACCTTTGTAAGCGTTCCTTTTTTACCAGCTGCAGCGGTAGCGCGTGATCTCAAGTAAAATACCTTAATTTTCTTTTTTAATACGATGCCTAAACTCTCTTTAAGTATCTGTTTCTTGATTCGTGAGTCTTTAACTTCCACAGTTTCAAATATCTTCTCTATTAGGTACTTGCCTTTCTATCCCAGATTTTGTTGTTTGTTTGAATGTCTTTCTCTTTCCACTCAAAAGTTAGGCCTTAATTTTATTCAGCATTTTTAGATTTAATATCATAGACACATCGAAACCAAAACCAAAAATAAACCCTTCTTCGACCTTTAAGGGACGATGAACTAGCCTTTCGTTAGAACTATAGTCTTTCTCTATACCGTTTCTGTTTTTCTGCTGAACTTTAGTTTAGTTTATGTTGCCCAAATCTGAGAAAAAGTAAACTATTATTAGATAATCCCTCAAACAGAAAAAGCTGAAATTAGCTAAGACATTCTGCCTTACTTTCCCTTATGATATCGGTAACTCCTGAGAATATTTCTAATGCGTTACCAATAACGCAGGGGAAAATTTTACTTAAAAACACTACAATTGATTACACAATTAAAACTGACAATTAAATTCAGTACAACCTTAAAATCAGACGGCATGGGCAACATTCTAACAAAAGCAAAGCAAAATAGTTTAAAGATTTACCGTGATCTCCTCCGTAACGCTGTTGAACAGCAATTAAGCCACGCTCACCACTTGAAAGCTCAATGTGGACTGAGAGGCGGGTGGCACGAGTCTGGTCTTGCCGGACCAATCTAACGAAATACTAGACAATAGTCGCTCTTACTTATATAGAATTAAACGCTATCTCTTATTAACAGTCATTAACTTCCTATAGCAACGCAGTAGAGTAGATGTTTTTGACAATAATTAGGACAAATGTTTAGGGACGTCTTATAAATTCTATATTATTAAAATAACTGTAGTTTTGTACTTCAAAGTGAAGTTTATTTCATTCTGAATCGAAATACTTCGTAAATATTAAATGCTTTCATACATTTTTTTAAAGAAATTGTACACTTTGTTACATCACCTAGGCTCGGGGACAAGAATTTTTAGTATGGAGACTGGTTTTCTTCCCCTGAGTTATCAAAAAATTTCATAAATCTTTCTCTAAAATAAAAAAAATGATTATACTGGCATGGTAACTAAAAGTTTTATTATGTGCTTATGAGAAAAAAAATTAATATTGTACAGAAATATAAATTTTATGCAACTTCCATTACTGGGACACCAAAGGGGTGACTTAAAAGTTGATTCACCCAGATATCTAAAACGCACATAATTCCTCAAACTCAGAGGTACCTATGTTTCGAATCCACCTTTGATTTTGTAGTCCAACGGTCATACCACATATAATAATCATACAGTATGGTAACTACGGTCTTACGGCCGAAATGATGATGATGGTAACTACGTACAAGCGCTCGAAACGGCACACTCACACAAACATGCGTAATATTGCGTAACGACGAGACTCTTAGACAAACGTCGGGGTACTCGCAGTATCAACGACGCGTCGTTGCGCATGTTTGTGTGAGTGTGTCGTTTTCGAGCGTTTGTACGTAGTTACCATACTGTATGATTATTATACTGTGGTCATACCAATAGGCTATCACTGCTGTACCTATTCTCAGTCTGTGTCCATACCTTTGAGTAGTTCAAATGTAGCGCTCATACCTTTGACTACCTAGTTCAAATGCATGTTATGTTAGTTATGACAATATTTGTCAACGTCGATGTTATTATAACCATCGCACTGTTTAGTTAGGTTACTGAAGCGAGAGTTTACTTGTTGATGCAGTAAACCGTTGATACGAGACTGTTGAACTTGCAGTCCTGAGTTTGATTTGGGAAAAATGCCATTAGGTTTATTTTTAGCAGAAAAACGCATATTGATACTGGAAAAATATGAAAAAACTTAAGGGAAATTTTGTTGAAAATGAGTTTAATATATCACTAGCGACCCGCCCCGGCTTCGCATGGGTGCAATATACATATAACCCTTCCTCTTCAATCACTCTATCTATTTAAAAAAACCGCATCAAAATCCGTTGCGTAGTTTTAAACATTTAAGCATACATAGGGATATAGGGACAGAGAAAGCGACTTTATTTTATACTATGTAGTGATAGTGATAAATCAATTATCTGTTGCTAACACGGTGAGGGAAAACATCGTGATGAAACCAGCACACCTGAGAGATTTTTCAACGGTGTGTAAAGCCATGTCAGAGGCCTACGGTGGTTTAAATTGACACCAGGTTGTTTATCAACCACACGATGGGGGGGGGGGGCACAGTATAAATAAGTTTAGGAGGCCCTGAACTATACAAAATCTTTTAAAATTAAATTTGATTAATCTACAATTAACTACTGTTATTCTATAGAAACTAACCGTTAATCGTCAATCATAGGTCGCCCTGACAACCATTATTCTCTCCCTTACATAATTAAACACGTCATCACTACTACGTCACTATTGTCAACACGGTGTGACGTCACCGCTCATGTTATCGTGTGTCCGTTTAGCTAATTAATAACTTAGTTAATAGATGTCTGGTAGCTAATTGTGTACAGCACTGATAGCCTAGTGGTATGACCGTCGACTGACAAATCAGAGGTCTCGAGTTCGATCCCAAGGCGCGCACCTCTGACTTTTCGTAAGTTATGTGTGTATTATAAATTAATTATCAGTTGCTAAAACGGTGAAGGAAAACATCGTGATGAAACCAGCACACCTGAGAGATTTTTCAATGGTGTGTAAAGCCATGTCAGAGGCCTACGGGCGGTTTAAACTCTGACACTAGGTTGTTGATCAACCATACGATAAGAAGAAGAAGCTAATTGTGTTAGTACTATAGTACAGAATACAATAGAACAAATACACCTCACAAGGTGACGTCATATAACCATTGTGGTCATTGTGTAGGAACTGTTACTAAAACGAGGTTAACTGGTAACATTCCCTACACATCAGCCAAAATTGTATCGGTACCGTATGGAAAAATGAATGTAGAAAAGAATTTTAATGCCACGAGCAGGATAAATCTGTTACCTTTTATATAATTGTCATAGGATAATTTGATAATTCGAATTTTCGCGAAAACCCTAGGGATATTACAAAAACTCGGATAATTATAGGGTTTTTGCAAAAACACGAGTCGCTCTAGTTATTAATATTGAAAATTCTTAACTTTGATTGGCTAGATTTTTGCTTACTGACCAACTCATGTTCTGATTGGTTTCCAGGTTTACCCTAAGAGCTTTAAAGTATGTATTATATCAGTTATGAAGGGTTAGAAATCACAATATCCTTTTTATTGAACATTTTAGTTATTTAATCTACAAACGTGGATCTATCCGAGTGGTGCTTTTAAAAAGTTATTATTAATATGTTTATGTACTTATGTATCAAATAAAATTCATCATCAGCCTAGCCTTTTCCCAACTATGTTGGGATCGGCTTCCAGTCTTACCGGATGCAGCTGAATACCAGTGTTTTACATGGAGCGACTGCCTATCAGACCTCCACAACCCAGATACTGGGTTACACGATACCCCTTGGTAAGACTGGTTGTCAGACTTTCGGGCTTCTGACTACTAGTAACGACTGTCAAAGATCTACAATTGACAGCCGGGGCCAACAGCTTAATGTGCTATCCGAGGCACGGAGAGTGATAATTAATTTATATGTGTTTCAAATAAAATTATTATACACTTATTCAAAATCTCAATTTACCACATCCATGGAGCATATACAAAGTTTATTAGTAAGTAGGTATAGATACTTAGTATGTGCACCACATCTAACTGATTTCTTTACTCTATGGTACAGAGTATGACGTCCAACATTATTTTGACAAGGTGTTGACATTGGAGGCGTAATAATGACGAAGCTTAATTATGTGCATTGAGGAGTAGTTTGATAATAAATTAGGGAGTAGTTAGGCGAAATAGGCATGACGATAGTATCAAAAAATCGTCGATTTAATGATGAAACAACATAACATAGGAAACATGATAAAAAAAATAATTAAACGCTACTTCAGTTTTGTTTTAAAATATTACATTATTAAGATTTTCACTAAAATAAAACCTTAAAATATTGCAATCCGCCATTTTGACGTTACGCTTAGGTAAAATCCGCTGTCAACACTGTTTTATTGTTGTGAATAATAATTATCTGATTCCGCATTAAATATGACATGTTTACCTAAGCGTGACGTCAAAGTCGACGCCATGACACCTGAGAGCTTTTTTGACGCACTATTGAAAAAATATTAGAAAAATGGTTTTATACTTCGTTAAACTAACTAACCACTTATGATCCTGGGTCCTTTAAGCGGGGCGTGAAAAAACTTTTCTCAAGGCCGTTAAGGTGAGGGCCATCATGCCACATTGCTGTGCTAGCTGCTGGGATAAAGACCATCACTAGGGGACTCTACTGACTGCTTTCCATTGGGCAGCATGGTGTCAATTTGTGCGGCAGTAATAAAAAAAATGTTAAAAAACCGACCAATATTTCTATAATAATATAATGTCCAATTTGAGTAAGTTTCGGGATTTTTACTATATCGGACATAATTAAACATAATATCGCCGGAATATCGGAAACTTAAGTTTCGGATATTTACAGCCAATTGATAATAATGACCTCTAGACCGAATTTCGGCCAATCTCTACGGAGATTAGCCATCGACGCGGAAGTTATTATAGTGCACAAGTGTGTCCGCAAATACAGGTGCACTCTCTATCCCCTCACTCCCATATTACGATGGGACGGCAATCCGATACGACCGAAGAGAGATCAGGCGAAGGGCCAACGGCTTTACGTGCTTTCCGAGGAAAGGAGTAAGTAATAATTAATTTATAATACAGCCAATTTAATGCGCCGTCAGAGAGTGAAGCCGTCCGCGCCGCTGTTTGTGGTTAGCGCAATATTATCGCGGACACATAACAAAGGATAAAGTTTTTTCTATTTTTTTGAAGTTCATTTTGAAAATTCTTCACTATTTGGACAGGGGTAGCCATTTCGTGAAGTTCCCGAACCGATCCATTGGAACTAATGACGCGTGCAGGAACAATTAAAATAGTCCGCTTTCCGTTATCCACTGCAACGTCGGTAATGAGACGTGAAAACGTTGGAAACTTATGGACATACCTCCTTTAAAATAGCAATAATAATAATTAATAATTAAATTCATTTATTCAGGCAACATTAACCCAATACTTTTTTTTTTAATGAACTAGCTTCCCGACGCGACTTCGTACGCGTGATCCTTCTTCAACGCCTATTTTACCCCTACCCTACTCTATCCCTACCCTACTCTATCCCATGTCAGAGGCCTACGGGCGTTTAATTCTACACCAGGTTTTTGTCAACCATACGTTATAGAAGAACAAGAATCACACAATGATAATAATAAAAGCCCTCTGCATGATAGATCCTATGTCCTAAGGCGAGCCCAATAAAAGACTGTATTTTTAAAACCCGTAAATTTATAAATGTAGCCTGAAAAGTAGTATCTACAGCCCCGGGCAGACTGAAAGCTTGTTTGTTTGTATGCCATACTGCATGCTAAAAACATTTACACCAAAAGTGGCAATAAAGATTTTTCTTGTACTCCTCACATTCATCTGCCTCTGCCAATTTACGGAAACTGTCGCCAAAATATCTCTTTGTACTCAAACAGATTATATTAGATTTCGTCACGATAAATAGAATGGGAAAATATTTGTTTTTTATTATCCATTTTCCTCTTGTTTACTGTTTTCTTGATTTTCCTTGAATTTTGTTATATAGAAAAGCAGATTAGCATGATGGAAACCATTTGCGAAGTTAAACACAAAACGTGTAGTAAAAACATCATAAAGAAACATTTCGATCACGGCGGCCAATCTCAACGGAGTAGAGAACTACGTAGGAGATACTGTTGTTCTCAAGTGTAGAGGAGGAGTAGAGGTGTATGCAGTACACCCACGTTTCTCCGGCTGCCGGCCGTTTAACTGGCAAGTCAGAGGTCTCAGGTTTGAATCTCGCAAAAACAACCTTAGACATTTTGTAAGTTATATTCGTAATGTCGTGGTGGAGCATTGGTTACGGACCCGCTTTGCAAGAGCGTGGGTGTAGGTTCTAACTAGACATGTACTTTCTTGGTTAATCTAAGACACCACTGACTAACGGTGAAGGAGATCATCGTAAGAAAACCTGGACTTTAATAGTCTGAAATGGCCAAAACGCAGTGAGCTAGCGTGGTGATTAATGCTCAATCCTTCTCTGTATGAGAAGAGGCCTTTGCCACTACACTGGGACAGTTACAGGCTGATTTATTTATACATATTCATATTATAAATTAATTATCTCTTGCTTTATGCCTCCTCTCTTAGAGAGCACGTCCTTTCATCGATTTTTTTTAAGAGAACTTTATTGTTTTTTTTTGAGAATATCCATATTAGTACTAACTAATGGAATCAGAAGTTAACTAGTCATATTATTTGTTTGTCTGTCTGTAGGTATTTTTATGTTTTTGATATGAAGTACATTATGGCAGCGATAGTCTTGTATATAATTATTGGATTGTCTAGTCTACAGGTCAAAGATTCAAACCCAAAGAATGCTTTTGCAATCAATGAGCATATACCATATTTTCTAACTACGTGACCAAAATATTCCAAGGTTTTTCGCAGACAAATGGTGGAGACTCTTAAACCTAAAATAAACCTTGACTAATGATCCTAGAATGAGATATTCTTAATTTCAGTTCATAGTTTGCCTAGGGTGTTCTTATCAACATATCATCATCTTTTCTTACCTATACACAGTACTAATAGCCTAGTGGTATGACCGTCGACTGACAAGTCAGAGGTCTCGAGTTCGATCCCAAGGCGCGCACCACTGATTTTTCGTAAGTTTTGTGCGTATTATGAATCAATTATCAGTTGCTAAAACGGTGAGGGAAAACATCGTGATGAAATCAGCACACCTGAGATTTTTCAATGGTGTGTAAAGCCATGTCAGAGGCCTACGGGCGGTTTAATCTCTGACACCAGGTTGTTCATCAACCATACGATAAGAAAAGATCATGTTTTCTTACCTACACACACCACACAGTCTCTGGTGATAGTTTCTCAGTCAGTTTTGTAATTAGTGCCCCATTGGATCTGGTTGACTTAGCGTCGGAGAGCGGCTCTCAGACAAACATGCGACTTGAACAACTTTAATTAATTACTTGAGATGTGTACTGCAGGACAGAATGAGAGGGTACACTGAGAAAAATCCACACTCTTTTATGTGGCAAAGGCAGAGTGTATTCTATAGTATCCTGTCCTTCTAATCTTCTATACCTCAGAACAATGTAACCAAAAATATTGTGTCATTTATTTAAAAAGTAACCATGGAGTTTCTTGCTAGATTCTTCACCATGAGGGGTAAGCTGCCCTTGGAACTGCAACTAGAGCCCTTCTATAATAATATTCGAATTATGATTATTTATTTTTATGAGCCTAAACTGGTCTACAATAATAAAAATAATTTGATTTTGAATATAAAAGTTTGTGAGGATGTTTGTTACTCATTCTCGCAAAAACTACTGAACGGATTTCGATAAAACATTAAAATAATATATTGTATAGTATATGAGAATAACACAGATGCAAAAAATCTTTCATAGGGTAATATTATCCGTCTTTTTCATTGTGCATGAAAAACATAATTATATTTAAAAAAATTAGGAAAGCAGAAATAATAGACATAGACATTAAACTCAGGTACTCTTCTTTTAAATCAAAATCATTTACACTTCAGGACAGAATTTAGAATACAGCACAAAATCTATGTCAATTTACCACAAAGGCGGTTTCCTTAGCAACGTACAATGTAGTGCAACTTAAGTTGACCTATCGGCAAGACCCTCAAACAATCACACAGTCGTTCAAGTATAATTAATTATTTCTGACGTGCACTGCGAGACAGAATCAGGTGTATTCCGTTCTGTTCTACTAAACTTGTTCTACTAGTAGAACAGAACGGAAAAAATCTGCACAAATTCCGTTTTGTTCTACTAATAGAACAAGATGGAAAAAAAATTGCCCAGATTCCACCTTGTTCTATCAGTAGAACAGAAAGGAATTTAGAAGACTTTTTCTCCGTTCTGTTCTACTGCTCTAATACGTCATAAGTTAACTGAGGCTGTCGACTCTTTGCGTTCTCAAGATTCTTTTCTCGTAGTACTTCTACCATTCCCTGGAATTGTATGCCTTTAGAAGGAACACAATTTAGTTAGTGATGCAACTGAAAACGTTTTAAAATTACTGAATTTTCCGACAAAAGTTAAGTTAAAAATAATGTTTTGTGCTTAGAATATAAAATAAGAAAATATAGAGCAACCCTACAGAAGTATAAACCGTGAGCACGGGTATGAACAACGTGGCCGCGACACGAGCTCCGTCCGCGATCATAGCTCGATCGACTGCGGTTCAACTAGGCTCCACGAGCGAAAAAGTTACATTTTAGCTTTTACGGTTGCTTATATGTGACTGGAAAATATAATTTAAAAAAGTGATATTTTAACATTTTAATGGTGAGACCTCCTTACGCTTCGCACAAGGCAATGTTGTTGACGTTTGCATTATCACTCTATATTTTCTAATATACTCTAAGGCTTTATAATAATTATTATGTCTGAAATACAACTGTTGTTTGAGTCGGAACTCGGGCAGTTAATGAAATCTTTGTGAAATGTTATACTTTTTGATATTAAACTTTATTAATAATGTAATAAACTTTAATTTCAAATGTTAGATTTGTATTTCAGGAATTTTTTTTTAGTTTTATTTCTTCTATTCTTTCTTTTCTATTCTTTTATTTTTATTACAACTAATTACATTATATATGTGCAATGCCCGGGTGTAGCTCATATTAGTGAAAACCTGCATAATTATGCAAACATGCATAGACACGTGTACTGTGCCGTGTGGTTTTCGGCCTAAGAATAGAACCACCCCCACGTCCCACGGGTGTCGTAAGAAGCGACAAAAGGAAAGACCCGGAATCATCTGCTACTGCGATCGTCAACCCGCTTGCCCAGCATAGCAATTATAGGCAAATACCGCTAAAGAGCGCACAACAATGGCGCGCATTGGAAGATATGTTTAGTATTGGACTAATACAGGCTGATAATGATGAATGATGATAATGATGCATAAACACGCACACTTGTGTATATTCTTTCAAGTTTGTCGTATTTCAAAGCTCACCTATTCAAAGGGTACTTAAATTCTAACGTAATACTTAAAATCGAATCTGTAACGTTTCATTACAGGCGAGAGCTCCGGTGAGTAAACACCTTTACAAACCGCAGCGATGTCATATTTCAAAGGGACTCTAAACTTGGACTCTAAGTAAATATAAATTACCCGTATGCCAATATTTAGCAGACAGAGGCCATATTGACAGATCATAAAAAAGTCTAAGTAATAAATAGAATTTCGTCCATTGGGAATGAGATGGTTTGTATACCCAATAAATATTGAGATTGAGTCGTGATAGCTTAGCGGTATGAAAGTTGACTGGCAAGCCAGAGGTCTCACGTTTGAATCTAAGGCGCGCACCTCTAATTTTCGTAAGTTATATGCGTATTACAAATTAATTATCACTTACTCCGTGCCTCGGAAAGGAAAACATAGTGAGGAAACCAGCACACCTGAGAGATTTTTCAACGGTGTGTAAAGCCATGTCAGAGGCCTACGGGTGGTTTAAATTCTGGTTGTTCATCAATCATACGATTAAGAAAACTCCAAGTCTGAAACTCTTTTTTACGATACAGCAAAAAAAAATAGTTATTTGTGTCAATTTTTTGTTTTATTTTATTATTTTTTATGATATTCACCTCACGATGAAATTCCAGCTGACTACCTATTCCGATTCAAGAGATAAAGCCCTTGTAGGATAGACAGAAAGACAGACAGACGACGTAGACTTATGGGTTCTAATGGCATCCTTTGGACATATAGTTTTAAGTACACCATCAGAAGAATAAAAAAAATATAGTATAAAAACTAAAACCCGACTACTTAAAATCTAAAAACAAGCTTCTTAGATTTGAAATAAAATTCTGTAGTCGGAGGCCACCAAATTACAAAGTATTTACCCTTGGAAGATTATCTAGTACCTATTTACCTATAATACTCGTACATTAAGGCCTCCGACTACAGAATTTTATTTCAAATCTAAGAAGCTTGTTTTTAGATTTTAAGTAGTCGGGTTTTAGTTTTTATACTATATTTTTTTTCAATGATTTTTAGTGGTAAAGAAACCAATAAAATTCATTTTAATCACAATTTTTTTGAATGTGGTAGTTCTTAAATAGGTAGATTTCTTTAACTGTCAACTTCGGTTCAAACCTTTAGTCTATGTCATGTATTTTTTAAATTAAATTTATTTCATAGGTGTCGTCCGCGACTTCGAGCTATTAAAACATGGCCTCATATATTTCTTAGAAGTATACATGATGAAAAGTAGTAAGCATTATAAGTACACAGATCGGAATACATTAATTATCCGACTCAGTGTTCTAAACTTTGCAGTTTTTAGAAGGCACCGATAGATATTACCACACGCCCTAGGCGTAGAAAGAGATTTGAAATTTCGACTGATTTTGATGGGATACGGTGGCTCAGCGGTTAGACCGTCGGCACGGTACGTCGGAGATCGTGGGTTCAAATCCCTTCCGTATCAGTTGTTTTTCAAATTTCTTATTAAATAATTTATTATAAATTATTTTAAAATATAATCATAATTTAATAGGTAGTGATGTGTAGAAACTTTAATTTAATTAGTAAATATTTATTGTTATCACGTTTTCACATTGTATGCAGTGTTGTAATCACATATATTTATGATAGTCGTAACGGGTAGTTAGAAGCCTGATATTCTAGTAAGTGGTCCAGAATATATAGATAATATATACATATTCTGAATGTGCTCATCAAGACCTTCCATTTGATATCAATCACGATAAATTTACCTTAACTTTATTTTTTTCGAGCTGACTAATTTATTTTTAAAATTCACCTTATTTGATTTTACGAAATTTCATATATCCTATAACCCGCAGACCATTAAGACGCATCGATAGACACCTTATTTATTGAATTACAACAAATAGTTTAGGAGCTACGAGGGAACAGATGAACAAACTTACATACATACATACATAGACTGCTAAAATCATAACCCTCCTTTTTTTTGTAGTCGGGTAAAAAATACACCATGTTTCAACCTGTAACATCCAAAAATTCGGAATTATTTAAAAAAGTGTACCATTAATTCTGCACTACATTATATTTACAAGTGACCTGCAATTTCTACTTCAGACTTCTAACACATTGTCTTATCACATACGCTGCGGGCCAGTTTAAATTGCAATAGGTTCACCTATGTAACTTTAAAAACTCAAACACTGTTTTTTTTTAAATTAAGAAACCCAACTTTGTTCAAATAGAGAGAAAGTACTTAGTGTTAGTAAAGTTTTGAGTAGAAAAGTAGAAATCAATTGATACCAATTTCGCTCAACAAATAGTATTATAATGCGAGTTTATTGTAACACAGGGTTTGACTATACTGAACATAATATCTAAAAATTACAGCCCTGATAGCCTAGTGGTATGATCGTCGACTGACAAGCCATTGGTCTCAAGTCCGATCCCAAGGCGCGACCTCTTACTTCTCGTAAGTTATGTGCGTATTATAAATTAATTATCAGTTGCTAAAACGGTGAGGGAAAACATCGTGATGAAACCACCCCTCCTGAGAGATTTTTCAATGGTGTGTAAAGCAGTGTTAGAGGCCTACGGGCGGTTAAGAATCTGACACCAGGTTGTCCATCAACCATACGATAAGAAGAAGATAAAAATTAGCCACTAATAAGGAAAACAATTATTATAGGTATAACTTCGGTGGTAAATTGCCCGCCCGATGGTAAATGATGGTACATGTAGACGCCTGCCATACCATGAATATAAGGCATCACTGACGCGTCACCCATCTTGTGCAGGACTTCGGAAGGGCTTCCAGTATTCTCACTAGACGTGAGCTGTGGACCATACAAATTGCAGTCCTAATACTGTCATTACATGCCGATTTTTTGTGTGAGGTTGTTTCTAATCAAATCGAGTCGGCTCATTGGTACAAAGAGTATATAAACATCTTAGAATAATAACATATAGAAGTGCAATCCGCGCACCGAAAATGTAGCACTTCAATTGGTGGAGTACTGGTGGAGAACCGCTCTGCGCGGTGACGCCGTCTCAGTGCTTGGTGACGTAAGCTTCAGAACACAGCTCCGCAAAAAAAAAAAAAATGCCGCCTTGCGCAGTGAAATTTTGCCCAAACGAATAAAAAAATATTAAAAAATGTGATAATGTATCATACCACAGGTAAGTGTTACGTTTTACTAAAATATTTGTACTTAAATCTTTAATCAAAACAAATTATTTCAAACACAATTTAAAAAGACGCCATGATGTCGTAGTGTTGCCAAGTAGGGAAAAATAGTTTACCAAAATTATTACCCAATAATTGTGGTAATTTTTGAAACTCATTATATAATATTAGTTTTAGTATGTATACAACATTAATATGAGTAGGTATTCTAAAATATAGCAAACTTGCATAATAATATTGTAAAGTAAAACCAAATGGCTAAAGCACATGTATTGCATGTTTTTGCATAAAAAAACATTTAAAAATAAAATTATTCATATAAAAAAATTAGCATCATACTAATATTTACAATAAAAACCCTTGCTATTTTATTTTTCCAAGTAAATATAAATTGAAATTTGGGGAAAAATTCCTACTGTTGCAACACTACCTATACGTCACCAAAACGTCAACGCTGTTTCGATGTGTGCGTGATTGAGACACTTTTACAACGTCACTTTACAAGGAACTTACTGTCTATATGTTATTAGTTTAAGATAAACATTAATTTTGCATTTATAATTAACTACCATGGATCTACCAGGATACGAAAAATCTGTCAAATTTTAGTGACAGATGTCAATTTTGTTAATATAATCCGCCAATAGGCAGGCAAAGGTTTGAATCATACAGCCTTGTCTTATTTTTATTTTCTTTCGTCCTGATAATGACGGGCATAATGATGATTGATGATGGTGATGATTCATGTCAAAGCAGTGGGTACTTTACTAAGACTTAATTAATGTACAATTTGTGTCAACCCGGAAAAACATATTTCGCACTATTCATTAATTTAATATTTACACTGCACTTTAGTCAAACTAAATTTTAATTAGGTACATTCCACCGAAATTACCAAATTTTTGATCAAAATATCATATTTCTGCGAATAAAAATTGACAATACTACATGTATTTTCGAATTCACGTCAAAAAGTCCAAAATCATGGAGGAATGATCACATATGACTCTGGGTCCTTTAAACGAAACGTGAAAAAACTTTTCTCAAGGCCGTCAAGGTGAGGGCCATCTTGCCACATTGCTATGCTGGCTGCTGAGATGATGGCCATCACTAAGGGACTCCACTGACTGAGTCACTGAGTCAATTTGTGCGACAGTAATGAAAAAAAAAGGAAAGAATTTTCCCTTTAAATAGTCAGACCATAGATTAAAACTAAAATGCTGATGATTATAAATAGTCTTTTCCATTGATATAAAAAATATAGGCTCGTCCCTATTACATTTATATCATAGCCGGCGTTCCGTGGGTGTTTTGCATACATCTCTGCTTACCCCCTCTGGGAAATACAAGCGTGAGTCTATGTTATTTAACAAACTTAGTTTAAAAACTAAAGTAAACTATACAAGCGACTTCCCTACAACATGTAAGCGTTAATATTGGTCTCGGGTCAACCTCGGACCTCACAGAAGGCATTTCACTAATTATTTTGGGGTCTCATCAAGTTTCGGATATTGTTTCAAATAAATCTTTTGGGGAAGGTTTTACAACTATTTTGTTTAGTGAACTTGTTTATAAGTTGGATTATTTTGGTATTTTAAATACATAAATATTTTGGGGCTTTACCCAGAAGTTCGTGGGTTCAAATCCTTGTCGTATCGATTTTTTCTTTGTGCAAAAATTTCGAAGTTTTTGGTATTTTTACTTAAAATAATTGCGTATGTAAATTATTGAATTCTGAAGTGTTTTTGGTGAAGAAAACTTTAGGTAGGTATGACAATAGCATCGCAGGCTTACCCCACTGTTGGGCAAAGTTCATGTATATTAGATAAAAGTTCAAAGTTTTTGAGGATGTATGGAGAGTCCCGTACGGTATACAGATTACATACAGGTACAATTGTACCAGATACAATTATCTACAGAAAGCATGGTTCACCGATGAATGCTGACCGGATGGGTGATGTTTATTACTCCTTCACGCAAAAACTACTAAACGGATTTTGATAAAACTTTGCAGTACTATAACTTATTCATCAGTTTAACACATAAACTACAAATTATCCACATACCACGTGAACAAAGCCGCGAGCGGTAGCTAGTTAAATAATAATATTCATAATTTCTGTACACAATTTGCTCGCTCTAAACTCTTTAGTGTTCTCAGTCCTCTGCATAGCCAACACCTGTCTCCAGTTATATTTGTAATTAAAATGTTACTGAAATATTAATTAAGCGCAAACGTTAGCAGACAGCTTTGCGACTATTTTAACTGTATAATTACTACTTCCTTAGAAACATTTTTGTTAAAATTTTACCTGTTCTTACGTTTTCTTATACACGCGTTTCTTTAAAAAAAATTGTCCTGAGTAATTTAGAGATTAGCCAACTACACAAGAAATATTACAGTGCATCATATACTAGGTTATTTGTAAAACACAAGCAAGCATCCTTCAAAGGGGTCATTAAACTCATCATTATGAACAACTTTTACTATGGGACCAACCCTGAAATCGCAAAAAAAAAACAGCTTTTCCATACATTTATGTTCAGATGACTAACCAAAATGTATGGAACAGCTATTTTTTTCCCGATTTCAGGGTTGGTCCCATAGTAAAAGTTGTTCATAATGATGAGTTTGATGACCCCTTTTAAGGATGCTGGTGTTTTACAAATAACCCTGTATAGGTACGCAATATACCATTTAATAAATAAGTGTTCCAGCTCGAATCTTACTTTGCCCAACTTTTCTTCCGAGGAGTTTTTATTTGTTTGTATGTCTTGCAAATATTTGTTCCGAGTCAATATTATAATAGAAAATGTTCGGTTTACTTCAGAAATACAGGAAGAAGATTTTTACGGGAATTTTTGTATTAAACAAATTGGCCAAGTGCGAGTCGGATTTTCACACAAAAGATTCAGTATAAAAATACCGAAAACAATACATTTATTTAGTACAGAATAATTGTGACATTTCAAAAGTCATATTGCTACATGCGAGGTTCGAACCCACACTCACGTGCTTGCAAACCGAGTCCGTAACCAATGCGCCACGAGCCCACGACACTTATCTACATAAAATAATATTATGTAAACCAAAATGCAGTTCAAAACCTATTTAGATTTCTTGATACAAAAACCTAAATCATTAATGATGAAATATAAACTGTTTTGAATTACTGCTACAACCAGAATGTTGATAGGTTGTAAGAAATATAAAAATAAAACACAATGTAATACACACTACACCTTAATTTATAACTCTTCGGTTCATGAATGAATCTCACGATGGATGCATTCACACCGAAGTGTCTGCACGATTTTGGTACATCTTCTTCTTCTTCTAATCATATAGTTGATGAACAACCTGGTGTCAGAGTTTAAACCGCCCGTAGGCCTCTGACATGGCTTTAAACACCATTGAAAAATCTCTCAAGTGTGCTGGTTTCATCACGATGTTTTTCGTCACCATTTTAGCAACTGATAATTAATTTTAAATAAGCTTACTTACGAAATGTCAGAGGTGCGCGCCTTAGGATCGAACTCGAGACCTCTGACTTGTCAGTCGACGGTCATACCACTAGGCTATCAGTGCTATAATTATCAGTGGTTAGGGCTCCAAAGAGAGGAACCTTCTACCTTAGTAATACTACCTTCTGCAACAAATCCTTGATCTCGTCACCAACGGAGACTCTCTCCAGAGTCTTGATCGAGGCTCTTAGACTTGAATCCATTAGATTCTTCTTCTTTAGCGTGTCGATGACAATCTAAATTGTGTCAGCCCAGAACTGGGCTACGAAATAGATCATAATCCATTAGATATTAATTATATTTTCATTACTTTTTTCATTACGTTACAACATAGTTACAGAGATCAGTTCCCTCACGGTGTAAATGCAGCTCGTCGCGCTAAACCGTTGGCTTCCTTTCCATTCACAACTCCATTCTCGTGGTGAGTGGAACCGGTTTCTACATCATTTGTTGCTTTAAGTTATAAGCGATGTAAAGGAGTATGCTTTTTAGCAGTGGCAAGTCAGAAGTTCGAACTCAACGAAGCTGAGGTCCTTTTTTTTTGTTTCGTGTGTAAAGCCCCTTATGGTTGAGCAGTGATAGTCTAGTGGTATGACCGTTGGACTGCCAAGTCAAAGGTCTCAGGTTCGAACCTCTGACTTTTCGTAAGTTATGTGCGTTTAAAAAATAATTATCACCTGCTCCGAGCCTCGGAAAGCACGTTAAGCCGTTGGCTCCGGTTGTCATGAAGATCTTTGACAGTCGATATAGGGAGTCAGTACACTCATAAAATCCTGACAACTAATCTAACCTTAGAATATCATATCCCTTTGGGTTGGGGGGTTAGATAGGCAGTCGCTCCGTGGAAAACTGATATTCAGCTGCATCTGGTTAGATTAGAAGCCGACCACAATAAAGTTTGGGAATAATAAGGCTGGGAGGATGAATGTATATCCTTATTTGTTGCTACACATCCTCCGGATCTTTCCCTTTGTCGCTTTTCACGACACCCGCGGGACGAGTAGAGGTGGTTCTATTGTTAGGCCAGAAACCACACAGCTCACCTCGACTTTTCTTATAACTTGTACCACAGCTACTTCTGTCCGTGAACCAGTTGCACGACGGAACGATAATAAAATTGTAACCACTTCCCGTAGCTCGCTGTTATAAACTTTAATCAATACGTATTATGAAACATGCTTGGATATACTTGGTACTTATTCGTTTATATACACCATACTAGATAGCCTAGTATAGCAGTGATCCAAGTGGTATGATCTTCACTACATAGTATAAAACAAAGTCGCTTTCTCTGTCTCTCAAAATCAAAATCAAAATATTTTTATTCATGTAGACCATTAGGCACCTATGAATAGTCATAATTCTAATATTGTTTGTTGTAAGAGTGACTCTAGTTGCCAGTTCCAAGGGCAGCCTACCCTTCATGGAGAAGAATCTGGCAAGAAACTTCATGGTTGCTCTTGTATAATGGCTTACAATATTTAGGTTACCCTATATCCTTATGTATGCTTAAATCTTTAAAACTACGTAACGGATTTTGATGCGGTTCTTTTTAATAGATTGAGTGATTGAAGAGGAAGATTTATATGTGTATTGCACATATTGGTCGCTAGTTAAACATAAGAAAATATAGAGCAACCCTACAGAAGTATGAACCGTGAGTACGGGTATGAACAACGCGGCCGCGATACCAGCTCCATCCGCGATCATACCTCGATCGACTGTAGTTCAACTAGACTCCACGAGTGAAAAAGTTACATTTTAGCGTACAACACGATTAACTGCTGTATTAATTTTTGCAAAACTGACTAGAAAACATAATTCAAAAAAATTATATTTTAAAATTTCAATGGTGAGACCTGCTCACGCTCCGCACAAGGCAATGTTGTTGACGTTATCACTCTATATTTTCTTATATACTTACTCTAAGTTGCGTCTATTTTTCCGTCCCTGTCCCACTTTTTTTGAGTTCGGATTATGGAATAACGTGACTGGCAACACTACACGTAACCTTTGCTAGGTGGACTCCTGTTTTCCTTGGATAAACTAGTTATTTGCACTTGGACACCTGTATAGCTTCGAGTTTAAATGCAATACAAAAACTAGCATTTCACTAGGTGTTCCACAGGGTATCATTCTAGGACCGTTTGTATCCGATATGAAATTGGATATTATAATAATTCTTTTATAATATTATAAATGTCAAGGTCACTCGGCGCGCTATGGAAAGGGCTATGCTCGGTGTTTCTTTGCGAGATCGAATCAGAATGAGGAGATCCGCAAGCGAACTATATAAAGTCGCTGAGTCGACGAAGATCGTGGGTTCGAATCCCATCCGTATCAGTTGTTTTTTCAAATTTTCTTATTAAATAATTATATTGTTAAAAATTTTGCATTCCATCTCTAAAAGGTCAAATCTCTTTGTAATTTTAACCAATTAAAATTCTTTGTCCATGACCAAATCGTGTGGGTTTTATCATGATTTTCTCTTCCAACCAAGGACAGCCCAAAATAGTTGTCAAATGAATATTCATTGTTTAATTAGTTATGTTAATTGCTATTGATATGGGCGTTAAGGAAAAACAAAGGTTGAATGACTAGCATCTAGTTAGTCAGGCTTTTTTAGCGAGCAATGAGTTTAAAAACAGAAATCTGATGCGGATTTGCGATCACTATTTATAGCGTCAATCAAGACTTTTTTTTCTAATCCCGAGGAGTATAGACGTGTAATTTTAAAGTGTCTCCCAAACTACAATTTTTTACGAGTTTATATTTCCATTTTTCCTTATTGTCTTCTTTTCTCATTTCTTGGGTACCATTCTTTAATTCACATTATCATCTGCCTAGCCTTTTCCCAACTTGGGGTCGGCTTCCAGTCTTACCGGATGTAGCTGAATACCAGTGTTTTACATGGAGCGACTGCCTATCAGACCTCCACAACCCAGATACTGGGTTACACGATACCCCTTGGTAAGACTGGTTGTCAGACTTTCAGGCTTCTGACTACCCGTAACGACTGTCAAAGATCTACAATGGACAGCCGGGACCAACAGCTTAACGTGCTATCCGAGGCACGGAGAGTGATAATTAATTTATAAAACGCACGTAACTTACGAAAAGTCAGAGGTGCGCGCCTTGGGTTCGAACCTGAGACCACTGACTTGCCAGTCAACGGTGACCACCACTAGGCTATCACGACTCTCAACTCTTCTCTCAACTCTCAACTCTATTTTGACTCTTTAATTCGCACTAATGATATAAATATCTGAAGGAACTTACTAGAGGCCTATGCTGCAAGACAACAAACCTGGGAGACGGTTGCTGATTATTTTCTATTCTTCTTCTTTGTCGTATGATTAATGAACAACCTGGTGTCTCAGTGGAGTTCAAACACCCGTAGACCTGTTGAAAAATTTCTCAGGTGTGCTGGTTTCTTCACGATATCTTCCTTTACGACTGAACTAGTATGAAATCGCCAACACGCAGAGAGCTAGCGTGGTGATTAATGCTCTTCTCTGTATTAGGAGTACCTTTGGCCTGCAGTGGGATAGTTATAGAATGTTTTACTTATTTATTTATTTACACTACATTTCCTTCTTCATTGTCCTTTCTTTGGACCTCTGGGCTCCATCCATCAATACTGTGCTTAATCCTTTTACTTACATGGCGCTCAACTAAAGCATCTTCAAAACTTCAAATCGAAATCAAAATTCATTAACCAATCACACCTACACGCAGCAATTAATGGCGTTTTCGAAATGGTAATTAATCATAAGATAGATCGGAAGGTGCGACCGCGACTGGATAGTGGATTGGGGGCATCGAGGGCGCCAACCAAGTTATTAAAGCAGGTCTATAAATAATCTTGTCTATTAGGGTCTTTGGGAAACTCGTTGGCTGACTCGTGAAGTCACCAAAGGTCAAAAAAGTCATAAAAAAGATATGGAAGCTTGTTTTATAGATTTTTTTATTATCACAAACATTTTTTAATTATTATAATTAAGCAGTGAGCCTAGTGGTGTGACTTGGACTGCTAAGTCAAAGGTCGTAGGTTCAAAACCCAGGCACACACCTCTGTAGACTTGTTAGAAATACATTGTCACTTGCTAAAACGGTGAAGGAAAACATTGTAATGAAACCAGCACACTTGAGTGATTTTTCAACAGTGTGTGAAGCCATGTCAGAGGCCTACGGCGGATTAAATAAATAAATAAGTATATTTTAATATAAAATATAATTTATATTTATTTAAAATTATAAATTTTTGTAAACAGTATCTAAAGTAAGACTAATTTTATTAGAATTTTGACCAAAAATATCATTAAGTATAATAGAAATTTAACAAACCACAGACAGATATTAGTCTCTAGATCTTATTAACAATATTAATTCGATTTTAATTGTTTAAAATATTAAAAATACAATCAAACTTAGTTTGTCATTACCGCGCCCCATGCACTCAAGGGACACTCCTCTTTCTAAAAACTAAGGTTAAGATGTGGGAATTAGCAAAAAAAGGCAAGTAGAAATATAATTCTAACACCTTGACTATCATAAAAGAAGTAGTTATACATATTAGGAAAGGAAACCGTATAATTATAAAGTACCATAAACATAATAAGAAATGAATTATTACTGTACCCGAAGGCAGTGGGAAAGCATTTACCATTGTTTGAAAAGCGTAGTAAAGCTATGTTTTACAAAAAATCTATGTCTACTTGTAATTCAATGGCGGGTCATTTAATGAATGTCAGTTGAATTGAATGGATGACTTTTGCCAATTATGATTCAAGTTGCAACTGCAAGCAACTAACACATCTATCCAGATTCCGGACCTACTGCGACCAAGGTTAAAGCCAATTTAGCTGTTCGTAATCCTTCTCAATGTACCAAAAAAAAACCAGTGTCTATAAATAAATTATTTATTTAATTTATCTGCTAGAAGCTCGCAAAACAGAAATGGAGACAAGTTACGCCATCTGTGTATAAGTTCGAATATTAAACGGGAAAATCAATAGTAATTGCATAGCGTGTCGCTAGAGGGTGCTGTAGTCTTATATCGTAGAAGACAGTTTGTTCACACGTTAACAGATGTCGCTTTTATATAAATATTATATTTTACGTACTTACGGTACTTTACGTTGTTTTGACTGATAAATAAATTATATCGTGAACAAAATGAATACAAAGTTGTCAAATAAAATGTCTGATAGTTCTGGTACCTAGTAGTTATTGTGAACCAATTTGTTAGTGATAACATCCTCCTGATTAATTATCAGACTACCGCCTGTAACACACAGTCTGTTATAAACCCGATTTTTGTTTCATCATGTTTTTATTGAAGAAATCTATAGTTTCTATTATTTCTAGTAGTAGAGTAAAACTCCGGCTTCGTTACGACTTGTAGTTTATTTAAAAAAAAATGCCAAAGTTTCGAAATATCCGCAACAAGAAAAATAAAAAAAAATATTTTACAAAAAAAGGGAACAATATATTTTCGTTTCGATTAATTACGTTAACTGTACGTACAATAACCTAATTTTTCACCAATTTCTGTTAATTAATTACAAACGAGAAGCGAGATATGTTTTTTTTTCTCATTTATAGTTTTTATTTTTTTATTCAAGTATAACACCATATTAGTTCGTGAGTTCTACATAAAACGAGTGCTTTAACTTTCTATTATGTACAGTATTAAAAGCACCAACTAATTCCTTGTTATCCAGAACTTATTGCAATTTTTATTTTTATTTCAGGGTTGTCATTTTTGTAATATCCGAAAAAAATAATTAATAATACATTTTTTATACATATATTTTTTTAAACATGTTAAGGCCATGTTATGCCTATACAAACTTCAATTTTTAAAGGAAACATTGAAAAAGAATGGTCAAGAGTGGGACTTGAACCCACGACCTGGGCACGAATCGGCTACATTTGTATTTCTGATTATGACCAACCGCATCTAGGCGGTGTAATATAATATAGAGCAGCTATAACCAAATAGCCTAACTACTTTTTAGCACTAGACAATACATCCGCTTCATGTAAGAAGCGTAGTCGTAACTGACTCATTTGCTGCACTGCCTGCTCACACGACTTTTAGCTATTTGCTGTTCTTAAAAATAAAATATGCGTTCTATTTGTGTATAATAAAGTTCAAATAAAAATTCAAATAACTCAAAAGCGATATAATCCTAGGCAATAAATAACTAAAATGTTAACACATGCAAACAAAGTAACTAGTAGGGAAGTAAAATCCAGTAAGTTTTTTAACAGTAAACATTTCAAATATAATAATAATTAAAAAATTGGTTGAATTGACAACCCTAACTGCGGATATTTCGGATATCACTTAAAATTGCAATAAGTTCTGGATAACAAGGAATTAGTTGGTGGTTTTAATACTGTACATAATAGAAAGTTAAAGCAATCGTTTTTTGTAGAACTCACGAACTAATACGGTGTTATACTTGAATAAAAAAATAAAAACTAAAAATGAGAAAAAAAATCATATCTCGCTTCTCGTTCGTAATTAATTAACAGAAATTGGTGAAAAATTAGGTTATTGTACGTACAGTTAACGTAATTAATCGAAACGAAAATATATTGTTCCCTTTTATTGTAAAATATTTTTTTTCATTTTTCTTGTTGCGGATATTACGAAACTTTAGCATTTTTTTAAAAATAAACTACAAGTCGTAACGAAGCCGGAGTTTTACTCTATTACTAGAAATGATAGAAACTATAGATTTCTTCAATAAAAACATGACGAAACAAAAATCGGGTTTATAACAGACTGTGTAACAGCCTGTAAATGTCCCACTGCAGGGCAAAGGCCTACTCATACAGAGAAGGATCGCGCAATAATCACCACGCGACAGGCCACGCTAACTCACTGCGTGTTAGCAATTTCAGACCATAGCTGCATAGTCCAGGTCTCCTCACGATGATTTCCTTCACCATTAGTCAGTGGTATCGTAGACTAAGTAAGAAAGTAAATATAATGTTGAAGAAATCACATTAGTACACCGAGGTTTGGAACCCACACCCATGTGCTCGCAAAGCGAATCAGTAACCAAAGCACTACCACGACACCTGTGTAAAAAAAACTTAAAACAATAATTAACAATCTACAGATAGTCTTATGGTCAAAAATCGCTTTTTTCGTAAGTACGATTGTTCAGGTATCAAAAATACATTTTCCTATTTTCCATAGAATCCCTAGGGCCCAATGACAGACCGCAAAAGTTTTTCAACCTACCCCCACTTGACTCCATTTTATTTACGATCTAACCTATCGTAAAGTTATCTCATAACTCGAGATTATTGACTTTGATTCAACAATTTATCGTTGAATTGATTTATAAGGGCGCGGAGGGCGGCCATTTTTTTCATACCTTATTTTTAGTTCGAAGGATTTTTTCTTTATGAGTTTTTATGAAGAGGTGATGGACTTGGAGTATGGAGTTGGGAATTGGTTGTACTACTTGATATTCATGCCTATTTAATATACATTTAGTTTTTTTTTTTATACTGGCAAGGAACGCATCTAACATGGCTCTAACATAGCTGTAAAAAAAAACTTAGAAATATCTCTTAGGTGTGCTGGTTTTCTCACAATATTTTCTGCCGTTTTAGCAAGTCTTCATTTATTTGAAAGAAAGAAAGAAATACTTTTATTAAACGTCACAAAAAAAATTACTTATTTAAAAAAATATATTTCTAATACTTACGCACATGCGCTCATGAATTCGAAAAGTCAGAGGTGCGAGCCTGAGTTTCGTACCCACGACCTTTGACTTGACAATCTAACGGTCATACCACTAGGCTATCACTGGAATAACTTCATTAACCCAATCTGTCTAATAAAACAAGAAAATTGCAAGCCAAAGTTTAATATAATTGATTGATTTTTATTCCAATTCATCTCCTGAAAGCCGGAGAGTATTAACAAGCGCTTTTTTTCAGTAGAATTCCATTTACTAATTGGATTTAAATTGGTAGTATTTGGTAGGATTGTATACGTTTTTTTCCGGCTCCAAAGTCCTGCGAAATGTTATACGGATTGATTAGACATTGCAAGGAGCGATTGGGTGCTCCTTTGGCTTGCTGCCAAGAGTTTAGAAAGATTGGGTGTTGAGTATCTACTGTTTCTGGGCTATTAAAGAGAGTTATTTGCTCGGTCGATAAGCCGTTTAAGACAATTAATAAGCTCGATGGTGTTGATATTGATTAAATTCAATTGGTGTTTAATATTTACTATATCCTTAAAGCAAGCTCATAACTTATTCATACCATTATATATACCATGTACTATCGTGGACAAAGTCGGTGCACCACTCTAAAGGTTAGAATCGCTTGCACCTGGCGTCCGAACATAGCTCTAACCCCGTCCCTACGCACGTAGCATCGTTCAAAGCATTTTGATCGCAAAGTGGTGCACCATTCGTGTCCGCAATAGTACATACCTATATGGTTTAAAATAAATAAATAAGTAAACTAATTGTGCCACTGTAGGGCAAAGGCCTCTTCTCATACAGAGAAGTGAAAGAAAACATCGTGAGGAAACCAGCGCACCTGAGAGATTTTTGTGTAATGCCATGTCAGAGGTCTACGGGCGGTTTAAACTCTGATACCAGGTTGCTCATTAACCATACGATAAGAAGAAGATACAGAAAAGGATTGAGTATTAATCACCACGCTAGCTCACTGCGTATTGGCGATTTCAGACTGTTAAGTCCAGGTGTCCTAATGTTTTCCTTCACCATTAATTAGTCAATCTGTGCGCAAATAGACCCGGAATTAAATTCTTCTTCCTCTTATCGTATGGTTGATGAACAACCTAGTGTCAGAGTTTAAACCGCCCGTAGGCCTCTGACATGGCTTTACACACCATTGAAAAATCTCTCAGGTGTGCTGGTTTCATCACGATGTTTTCCCACACCGTTTTAGCAACTGATAATAATTAATTTAAATACGCACATAACTTACGAAAAGTCAGAGGTGCGCGCCTTTGGATCGAACTCGAGGCCTCTGACCCGTCAGTCGATGGTCATTCCACTAGGCTATCAGTGCTATACCGAAATTAAATTTAAAAGAAGTATTAAATCATGTTAGAGGCACATCAACCATACGATAAAGAACGGAAATAAGGCCTCTGCCAAATTCTTTGGAGAGATACAGAAGTCATGTTGTGAACTTGTGACGTCAGTTAAGTAACGTCAAATAGGATAGGGCTCCTACACAGTCGATAAGCGAACATTCGTATACGGACACCTAATCAAAGCATGGAACGAATTCATTTCTGATATTACGTCTTTGTAGGCAGGGCTGTCACGCTGCACTACTTGAGTCTAACAATTTAATTTAAAAAACAAATAATTTTGACGTTTTGGTAGTGGTAGAACCATGTAGGTAGTATATTTTTTCTTAAAAAATAATTAAAGATTTGCTACACTTATTAGATTAAGGGCGGAGAATGACTTTTTTTATCAAAATATTGCGAGCGAAGTCGCGAAGAAAATTTTACAAATATTTACTACCTAGCTTATTAAGGACACTTAATACATCATCATCCTCCTAGCTTTATTATTCCCAATCTTCTCAGCATTCAGGGTGGACTTCTAATCTAATCAGATGCAGCTGGATATAGGTTTTCTATTTATTCTAAATCAGATCAGTAATTAGATCAGTTGTCAAAATTTAATGAGGGTACTGACTCCTTATATCGACAGTTAAAGATCAGAGCAGGTGATAATAAATAAATTATCACTTACTCCGTGTCTCGGAAAGCACGTTAGTTAAACGTTGACCCTCCGCCTGATCTCTCTCCGGTTGTGTTGGATTGCCGTCCCATCCGACTATGAGAGTCAGGGAATAGAGAGTGCACCTGTGTTTGCGCATACACTTGTGTAATATCTCCTGCGTTGGCTAATTTCCGTTGAGATTGATCGCTGTGACCAAAATTCGGTCAGAAGGATAATTAATTTACAAAATTGTTTCCTCAATTGCCAACCCTGACACAAGATTCGGCGGCCATATTGCAATTCCGCTACGGAGACGTTTACAAATATTGTTATTACAATTCGTTGTGTTTTTATGAATCTCACATCGCAATAGCTTCACATATAGCTGGTTCAATTACGTACCAATTTTTCGAGGGCTTTTTAGAGTCAGCAATTTTGTGCGAATGTTGCTTGGAAGCTAAAAGGCAAATCTGGTTGGGAATTTGGGATTATAGATAGTGTTATTTTTTGTTTTCGAGTTGTATCGGTGTCGGGTTGGAGTTTGGTAGGCAATTTAGGGTAATGGGGCCCTTATGATTAAGATAAAGGCCTTTTTTTATTATTAACAACATGCAAAAGGAGAAGGTAATTAACTGTAGAGTATAAGTTACACATAGGTATATGACCACTCTATGTAATGTATATTAATCAATGTTTATCCAATAAATAGTCAGTTAGCACCCAGCAGTCCGATCGTTTTATTGATACTTCTAAGCCCAACCTTACATAACGTTTGATTTTTGGTAAATTAATATACTAATCTTAGTGTATAGGGAGTCAGTACCCTCATAAAATCCTGACAACTAATCTAATTTTCGAATATCGAACGTCTCCTAACGAGCATGTTTCTATGAGTGTGCCGTTTTCGGGCGCTTGTACGTACTACGTAGTTTCCATACTGTATGTTGATTATACTGTACTGTGCCTATGTCCAGCAGTGGACTGATACAGGCTGTGCATGTAGGTAATATTTTGAGTATTTTTTACTAACTTAAATATCTTCCTGACCGAATTTCGGTCACAGCGGCCAGTCTCAAGTCTCAACGGAGATTAGCCAACTACGCAGGAGATATTATAGTGCACAAATGTGTGCGCAAACACAGATGCACTCTTTATTCCCTCACTCTCATAGTCCGATGGGACGGCAATCCGACACGACCGGAGAGAGATCAGGCGCAGAGCCAACGGCTTTACGTGCTTTCCGAGGCACGGAGTAAGTGATAATTAATTTATAAAACGCACATAACTTATGAAAAGTCAGAGGTGCGCGCCTTGGGATCGAACTCGAGACCACTGACTTGCCAGTCAACGGTCACCACCACTAGGCTATCACGACTAACTTAAAACTCGTACATTAAACCTAAACTACAGTACATACCCACTCGTCACTGTGACGTGAGTCCTTATTCGTTTTTTTTTTAGTCCCAGCGAGCGCTGGCTGGCGTTTAATTGTTCCCACATGTGACGGGTTCGACAGAATAGTGTGGAGCTGGTATTTTAAATGGTTTTATCTACTCCTATGCTTTAAATCCTCTATAAAAGATTCGGAATCAATTAGCTTATTGCAAACATTAAAACACCGAATGTCATAATAAGTTTGGGTGATATAATGTTGTACTGAATTTCATTGTAACACTCCTTTATTTTTTTTGGATCACTTTTGAGCAAAGGGTTTCAGCAGACAGCCACATTCTTATTGCTCGATGCGTGGTATCTGTATGAATTTGAAAAAAATTTCACTACCAGAACGCGCCGTTTAAAAACAATAGGTAGGTATATGGAACATTTTCATTCACTACCAGAACGCGCCGTTTAAAAACAATAGGTATACATGATCTTTCCGGGGATGTGCCTAACAGGCGTTGCGCAGGAGAGATTCCGGATTCTCTTAAGAGGACCCGGGATCTCCCCTCATGTACAGTTACTGATGGTGATCACCGGGGTGGTTTTAGTGAGGTAAGAATCCCACACTCAACGGTCTCTTCCCCTGGAGACCGGGTGCCTTTTGAAGGTTCCCCCCATAAACAAAAAAAAAAGGTTCATGACCTTATCCACATTATTCTGTCATGCGACGCTTCGGGAATTCAAATAATTTTGTGAAAACAATAGTCTGTGCCCCATTGTAACGTTGTTACGATTTTTGGCGTATCGATGAAATGCAATCAAAATGTATTTGCTACTCCAATTAGCTGGATAGAGTTGGTGACTAGTTTTATTTGTTTTAAAAAAATTGTGGAGGAATTGTTTGCATGCATTTTATAGCATACTAGCTTCTGTCTGCCGCTTCGCCTGTGTGGTATGTCGATAAATTGTAGCCAATAAGTAGCGCCATCTATTGTCATAAGAATGCTATTGTTGTTTTTGTCGGGAACAGCACTTTTTTCGGGGGCTTAGCCAAGTTGACTATCTACAATCGCTAACGCTATAGAAAACGAAAGAAATGTATAAGATTAGATTCTATTCGTTTGTTTTGACCACGTGACATAACGATAAATCCTATACATTTCTTTCGTTTTCTATAGCGTTAGCGATTGTAGATAGTCAACTTGGCTAAGCCTCCAGGTTGTTCATCAACCATACAATAAGAAGAAGTAGAACTAAATTAGGGTTCCACAACCAAATGACAAACCATACGGATCCCATACGGATCCCATACTGAACACTTAGAACGTAGTAAATTAAAGTATAAAATATTCATTTTGAACTCGCCCTGCAAGGTTCAGGCCGATGGGAATTATTTATTAAAGCAATACTGAGCCCTGTGTGTGTTTTGTAATGATTTTCAGATGTTTTGTGTAGTGATAACAAGGATGGGGTAGCAGGTTCGATTTATGATTCAATAGGAAATTGATAATCAACCTGCTTTCAGATTTTTAAAACATTATAGAATTTTATTAAGTATTTTTAGCGAAGATTTAGATTTTAGATACCCTTCAAATAGTAGTAATAGTGTCCTCCTGAGCGAATTTCGGTTACAGCGGCCAATCTCAACGGTTATTAGCCAACTACGCAGGAGAGAATAGTGCACAAGTGTGTGCGCAAACACAGGTGCACTCTCTTACATACATACACTCTTCTCCCTCTTGTCTTCGGCCTCTTCTCATACGGGTCATATATTTTGAGCGCTTATTAGAAGAGAAGCCAGGCTGGGCAAGCGGGTTAGCGATCGTGGTAGCAGATGGTTGCTATTACACAGTAGGATGCTGCTGCCCATCCCCCAGATTTTTCCCTTTGTCGCTTCTTACGACACCCGCGGGACGAGTAGGGGTGGTTCTATTCTTAGGCCGGAAACCACACGGCTATTATTTATCATTAACCATATTAATCATTAACCAGTAAAAAGTAAACATAAATAACCTCCTCCTTTTTGGTATCGGTTATAAAAGGCATGATGAAACGTAAATAAAAGAAAAATAAAAAATAACAGAGGTTTAAAGTTGATATCACATTTGATCCCAAATCGGGGTTTTAACCGGAGTCTTGAAATACCATAGGGGGTGTGGAGGGGTGGGTAGATGTATTAGTGAAATTCCACTAGAGGGCGAGGTTGTCGACTTTCCGAAGGTTTAATGGGCTAAATATCTTGAGCCCAGATAATTCGGAGATCGTAGAGTCTGCAAAATAATTTTAGGGAAGTTTGTAATTTTTATTTTTATTATATTTTCTTCTATGGCAGTATATTGGTGTTCTTTTTTTCTTTTTTTCTATAGCAATGAAAGACTAGTGGTAAGTATGACCGTTGAACTGGCTAGTCAAAAGTTCAAATCCAGGCACGTGTACCTAAATTAATTATCACTCTCATAAATGGTGAAGGAAAACAAAATTTTATCGTTGTGTAAAGCCATGTCAGAGGCACTCTCTTACACTTATAACACTAGGTTGTTCGATTATGAAGAATTGTTTTTTAGTACCAATCTGTAGAAATATCATGTTTTGTTTTTCAAAGATTGTGTAAAGAGAAGAGTTTTTTATTTAGGTACTAACGGTCACTTATAGGTCAAAATTTTATTTATTTATTATTTTTATTTTCCTTTTTTTAAATAGTTTATTCATGTCAGATACTCACAAAAATATTAGGAAAATTGGTAATATCGCATCGGTGTCTACTAAAACTGCAAAGTTTGGAGCACTGAGTCGGGATACGTAATGTATTCCGATAGATGTCGCCACATGCCCTAGGCGTGTAAAAGAGATTTGAAATTTCGACTGGTGCTGGTGGGATACGGTGGCTCAGCGGTTAGAGCGTCGACACGGTACGTCGAAGATCGTGGGTTCGTATCCCATCCATATCAGTTGTTTTTTCAAATTTTCTTATTAAATAATTATATTTAATAAGCCATCATGTGCTATAACATTAAAAAAAAAATCACAAAAATAAATCTAATTTTCTTTCTTTCCTTGAAACATTTTTTTGCAGACCGTACATCGTTCGGTAAAGTATTAGTAAAGATTGGTCGTAAGTCGCGCCATTTGCCAGAGTCGCGCGCAATCGACGATACAACCTACCGATTGTGAAACGTGTATACAGGTTGTTGTTTTACCAAGATTCTAGTATATAATGATATATATTATAATTATATAATAATTATATAATATTATATATAATCTAGCTGCCCCGCGCGACTTAGTACGCGTGATTATCCTACTTCAACGCCTATTCTACCCTTACCCTACTCTAACCCTACCCAACTCTACTCCTACCATACTCTACCCACTACCCTACCCCTACCCCACCCTACTCTACCCTACACTACCCCTACCCTACTATACCGCTACCCTACCCTACTCTATCCTACCCCTTTTTCTCACCCTATAATCCTATTCTCATACCTAGTAAATATACATAATATATAATTTTATCAAAATCGCCGAGAGATTGTGTAGGAAGTTCGATATTAGTAAGAATTAAAAAGTGGCATAATTATTGAACGGATATCTCGATATTCAATCACTATATGGGGAGAAAATATGGAAGATAAAAGTTTGAACAAAATTCTGCATTTTTAAATGCGAAGTCATGAAAATTAGTAGGTAAACTCAAGAACTGCTGGACCGATTTTCATGGTTTTTGATTTGTTGGATTTGTCTCCGCCTATTATAGAAGAATAAAAGAAAAGTCAGAGGTTCGAAGTTGAGACCACGCGGCTACCACTAGGCTATTAAGCGATCGATAGTAATAGGGTCCAGTTTTACCCTTTGGGTATGAAACCCTAAAAATAAGAGTAAAAAACCTTACAAAAAATCTCTTCTAACCAAAATTACAAACTACATCCTGTAAATCTAAGACCTAAGACATAAGCCTTATCAAAACTATGGCCAGATTTGAACCTATTCTCATACTATCCCAGGCTTTTACGTCAGACTTCCACAAGCCCCTTTTTGGGGTTTAAGTCCTATAACAATAAGGGACACAATAGATGCAGCTCTGCCCTTCCATCTATAACAAACAATATGGCGAGATATGAATAATTCACTGAATAAGTCACTGAATTATTCATAACTAGTATATTTGACTGTGTTGTTAGTTTAGTGGTTGGAACGTTGCTGCTGGTCATAGAAATTCTGGGTTCGATTCGGAGAGGGGCCGGTGGGAACATTTTGTATCTTAAATACTTACATTACAAAATAATTATAAAGTACTAGCTAACCCGTGCCCACTTCGTTGGGCAGTAATTTAAAAATTTTCCTAATCTACCCCTACCCTACCCTACACTCCTACCCTACACTACTCCTACCCTACCCTACACTACCCCTACCCTACCCTACACTACCCCTACCCTACCCTACACTACCCCTACCCTACACTACCCCTACCCTACTATACCGCTACCCTACCCTACTCTACCCCTTTTTCTCACCTTTTGAACCTTTTTGCCATATAAATAATTTCCGTAATTTAGGGGTGGACTACCTCTAACATTTAAGGGGATGAAAAATAGATGTTGGCCGATTCTCATAGATACCGGATAAGCACAAAAAATTTCATCAAAATCGGTCAAGCCGTTTCGGAGGAGTATGGCAACGAAAACTGTGACACGAGAATTTTATATATTAGATTTATGCATACTATGCAAATATTAAAGTTAGAAATTTTGTAGCAAGAAAAAACATTGAAGAGAAAACTGGGCCCCCAATCGCTCTGCCATTAAGCTATTCGTTACGGATTTCACGATTGGGGTTTTAGCCGTTTTACCCAATAGGTCGTGGGTTTAAATTCTGCTCGTAACTATATAGCAATAATTAAATTCTATTATTTAAAACTAGCTGTTCGGCGCGACTTTGTTAGCGTAATTACGCTGCCTCTACGCCTATTCTACCCTACCCTACCCCTTTCCTATAGGGTAGGAACCCTTGGGGTATAGCTCCATTGTTTATAATATTTGTTCTGCTATTCTGGACAGACAAATACAACAAATCAAAAACCATAAAAATCGGACCAGCCGTTCTTGAGGTATAAGTCTTCGAACAAACCCGACTATAGATTATACAGGGTTATTTGTAAAACACCAGCATCCTTAAAAGGAGTCATTAAACTCATCATCATGAACAACTTTTACTATGGGAACAACCTTGAAATCGCAAAAAAATATCAGCTGTTCCATACATTTATGTTCACATAGGTAACTCAACAAAATGTATAGAACAGCTGATTTTTTTTTAATCTATTTTTTTTTTTTTAAAACCATATTTCATTCAAGCTGAAATTATTGCTAAAACTTTGTAGTTGTTTTTCCTTCAAATATTTTAGTTTGATTTTTCATAACTACATAGTTACTCGCACATTGAAATTAATGAATATGGTACATACCATATTCATTAATTTCAATGTGCGAGTGAGATGAGCAGATTAGCGCAAATTTATTTTTATAAATATTTTTCTGCTAAACCCTTCAGCGATACAGGCGTTGTACAATTTCATGAATAATTCAATAGTTTACGCCATATTATGCTGGTTTCCATAATTTAATTGTCAGAGAATTGGGTCGTTACTATCGCTTCGCTGATTATGAAGATATTTGCGTCCCTAGGGAAGCTGTGGCTGATGAATTTGATAAAGGGAGCCTTGATTGTGTAGCAATGATAGTATGAAATGTAAATAATATCCCTCCTGACCGAATTTCGGTCACAGCGGCCAATCTCAACGGAGACTAGCCAATTACGCAGGAGATATTATAGTGCACAAGTGTGTGCGCAAACACAAGCACTCTCTATTCCCTCACTCTCATAGTCCGGTGGAGATGATATGGCCTAGAGATGGCCTTCCGACACGATCGGAGATAGATCAGGCGCAGGGCCAACAGCTTTACGTGCTTTCCGAGGCACGGAGTAAGTGATAATTAATTTATAAAACGCACATAACTTACGAAAAGTCAGAGGTGCACGCCTTGGGTTCGAACCCGAGACCTCTGACTTGTCAGTCAACGGTCACAACCACTAGGCTATCACGACTCTTGAAATGTAAATAACAGAATATTGACATGAAGGACAATATTTGTATTTGAAACGGTCAGTGAAGACAATAGCACTGATACCTCAGACTGATAAGTCAGTGGTCTCGACTTCGATCCCAAGGCCTCTCACTTTTAGAAAGAAAGAAAGAAAGAAAATTGTGTTTATTTGACAGCCAGGAACAGGTGTACAGGAAAAAAAAACATAATTTAAGTATGCCAAAAGGGTCAACAGCTCAGCATTTCGTAAGTTATGTGCGTATTATAAATTAATTACCATGGGATTTATAAATTAATTACTTTTACTATAGAACCAACTCTGAAATCGCAAAAAAAATCACCTGTTCCATACATTTATGTTCACATAATGTGTATGAAACAGCTGATTTATTTTTGCGATTTCAGGGTTGGTCCCATAGTAAAAGTGGTTCATAATGATGAGTTTAATGAACCCTTTTCAGGTTGCGGGTGTTTTACAAATAACCCTGTATAAGTAGGTATACAATTGTATTAAAGTAAAAATCCGAAATAAAATGTATCTAAGTCTCGTCTACAACAAATTCCCAATCGGCCCCCGTTACTAAAACATCAATGATACACGTTTTAGTTTTCAATTCAATAAGTACATTTGGAGCAGACAGAGGGCGCTGTACGCCAACACTATTTCCTCTTTGTTCCCCTACTTCCGTACACTTCAGTGCAAGAGAAAGTGCACGACAGTAGTGGATATAAATAATGTCATATTCTAACATTAATAATGCAAAAAAAGTTAGAAGGTAGACCTACAGGTCACTAAAATGTTTTGTAACTAATAAACGCCTTTCGTGGTGGCGCATTGGTTACGGAGTATGGACCCGTTTAGCAAGCGCGTGGGTGTGGGTTCCAACCTGGCATGTACCAATGTGACTTTTTCAATGTCATAAGTACTTTCTCGGTTAATCTAAGACACCACTGACTAACGGTGAAGGAAAACATCGTAAGGAAACCTGGACTTTAATTGTCTGAAATCGCCAACCTGCAGTGAGCTAGCGTGGTAATTAATGCTCAATCCTTCTCTATATGAGAAGTGGCCTTTGCCCTACATTGGGACAGTTACAGGCTGATTTATTTACTTTTTATTTATTTATTTATAGACTCACGCCTGTATTCCCCAGAGGGGGTAGGCAGAGGTGTGCAGTACACCCACGTTTCGCCGGCTATTTTATAAGTCCCATGTAATATAATGTAATGTAATTTATTTACTTATTTATATTATTAAATCTATACGATCCGTACGCGAGAGCTATTCAAATTGTCCTGCAGTGTAACATTCACAAAGAACTTTCGTGGCATTGAGTACCCACACAACGGTGTCTGCAACGTCTATTTAGATGATCATTCTGCACAGCACATCAGGGACAACAGTTCTATCGGAAAATCGTGCTTATTACTACAAACTTAAGGGTCATAATAGTTATAACTGATAGACTTTTGACCGTACGAATCAACGTCGGTAATAAGAGAGAGATAAAGAGAGAAAGAGACAGGGGAATAGTTCAGCTGGTTATAGTTTTCGTGGTATTACACGAGCGATTTGTATGGACACAATTGGCGTAGCTGTTCAGTGATTAGCCTTTTCATTAGTGTCGCAGGTTTTATACGCTTTCAGTACGAAACAATACATTTCAAACCGAATTTGTATCAGGAAGAGGTTTTTTAATTCTATGCGTAGGTATTTGTTATGCTTTTAAAGTTAATGTGCCAATCAAAATTGAAAAAAGAAATTAATAAAAAAGAAAAGCCGGTTTGAAATACTTACTAAAAAGCGAGAAAAAATACAAAAACGTCCGTTTTGAAATCGGTGCCAAGGTTTAGGATGAGGTGGCCTAATCTGGAACCCGCTTAGCTTGGCACCGACTCTAAACTGAACGTTTTTGTATTATTTCTAGTTACTATACAAGCTTATTTTAAGCATGACCTAAACCTGAAAGTAGTTTGTTGAAAGAAAGAAAAAAAGAAAGAAAGTTTATTTTGCAAATGTGGGTACATGGTGATACAAAAACAAAAATTATAGGCTCAGCCATATTTTACCAGTAGGCTTGCAAAGTAGGTACACAAAAAAAAATTCACATTAATATCTACGTCATACAATTAAGAATTTCAATACATTTTTATGTCAAACATCATTATATCATTACAATCAAATTTAAATCGAATTTTGATTTTGTTCAGAATCAGTAACTGAATCGATCGCAATCATTTCAAGTAAAATTAAAAAATGTACTTACAAAGTTAAGCTTATTCTGTTGCATCGTTGTCCTCACGTAAACATGGTCACTGCGAAGGTGGCTCGCCTAGCAGCACCTACTCGGTTGTGTGCGATCACAGAGCATTTGTGTAATGTGGTGGTAACGTTTTGATAACGTAATTTCGACAAAATCACTGCACTGTTACGCACTATTCACACTTAAACATAACGCAGTAATTGTTCAAAGTGTCGTCTCTTTGTCAAATGCACAGACGGGCGCACTTTCGTAAATTCCTACTTAGTTTTAGTTAGAACATTAAAACGCCATTTTCACTCCCAAAAGAAACAAAACAATAATCGACACTCAATCGAAACACGTGATTTTGCTGGAACGCGGGCGCAAGCGACACATGCGCAATGCTCTCTAGCTTTCGGGCGACTGACGCAGCAGCGCGGGCAGCGCGGGGCGACGCACGTTATCTAATGGCGCCGCCGAGTCTGTGGGCTCGCTTTATCGATGCCGCCGCCGCGGCCAGCTGGTAGCGGTCATTCAACTGATTTGCGTGTGTCCAAACTTGCACCATTTAAATAATTTTTTGGACAAAATATAACATGGTGTAAAAATTATTGCGATCGATTCAGTTACTGATTCTGAACAAACTACTTTCAGGTTTAGGTCATACTTATAAGTAATCAGCAGATATTATTTTATTCTCCTATCAAACTAGCCCAATCATGCTGAGACCTGAAATTATACAATAATAATAATAATAAACCCGCAGGGCAGCTTGTGGCGAGCTGTTGGGCAGTAGCGACCCCACGGACCTGACGCTCCCGGGAGAACTCTTGTTCCTCATCTCTGGCTTGCCTTAATTGGCCGGTCAGAGTGAGCACTGACGAGGAAGAAGGCTCCCACCTCTCTCTTGCCTTTATTGGCTGGTTTGAGTGGAGATTCGCAAGAGCAAACGTGCTCGGGGGAAGGAAGTATTCCAGTAAGATGCTGGTAGGGATCTTGACCGTACTTCCGGGATTGTCCTGATAGCCGTGGAATACCGCTCCACTCCTCAAGCACCTCAAAATATGTTGCCCCCTTGTCGCTACGTCACTATGTGCTAGCGGCCGTTTTCGGGGGCTCATTTACTGAGTGTGCAAGTCACCCCCTGCCAATTTTATCCGTGTTTATAACCATTGGACAGGCAGGGGCCATAGTCTCGGTACCTAGCCCACGCAACCAATCCAAACCCATAGTCCAATATTTTTTTATTTTTCCTTTTAATTCCATGACCAACAATAATTCTACACCAACCGGGGGTTGTCCTTGGGTGCACTTGCCTAGTGCATATAGGGATAATCGCCGGTTGATGTCTCATTCCATATTTAGTTTTTCTTAAAGGGCCTCTGCGAGTTGGCTTCGGCCCCTCGTACGCCTCTAAAAGGTCCAGGACCTCAGGGTCCTGAGATATATAAATATATATAAATAATAATAATAACGGTAATAATAATTCTGCCTGTAACTGTCCCACTGCAGGACAAAAGCCTCTTCTCATACAGAGAAGGATTGAGCATTAATCACCACACTAGCTCACTGCGTTTTGGCGATTTCAGACTATTAAGTCTAGGTTTCCTTACGATGTTTCCTTCACCGTTAGTCATTGGTGTCTTTAATTAACTAAGAAAGTACATATGACATTGAAAAAGTCACATTGGTATCTGAAATTATACTTCTGAATGTTACGAACGATCCTATACAGATATGTATATTAGATTCGTATCTATGTTTCAATACCCCCATGTGTACAAAATCCTCTATGCAAGCTTTCAGCGGGTAATGGCAGGGTTTATAAAATTCCCTTTCTGAGGTCAAGTCAATTTGAGCCGGGGCTGTTAAACCAATAGACTGGACATCCGGCTTCACGGGTACTGAGCGTGGTCCAAAAAAAGGAGTACCGCGGGGTTGAATATAATTTTCTAACTTTCTTTTTCTTTATTCTTCTTCTTATCGTATGATTGATGAACAACCTGGTTTCAGAGTTCAAACGGCCCGTAGGCTTCTGACATGGTTTGACACACCATTGAAAAATCTCTCAGGTGTGCTGGTTTCATCACGATGTTTTCCTTCACCTTTTTAGCAAGTGATCATTAAATTATGATACGCACATAACTTCCGGCTGAAATGATGATAATGATGACGCACATAACTTACGAAAAGTCAGAGGTGCGCGCCTTGGGTTCGAACCCGATACCTCTGACTTGCCAGTCAACGGTCACAAACACTAGGCTATTACGACTATAAGGCAGTCACCGTGCTTACAAAGGGCGTTCATCGCGATTACGAAGTGCAGTTACCGCGCTTACGTAGGGCAGTCACCGCGCTTACATAATAAAGTTCACCACGCTTACCTTTACTGCGTCGCCAAGGAAATGGAGTGCGAAGCTTCTGTAGTTCCCGCACTTGCAATGCAGGTTCGATCGAGCCTAAAGTATGATGTCCTTTCGTGGCTGTGTCGACACCCGGAGGTACTGATGCGGTTGATGCCGATGAGACGCTCCGGTGCGCAAAGCTGATGTATGCGACTACCTCGAAACCTACTCTAAAGCTATATTTATAAAATAATCGCTAAAGCAAATAACTTAAACGCTTAAACAACACAGGAGTGATTGGATATGAAACATTAATGCTTTTGTAGTGCACAGCCCAATCACTTACCCAGGTACTCACTGATTAATATATCTTTATCAACTTGGATCACAGTGGTGTGGTCATACTCGACGGCCGTAATGGTAAAATCATCATCATCTGCCCAGCTTTTTCCCAACTATGTTGGGGTCGGCTTCCAGTCTTACCGGATGCAGCTGAATACCAGTGTTTTACATGGAGCGACTGCCTATCAGACCTCCACAACCCAGATACTGGGTTACACGATACCCCTTGGTAAGACTGGTTGTCAGACTTTCGGGCTTCTGACTACCCGTAACGATGTTATAGCACTTGTAAGCTTATTAAATAATTATACCTTGTCTTTCATTCAAAAACATATTCACCTCCTAAACTTTGTACAACTTAACACGGATTATCTATAGATGATGGCTAGAATATCTATACCTATCTAAATATCATTTATCTAACGGTACCTTTATCTCCATTCAATTGCTAAGCATATGGAATTCGGTCGGCACTTCCGAAATGAAAATCTTTTGACGGTGTTATTACGTGTCGGTAATTAGTTGCTTTTAATGTCCATTGTTTGCTTGAAGTTATGAGTTTGATGTTCAGTTTGAGTACGAGTTTGCAAACTACGCCAATACCGACAGTGAGAAGTAATATAGGTACCTGACTGTTTTTACTCCTCGGGCAGGACCGAGACGGGTATATAATCTCACTAAAACAAAACCCTCGACACAGAAACTCCACAAATTTTTTTTTTGTTAAGAACACTCTTGACCAAGTTACCCTTCAAATAGAAAAACATAATCAAAATCAGTTCATCCGTTTGGGACCTACGATGCCACAGATAGACAGACACACAGACACGTCAAACTCACCTCTCTTTTTGCGTTGGCGGTCAAAAGGTCACGCATATACAGTACTTGCAAAGGGTTATTTTTTTGTCAATCAAACAAAAAAATAACTACCCAAATCGGCCGACTAATTACGGAGTAATCGGTGTAAATAAATACAAAACATAAATACAAAAAAATACGCGTCTAATGAAAACCTTTCTTCTTGGACATCGGTTAAAACACGAAAGCAGTACATTGCGCTAAATTGTGAAATAGATGGAAAAATATTTTCAAATATTTGACAGGGGGACGATCAAAGGAAATACTACGTACGAACGTACTACTTGTATTTCGTGCAACATACCTTTTCCGTGTGTCAGTCGCGTTTCTGTAGTTCTTTTTACATATTCTACCTCTTTGCGTTATCGGACGTCATGACGAGATGGGGTGCCATTAAGCTATGAGATTTGAACTTCGATAAAAGGTTCCAATCTAGCTGTTTTTACCCGACTGCCAGGAAGGGTTATGTTTTTGCATAGTTTAATTATACATATCGCAAAAAAAATCAGATGTTCCATACATGTGTCATACATTTATGTTCACATAACTCAACAAAATATAGGTATGGAACAACTGATTTTTTTGCGATTTCAGGGTTGGTCCCATAGTAAAAGTTGTTCATAATGATGAGTTTAAGCAGCTTAAGCAGTTTAAGCAGCGTCTTAAATGGGGTCACCATTTAAGACGCTGCTGTTTTACAAATAACTGCTTCTACGATACAAATAAAATGTATTATAGAATTGGACACCTCTTTTTCTTTCTTTTTTATCGTATAGTTGATGAACAACCTGAGAGTTTAAACTGCTCGTAGGCTTCTAACATGGCATTACACACCGTTGAAAAATACTCCTCCTAAGCGAACGTCGCGATGCTCGCAGCATCAACAACGCGTCGCTGCGCATGTTTGTGTGAGTGTGCCGTTTTCGAGCGTTTGTACGTAGTTTCAGTACTGTATGTTTTTTATACTGTGCCATAGACGCTAATAAAGCATCTACACCTAATTTAATTTTCTTCTCATGACTATGGGGTCTCATCGTGGACCATTACCGTCCATATAACGAACGCTTTCCCTTGCCATCAATAAGAAATGTCATGATAACACGTAATACCCCGTCATACCCCTCGCCACTTCAGGTGGGAACTAATATCCCACCAATTTTAATTACGCACACTTCAAACAATGGAACTAAGTGAGGAATGGAGACTTCAAACAGGGTAAATGTTTTGCTGGAATATAAATTTAAATTTAATACATTGCATGTGTGGTCGCCGTGTGGTTTCCAGCCTAAGAATAGAATCACCCCTACTCGTCCCACGAGTGTCGTAAGAAGCGACAAAGGGAAAGATCTGGAGGATGGGCAGCAGCATCCTTCAGTGTAACAGCAAAAATCTGCTACTGCGATCGCCAACCCGCTAGCCCAGCGTGTTTATTATAAGAAAATACCTCCAATGAGCGTACAAAAGTGGCGCGCATTGGGAGAGGCCTATATTCGTTTACATTTACAGAGCTATTTATACTGTGCTATGTTAAATTTACAATCAAAAACATAATTCATGTTCCCGAACAAGGTAATCCTGTATTTCGGGAGAAGAATTCAATTCAATTTATTTATTTGAGACCAATTACATAAATACATAAATCATTCATACATGTGATAGGTATTAATAGCACTTTTCACGTATAATGTGAAAAGTGCTGTCATATTCTAATATTACTTATAATAACTAACTTGAACAGACAGACAAACATACCAATTCTTCTTCTTCTTATCGTGTGGTTGATGAACAACCTGGTGTCAGAGTTTAAACCGAAAGGTTAAAGGTTTAAGGTTAAGAAGGATGCTTAACCTTAAGTTTTTCAAGTTATCTTTTGTATTGAATAATTCTGATAATTATTTTACATTTGTATTTGTTTGCTATTAAGTGTTCATTTAGTTTCTAAAATATTTTTCGCTACTACTCGTGATAACCTTTAATTGGCTTACCGATGCTTATTCTTGTTGTCTTATTGTAATTTATGTAGTTGTTGGTTTTCCTATGTGAATAAATAAATAAAAAATAAACTATAACAGAAAAACTTTAGTTCCAACATCGACTCCACAACCCTGTCCGACCGCCGAATGTCTATCGGATCCCAGCTATAATTTGAGCTGAAAATTCACCGAAGCCAATAAAACTCAGTCCCTGGCCTGTAGCCAGCAAACTAATAGCCCAGCGCTGGGCTATTGTGCCCGGTAATGAGATTTCAAACAATCAATAGCCCTTTCATTCTGTTATAGAAAACTTATGTATTTTAAAGTTAGAGATCCACTCTATTATTCTGGGTTTTCATTGTTGGGATAATGGTTTACGAATAGCTTATATCTAGAAGGCTCATATTGACAAAGTTTAAACCACTTTTACATAATAAATAGGCTTTACTTTATTAGCAAAGATAGTCTAGTATAGCCGTTGGACTGCCAAATACTGCATTGCATAAAACTCAGGCACTCTGTCTTTTCGGATTCATGTGCGTTTTAGAAATTATTTATCACTTGGTAGGGAAAACATCATGAGGAAATCAGCATACCTGAGAGAGATTTTTCAAGCCATGTCCGAGTCCTACGAGTGGTTTAAACCATACGAAAGAGAGAGTAGATAGGTTACACACTTTACAAGACATATCTCATAATGTTGGTTTCTTTACGATGTTTTCCTTCACCGTTTTAAGAAAAAAAAATTGCTACTAAATGTCTGAATCACATCTTTCAGCACGGAGTCGCCTTTTTTCATATTCATTTCTATCGCTTGGGATCGTCATTCCCTAGAACACGGTTTTTTTTCATTAGAAATAAATTGTCTCTTGCTAATGTGCGTGCTAATTATCACGGTATCACATAAAGCGGTATAACGCACATACATTCGAAAAGTCAGAAGTGCCTGGGTTTCGGACCTTCGACCATTGAAAGAAAGAAAGAAAAGAAAGAAAGAAAAGAAAGAAAGAAAAGACATTTATTTGGACATGGCACATAGAGACACAAACAATTAATTAAGTAGGTACCTATAAACATATTAAAATATATATATATATATAAAAAAAAAAATAACATAAAAAAAACTAAACTTAAAGCTAACATAATATATGTGGCAAAGTATACGTGGGCAAGTGTCTCACGGCCGGACCAAATGGGTGTCCAGATCAGCTTCATGTCGGGCACATATTACCTATATGCCCGACGCTGATTTTCATCTGGAACCCTTTGTGCTTCACGGATGTCAGTCAGCTTACATGTCTCATGTGAGATACCTCATAAAAAAAACATACATAATCATAATAAATAAACATTAAAAATAATATTTTTTAAATAAATTACTTATATACCAAATTACATATCAAAGCAAAAAAAAAATTAAAAAATAAATAAATAAAATATTCTACCGTGATGGTAAAACAGGTTTCGCTCGGAGAAACTGCCTATACCGACGCGAACGCGTCCTCTGCACAATCGAGTACGAGTTGTATTATGAGTGATTGACATGGAAATAAATAAATAAAAATATGAGAATATTATCATGTTTCAGTTTTGAAGTGTGTGTAATATTGGATCATTAATATCTACATAAAAGGTAGGTAAGTAAATTAAAAATATCTTCTACCCATTGCCGGTGTTTTCAGACTATATTAAAACTATTAAAAAATTATTTCATCATTATGCTTCCTATTTTTCTTTTAGTGAAAGACTATTTCTACAATAAATGAAACCACTTATTGCAAGGTCATCCAAACACTTGGCAGTCTAACGATCATACCACTAGGCTACCACTGCTTATTGTAATATTCTGAAATTAATAAATATCTGCGCCAATCTCAATAAAACCCCTTATTTTCTGGTCGGTTATACCCACAATACGTACCAAGATTGAGTATGGACAATAGCCGGGACTAGGAAGGCGTCGGTTCATTCCAGTTTGCTTCAAAAGACGCGAAACAATATGCAATTATACAAGGAATGGACGAGATTAATACTCTTCCAAGACAACTGATTTCATAATAGGCGGAACTTAGAAATATGGAGGTGGTAATTTTTGGGTTTAATTTTTATTTAGTCTAATGGTATTTATATAACGTTGCCTACTGGTAGCGGTATTTTAGATTAAGGGTTTTTTTTAAGGTAGTTAGTTTTGTATACCTACAGGGTAATTTGTAAAACACCAGCATTCTTAAAAGGGGTTATTAAAATCATCATTATGAACAACTTTTACTATGTGACCAACCCTGAAATCGCAAAAAAAAAGTGACAAATAAGTTTATTTTCTTCCTATCGTATGGTTGATTAACAACCTGGTGTCAGAGTTTAAACCGCCCGTAGGCCTCTGACATGGCTTTACACACCATTGAAAAATCTCTCAGGTGTGCTGCTTTCATCACGATGTTTTCCCTCACCGTTTTAGTAACTGATAATTAATTTAAAAAAGCACATAACTTACGAAAAGTTAGAGGTGCGCGCCTTGGGATCGAACTCGAGGCCTCTGACTTGTCAGTCGACGGTCATACCACTAGGCTATTAGTGCTATTATCAGTTAGATTACGGGTATAAATATGGATCACCTATAATTATGTAATAAGAAAATTTGAAAAAACAACTGATGATGAACTGAGGGATTCGAACCCACGATCTTTGACGCCTAGGGCGTGTGGCGACATCTATCGGAATACCACATATAGATATGGATAGATGTCGTCACACGCCCTAGGCGTGTAAAAGAGATTTGAAATTTTGACTGGTGCTGGTGGGATACGGTGGCTCAGCGGTTAGAGCGTTTACACGGTACGCCGAAGATCGTGGGTTCGAATCCCATCCGTATCTGTTGTTTTTTCAAATTTTATTATTAAAATAATTATATTTAATAAGCTATCATGTGCTATAACATGTAAAAAAAATTCACAAAAATATAAAGCCGATATGCAACAGTAACAACAGATTATAAATATACCACATCCATTCACCGCAGCATCTGTCACAAACCAAAAGATCGGGCTCAATTCACAGCGTCATTTGCAGCCGTCCTTAAGTTAATACAGTAAGGTTGAAAATCGCGTAGCTTCACCCCATTGTTGGAAGGACCTAAGTTATTTATGTGCTTAGTTAATAGACGCCTGTGTTGAGACCTCCTTTGTCTTACAAACAGTGTTTTCGACTTGATGAATGCCCTTTCTTTTATCTTTGAACTTTACGGTTGGCGATACATATTTCGGGTATTTCGGGTTAGGATTTTAAAGGGTTAAGGTCTTACCATACATAAATATGTTACAGCAACGTTTAACGTTGCAATGCGAACATGAATCCGAAAAGTCAGAGTTTTGATATAATTATTTAATAAGAAAATTTGAAAAAACAACTGAAACGGATGGGATTCGAACCCACGATCTTCGACGTACCGTGTCGACACGGTGTGACACGGTACGTGGAAGATCGTGGGTTAATAAACTATCATGTGCTATAACATGTAAATAAATTCACAAAAATATTCAGAGTTTTGAACTTATGACCTTTGACGTGGCATTGGCAGTAACGGTCATACCACTATATTCTACCGATTCTACAAATGTGTAGATAGTCTTTCTTTCTTATCGTATGGTTGATGAACAACCTGGTGTCAGAGTTTAAACCGCCCGTAGGCCTCTGACATGGCTTTACACACCATTGAAAAATATCTCAGGTGTGCTGGTTTCATCACGATGTTTTCCCTCACCGTTTTAGCAACTGATAATTAATTTATAATAGGCATATAACTTACGAAAAGTCAGAGGTGCGCGCCTTGGGATCGAACTCGAGACCTCTGACTCGTCAGTCGACGGTCATACCACTAGGCTATCAGTGCTATAATGTAAATGTGTAGTCGTTTCTCCACATCAACCAAAATGGTTGTACACAAACAAACACCCAAACGAAACAAATATGCTAGAAGTTAGTTTAGCAAATAGGTGTTATCATACCAAACTGTTAGGAATGAAACGGTAACACGGCGTCTTGTCAGAACGTTACTTTGTATTTAACTTGTCTAGTTCAAAGAGAACCGTACAGTAAAAGCTGTACTGTCAGTGTTATTTTGAACCGACTGCCAAAAGGAGGAGGATCTTAATTCGATGCGTTTATTTTTAACCGATTTCAAAAAGGAGGAGGATCTCTATTCGATTTTTTCTTAAGCATTTTTTTATATTTGTTATCTCAGAACTCATGCATTTATGAACCGATTTCGAAGATTCTTTATTCAATTGAAAGGATTATGTACTTTCAGACTGATCCCGTAGAAATATTGCCATGATCTGATCATAAACTTTGGAGATAGATAACGGAACTCCTAGTAAGATTACAGACAGCAGAATTGTTGTAACAAGTAATACCTATTGCTTTGTTTAAGCGTGTAGTCGATGACTGACCACTAGTTAACAAAAACGAGAGGGAGGGGTGCGTCGATCCGATTCTGCCCTCGAATGACTTTTCAAGATGAAATATAGCGTGTAAGGATATCAAATATTAGCCTCTCAAAAGTCCGGGGTTAACAAAGCACCACTAAAAACCGTGAAAAAAACATTAAAACAGACTTTAAAAGTAACTAAAAAGCTTGAAATAACTTTAACACGTTTTGGTGTCGGTTCCAAGGCTCTTTAACTTTCTCATTAAGAACTGGACTTGGAACCGACTCCAAAATCTTCCTTATGAAGTCGGTTTGTAAAATATTTTTTTGTTTGTAAGAGTTATTGATCCCATATAAATACCTATTGCACTTTTTCTGTTAAAAAGTTTTTTTTTTGTATTCATATGACCTCCAAGAAAAATTAACCAATAAATTACTAGGTATTGACTAATAACTAGTGCTCAATAACTACGCTTGAACCTTTAACTATTAGAACAAAGAGTTAATTACTCGTTTCTAGGAAAACAAATGAAACATTGTAATTAATGTTTGTAATGAAAACATAACAAATCCCTAATAATTAAACGGAATAATTGTCAATTCTGTTTGTTTGTATAATGATAACACGTGTAGAAGATAATATAAATTAGAATAGTGTGTGCCGGGTGGTTTCAGGCCTAAGAATAGAACCTCCCCTACTCATCCCGCGGGTGTCGTAAGAAGCGACAAAGGGAAAAATCTTAAGGATGGGCAGCAGCATCTTACTATGTAATAGCAACCATCTGCTTGTAATAGGTATAAGATAAAATAGTTCTAAGAATCAATATTGTAACATGACCCTAATATAATATTATCTATACTTATAAAATGGTAACGTGACTGACTGACAGACAACGCACAGCCTAAACCGGTGGACCTAGGGACTTGAAATTTTGAGACAATATTCTTTAAGTGCCGTAGGGGTGCACTAAGGAAGGATTTTCTGAAATTCCCCCCCAAATAGGTAAAAAGGGGGAAACAGGTTGTTTGTAAATCCGTCATTCTTAACCTTAAATGTACGAAACTTGGTATTCAGCTTTTCGGTTGATAAATGAAAGGACGAGCATTGTTTTTTTTTTTAAATCTACCCTTGAGTGGATAAAAAAGGGGGTGAAAGTTTGTATGGAAGATTTGTTATTTTTTAAGTTACAGATGTAAAAATGAGTATTTAGCTTAGGCGCTAAAACTAAGAAAGACGTGTATCAAAAAATTTGGATTTTTGTCCCCCAAGGTGATATAAAAGGGGACTAAAGTTTGTAGTTATGAAAATCCGTCATTAAACTTGATAATTAGCTTTTCGGTTAACGAATAAGACGTGTTTTAGCTTTTTGATAACTCTACCCATTAGGGGGAAAGGGGAGGGGGTGAATATTTTATATAAGAAATTCGGTATTAGTAAGAGACATCAAAGTGACATCAGAATCATAACTAAGCACGTATATCTCGACATTCAATCACTTTGGGGAGAAAATAAGATAAAAAATTAATAAAATTCTGCATTTTCAAAGTTGAAGCCATGAAAATTAGTAGGTATACACGAGAACTGCTGGACCGATTTTTATGCTATTTGATTTATTGGATTAGTCTCTGCCTATAATAGAAGAATCGAAGAAAAAAAATATGGAATTATACCCCTTGGGTATGGTAGGGTATGGGTAGGGTAGGGTAGAAGTAGAGTAGAGTTAGGGTAGGAATAGAGGGGTAGGGTAGGGGTAGAGTAGAGTAGGGTAGAGGTAGGAATAAAGGGGTAGGGTAGGGGTAGAGTAGAGTAGGGTAGAGTAGAGTAGGGTAGAGGTAGAGTAGGGTAGGGTAGGGTAGGGGTAGCGTAGGGTAGGGTAGGGTAGGAGTAGAGTAGGGTAGGGTAGGGGTAGCGTAGGGTAGGGTAGAGTAGCGTAGGGTAGTGTAAGGTAGGGTAGAAAAAGCGTAGAGGTAAAATAATCACGCGTACAAAGTCGCGCGGGGCAGCTAGTTCTATATATGGTAATTGAGGTTGTAATAGTATCTCAGTGTAAACATTTGGAACTTGAAGCCTAGCCTACATACCGGGCAACAACCTATGACATCATACATGTATATTGTATACCCTAATTAAATACTATAAAAGGTGGTCCATCTTATTAAAATAAGGTTAGTTGTATAACCATCTTCTTATGTTTAGTTACTCTCCCGCGTACCGCTATCACATGCTACTGCCATCGCCAAACCGTTTGCCCAGCGTGGCGATTAAAGACAAACACCTTCTCAACAGTGCACAAAACAAGTGATGCATATAAGAAGAGACCTATGTCTAGCAGTGGACAGATACAGGCTGATGATGATGATGATGACTGAAATCGGTTTCTCAAATCAGCTTAATAACTATTAGTAGTATTAAGTATAAAATATCTTTGGATGTAGACAGTTATGTATGGTTATATGAATATATTTATATCTACTGATATATAATATAAGTATGTAGTAGTCTTACTTAAAAAGTAATTTCGATTTAACTAAGATAATTAAACTTTATCACTACATAGTATAAAACAAAGTCGCTTCCCGCGTCCGTCTGTCCCTATGTATGCTTAGATCTTTAAAACTACGCAACGGATTTTAATGCGGTTTTTTTAATAGATAGAGTGATTCAAGAGGAAGGTTTATATGTATAATACATGCATATTAGCGTAACCGTGCGAAGCCGGGGCGGGTCGCTAGTTATTTAATATTTTGTATCTTTTTCGAAGGCCTTTTTCTACTGACCCAAATGTTGACTGGTAGATAATGCTTCAAGACATTAAGTCCGCCTTATGTACCTGCTTTGTACATGAAGAATAAATAATTTTTGGAAATTGGTTAAAAAGTAAACCAAATACTCGATAGTAGTTCTTCAAATCAAACTATAAGAAGAGTCAATCACAGCAAACTCATTTCCCTCAATGAGATAGAACAAAGTTGTGATCAAGTTTAAAATCGGACTATTTGTAAAATTACTAGCCCCGGGGCTCGACTGGCGAGATAAGGACCGTTTTTGTACGAACTTCGATTAGCAACTTCGGTCATTGGATTCCGATTTCAAAGGCGTAAAAGATTGCTTTAATTATATATCTGCAGGGATGTTTGTTTGAAGTTACGAAAGGTTTGAGTCTGTTTTTAAATTTGAATGTTTTGAGATTTATTTGTACACACAACACTTACTTAACTAACATTAAAATATAAATAATAATAAAAACTAACACTGAAATAAAAAATAAAATAAAAAGAATAACTAAATCTAAAAGACCGCTTCTTAATGTTGTAAAATCATCTTACATTTGTTTGTGTCAGTGGTGTGCACACGAGTTGTAGGTGTCAGAGTTTAAACCGCCCGTAGGCCTTTGACATGGCTATACACACTAATGAAAATTCTCTCAGGTGTGCTGGTTTTATCACGATGATTTCCCTCACCGTTTTAGCAACTCGAGACCTCTGTCTTATCAGTCAACGGTCCCACCACTAGGCTATCAGTGCTTACAAAGTTAGCCTGCTAAATTTATATTATGAAAAAGCAGTTAGATAGCGTTTCTTAGTACTTTCCTTTTCAAGGAACTAATAACTAACTTTGCACTAATTCAAGCGCTCTGCAATTGGATAATGCAATGGCCGCTTAAGACATATAAAAATTACTTAACTACAAAAAAATAGTTTCCCAAAAAAAACCGATCAAATTAAACCATTACTGACACTAAAAATACCACTCCCAACTTAACCAAGCAAAAACAAAACAAGCTTGGAATAAAATCAGCAGTTATTCCCCAACTTTCCCTATTTTACCCTCCATCTACTACACAACTCGTCGACTCAGCGATAGGGAAGAGGAAAAGGATACCGTGAAATATAATCAAAGTTTTTGGCGAAATTAGTTCCGAACTTATGATTTGATATGCTTACCTTTGGTTAGGAAGGAATATATTTCTAATTTTACCTATGTTATGCTGTGTTTCTGAAACGTTAACGTCCTTAGTGGTGGTGACCATTGACTGGCAAGTCAATAGTCACGGGTCCGAACCCAAGGCGCGCACCTCTGACGTTTCGTAAGTTATGTGCGTTTTATAAATTAATTATCATTCTCCGTGTCTCGGATAGCATGTTAAGCTGTTGGTCCCGGCTGTCAATTGTAGATCTTTGACAATCGTTACGGGTAGTCAGAAGCCCGAAAGTCTGACAACTAGTCTTACCAAGGGGTATCGTGTAACCCGGTATCTGGGTTGTGGAGGTCTGATAGGCAGTCGCTCCATGTAAAACACTGGTATTCAGCTGCATCCGGTATCACTGGAAACCGACCCCAACATAGTTGGGAAAAGGCTAGGCAGATGATGCTATTTTTTTGAAACCAAAGAAAAGATGGATGAAGTGTAAGCACTGATATGAATGACGTAGACCAGGGATGGGGAACTACGGCCCGCGGGCCATCTCCGGCCCGCGAAGCGTTGAAATCCGGCCCGCGACCATCAAACAAATATCAAGTACTATTTGTGTGAACAAGAGTTGTCAATAATGAAGCTAAGAAAAATTTAATAATATTCTCCTGACCGAATTTCGGTCACGGCGGCCAATCTCAACGGAGATTAGCTAACTACGCAGGATATATTATAGTGCACAAGTGTGTGCGCAAACACAGGTGAAACACACTCTCTATTCCCTCACTCTCATTGTCCGATGGGACGACAATCCGACACGACCGGAGAGAGATCAGGCGCAGGGCCAACGGCTTTACGTTCTTTACGAGGTACGGAATAAGTGATAATTAATTTTATGAAACGCACATAACTTACGAAAAGTCAGAGGTGCGCGCCTTGGGTTCGAACGTGAGACCTCTGACTTGCCAGTCAACGGTCACCACCATTAGGCTATCACAACTCGAAAAAATTATTTCATATATGTATTTCGTTAGTAAATATGTGCATGCAAAGGAATAAGTTTCCCCATCCCTGACATAGACTCACGCCTGTACTCCCCAGAGGGAGGCAGAGGTGTATGCAATACACCCACGTTTCGTTAGCTATATTATAAGTCCCATGTAATAGGAGCGAGCCTATTGCCCCTAACCGGACTCAATTCCAGTCTCCGTGCTGCTACTGAAAATAGCTTGATGTGAAGCCGTGTTTACTAGGCACGCCACAGTAAAGCAATGGCCGATCGGACCTTACCCTTGCCTATCTCTTAACAATTCACAAAAATGATATAACGTATAACGCTGTATAAATACTTCATTACATCTGTTTCTACCCACACTACGCGAAAAGGGGACGAGAATATGAAACAAGGCGATACAAGCACAGCCTTCTTAAAACAGCTGGATTATTTCACTCAAACCTTACTCTCGTGGCTACAATAACTACAATTAAGGAAAACAATAAAAATAAATTCTTACAGTTTTAATGGTTTATAACAAGTGGTTGTTATGTTGGTTTATGGTTTATTCCAGCTTAATGCAGCTATCGAAAGGTTCTTGACTTTTCGATAGCTGCATTGAGCTGGAAACTTCTGGAAATGATTTAACGAATTTTATTTATCTTGGAGGCTATATAGTCTCTTTCATTTAAACAATAACGAGACAAACACAAAAACATATAATTTCAAAAGAAAA